>CM077307.1:150622724-151895581 GCA_039655065.1 Glossophaga mutica
TGATGGGAACTCCTTTATAGGTGACTCTCCCCTTATCCCTTGCTGCTTCTAGAATTCTCTCCTTCATTTGAATCTTGGCTAATGTAATTACGATGTGCCTTGGTGTGTTGTTCCTCCTTGGGTCCAACTTCTTTGGGACTCTCTGAGCTTCCTGGACTTCCTGGTAGACTATTCCCTTTGCCAGATTGGGGAAGTTCTCCTTTATTATTTGTTCCAATAAGTTTTCCACTTGTTGCTCTTCTTCTTCCCCTTCTGGTACCCCTATGTTGGAACGTTTAAAGATGTCCTGGAGGTTCCTAAGCCTCTCCTCATTTTTCTGAATTCTTGTTTCTTCCTTGTTTTCTGTTTGGTTGTTTCTTCCTTCCTTCTGGTCTTCTCCATTGATTTGAGTCCCAGTTTTCCTCCCATCTCTATTGGTTCCCCACGCGTTTCCTTCATTTCACATATTGTAGCCTGCATTTTTTCATCTAATTTGTGAGCAAAATCAGCCAATTCTGTGAGCATCCTGATCACCAGTGCTTTGAACTGTGCATCTGATAGGTTGGGTATCTGTTCGTTGCTTAGAGGAATTGGCTCTGGGGCTTTTATTTGTTCTCCCGTTTGAGCCATTTTTGTTTTTGTTTTTCTTTGGTTTTTTTTTTGGGGGGGGGGTCTGGTTGTAGCTGTTACATAGTAAGGGGTGGAGCCTTAGGTGTTCCCCAGGGCAGGGCGGCTTAGTTGCTGGGTTGTGACACTTTATGTGGGGGCAGGGTCCAAGAGGGAACAATGGCACTTGCTCCGAGCTCTCTCGGTTTCCAGTGCCTTCCACCACTTCCCCTTCTCCTGGATTATCCGAGTGCGAATGTGGGAACACCTGGCCAGCCAGCCACCTTGCATGGCCTCACTGGATCTGTATAGTTGCTACCTTGTGCCCAGGGTCTGCTAGCTGCCACCTGCATGACTGGGATCTGCCAGCCGCTGCTGCCTGTGTGCCCGAGTGCCGGGGTCCACCAACCTCCACTTTTTCCAGCCACGACTCTGCCCCTTTTACCAATCTGGATGAATGGTTGTTGGACTTCCATACAGTTCAGTTTTCTATCAGTTCTGATTGTTTTCTTGTTTCTAAATCTTTGTTGTCCTTAATTTTGGTTGTGCAAGGAGGCACAGTGTGTCCACCTATGACTCCATCTTGGCCAGAAGTCCTACCTCCAGCTTTCTTTTCGTGTTCTTTCTCTAGTTTGCTGAACACCACTGCTCTTGAAATAACCTAAGACAAAAATACTAAGGTACAAAAAGTGCACATGTGAAATACTTAAATTACATAACGGATGACATATGTTCCAGACTTCCTTATCTCCTCTCCCCTAGAATGAGGTTTCCGGTCAGCTAGGGCTGGACAGTTCCAACATGGGTCAAATGAATGAATGGCAAAGAGGTGAATGGTAGGGAGAACCTTTCAAGTGAGAGAACCAGCTTGATTAAACGTATTCTGGGCGGGATCATGCATGATGGATGCAGGAAGACCCATCAGGAGAGAGTTTCAGTAAACAGTTGGTGATGACAAGGGATCTGCTATAGGTCGCTGGTGAGAGTAAAAGGGGAAAATGGCTCCTGATTGCTTAAAAAAGAATTTTAGTAGTAGTGCAGTGATCAATTGGATAGGAAGGCTGAGTGATGAAGTTAGACTGACTTCAGGCCATCCAGGCGGGGCATTTGGAATTCATGGGCCACCTGTGACAGCATCTGGCCAATTAGGAAGACCACCCAGTGTAGTCAAGAGTTCATACTTTGATTAAGGGTTCAAATCCTGATTCTGTTACGTATTAGGACAGTAGATTTTCGAAATCACTTTACTTCTGAGCCTATATTCCCAACTATAAAAGGGAGCTAAGAGTATTTTCCTCATGGGTTGTTGTAATGGTTAAGTAAGATAATGAATCTTTAGCTCAGGGTAGTGCCTAGCACAAGTGCTCAATAAATGTTCATCGTTATTTCTATTTTTACTGCTATTCTTATCATTTTGTGAGGAGATACTCAGTTTGGGACATGCAGGTTTTAGGATAAGAATAAAGTATTATCTTTAAGTTGGTGCCTTCTAGGCAGTGGGAGGTAGAAGCCTGGAGCTCATGTACAATGGGATCAAGACTGCACATGCTACTCGGGAACAATCCCTAAAGAAGGAATGGCTGAGCCATGAGAATTAATCTGTTTCCTAAGACAGCAAGTGTGAGAGGCTCCAAGGATCAAGTTTTGGTAGAACCCACTGTCAGGGCAGATAAAAGGACCCAGTGAGAAGGAGAATGCGGGCATCACAAAAGAATCAGATAGTGTGGATGATTAAAAAAACAGGGGGAAGAATTTCCAAAATGACCACATATTATCCTAAACCAGAAAAGTAGAGAAGTGCATGATAAGGAACCCAGAATGGTGAACAAATGGCTGAATAACATAGCATTAGTCACCCTTCCCTACACTGGGCACACATGAAGGGTTGTCTCCTGAGGCCAAACTTGCAGAAAGATTTCTGCAGACTGGAGCAGAGAAGACACTAAAAGAATATGTTATGCAAACAACAATTGAAGAAACTTGAACTATATTGCCAAGGTGGTAGATTTCAACTTCTAAGGTGGTCAGGGACAGGTACATTTCAGTATTTGAAGGGTTGCCATGATGATCAAGTTGAGTCATTCTTTGTATCTTTAGTAGGCAGAACTAGGTCCAGTCATTTCATCTGGGCCTTAATACAGGATGCCTCTGAGGTGGTGAGCTTCTTATAACTGGAGAAATTTTATGCAGAGCCTGGCTGGCTGGCTACAAAGCTGGGAAGAAACTCCTGGTTTGGGTTTGGGAGGTTGGTCTAGACAAACTGTGACCTGTGGGGCAAATCCATCCCACCACCTGTTTTAGCTTCTGAGCCAAGAACGATTTCTACATTTCTTTCTGATATTTACAAAGATTTTATTTAGTTATTTTTAGAGGGAGATGAAGGGAGGGAGAAAGAGAGGAAGAGAAACATGAATGTGCAAGAGAACCATCAATCAGTTATCTCTTGCATGCCCCCAACTGGGGACCAGCCTGCAACCCAGGCATGTGACCCAACTGGGAATCAAATTAGCAACCTTTTGGTTTGTGAAACAGTGCCCAACCCACTGAGTCACGCTGGTCAGGGCCATTTTTTCCTGATTTTTAAAAATCAAAAGAATAATATGTTGTGATAGGTGAAAATGATATAAAGTTCAAATTTCAGTGTCCATAAATAAATTTCTATTGGAATACAGACATGTGCACTCATTGACGTATTGTCTATGGCTGCTTTTATGCTACAGTGGTAAAGCTGAATAGCTACAACCAAGATTGAATGGCTCACAAAGCCTGAAATATTTATCCTCTGGCCTTTTACAGAAAAAGCTTGCCAGAAAGTTTGAGATCATCTAGTGGCCTTTTTTCAACTGGGAGATTCTATGAGGGAGGAAAGTGTTTGCCTTAGATCTGGATAGGAGGCCACAGATCACTTGGAAACCACCACTGCCATAGCCTGCATGGACAGAAAACCAGGGTACAATGCTGAGAAAATGTAGATAATAGACTGGGAATACTTGCTGGAGAAGCCTGACTGAAAACGAAGATGAAAATTTGGATGGTAGCTCATGAGACCAGCACAGTACAGGGAAGGTATTTTGAGGAGGGATAGGACAAGGTCTATCTGGAGAAAGTCCAGCATTGTTAATATAACAAGAATGGTTTGTACAACATCAATGTAACCTGGCATCCAAGGAGAGTGGATTGGAATGTCCATGTGTGAGCAATGACAACTTCACTGTACTAGTCAGTGGGAGCAGTAGGTGCTGTTCAGTGAGCATGTGTACTGTGTGGCTGTCACATTCAAGATGACTGAGCAAGTAGACGAATTTGCATCAGATTTTGTGTTAAGCTTGAACATTCCTCCATTGGAAACTATTCAGATGATTCAGAAGGCCACAGTTATGAGCAACTAGTGATTGGCAGTTTCACCATGACAATGCACCTGCACTCATGCATCATGTGTCATGCAGAGTTTTTTGGCAAAACATCAAATCACCCAGGTGACTCAGCCCCACCTACTACAGCCCAGATTTGGTGTCCTGTGACTTCTGGCTTCTCCCCAAACTAAAGTCACCTTTGGAAGGGAAGAGATTTCAGACTGTCGATGAGATTCAGGAAAATATGATGGGGCAGCTGATGGCGACTGGAAGAACTGTGCAGTCCCAAGGTGTCTACTTTGAAGGGGACTGAGGCATCATTGTCCTATGTACAGTGTTTCTTGTATCTTGTATTATCTTTAATAAATGTCTCTATTTTTCATATTACATGGCTGCTTACTTTCTAGACAGGCCTTTTAAAAAAATATATGTTTGTGCCAGAAGAGCAACATAAAAACTTTTCCTGTGCTTGATCAACCCAGTGGTATCCTTTGTATCGGCTTTATTTTATGGCACAGTTAAATATATCTGTTGTCATATCTCTCAGCAAGAAGGGATTTTCTAAATGTTCTTGTTTATAAATGTGCAGAAAATTTTTGTACAGAGAGTCATGCTTTTGTTGGCCAAAGAAAGTGAACACTTGCTGATTTTCTGGCAATCCTAACAAAAATACTGAAGTGTATTTATACTCTGGGGGCCAAAATGAATTTCAAAATGACAGTGCTCAGATACATAATCAGCCCAGCTTTCCTCTTGTGCCTCCACTGGGTTTAACAACTTTGTCAAATCCCTTCCTCTGAAATCTACTTCTGCAAGTGAGCTGAAATTAATTCTCTCTACTGCCCGTAAACAAAAGGCAGGCTTCTCTGCTAGGCTCTCAAAAGCTTGGTCTCCAACCAGTGGATGAGATAAGCAGGCTAAATCCACGGAAACTGTGGTGTGAAAGTGCCTTTTTTAAAAAAGCAAAATTTGTATTGCTTCTTACAGTATGCTTTCTTATTATTATCACATGATCATTTCAAAAATGTTTACTTCACACTGTTTTGAAGCATAACTGTATTCCAGTAGAGTTTTAAGCCAAGCACAGAAATTTAGTTACTCTTCTTATTCCAAACAAGGCAAGATACTTATTATGTAATTCAATATAAGTAACTATCTGTGCCAATAAGGGAGCCAGATATTCTGCTAATAAAAATCTACATGGAACCAAATGTCCTTCTTTGGCTACTAGTTTTGCCATTCTTCCCAGAAGTATATGACAATAGCAAGCGCTACATTCACTATTTGGTTTTCATATTCATTCCTTGTCCCTGTGGCAATACCAAAAGTTAGCTCTCTGCTCTTCATTCTTCAGTAGCTCCTATTGCCAGCCAAATACTATTTAGGCATCTTAGCCACATGCAGGGCTAAGTATACCTGAAGTATACCTGTCTAGTTTTCTCCTCCATTAATCACTCTCTCTCTTTCACATCTGTCAGCCTGGATGACTCACTGTCATACTCTGTGGGAAGTGGCAGAAATGCTGCACAATTCCAGGGCATACCCTCCACACAGTGCACAAAGCGGCAGCTCTGGATGAGCATGCCAGCTCTGAGATTTGAATTCAGATCCAAGCTCTCCCACTTACTGTCTGTCAGACCCCAGGCGGGTTTCTTTACCACTCTACACCTCAGTCTCCTCATCTGTAAAATGGTGCTAATAACACCAACCCAACAAATAAGATTGTTGCAAGAATTAAAAGAAATGATTTGCAAGAATTAAAAGAGATGAAATGTGATTGACCCAGACTCAAGAACTCAGTAAGTAATGATAAAGATAATAATTCTGGTAAACTAATAACTCTGAATCCCTTGCATTTAGAACAGATAAGAAAATTTTCTTTGCTTCCAATACTGTAACACTTTAAGATCACCATTTGTAAGCTATCAAGAAGTTTGAGGAAATGGAGGTCACCATTTTGCACAGCTCAACATACCTGTGTGGGCTCTTTGAGTGATTACAAAGGTGGTAGAGAGAGGTACTAATGTTAAAGTTGGTCCTACTGTCTGTATCTGGATTCATAAGATAGAGAAGCTACAGTAAATCTAATCCCTGTTAGAAAAGTAAAATTTTCTAACATTGTAACCCATGCCTTCTTTCAAAATGTTAAAAAAAGAACTCATGTATACATATAATGTGATTAGAAATTTCAAAATTTAGTTTATAGCATGTCCAAATCATTTATAATGTTGAGTGTACATTTTTTAAATATTACATGTTCTCTTCTCCCTTACCTGCCCTGCCCCAACCGTGGCCAACTAACATCACCTTCCTCCCCAAGGTAAGAATCACAGTTAGAGAGAAGGGGTGATGGGCTGGTCCAGATGCCACATGCCCTCTAACAGGGCTCTCCTAGTTCTAGAAGTTTATGATTGAGGGACTAAAGATCCAAACACTGGAGATCCAAGCCCTCTCCTAACAAGAAAGAAGTCCTTGTGTAAAGGGATACAATGAGAAAAGACATGGGAACAGAAGTTTGGGCTTGGAAATATCACCCTATGAATTGGGGGCTTTTTAATTTTTTTGGAAAAGGGGTGACAGGACATGACATGTTTGAGGAGAACACCACACCCAGTGATTCCCTTTCTTTTAGGAAGAGGAGAGTGGTGGGGGCAGGGGTGGGGGTAGGGAGGAGACACTCTATCAGCAATATAACTCCCTGAAAATTGTGAAAACTTCTTTCTTAGAAATCCTTAAGGAAATAGTACAAATCCATCTTTTGGGCATGGTTTCTGGACTCAAGTTAGCTAACTCTGGACTGGCTGTGAGATCCTGGCATCAGGAAATCTCTTCCATATCTGAGCCATGAATCAAGAATAGGTCCAGGAAACTTTTAACAAGACCATGAGTTTGAAGTCTCTGTTCTGCTGCTAGCCAGCCATGTGACACTGAGCAAGTCGTTTAGCCTCTGGGCATCAGTTTCTGCCCCATAAGACAAAGGATTAGACCAGATGATCTCCCATGCTCCTTAGAACTTGAGCTCTGGAGTGTGATCTCCCCAAGTTCAAATTCCAGCTGCATTGTTTACTTGACCTAAGTTACTAAGTCTTTCTAAGCCTCCCTTTGTGAATCTGTCAAATGAGGATAATACCTTCCTCCTATGTAAGGTTGTTATGATCAATAAATGTCATCTATTGTTATTATAATCCTGGTGCTTAATGTATAAGGCGAATTGAATGTAACACCAAATGCAAAATCCTGTATGCACTATGCACTTGCTATATCCCTGTTTGTGGAGAAGAAAGAGGCCTCCACTGAGTCTGTCAGTCAACAGCCAAGGCCATGGGCTCAAGGGCTTGGGTCTGCAGGTTGGGGTGACAGTTAGGATTCTGCTATTACTATGTTCTGTATATTTTAGAATGAACTGTTCTTCTCTTCACTCCTTTCAGATAGTGATTTCTTGTCTGATCCACCTTTAACCAGGTTGTTCAGCTGGGTAGAGCCCCCAGAAGGGAAGCAGCTATACTCCCAGCTGAGGGGAAACTTCTTAGGGCAGGGGAACATATAACTTACCTTTCATGTGAGAAATTTAGGGAGAAAGAGCCCCACTCAGGCATAATGAGGTAGGACTACTCAGCTCAGAATGCCCAGTCCTCCTCATCATGTTCTTTCCCTACTCCTAGCAACACTTCTTTTTTATCTATTTTTTTTTCAGTATGGCTTTTGTAATAGCTTTATTGGGATATAATTCGTATGCCACACAATACACACATTGAAAATATACAGCTCAGTGTTTTTTTAGTATATTCATAGAGTTATGTAACCATTACCACAATCAATTTTAGAACATGACTCCAAAAAGAAACCTCATACACATTAACAGTCACTCCTTATTTCTCACTAACCACAGCCCCTGGAAACTACTAATCTACTTAGTGTCCCCATGGATTTGCCTATTCTGGATGTTTCACATAGATGGAATCATACAGTATGTGGTCATTTGGGTGTGACTTCTCTCACTTAGCATAATGTTTCCCAAGTTCATCGACACTATAGCATATATCAGTACTTCATTTCTTTTTATGGCCAAATAATATTCTGTTTAATAGATATGGCTCGTTTTGTTTATCCATTTATCAGTTGATAAATATTTTGTGTTGTTTTCACTTCTTAGTTATTAAAAATACTGCTATGAACTTCCATGTATTCATTTTTGTGGAGATATATGTTTTCATTTTTGTTGGATATATACTTAGGAGTATAATTGCTGGGTTATATATAACTTGGTTTTAGTATTTTAAGGAATTGCCAAATTGTGTTCCTAAGTGCCTGTACCATTTTACATTTCCACCAGCAACTTGTGAGTGTTATTTCTCCACATCCTTGTCTACACTTCCTATTCTCTTTCTTTTTTATTATAGCCATCCTAGTAAGTGTGAAGTAGTAGCTCTGTGGTTTTGATTTGATTTTCCTAATGGTGTTCAGTATCTTTTCATGGCCTCATATTTGTATATTTTCTTTACAGAAATCTCCATTCAAATCCTTTTTCACAACATTTCTGACAATGAAACATGACATTAAAATATAGTCTTGCCCTTCAAATAGTGGCTATTGTCTTTCTAAGTCCTTGAGTATGAGTGCATGTCCCAGTTAGGGAAAGTGAGAGCTCTGCTTCCAAGTGTGGACAGGAAGAGAGGGGTCAGCACTTAGAATTCCCACTGTAACTGGGATTATAAGCAGAAAGAACAGAAAAGGAGTTGTTTTCTTGACCTGGGCTTGAAAGTGGAAGGAACACCTGGATTTAATTCCTGATTCTGCTTGATGACTGTGTACAAGTTGCTCAGTAGATAAGAGCTTCTTTAAACCTCTTTTCAATTTCTCCTTTTAATTTATCTTCTCCCCTTTTTTTAAATGGAGGTATAATTTAAATACAGTAGAATTTATCCTTTTGGTGCACAGTTTGAGTTTTGACACATGCCTGCAGTTGTACAATGACCACCACAATCAAGATAGAGAATATTTCCCTTGTTCCAAAAGTTCCTTTTTCCCCTTTGTAGTCAACTCCTCCTCTACTGCAAAACCCCTGGGAATTACTGAGCTGATTCCTCTTTATCCTTTTGCCTTTTTGAGAATGTCATGTGAATGGAATGTTACAGTAAATAGCCTTTTGAGCTTGACTTTTTTCATTTATCATAATGCATTGGAAATTCATTATGCTAAATGAATTATTGTTATTGCACATATCAGTAATTTGTTTTGAGTAGTATCCCACTGTGTGTATATCCATTC
This sequence comes from Glossophaga mutica, assembly GCA_039655065.1. NCBI lineage: Eukaryota > Metazoa > Chordata > Mammalia > Chiroptera > Phyllostomidae > Glossophaga > Glossophaga mutica. The sequence continues at coordinate 150,631,931 of CM077307.1, forward strand.
CAATTTACTTATCTGTTCATCAGTTGAAGTGCATTTGGGTTATTTCCAGTTTTTTTGCAACTATGAATTAAGTCACTAATACATTCTCCAACTGGTAGATATAGGTTTTCATTTCTCTTGGGTAAATAATATACTATTTTGGAAAGTGTTGTGCAGTGTCTGTGTCATTTGGGATTCCCAAATATATGTGGGAGTTCCAGTTGCTCCACATTCTCACCAGCACAGACCTCAGTTTTTTCACCTGCAAATGGAATAGCAATCCCTGTCTCACTACTCTCTCAGGATTGTTAGAAATAAAAGTGAAATAGCCTAAGCAGAAGTGCTTTGTAAACTCTAAAGTGTTATACCTAGGTAAGAAATACTGCTGCCTCTGATAACAATAATCATGCTCTCTTACATGTAAAACTTGTTTCCCACATGAGCTAAATGTTTCATTTTTTTCCTCTATATCTTGGCAGAAAAAGGGAGTTATAGCAAGTCTAAAGTAGCAAAAGGTTTTGCCTCAGATGCGTTTCTGGAATTTGTTTTGGCTCCGTTTTTGAAATTTTCACAGAAGCAGATAAATGACCAAGATGTAAATAAATCATCATGTGAGAGTCAGTTTTGTAAAGACAAATGACCTGATGTGATAGATGTCAACAGGAGTGGAATCAGCAGGCCAGACAGTGATGTGCCGTGGGAGAAATAAATGCTGGCCTAACCAGGCAGGGTCCCCAGGGTAGGGCGTTCAGGCTGACTGCAGCAATTGAGAGCACTGGCTGTCTCAAAAGCCCCACTGCAGTGGGGGTGGGGAGGGTGGCCAGGAAAACTGACAAGAAACGTAATCATTTCAACTTTTCAAATTTGAAATTTACTTTTTTTCCATGTTAGAAACACAAAGGCATAAGAAACAAAGAAACAAAAGGTTTTTTTCGTGACATCAGTATGAACTAATGTTTAATGTGATATATAGATGGTTACATGTAGAAATATTTATAGACATGTACATATTCATGAGTTAGTATACACAAATATATTTCATTGCTTTGTCATCTGAAAGTGCCTATGAGCACCTGACACACCAGGAGCAATAAGCACACCTAGCCCCCAGATCTTGGTTTCTAATACCGTTCTCCAATAAAGGGCTTCCTGGAGATATGGCTATTTCTGAGACTGGGCCAGGAAATACACAAAATGAACCTGGAGCACCTAGTGGTGCTAGAATGTAAGGAAGTATTCCCAAAAAGCCACAATGAAGGGGTATTGTCACAGAGACACAGGAGCCAAAACTGGAACAATCTGAACAACAAAATAAAGTAGTAGTAGGTTACAGCCTGCTGTGACTTTGTTGGATTAATATTTCTCAAATAGAAGTCTGGGGTGTTGGATGGTGAGCTCTGGTTCAAAAAAGACAGCAAGGGAAAGTGAAACAGAGAAGTTTATTGCTCCCCGGTCCTAGAGGGGGTACTCTGCACACCTCGAGGAGCCACATGGGAAGTCAGGGTTGAGTGCAGGTAGACAGAATTCGGCAAGACAATATTGCTACGTTGTTATTAACTAAATTTAATACTTCCCTCATTTTGTCTCAGTAAAAATGAGAAAAAATGAATAAAGTGTGGAACTCAGTTAATTATAATCTATCAATATTGTTTATTATTTGTGACACATGTACCATACTAACTGAAAGCATTAATAAAGGGGAAAGAAAATTAGGCCCTGGGTATGTAGAAACCCTGTACTATCTATGCTATTTTTCTGTAAATCTAAAAATATTCTAAAATACAAAGTTTACTTTTTAGAAAAGTTATCTCCTCACAAAATAAGAGATACAAAGACCAAAAATTTTATTTGTTTATGTAAAACACTTTGCCCCACTCAAAAAAAAATTTATCTGAGGAATTTCAGTTTAATATTGATAAAATTTTAAACAAGGCAAGTTCTTTCAAACGGGGTACAACATGAATTATGTGAGCTTCAAATGGAATATGTAATATTATGATTTTTTTTTAATTGTTGCTCTTTGAGGTCCCCAAAGTGAAAGATGACTGTAGATATTTGGGAGGCACTTTTTTCCTAAAACTTCAAGAAATATGGAGAGGGAATTGGTTTAAAAAAATCCAGCAGATGATTATTCAGAATATCAGGCACAAAATCACAGGCCACTCTTTATGCCAACTCAATTTAAAAAAAAAAAAATCCAACATGGTTTTAGTTCTCCTACATGTTATTTAGTTTTGTTTTTCAAATAAACAAAGGATTAACTTTTACAAATCAGATAAACTTACAAATGTTATAGAACCCAATATTTGTATAATGTAACCATGGAATGTAGAATATGTCCATATACAAACATCTGGACCATCTCGGTCAATCAATCAAGACATTTTAGACCAAGGGGAAACTCCCATATTCCTTTCTTTTAAATTGTAGTTCAGTTACAGTTGTCCCCATTTCCCATATTCCTTTTATCAACTTAATTTGTTCCTGGCATGAGTACCCTTTTCCCCTCCCTGTGATTGTAGTGATACCTTCAAAGGATACATAGCAGCTTAATCATTCATTGCCTTCTAATGAGCTTCCTGTAACAGAAAGTTTCTGGCAAGATGTTTTTACATTCAGATCCAAATCACTATCTGTGATGAAACTTAGCCAAGAACTTTACTACCCCCCCCTCCGCCGCCCCCACCCCAGAGAAGCTAATGCTCTCCAACCCCACCTCTCAAGACTCAGGGCTGCCAACCTCTCAGTTTGTGAGCGTTTTTTTTCTCCTTGGGCTCTGACCTTAGGACTGTAGTCTTTCCCCACTGTTACTATTTAGGGGCACTTTGGCCCGTTATATGCTCAGCTAGCCATTTATGACTTACTGACGATGTGAAGAAACCTTTGCCCCTCAGCTACAAGCTAAGTCAAGCAAACTCAGACAGTACCGAGGTACAGATTTTATTCCTTGATCTAATTTATCCTACCATAAGTCTGGCTAATCACAATTTCAGTCTGCAACTGTCATCTCTGCAGCTGCCTCCATCCCAGAGAGTTAAGTCTGTCCTCAGCTAAATGTCCCCACCACCTCTTTCAGTACCTTCCGTGACTACTATGTCCTCTCAGGTTTCTCTTGATGACTCTTGCCTAGCTGGTTAAGTGAAATGGTTACTAACTACCTACAGTAGTTGCTCAAACCTGTCTCAGTAATGGTAGTACTACAACTGGTGGGCCCATAAATCAACACTACACTGTGTGCTTTATACATGCAACCTTATCAAATACTCTGAGCAGTCCTGGGGTATAGGTCCTGTTGTTCCATTTTATAGATGGTAACACTGAAGCTCAAAGAACTGAGAAAATATGTCAAGAGTTCACCCAGCTAGTATGTGGGAGAGCTGGGTCCCAGTCTGTGTGCACCACTCCATCATGCTCTGTGCTTGCCTCGACTTGTGATCCCTCCTCCACAGCACTATGGACACCTGGTGGTCTACCCTGAATATTTGTACAGCTTCACACTCCCAGACCCATATTCAGACTTGCCATATTTTTCCATACAAGAAAACACAAAAGTACAAATAGGAATTTTTACTGTATATTAATGTTTTAAATAGAAATCAGTATTTTAAACCTAACCAATTAAACTTGCTTCAAGAGTATAAACTTCCATGGTTTTAAACTTCAAAATATAGGGTTCTTCAGCTTTCATTTAACTAATTATGTCCTACTTTGAGGTGACTCCACACTCCACAACAAAATATAATACTCAGAGATACCTCAGTTCCTAAAGATATTTTGTCTATATCTCCTTTCTTGTGTTTGAAGTCCCAAATGGATTCAATAGGGTTGCTGGAGCTGGGCCCCCAGAAGCAGAAATGAAAAGATGTGAGGGATAGCTGTCTCCCTGCTGGACCCTGTTCACCTGGTGCACTGATGGTGATATGCGGAGAGAGAATTGGACATGCCATGGCCTTGGCTTCTCCCCCCAAAAGCAGAACACAGAGGAAATCAAGCTGAGTGAATATCACAGCTTGTGAAGACAGAAGTATTAGTCTTTAATCTGAAACAATACAGGGTAGGGAAAGGGTGGGGACCCTCTGGATTTAGTCTGAAAGCTTCTGCTAATCAGCTATTTGTGGCTCTTAGCAAAAGGAACCTCTCTGGGCCTTATTTTCCTTACCAATAAATTGTAAAATGTCAGCATTGGACTGTTTGTTAATGTATGTCTCCTCCCCCTTGCAAAAAAAGAACCAAAAATTCTCAAGAAGCTTTTGAAAATGGTAGAGTAAAAAGGCTAAAATCATGCAAGAAAGTCCAGAAAGATATGAGAAAGCATTTCCAAACAGAAAGAAACTGATGCCATTGATTCAAGAGTTGGTAAGAGCTTCCTGGTAGCCTAGACAAAAACCTAGAGATGATGGGTTATAGTGTTCTTGTTATCTGAAAAGAAGTATGGAAATAAGGGAAAAGAAAAGGAAGGAGAGAAAGAAGGAAAAGAAGAAGCAGCTTGCTAGGCCATGAGAAAATCCAAGCCAAATTCCAAGAGGAATTTGTGTGTGTGTCCTTGTGTTCTTCAAGAGCATTTTTGAGGACAAAAATGTTTGCAGAAACAGTCTCCTTCTGGCCATATTTTATACTGACCCTCAATGAAAGGACATAATTTAAAAAGCATAGCTCTCTGAAGGTATGAACGCGGAGAGCTAAGATAATCTAGTCCAGGTGTGTTGCTTCCTGGCAGTCTTACTTGACACACAGATAAAACTTAGAAAATCTGAGGAATGAATGTCTGGTATGACCCATAGCGTTCCTGAATACCAGTTTCCTCAGCCAAGCTTTTGACAAGCGTGACATGCTACAGAGAGTTGAAAACTGAGATTCCTGGCAAGTCCTTTTATATAAAAAAGTAAGTCAGGTTTGTGAAAGTTATTCTCCTTTTTACTACCTGTCAGGGATTCTCACCTATCTACCTGATGAATTTTGTTATTATAGTGACCCATAGTAAGGAAAGGAAGGAGGAAATTTGATTTTGCACTTCATAGAATGCTATATTGTTCAATTTTCTTTTTCCAGCAAACATGTATTGCTTAAAACAATAAATATGAAATCAGGACCTTGGGAGGGGGAGAAAAAGAGAAGGAAAGCAGGGAGGGAGGGAGTGGGGAGAAGAGAGAGAGAGAATGAGAATGAAGGTAAAATATAGTTGCATACAAGTGAATTTGAAAAGGTCTGTTTAACAGGAAGAGTAAAATTAGGCCTATGAAGCCCGGATGCTGTCCTGTCACTTAGACATTGCTCCACAAATGTTTGTTGAATGACTAGTTAATAGAGCATGGAAGAGAGGACTCCATAGCAGGAGTCTGAGACAAAGGTGCCAGTTGGCCACCTCAACCAGGAAAAAAATGCACTATGGCTTCTTTAAAACATTTTCTTATGAGTACAGCAGCATCAGAACTTTCTTTCCAGGATGAGCAGCCCCAAAATGCATCCCCCAGATTCCTAAATGAGTTTATGTCAACTAGAATTATATGTCAGAGGGAGGCTGCCCAAAGTGACTCTTCTGGTCCAGCAAATTGGAAATGATCTCTCCTTCCTGTCATCAGTCAGCCAGCCCTTTTGTTTGCTTTTTGACACCTCTGGAAGTATCATTCATTTGTTCACTCAAGTCTTTCATCCTGAAATATGTTTTGAGTGCCTACTGTGTGCCAGGCACTGTTCTAGGGTCTGGAGATGCTGCAGTGGAAAAACAGACAAAAGTTTCTACCCACAGAGATTATATTCTAGTTGGGTGGAGACAGATGATAAGTAAAGTATATGGCATGATAAGTGCTAGGGAGAAAAGAAGACAGGGAAGACGAATGGGGAGTGTGGGGGAAGGGTGGCTATAGCTATTGGAACCTTTAAGGTAGGAAGTGAAGTCCTCACTGAGACACTCCTGTGAGTAAAGAGAGGAAGGAGTTGAGGGAGGGAACTATCTGGATATCTGCAGGAAGAGCAGTCAGGCAAAGGGAACCGTAGGAGCACATGGTGTGAAGAGATGGGGGTGTGGTGGGACCATGACTGGCACATTCGAGGATCAGCAAGGTCAGTGTGGCTGGGGTGGAGAAGGCTGCAGAGGAATGGAGGAGAGCAGTAGGAGGTAAGGTCAGACACATGATGGTATACAGTTTTGTAGGCCATTGAAAGGACTTTGTTTTAATCAGAATGAATGGGAGGTCATTGGAAGCTTTTACCAAATTGTACATATTCTTTTCTGACTTGTTCTTTCATTCAACCTTGTCTTTGAAATGCATCCATATTGATATGTGTAGCTGTGGTTGATTCATTTCCATTGCTCTATATTATTCTGCTGGGGACTCTACCCTTCTACCATTGAACGACAGTTGAGTTGCTTCTCTTTTTTGTTCTGTCTTCATGTAGACACATCTCTTTTCTATTTACAGTTGTGAGGATCCTATGCATCTTAATGTCATACTGAAGTGATTTGAGAAGTTAAAAGACAGGAACCCAGGTTATCCTGTTTCTCCTGTGAACAGCTGGAATTTGTACTATCAATGGGCCAGTTCTGTGCAACACAATCTTTTTTTTTTTTTAGCAGTATAGTACTTTTATTTATAAAAATACCAAATATCAGTTTGACCCTGAAAATACCTGGTAATAAAGTGTGTCCTATATTAAACACATCATTACAGGGATGAAAAAGATCATCAATTCATGCTTATCTTTTTTTAATAATGAAAGTATGTATTGGGTTGGCTGAAAAGTTCATTTAGTTTTTTTCCATACGATGGCTCTAGTAGTGCTTAGTTATCTTTAACTTCATTCAAAACAATTTTGTTAGGTTGTATGGTGACAGTTGTCATATCAGTGTGCGTTTAAAAAAAATTCAAAATTGGTGAATTTTTGTGCAGCCATTTCAATACTGAAGATGGAATAAGATATGCAACATTTTTAGAGTATTATTAATACTCTGTAAATGTAAAGTGTTACTAACTTTATTATGTCAAGAAAGTTAAAAATGCAACTGAAATAAAAAAAAAGACTTGTACAGTATATGGAGAAGGTACTGTGACTGATCGAATGTGTCAAAAGCGGTTTGTGAAGTTTTGTGATACTATTGACATTTTGGCCAAACAGTTCTTTGCTGTGGGGCTGTCTTATGTACTGGAAGATGTTTGCTGCACCCCTGGCGTCTACCCACTAGAAGCAAATAGTGGGAGATAGCTGACATACTCAAAATATCCAAACCAATAGTTATTGGTGAAATTGAAAATTGTGTCGTATATTTTATGGACAAAACTAAAAGGACTTTTTGACCAACCCAATAATTTATATATTCATTCATAACTTTGCACCATCCCATGCATTTTTTTAATTTTTCAATTACAGCTTACTTTCAGTATTATTTTGTGATATCCCTTTGTAATAATTCAGAAGGAATGTGAGAGTCCTGAAATCTGTTGAGATACACACCTTAGCCCCATGGGTGGTTCCTGGCCGTGTATCAACCAGTGGTAGATAGTGAACAAATCTATGTGGCTAGACATTTGAAATTGCTGTTAACAAATACCAGTGGTCAGTAAAGCATACTTTCTCCTAGATTAGAGATTGAGGAGTTAGACCAGGATGGTGGTATTGAAGTGATGCTCTGAGGAGCCCCAGGGCACAGGTGGCAAACACAAGGCCCGTGGGCTGAATCTAGCCCTCCACCTTGTTTTATCCAACCCTGCACCTTTTTCTGCCTGGCAGCAGCACCAAGCTCCTTGCCCCTAGTTAAGGAGTAGTTACATTTATACAGTCCTAAAATTACATTTGGCCCTTTGAAGGCAACCGCGAGGCTGAGATAGCCCCCAATGAAAATGAGTTTGACACCCCTGCCCTAGGGAATATTTCTTAAAGAGACTCCGCCCCACTTCTTACTTAGGCTCTCTTCATCTAAAGCAGCTGTGCTTAGTCAGTGTTGTATGCTAGCTTCCCCATAAAGTCTTGGGGTCCCAAAATTTGAAACTGTTTGACTAAGTGACCTGTAAAAGTCTTTACAACTTTAAAGTTCAGCATTCTCCCTCTCTCTCTTTCTCTGTCATTTTAATGTTTACTTTTGTGTTATTAAATGTTTTAATTAAAAATGTCAAATTTAATTTGACAATTATGAATTTACTAACCATTGTAGCTTAAATGTAAGGCAGCTTTGAATCATTTACAAGGGATGACTAGTCTTCCCTAAGAATATTAAAAATAAGAGTGAAACATCTTGTTATGCTAAGAAATAAGGAAATGCTCAAATGTGATGAAGAAGATATGTCCAAAGGACCCAGGAACCTCTTGAAGATAATTTCAGCTTCATTATGATATTCATAAATTCCAATGTGGTGAAAAAAATACTAGTCCATGAGTCTATGCATATTTTTAAAAATAAAAACACATACATACATATATGAGAATGGAAAGCTTGTTCTTACCAAAGAAAGCAACTAATACTATGGTGGAAATATAAATCACCATTTGGCAGCCATCATAGAGGTAGGTAGTCCATCCAGGTGGTGATAATTAATAAAATGCAGGTGGACTGAGGATTGAAAAAGAACAGGATTTCAGTACAATTTTAGAAATATCTCCTCACAAAGTAATAATCAGTTATCAGGGACAAATGGGGCTTTGTTGTGTAGAAACCCAGCTGCATGATCAAGATTCATATGACCACGTGGTGTGAAGTATAGACATCGTGTGCCCTGTGATGTGATGCACCGATCTGGGCACAGCTTTGCTCTAAGGCATTCTTGCCAAGACAGTGTAACCTAAGTCTGCTGATGAGAAAATATTTGGGAGATCCAGGTTGAGGACCCCCTACAGAATGTAAGGCCTAATATCTTTGAAACTGCAGAGGACAAGAAAGACATGGAAATATGGAGGGTTTTCCAGATTGGAAGAGACTGAAGAGAGCAGAGAACAAAATGCAATGTGTGGTTCCCCAGACCAGCAGCAGCAGCACCTGGGAAACTTGTTGGGAATAAAGACTCTTCCACCACCACTCACATCACAGACCTACCGAAGCAGAAGCTGCATTTTAGCAAAATCCCCAATGATTCCTATGTGCATTTAAGCAAACTTGAAAGAATGGCCAGGGCCCTACACCAGCAGTTCCAAGCTCAATCAGAATCACTTTAGGAGAACTTTGTAAAAGGACAAATTCCTACCTCCTTTCCCAGATCTGCTGAATTAGACGCTCCATGGTATAGTCTGCAATATGGTATTTTAAAGAAATTCTCATGGTGGTTCTGATACCAAGCCACATTTAGGGAGCACCAGGCTCTAAATAATATGTCATGTGTATAAATGACCAAGGCAGGGTTCCTTCCATGTGGGCCTAGAAACACAGATTGGACAGTCATTACCACAACTCCTGCCATAAGCACCAAAACATGACCCCAAACCATACTCCAGTGCTGGGGTGGAATGTAAGTAAATATTGCTTGTGCACATTTCAAGAGTTTTCCAGAACATTTAAGTGGATTTGAAAAATACTTTTTAAAAGATTGTTTGTACAAACACCATACTCTTTCCAGTCCTTGTTTGGTGTAGAGTTTAATCAGATTTAAAATGGTAAGTGTTCTTTGTAAGGCTGTGTGTTTCTCTTCTTCCAGGGCATGTAAAACAGGACATCTGGGTTTTATCATTAAAATACTAAAACATGTCCAGCATTTTTAGGAAATCTGGGCCTGAGTTTATATGCTACAGGTGTTAGATATATTAGATAAAAAGCTATAGTTCATTCATTTAGAGTTAAAAGGAAAAAATATGCATATCAATTTGTTTCAGAAAAATATTTGACTACAACATTTAAGTTTTTTTACTGTGTTTTCTAGCACTTAGAAAATTAGGAGAAAATAAAAAGAAATATTTTTGTCAACCCTATATAAAATATCTGTTCAGATATCCTTTGTTTTATACACTTGACTTTTATCAACTCATAGCAAAATTCACTTTTGCTCTCATATTGGCATCTGTCAATTTATCTGCAGTACCTCATGGACATAGAAAGCATCTTTCTTTACTAATTTTTTCTATGCCACAGGATATAAAATATAAGAATATAGAATTTAAAGAGTGAATCTGGGTGTAATGTAGCCTTATTCTATGCGTGAGTCTAAGGCATGATGCTCTCCAGTTCACTGTGGAGTAGAGAGGCCAGGGAGGGGACTGTATAGTGGAATGGCAAGAGAAACATAACGAAGCATTAATTCAAAAATTGTAATTTCTAAGTTGAAAAAATACCACATTAAATAGAGGTGACTCACAAAACCAAATGCCATATCATACAATCATTGAATACATGCCTATTAATATTAGTAAAATTGGCTAACCTTTCTACTGTGCTTATAGAAGTATATAAAGCACCTCGGCCTTATTTCCTTTAATCCGACAATTCTGTGAGATAGATGTTGCTCATAGGCCTGCTTTGAGTGGAAGGAAGAGAAGAGAAACTAGTTGGCCCAGTATCTCACAGTTAGTGAATATTAGAGCTAAGACTTGAATCCAGCACCCCTGACCTCAAACATGGGCTGCCCCCACTATATGGAGAAAAGAATATTTGTCCAGTCAACAACCCAAAAACACAATCTTGTTTTGTTTTGGGTTTAGTTTGAGGGGGTTTCAGGTATAAGATATGCCACTCTTCAGTACTTCAATAGTGTTTTTACTATTCAGTCTCTGCCATCTATGTCCTAAGCACTTTCCAAGTAAATATTTCTCTAAAGAGCTTTCTCAAGCCACATAAAAAACATGCCTTTGCCCCTATGGAGTGAAAACTCACCCTCTCTATAGGAGAAGCAAGACTTGTGTTTGACCCCCACCTCTTCTTACCATAGTGTCGTCATGTAACCTTTAAATAACTGGCCCTCCTGACCCCTGACAGGTCTGTCACTTTTATAGGAACTGTAAACACACTTCAAAAACTATCAATACCCACAAACTTCTGTAACTGACTCTCCTGAAGAAAATGAACAGACTTTAACTTCAGCCCATTCAGGAAAATCACTCCAAAGTCCTGTCAGCCACATGGGCCTATCTCCAAAATAAATCTCTTCTCACCTCAGCCTCCCCACATCCAAAGTTTTGAATTTCTGCAGCTTCTATCCTTTGGTTTGTACCCACAGAGTTGTTAATCAGGGTCCCCAGCCCAAACCAGCAGCCGCTCTCCCTCCTGGAAACTGATCCTGGCAGGAATTTTCCCAGGAGGGCTCTTCGTGCCAGCCCCATCTCCTCTCGGAAGCAGAGGAAGCTTCTTGCCTCTTCCTTTCACTTCTCCTTTCATTCCTAATGAATACAAATAGCAACTGCACCAACTTTTGCTATTTCCCATTTTCCTTCCTGCTTCCCTTCTAGTATTCTGCCCCAAAGCTACATTCTCCTGGGCCTTTCCCTTCCATAACCCCTTCTGCAGGACACAGCTGGAGTCATCTCTTGACTGATGTTCAAGCCTCAGTATATCTGAAACTACAGGCAGGTCACCATTGAGGGTGGTAACATGGCAGGCCCTGTTCTGGGCACTCTAGTTTCCATTGTCCTGACTCTTGTCCCTTTTGTTTTTTGGGTTTTGCCCAACTAGAACCCACTGCCACCATCTTTTAGGCTGCCCGAGTCAGTGTCTTTAGCAATTCCTGCAGCTCACCTTCTCACCACCAGGTTAGCTCCTGCCTGGCATGCACCCCTTGTTCACTGGGATGAACCTGCCGCTGAGGACCCACGGGCAGAGGGAGGGAGTGAGGGGTAGCAATGCATCCAGTCCTCCTCACAAGATAACAGAAGCCCAGCAGGTTGTGACTATAGGATATCCTGAGGTCAGGGGACCTGGGGTCCAGCCCTAGCACTGCCACTGACCAGCTGAGTGTCCTTGAACAAATCACCTAACCTCTCTGGTTCTTGGATTACCTCATGTATAGAATAAGGGAAATGAGCTAAATAACATTTAACGTTTCTGATTTGTTAGTTGTCATATTATGTAGTGGAACCACATGCCTAAAAGATCATCTGCTCGTTTCTTTCCTCATGACAGCCCTGGCTATGAAATAATAGTTGTGCACCTGCCCTAATCTACTCATTTTGGATTATAAGAAAAAATTTCCCATGTCTTGGTTTTAGAATTCTTCCAATGATGTATTGATGTTGAATTTATGATACCAGTTATAAAACTGTATGCAGCCATTTCTGACTATTTCTACTTCCCAAAGTAGTGGTGTGAGTCCACTCACACCATACAATTCCTAGAGATGAAGGGATGTGTTATCAGGTTGGGCCAATGCAGAGAGAAAGTATCCAGAATTGCCCATGGAGCATGGAGAGTTCCAGTGCCAATATTTCAGAATCTTTCTAGATAGATGTTAGTGCTCCTTTGGAAAAAACTACATGGTCAAAAGACTATTGAAAACTCTGAATATTAGCTCCATCTTGGAGATTTACCATGCACATTAGCATATTTAAAGCTCCAAGAAACCCTGCCAGTGAAGAAAATCTTAATTTATCCCAGCATTTCCCAAACTAATATGGCCCCAGATGCTTTCTTCACAAAATACTTCACATCTGGTAGAACATGTCCCCAGAACACAGTTTAGGAAACTTTACCACAAAACATTGCTGACCTAACTTTGTCTGGGTCTTCAGAGCAGACAGGGATAACGACAGCTGCTGGAATATTTATTGAGCTCCTACTGTGTGTGGAACACATGGGAGTAATTCAAAATTGTCAGATCAAGTATCTGGCAACAAAGATTTCAAAATTCAAAGCTGCAGAGAAATAGGCGCACATGCATAAGCATGCCAGTCAACAAACAAGACAAATGGAGTGTCAAGTAGTACAGTTTGGAAGTGCTCAGGCCACTAGGCGGTTGTCAGACTTCCCAAATTGAATTTCCGTGCTCTCCACTGTCAGTCTCAAGTTCTTTGCTTTGCTCCACCAGGGCAGTTACTATTCAGCCAGTTTAATGATATCATCACAGGACACTCATTGTTTATTTTTATAGATTAGGTAGTTGGTGAGGCACAGTGAATAATTTTATCCTGTGCGGAACATCCTAGAATTTTTGCCTTACATGTACCATTTGTTCAGAATTAGGATCAGTTCTTTCCCCCAAAAAGATGACTTCCTTTTCACAAAGTAACAAAGATACTGAAATGGCCAATGTCACGTGCTGTTGTTTAATCCCACTCTGAATCAGTGTGACTGCAGTCTGGTGTCCCGTATGCTTCCTGGACACAGGCCCTCGGGTTCTCAGGGTGGTTGCCCAGTTGGAACCTATTTGTGACTCACTCATGGCTATTTTTCCAAACACTTCCCTTCCCCCACACTGTATCCTTGTGCGCCCGCGTCCTCAGACAGCCCTCTCCCAGATCCTCCTTCTTCATCTCCTGTTTCCCACCCCTCCCTTCCAACTTTCTTTACACTTTCTATCAGTTTTTTTCTGAAACTTGGCTTGTCCCCTTTTCACCTCCCCTCTGCCTCTACTTTCTAGCATCTTAAAAGAAACCAAGGCTCATTCTTTCTGAGGGTTAAATCCTTGGGACATCCCTCTCTGCTAAACAGAGAAGAGGAGCTGGCACTGTAATACAAAGGCCAATAATGTTTCTACAAAGACTACCCCTTGAAGAAGGAGCTGCTCATTTATTTGTAATTATCAATACTAGTTGACATTTACTGAGTATGTACTGTGCTCTAAGCACTGGAGCCCTTTACTTATATTGTCTCTTCTATTAGTCACTGCACCCCTTATGATATGGAATATTTATTATTCCCATTTTATGAGTGAGAAATTGAGTCTCAGGGGAGGTAAGAAACTTCCTCAAGGTCATAGAAGTGGTTTAAAAAAATAATGCCAAGAAATGAACTTGCATTTCTTTGGCTTCAAATCCTGTGTGTTCTCTCTCCTCTCCCTGCCCCCATTCCCAAGGGAACAAAGAAGCTGAAGAGACAGAATTCTGGTTTTCATTAGATTTATTCCCTAAGAAGTTTCATTCACATGTACTGCACAGACAGCAGAGTTAATTATCTTCTTAATATTCTCCTATGTTGTATCTTCCTGTGTCCAGCAGGGCAAGGGTATAGTTGATATGGGTGGGATGCCATATCCTTTGTTTCTTCACACAGATTTGTCTTTAGGAGAACACATGCAAGTCATTTTATTCCCTTCCTTCTTTCCCTTCTTTTCTGCTTGATCATTACCATCAATTTAGTTGTCAGCCTCCTATTACCTGCTCACCATCTGCATTGAAGTTAGCAAACATTTTCCATTGGGCCCTAGGAGTGAAATAGTGACTCATTGGGCTCACTTTTACTTTCCTGTGACAGGCATCCACCTGCCCTGGGGCCCACAGTTACTCACAGCAAGTCTCAGAACCTCCTGGACCTTCTCAGTGGCCCTGGAAGACAACCTTTGCTCTTCCCCATTTTCCCCAGCAATGTGGCCTGTGGCCAGGGACCTCCCCATCCAGGGGACCTAAGTAAGCAGGAGATCATTTCCTGCCCATCACTCAGGGCACCTCAGAATGGGCCCTGCCCATTCCAGAGCAGATGTGAAGGCCACCACTACCTTCAGTCTCTGATACCCAGTGATCTCAGGGAAAATGGAATCTTCCCATGATGGACCAAATTACCACTAGGCCTTCTGTGTCATGGCTCCCTGGTACCTTCCCCAGCACTTGCCTCTGGAGCCACTTGGGTGAAGGGCAAGCTGACAGGTGATTTCAGAATGGGGCAGTCAGCCTCACTTCTCCCACCACAGCCCCAATGCCCTGGGCACTCAGGTGCTTGGACACTCTTCTGAGAAGGGCAGCACCAATAGGGAGTTGGCTGCTATGGCTGCTGTGCTCTGTGCATGACTCAAAACAAGAAGCCATTAAGCACCTACCACTCTTACTGGACCTTGCACTAGGAAGTAGTTGCCTTCCTTCAAGGAGCTTGAACCTCAGTGGCAAGAGCCAGGGGGAAAATGGTCACAGCCTGGTGATAAAGTTATGTAATGCTCATTAACCATATGAGAGTTCAAGAAAGGCTTCCTGGAAGAGGCAATGTCTAGGCTACCCAGTTGAATGTGGGAATGGAAGGTGAAGGAGAAGTCAAGGACTGGGGTCAGGGTGTGCTTGTGGAGATTTTGGACCCTGCAGATGGTGATGGCCAGTTAATTCTTGGATATACAAGACAAAAAAATAGCTATTCAGAGACAGCAGTGGAGAGGCGGATAAAACCAGGGAAGTAAAAGAAAGTCATCTAAGGAGAGGAAGTAGCATAATAAAAGATACAAGAAAGGCCAAGGACAGAGTTGCAGGAAATGCTGGCAATCAAAAACTGACTCCCTACAGAGAGCAATATTATGAGAATGGGCTCTGGGGCTGGGCTGCCTGGGTTAGGAGCCTACCTCCACAGTTTACGAGCTGTGTGACCTTGAGCAAGTGACCAAACCTCTCTGTGCTTTCACTTAATCCATAAAATGAGGTGATAATGACATATACTTCTTTGAGTTGTTGGAGGATTAAATGAATACATGTTAAGCATTTAAAACAAAGACTAGTTAAGTAGACTGCATAAGGACAATTTGATAGCATTATTATTTTACCGGTCAGAAAAGGAAAAGCAACCTATGACAAAGTCAACCTTTCAGTGCCCACTGGCACTGCCCAGTTGAGATTCCCAGTGAGGAGAAGTGAAAGAGAACACCCATGGGACCCAGATCACAGCTGGGACAGGAAGAAACCAGTCATGCTGGGTGGTGTAGATGCCACTAGTTCCTGGCAGGTCAGGGGCAGTGTCTATGATGCCCCAGAGCAGTTCCCAGTGGAGTGTGAGCTCCATGAGTATGGGCACTCAGTAAAGATTTGCTCAGTGAGGATATATTTGCTGAGGGTCCTGCAACTTAGCTAGAGTGAAGAGGCTGCTGGGACCAGGGAAAGCAGGTGGGCCACTCCAATGGTGACAGCACCTCAGGGAGCAAGTTTTGGGGAGGCATCTCCTGACTCGAATTTCTGTTTGGGACACCTAGCTGTCTCCAGGGGTGAGCTGCAGGGATGGAATCTGTCACAGGCCTTCTCCGGCATATTGCTTTCACTTCCAGACTCTTTAATTCAGAAGGACGCTGTCCTATTCTTTGTATCATAGAAAACTTGGAGATTTAAACAGGTGACAGAACAGAAACATTGGTAAACAACCAGCAAGCACCTACACCAAATTCTCTGTGTACTCAGAATGCTAACATTCTGTTTCTAAAGGGGATGTGAGTTAGCTGCTCAGATTTTTAAGCTGAACTCTCCATAGCCTTTTCTAAGGCATTTCTTTGCTCAATATCAGGCTAAAAGCTATAATTAATTCACGCTTTGGTCTAATGCTTTTAAGAGAAAATGGAAAGTAGTAAAGCATGGTAATTTAGAAGCACAGGCTTTTTTGATTTGGCTCATTCCTGGTTGACAGGTTGTGCAATCTTGGGCAAGCTAGCATAGCCACTCTGAACCTCAGCTTCCTCATCTGTGAATGGGAACAGTATTGGCATCAGGTGTGTTGGCCTGAGGGGATTAAATTAAGTAAGTAGTGTCCCTCTCATAAGTACATGCTCAATACATGGAAGCTGTTGTCATTGTAAGTATTATTAAAATCATTCAGAGAGGAAACAAAATTCATTCTTAAATGACCCTGCAGCCTTAGGATCAGGGTAGTTTGGAGCTAAGAACTCACTGATATCTAGAGGTTTTATGCAACTGCTTTTTTTATGTGGCCATGGGTTTTAATCCCATTGTTAAAATGAGATGAAACAACAAAGACCTTATGATAGGACTACCAATAAATACTTTCACAAAAGAGGAGCATATGCATGAAATGAGGGTTACTCTTGAATACCACTTAATAATTGGTTTCAGAATCAATGATCCATTCAACAGAGTATGGTTGAGAGAGGATAACACATTTTGCATTTGCTGTTGGCAATTCTGGGCAGTTCATTTAACTAGAAGTATCATTTGCATATCTAAATCAAAATATTAAAACAGTAAATAGCCATTAAAAAAAATGATATCTTGCCATTTGTGACAACATGGATGGATCTTGAGGGTTATGCCAAGTGAGATTAAGTCAGAGAAAGACAACTGTATGATCTCACTTATATGTGGACTTTAAAAAACAAGAACAAAAAAAACCCAAGCTCATAGATACAGAGGACAAATTTGTGGTTGTCAAAGAGATGGGAGGTCATGGAAGGCAGGTGATTTACAAACTTCTAGTTATAAAATGAATTAGTCATGGATAGGTAATGCACAACATGGTGACTACAGTTAATAATATTGAGCTGCATATTTGAAATTTTCTGAGCGTAGATGTTAAAAGTCCTCATCACAAGAAAAAAATTATAACTAAGTAAGACGATGGATACTAACTAGACTTATTGTGGTGATCACTTCACAACATATGCAAATATAGAAGCATTCAGGTGTATGTTTTACACCTGATACTAATAGAATGTTGTATGTCAATTATACCTCAATCTTTAAAGAATGTAATGCAGTGTCGCAAAAAGTAGGAGAGCGAAACATTTTCAAATTTTTGAATAAATTTATTATTTATGCAAAAAGCAATTTAAAGTAATTATGTCGTGTGGAATTGACTTGTCAAAGCCTCTAGAGTTCACATCTTGGGAATATTTACATGTTCCTTATGACACTAACTGTTGATTAAATGGAACCAAAATAAAGAACAATATTTAAAAAAAAACAATAAATAATGCTAGTGAATTTAGAGCCTAATTTTTCAGTCATTAGGAAATTTTTAGTTGGAGCATTTGAGAATTAAGCAACTATCTTGTACAAACTACAGGGAAGACATTCTGTAAACAGTAGGAAGATGGCCAGAATAATATGGTTTCTATCCTTGAGGAGTTGACAATTTAGATAAGGTGGCCATATATACAACTGACTTAATTGCAAGGCAGAGCATGCTATCTTTTTTCTCCTATACTTGCTCCAACCCCTTCTGCCCCCATGCCTAACATAGTTCCTGGCAAATTCACAGGCATGCAGTAACTGTTTGTGGAAAGAATAAGCACTGTTATAGAGATATAAATAAAGTGCTTTGGAAGGGCAGCTGGGACCAAGGAGTGGTAGAAAGACTGGACTTCCAAAGATGGTAGCTTATGAATGGGTAAAGTTGGCCTTGTACCTACCCAATCAAAATATCACCCATACTACTATTTAATTACTTGCTTATGTTATTTTCCCCACAAGGCCCCAATACCACATCTGCCTTGTTTACTAGTGTCCAGCATGGTACATGATACATATAGATCCTTAGTATTTTTTAGAGGAAGGGGATCATCAGATACATTTATCAAGGCTTTTTGTTTTTTCAGTTGCAAGTTAATAGCACCTCTACTTAAACATACTCAAATAAAGTAAGGGAACTTTTTGGTTTATGCATATGGAATCTTTGCAGGGCTTTCAGTAGGTCTGGATCTAGAAACCTGATCAATGTCTCCAGGAATCCATCTTCACTGTGTGTGTGTGTGTGTGTGTGTGTGTGTGTGTGTGTGTGTGTTGAAAGTAGGGGGGGCTGATATTCTCGGGCAGACTCTGCTGATATTTGTGACAAAGACAGTTCATATCTTTACAGTTTATCTTTATTTAGACTGTTATAGTTTATGATTTCAACAAAAAGATTATGTCTCTTTTCCTGGATGTTTGGGTCATACTATACTCATCTCTGAAAGCAAGGCAGGAGTAGCCCCATGTAATCTATATAGATTAAGACGGAGAAAGGGTGGTTCAACTAAGAAATGTTGGAGACAGCCAAAACAAAACAAATACATGAACAAGTTCCTCTATATATTCACAGCACAAGGAAATAGATTGATCAATACCACAGAGCTATCAATAGGTGGAGAAGAGAAAATGATGCAAAATGTAGTAGGATTGGAATGTCAGACAGGAGTGGTAGGCAACTCTGGAGATCAATGCTGGAGATGTAAATTTAGATCAGATGGTGTCAGTTTTGAAGGCCAAGAATGTCCTGTAGACAACTGTGATGCCATCTGAGGGGAAAGGGAGATGTATTTAGGTCTTCTCCAGAAACCACCTTTAGGTGCCTCCCTTTTTCCCTCTGTGTCCCTCCTAAACAAACAGTCATTTGTAGAACCATGCCACACTAGACAAGGTGTTCAAGGAACTCTTCTGCACCCAGTTCATGTCAAGGAGGATGTGTGTGTTATTTGCTGGCCACTGCAGACTCAGTACTGAGACCCCAGCATGAATAATTATGGCCTCGACCATTAAGGAGCTTAAGTTCACATAGATCAGTTTAGGACAAAATATTAGAAATATACTTATATAAACATATACTATGTATAAATAGGTACGTATATATGTATGTATGTATGTATGTATGTATGTAGATAGGCACGTATAGGGGAGTGGGTGGCTTAAATAGGAAAAAAAAGGTAATTCCCAGTGAGGGGCCAGGGAAGCCTTCAGAGAACAGAAATATGTATCACCCTTCTATTAGGAAAGGCTTGTGCTCAGGGCACAAACTCTTCTCAAGGCAATCACAGAGTCTTCCTGGTCCAGCCTTGGACTTCTTCCTTCCTTGTAGTTAGGAATTGGAACTTACAGATTGCTCTCTTCTGGATTTCTGTGTTCGGTTTCCTGGAATTCACCTCTCTACAGCTCAGCTAACAATATTAATAGAAGTAGAAGCAGCAGCAGCAGCAGTCACAGCAGCAAACATTTATTGAGCCCTTAACCACATACTCAGCATCATGTTGAGATCTTTAGGTACAATCCTCAGTTTCACCCTCACAATAACTTTATGAGGTAAGTATTAGTGTTTCCATTTTACTGAAAAGGGAATTGGGGCTGACGGGTTAGGTGGCTTGCCTCAGGAACCTGCACAAAGGAACAGTGGACCTGGGAGTTGAATGCAGGTCCACTCAACTCCAGTGCCCTGTCCTCCGCCGCCGTGCCATGCTGCGCTGTGCTGTGATGGATGTGATGCACTGTGCTACAGTGAACCCTCCACCCCCAGTCTCTCCTTCCTGGTTCCAAGTAGGTTATGGCCCCAGTCTCAGGCACAGTTACAGAAATGAAGATTCACAGTTTTGCCTGAGCAAGATGCAGGGATGCAGAAAGGGATGTCAAACCTCTGGGAGAGTTCTCAACCAAAGTGTGCATAAGAACCACCAGGGAGTTACATAAAAATGCATATTCTGGGGCCCGGCTCTGAGAGATTGTGGTTCATGGGTCTGAGAGAGACCTTGGAAGCTGCATTTGAACAAACACCCTGCTGCCACCACCAGAGAAACTGATACCAGTGCTCCACATTTGGAAGAGTGTTGCCTAGGCAGATGTGTGTCTGCCTATCTGTCTGTCTGTCAGTTGTGCGGCATGCCTGTGCATGCCCACACACTCTACTTTAAGGGTTGCTTTAGAAGAGTTCCATGGAAGGCAGGTATGTGTACACTGCACATAAACTACTTGAGAGTAACTTTGTCTAGACTTCCATTGTCATCTTTAGACTTCACCATTTGAGCTCAGCCTTTGCAATCAGGGTAACCAGATACCTATTACAGAGGATCATCTTTCTATAAAAACTTCTGCTCAACATATTCAAAAATGTTTTTGGCACAAAGTCACTCGTCTCCTTTTTCTGGACCTGGGAACAACAGTAGGAAGTGTTCAGGCCTCTTCCCACATATAATCCCTGACCATTTGGAGGCTGAGAATCCTCTCTGCCCACGGCCTCCTGGGACTCTGGGTGGCCTGCCTATCCGTCAGAGGCACCGAGCATCCCCACACTGGAGATGTGGGAAAGATGGTCTCAGTCCTTGAGGACATGAGGTCTGCTGGGGGAGACAGAACAGGCCCATGTGAAAGAGTCAGGCACACAAACACTACAAAAATAAACCAGATGTAAATTCATGCAGCGAGGACAATTCAAGTGCAGACACAACTTTGGACTCAAGGTCCAACACTAAGTCAGAGAGAAGCAGGAAGAAGTTGAATGTGAAGTGCTAGGTCATCAGAAAAGCCTTCCTAGAGGAGGACATATCCACTTATTTGCCAGCTCTGATTAAGCACTTACGTGGTGGACACTGCTGCTGGTGAGCACCGGAGAGCTAATGCCTGTCTTTTGGGAAACACAGTGCTGACTGTGCAGAGGCGGAAGTCAAGGAGATATGGGGCCACCATGTAACACACAGCATGTGGACCCAGCCCAGATGAGATGTCACAGTAGGCCTACTAATGAAAGTGATGCTTGCCCTGACCTGTGTGGATCAGTTGGTTGGGCGTTTTCCCAAAAGCAAAAGGTCACTGGTTCAATTCCCAGTCAGGGTACATGCCTGGGTTACAGGCTCAGCCCTTGCTCAGGACATGTACAAGAGGCAACCGATCGATGTTCTCTCTCATATCAATGTTTCTCCCTCTCATTCTCCCTCCCTTCCCCTCTCTCTAAAAATAAATAAATCTTTAAGAAAGAAAAAAGAAAGCGATGCTTTCATTAGATTTCTGAAGTCAGCCTTGTCCCTGACTTCAGCTAAAAACCCAGGAAGAAGTACAGAGGAGGCCCCAGCCTCTGGCCTGCCTACCTTCTCTTTCCATCCTAGCATGTATACCTGTGTGTGGACACTGCAGGCCTCAAGTTTGAACTCTGTCCACATTCCACTTCCCTACTGCCCCTTGGCCAGCCTTCAGGCCTAGAGTTATGATCTACCCTCAGGAGGACTGATCCAGATAAAAGGCCATAACAGGCCCAGAAGTGGGCTTGTGCCCTTTGGACAGGGGATTCAGGAGTCCTGAGCCTACAGGGGTAAGTGACCTGGAAGTGGGTGCACAGCCAGTGGGTAGTCAGGTTCCCTCCACCCCACCGGCTTCTCACTTGATAGAAAGGGGCACGGCTGGATCAGCCAGCCTGGGGCTCAGGGCAGGGGTCCTGACTGCAGCGTCTAAAGACATTTCTGCCTTAAGGATGGGTGTTAGCTAAATCCTCAGTGGGGGTGGGGGTAAAGGTAAGCTTTCTTCTAGAAGGAATAACCAGTACAAGATCCCTGAGATGGGAAAAAAAAAAAAGTTTTAGTCACCTTCCAAAAAGCAGGGTGTTGGGGAGAACTGGGTAAGGTTGGAGAACAGACAGGAGCCTGGTGGGCCAAGGTAAGGGCACATGGTGGACAAGAGAAAGGTTATTTTGAATAGAGTAAGAACATTCCTTCCAAACTGAGCTTGTGTGATGCCAATAAGGTATTTGATATGAGAAGAGACAGCAAGCTGTTCGGTTTGGCTAGGCCGAAGAGTCCTGAGAAAGGCAAGAGAAGGAGGAAAGAAAACATCTGGAGTGAGCAACTGTGGAGGAGTCGTAGGCATGGACCAAGGGGTCAGGATCGTCAGGATGAGCACAGAACCTCTGGGAGGAACTCGAACAGAATTGGGCTTCGGGCCAGATTCTCTCTGTATTCTGTGCTAACTACAGAAATACAGCAAAATAATTTGCCACATGTAACACCTTTCCACTTAGGGATGCACCCTGTGCTTGAGTTGTAGTACTTTATATGTGTGCGATCTGTGTGTTCTTCTGTGTGATTTGTATCCTGGAAATCTTTCTGGATTGGCAACACATCACATTTTCCACTTAGTAAATATGACCGCAGTTTATGCCGTGGGCAGCATTTTACAGTCATTGCAAAGTCCTTGTTTTCCTTTTGTTTCATTTATTTTTTGTAATTAATGACACTTCCATTAATTAATGCCTGTGAAGTTACAAATACTTAGGCTGCCATAAGTATTATTGCTGAAGTCTGTAAGCAGATGTTGGGGGGAGGTGTTTATGATAACAGTGCTTACGTAATCTCAACAGCCAGGCCCTGGGGACTCACACTTGGAGATGGAACAGTTGGTTTAAATTAGGTTTCCATGTGAAATACGGTATCGTTATTTTTTTCCTAGCATTGTGGGAAAGTATATGGAAAATCATTTGACTGATAGGAAATAAATCTGGACGCTTGATCGGGATTGAGCCACAAACCACGTGGTGGTCTGCGCCTGCTCTGTGGAACAGAACTCTCCAGGGGAAGACGAGTTAACCCTTTCAGACCACTGGACTAATAAGTCACAGTGTGATACCAGCATAGCCTGAAAGAACCATGACTTTCCAGAGACATGATTTGCCATCAATTTCAACAACAACAACAACAACAAAAAAAAAGGAGCTAAAGCCACAGAAAGGTATACCCAGAAGTCTCAAAAATTTATGATTGGGCGCCTTTAAGGAAACATTTTAATTCTCCATGATTTCATTTTTATTTGTAAGGAGATGGGTTTGAATTTCTAGCTCAAAGAGTTGATGATTTTATGATTCGAAGTGTTTGCTGGTAACTTCCCACAGCAGGGTAGGGCTCATAAAAAACAAATCTCACTAAAGGAAAAACTGGACAGAAGCACCAAGGGACACTCTCTATTGGCGAAATAATTTCTTTCTCTAGAGAGCCTGTTAACCAGGTAACCAGGTGAAGGGACAAGGCATGGAGATAGTGAGCAAGGGCTTGCTTGTAGCTGCAGGGGAGGGGTTGTCCCTGCAAATCCCAGAGGGATCTGTGTGCTTCAGGCAGTCCTGGGAGATTGGAATGAATGGTTATGTTTTTCCCTCGCGGCTCTAAATTCCTTGCAAGATGATCTGGACTAGGGCTCGTCCTAGGGGTCTGATGCCAAATCATTCTCCTACTGTTGCATGAGGACCTAGTAAAGTCCAAAGCAGGTAGAGAGCAGAGGAACATGTCAGAGCCCACTGGGCTGGGCTGGGCCCACGGTGGGACAGTAGCCCATCGTATTTTTGCTTCAGTGGGCCTCAGAGGGAAGAGGCAGATTATAACTGCAGTGCTCCTGGCTGGTACCAAAGCATAATCCTGTTTTATCACTGAAACTCCCTATTGCTACTATTTCCCAATTTGTTCCTGTATAGGGAAAGGAAAAACATGTTCAGCATCAGTCTTCTCTGTTCTGCCTTGTTCACTTCTTTCACCATTTTTGGTACTTCTTGATATCTTTTCCTTTTACTCCAGCTCTGTCCTCTTACTGAGTACTTAGAAGGACCTAACCAATGCCAAGTTGAAAGAAACTCACCCTTTAGCAGATGAAAGAGCACCAGACTGGATTTTAACATCAACAAGAATTGTGACCTGAGAAAAGTCACTTCTCCCATGAGCCATGGATTCCTGATCCGGAAAATGGGGTTGGACTGCCCTCTGTGGTTGCTGCCAGCAATAGATGCCTTTCATTCCTATCCATTTACAGCAGTATGCTATGCACCTTGAACTCTTTTTCCTGCAGTTGTCATGTCATGAGTCACCATGAACTCTGTGCTCAGGCCTCATTCTCACTCAGGCCAGGGAAGTGATTGCCTCCCCACATTTCAACACTGTTGCTGAACCAAGTGCAGCTAATGGTCCACGTGGAGTTAAGACAAGAGCTTTGGTTTGTTAAAAACATTAACCAGAATGGAAAAAGTAACTTAAGTGAACACTAGTGTCCAAGAACCAAAGTAGAGCTAGCAGCAAAATAATCTTAGAGATTAAGCAGAGGATTTCAAGGCTGCATATCATAAAGGGGGTCTTAGTATTGGGTTGTTATGAAATATCATACTCTAGTCTGTGTAGTAAAAAAAAAAAAAAAAAAAAAAAATCACATAAGAACAAATTAAGCCTGGAGCTGGAGAACATTAGAGTTTGTGTATACACATTAAGCATTTAGCAAGTGGTTAATAGTGCTCCCTCTGGGGCACGCACCTAAGTTCAAATTCAGGCTTTACCACCTCTTTGTTTGGGGACCCTGAGCAAGCCTCTTAGGCCCTCTGTCCCTCAGTCTTCTTCTTTATAAAACAAGGATAATAATAGTCCCTGACTCAGGATTGTTGTGAGAGAAAAATGAGTTAACATAAGCAAATGTTTAGAACAGTTCCTGGTTCATAGTAAGTGCTATGTAAGTATTTGTTCTTCTCATTATTGTTTAATCATTTGGGGAGCCTAATAGATAATGCATTTGTAAAAGATAGTTCAAAATATGCATTTTTGTATTTGGTATTATGTATTTTACTACTGATAAGTACCTTCATTTATGGGCTGAGTGCACTGATTGCATTCAATCTTACTGTCCATCAGTCAAATATATTAAAATCATTATCCTTAGCCCTTATTTTCTTATAGCTTCATAGAATTTTATGTATCAAGCAGGATTTTATGAATTACTTTTCACCCTCCTTATTTGTGAAATGAAGGTGAAGAATATAGAGAGCTTAAGTGACTTTGCCAGAATCCCTTTACAGTTTTAGTAGTCTCTTGGCTGAGTCCTTCATTTTCTAATACTAAACTGATATTTTAAAAAAGAAAAACAGTTTTTTTGTGGAAAAAAATATTTATCAAGCTTCCAGAACATAGTTTCAGTCAATGCCCCTCTCTGCATTTTCCAGGTGAGCTCCTGGGTGACGTGGCTGATCCTCACGGCAGGCTCCATGGAGGAGAAGCGGGAGGTCTTCTCATATTTGGTGCATGTGGCCAAATGCTGCTGGAACATGGGCAACTACAACACTGTCATGGAGTTCTTGGCTGGCCTCAGGTATCTGGGCACAGTTTCCTCTTAATAGTCAAACGGCACTGAACTAATTGCCCAAAACGCAATTGGTAGTGACCACCAATACAAATTAGTCCCTTAAGTACCCCTTGTTCTTGAGGGATTTCTTTAGCCTTTTATTATATAACTTGAAAAGGAGTTTATATATTACTCATGTCTGAGAATCTCTGTCTTTTGGTTGGAGGTTATTTTTAGAATACAGAGGAAATACATTATCCACTGGTAGCACCACAAGCCCTGCTCCTCCAGGAT
This sequence comes from Glossophaga mutica, assembly GCA_039655065.1. Classification (NCBI taxonomy): domain Eukaryota; kingdom Metazoa; phylum Chordata; class Mammalia; order Chiroptera; family Phyllostomidae; genus Glossophaga; species Glossophaga mutica. Next base: position 150,657,767 of record CM077307.1, read on the forward strand.
GCTGCAGAATTGGGCCCCCATGGGCCATTCACAATCCCAGTTAGCTGTGTCTGCTCTGATCCCATGCTCTTGGCCAAGCTGAGTGAAATTACCTGGTTGCATAACTCTGTCAACCCCATCACTGACCTCTGTCCTCCTCTTCCTGCCCTGTACATTCTACTGTTTCTCTTTCCAGCTCTGCCTTATGAATTGCCCAAGCACTATAAGGTCCCAGCCATTGACTGCCCTGAGTGACAATATTGATAATAAGCATTCGATAATTTTAGCTCTCATTTTTTTGAACACTTGACTATGTGTCAAGCATTGGACTAAGCACATTTCATGCAATTAAATTTTTTAATTCTCAGAACAATTTTTTGATGTAGATATCATTATTATTACCACTGTATACAAAAGAAGAAACTAATGTTAGCAGAAGTTAAGTCATTCACCCCAGGTCATCTGGCATGGCTAGGACATGAATGCAGGCAGCCCTGATTTCAGAGTTCATGCCCTTCACCTCTGTGTTATTCTGTTCTTATGCCTTCTCCATCAAGCTAATATGTTCTGTCAATAAAGTCTCTCCTGCTTTATTCCCTTTCAAACTCAGTTACCTGGCATGAAGTAACTGCCCCTTACTCTTGTGGGGAAGAAGACCCTGAGTTGTCAAGTCAGAATAACAGGAAATCAAATCCTGATTCCCCACAGAATAGCTACTGAGTGAGTTACTTGACCTCCCTGAGCCTCAGTTTCTACATTTGTTAACTGGGGATGATAATAAAAAGTACCTACCTTGTGACATAGGATTTAGTGAGATAATATATTTAGCAGGTATGTCAGGCATACAGTAAGGCTTCGTAAAGACAACTGTCATTGTTATTGCCTGACATTCACCTTCCCAATGAGAATTCTGAGTAGAAATAGATCTTGCTTCATAACATTATCAAGATTTTTCTTTGATTCTGCAGTGATGGGATTCAGATTTGGGGGAGGAAAGGAAAATTCTCAGAGTTGGACTTTGTTTTTGTCCTTTTGAACTTTCTTAACTAAGAATAAATTCATGTCAGTGACATTTAAAATGGTCATACAAATATGCCAGGTATGGCTCAAAAAAAAAAAAAGGAAAAAATACAAAAATACTGGGAGAACAAGGGGCTATATATTTGGTTCTCTTTGTCATAGATTTTCTTTAAAGAACCTGTGTTCCTTTAAAAAAAGAGTGTTCATATTATGATAAAGTAGCTCTATTTTAATGATGCTTATCCTTCTGTGTTTGGCTAGTTGGTGCTCGCTGTGGGCTGTGACGTCACTGTCCTCAGTGTGGTGGCTGGCTCCCTCCAAAGTGAGTGACCCAAGAGAGCAAGGCAGAAGCTGCAGTGCTTTTTGTGACCTATTCAGATGCCATTAACTGTCACTTCTGCCATGTTGTACTGGTCACATAGGACCTTCACTGGTTCATTGTGGAGGGGACTGCATTGCACCAGGAGGTGTGGATCACTGGGGGGCATCTTGGAGCCTGGCTGCTACATAGCCTGTATTAGAGATTCTCCTGATACGAGAATGGCCTCAGAATGACCCATGGAAGCCTTAATGAATGACTTTCAGGCACAACTTAGTGTGAATTCAAAATCCAATAAGGCCCTAAAGCCGAGTGATCTTCTCTTACACGAGGAATAACGTCAAACCAAGCTAAACCTCCCCACTAATCCCTGTGCGTTTTGTTTTATACCCTAGACCCACTGCCATCTAGTTTCATGCTCCTCTGTTTGGCTTAGAACTGAACTGATCTTTACAAAAAGATGGCTTAAAGTATTCTTAAAGGTTTAAGAATTCTTTTGCTAGAAAAGTATATTTAGGAGATAAGTTGCTAGATGCTCTTATGATGGAATGATGGTGGGGGTGGAGCCAGTGTGTACACCTTCAGGCTTGAAAATATTTGGATTGTAAGTAATTTAATTATGTCATGGTAACTAAAGGTTTTTTTCAAGCAATTATTTGGAAAGAGGAACAACCTTATATAACAATGTCATTTGACACTGACCTTGGTTTTCTAACTGCATAGTTTGCTTCCTCAAACTAAATTCTCATCTATTTTTAAGGAAACAATTAGAAATAAAAAGAATCACATATAATAATATTTATTCAGTCATAATGTCAGCTTAAAATAACCCAAATGAACAACAAGAGAAAAATGAAGGAACTAATATGATACATCCATACACTGGAATATTATTTAGCCACCAAAAATGATGTTTATGAAAAAAGTTTAATATTGGAAAACAAATATCATACAATACATAAAAATACATAGTAACAAAGCTGTCTATACTTAATAACCTCAGCAATATTTGTAAATCAAAATTTATAAAGTATTTATAAAGACAGACACAAATAGAATAAATACTGGAAGGAAATATACCTAATGTTGCCTGTGGGTGGTAGAACTGTGGGTGGATTTTCTATGTTTTTGGAATTTTTCATGTTTTCTATAATGAGCATCTAGTACCTTTATAGTCAAAAAAGGAAATAAAAGTTTTAAAATAATGTCAATTCTCAATCTATCAAAAAAATAATCATTGATCTTTGCTGAGGTTTGTCTTTTGCTCCAAAATGTAGCATAGCTACTCTATTACTCACAGAAAGGATAATCAAATAATGAGAACCATGTCTCATTAATTTATTCACTTTGTTTATTTATACCTCCTTTTTATTCCCAAAATAGGATCCTCACCAGCCCATAGGAAGCCAGTTATAGGACTAGCTGGACTTAATGGGGTGAAGTCAGAAAATAGTTTTATTTTTCTGGCCTCAGTATGTTTCAAACCTGCCTAATTAGCCTTCCCTCCCTTGGCTCTGGATTCTACCTTGGGAGAACCTGTAACTTTCCCAGCCACTCATGTGGTTAATAAGCTGTCTCGTTCACCTATGCTCATGGGTATGAATGAATCTCAGAAACATACGACTGTGCAAAAAAAGCAGGTTGTCTATGAGTGCCTACAGTGTGACACCATTTATATACAGTTTGTAAAACACAAGCTGCTTGGTGATACATACACATGTTGGGAAAGTATAAAGACCTGTTAAGATCACTCAAGTCACAGCTGTGGTCCCCCTTGGCGAGGGAGGAGGGCACATGCTCACAGAGGAACCCACTGGGGCTTTGACCACATTATTAATGTTTTATTTTTTAAACTGAGAGGTTGTTACATGGGTGTTTGTCATGTGGTACTCTTATATAGTACATAATGAATTTTCAGTCCAGTCTGATATAAATCAAAACTGCAATCTCTCACTCAAGTTAAAGCTTTCCCTTTCCCCGCATTTCACAGCCCACCCAGTCTCAGATACCTGTGGCAGAGGAGGAGGAAATGGTTTGCCTCTTCTCTCCCTCTCCTTCCAACTTGATTCCTGCAGGAAAAGTGGACAGGAGAGGAAAGAAGGAAGGAGGGGTAAAGGAAGCAGAGGTCTTACTTGACTGGACTAGTTGGAATCTGAGCTAGGTGCTTCCAAATGTGGGGTGCTTTGGGGGTTTCTCTCCAGTTATGTCCGCTAATGTCTCCCTACGCCCATCCTATATGTACCTCCCAGTGTACCCTCAATTCCCCAGGGCCAGCTCTGGAGGTCTCGCCCTTCCAGACTCTTTCCTCTAGAGTTACTTCATTTATCAGGCAGGCCCTTCCAGATAGTTCATGTCCAACTGCCTGTCACAGTGTCCACTCCTGACTCACAGGAACATTCAGCATTTTGCCCCCTCAGATTTGCAGATGCAGACACACCCAGTGAAACTTTCTCCCTCACATTGGCATTGGACAGCTCCAGGAAGACTCTCACTTCAGACTTTCCCACACAAGAGTCACACACCAGCCTCTGTGATCCACACACTGCCCAGGACACAGATCCGCCTCTCCAAAGAGTTCACTTGAAGCCCCCCGAACTTTGGGTGATTTCCTCCTCCTCGTAGTGTACCAGCAGTATGCCCACCTGGCTGCCCTGATCCAGTTCCTCCATGGGCTGGTGGAGGCCAAGAGACCGCTGAAGGCAGAGCAGTTTCAGTGGCGCTTGTGACACCCTGGTGCCTCTCTTTAGAAGATGGGGACAATGTCACCTCTGGTTCTTACCAGCAATTCAAAACAGGAAAGTCCCATTTAACATCCTTTTATGCAAATAATACTTCAAGATAACATCCCTTAGGGTGGACCAGTGGGTTAATGTTAAAGCTGGATTCAATAAAAGCAAAGAAGTTAAAGCAGGCTTCATGTATGTCATTGAGGGACTGGCATCATCCAGGGATAACATTTAAAAGATCGAGAGGAGTGGATGGACCACGTTTTCTGCAGGCAACCCTCCATAAATACTCATACAAAACATATTACTAGGCTTCCTGTTTGTCTGTGGCTGCTAGGAAAGCTCAAACCCAGGTTTAGTGCCCACCTTCCAAAATTAACTCCTTCTACGTGTGTTTTTGTTTGTACCTGTCCTATTTAATTTTGTGTTTCAATTTATAAAAGTAATATGAAACATTATTTGGGAGAAGTAGGTGGAGATATGGAGCTTGAATGAATATTAAAACAGAAAACAGGACTTCGGCCAAGATGGAGGCGTAGGCGGACACACTGTGCCTCCTCTCACAACCAAAATTAAGGACAACAAATATTTAGAAACAAGAAAACAACCAGAACTTATAGAAAATTGAACTGTACAGAAGTCCAACAACCATTCATCCAGACCAGTAAGAGGGGCAGAGTCGTGGCAGGAGAAAGTGGAGGTGCAGTCTCGGGAACACAAGCAGCAGCGGCTGGCAGTTCCCAGGTGCACAGGCGGCGGCTGGCGGTCCCCGGGCCCACAGGCAGCAGCTGATGGACCCCGGGCACAGGGGGGCAACTGTGCAGACCCAGTGAGGCCGCACAGGGCAGCTAGCTGACCAGGTGGTCCCACATTCGCACGCGCAGACGGTCCAGGCAGAGGGGAAGTGGCGGAAGGGACTGAATCCAGGAGAGAGTGGAGCAGGTGCCATTGTTCCCTCTCAGACCCCGCCCTCACATACAGCGTCACAACCCAGCGACTGGGCTGCCCCACCCTGGGGAGCCCCTGAGGCTCCACTCCTCACTACGTAACAGCACGTGCGCATGCGCAGATAATCCAGGTGAAGGGGAAGCGGCGGAAAGGACCGGAGTCTAGGAGTGAGCGGAACGGGCGCCATTCTTCCCTCTCGGACCCCGCCCCCACCTATAGCGTCACAACCCAGCGACTGGGCTGCCCCGCCCTGAGGAACACCTAAGGCTCCACCCCTCACTACGTAATAGCCGCGACCAGACTAAAACCAAAACAAAACAAAAAAACCCCACCAAAAATGGCTCAAACTGGAGAAAAAGTGAAAATCCCAGAATCGATTCCTCTAAGCAGTGAAGAGATAGCCAACCTATCAGATGCACAGTTCAAAGCACTGGTCATCAAAATGCTCACAGAATTGGTCGATTTTGCTCACAAATTAGATGAAAAAATGCAGGCTACAATACATGAAATGAAGGAAGATGCATGGGGAACTGATAGAGATGGAAGGAAAACTGGGACTCAAATCAATGGAGTGGACTAGAAGGAAGAAACTAACAACCAAACAGAAAACAAGGAAGAAACAAGAATTCAAAAAAATGAGGAGAGGCTTAGGAACTTCCGGGACATCGTTAAACGTCCCAACATCCGAATTATAGGGGTCCCAGAAGGGGAAGAAGAAGAGCAACAAGTGGAAAACTTATTTGAACAAATAATAAAGGAGAACTTCCCCAATCTGGCAAAGGAAATAGACTACCAGGACGTCCAGGAAGCTCAGAGAGTCCCAAAGAAGTTGGACCCAAGGAGGAACACACCAAGGCACATCGTAATTACATTAGCCAAGATTAAAATGAAGCAGAGAATTCTAGAAGCAGCAAGGGATAAGGGGACAGTCACCTACAAAGGAGTTCCCATCAGACTGTCAGCTGATTTCTCAAAAGAGACCTTACAGGCAAGAAGGGGCTGGAAAGAAATATTTGAAATCTTGAAAAGCAGGGACCTACATCCAAAATTGCTCTATCCAGCAAAGCTGTCATTTAGAATGGATGGACAGATAAAGCGCTTCTCAGATAAGGTCAAGTTGAAGGAGTTCATCATCACCAAGCCCTTATTATATGAAATGTTAAAGGGACTTATCTAAGAAAAAGAAGATAAAAATATGACAGTGGAAAGACAGCAAACTCACAGCTATTAAGAACCATACCCAAAACAAAAGCAAACTAAGCAAACAGCTAGAACAGGAACAGAACCACAGAAATGGAGATCATATGGAGGGTTAGCAACAGGGGCGTGGGAGGAGGAGAGAGGGGGAAAAGGTACAGAGAATAAATAGCATAGAGGGTGGGTAGAAAATAGACAGGGGGAGGGCAAGAATAGTGTGGGAAATGTAGAAGCTAAAGAACTTATGACACATGGACATGAACTCAAGGGGGGAATGTGGGTGGGAGAGGGCGTGTAGGGTGGAGGGGAATGATGGGGGAGAAATGGGACAACTGTAATAGCATAATCAATAAAATATATTTTTAAAAAAAAACAGAAAACAAGCCAAAACAACAAATTTGTATATAATTTAGGCTATTTACTATAAACCATATTATTTCTCCTACGATCTGAAAAAAATGTCATTTACTTGCAATAGATCAAGAAAAGTTTTAAAGATGTGGCAGTTTATGGACCAGTCTGACCTGGAGACCATGAGGAGCCTGAAGGATGCCATGGCTCAGCACGAGTCTTCCTGCGAGTACAAGAAGGTGGTGACACGGGCACTGCACATCCCTGGCTGTAAGGTGGTCCCGTTCTGCGGGGTGTTTCTGAAGGAGCTCTGTGAAGTACTAGACGGAGCCTCTGGCCTGGTGAAGCTCTGCCCAAGATATAATTCTCAAGAGGAAACTCTAGAGGTGAGGCCTTTCAAAATCCTTGTGATCCAGAGTCGCTGTTGTTTCCTGGCTCATCACTTACTGAAATGAGGAGGGATAACTTAGTGAACCCTGGTATCCATTGTTTCTGTTGTGTTGGATAACAGTTGGGTCCTTGAAAGTTCCAGAGGAAAGAATGCCAACTAGCACTGTTAAGGTAGCTTTAATGGGAAAATGTGAAGGTACGAGTGGAAGTGGATGTTGTTTTCTGATTTTATTTATTTTTAAGATTAATGGTATTTTCTTTTCTCTTATTGGATGGGAATGCCTGGCTGCAGAGGACAAAATAAGTCAAGTGAAGTGAGAGTAATAACTTTTCCCAATTGGCAGAAGAAAAAATGTGGGGAAGTCAACAGTGCCTTCCTCTCATCCTTTGGGGGAGGGGAGGGAGAGCTGATGGTGCTGGAGAAGCTGGTGCCTCTTCTAAAGACAGGCTGCAGGCTCCTGACCACGGCTGACTCAGTTTTCCCGACCTATTGCTTCTTGTTCCAGACTCCCAGAGAGGAGAGGACCATGTGAGCTTTGCCCCAGGGCATTGGGCACTGGAGAGGAAGGACATTGAGAAACTGAAGAAGATAAGGAAACTTCCCTATATGGGGTTTAGAAATGAAAGGAGGAACTAAACTGGGGGGAACGTTTTGGTGAATTTTGAGGCATCCCATACCTGGAAGTCCTACACCCAAATCTAGGGTCATTCTCACTATGGTGATAGTACTCACTATTACACACACACTCACCCACATACACCCCTTCTCGGTGGCATGGGGAAGACTCTTCTAAAACTGAGCCTCTTCTGTGTCGCCTGGCAACAAAGTCATCGCCTGGTATCAGGGAGACTTCAGAGCCCCTGATGATTATAGGCAACATTATCAGCTTGCATCTGTCCAGCTTATATGAGGGGAATGAAAGTGCAAGAAATGAAGGAGAAAGCTGAAAGCAAGGCCCCACACCAGCTCCCTTGTGCTTTGGAAGGAGGGAATGCCACATCTCAGCGCCCAGCTGTGGTGGGGTGATGGGAGAAACTTCCTGACCGAGCACAGACAATAAGAGCTTAAAACACTAGCAGGGAGCCTTGGCATTGCCATAGGACATATGGGAAATAAAGCAAAGTGTCACCTTTCTTGGTGATTTTTATCTGGTTCCACAGCACAGTATACTCATTCATGGTTTTTCTCATTTCTCAGTGCAAGGATAAAATAACCCTGCCCTTCCTCTGTAAAGTGGCTAATCTCCCGAGGGAACCTTGGAATAATATTGCTTTTTGTGTTTTCAATTCAAAGTGGAGTGTTGGTTCCTAGAGGGACTAAAGTTGTCTTAGTGGAAACAAGAATAAGTTTTGATATTCTATGTGGCGAAAGGGAAAAATGTTTTTCCTGGAGGTTCTTTCCCCCCCAAATGAAATAGGCACAAATACTATTATTTATGACTATTATGATTTCATTTCCTTAGCCAAGTAGTTTATTCAGACGTATTATATAAAGTCGCAATAACAAAGTCTCGATGTATTTTTCCGTAGTTTGTAGCTGACTACAGTGGACAAGATAATTTTTTACAACGTGTGGGACAAAATGGCTTAAAGAATTCGGAGAAAGAGTCCACCGTCAACAACATATTTCAGGTCATCAGGAGCTGCAGCAGGAGTCTGGAGACAGAGGACGAGGACAGCGCCAGTGAAGGGAACAGCTCTAGGAAAAACTCCTTGAAGGATAAAGCTCGATGCCAGTAAGTTTTACATTTTAACAAGAGGGAGGATGCTCATTGCTTCTTTCTCCCACTTCAGTTGGTTTCGGATAGACACCTAATAAAAACCCACTGCCTTTATCAGTAGGCCATGCTTCTTCATCTTCAGTCTTTACCAATTCTGAATTAGAATTTATGTTTTTAATTTCACTGCCTTGTTCTAAAATTACTGCTTATAATTTAACTTTTTGCTGCCAGTTAGCCCTGTAAAGGGCTACCCTGCCACATCTAAAAATTCAACCAATAAAATTTCAGGATTAGAACGATGATCTCTTATTTATTTCATAGCTTCCCCTAAGTGGAACACAGGGGCAAGTATTAACATATTTTTAAATGAAATATAGCGATTTAGTAGGGGTAGAGTGAGACCTAGATCAATATTTTTTGCAGCTTCTCCCAACCTCTGGGTGATTCTGGGTAGTCAGGGATCTCTCACTTTCAGAAATTCGGCTCTGTGAGGTGGCAACCTCAGCTTTGCAACTGTTTAGTTGTTCCAGTTGCTGTTTATCTGCAGGCATTACAATCCAACCAGATGTGCTTACCCACAACCAAATGAGAAAACAGAAACCAGTGGTCTTGGGCATGCATTGCTTCTCTTCAAGGCCATTTACGTGCAGTCAAGCTTAGCCCACTGTCCCAGCAGCAGGAACCCTTTAGCACCTCCAAAATTATTAGGTCTACTGGCTTTGACATCTTTTACCAAGAAAGGTTTTATTTGTAGTCAGCATTCACGAGTCAGACCTTGCAGCTGTGTTGGCATCTTTTTACACATGTGTGTGTTTGCAAGACATTGCTGTTTGTTCTGCAGAGCCTTCCCTGATTGTCTCTCTGTGTGTGAGCCTACAATGGCAGCGGTGACCGTGGACAGTGTTTTCAGAAAAGAATTTCTTTGGAATTGGAGTACTAGATACTTAGAATTGGTGGTGAACACAGAAATGAGTGCCTTGTATCTGAATTTCTAATGCTATTATATTTTAAGAAGGTAAACCTATAGACCCAATTTCTCCAAAGTATATAGTATTAGTATACCATATAGTATCACTGGGGGCAGAGAGGACCATCTACAAATAAGCATGTGTCTGCACAAGAAGCATCTCATAGCCATTTAAGTCCTTAACCTTTATCTACCGCTATTTATGTGTCTATATATGTATCTATGTATATATCTCCCTCCTGCCACAAAAGATGTTGTAGATGCTTATGAGAGTAAGTATAAATAATTGAAGTTATTAAGGGAAACAAGTTGGGAAAAACTAATACTGTCATTTACAGTGACTGAATTTTGTTCTGGGATTCTGAGTGTCCAAAGAAAGAGGGAATCATGATTTATTACGTTTCACAATATTTGTGAGAAAAATGAAACAGATGTTTGGGATAATGAACCTTTTCTTCATACTGAGATATGGCCCAAATTCCTTCCTTAAATCGTACTATAAGGGAAGCATCATCCCCAAATAGATAAAATAATGAATTTCATGTGTGTTTTTTTTTTTTAATATAACGACCTCCACTTGTTTGGGGATGGGATGTTAATTAAAAGTGTTGACCTTTCCAAAATAGTTTTAGGAGTGTTACCTCTGGTTGAGCCTCAGAGACCTAGGCCCTGAGCTTCCCCTTTACCATCTTTTCCTTTTCGCTGTGGGTTCTTTCAAGAGATAAGTTTTTTACCTGATCCTGTCACCTCTCATAAAATTTTTACTTCCAGTTTTTTGCTTATGCTTTTGTACCCTTCCTAATTGTTTTATCATCTACATCCTAAGAACATTTCTCTTCCGCTTCCCATTTTCCAGACCCTGCTTCTAAGCACTCTTAGAAGGGGGAAAAAGCACAAAAATGCAAATATTTCTTTTACAAAACCTGTGAAGCTATATTGAAATGCTCACATTGAAACCTGTGTGTCAGTACTGGTAATGCTCTCCTTACCCCATGGGACTGCTCCTCGGAGATGAAGCACTAAACACATGAAGTGGGAGTGAGGTGGGTATTGAACAGAATTCACTGAAACCAGACCAGCAAGCACTGTTTCCGGGACCTGGGAACCCATTCCTGATCCAGAGCCTTGTAGCAACTTCATAAATACAATCCTGACAATACTAATGTTAGTCACATTTAACATGTTATTACTTATTGAGAGTCACTTTTAAAGAAACACTGTCCTAATATTTTACATATGTTAAATTATTTAATCCTCCCAACAGTTCCATTTTACTCAGGATCTCACACCCAACAGGGCTAAGGTTTAACCTCAGAATGACTGGCTTCACACACCACCCAGATATAATTTAGAAGCTGCCTGTTGTTGAGGGAAGTGCTAGGTTAATTAAAAGCAAGAATTTGCCAGAGGCAGGTTTGAAACTCTGGATTTTATTACAGGGAACAGCTGTAGTTAGTCCTTTGGAAAAGGTGTACATTTTCTTCCATCCAACAAAATTACTTTAGGCTTAACACTTGATGAATTATGTTTATGTAATCATATTAGCTTTGTAGGAAGTAATGAACACTTATTAAGAAAAGACACTTGTCCCCTAATATAATATTTTCATCAGGGAACATTAGAAAAATGTTTGTCCATCAATTTATGGTTTCTAATTGAAGGATACTACAGAACCGCTTCTGGGACCGAGTCTAGACTTTCTTTCTCTTTTTATTCCTTAAAACATACGACCTAAGTTTGACAAGGTAGTTTCTTCACTGATGAACCACATATTTGACATTTGGTTAATATTATTTGGTTCTTAAATAAATCTTTAAGTTCCATCTTATTCCTTTTTGTAAACCCACAGAAACTTGTCTCCTGCAAGGGTCAGGCACAGAGTGTGTAAAACTCACTGTACGATCCAAGAGATAAAGCTACGGGTTTCCTTCTTGAAAGGAACTAACTTCCTTATAGGCCGTTGTCAGTTTCATCTGGGCATTAGTCCCTGGGAGAATGCTTTTTAATGGAATTATTAACACTAAGCATTAGTTCTTTCCGTGTTCTAAAACAGAAACTGACGCTACAAAGACAGTGTCTGCTCTCTCCCAGCTCCCATCGTCTCTCAGCAGCAGAAACAGGCTCCAGAAAAGCCTTATAATTTTTCTTTCCAGACACTATTTTTTATAATGTGTGTACTTTTTTTTTTACTGGAAAAATACGTGATTTAGTTCAGAATTCAAATTAAACAGAATTTGGGAAACACCATTTTTCATGCTAAATTAAAATCGAAAGTTCTGTATCCAGATTAACATATGTTGTATTTCACGGGTACTGACACTCATCAATTGAATTCTTTTTGTACTTAAAAAAAAGTGTAACATGGAGAATGTGGAAGTGGTTCCAAAGAAAGGAAATAAAAAGATTAAAGGGCTTGGATATGACTTAAAGGGAGCCCCTGTAGAGGAACAGCTGGGCTGGTTTAGCCTCAGGAAAGGAAGTGGGGAAGAAGTGGGAGGGATGAAACCTCAGTCTTCCTATATTTAATCATAGTGATATACTTTGCTGAGCCAGACACTGTGCTGAGTGCTTTACAACAATTATCTTACTTGAGCTTCACCATTAATCTCTGAAATGGGCTTTGTCTTTTTGCCATGAACAGATAGGTCAAGTTGAGTGATTTCATTAGGTCACACAGCAAACAGGTGGTGGAGCTGCACAGCAAACCCAGCGTGATTCTAGAGGGCATGTTTCCAATCACCATGCTTTATGTAGGAAGCACGGGCATAAGTATTACATATACGAGGATGTAAGTATTGGTTTTCCATTGTTACTCAGAGCAATTTCAGAAGGATGGAGCTAAGACACAAAGGACTCTTTTTTCTTTCCTCACTTTTTTATGTTGATACGGAACATTAAGTGCATAAAATAGAATGTATTTTCGTACATAGCAACCAGATCTTAACTTCTACTAACATTCTTCAATAAAAGAAAGCAAAGCTCCTTGGAGAAATGGTGGATTTTAGGACTGGGGTAGGAAATACACAAGTGAGCCTGGAACATCTTGTTACGCCAGAAAGTAAAGAAGTGCTAAAAACACACACACAGACATACACAGCAGTGGGGTCAGCAAAAGCATACAAGAGCCAACTGCAAAAGCTCCCGATGGCCAATTTGAGCAACAAAATTAATTAGCATTAGATTATAACCCAAAGTATTAAATAAATATTAATGACTTCATATATATAAATGATAAACAAACAAAGGGGGAGAAGAGATCATCTCCCAGGCAGAAGAATTCCAAATAACTTACTAGATTTTCTGCTCTCTGTGAGGTACAGCATAACTGCTTACTCCTTAAATGTGGGCTGCGCCTGGCGACTTCCTTCCAAAAAGGACAGTACAGAAAGGAGCATTTTTTTTAAGTCACTTTACAGTGACACATGCCCAACACTCCCTCAGCCAGATCAATGTCAACAGGGGTAAATCATGTTGACAGTACGTTCCATTGATACAATGTGGTGAGAATGGCACTCTTCCTCTGTGGTCTTCCTGCCCAGAACTTCGAACCCTAGTCCAATTATAAGAAATATATTGAGCAAATTCTTATTCTACAAAATACCTAACCAGTGTCTCTCAAAACTGTCAAGATCATCAAAAACAAGGTAAGTCTGCAAAACTGTCGTATCTAACAGTCTAAATAAAGAAACAGGACAACTAGTGTAAATGTAATGTGATGTCCTGGATGGAGTCCTAGAACAGAAAGAGGACAAAGGTAAAAACTAAGGAAATCTAAATAAAGTATGGACTTGCATGAAAAATACTATGTCAGTATTGGTTCATGAATTGTGTCAAATATGCCATCCTAAGATAAGATGTTAATAATAGAGAAAAATGGATGTGGGGTATACTATCTTTGCAGTTTTTCTACACATTTAAAACTATTTTAAAATTTAAAGTTTTTTTAAAAATTAATGCGTTTGGCCCTGGCTGGTGTGGCTCAGTAGATTGAGCACTGACCTGCCAACCAAAGGGTCGCCAGTTTGATTCCCAGTCAGAGCACATGCCTGGGTTGCAGGCCAGGTCCCCAGTAGGGGGCGTGTGAGAGGCAACCACACGTTGATGTTTCTCTCCCTCTTTCTCCCTCCCTTCCCCTCTCTCTAAAAATAAATGAATAAAATCTTTAAAATAAATAAATAAAATGCATTTAAATAATTATCAAGTAAATATGTGCATAACTATCATCTAGAGTGAAAACATTGCCAGTACCCATAAAACCCCTTTTTTCCTTCCTAATTATGTCAACAGTTTTCCTCCTAGAAGAAAATTCACTGCTATAAATTTGTGATAGTGCATCCTGCTTTTCTTTATAATTTTACCACCATTATGCATTTCTACATAATGCAGTTTTTCCTGGTTTAGAAATTAACGTGTACATAAATATAGTATTTATTCTGTGTGCCTTGCTTAAGATTTGTCTATGTTGTTGAATATAGTTAGCTATTGTGTGTTATTTCCATTGCTGTGCAGAATTACTTTGTTTGAATATATCACATTTTATTTATACATTTTATTGTTGCTGGACATTTGGGTTGTTTCCAGTGTTTCCGGTGTGGATCATCTGAAAGGACTATTTTGACCATGAGCTTTGTGAGATCTCCTGTAGGTTTCTTTTCTTTTTTAAGAATATCTATTTATGTGAGGCAAGGAGGAACAACCTGCTGTTTGAAAGCAGACGTCGGCTCTTGTTCAGGGACTAGGATCTAGACCGAGTCCAAGAAGCCCAGTGCGGCTGCTCACACTTTGCCAAGAGGCAGTAAGCTGCCCAGTGCTGAGAGTTGATGAGAACCTTCCTTCCCAGACATGTATGGACCAACTCTTTCCCGATTTTACTCATCTCTTTGCTATGTTTACGGATCAAACAGCAGAAACCTTTATCTTACTAACAATTCCTCATTCTTTGCAGAGAATGACTCTCTCTTAGGCATGTTCCTGAGAAGGTGGCTAGATAGAAAGGAGGCAATAAAGTCACCCTTGCCTTCCCCCCAGACTCTTCTGGCCCAAACAACGTAGGTTTCTGACTCAGGGAAGGCAGCTTTCTAAAGTTTCTAAGCAGACAAGTCCTTTTTGTGCACATGTGTGTGCGTACACACCCAGTAGAAATCTAAGGTTGAGTCAAGGAGAGCTGTTTTTGCTCCTCTGACCACCAGGGCTATATTTCATGATGAATGTCATTGAATTTTTCATATTTTTTAAAGATTTTATTTATTTATTTTTAGAGAGAGTTAAGGAAGAGAGAGAGAGAAATGTGTGTGCAAGAGATACATCAATTGGTTGCCTCTTGCATGCCCCTGACCAGGGACCTGGCCCACAACCCAGGTATGTGCCCAGATCGGGAGTCATAGTGGTGACCCCTCAGTTTGTGGGACAGTGTCCAAGCCACTGAGCCACACCAGTTAGAGTTATTGTATTTTATTTTTAACAGAAGCTCTTATCAAAGCAGCTTATTAAGTCTTATTTTTGCCTATTTTAGCACCATTGTATTCAGGTCATGAGTTTTGTTGATGATCAAGTAGAAGGCAAGCAAACCTAGTGAAGAAGGTCCCAGACTCAGGAGTCAGACAGACCAGAATCCTGCCTCGGGTAGGCGTCTTCTAAGCTGGGTAACCTGGAACAAACTACTTACCCCTTCTGAACCTCTGGTATCCTCCTAGGTTAAGAAGAAAAAGAAGAGTAAGAAATCTTACTTCGCAAGTAGATCAAATTAAGTGAAAAATCTATATAAGATATTTAATATTTTGTGAAACAAGAAGGAAAATTAATACATAATGAAGATTATTGCTGTTTATATTGAAAATACAACTGATCTATTACACCTATGATCACAATATTACTAAATATAAGGCTTTGGAATACAGCTATAAAAATTACTTTAGGATTTTTATATTTCCTAATTTGACTTCATAGTATAACGAAAATTATGTCCAGCATCAGTGAAAGGCTCTGTGTTGTTCTCACTTCTGGTTATAAAACAGACCAACTTTATATCTCTTTCCATTAGGTTTATAATTGGAGATTTGCTGGATACAGAAAATGACATCTTTGAGCAGCCCAAAGAATGGGACCCTCATGGGTTAGAAGAGCCACAGAAGGCCTTTGACCATGGAACAGAGCTCATCCCGTGGTACGTCCTGTCCATCCGAGCTGATGTGCACCAGTTCCTGCTTCAGGGGGCCACGGTTATCCACTATGACCAGGACACACACCTCTCAGCCCGCTGCTTCCTCCAGCTCCAGCCTGACAATAGCACCTTGACCTGGATAAAGCCCACCACTGCCTCCCCAGCCAGTACTAAAGCAAAACTTGGTGTGCTTAGTAACACATCTGAACCTGGCAAATTCCCATTATTGGGCAACGCTGGATTAAGTGGCCTGGTGGAGGGGGTCTTCGATCTGTTTTCAGCAAAGGCTGTGTACATGGGACACCCTAGCATTGATATACACACTGTGTGTGTTCAGAACAAACTGAGTAATGTGTTTCTCTCAGAGACCGGTGTGACACTGCTCTATGGGCTTCAGACCACTGACAATAGATTATTGCACTTTGTGGCACCGAAGCACACAGCTAAGATGCTCTTCAGCGGGTTGTTGGAACTCACTGGAGCTGTGAGAAAGATGAGGAAGTTCCCTGACCAAAGACAGCAGTGGCTGCGGAAACAATATGTCAGTCTCTATCAGGTAAGGGTACAGCCTCCCCTCCTTCCTCAATAGCATATTCTCAAGATATAAATGGTGTAAGAACACACTTGGCAACTAGACCATCAGGGCTCATCCTCTCAGCTCTGTCACTTCCTACCTGAGTGATAGTGAGCAGCCTCTACTTAACGTCTGTGTTCAGTCTCTTATCTCCAAAATGAGAATAACAGCAATACCCACTCAGGGCAGCTATGAGGTTTAATTTAGTTAATATATATGTAAAGCCATCATGTAAATTCATATGTAGAAAAAATAGTGGCTTCTTGCATCTGGAAACAAACCAGTTAATTTAAAAGCATTTTCGCTTAAAGTTTCCACTGAAAACATTGTAATCTGAATACTTTTGTTATTAATTAGGAACTAACTGATACATTGGAAACCTTTACTTTGGGAATAAAAGTCCTGCTTCATCACCTAATATGCTACGTGACTCTCAGAGTTATTTAACTCTGTATTTCTGTCTAACTATAGAACTTTTAACGTCAAAAGAAACTTTCCCACATGTAAGCTAACTCGTACATGGGTTCTGCCTAAGCCGGTTTGTAGTGGCAGCAGCCCTTAGAAGGTAGTTTCTCACAGTGAGCTGCTGAAACTGAGTTTCTCATTAACCCTAAATTGTCTGGTACTGTAACGGCCTCCCCTACCCTGCACCGTGTTCAGGGCTTGCAGCAGGGCCGGGCTGAAGGAGGTGGTGAGGGGAGACACCGTGCTTATGGAGGGAGGAGGGCAGAGATGGGAGAGTGAGTCGAAACCCTGCCCCAAGGCAACGCTCTTGCTAGCATTGTCCAATGAGTTGTATCAAAGTACTCAGTTTCTCTTTTTTATGCTTTTCTATCTTTGGGAAAAAATGTATCTTTCCTGGTAGCACAGAATAAATAGAATTGTGACTTAAATTAATAAAATAACTGATTTTATGTATTTTTCACAGTTCTAACGTTTCCAACAAGTGAAAATATTTCTCCTCTGGGATGTTAGCAGCAGTGCATATCATGCCCCTTCTTTCTCCTTTCTCTATATCCGTGCAACACATACAAGGGGAGATCATATCTGAATAAGTAACTTGATTGATTAATTAATTAATCAGCACTTAGGCCTCCATACACAATTGTGCTAATGCTGCACAACACAAGACCAGTTTTAGTGAACTCATCTAAACTGGAAACCAAACACCTGCTTCTTGTCTGCTTCACAGGGAGCTCTGAGTGCAGTCAGATGCCTGGAAGAAAAGTCTTCAGGAGCTATATGAATATTGATTTTTAATAACAGTCATTCCATAGCCTTCTAATCTAGGATCATGAAAATCCATTCAACTTGGCCACAAACCAAAGTCTTTGAGCTCAATTACAACCATCACAAAATCTATGTGATTTATTTGCTCCATTTGTTTCCTTCCCAAGCATATAGCATAAAGTAACTGAATTAACCCATTAAGTGTACTTGGTTTCTCATTCACCCTGCCAACCTTCAGTTTTTGCTGAAGGAGGCACCAGCCGAAACCGTGAACAGCATATGAGAAGAGGTAAGAGGTGCAGCTAGAGCAAAGACACAGGAAGTAACCTGGAGCAGACTCAGTCCTACCCAGCTACACCTCTCCCTTCTCCCATGTCCCCATCCCTCCACCCCTTCATGGAACTAAGTGGTTACAGTGTAAAGGCAGAACAATTCCATGTATCTCTGTCACTCCTGAAAACATAGGTGATGTTCTTCCCCAAACATTGGTTTTATTTTATTTTATCCTCACCTGAGGACACTTTTTCATTACTTTTAGAGAGAGAGGAAGGGAGAGAAAGAAACACCAATTGGTTACCTCCTGTACACTCCGGGACCCAGGATCATATGTGCCTCGACAGGAACTCAGACACACAACCTAGGTATGTGCCCTGACCAGGAAGCGAACCCGCAACCTTTCAGTTACGGGATGACGCTCCAACCAGCTGAGCCACACTGGCCAGGGCAAAACTCTTTTCTACATGAGTCACCTAGGAAGATAGGTACCATGTCTTCCAAACAGAGAGTGAAGTGTTTTGTTTTGTTTTTTTAGTGAAAAAAGTCCACAAACTGACCATTTCCCTATTATACAGACCATTTCTCAAGCTGTCTCAGGAAACATCAAAACGATGCTATTTTGGTACTTGGAGAACAGGGGGTTGGTTAGGGGTCCCCAAACCCCAGGCTGCTGCCAGTACCAGTCCATGGTATGTTATGAACCAACCACACAGTAGGGTGAGCGGCGGGCATGTGAGCGAATATTGGCTCACAATACCATCTGAGCTCCACCTCCTCTCTCCCCACCTCCTCCTCCCAGCCCCATCCATGGAAAAGTTGGCTTCCATGAAACCGGTCACTGGTGGCAAGAAAGGTTGGGGACTGATAGGCATCATGTTAGATGCCCCTCTTGGTGACTTATAACAAGGCTTAGCTCATTTAATGCTCTGATAAGTCCTAAGTACAAAAGAAACCTATTTAAATATATCTAGAAGTTGACAAAATTTATGAAAATTCTAGGGTTCTTACAAAATTATTTTAATGGCCCTAAAAGAGTATTTCTTTATTCCCTAGTTTGGAAAGAGTGTGTATAGAAAATAATATATCTAACATTGAAGTCCTCTGTGTGATGTATGTTAAGTTACCTTCAAATATAAGTATTTTAGCACTAGTAAATGAAAATTGGTGTAATGGAAATAGTAACAGGAGATAATGCAAAAGACAAGAAGAAATAGTAGCATTTGTAATGAAGCCTAGGAATAAAATCAGATAGTCATTGAACATTAAGATGAAGGAGCAGGCACACACACATAAAACATCTTTATTATTTACAAAGCCAAGTCCATTTACAACCACTTCTTTGGAACTACCAAGGAGAACTAGTCTTAAAAGTCTGAAGAAAATAAGACAGTAAATAGAAAATAATTTTAAAAGAGCCCTTTTATACAACCTGCGAACTATTAATATCTTTAATTCATATGCAACTTTTTGTGGTTTTATTAACTGGTTTTCCTGACTTACAGAGAGAATTTTTTACCATTGTTAATTGAGCAATTATTATTTAATTCAGTAAATAAATAAGTCTTTGCTGCTACTCACTACATGTTGAATTTAGTTGTCTTAGGAGAAGCAGCTGTTTATTAGAGATCATTGCCTACCCTTCGAATATGTTTTTGCTGCTCACAGCATCATAATATGCATGGTGTTCTGAGTCTCTTGGGCTCTCTATTTTTGGATTTTAGTCACTCCAAGAGGATGGCAGCCCAGACTATTTGAAGTGCTCCCCAGAGCCCTCCAAAGTGAATTTTAGGTATGCCACATATTTCAAGTTGGACTGTCCCAAGCATCAAACTGTGGAAATACATAAAAAGTGATACAATAACAAATAGGATTGATTTTAAGTAGATTCATACACACACACATCCCACCCCTGAAAGTCCTCCAAAGCCCTAATTTGCAAAATACATCTTAATGAATTTTTTTACAGTGGTAATTCTAAAACATAACCTCTAAAACTGGAAAGGAAATGTTTTTTGTTAACCCCAGTTGAACATGGCCCTATTAAAGCTCATCACTGGAACTCAAGAGGGATGTGATCAGGACTCTAGAGGATGTGATGAAGCCCCCAACAAAGAGTCCTGACAATTAGAAAACAGGGCCACTTGGGTGGCCAGATTGCAGTTCTTCTGCAGCTGCCTGTGCTCTTCCACCCCTGGGAATTTACTGGAAGCCATGAATATGTTTACTTCCTCATTGCTTGCTGTCCCCTTGTGTTCAGCATGTGTTTTTTTTTACAGGAGGATGGACGGTATGAAGGCCCAACTTTGGCTCATGCTGTGGAGCTGTTTGGTGGCAGACGGTGGAGTACTCGAAACCCTAGCCCTGGGACATCTGCAAAGAGTACCGAGAAGCCCAATATGCAGAGGAACAACACCTTGGGCATCAGCACTACCAAGAAAAAGAAGAAAATCCTTATGAGGGTAGAGTGTTACTTGTCTATTAAGCATTATACCAAATCACCCAGGAATGTCAATGTATGTTCTACATCACCATAAATGACTTTAGGTCATTTGGTTTGGGAATAGGGTGAGGTATAAAACAAATGAAGTGGAAGGGCTTACCAAGTACCTCCTGGATGCCAGCCCCACTACCAGGAACTGAGTCAAAACCAGGAAAAAGTCAGGGTCTGTAGAGGGACACAGACGTGTTAACCAACACAGTGAGATCTATCTAATAAGTCATTGTCAAGCAGCCCGCAAAGTGCTATAGGAGCAGAGAGAAGGACTGAGAGGCAGGCAGGGAAGACTTCACTGAGAAGTTGACAGATGGGTCTTGAAGGTTGTATAGGAGTTTACCAAACAGACAACACAGGGAAAAGCATCCCAGGCAGATGAGGCAGCAAAGAGGCATGAAAGATTCAGCTTGCTCAGGGAAGCACATGTAGTCCTGGGTTCATGCTCCAAGCTAGAGCAGGGACTCTGTTGGGGGCAAAGAAAGGCTAGAAAGGAATGGGATCATATTATGAAAGTCTTAGAGGACCTACTAAATAATCTGGAACACAATTTAAAATATATTATCAAGAGAAAATTCTTAAATGTTCATCCACAAATGAAGAATAAAGAAAAGGTGCTATATCACCACCCTACCCCTGCACAACTGATCCTCCACAGAGGGCAGAGGTCAGTGGTCAGTGGTCACAGCCAGTCCTGGCAGCTGATTGGCCTGGGTAAATCCCTCCCATTGACCTGCCAATAGCAATCAAGGCTCAACTGCAAGAGGAAGTTGTACTCAGCCCACACAAAGGGCACACCTTGAGTACTCAGCTTGGGTAATAGGGGAAGCTGTGCCACTGAACCCTACAGGACACCTGCTACACTAGGTCATGCTACCAAAACAGGGAGTCATAGCAGTTCTACCTAGTACATAGAAACAAACACAGGGAGGCTGCCAGAATGAGGAAACAATGAAATATGGTCCAAATGAAAGAATAGTTCAAAATTCCAGAAAAAAATAAACAAACTGGACATAAGCAATCTATCAGATGTAAAGTTCAAAAGCCTGTTTACAAGGATGCTCAAGGAACTTAGTGAAGATCTCAACAGCATAAAAAAAGATCCAGTTAGAAATGAAGGATAAACCAATTGAAATAAATAACAATTTATAGGGAAGCAACAGTTGAGTGGATGAAGCTGAAAATCAAATCCATGATTTGGAACAGAAGGAGACCAAAAAAAAAAAAAAAAAAAAAAATCAGAACAAGAAGAAAAAATAATTTAATAAAATGAGGATATTGTAAGCAGCCTCTGGGGCAACTTCAAGCATTCCAACATTTGCATCGTAGAGTTGCCAGAAGGAAGAAAGAAGGAGCAAGAAATTGGAAATCTATTTGAAAAAAATAATGAAAGAAAGCTTCCCTAATTTGATGAAGGAAATAGACATGCAAGTCCCGGAAGCACAGAGAGCCCCAAACAAGATGGATGCAAAGAGGCCCACATCAAGACACATGATAATTAAAATACCAAAGGTTAAAGATAAAGAGAATCTTAAAAGCAGCAAGAGAAAAGCAGTCAGTTACCTACAGGGTAATTCCCATAAGACTGTCAGCTGATTTCTCAAAAGAAACTTTCCAGACCAGAAGGGACTGGCAGGAAATACTCAAAGTCATGAAAAGCAGGGACCTACAGCCAAGATTGCTCTACCCAGCAAAGCTATCATTTAGAATTGAAGGGCAGATAAAGGCTTCCCAGACAAGAAAAAACTAAAAGAGTTCCTCATCACCAAACCATTATTATGTGAAATGTTAAAGGGACTTATTTAAGAAAAAGAAGATCTGAACTGTGAACAGTAAAATGGCAACAAATACATATCTGTCAACAATTAAATCTAAAAAAATAAACTAAGCAAACAAGAACAAAGAGAGAATCATGGATTACAGAGGGCATTTTTATGATTCCCAGATGAGAGGGAGAATGGGTGAAGTGGTGAGAGTATTAAGAAGTACAAATAGGTAGTTACAGCACAGCCATGTGGATGTAAAATACAATAGAGGAAATGGAGTAGCCTGAGAACTTATGCGCATGACCCATGAATGTGGACAGTGGTGTGGGGATGGCCTGAGGGGAGTAGGGAGTGTTGGCGGGGCGGGGGAACTGGAACAACTATAATAGCATAATCAATAAAATATAGTTAAGGAAAAAGAAATGGTGCTTATACATACAATGAAATATTATTCAATTTGAAAAATGAAGGAAATTCTTTTGTATGCTACAACATGGGTGAGCCTTAAGGACATTGTTCTAAATGAAGTAAGCCAGTCACATAAGGACAAATACTGCATAATTGCACTTGTATGAGGTGTCTGGAGTGGTCAAACTCTTAGAAACTGAAAGTAAAATAGTGGTGTCCAGGGACTAGGGGAAAAGGGGGAAGTGAGGGTTGCTGAACAGGTGTAGAGTCTTAGTTTTAGAAGGTGAGAATATTCTAGTGATCTGTTACACAACAAGCTACATGTAGTTAGCACTATGCTACTGCACTCTTAAAGATGGTTAAGATGGTAAATTTTACTTATGCCTTTTATCACAATAAATACACATATTTATCACTATGCATTATACATTTCATTATATTCATTATCACTATAACATGATAATATCTTTTCTCCATGGTTACCTAGAAAAAGTGTCACTCTTTGCAGATGGAAAGCCATTGATACCTAAATTGAATTTCATCTGCTTTATAATTCCGTCTCTACATGGAGATTCCAGGGTCATATGCCTCCTTTCATAGGCCCCCTCCCCTGAGGAATGCTGCTTTATAGTGAGAGACAAATGGGGTAATGTTCCATGAGAGTACTTAGCCTTCACATGGGTCTTTAGTGGCTTCACCAGGGGGAGGCAGCCTTGCAGGTGGGTCTGTCAGAAAATTGGGACTGGCCCGAACTAAAGCAGTGGTGGGAGAGAAATGCAGAACGAGAAACATTGTGTGTTTTGTGTTCCCAGGGGGAGAGCGGAGAGGCGACTGACGATGAGATGGCCACCCGAAAGGTCAAAGTTCACAAAGAGTGTCGCAGCTGGAGCGGTTCTGACCCTCAAGACATTAATGAACAAGAAGAATCAGGTAGAACAGCAGCATATTCACAGCTGAAGCTTTTTTGAGGGAAAAATATGCATTTGGGTTTAAATTGTGATTTAAGGATGGTGGGCATTCTTAACATTCTTTATCTTGTTAAATATACTTACCTTCATTTTAACTAGATGATGGAACCCAAGAGGTATTTCTGCAAGCACAGTGTACTTAGAAGAAAATTCTCATTACTTAACTTGCCATTATTAACAGGGAATATTAGCTATACAGCTATAATTTGATGGGTCACACACATGATTCTGAACCACAGCTGGATAATAGAACTTTTTTAAAAACATCTGGATGCTGTGGCTGGGATCTGTACGTTTTAAGCTCCCAGATGATCCTCATGTGCACCAGGGTTGAGAACCCACGAGACGAGTCCGTTCTTCAGAGCACTTTGATGTTCCCAGTATAGAAATTGCCTGTACAGAGTGATTTGCTCAGACATTCAGAAGCATCTTTGGTTTTTATTTGATTTCTGAGGGAAAGTGTAATTGGGATCATTGTCTCTTTTCTGTCTGTCCCTCTCACAGAGGTGAATGCCATCACAAGCCCGCCTAACCTTCTCCCTTCCAGAAGAGCCCACTCTCTGACCACGGCTGGGTCCCCTAACTTGGCTGCTGGGACACCATCTCCCATCAGACCAGTGTCCTCCCCTGTGCTGTCTTCAAACAAGAGCCCATCCAGGTGGGGCCTTAACATGATAAAAACAGTAGGACGCTTCACATCACTCGAGTTTTGTAGCAGGGGTCTTCTCCCAGTGCTCTGTGCAAAGACTGTCTCAAAGTTTGACCTAACAATTACATTGAGAACTGAAAGACCCCAAATTTTTTAATGCTCCTAATTTTCTTTATTTTGTACTCCTGTCTTCTCATATTACTACAATTGCTTCTAATTGTGTGGCACACCAACCCTTCAAAGGTCAATAGCAATAAAAAACCTGAGCTGAGATTCTCCAAACTAGCACTGTCCAGTATAGTAGCCACTAGCCTCAGGGGAGAAAAGTAGCTATTTAAATTAATAAAATAAAATGCAGTTCCTCAGTCACACTAACCACATTAAAAGTTTTTTTTTCGATGTCTTAAATTTGTTTTTTAATATGAACAGTAGTTTAAGAATTTGTTTTACAAAATGCTGCTTTATTTTAGTTGTAGGCCTAGATGTGAGAGCTAAAAATTATCTATGCCTAAGATATGGATGACATATTTAGGAGTTCTCATTTTATTTTTATTTTTATTTTTTCGTGTTACTTTGAATTTTTTTTTCTAGCTACATTTTATTTTTATTTTTTTTAATCAGTATTTTTTAATTGTTGATATTGTACAGTTTTCTGTCTTTTACCCCGCCCCAGCCCACCACCCCAGCCCTCCCCACCTTCCTCCCATTTCCACCCCCCATAGTTTTTGTCCATGAGTCCTTTATACTTATTGCTCTAAAAGTTTCTAATAGCCACAGTGGCTTGTGGCTACTATACTGAACAGTGCAAATACAGAATATTTCTATCATTGAAAAAAGTTACATTGAATGGCACTGCTAAGTGAAGAATAAATTAAGTCTTAAAGTAAGCTGCTTGACCCTTTGCTAATGGGTGAAATATATTTAACACTCTTCTCATATATAACATATACATGTGTAGAGACATGAATGTATTATATAGCAAGTTGGAGATGTTTAGATAATTTCAAATCTGGCATTATAGTAATTATTTTATAAGGTCCATGCAAATTACAGATTTGAAACAGCACCTACCTTCTCGGAAGAAATAATATTAAAATGAAAACCTTCCGAAGGAATTAGAATGCCACACCACCTTCTCCAACCCCACACTGAAGTTTCAGAATGCAGAGATTCCAGACAGATCCAAGATAAACAGGCACTCCACTTTCTTTATCAAAGAGAAGGGTGGGAGGAGGAAGTGTGGGTCAGTGCAGACATTGGCTTTGGAAACATTAATTACACACATACACACTACAGCAAATTATTTCTTTAAAGGGAAGCATTCTTTCACACTGAATAATGAACATAATAATTTATGCTTTATACATTGAGAACTCTATACTTGGTGAAACTGGGTCAAGGGTACATGGGAATTCTTTGTGTCACTCTTGCAACTTTCCTGTAAGTTTAGGTGTGTAACTCAGTTAAAAGCTACAAAGAATCAGAATTATGTATATTATATTTCAGCTTATACAGTATCCCAGGTAAATAAAATAGCCAAGTACCTGGGATTAAGTAGCCTTTCCCTTTATTTCAATCATTCATGATCAGGAGAAGGAAGGACAGAATAATGGAGGAAATTCTTGTTAAAAAGGTAAAAGTAGAGAAACTAACATGTCAGATGCAAGACCACAGGACCTCACAGGAGGGCAAGGACCACAGCCCACCGAATATTCTAAAACAGAAAGAAAAGACAAGGCAGGAGAAGAAAAAGCCCAAATGCTGTTCTAAGAGAAAGCAAAACTGAGGGAAAGAGTGGGCAAATGGGGTTTCCTAAAGTCAGAGGAAGTGGGTGTCTACAGACAGTGGCTGGACCTGGGACTAGAAGGAGGACAGGGAGTTACTTGTTTAAATGCAAATGATAAACCACTTCACAGGGCCTTCTTCCTCTTCCTGAAACTCCACTCTGTTTCCCACATCACATGGGGGATCTATAATCCCCTCAAAATAATATAGATCTAGCCTTTTGTAATACTCTGAACCTTTGAATGTCAACACAAAATAATTTTCCATGAGTAAACATTATTAGCAGGATTGAGGGTAAACAGGCTGTTCATTATAATATTCCCTATACTTTCTTATATATTGAAATATTTCTAAAGTAAAAAATAAAAGACCAGAACAAAACTGAAAGAAAAAGAAAGATCCTGTTCAATGATTTGGTGAACAACCAGCCAAAACATTTCTCATACTGTCCTGTCAGGGAACCAGTGTAGAAAGTGAAAAAATGTTGTGAAATAACCAGCCTGAATTTTTGATCTAGTTGACTGATATTTTTTATATTGAATGGATACATTCTTGGCAGGTGCAAATATAATCCTAGATAGAGTTGGCTTATTGCCATTCTTAATATTTTTCTGACTCACATTTTCCATTAGTATTAAAAACCCTTCCCTGTTTTCATCTAAGAACTGTTTAAAAAAGGAAAAAGAGAAGACACTGATACATTCAAAATATTCTTCTTAAATGTGTTTTTATAATTCAGAATATAGGGGAAAACATGCATAATGTTCTTCAGGTTATAACTGAGTAATTTGGGGCTCTGTTTTAAATGACTTTTCTTCAAAGACACTGAATTTACATTTTCCTTCAACTAACCTGTGATTTCAAAGACCTGTTTTGATTAGTAGAAGTATATTAATCTCAACTTTATACTCATTGAATAGACTGCAAACATGAAGTGGTTTCAATGTATAATGTTTTATCCCCGATGTAATATAGATTAATTTTGAGAGAAATGAAAATAGCCTCCACCCTATGACTTGCAATCCATCTTTCTGGTCTTGTTGCTAACCAGAGAGTGTCTGTTAGGGCAGAATGACAGAAGCGGCCTCGCTATGCCCATCAAGCCGTGTCTCTGTTGCAGTGCTTGGAGCAGCAGCAGCTGGCACGGGCGCATCAAAGGAGGAATGAAAGGCTTTCAGAGCTTCATGGTTTCCGACAGTAACATGAGTTTCGTTGAATTTGTTGAGCTGTTCAAATCCTTCAGGTACGGTGTGCTTTCTTCTTACCCTTTCTCAGCTCCACATTTTCACAACAGTACTAAAAGGAGGACGTTCTCATTCCTCACCCAGTGTAAGGAGCCGCAAAGACCTGAAGGATCTCTTCGACCTCTACGCTGTGCCCTGCAACCGACTGGGCTCTGAGTCAGCCCCACTCTACACCAACCTAACCATTGACGAAAACACCAGCGGTCTTCAGCCTGATCTAGGTTTGTGTAACAATTTAATCTTTCTCTTTGAGACCTTTCTATCTTAAAAAAACAGGATTAGAGAGCCTATCACACGAACCTTTAGCCTGTCCTACGTGGTGTGCTGTTACCTGGGGCACGGCAAAGCATGTGGAGAATTTTTCCAAGGAGTCATTGGCATTTGAGACAAGGACATTCATCACTGTGTGGGTCTGTCCATGTATTTCAGGATATTTACCCAACGGAGCCCTCCAGTTATTCTGGCAGCGAAAAACCCTTTCCTGCTCAGTTCAAATGTCCAGTGGGTGTGTGGTGTGTCCCAGATGAGAACCACCAGTCTTTCCCCTGCCTACAGGCAGATGGGTGCTCAACCTCAGGGTGGGAGTTGTCTACCCTTTAACAATAAGAGTCTTAGTGGCCTCAGCATGTAGGACATTTTCCCAAATATGTAAACCAGAATGTCTAGTTCTACCCCACTCACCACCCCTACCCCCACCAGCACCCGCTATGCATTTTAAAGGCTATTACCTTTCTCTTCTTGCTGGAAAATAAAAACACAAAAAAATAAAAAATGAAAAAGCTGTCCTCTTTTGTTCAGTTGCTTTAATGCTAAGAATACTAACCTTTTTCAACTTTAGTCCTCAGATAGGTGCACAACTATAGATTAGTCAACCTGTCACACTTTTTAAAAATTTAATAGGCTTTTTTTAGAGCAGTATTAGATCTACAGAAAAAGAGTGAAAAGCAAAGACTTCACATATACCCCCCCACAGTTTCCCCTATTATTAATATCTTGCATGTTTGTTTCAGGAAGCCAATATTAATATATTATTATTAACTGAAATCCATAGTTTACATTAGTGTTCACTGTTTGTGTTGTCCATTCTGTGGGCTTTGACATAAGTATAGTGATATGTATCCACCTTTACAGTATTATACAGAATAGTTTCACTGCCCTAAAAATCCCATCCACCCTTCTTCTGAACCCCTGGCAGCCACTGGGGTTTTTTATTACAGTCTTCATAGTTTTGCCTTTTCCAGAATGTCATATACTTAGGATCATACAATATGCAGCCTTTTCAGACAGGCTTCTTTCACTTAGCAATACACTTTTAAGGTTTCATTATGTCTTTTCATGGCTCAATAGTTCATTTCCTTTTATAGCTGAATAATATTCCATTATATGGATTTAGCACCATTTATTCATTAACCTATGGAAGGACTTCCTTGTTGCTTCCAATTTTAGCAATTGTAAATAAAGCTGCTGTAAATACTGTGTGTAGTTTTTAATGTACATATAAGTGTTCACCTCATCTGGGTAAACCCCAAGGAACACAATTGCTGAATCATATAATAAGCCTATGTTTACCTCTGTGGGAAACTTCCAGACTGTCTTCCAAGGTGGCTAGAATTAAAATGGATGGCCACACCAAAGCTGGCGTCAGCGTGGAGCGACCAGAGCCTTGCTGGTGGGAGTGTAAGATGGCACAGCCATTCTGGAAGGGAGTTGGGCAGTTTCTTACAAAACTAATCATACTCTTACCATACCATCTGGCAACTGCACTCCTTGGTATTTACTGAAATGAATGAAAACATGTGTTCACACAGAAACCTGCGCACAAATATTTATAGTTACACTTTTAAAGTACAGAAAAACTGTAATTTTAAAGGTCCATTTTTAGTCTCTGAAAATATAAAAATGTAAGTTATTCTCAAAAACTAAAATCCAAATTCAGCCTAAAATCTCGGAGTGAATGTACATTTAGTTTGTGTCTAATACCAAAGCTCATGTGCTTTCAAGTTCATCGGTCTGGCTCTCAGTTTCTTTTATTTATTAATTGATTCCTTTTATATTCCTCTACTCCGTGAAGTTAGGAGTGAGCACTGAGTTTGATGGCTCATTTAGACAGATTAGTAAAGAATTTCTCCAGCTTAATAAAGCCACAACACCATTATCTCCCAGATGAACTTTGTGAAAGATGCTGGCTAGTTTGTCCATGTTCTGTGGATGGTTCCATTTCAGATTTGTTGACCAGAAATGTCTCGGATTTGGGGTTGTTCATTAAGAGTAAACAGCAGCTGTCAGACAGCCAGAGGCAGATCTCTGACGCCATTGCTGCTGCAAGCATCGTGACAAATGGCACTGGGGTCGAGAGCACATCCCTGGGCATATTTGGGGTTGGCATACTTCAGCTCAACGACTTTCTAGTGAATTGCCAAGGAGAACACTGCACTTACGATGAAATCCTCAGCATCATCCAGGTATGTACCTCTTATGCATACATGTGTAGAGCCTGACTATTCTAATTATTTTCTGCTAAATATGTACTCTTTCTATACTTCTTTTCAAAGACTCTTAAGTTTGGGGCAGAAATAGAAGGGGTTTTTTTTTTTTTTAATACCACATACATGGGTTCTTATTTAACATATAACTAACATAGGTCCCAAGCCTTCTGTTACTCAGTGAATATGATAAGCAGTCAGTACATGATTCCTTCTTTTTGTTTTAACACATGCAATAGAATTAGTAGCCTAGGTTTTCAATCTCTTTGATCATTTAACAAATATTTGTCAGCTCCTACTATGGGCCTGGCTCTGTTTTAGGTCCTGGGAATAAAGCAGTAAATAGGATCAAGTTCTGGCCCTCACTGTAGCTTACATTCAAGTGAGTGAGGCAAATGATAAATAAATAAAGATACAGGGAGGGGCAAAAGTGGGTTTACAGTCGAGAATATGTGAAACACAGAGTTTATTCTTGTATTACTATTTATTAATTATTGTATTATTTTCCATATGAACAACTGTAAACCTACTTTTGCTCGGCCTATATAATGTAACTTCAGGTAATAATGAGTTCTGGAAAATATTGAACAGAATAAAGGGATGGAGTGGTGCCAGAGGTGACACTTGGGCTGACACTTGGGTGACACTTGGGCCCTGAGTGAGTAAGCTATTGAAGGTCTGAGGAAAGAACTTTCCAGACAGGGAGCAGCAAGCTCAAAGACCAAGGCAGGAGCGAGCTCAGGGTTTATGAGAAACAATAAAAAGGCTGTGCTATGGTTGCCACA
Source organism: Glossophaga mutica (assembly GCA_039655065.1). Taxonomy (NCBI): domain Eukaryota; kingdom Metazoa; phylum Chordata; class Mammalia; order Chiroptera; family Phyllostomidae; genus Glossophaga; species Glossophaga mutica. The sequence continues at coordinate 150,688,204 of CM077307.1, forward strand.
TAAGCCAGAGGAACAAGGGTAGATGTGATTTCAGACAGGTAGGCAGGGGCCCAACCATCTAGGCATTTGGGCCACAGAAGGAGCTTGATTGACATCCATGAGAAATGAGAAGCTAATGGAAATTTTTGAGCAGGGAAGTAATATGACTTGATTGCTGTTTGTAAGAGGTCACTCTGACCACTGGAGAATGAACTGTGCTGGGGAAGGAGTGGAAGCAGAGAGACTAGCAGGAAGCCTTTGTAAGTAACCCAGGCAAGATATGGTGACGGCCGCAACTAGAGTGGGAGGAGATAGGGGCGTGAGACAGTTCACTGTGGCTGCAGCACATGCAACAGAATTAGTTTAGGTTTTCAATCTCCCTTTTCAGTGGGTTGAGAATCAGTGGATTAGCTCTTCAGCGATTGGATTTGATCACTGGAAATATTTAAAATGTATGATTATGATCACACGCTGAGTGCCCACTGTAATATTATTGAGTACAGCACTATACGAAGTGTTCTATGGGAATCCTCTCGTTTCGCCTCTCACTGACTATGGTAGCTGCTATTATTATCCCCCTTTTCACCTGAATAAACCGATACCAGTTGTTCTCATATAAATCAGCCTTAATCTTTTCTTTTGCTCTCCTTGTTCTCTTAAATAAATATGCTTTGTATAATAAACTCACTTATAACAAATGCTTTCTTTTGGACTAAAAAACTATATCTTACCACCACATAACTAAATTAGTTCAAATATTTAGTTTAGGTGTTTCCTGATGAAAACAGAACAGCTTTAAAAAATGATATGGGGGCTTTTTTCCCCCTCTTAGTTTCCTTTACCTAAATAACACTCTTTTTGTATCCCTTGCAGAAGTTTGAGCCTAGCATAAGTATGTGTCACCAGGGCCTAATGTCATTTGAAGGATTTGCAAGGTAACTTTTAAAATATCTTTTGCCCATCATTTAAGAGTATGTATTTTTCCCATGCAATCCTAAGAAAATGTGTTTCCTCCTAGGTTTCTGATGGATAAAGATAATTTTGCATCAAAAAATGATGAATCACAGGAGAACATTAAAGAATTACAGCTGCCCCTGTCCTACTATTACATTGAATCTTCACACAATACCTACCTCACAGGCCATCAGCTCAAAGGAGAATCCTCAGTAGAACTCTACAGCCAGGTACTGAGAATTCCACTTGGAATGTGGTCGTCTTGAAACCTTATTTACATAACCCCCAAAGTCACGAAAACCTGACCCCAAACTCCTGTGACGAACTTATGAACTACCACATGTGAAACGTGAGGAAGTATGATGTGTGGGAAAACAGCCTATGTACATACAGTTGTTTTCTTTCCTTCTTTTTGTTTTCTTTTTTCCCCCGCTATCTGTACTTAACCTTTATTCTGGGCAACCAAAGAAACAGAAGTATTTGTTTGAGACTCATAGCTTTTAGATCCTAGTTAGTCTGACCTACTCCTACTAAAATTAGATTTTCCCATGGGAAAGTGATCTAATCATTTCTCTAAATGCTAAATAAATCAATATATTGTAGTGGGAAAGCATAGTAGAAAATGCAGCTCTCTATGAAGTTATTCCCAAAGTATTGGTTGTTTTGCTTTGCAATTTGTTACACAAGCAATCCATCCCTATGGTAACCAGCTTAAGAAAAAAAATCTGCACAGACTGTAGGCTCTGTCCCCACACTTAATTCAAGGGGATGTTCTGGGAAACTCAGTAGGTACTCAGGACTAGAAAGAAAGTGCATCCTTTTGATCTATACATCCAACTATCAAGGATCTGAATGTCAGTTGCCTCCTTGTTATATTGTCTGCAAATTCCTAGTGTCTGCTGCCTCTTTTTGGAACTCCTAAAAGAAGAAGTAATCAATCAGAAAGGAGCTAGGTTAGGCCCAGGGAATATTAGAGCATGTGGAGCATGTGGGAGGAGAGGGGAGTTCAAGTGTGAAAATAGCCGTTGTATTGTTTACACACTCCCAGCAGACCTGAGGTTCCTTTGTTCTCCAGGTTAGTCTGGATAGTCCGCAAAGCATGAGTCAAACTTCTGTTGCAAAGTTTATCTAGTATGGAATATGTGTTCTAAACTCTAAAATCTAAGCAACTTTTATTATGAAATTAAGATGTCTTCAGTGATTTTCAAAATAGAAGTTCAGCCCAGGGGCCTCAGCTGCTGACACAGATTAGCAAGCATTAGAGCAGGAAGGTCCCACACCTGCCCCCACTGCAGCTGGGGCATATTGTGCTATACATATTGGCCCTGCATTTGCACAGAGAATTCCAAGGTTAAAGAAGTTTGAAATCCACTGTTCTCAGGAGCAAAAAATTAAGGGAAAGAGAGAGAGAGAATCTCTCCCAAGAAAACAAGCAAAGACCAATGAGATTTTATTTCCACTTCACTTGCCTATTTGATTGTAAAGAGGTTTTTTTTAACTCCTTAACATTACAACCCAAGTAGAGATTGCTGCAGCTTTTGAATAAGGCACAGAAACCCCTCAAATAGATTTACAGATGTGATTAAACCTAGTATGAGTTTTCCTTTAATTTTATTTCTTACCACTCTCTTCCTCAGCCCTTCTAATTACCTCCTAATGTTGTGTACTCTATGGGATAGAACAGAACTGAGGAAAAAAAGCCCTGTTTTCACCTGGAATTTCCAGCTCTGGATTTTCCTTTCTAGTCCTACGTGGAGACATTAAGGTGGACGTGCTTCCCAGTATGGCAGGCGCACCACACAGATGGAGCAGCCTTGTGTTTCGTTGTCATCTACACGACAATTTTCAGCCTCAAACAATGTACCTCTAGAAACCCTAGCTGTGGGGAAAAACTGATAGCCTTGGGATTCTAGGCCAGAGAATAGCTTCCAGCTGGGAAGTTTGATCACCCAGGAAGATTGAGTGCTGCTTGATGTGCAATGGAAAGAATCTAGAGAATATTTCATTACAAAAATATTAAAATAAGAGGGATTCCACTGTCTGAATTTTGTTGCAGAAACTCTAGTGGCATTAGCCCCCCCGTATTGGAGTGCTATCACATAATTATGTGGATTCTTAAGCCAGCGGCTTGGCCCATTTGCAGATATATGCTGCTCTTGGTGCAGGTTACTCATTCAATGCCCTTTCAAGACTTTCTTAAAAGATAGTCTACAAATAGAGTCTATGGAGGAAGAGATTACTACAAGCAAACATTACAGAGCTACACCCCCCCACACACGTCAGGAACTCCGCTTCTAACTCAAAGTCCAGGATAGCAAAGAGGTATCACTTCATCTAATTCATTGGTAGTGTTGCTGAAGAGGTTGTGAGATAACATACCAAAGTTTAGGGAGCAAGTGTGCTATGATTGATTGCTGATGTCTGGTAAGGGTATGGGAGAGGCGAGTTTATGGATTATTTGCCATCTCTGCTCTAGAAGCTGTTCTAGGATTAGACAGCAAGGCAAATCCTTGGTAACTCCTTGCTTATACTCTTCTTACATCAGGGCTGTCAAACTGGTTTTCACCAGGGGCCACATCAGCCTCACAGTTGCCGTCAAAGGGCCAAATGTAATTTTAGGACTGTATAAATGTAACTGCTCCTTAACTGTAAAGGAGTTGAAATACATTCGGCCCTTTGAAGGCAACAGGGAGGCTGATGTGGCCCCTGATGAAAATGAGTTTGACACCCCTGTCTTACATGCTGTATGTTCATAGCAAATATATTAGCCAGTGGCAGAATTTGGATCTAAATGGAAAGTTTGATCCTGAGTGGCTTTATATAAATGTTTGGACAGTTGATTAAGGAATCAGTGGCCTTGTTTCCTCTGCCTTCTGGCGTCACCTCCTCTGACAGCTGCCTTGACGGAACTCCAGCCTGGCTCTCTCATTTCAGCATGTGCCATGTATATATAGGTCCCTTGAGGGGCGAAAGTTGCTGGGACAATGGTCAAATGCTTTTCCTACCAAATTTTACTTTCCAGTGGTATTCACCTCTGGTAAGGACTCTTTCTACCTTAATCTGTTCTCTTGATTAATTGTGGCCTTTGGCCAAGATGCAATATTCATTTTAGATCGCATTCCCTTCTGCTTTAGTCCTGAATGTGAACACTGTTATGCAGAATCATGTGCTGGATTTGAGACCTTATCACCATTTGCTCATCTGGGGTGGATTTCTTCCTTCATCACACAGGTCCTCCTGCAAGGCTGCAGGAGTGTAGAGTTGGACTGCTGGGATGGAGATGATGGGATGCCCATCATTTATCATGGACACACACTGACAACCAAGATCCCCTTCAAGGTAATGCTTCGTGACTCAGTTTAAACCAACTCATAAACAATTATTATCTTCATTTGTCATTTAAATCAGTGGCTCTACCAGATGATACCTTAGGTCAGGGATTCTTGTCCTTGCTCTAAACACCCCACAAAATTGTTTACAGTATTGTGTAAGATTCACACATGGTCACTTTTCTGGGAATTGACCTAGAACTCTTATTAGACTCTCAGTCAACCAAAGTTTAGTTATCACTACCTTAAATAGTTTTCACGTAATAACACTATTGTTGTAATGTTTACATCATATGATATATATAAAATTCAGCTGCTGTTCCTTTGCTATATGAATTAAAGATAATTTGTCCTTGTGTCCTGCTAACAAAGGATAACATTATGTATTAAGAAATGATTCAATAATTAACTTCATAAAGTAATGAGAATTGGTTCCATTTGGGGAATTAGTCACCCAGGAAGACTGGTCTCATTGGATCATTATTTCAAATTCTAGGTAGTTTATTAGTTCATTGTGTAATTACTGTCCTCATTCAGAGGGTCATTGGCTCTATAATATCCTTTTTCTCTGAACTGTGGCTTGCCTGGGAAAGAATATTGTTATTTCTTAAGCCAGGAGGTAAAAGACAAATACCATATGATCTCACCTGTAAGTGGAACCTAATCAACAAAACAAACAAGCAAGCAAAGTATAAACAGAGACATTAAGGTAAAGAACAAACTGACAGTAACCAGAGAGGAGGTAGGAGGGAATAATGGATGGAAAAGGGGGAAGGGTTGTCAAGGAACCTGTATAAAGGATACCTGGACAAAACCAAAGGCAGGTAGGATCGAGGGTGGGAGGTGGGGATGGCTGGGATGGGGGGGGGGAGTGGTGAGGGGAAAATTGAGACAACGGTACCTGAACAACAAAAAAAAAAAGTGAAAAAAAAGAATATTGTCTTTTCTGTCATAATTGGAGATGATGGCTAAAACACATTTTGTCTTTAATTCATTTTCCTGTTCAGCCCTTTTAAAACTCTTATGCTTTACACTGAGGGGATGAGGAGTTGATAATCATCTTTCCACACACACATAAATATATGTGGTCTGTGACCATTGTTGCCCCAAATAGATTATAAACTCCATGACAGCAGGAAAGTATTTTATGCCTACTATTTTTGATGCTGTAATTAAAACAGTGTATTTTGCCTACAGTATATACAATATACATATATTGATTTGTTAAATTCACCATGCTGATAACTGTTCCTTATAGTAGGTGAACAAAACTCAATATGATCAGTTTAATGGCTTTATGGAAAATAGCCTTATCCTCTTGCCTAACTTGAAAATACAAAAACCACTTTGGCCACAGTCTTCTGAAAACAATAATTTAGATGCTTTCTGAAGCTGTAAGTACCTTGCCTTCTGACATCCTGAACAGATATCTAATGAAATATCTAATAAAACAGACTCTGATGAGCTGTTTTGTCTCTCATAGGAAGTGGTTGAAGCCATTGATCGCAGTGCCTTTGTCAACTCTGACCTGCCAATCATCATATCAATTGAGAACCACTGTTCATTGCCTCAGCAACGAAAAATGGCAGAAATTTTCAAGGTAAGAGTCAGGATGATATCTTGGTCTTTGTCTTGCCATTACTGTTGAGTTCTATGTGGATCTTCCATGGACCACACCACACTTGAACCTCAGCCATGAAGCATGTAGTTTAGGGTCTCTCAGACCTGAGAAATGGGGGTACCCTGGAAGCTTGGGCTTTCTAGGACAGTCCATCTTTTCAGCTGGAGTAACAGAAGCATTTTTCTGAGGTCTCCTTTAGAGATAAGGAGAGGCTAACTCTCCACTACTTCTGGAACCACAAAACAGGGGTGCCAGGTTGTTCCCTGTCCACCATTTGTAGAGAAGCTGAAAATATCTCAGGGTAAATAAGTCTAATCATCTTGTGGACCACACCACAGATGCAAAATGTGGAAAAGAGCTCAGATTGGCCACACCAGTTGCTATGTTAACACTCAGCCCTTCTTCCTATACAAGGAAACTATAATGCAGATTTAGGAGCAAATATTTCATTAGACTTTCCCCTTCCTCCACTGTCAGAGGCATTAGTGGAAACAAGTCTCTCAGTGAGAGGGAGGGACACAGCCTGCAGGAAATTTTCTCAAACACTAATGCCAATAAAACTAATTAGCCTTTCTTAATGTCTTCCCTTTGCCATCATTTAGAAGAATGATCTCTAAACTTTTTTGATGATATACTCCTAACAGTAAAACACTAAAACCTGTATTCCTATTGTGTGTTTGACTTATTTCTAAATTACTTACATATCCTACTTACTAACATATTTTATATATTATTTAAAACATGCAAAAAGTAGAATATAAAAGGGAATAACAGGAAAGATAAACTAAAAAATAACTTTTAATACTGTTACCTATTAATGCTAGAAAAACCTTTGGCTTTCATAAAAACTTTTAAAATGAATTTATCATTTATTTATTTTCTAAAGTTTTGATGTGATTGAATATGCTTCATTATTTGTGAAATTTCCAATCTTCTGAATCAGGAGATTTCTCCTTGTCCCTCAGGGACCTTCATGAACAGCTCCTGACACACAGACTGTCTGCCTTACTGAGTGAGGGAGCCATTTTCAGTCCACACATGAAACATTAATAAGCTCCCAGTTATGTTCCTTTTTAATTAAGAATAACTAAAAATGGAAATAGCCATATTTCCTCCCCTAACCCCAGTGGATCGTCCTGTGCCTGCCCCCGCTGCCCACCTCCTGGAAGGACTCACATTCCACTTTGGGTCCTCGCGTCAAAGTTTTTGTGAGATTGTGTGTGGTTCTCTTCACCAGATGGTGGACTCTCCCCATTCCCTTTCAGCTGTGTCCCTGCTCCATACTCACTTCAAGTTCTCTATCCTTTTGACTTCTTACCCACACCTGGAATGGGCCATATTCCGCCAACCACAGCTTCTGAATGAGTCTCTGTTTTCTTTACTACACCAGACCCCAGAGCATCATTCTCCTAAAGAGTCAGAGCTGGCCCCATCCAGAGAACGGCCTAGACCTCCCCTCCTTCTAATCACCTCCCTTCCTCCCAGTAAGAAACTATTGGGAGGAGAGGAGAGACACCTTTTTTCCTACTTCTTCTTCCTAGGATTTTAAAAATAAGTCACTGGACTAAAACGATTGAAATTTAGATAAAAGGCGCTGGTTCTGTGTTTTCTTTATTCTTTTTAGACTGTATTTGGAGAAAAACTGGTGGCTAAATTCTTATTTGAGAGTGATTTCTCAGATGATCCCATGCTTCCTTCGCCTGACCAACTTAGAAGGAAGGTACTTCTTAAAAATAAGAAGCTAAAAGCTCATCAGACGCCAGTGGATATCTTAAAGCAAAAGGTACTCTTCTGTTGTTAAAGAGGTTTTTGGTATGCTGTGGGCCCAGAACAAAGAAATTAATGTCATTCTAAGCTTTCAGATAACCTGCTGGAAAACCAGGGTTTGAAGATTGAGTTTCCTTGAATGATATAGTTAATATTTGACTTTCCATTTTATAGACCAATAAATATTCTCATCCCATTCACCTAAAATTTTATTTTGTGAAATTGAGCTCCCATGTAGAATGTACTTGTTATTAAATTTATTCTGAGTGGGACAATGTCTGACTCTTGTCCCTGGACCTGGGCTTCACAGCTGTCAATCCCACAGTGGCTGCCATAATCCCCTGTAGGGAGGGCCTCCTGTTGGGAGACTACCTGAGCCAGGGACTGTGATCCTGAGGTCAGAGTGGAATCCTAGTAGCAATGGCCCTGTGGTCCCAGCATGGCAGTTGGCACAGAGTATCACTGTGGCTTGTAGACACCAAGGAACTCGCATGCCTGCCTTGCCCATGGAGATCTATACCCCAAGCACCACAAACCCACCTGTGTAGGAAGGCCCTGAATCCAAGGATCCCTGAAAAAGTTTAGTCCAAGACCACTGAGTCCATATGCCAAGTTGCACTTATTTTTCCCACAGAATGACAGCTGCCGAAACCCTTTGTCCTATTTAGGAGGGCACTGTTGGCCCTAAAACACCACTTTTGAAACTTACAGCAGCCATGAGTTGCTACACCAATGTCAGTGCCCTGCGGGAGTGGAATGACGCAGCGCCAGCCACAGGGACAGTCCAGAGCTAAAACTAGACTCTGCCTATGGGTGTAATTTCCTTCTGTGCCATCATCTCCAAGCCTTCAGGCCCTACCACTTTAGTGGTTCTCAGAAAACAGAATTCAGCAGAAGGAGTCTTTTATAATTATGAGCCCAACAAATTTGGAACCTTTGTCCTAAGTCATTAATAAAAATGTCAAGTTGAATTGAGTTGTGTCCACTGTGACCTAGTTCAGTAGTCAATTTGAAGCAATCCTAAAAAGCTCTAATTTGTACAGTTCGTCTGTGTAGCGTGATATCAGAGAAAGAGCACTAAGCAGGGAGCTGAGATACCAGATTCTAGCCACTGGCTCTTTTAGAAACTTACCATGTGACCATGGACTAATCTCTCTGGCCTCAGTTTCTTTATCTGTAAAATGAGCATGTTATGCTAGCTAGCTTCAAAGGACTCTCCTGATACTAAAATCTCACAAAATCTCTGTCCAGATGAATCACAAGACCCCTGTCAGAATGCAGACTGCTCTGTAAACATTTGCTAACCCACTTTGCAGCCTCCATTTCCAGTGTTTCTTGCCACTGTACAATGTTAATGCTTCTCCGAGGGGCCCCTTGGAGCATGCTGTTATCTGCTGTTCTAAAAAGTACCAGGGCATTCTCAGATTGTCCAACTCACCCACGATAAGACCAGATGTCCCAATGTCCAGGCTGAGTTAGGGGCTTATGTTATATCACCTGGTAACCTCAGTGATTCGCCAACAGCCCAATTGCTTCCCTTGGGGTGGGGGAGGAAGGTGAGGCCAGAGGTTCCATCATCTTTAGACTCACCCTTCTGAGCAGAAAAGCATGTGTTCACAGAAAGGACCCCAGCAGATCCAGCCCAGCCAATCCCTACTGATCAGGTTTCCCTGGCTAGAGCAGGTCAGGATTATCATGGATCCTCTAGATTTATGGTCTGCTGGGGGGCTTCGCCCCTAGAACCCCCTGTTCGTCACGGATGAAAATAAAAACTACCAAGACATTACTGCTTGGGGAGGAAAGGGGTCAAACTCTCAGAGGAGAATGACCCAGAGCCCCATCCTCACTAGGCTTTTATTGGGCTCAAATACCCGGGAATACAGGTTTGTCAGGTGACAAGGATCAAACAATGGTTAACATTTCAAAGCAATCTGAGGGCTTAATCCGAGCCAGTGTTTGTCAGGAAGGGGGGTTGCCAAACTTTGGGAGACATACTCATTTCCTCCTGGGACACTTATCACCTCAGGAAGAGCACTCTTAGCAAAGCAGGTTTCACAGGGCTTTAGGAATTCTTTCTTATGTCCGGATCACCCACGGAGCCGACCAGGCCAGGGCAGGGCTGCACCGCTCACCCCCACAGTTTCAGGCTTTAAGGCAATTAGGAAGCAGGAGACATCTCCCAGATGGAAATGTCAGAATAGCGGGGGCGCGAGGGTCCATCACATCCTCTTTGCTGCAACCCCCCGAGTCCTTCCATGAGGCCTCCCAAGTGGTTGCGTCTGGCTTAGGTTGCCCCTCCCATGAGGAGTCTTACCCGTCATTGACTGCCAACCAAGCTATGGGGCCAGAGATGGGTAAGGCAGAAGCAGTGCCCCTGCCAGGGAGATAAGCTTTGTCTCCTTTTTTTTTTTTTTTTAAATATATTTTATTGATTATGCTATTACAGTTGTCCCATTTCTTCCCCATCATTCCCCTCCACCCTACCCACCCTCTCCCACCCACATTCCCCCCTTTAGTTCATGTCCATGGGTCATAAGTTTTCTAGCTTCTACATTTCCCATACTATTCTTGCCCTCCCCCTGTCTATTTTTTCCCCATTATCTATGCTACTCATTCTCTGTACCTTTTCCCCCTCTCTCCTCCTCCCACGCCCCTGTTGCTAACCCTCCATATGATCTCCATTTCTGTGGTTCTGTTCCTGTTCTAGCTGTTTGCTTAGTTTGCTTTTGTTTTAGGTGTGGTTCTTGATAGCTATGAGTTCGTTGTCTTTTCACTGTCATAGTTTTATCTTCTTTTTCTTAGATAAGTCCCTTTAACATTTCATACAATAAGGGCTTGGTGATGATGAACTCCTTCAACTTGACCTTATCTGAGAAGCACTTTATCTGCCCTTCCATTCTAAATGAGAGCTTTGCTGGATAGAGCAATTTTGGATGTAGGTCCTTGCTTTTCAAGATTTCAAATATTTCTTTCCAGTCCCTTCTTGCCTGTAAGGTCTCTTTTGAGAAATCAGCTGACAGTCTGATGGGAACTCCCTTGTAGGTGACTGTCCCCTTATCCCTTGCTGCTTCTAGAATTCTCTCCTTCATTTTAACCTTGGCTAATGTAATTACAATGTGCCTTGGTGTGTTCCTCCTTGGGTCCAACTTCTTTGGGACTCTCTGAGCTTCCTGGACGTCCTGGTAGTCTATTTTCTTTGCCAGATTGGGGAAGTTCTCCTTTATTATTTGTTCAAATAAGTTTTCCACTCGTTGCTGTTCTTCTTCCCCTTCTGGGACCCCTATAATTCGGATGTTGGGACGTTTAAAGATGTCCTGGAGGTTCCTAAGCCTCTCCTCATTTTTTTGAATTCTCGTTTCTTCCTCGTTTTCTGTTTGGTTGTTAGTTTCTTCCTTCTGGTCCACTCCATTGATTTGAGTCCCAGTTTTCCTTCCATCTCTATCAGTTCCCCATGCATCTTCCTTCATTTCACGGATTGTAGCCTGCATTTTTTCATCTAGTTTGTGAGCAAAATCAACCAATTCTGTGAGCATTTTGATGACCAGTGCTTTGAACTGTGCATCTGACAGGTTGGCTATCTCTTCACTGCTTAGAGGAATTGGCTCTGGGGCTTTTATTTGTTTTCCGGTTTGAGCCATTTTTGGTGGGTTTTTTTTGTTGTTGTTGTTTTGGTTTTAGTCTGGTCGCGGCTATTACGTAGTGAGGGGTGGAGCCTTAGGTGTTCTCAGGGCGGAGCAGCCCAGTCGCTGGGTTGTGACGCTATAGGTGGGGGCGGGGTCTGAGAAGGAGCAATGGCGCCTGCTCCGCTCTCTCCTGGACTCCGGCCCTTTCCGCTGCTTCCCCTTCACCTGGATTATCTGCGCACGCGCGCGTGCTGTTACGTAGTGAAGAGTGGAGCCTCTGGCGCTCCCCGGTGCAGGGCAGCCCAGTCACTGGGTTGTGCCGCTGTATGTGGGGGTGGGGCCTGAGAGGGAGCAATGGCGCCTGCTCTGCTCTCTCCTGGATTCAGTGCCCTCCGCCACTTCCCCTCCGCCTGGACCGTCTGCGCGCTCGTATGTGAGACCACCTGGTCAGTCAGCCAGCCGCCTTGTGTGGCCTCACTGGATCTGCACAGTTGCCCCCCAGTGCCCGGGGTCCGCCAGCTGCTGCCTGTAGGCCCGGGGACCGCCAGCCGCCACCTGTGCACCTGGGAACTGCCAGCCGCTGCTGCTTGCGTTCCTGGGGCCGCACCTCCACTTTCTCCTGCCGCGACTCCGCCCCTCTTACCGGTCTGGATGAATGGTTGTTGGACTTCCGTACAGTTCAGTTTTCTATAAGTTCTGGTTGTTTTCTTGTTTCTAAATATTTGTTGTCCTTAATTTTGGTTGTGAGAGGAGGCACAGTGTGTCCGCCTACGCCTCCATCTTGGCCGGAAGTCCAGCTTTGTCTCCTTAATAGGTCACATCCTTGTGACAGAACAGACCCAGATGAAGTGGGTCCCTTGGGCTCTTACACAGCCCACCATGGGGTGAGGGTTACAACTCCTGAAACCAGGCTGAACGGTCCGCAACAATGGTCATCAATTTTTTTTTTTTTTTTTTTTTTGCTCAAGTATCCCTTAAAAGAATTTTTAAGACTATGTATCTCTCTCATACACTTTCTCCCTCATACATTTATAAGGCAGCATTAAAAATTGTACCATAACTGTAGTTACAAAGGATATATGTTCAGACATATTATTTATTATACATAAATTATATACAAATGCAATGTACGAAAACAGTACTCATTGTCAAATAAATGAGCCCAGTCAGCCAGATTTATGTTTGGTCAGAAAAAGTATTACTTTATTTTTTTAATTCAGATAAGTATTACATTGTCATTCCTGTGATGACTATCTCACTTTTGAATTTTAATTCTATGATGGATGGATGGATGGACAGACAGACTAAAGCAGGAAGGGAAGGGAAGAAAGATAGGTAGATGGATAGATAGACTGACAGACACACAGACAAGACATGGAGCCTTGAATATGTTTGGGACCTGGATGAAATAAGATACTCCCCTCCTCAAGTTTCTCAAGACTCTTTCAGGAGCTCCACATTCTCAACTGTCACTTCATCTCAAGCATCATAGTAAGGTTGTTGATTGATGAGTGAGAGTTATATTTTCTTTTGTAAAGTAGGAGAAGAGCAATTATGAAAAGAAGGTGGGAAGGGAGAACTAGCCAACCATAAACTTGTTCTTAGGCAAGCGTATTTTTAAGAATACACATAGCACTGGCCTGCGAACCAAAATGTCACCAGTTTGATTCCCAGTCAGGTCACATGCCTGGGTTTCAGGACAGGTGCCCCATAGGGGCTGTGTGAGAGGCAAGCACACAATGATGTTTCTCTCCCTATCTCTCTGCCTCCCTTCCCCTCTGTCTAAACATAAATAAATAAAATCTTTTTTTAAGAAAAGAGTACACATAGATGTTGAAAATCTTGAATCTAGAAATTGTTTTTTTAAGTGTACATACCTGCATATCCCTAGAAGTCTTTGTTTACCCTAGAGATACATGTTACCTTGTTTGAAGATTACACACAGCTTTAGGCCAGGAGTTACAAATCAGCCACCTTTGGGGGCCAGTCAAGAAACAAGAAAATGTGAGGAGCCAGATGGATAGTGTATGTGACAGCTGGAAGTGGAGAGGACAGGAGTGGCTCGTGCATGCCCTCGTAAATGAAGAGCTCTAATCACGTTTTTAAAACACTGCACCAGCCAAACATATCTAGTCCGGAGGTGAAGATGGCCCTGAGGGCCACTAGTTTGTGACTTCTGCTAGGTCTGCATTTGTTCAGATATTCACTCTCAGAACTGCTTCAGCAGGCCTGGGATTTACTTGGGTTCCAGAGGTTATGTTATAAAGTCACTTGACTATAGCTGACCCTTGGACAACATGGGTTTGAACTTCGTGAGTTCATTTATATGTAGATTTTTTTCAATTAATACTGTAAACGTATTTTCCTTATGATTTTCTTAATCACATTTTCTTTTGTCTAGCTTACTTTATTGTAAGAATACAGTACATAATACATAGATAGATAACACAAAAAAATATATGTTAATTGACTGTTTATGTTATTGGTAAGGTTTCCCACCAATGGTAGGCAGTTAGTAGTTAACTTTTTGGAACATCAGAAGTTATACTCACTCGGAAATCAACTGTATGGAAAGTCAGCACCTGTAACCCCTGTGCTGTTCAAGGGTCAACTGCACAATATTAGCCTGTGTTCTCTAATGTCTGGCCCTCCTCAAACGCTGCATCACTGATTCACTGCCCAGCACTGGGAGCTTTTTCCTCTACAACACTGTTCCTCTGTGCCGTTTTCTTTACCCGGCAACGACAGCTGCCCTGTGCATACCTCCGTGGTCTTCGAGATGTGTTTGAAGGTTCTTGGACCTGTTGCCATTCCTGTCCTGCACACAGTCACTTGCAGTTATTATGCAGCCTCCACTCCGCTGATGAATAGATCATGTTGTCTCAGAAGTCTCCTTTATGTTGAGCCCAAATCTTCCTTCCTGTTCCTCCTGCTCGTTGGCAGTGCTTCTTCCCTCTGCAGCTGCACGGACTAACTGCATGTCTAGAAAGCTAGTGTGTGTCTCCCCACCAGCTCTCTCTCCTCCAAGCTAAACATTCTTGTTGTGTCAGCTGTCCCTCACAGGATGTGGCTGCTAAGATTCTTCCCTTTGCATTAAGAATGTTTTGGATAGTCTTAAATTTGTGGATATTCTTTAATTTGCCAGTCTTAAAACATGATTTCCAGAGCTCAGTCAGCGCTCCAGCTGGGGTCTGGCAACATGAGGACGGTGAAACCATTACTTCTCTTAATTTGAACTTTATACCTCCACTAATGCAGCCTAGAATTACTCTCACTTTAAAAATTCTTTAATGATATATTTACAAAATAAAGTAAAATAAAATAAAATAAAACATGAGAACACCTCAAAAAAATTAAAATACAAAATCTTTAATGCGCACCAGGTTCCTGTTGACTTTGTGGAAAACAGAGTTCAGTTATTTTCACAGGAACTGTTCTTATGCCTAGTTCCCCATTTTCCAGGTTCACAGTTAATTTTAACCTTTCATGTGCAGTAGCCTCACATTTATCTCTGTTAAACTTATTCTCCTCGATGTTGGTATGTCATTGCTGCATGCAAGGTTCTTTGTAAATTTTGACATCTATCATCCATGTATTTATGGGCAGTTCTTTTCAAATTGTGCCTTCATCCCAGGTTGCCCTTGAGCTAGGCTGCCAAAGCAAAGAGTGCTGTGGCCCTTCTCACATAACCTCACCAAAGTTTAGTGCTTATCTCTCCTGGCTGGTGCTCCCATCTCCTGCAGCCCACATTTCTCCAGAGTCGCCTTCAACCTCCTTATAGAATAGAAAACTGAGGCTTGCCTAGACATTTATGTGACTTTCTCACAGCCACCTAGCTCCTAGTAGCAGAGCCAGGATTCAAATTCAGGTTCCAAGGAAAGACCTTTTCAAACAAAACTCAGAAGTCAGAATACGTTGATGAGAATCACCAGAATAAATTTTTAAAAACAAAGATGTTTAGGTCTGGAATCTGCCCAATGAGGTCAGAATTTTCAAGGAAACCCTGGTAATCTGTTTATTTAAAAATAATCCTTATCATCCTGGAAGTTTGGAAACATCGCTTATCTGTTATTTCTAGCAGAGTTACCTTATCCAAAAAAACAGAGGTTAGTTTGTGGGAGGTTTGTCAGTAAAACCACACTAACTCTTCTTAACCACCTCTTTATTTCCTGTGTTCTCATAACCAACTAATTAGTAATCCAGTCTGAAATTTTGTCAGGTAACTTGGCGCTTTCCTGCTATATAATTTCCACAATTTACCTCTTCCTCCTTTTGGAAAAATGGGACAAAGTAATCCCATGTCTAGTTTTTTAAGACTGCTTCCAATCTGATTTCCCAAGAAGTGTTGGCAGTCATGCCAGTGAGGTCTTTCAGTTACCGGGCAGGTTGTGGGTGTGTACCTGGTAGTCTACCCACGCCATGTTGGCCAAATGAATGTCTAGAGCTCCAGTGTGCTCAGACCCAGCCCCTAAGGCAGAAGGCCTGGGCTACTTCCATACAAGGAACTGACCCTCAGCAAGGACTGACTGACTCAGAGGGGCATCTTTGAATCCCTCCCTCTGCCCCAAGCTCTTGCTGAGGCTCTTACCGAGCCTCCCTATCTACACCTCACCAGATCTCCTGTATTCTCTGACCCTGGCCTCCTGAACTCTAACCCACTAGTTCACACTAGATGGTAAGCACTATGTTAGGCTCTGAGGGAACAGAGCAGGGTAATACATGGCTCCTGCCAAGACCCATCTCCTCATCCACCCCTCACTCTAAGCCCTGACCTATCTCTGAACTGCTTTCATTCAAGGGCTAGCATCCTGTTGTTCTACCTCAGAATAAGTAGGGCATGGCAGAGAATAGGGATGTCAGCTCTTAGCTGTCCATTTGGCCACCTCTTCCATACTTCTTGCCCTGGTGGAAATATGAGGGCATCTAAGGACCTTGGCACTCACTTTCTGACATTCGCTAGTCGCTGGATCTTTTCGTGGCACCTCTCCAAGCATATAGTTCTCATGTTCTTCCACCAGTGGGCCAACCAGGCTCTTTGCATCATCATTCCAGTTGGCTGTACCTTGGATACTTGCTGCACAGAGGCCCTTCTTTTATCCGTGACAAATACACTTGCACTTGTGCCTCAAGAACATTCCCTGAAGCTTTGAAGAACACTAATCCTATGAGACACTCTGAAAAAAAATTTGAAGTTCCCTGATTAAATAAGCATGGGAAGTGCTGTACTGGAAATCTCTGACAAATCATGATGCCCTTCAGCATATTAAGTAAAGGCCATTTGAAGCTCCATAGCAGGAATGTGTTCCGGTTTGTTTAAGCTACTGTTTCCAAACTTCCATGTGTTTCGTGGTTACTGTTAATTGTCAGTTTTTACATAACAGCCAGTGTTCCACAAACCCACTTTGAGAAATTGCTGCCTAGACAATGTTTAGTTATGCAGAGTAGATATAGATATAAACACACCTAAACAGTATCTTCCTTAATGTACACATTTTTATTATAAAGGTGATATGACCACAATTCAAGAAGTTTAGGGAATAGAGAATTATTTTAAAATATGCATAATTCCAAAGTTGCAAACAACCTTTATTAAAAGGATTTGAACCTTGGTAATATCCAGAAATAAAACTCAGGGGTTCATTGAGTTTCTATGAAAAGCAAATTACATCTGTATTTTCACTGATCTGTAGTTGAAATTTAGCATTTCTTTGGTTTATTAATGTAGGTAAGAAACCACAGCGATGTTGGTGTCTTTGTCACCATGTCTTTGTCACCAATAGAAATAGCAGGTTTTTCATATTATATCCCAATTGTTGCTAATATCTCCAAGAATTATATGTACTCGTCAATATTTCAAAAATATTACTTGACCTGCCATTATATATGGTTTTACTGTGTTAATAAAGAAACACACATTCCTATTGCACAATTTTGTTTTATCAATATTTGATAACTGTTATTCAACATTCTTTTTTCTTTTGTAATCTTATATATTTGGTTTTATGCATTTAAATGTCATTCTGAGAAGAGATCCTACCTTACCAGACTGCCAGAGGGGCCTGTGCCACAAAAAACAGGTCAAGAATCCTGCTGTATTTACATCTAATATATAGCCTTTTATGCATGTACTTATATCATTATGAAAGACATACAGATATTGAACAAAGGACATAGAAATGTACAGGGATGGGACTTCCAGCCAAGATGGAGGCATAGGTGGATACACTGTGCCTCTTCCCACAATGAAAATTAAAGACAACAAAGATTTAGAAATAAGAAAACAATCAGAACTTATAGAAAAATTGAACTGTATGAAAGTCCAACAACCATTCATCCAGACCGATAAGAGGGAGAGAGTTGAGGCAGGAAAAAGTGGAGGTTGGTGGACCTGGGTGAGGCAACAGCAGCTGGCAGACCTCAGGCATGCAGGTGGTGGCTAGCGGACCCCAGGCACGGGGTGGCAACGGTGCAGACCCAGTGAGGCCGCGCAAGACGGCTGGCTGACCAGGTGGTCCCATATTCGCAAACAGATAATCCAGGCGAAGGGGAAGCAGCAGAAGGGACTGGAATCCGAGAGAGAGCAGAGCAAGTGCCATTGTTCCCTCTCGGACCCTGCCCCCACGTACAGCATCACTACCCAGCAACTGGGCTGCCCTGTCCTGGGGAACACCTAAGGCTCCACCCCTCAGTACATAACAGCTGCGATCATACAAAAAAAAAAAAAAAAAAAAAAGGCTCACACTGGAGAAAAAATCAAAGCTCCAGAGCCAATTCATCTAAGCGACGAAGAGCTAGCCATCCTATCAGATGAACAGTTCAAAACCCTGGTGATCAGGATGCTCACAGAATTGGTTGATTTCAGTCAAAAATTAGATGAACAAATGAAGGCTACAATAAGTGAAATGAAGGAAAACACATGGGAAACCAATAGAGATGACAGGAAAACTGGGACTCAAATCAATGGAGTGGACCAGAAGGAAGAAACAAACAACCAAACAGAAAACAAGGAAGAAACAAGAATTCAAAAAAATGAGGAGAGGCTTAGGAACCTCCAGGACACCTTTAAACATCCCAACATCCGAATTATAGGGCTACCAGAAGGGGAAGAAGAAGAGCAACAAGTGGAAAACTTATTTGAACAAATAATAAAGGAGAACGCCCCCAATCTGGCAAAGGAAATAGACTTCCAGGAAGTCCAGGAAGCTCAGAGAGTCCCAAAGAAGTTGGACCCAAGGAGGAACATGCCAAGGCACATCGTAATTACATTAGCCAAGATTCAAATGAAGGAGAGAATTCTAAAAGCAGCAAGGGATGAGGGGACAGTCACCTACAAAGGAGTTCCCATCAGACTGTCAGCTGATTTCTCAAAAGAGACCTTACAGGCAAGAAGGGGCTGGAAATAAGTATTTGAAGTCTTGAAAGGCAAGGATCTACATTCGAGATTGCTCTATCCAGCAAAGCTTTCATTTAGAATAGAAGGGCAGATAAAGTGCTTCTCAGGCAAGGTCAAGTTCAAGGAGTTCATCATCACCAAGCTCTTATTATAAGAAATGTTAAAGGGATTTACCTAAGAAAAAGAAGATAAAAAATATGACAGTAAAAAGACAGCAAACTCAGAGATATTAACAACCACACCTAAAACAAAAGCAAACTAAGCAAACAACTAGAACAGGAGCAGAAACACAGAAATGGAGATCACATGGAGGGTTAGCAACAGGGGAATGGGAGGAGGAGAGAGAAGAAAAGGTACAGAGAATAAGTTGCATAGACGGTGGGTAGAAAATAGGGGGTGGGCAAGAATAGTGTGGGAATGTAGAAGCTAAAGAACTTATGACACATGGACATGAACTAAAGGGGGGAATGTGGTGGGAGTGGGTGTGCAGGGTGGAGGGGAATGATGGGGGAGAAATGGGACAACTGTAATAACAATCAATAAAATATATTTTAAAAAAGAAATGTACAGGGATGGGCAACAATAGGTTTAAGTTATATGGAAAAAGACATGCAGGTTATGATTATTGCAGTAGCTTTATTAACTCAAAAGAATGTCACAATGTAACTGTAAACCTACTTTTGCCCACTTTTATAAATATTTTTATAGATGCACACTTGTATATATTTACATGTATAAAAATTATATACATACATATAAATTTTTCTGTTATTTTCAATTATTTTCTTGTGCTAGGTGTCCAGGCCTGTATTTATTCTTGTGTCCTATGATAATCCCCTCGCAGTAATTCTAGTCAAATATAGAAGCACATGAACTCCCTAGCAGCACATAGCAAGTTTTTGGAAAGTTTCTAAGCCTATTTTGTTAATCCGATTGATGGTTTAGATAAAGTCTATTGAAAAAACTGTATTTAAATCAACAATTCTTTTGGTCTCTTCATCCATAGAGATTCTAACATTTTTCTTAAGGTCAAAGGTCTTCGATATTATTTTAAGAAGGGAAAAAAATGGCCTCTTAGCAGAGATTTACTTTCCCAAAATTGATGGGCTCGTTCACTTCATCATTTGGGATTGATGGTGATTCTCTGAAGCACCAAAGTTTCTCCTAGAGGGTTTGCCTCAGGAAGCCACAATTTACTGTGGTTTTTCCTAAAAGCTCCAGGATTCCTCTTACAGAGATGTTAATATTCACCCAATTATCAACCTTGTACTTCAAGTAAATTTAGATCTTTTTCCTTTCCCCAATGAATCAAAATAGGATAAGCCACTTTTACTGACTGATGTAAGCATGAGATAGTCATTTTGAAAGCTGTGAGTTAAGGTTTGCTAGCTCACCATCTGCACTCTTTAATTATTGATGTCTTTCAGGCTCATCAGTTAGCATCCATGCAAGCTCAGGCCTATAATGGTGGGAATGCCAACCCCCCACCTGCGAATAATGAGGAGGAGGAAGATGAAGAGGACGAGTATGATTATGACTATGAATCCCTCTCTGATGGTAAGAGAAACAGACGCTAGCTGTGTGCAGGGAAGTGCCTGGATGATTTTCTGTTGGGTTTTTTTGTTTTTTTTTTTTTGCAGGAGGAGGGAGGTTGTCTTTTTTTCCCCAAAAATAAGCCTGGCATTTCATAAACCAACAATACAGGTTGTTGTAGTATAGTGTCCAAGAGTCTGAATCCCATCACTTGGTGAAGAAGACCAAGTTAGCTCCTACAGCCACCACTCAAGGAAAGAAGAGGAAGGTGTGGGAAGCAAGACAGGGGTCATTCCTAAATGGATTTCTAGAGGAAGAGGTGAGGATGTGGTTTCACTGCTGTAGAGAAACCCCATTCTCACCTTTCAGGTTCTGGACGGACAGGTGTTCTTGGCAGGAACTGCAGACTGTGGCTGAATCTTTGCTGTCTCCTGCACCACCTGCAGGGGGCAGCATCACGTTTCTTTACTATGCTCCTTCCTTTCACTCCTGCTTCCTAGGAGGATGGAAAAGAAAGAAGCATCGTTTCCCTACCCCACGACCTGCTTCTCACATTACTAAGCCAACAAGACATTTTCTTCTGGCCCCATCGAAGGGAAAAAACATGGGTGCTGACTAATGGTGCAATACAAAAAAGTCACATAAATGATGTTATCTAGAGATTATGGATAAAGGATTCTTCTTACATGGGAATTAAATTTCAAGTGCGTTTTGTTTGCACTAAATGAGTGTCATTTCTTATAGATTGCAAAGTGTTTTCTCAGGTACCATTGCTGATGGTAGACTGCTTTATTTTGGCAACTTCTGGAAGACAAAGTGTAGTAAGGAAAAATATGCCAAAGTTCCTATTTATATAAACATTATATATGTAGAATGTTACTTCTCTGTAGGATAATTGTTTTGCAAATATACAGATTTGCACAGACCAGCAACCACTTACCAATAATATTAAGACAGCCAAGCTGCCCTGCAAATATCTGCTTCTCACCTAGCAGAACTATCTCCTCATCATGTTTGGTTCATCAACTTCCGTCATGGCCAGCAGTTACATACAGTCTTTTTGTGCCCCACCCCCCGAATACAATACTAGTCTGTCCATTTTTTTAAGTACAGTATAGTTAACATACAATATTATATTTGTTTCAGGTAAGCAACACAGTGACTCAACATTTATATTCCTTACGATGTGATCACCACAATAAGTCCAGTAACCATCTGTAACCATACAATGTTACTAAGATAATACTATTTTTTCTGTGCCATACATTACATCCGTATGGCTTTTTTTAAATACCTGGAGGTGTGTGCCTCCTTTTCCCCTTTTCATTCATCCCCCACACCCCTCCCTTCTGGCAACCATCAGTTTGTTCTCTGTATCTGTGAGTCTGTTTCTGTTTTGTTTTGTTTGTTTTCTTTTTTTTAGATTTCACATGGTCTTTGTCTTTCTCTGTCTGACTTATTTCACTTAGCATATTACTTTCTAGGTCCATCCTTGTCGCCGATGGCAAGATTTCATTCTTTTCTTATGACCGAATAATTCTGTGTGTGTGTGTGTGTGTGTGTGTGTGTGTGTGTGTCACATCTTTTTTACCCACTCATCTATCCATGGGCATTTAGGTTGCTTTTATATCTGGGCTATTGTGAATGATGCAGCAATGAACATAGGGATGCATACACATTTTCAAATTACTGTTTTTGTTTTCTTCAGATAGATATTCAGAAGTAGTATTGCTGTGTCCATTTAATATTTGAACTTAATAATAGTTGATTGCTTCGTATCATCAACTAAAAACCCATTTATTTGACCTGAAATTCTATCAGATAATACAAGAGGCCTATTTTCTAATGGGGAGGTCAAAAGGAGGGGATGAAAAAGGGTCAGGGTAATTCTTGTATTTCTTTTTCCTGAAAAGCTGTGGGAATATGAATATTTTTTATATTTACTTATCTTTACCTGTGGGTTCCTATAACAGTCGTGGTGATGTTTTCCTATGAAAGAACAAATTTATTCAGATAAGAAATGAAAACCACATTTAAGGTATCAACCAATCCAGATGTCATTTGCTTTTTTAAAATTTTTTTTTATTTTAATTGTTGTTCTTGTACAGTTTTCTGTCTTTTACTCCCATCCCAGCCCACCGCCCCAGCCCTCCCCACCTCCCTCCCATTTCCACCCCCCATAGTTTTTGTCCATGCGTCCTTTATACTTGTTGCTCTTGTCATTTGCTTTTGTAGGAAGTTAGTGCACCGGAAGGTAAATTTACTATCATAAACCATCCTGTGTATTTTCTGTACTTTTGTAACAAGGAAGGAGATGGATTTTCTTAATTATTAGTATTATTATTATAGGTGTCTTGATGTGCAAATAACAAAATAGACAGGTAGGGGAAGGATCTTTCTGTTTACAGACATACCTCAGAGATAGTGCAGGTTGGGTTCCAGACCACCACAACAAAGCAAATCATAATCTTTTTGCTGGTGGAGGATCTTGTAGAAAAAAACACAATTTGTGGGGAAAAATGCAATATTAGTAAAGCACAGTAAAATGAGGTATGCCTGTATTTTCAGGAGAATAAAATTTAAACCCTACCCCACCATATTTCTGTAATAGTTTAGTGTTTCTTTAAGACCCACACGTGCTGGGATGAGGTATGCACAGAAAGGGGGCCCCACCAGGTTCTGCCCCCATGGACGGGAGACTTGGGCACTGTCCCTTCACCACTCTAGGCCTCAGCCCTCAGCTGCGTGATGATCAGATGTGTAAGGGCTGCCTCAGCCCTTACATGTTGTCTGATGTTCTCCCTCCTTCCAGTACTGCCATCAAGGACCTGCAACACTTAAATCCACTGCCACCACATGAATGTTTCCCATTTCATTAATAGATTCCCCTCACTGGCTGGTTCCCAAACAGTCCTTATCATTATGCTGTGACTTGTTTAAGCTTGTCCTATTCAGGCTTCTTTCTGCTACCGTTAAGTACCTGTCAGTCTTGCGCTTTTGGTCATGGTGTGTGTTGCCTCGCTCATCTCTTCTTCCCTGTACCACCTTCACTTTGTCCAGCTGAGACGAGAAGGGAATAGGCACCTGCCTGCTATGGGTAGGACCATTCCCAGCTTCGTAAGGGGACCTTGAAGGTTTCCAAGCTTCTTATAATAATGGGTCCCTTTGAAGATGAGATGGGAGCTGTGGCCAATCCCCTCAGAGAAATAAACATGCTCTCAAATTTCTGCATAAAATTGCGAGGAATATTCACAGGCCTTCTGTGGCCCTTGCAAGCAGCCCAGGCTGGGAACCCATCTTTAGAATCTGGGTGGCCCAGTTTACTTCTGTGACAGCCCTGGTCTCCAGTTTTCACATCTATAAAATGAATTTGTCTGTAGCCTTTTTTTCCCTTTTTTTTTTTTTTTTTTTTTGGCTATAAAAATGTAATGATTCCAAAACTACTTCCAGAAAATACAAAGGAAGTTCCAAATGAGGCTCATGTATTTCAGGAACTGCTACTCTGCCTTTTAGGCAGCATGTTCTAAATGACTATTTATTTAAGTAAATTTCATTAAATAAATATAGATTAATTTTTCCCAACCTTGCCATTTATCCTGACTAGCTTTGAATACCAGAGTACAGATTTGAATTGGCAACTTAATATAGAGCTGTTCTTAGATAATAACTACATGACTCTAACAAATTAATCAACTTATATCCATTTGACATACTGTATTATTGGGAGTATTAATACAAAATGTGAGTGTGGCGGCATGATAAACATTAACAGCATTTGCACTTCTTTTATTGCTAGCTGTTGCATCCTTAACAGTCAAAATATTGAATCGATGGGAGATTCCTTATTTCATTTATCCCATCACCTACGCTGTTGTTATTTATGCTTTGCTTCCTACCTTAGTTTAATTTATCTGGCTTTTTTGTCTTAACTTTTCATACTTTTATCCCCTTCCTGACTCTGTTTTTCTGTAGTAGATGTCCTTACTGCTTCTCCTGCTCCTAACTGTCAGGAAGGTAAAGCCATTCGAACTGAGTATTTTCACTGCACAAGCGTCAGCATCAGTTTCCAGTTTCTTAGGCCCGATTAGCATGAAGCTGTGGCACTCATGTAAATAAAAATGTAGTAAAATGATTGAGCTCACAGACGACTTGGCAGCCTGCATGGCTCTGATTTGGCATAAGGATATTTTGGTCTAAGCATTTGTGGTCTGATAAGATAGTAAATCCAAGGTGAGAAATGTGCTTTCTTGTTTTTCATTTTAAAAGAATATAATCGTGATCTACCACTAACACCTTTAAAGTCATTTTGAGCAGAAATTGAAAGCAAGAGCAAAGTATAAAATTATCTCTTATATTTTAGATGATTTTAATTCCTATCCCTAAGATTCTCACTTAATAAATTGATTTTTAAAATTGTGAAAACTTTACTTTCCAGTTAAGTATAATTGTGGAAAGTACATTGCAAATGACAATGTCTTTTCTTCTTCCGGCTTTGACATTTCTAGAGGTAAAAGAAGCTAATAGCTTCATTTTAAAGTGAGAGTGAGTAAATCTTGTATGCATCATCTGGAAGTGCTTCAACCACTAAATCCTTCCCAAACTGGTGAGCCTCAAGCTTCTTGACACAGATTATTCTCCATAATCTTTGCATACTTCATCTACATGAGAATGAGTTAGATTATGTCTATACGACACATTATTTAACAAAGCGAAAAATGATGCTTCAAGCTACCATTTTGGTAACATGTAGCCAGTCTCGGCCTTACAGGCGAGCATGAGTATCTGGGTATGCTTGCAATGATGTAGACATAGCCCTTAAGTGAAGCATTTCATTCTTGTCTGCTGAAACCTGCCAACTCATTTTCAGACAACATTCTAGAAGACAGACCTGAAAATAAATCGTGTAACGACAAGCTTCAGTTTGAGTATAGTGAAGAAATCCCCAAGAGGATAAAGAAAGCAGATAACTCTGCTTGCAACAAAGGAAAGGTGAGTGAATGGTTTCTGTGAAATTGCATGTGTTGGTTTCAGGTGGGATTTCAGTCCCTCCCTATCCCTTCCCTTCACCTTTCCCCTTGCTTTCCCTTAGATGCCAAAGCCCACATGGTGATGCTATGGGGCACCCACCTGCCATTTGTAGAAGGTTAGTCATTGACTCATCCAACCAATACCTTCTGAAGGTGTACTGTGTGGCCGACACTGAGGTGGCACAGGAGGTGGTTTGGTGATGGAGACCAACCTGTAAACAGTGCTTGTAGCAGATAAAAACAGGCCATGCAGGCCCAGAGGACAGCCTTCAAGGAATTGCTAGGAGCTTTAAAGATGTTTGGGATGACCAAGAAGGTTAATGGGGCTAGATCATGAAGTGTTAATGGAGGAATAACACTGAGATGGAAGGATAAATGAGATACCCAGACCCTACCTTCAGGGGCCTCCCAGTATGTAGGCTGTGAGCTAATCTATAGAATACTGGCCCTGACATTGTTGGAGAACTAAATAATATAGTATGTCAAAAATGTGATCTATAGAAGAAGCATGCTCAATTATCTATTCATTCAACAAATATGCATTGACTGTTCCACATTTACAACACTGGACTATATCCTATGAATTACACTCATTTCTTGCTCTCAGAAAGTTTTTACTCTGCCCTGGCTGGTGTGGCTCAGTGGATTGAGCGCTGGCCTATGAACCAAAGAGTCACCAGTTTGATTTCTAGTCAGGGCACATGCCTGGGTTGGAGGCCAGGTCCCCAGTAGGGGTGAGGGGGTGAGAGGCAACCACGCACTGATGCTTCTCCCCCTCTCTCCTTCTTTTCCCCTCTGTCTAAAAATAAATAAATAAAATCTTTTTAAAAAAGAAAGTTTTTACTCTAGGAAAGGTGCTAGGACACAAAGGTAAATATAGAGTAAAGTGAAACACACTGGTGACATGAGAAAGGACTAGGTAAAGTGCTCGTGGGTGGCATATGCCTTCCATGTCAACTGGCATTATTTTTCCTTTGACAGGTATATGACATGGAATTGGGAGAAGAATTTTATCTCCCTCAGAATAAAAAGGAAAGCAGACAGATTGCACCTGAGCTTTCTGACCTTGTCATCTATTGCCAAGCAGTAAAATTTCCAGGTAAGAAGAAAAATTATCTAAAACATTTAAAGGTATCAAAAGATAAAAATATACTATTTATTTAATTGCACATTGTGAATACTCTCAAAATAGCTAAATTGTGTTACAGAATTTATTGTTATAACACCTCATAAATATTTGTTATTGTTACTTGCTATGCTGCTCATGAGTAAAATACCATAAAATGTTTATTTTTCAGATCATATTATCTTTTCATAATAGTTGATAATGATAATAATAATATTCATAACATCTAGCAGCTAAATTTTATTAAACATTTAAATACCAGGATTTATGTCAGTATTTTACATACATCATCTTATTGCCTTCCTAATAATTCCATGAGGTAGTGGATTTCTTTCTCGTTTTTAAATAAAACAAGTCTGAGAGTGAGAAAGGAATTAGCCCCAGATTTCAGAGTGTACCCATTAAGACTCTTTTGTTTAAAAGTGACAGAAATTGACTTAAGCAAAGAGGAAGTTTATTGACTCATGAATTGAAAAATGAATGGAGCCCTGACCAGTGTGGTTCAGTTGGTCGGGCGTCGTCCTGCAAAACAAAAGGTCTCCAGTTTGATTCCTGGTCATGGCACATGCCTGGGTTGCAGGTTAGGTCCCCAGTCAGGGCATAAATGAGGGGTGGCCAATGGATGCTTCTCTCTCTCTTTATCCCTCTCTTCCCCTCTCTCTGAAAGAAAAAAAAAGATAAGTAAATACAGTAAACATTTTTTTTTTAAAAGAAAGAAAAGTGAACGGATACCCAGTTTCAGGCACAGCACGATCCAGGGCTGTCTCTCACACCATTTGTCACTGTCTTCACTCTGTTGGCCCTATTCCCTTCGTGGTTGTCAGGCAGCTGCTACAGGCTCACACTATGTTTCCAGATTCAGCTTCAGTGTAAGAAGCTCTTCCAGAACTTTCAGCAGCAGTTTGATTGTTTTCATTAGGTTCTTCTTCCATCACTGAGCCAATCCCTGCGGCCAAGGGCAGGCAGTGTTCTGACAGTCTAGGGCCCAGTCACACACCCCTTCCCTCATCTGGGTAGCAAAACTGCTCCCAAACCACAAGGACCAAGGGTGGGGTTTCAGTGGGAGAAAAGGTTTCCCCAGTTGGCCATTTCTAGAAGTACAGTGCTGATAAACTACTTCCCCCCAAAAAAGCTTCATTTCACTTAGTAATTGACAGAACCACAATTGTAAAGCCTATCTATCTCCATTGCACTAGCTCGCCTCCCTTGTTAGGGTGTGTTGTCAGCGAGCCCCCCCCCCCAGCTGTGTGCCCACAAAGGGGGCAGCAGGAAGTGGAGGGCACAACATGAAAGTCCATAAATATATGGAGGCCAGAAAACTTCATCTCCTTATACTAACAAAAAGGATTCCCTTGCACAAGGTCTCTGCAGACAAAAAAGCCTCTGGAATTGGGTGATTGTATAAATGTTGGTAAGCAGGGTATATAAACTTGGCCTGCAGAGGGAGTTAAAATACCTACCCTCCTTATTTTCAATCTGGTCTGAAAGCAGATCCTAGCTTCCAGAAGTTTATCTTCAGCACCAGTTCTCACACTCTACCCTGAAAGTGGGGCAAAGGTATGGGACTATTTAAAAATTAGGTAATAGTGTTCTTTTTACACACCAGAAGAAATTTTATATGTATTTTTTTAATCCTCACCCAAGGATATGTTTATTGATTTTAGAGAGAGTAGAAGGGAGAGAGAGAGAAACACCGCTGTGAGAGAGAAACATCAGTCGGTTGCCTCCTGTATGCGTCCCAACCAGAAATCGAACCCGCATCCTAGGTATGTGCCCTGACCAAAGATCAAACCCGCAACCTTTTTGGTGTACGGGACGATGCTCCAACTAACTGAGCCACCAGGCCAGGGCAGCTGTTTGGTATTTTTGGCAGCTGCTGCTGCTCATCTGCTAGCAAATGCTGTTGAAGAAGATATGAATGGATAAATAGCAAGCAAAGATTTCAAAAAAATGCAGGACCCTAGTCATTTAAGTTTAGTTCCATGGATCATGACTTCCTGTCACATAACTACAGCATGACCGTATTTACAGCTGGTGAAATTGTTCTTCGGACGAGGAAAAATCCTTTCCCTGTCACAAGAACCTCGTGGCCTGTGTGTCCTTAATCCCAGAAACAAGCGAGAAGGCCACTTCATCCAGGAGTCCCACTCACTGCATCTCTTTTCTTTATAAATTCAGCTGACACTATACCCAAACCATTCTGGGCTTTGTTTTTTCTTCTCAATCACCAAGTAAATAAAGAGCACCTATTCCCAAAGGCATTTGAAGTCAGTTTGAAAGATAAAGTTTCTGCATGGACAGAGAACTATAGAGGAGTTAAAAGGTCATTGGGTGCAGCTTCTGATTTGAGGCACAGACTAAGCATGAGGTTATTTGGCTTATTTTTAAAACTCCCAGTGTGCTCTTCATTTAAAGTGTTTATATAGCACATATTCTTTATAGATATACTGTATTTTAATTCTCTTAGTAATTGAGGTTTGTATCTGTTTCTTTCCCCAAATATATTTCCTTTCTCAAAATAACTAAACTGTATTGCCAGAATCATTATTATAATACCTTCTGCATCTTTGTCATGATTATAATTTGCTTTGATGCTCCTGGGAAAAAATACCATAAGATGTTCATTTTGCTACACCATTAATTTTAATTTTCCTACATTATTCATTTCAATGCATCTCATCCTTCACTGTCCCAAGTCCCTTCCAAGGAGCCATCTGCAAAAGAATCTTCAGAGCAGTGAGGCAGCGTGAAGATTGTGTGGTAGGACCTCTCCGGAAGCACAGGAACTTTCCCAAGATCACAGCCCCACTTCAGTAATAGGACTCAACTCCTCAACGACCTTGACTAAGTTAACTTTCCTGCACTTCGGATTCCTTGTCCATAAAAGAGAGATAATAGTCCTAACTTGCAGGGTTGTTCTAAAAATTAACAATAAAGTACATTATGTGACTAGCACACTATCTACAAATAGTTGGCTCTCCGGAAATGGTGGTTGTTGCTGTTCATACTGGTAAAGGGGCCAATAGGGCAGATGAAGGCTCTTTGCTGCTCCTTCTGTTACTTCTCCAGCCTCTTCAGTTTCTCCCCTTTCTTGATGGCTCAGTGCTTGTTCTTTCTTCCTTACCCCACCCTGAGAGAACAATCAGGCCCTTCATAGGAGGTCCCACGTCCCTGGGGAATGTCAGCGTGTGCCAGGATGTGTGCAAAAACCCCAGAATGAACACGGTGCCTCACTCTGGCCCTTCATCAGTTTTACTTGGGAGAGAATCTACTGTTACATCATTGTGAAGAGGGCAAAATTCACACGCAATTTTAAGATAAAGCATGAGAACTCATTAGTGCAAGTTTGTGCATCTTTGTGCTAATGGATACTTCAGAGAGAGAAAAAATAAGAAGCCCCACAGCTGCTATGAACTGAGCACTTTCTCTGAACAAGACACTCTACAAAATATGTAGATATACATTATTTCACTTAATCTTAACCACAGCCCTTTTACAGATGAGGAAGATGTTGGGCAGAGGGATTAAATAACTTTGATGAGGTCACCCCACCAGGAACTGGATTTAAACCCCACAGTTTATGCTTTTATTACATACTACTTTATCCTGTCTTCTCTGATGATGTTTTTGGAAAGTGCATTTCCATCTCAAAGAGGACCTCCTGAATGCAGCTCCAGCTGAAGGAATTACTCTCTCATGGTACAATTGTAGACAGTCAAACAGTTTGGAGGCATCTCTGGCTTCGCTGGTGCCTTTCACTCACACTCCCTGCACTGGGTCCAGGCCTGCATGGTGTGCATTCAATTCCTTGCTCAGCGAGTACCTGTTAAATCGCTGCTGTGCACCAGGCACTGTGCTGGGCAGAAAGGATCCAGGGAGTGAGAAAGAGAAGCATGAACATCACTGTCATAAAATGTATTTCCCATCGCCCTGACAGGTATGGCTCATTTTGTTGGGCATCATCCCACAGAGCGAAAGGTCGCTTGTTGGATTCCTGGTCAGGGCACGCGCCTGGGTTCTGGATTTGTTCTGTGGACAGAGTGGGTAGGAGTGGCAGCGGATCCATGTTTCTCTCCTCTCTTTCTCCCTCCCTTCCCTTCTCTCTAAAAAAATACATAAATAAAATCTGTTTTTAAAATGTAGTTCCCATTTAATTCTCAGACTAACCCTGTGAGTTCCTATCATTACACCCATTTTGTGGATAAGGAAACTGAGGAAGAGAGAAGGTAGTTGTTAAGTCAAGGCTCACATATTGGCAGGAATTCAACCTAGAAAATATGACTCTAAAATCCGGCTCTTCATCATTCTTTCATCTCTCCAAATTGAATAATTAGGTCCTCATAATTAAATGTGGACTGGAGCACTTTCTTTGTATGCAACTTTTCAAAATCTTCCTGTTGCACCATCAAGTGGGGGTATGTGTGATTTCATGGTTATTCTGGAATAATCATGTAGTTCATGTGCCCACAGAGATTAAAAAAAAAACTTTGCTCTAATTTCCTGCAATACTATTATTAACAGTGCTAAAAATGCTAGTAGGTCTTCTGTACTGGGTTACAAGGGAGTAGTAGGACTTCAAAATAAACATTAACAAGGATGGAAAATGTTGAGTTCCCTCGCTTGTAGTTTTTGGCTTATTTATTTTCATTTTATGGGAACAGGCCTGTCAACTCTAAATGCATCTGGCTCTAGCAGAGGAAAAGAAAGGAAAAGCAGGAAGTCCATTTTTGGCAACAATCCGGGCAGAATGAGCCCTGGGGAGACAGCATCATTTAACAAAACATCTGGAAAAAGTAAAGTCACCTTCTTACAATATCTTTGCTTGATTTTGCATGCTGGATACGTCCAACATTTCACTGTCTAAGCACGTCCCTTGAACTTTTTAATTCTTTTTTTATTTTCATGAATGTTTATATTACCTAAGTGTGGTATAAATATTTTTTAAATTTACATTTTTAACTTGCAAAAAAATAGTGTTTCACTGAAGATGTTCTAACAGTGTTTGCCTCAAAAGGAAAATATTGGAACCACCTTGGAACATTCTAGTGGTTATTGGAACAGCTCTCTTCACCATTATAACTCCAGAAGATATATCCATTTTATTACTAATTACTTTTTATTATAAAAGTAATAAATTCTTATAGTTAAAAAATGCAAACAATATAGGGTATTATTAAAATTCCTTTCCATTCTCAATGGCTCAGTTCTACTCCCCAGAGGTAACCACTGTTAAGTTTATCGTGTTTTGTTCAAGAAAAATAAGATCCTTTTTAAGATGATCCAAATGGGATATAACTGAACACACTTGTACAACTTTTATATTGCTGTAAATTTTCAAATAGCTTTCTGTGCATATGTCTACCTTATTCTACTTAATGCCTCTGTGGCATTCCATTGTGTGCATACTGTTGCATATTTAACCACTTCCTCACTGGTAGAACACTTGGGTTGCTTCCTGGGTTTTGGTGGTTGAGCGGGGGTTGCGCCTTTTTTTTTTTTTTTTTTTTTTTTTTGCTATAAAAAATGCTAGTGTGAACACCCTTGTACATATATTGTTGTGTATTGTGCAAATATGTCCACAGGACAGATGAAGTACTGCGGCAAAGGACTTTCAGGCTTTTAATTTAAATTGGTGTTTCTACACTCATTTTTAAATTCATTAGCTATCGTTTTGTTTCAAGGTGGTGGACTAACTCACAAGAAACACTATTATAGTATAACTATTATAGTGTATACTTAACAGTGAAATACTAACACTAATAAGATCTAGTTACGTGGTTATAATTGTTTACTCGGATGTTGTTCAAGTTTATCTTTCTAAAACATTAAAGTGTTCTGCACTAATCTAAGGCTAATCTTTTGGGGGGTTTAGGTTCCTATGAAGGAATGCGACAGGCCTGGGAGGAATCTTCTTCCCCCCTCAGCCCAACCACATCCCTCAGCGCTATCATTAGAACTCCCAAATGTTACCATATCTCATCGCTGAATGAAAATGCCGCCAAACGTCTATGTCGCAGGTATTCTCAGAAACTGATCCAGCACACCACCTGTCAGCTGCTCAGGACCTACCCAGCCGCCACCCGCATCGACTCATCCAACCCCAACCCCCTCATGTTCTGGCTGCATGGGATACAGCTCGTGGCGCTCAACTACCAGACCGATGGTAATGGGCCTGCTGCACCCCAAGGGGGCCTCTCATCTCTCTCCTTTGCGTCTTATACTTCAGTAAACCCGGTTCAACAAACATTTTTTTAAAGGGGGAAGGTTCCAGACAGGGGCATACCGTTTGTAAGAGTAAAACTGCAGGTGAATTTGATGCTGAATTGTACCCTTGATGTTTCAGAGTTGAGGCGATAGAAAAGAACCTTCAAAGGATCCCTGATAATAGTATCCTGTTCTTGCCCACTTTTTAAGGCACCTTTTAAAACATAAGGCTTCTCTTGTGTGTCTTTAAACAGGACACTGTTCAGGTCTGCGTCTGATTTGCTTCTCAAGATCCTTTGGGGCAGAGAGTTCCTAACACCCCTTAGTAAGCTATCTTGCTAAGGTATTCTTTGCCATCAAAAAGTAGTTGTCACTCCAAACAAATTGTGAGTTAAAACCATTTTAGCTTATTCTCATCCCTTTGAGATTGAAATGGAGACTATTGGTCATTTAGAGAAAACAAGTATGTGAATGACATGAACTGAGAACTGGTTTGTGCTTCTCCGCTGTTGATAAAACTCTCATAATAGGAACAATCAATGAGGTATAAAAGTCCAGAATAAAAGCTACCATTTTATTGCACACTCTCTGTGCACCAGGCCTGTGCCGAATTTTCCTTGACCCCGTTATCTCGTTCAGTCTTTGCAACATCCCTGAGTGGTAGGCACTGTGATAATCCCATTCCTCAGATGAGCCAACCAAGGCACAGAGTGACTGATTTGCTCAAGGTCACAGAATGATTAATAGTAATACAGTCAAGGACTCAGGGAGTTTAGAGGATAAAATATTTTTTTTTCCGCTTGGTTATGGAGGCAGGAGGGCAGCTGTAGAAGATAAAACAAAAGTAGATGAGAACTGTTTCCTCAAGCTCATTCAGAAGCCAGTCTTTCCTTTGAACAGCCACACAGCCATCTCATCCTCTCAGGGCTGTCTCAGATCCTAATAGTCCTGGCCCATCAACCACAGCATAGCCCTGTCTCCAGCCAAGGTCAAACCTACCTCTAGCTCTGGGACCAGCTAGCTACCTAGCACTAGTGCCAACAGTGCTCATTGGTGGCTGACCCTGCAGACTTTTTTTTTTTTTTTTTTTGCCCCTGTTATATTTGCTTCTTTTGATTGAAATTAAATAACATAATGCAGGTGAAATACCATTCTCAGCATAGCGTCTGGCACATAGAGAGCATTCCACAAATGTTAACGATGATGAAGTGTTTTTGATAAGTTATGAAAACAGTATGATTTGGACTCACACAAATGGAAATAATAATGAAATATTTTCAAAGTTGTAAAAATTTCTTTTTAGTCCGTCCCGAGCGGCTTGTGGACTCACATCTCTGACCCTGTCTGTAGCCCTGTGTCCACTGGCGCCCTTGGTTATTATGATACTGAAATACTTTAAGTAAACTGAAATGACTAGCAAAATGGTTTTCTCAAGGAAATGGAAATGCATTTGGTTTTGGATGTGCCCTTTCTCTTAACGTGCCGAGGCCGATGCAGACACACTGGCTCCAACAATGGCAAAGAGAGCCACCGCTGAATGGAATTGCCCCTCCTTGGGCACCCCTGCAGTCCAGGAGCATACAGTGAGGCTACAGCTTGGCCTTCACTCACCCCTTGGGAAGAGGCTTGCCTCTTCCCAAGTCAAGCTGGGAGTCCATGTTTGAGCTGCCTGCTCAAGGGAAGCAGATAGCTGTGTGGATGGTTCACCCTCAAGTTTCTCTACATAATCTTCCAACCCAGGAGAGAGTGCTCCCAAAGACCTCTCTTGATCCAACGCAGCGAGCAATGGTTAAACACCTCCCCATGGTGGAAAAAGCACAGCAGTGTGCTTCAGCACATATTCATCTGCAAAAATGGCCTTCATTTGTGCAGACAGGGGATAGAGCCTGGTAAATATCTTGCACATAGCAGACTCTCAATACGTGCACACTGAGCTGAAATAGACTGTCCCTATCAGCACCACCGCAGTCCAAACCTGTGGTTCTTGATGTTTGATCCAGATCTCTTCTAGGTACTTTGCTGTGAATTGCAAGTTCAAATAGACAGATAAAGGTTAATGTTGGAATCATTGTATTTTAATTTTTACAAAAAAATTCCTAGGTTAGGGAGTGCTTGATTTTCCATAAAACATCCCAGACAAATATCAGAGGACCTTCTCCAGTATCCCTCTAGCCTCCAGCAGTGTTCCATGGATCATCTGCCTCATCATTTCCTGAATTTCAGGGGACCCTGATGCCCCCAAAGGGTATCCATGGACTTAGGGGAGTCTCTTCCCAGGGTTTCTAATGGCTCCATCAACTCCAAGAAGGGCTGCAGTGGTCTGGAACCAGGAATAGCCCAGGTCTACACTCAGTAAAACCGACTCTTGTGTTTGGAAACTGACTTGAGCCTGGTATGCAAGCCCTACTTGTTGCTGGCAACCATCCCTCAATGTTCTTTCCTTCAGGGCAGAACAGTTTCTGCCTCATGTCCCAGGACCAACAAGTGTGTAGACATGCTGCCCCAATTGAAAAAAAAAGCTTCTATTAGTATTGAACATGCTTTCTTGAATGATTGTCAAACTTTTTGTGATGATTTTTCCAGCCCCCAAGTATAGGCATAATTATTATCGGAATGGTGTCTAACACAGGATTTTAAAATTAATAGAAGATCGTAAAAGTAATGCTACGCCTGATCTGCCATCACATGCAGGACCAATCATGTGACACAGATTCATGCACACTCTTTCACTTGGTCACAACAAGGGTTTTTAACCTATAGCCTTAGATGAAGTCCTGGGACCACCCCTAGCGTGCCATAGGAGGGCTAGATTTGAGGTCCCATCTTTATTTCAGACTGAGCGGCTCCACCTGGATCTGTTTTATCTATTGCATTTCTAAATGCAACTCTAGTAAGTAAAAAGTGCTTTAAAGCTTTAGAAAGCCACAGGATAGACACAGACTTATGAAGTCAGACTTCAAACCCAAATAGGTATTGAGATCATAATCATAACTTAACATCTACTGTTTCTTGAGACCTTCTATGTGCCAAATGCTGGGTAGGGACTCACATTATCTCCTTTATGACACGCCTGTGGGAGGCACATGATATGACTCCACTGTTAAGATTGGGAACTATGGGTTAGGCTGTCGGGGTTTGAACCCCAGCACCCACTGCTTACTAACTGTGTGCTTTGGGCTCTTTCATTTCTTGTGCCTCAGTTTCCTCATCTATAAAAAGGAGAATACCTCATGGGTTATTAGGAAGCACTGATACCCTCAAAGTGCTTAGAATGGGTACCTTAGAAGAGCGTAGTAAGTGTGAACTGCTACAGTTTTCAGTAACGTATATGCAGGTCACATTCCTCAGCCTTGCATGAGCTAGTTTGCTTCACTCTCTCAGCCATCCTAGCCCAGGTCTGTGTTCCTCTGTCACAGAGTAGCCTGGGAAGAGAATTCTCTTCTGACTGCAGGCAAGATAGTCAGCCTCAGTGAATCAGTCCCTTCAGGACTGGAAGGGGCCTGAGACACAGGGTCCAGTGCACTGATTTTGTAGGTAAGGAGACCGAGCCCAAGTAGCTTTCATGGGTCTAAGACATCTTACCCCAAGAACTCCCACACACGATCCCAGCCAACTCCACGTACAGGACAGATTTTACTCACGAGACACATGGAGGCCAACTGCATGTTGTTCCGTGGTGCTTACCACACTTTCCCTTGATGTTGGTCCATGCAGCAAAATTCAGTCTGCACATGGAAGGAATCTATCAGAGGGAATATTTGTCAGGTGTGTCTCATAAACTCGCTGTTCATTTGGCCAGCCTCCATACAGACTTGCGCAATCCGATGAACATTTGAGTGTGCAAGAGCCCAAAACAGTACAGGAATGCCATCGCTCAGCATAGAACTGCGCCAAGTGAAATCCAACCAGGGAGGCTGGAAGCTGTTGTGAGGGCTCCTGGAGTTTCCGACGGAGGGGACCGTGGGCATGATGTGAATCACGTGTGGCGATAATGTTTTTTCGTATTTAACTACAATTAAAAAAGAGGTAGAAGTATTGTAATATATGGGTTGAACTTGAGATTTCATGGAAAAATATATTTCTCTGGCTCTTCTCCCAGTCTTTCTTGGATTATTGAGATTTCTATCTTATACTTGCAAAAGCAAGAATTGGTCATACAGTTACCTGCATGGTTTGGTGTATGGGGATAAGAAAATGCCTTTGTTATTCCTTTCTAAGAGTCAGTATAAAATGATGTATATCAAAGATATTTTTTGGATGGTGTAAATTTTTATTTGCCGAAGGAGTTTTTTAAGTGGTGGAACCTGGGTTGGGGTGAGAACACTGGGCTTATCCCATAAACTGAGCTCCATGAAGACACGGAACTTTGTGTCTTGTTACCTGTTTTATCTCTGGGGCCTAACACAACCAGGCACACAGCCACCCCATCAGGCTGTGGAATAAATGGATGGTCACCTCCTCTTCATGCTTAAGCTTAGGGAAAATCAATACAAAGTTCTTTTGAACTCTGCATTTACAAGCAACAAAGTAACAGGCAATATTGACTTGTTTTGCAGATCTCCCTTTGCATTTAAATGCTGCCATGTTTGAGGCCAACGGTGGCTGTGGCTATGTTTTGAAACCCCCAGTTCTGTGGGACAAGAACTGTCCCATGTACCAGAAGTTTTCTCCCTTGGAAAGAGATCTGGAGAACATGGAGCCCGCCGTCTACTCTTTAACTGTAAGTGTGGCTCTTGTCAGAAGTAGCAAGGTGCTTCAGCCTTGCTGAATATGAACTGGTTTCGAGTTCAAGGCCTTACAAAGTTCTCGTGTGTCAGTTTGGTTCGTGCAGATTTAGTTCCCAAAAGGATTTCTTTGCCTCTTAAAAGCTGTGGCTGTGGTTTAGGAATGCCATCACCAGACATGTCTTTGCCAGTGCCCGGCAGGTGGAGTTACGAGCTCCCTGTGTCACCTGCGCACTGATGAAGGCCACCCTGTCCTCCAGAGCCCTCGGAGTCATCCCTGAGCACCTGCCCTAGAAGTCGAACTCCTTGTTAGAGCAGGTCATCTTAAACTCTAACAGGCTCTTATAAGATCCAACAGCCATCAATATACAAATCAATTACAAATATCTTTCCTCACAGTTTAAAGTTTATCATTCCTGGGCCTTTCCTTAGTCCTTTTATTGCCTACTTAGCTAAATGTCAAAACTCTACACACTGCCCTTAACAACAGCCCCTGGTAGCTCATCACTCAACTTTCTTTCCCCATTCTTTCACTCCCTCTGAGCAGACTGAGGAAAAGCCCGCTGGATGGGTGACAGCAAAGAGGGGCGAGGTGATCTCTTCTGTCCGACTTTACAGCTTTTCCGTTTAACTCCAGAGGAAGAATGCCAAGCAGCCTCTGCTCACAACACCTCAGACCCCTAGGAGAACTCAGCCACAGATCGTCCTTCCATCTCAACTGCTTGTCTCTTTCCCTGAGACTAGGACAGGGGCCCCTCTTCTGTTGACCATCCTAGGTAGACTCGAGTAGAGTT
The DNA here is from genome assembly GCA_039655065.1 of Glossophaga mutica. NCBI lineage: Eukaryota > Metazoa > Chordata > Mammalia > Chiroptera > Phyllostomidae > Glossophaga > Glossophaga mutica. The sequence continues at coordinate 150,726,278 of CM077307.1, forward strand.
CCATCTGCTAACAGAAGGCTATGAATTAATTTTTAACAGCATTCCCTGTGACTTGCTGCTAAACTAAACTATGCAAGAAAATTACTTTGAAGTTACAACATAAACACCTAAAACATCTTGAACAGAATGTTCATAGCAAATTTGTTTGGCTTAAGGCCTCCCTCCTTTTCTCTCGCCTTCTTGAGAAACTTAATTTCATCTTATTTGCTTAGTTTTGAAGATACTTGAACATTTTGGTAGTTGGAAGGTTACAGGTCAATGAGGTGACAGAATAAGCTTTTCCCATGACTCCAGCCATGCGGTCACCTGATTACAATCACTTCCCCTTTTTGTTCTAGCCGGTTCGTTAATCATTTCCCTCAGCCATTCCAGAGTGTTCTTTGTGTAGGGAAGCAGTGAGGTGCAGAAGGTGCCTTTTTTCCTTTTTATCTTCAGTGACGTTGATCCTTGTGTCCTCCCTCAGGTTGTCTCTGGTCAGAATGTGTGCCCAAGTAACAGCACGGGAAGCCCGTGTATCGAGGTCGACGTCCTGGGCATGCCGCTGGATAGCTGCCACTTCCGCACGAAGCCCATCCATCGAAACACTCTGAACCCTATGTGGAACGAGCAGTTCTTCTTCCGGGTTTACTTCGAAGACCTCGTGTTCCTTCGTTTTGCAGTTGTGGAAAACAACAGCTCGGCAGTCACTGCTCAGAGAATCATTCCACTCAAGGCTTTAAAACGAGGTAGAATAGCGTTGTCGTGAGGCTAATAATGACCGCAGCTGCATGATGGACGTCCCAGAGCTCTTCTCTCTACTTTCCTATAGTTCGTGTACATAGTTTGTGTTCCTATAGTTTGGATTTTTTATACTAAAAAGTTAAAATAAGAGGCACACAGAAATAATACAATTCTGAACACTGTTGAAGCACATTTCAAAACAGGTTTTTCTTTTACATTATCCTAAAATCCGAGGTAATAACAACACTCCTTAGGAAATACGCTTCCCCCACTGCTGCTGTTGTCGGGAGCAGTGGTGGTTGGCTCTCATTCCCCATGTCCCTTCCCAAATAGCACCCTCTGCACCCCTGGCGCCTCTAAAGCAGAGACTGAAGTGAGAAGAGGAAACTGAAAGGAGGGGAGGGCAGGTGTAGTAGTGGCTCAGTGGGCCGAGGCTGGAGTCAGTGCCTGGCGGAAGTATGGTGTCAGAAGCCAGGGCTGGGAGTTAGGGGTAGAACAGGGAGGATGCAGAATCCTGAGCAGTGGCCAAAGCTGTTGACTGGTGGGTTGGCTTAGCTGTGGACCTCCAGGGACTTTCCTCCGGTTGCACCTGTCCAGACCGTCTGTGCACATCCTAGTAAAGTCGGGTGTGCATGGGAGTTCCTGGGGCTCTTAGGAATAAAATGCATCCTCTGATGCGGGGGAATCTGGGGTGGGGCTTGAGATTCTGCATCTCGAACAAACTCCTAGAAGTACTGGCCCTATCGGTCTACTTTGAGTACCTGCGTTCTAGTGCCTACCTCCTCCCACAGCCACGCTCAGGCTGCCAGCCTCTGAGCTCCACAGACCTGTGATGGTCCCATGCGTTTCGGTCCTTTCCTGTCTCTCCCCTCCATTGTGCAAGTAGCACATGGTCACCGATTAGTCAGCTCGGACTGTCATGCCAAAGTGCCACAGACTGGGTGGCTTCTGCAACTGAAATTTTATTTTCTCGCAGTTCTGGAGGCTAGAAGTCTAAGACCAGGGTGTCAGCAGGTTTGGCTTTTTTTCTGAAGTCTGCCTCCTTAGCTTGTGGATGCCGCCTTCCCACTGTGTCCTCACATGGTCGTACTCAGTCCCTGTGCTTAGCATATGGCATCTCTCTCTGTGTGCTGATCTCCTCTTCTGACAGGGACACATCCTTTTGGATAGGGGCCCCCGATGACCCATTTTAACTTCATTACCACTTTAAAGGCCCTATGTCCAGATACAGTCACATTCTGAGGTCACTGGATATTAGAGGTTTGTTGTTTTTTTTTTTTTTAAGTCTGTATAACATTTATTTTTTTACTTATTTTTTTCAATATAGTTTATTAATTATGCTATTACAATTGTCCCATTTTCCCCCCTTCACTCCCCTCCACCCTGCACACCTTCTCCCACCCACATTCCCCTTTAGTTCATGTCCATGTGTCATAAGTTCTTTAGCTTCTACATTTCCCATACTATTCTTGCCCTCCCCCTGTCTATTTTCTACTCACCATCTATGCTACTTATTCTCTGTACCTTTTCCCCCTCTCTCCTCCTCCCACTCCCCTGTTACTAATCCTCCATATGATCTCCATTTCTGTGTTTCTGTTCCTGTTCCAGTTGTTTGCTTTTGCTTTAGGTGTGGTTATTAATATCTCTGAATTTGCTGTCTTTTTACTGTCATATTTTTTATCTTCTTAGATAAGTCCCTTTAACATTTTATATAATAAGGGCTTGGTGATGATGAACTCCTTGAACTTGACCTTATCTGAGAAGCACTTTATCTTCCTTTCCATTCTAAATGACAGCTTCACTGGATAGAGCAATCTTGGGTGTAGGTCCTTGCCTTTCAAGACTTCAAATACTTCTTTCCAGCCCCCTCTTGCTTGGACAGTCTCTTTTGAGAAATCAGCTGACAGTCTGATGGGAACTCCTTTGTGGGTGACTTTCCCCTTATCCCTTGCTGCTTCTAGAATTCTCTCCTTCATTTTAATCTTGGCTAATATAATTATGATGTGCCATGGTTTGTGCCTCCTTGGGTCCAACCTCTTTGGGACTCTCTGAGCTTCTTGGACTTCTTGGAAGTCTATTTCCTTTGCCAGATTGGGGAAGTTCTCCTTTATTATTTGTTCAAATATCTTTTCCACTTGTTGCTCTTCTTCTTCCCCTTCTGGTAGCCCTATAATTCGGATGTTGGGATGTTTAAAGATGTCCTGGAGGTTCCTAAGCCTCTCCTCATTTTTTCGAATTCTTGTTTTTTTTCTTCTTTTCTGTTTGATTGTTTCTTTCTTCCTTTTGGTCCACTCCATTGATCTGAGTCCCAGTTTCCTTCCCATCACTATTGGTTCCCTGTACATTTTTCTTTATTTCACTTAGTGTAGCCTTCATTTTTTCATCTAATTTGTGACCAAAATCAACCAGTTCTGTGAGCATCCTGATCACCAGTGCTTTGAACTGTGAATCTGATAGGTTGGCTACCTCTTCATCACTTAGTTGTATTATTTCTGGAGCTTTGATCTGTTCTTTTGTTTGCACCATTTTTTTGTTTGTCTTCATGCACTTGTTATGTGGTAAGGGGCAGAGCCTTAGGTGTTCACCTGGGTGGGGCAACTCAGTGGCTGGGTTGTGATGCATGTAGGAGAGGCATCCAAGAGGGAACAATGGCACTTGCTCTGATCTCTGCTGGATTTCAGTCACTTCCGCCACTTCCCCCAAGCAAACTGGGCCCTTCTGGTGCTGATTTCTGGGTGGGTGGGTTTGCGCATGTTCTAGGACCCTGTGCGTCTCTCTAACAAACTCTCCAGTGAGGCTGGGAGTCTCTCCCAGAACCTCAACCCCCCACAGGTGTTTTCAATCGGTGTTTTGAGGCTTTATTTCCCCGAGCTGGGACCCTGGGTTGCATGGTCTGTCTCGCTCCACAGTTTTGCCTGGTTTATCTGAGCGCGAATGTGGGACCACCTGGTCCACCAGCCACCTTGTACGCCAAGCCCCTCCACAATCCGCTGCCTTGCTGGGTCCGCCCACTGCTTCCTTGTGCTCCCAGGGTCCACTAGCCGCCGCTTGTTGCATATCCTCTCCACCCGGCTGCCCGACTCCGCCCCTCCTTCCGGTCTGGATGAATATTTCTTCTTTAATTCCTTGGTTGTCGGACTTTCATACAGTTCAGTTTTCTGTCAGTACCGGTTGTTTTTTTGTTTCTAAATTTTTGTTGTCCTTATTTTGGTTATGCAAGGAGGCACAGTGTGTCTACCTACATCTCCATCTTGGCCGGAAGTTGGATATTAGAGTTTTAACTTACGAGTTCTAGGACACAGTTTAGCCCATAACAGTTTTACCAAAATGTGAGAAAGTATGAGAAGCAAAAACAATCTTTTATAGATCCATTTTTAATCTCTCCAAAATAATCACTGTTGGTATATATCTTTTGCAAGCTTTATTTCTTTGTCCTTATATATATTCACATTGGTATATAGTACATATTTTTAACAAACAAGCTTCCTACTCATTTTAATGTTTTGCAGCTTACTGGTTTTCACTTACTAATTAATGTAGGTAGTGAGCAGCTTTTTGCGTGAATAACTATACATCTACATTATCACTTTTACTGGCCGGGTAGCATTCCATTTTATACTTATGCAAACATTCACACTGTAACATTTAATCAAGTCCCTGTGGTTAGAATTATTATTGCTAAAGCTGTTCTAAGACAAAATATTTATAAAACAGTGACCGTAGATACAAAAATGAACAGGATTTCCTACTATATTTTGTTCGAGTTTGACTTGAAGTTAGAAGCAGTTCCTAGACAAGTTAATGACCACTAGGGAGCCCCAATCTGTCCCCAGAGGCTGCACTCCTGGTGACAAGGCATCAGTTGGCTGCATGTCCATTGCCACCCCTACTCATCGTAAGGTCTTGTTTCTATGTACCATTTCTCAGCCTCCCTGGGGCATCATCTTCGCAGAGCTCTGTGGTGCATGGCTAATGGGCTTTTCCCAATTCTGCATTGTTCCAGGATATCGACATCTCCAGCTGCGAAACCTCCACAATGAAGTCCTAGAAATCTCTAGTTTATTCATAAACAGCAGAAGGATGGAAGAAAATTCCTCTGGCGGTACTGTGCCAGCCTCTTCGGTAATTAAGTTCTGTTTCACTCAGCATATTTGTGGGGATTGCTATGCTGGAGGTAGGCTTACTTGTGATACAGGAGAGTGATAACTGAATAGCTATGGAAATAATAATAAAAAAAGGCTGACACTTGGCTTTTTCTAAGCACTTTACATATATATATTAATTCAGCCAACCCTCTCAATAAAGTCTTTTCAACTTTACAAAAGATCTGTGAGCATCATCTCCGTCTTACAGATGGGGAGGTAAGAGCTAAGTACCCCTGAGGTCATTCAACCATAAACTTTAGTTCATCTAGTGCCAAAGCCCGTACTCTGAATGTGAGCCAAAAATAGCGTGCAGGGAAGGAGCTAATTAAGCAAACCTGCTAGGAAACGTTCAGTGCTTCTAGAAGCTTTATGTTAGACCAGGAAAATCCTTTACTTCTTCAGTGGTCCAGGGGAAGATGTCAGGTGAGCAGGGTTGGGGTAGGCAGCCAGCTGCTGCTGTTGATACGTAACTTTCACCCCCTGCCCGGGCAACTGGGGAGATTGCAGAATCTGCACTCTGGGGAATGAGAGAGGAACACTGCAAACAAAAAGTGCCACCACTGCAGAATCAGTGTTTTGATAAGTCTCCAGGTAAGGCTTTTGCCCATTGAAGTTCAAGAACCAAAGGATCTGTGCTCACTCCAGGCATCCAGGGTTGTTTATGTAAACAAGCAATGCTGCTGTAGTAAACTGGCTCATTCCATTACGCCTGCCCTTTAAAAATTAATTGAATAGGATGTCCATCAATTACCTGTTCATGTATTAATAGTCTGATCACTGTTGTATCAATCTTATCCTTCAACATAGTCCTAACAGCCCTTGGAAAGGCACCTTATAGGCTCACGATGGCGCTGGCTTGACCACTGTCACCTGCAAGTAGCCAGACTTTCTTCTCTGCTTCTCTTTCCCTCGCCTCATCAGTTCCTTCTGTCTCTGTCCCAGAGCTTGTTTCCCTGTGTTCTCCATTCTTTCCCTTCAAAGTGTGGCCAAGATGGAGAACAGCACTTTGGCCAAAGTGGAGGATGGTATTTGCCTCCGTCTTGTGCAGAAGACTGGGAAACAGGGATGGGGCCACTTGGCACCTAAGAGCAAGAATCAGATGCTTTCTGAAAGTCAAGGCAGAGGCCTGATTCTGGGTTGGTTGCCCTCGATACCTACCAGAGCTGAAGAGCTTTCATATGCCGTGAAAGAACTGTTTTTCCTCACAAGACTTCTGACACCAAATGTGTCATGTCCTTTCTGATGTTATTTCGTTAACTCTCTGGCACCAGCTGGCTATCCCACCTCTCAGTTCAGTTCTGACACTCTCTGCCTGGAGTCAGCATCAGATCCCACAAGACGACCCACAAGGGCTCAGTCCCACAAGACAACCCACACTTCAGATGCTAATTGCAAGTCCCTTTTCAGGTTCAGTAATTTGCTAGAATGACCCACAGAACTCAGGGAAGTGCTTTACTTACCAGAATATTTTGTTTATCATCTTACTATCCAAAATTCTAGCCTAGTGCCCCCAGGAGAGATGGAACTCAATAGACACTGTTGAATGTCAGTTCAGAAATTAGGACTAAGATTTCAGATGATATCCATTCCATAATTATGATGGAAAGAGATACTGTTTTGTAAGATAAATTAGTATTTTGTTGGTATACTCTAAACATCCTCATTAGACTATTAAAGAAGATGCACCGTTGCTTCTTCAACCACAGAAAGATAGGTCAGGTTGTAAAGGATGCTCTGCTTTTGCATGTACATGTCCCTGCGCATCCTTCTGAGGACCAGCACTTCCGTGTTGGAGGTAGCCTAGAAACTGCATGAGAATGAGAATGAAAGAGAAACCCTGTGGTCTTCCTCAACAGATGTTTACTACAGAAGAAAGGAAATGTTTTCAGACTCACAGAGTCACGGTACATGGGGTCCCAGGCCCAGAACCCTTTACCATTTTCTCTATAAATGGAGGCACCAGGGCAAAGCAGCTTCTCCAACAAGTAAGTGCACTGAGCCTGCATGTGTGTAACTATGTTGATGATTTGCCTTTTGATTTTTTGTGATATTCAATATTGAGATCCACCCTACAGCTGACCTGAGAGATCTTGGTAAGCTACCACTGAATAAGCTACCTTAACCTGTAGAGAGAAATTTTTAAGAATTCTTCAGCTACATAAAAAAAACAGTGGGATCAAGACAGGCAGAGACCAGGATGAGTGGCTCTCCAACCGTGTGTGCTGTTTCCCTCTGAGCCTAGACATGGGCCTCATAATGCAGAGCCTCCTAATCCACCGGAATCTGCACACGAACTGAATGAAGTCTGTCATTCTAGGAACTGAATCAAGTACTTAGAGCATCAGGATGGATCTTACAGACCAAGAAGACTTCTGCCCCTCCAGCCTCCAGCCTTCGGCCTTCATTTGCGTGTTGAACAGCCCCCTGCCCCTCTTCCCCTGGCACTCAATCTCAATCTTTGAGGTCCTACCCCTCTAGTGATGTGGAGAGGCACGGAGGGCCCAACACCAGAGGATGAGAGCCTGTTACCTGACCACTGTAGCAGAACTGGCCCAAGTCCCTTCATGCTCTTGGTCCCCCCTGGGATCTTGGTGGCCTTCTGCGGGCAAGAACACTGCCCCACAGGAGGACTTGTAAGAGGGAGAAAGCCAAGAGGGAGAACAAGGAGCAGCAAAAGAGGGAGGCGGCTACTTGGAAGAGGAAGGCAGGCCCATGAGTGATTCCTTTCCTCCTCGCACCAGAGACTCACTCCACTCCTGCTTCGTATAGTGACCTAATGTCCTTGCAGACTGTGTTATCCTTAACCCATTTAAAAATTCCTTCTTCTACTTGAGGGGAGGCCAAGTAGAAGGGAACAGTGACCAAGGGGAGTGACTGTGGAGCTCTCTCTGAAGTTAGGGCATGTGATGAACCGTAACTGGGTCATGCAATGGGTGGGGGATTAAAAATCCATTGATGATCCGCACATAATGCATGTTAGTAAGGAGTTCTGCCCTCTGAGGGGAAGTGCTATGGACAGGCCAACTTTTCCTCAACATCTTATCATTGACTTAGAGTCACAGAAGACAGCTTAAGTGTCAAATTTCACACATTATAAAAACAGAAGCTACTACCAAGTTGGGTTTTTTTGTTGTTGTTTTTTAAATCAATCAGTCCCTGAAATTTTGTGTTTCCTATCACAAAGCACTGTTGCCCGGGCTGGTGTGGTTCAGCTGGTTGGAGCGTCTTTTTGTAGACTGAGGGGTTGTGGGTTTGATGCTCCATCAGGGCACGTGCCCAGGTTGCAGATTCCATCCCTGGTCGGGGTGCATGCAAAGGGCAGCCAATCAGTGTCTGTCTGTCTCTCTCTCTCTCTCTCTCCATTCCTCTCTCTAAAAGCCATGAAAAAATATCCTTAGGTGAGGATTAAAGAAAAAATTTTAAAGCCCCGTTGGGGTTTTGGAGACTATAAAATGTGAAGATAAAAAGTAAGGAAGCATTTCCATGGACCACCAATAAAAGACAGCTCACTACTTGATTGTCACCCCTGTGCATAACCACATGGAAGGAAAGCAGGACTGAGGAGGGAGCTGACAGTCTGGACTGACTGGTCCCTGGAAGCCGTGCATCCTGAATAGTTCCTGCAGCGATCGTTGCCCGGCCCCCATGGAATCCAGAGCCCAGCATCCATTGCAGACCAAGGGCTGGGGCGAAGGGAGCAGAGTCTTCCTGAGACTCTTCTGCCCCCACCACCCTCAATCCATTCTTTTCCTCCAAATGAGATGCCACTGAAGCGACAGTTGTGGAGGAGAGGGCTGTTGACCTGGTCCAGGCCTGATGGTGGCAGCCTCCTCTCGTCACCGAGAATGACTATATGATGGCTCTTGACGATTGAGTCCTCATACGGTGCCCATGTTATATTTGATAACCAGTGCCCGAATCATAAAACAGATCATATAATTAAGAGGCTGTTACTGTGGAGGCAGAAAAATAATTTTCCTCCTACCTTCTAAGTTCTTCTGGCTGAGCTAATAATCAAATTAACAAAAGACGGATTAACAGGAAAAAATATTGGCAACCAATTTTATTATGTATGTACGCACGGGAGTTCTATAAGAATGTGAGATCAGAGGACGGAGGAAGGAGTTAAGATATGTACATGTATATGTACATGTATATGTGTATGTATATGTATGTATAAAAGGCCAGGGGGGCAGTTCTCATGGAGATGAAAAAGGAATGTTTGGTAAATGAATGTTTGCTGGGCCATGTTTAACAATGGGACATAGAGGAGACTCTGAACAAATGAGCATGGCTAGGTTCCCCTCATCGCGTGCTAGTTTATATTAAATTATAATTATCTGTGATGATTATCCCCCTTCATGGAGCATCTACAATTTTTTAGGCAGTAAGGGGGAAGGTTGAAGGTTCTCTCTGTCTTTTGTTTCTTGAGAATAACCACCTAAAATAAGCAGTATCCCAAACATCATATGTAGGGGTGGCACATTCTGCTTCCTCTCATTACTCTTACTGTTCCCACTTTATAGAAGGGGAACTGAATCTCTGAAGGGTTAAATATCTTGCCCAGCACCTCACAGCCAGTATTAAAGGCAAACTTCAGACCCAGGTCTGTCTGGCCCTCCAGTGTGTCTCAGCCACTCTGTTTGACTGCCAGGGTCAGTAGCCAACAAAGAAAATGGGCCTCTGGGCACACAGTCAAGAGCCTATTGAAAGGAGAATTCCCAGGAACTTAGATCAGATGTGATTAGAGATGATGGAGAGATTATCTTGGTGAAAGCTGGACTGGGTTTGTTGCCCTTGGTCCTGTGTTGTAAGATTACAAAGAGCTAAATTCATAGATTTAAAAACCTAAAGTTTTTAATTCAGTAGGAGCCCTCATTCCAGCAGTGAGAAAAATAGTTATGATGTCTGGGGATTATGAATAAATTGTGTCGTTGCCCAGAATGGATGCAAACAATTCTTTTGGGGCCTAGGAGAATTCTTAGACCTTCCAAAAAGAATTGCGCTGCATTCCAGGGTAGGTGCCACTTACAGTGCACATCACGGCTACCTGAACACCATGAAAATAGACTTGTGGTTTTTTAAATTAATTTTATTTCTATGCTATTAAGGTTGTCCCCACCTTTTCCCCCTTTGCCCTCCTCCACCCAGCCCCACCTGAGGCAGTCCCCACACCGCTGTCCAAGTCCATGGGCCGTGCACCTGTGTTCCTTGCTTAATCTCTTCACCGTCTTTCATCCAGTCCCCGCACCCGGCCCCCTCCCCTCCGACAGCTGTCAGTCTGTTCCATGTATCTCCGCCTGTGTTTCTGTTGTATTCCTTAGTTTATTTTGTTTGTTAGATTCCATATACAGTCCACAGCCATACCACCCTGAACACGCCTGATCTCGTCTGATCTCGGAAGCTAAGCAGGGTCGGTCCTGGTTAGTACTTGGATGGGAGATTCCATATACAGCTGAGACATATGGTATTTGTCTTTCACTGACTGGCTTATTTCACTTAGCACAACAAGAAATGTAGACATGTTTTGAATTACAGTTTTTGCCCACTCCTCAGAGGTGTGCTAAATTTGCCTTTGCTTTATCTTTAGATTCTCACCTCTGAACAAGACACTAAACCTATTGCCACAGACTATTTTTTGATGGAAGAAAAGTATTTTATATCTAAAGAAAAGAATGAATGCAGAAAACAACCATTCCAGAGAGCCATTGGTCCAGAAGAAGAGATCGTGCAGATTTTAAACAGCTGGTTTCCAGAAGAGGGATACGTTGGCAGGATTGTCTTGAAAACCCAGCAGGAAGTAAGTGTGTCTGGGCACAGCCTCCACAGCCAGGGCTCAGTATGCAATTAACCACCTCGCCACGGCCACCTCCCTCAAAATCAGAATTTTCCATCATTCCAGTTTGATGCCTATTATTCTTCCTAAGTGAATATGGAGAAATGATTTTATTCTTCTGTACATATTCAGAATGTCATCTCTAAGTTACAGAAATTCAGCCTAAAAATCACCCTTATAAAACGAAGTGAGCAGATGACAGCTGCGTGGGGAGGAGGTTAGGGGGTGGGGGGATGGAGCAGAAAGGGAAAAGGACTCATGGACATGGACCACAGTGTGGGGATTGCTCGGGAGAGGGGAGTATATGGGGACTAAATGGTAATGGGAAAATGCAATAAAGAAAAAAAAACAAAGTGAGCAAGAACTCAAAGGATCCCATGTACACATCATCAGCTGCTGGCTCAGTACCTCCTCTGTATGTGTGAGAAGACATAGTGAGGGTCACAGAACTGTGTGAGGCAAAGCCTGTTGGGCTTTTGGGAATTGTGTATTTTGAGATTGGTCGTGTTCCTCTGAGTGCCTCTTAAAATTTTAGCTACTAAAAGTTCCAGTGCTTATAAGTAAAGCAACAGTATCTTTTTTAAATATTCTATAACTTCCCACAAAGTAAGAATAACCTCTCAGCTTTGGTCAGAATTCGTACTAAATACATTATGTTCACTGATACTCCCGTGATAATTCCCATGAAGGAAACAGTACAATGTCAACTCCAAATCGGTTGGCTTCTGTTGGGGTTTGTTAATAGAGCCCTTTTTTCCCTGATGAACTGATAGGAGCCCACTAACTTACTGCCATTTTGTTTAAATGATAGTGAATTTAAAATAAGGTCATCGCCCCACACAGAGACAGTCATGCCACATGATATGCCAACAATGAAGCAGTGGAGTCCATTCAACAATGCAACTAAACAAACATCGATTGAACACCTGATAGGTGCCAGGCCCTGTTCTGGGTGCCTGATCCGCTCGTGGGGGATGTACTGCAGCTTGACTGCTACAGTGCCCACTGGTAGTCCATGCTTGCTGGGGCACAGTGGAGAAGAAAAGGGGCCTATTGCCAGCTTCCTGTGTCAGTTTTTCCCTCAGTACATAAGTGTGAGCATGGCCTGCAGCCTCTCCTCTGGGAATCAGAGCCACTGCCTCCCCTTACAACCCTGCCTTAGACCATAAAAGGGCACTTCATTTAAGCAAAGAAATGTAATTGTCTCCCTAGCTTCCTCTGCCTATTAGGCATACAAATTGCTAAGCCAGAGAAAAAAGCAGTCCTAATAATAATAGCTTTATGAGAAAGCAGAGAGCTTAGCTGGACTTTAAAAGTCATCTTTAATTTCTCAGTTTTATTCCTATTTCTAATTGTCTTTGCCATATGTAAAAAAGTATCCTATAGTTGACAATTTTAGTGAATCCTTTAAATCATATATTTACATACTGATTTACAGAGTTCAAAGCTCTCAAACACCCACTATTTTGAATGACCTCATGGTATCGTAAGGAAACAGGGGTTCAGGAGGTTAAATTATGACTGGTGAATAATAGGAAGGACTCGAGTCTTACGGCTTCCAGGTCAGTGTTATTTCCACCATCCCATGCTGCCTGGGCTGGAGCAGTCAGTCGCCGGGGTTCCCTGCGCCCAGCACAGTGGGAGGCGGCAAGCCGCAGGAAACACGGCGTGTCGTGTGGGCCTGCGTCATGTGGTTGGAAGGGCTGGGACGTTAGGGCTGCCCATATGCAACTTGAAGTGTGATGACAACAGGCAGCAGAGACTTCATGATTAAATGTTTAATAAGGGCTGGTGGAACAGAAGCATTTTGAAGAAAAAAGGGATAAATTAGAAGTCTAAAAAACATTTTCTGATGAGAATACAACAAGCTCTCTTCTATATGCTCTTGTTGGGATGCGATTTTTGAAATGACTGAAATGTATTTCAAAAATTAACAAATCATATTTAATGTATCTAGGTTTACCTGGTGCATAATGATACACAGTACATATTTCCTGATTGAATGAATGAATTCAGCAATTATTGAATACAAGCAGACATTGACATAGTTGCTAGATTACAGCTATAAGTATTTTCATTTATTTTGCTCTTTGGAACTAGTGAGATACGTAAGCAGTTTGCCCATGTGTTCAAAGTCCCCCAGCTGCTCTCTATGACCTCTGGACTCTCCTGCCTGCCTTTCATAATTTTCTTGTCTCCTGGGCTGTCAAGCCGTCAGGTAGCGCATCTTCCTGTGGTCAGTGTGCCCTCCTCTGACACCTGCTGGACTTCAAACCAGACAAACCTGGCTCTGCCACGCATTAGATGACTTTGGGTGGCTCAACTGACTTCTGCACACCTCTGTGCCCTAATATGTAAAAATCTATGACAGAAGCTGCTACCCTGTTTGACTCAAAAAGAGCATCATGAGACACATGATCAACATGTAGACAGTATGCGGAAAAATGCCTAGTAAACTGTAAAGGGTCATACAGTGAGGCCTGTTGTTATGGTCATTGCTTGTGGCTTCTAACGCAGCTGAAAACTCCTGAAAAATAAATAAGCTCTGAGTGAGGCTTCAAGGAGCTCTTTTAAAAATGAATGTGCATGGTTGTGAGGATATTTTATATGGCAGTTAGAACCTTTTTGCTTTTTTGCCTGCTTGCTTACTTGCTTCCTGGTTTTCAAGACCCTGAGATTATAAATTATGTCATGTGAATTACCACTTAACCCCACTCTCTGATTGATGAAGTATATTGTGATCAATGCCATGAAATAATGCAGCAAAATCTCTAGGAACTGACAAGAAATGATGACCACATTCTTTGAAGTAGAGAGAAAAAACAAATTGTAGAACAGTGGATATAGTAGAATACAATCTAATTTTAGTAATAACCCTGTCACCCAAGCCCATAATAGAATGAATGGGGTCTAAAGGCTTAAGTCATGTAAACTGTAGGGACCAGGACTCCAAGATCAATGAAATGATAGGGGTGAGTCTGTGTGGGTGGTTGGCCAGTCCTCTCTGGTCCTGGCTACAGTTTGGCGCCACCTGGTGGCAGTTACCCATTTGATTCTAATAAGTATCAATGAGGACCACTTGGGCCCTGTGGCTGATTTTAACTTCCAGGATGGTGACAATGATTCTTGGGTTCTGGCTAGTTAGCACCACCTCAGTGGCCTGACCAGAGGAGATGAGGCAAGGGGATGCTGGGGATCCGATGACCTCCCTGCCAAATACTCATGGCCAGAGATGGGTTGCCTCCTGTTTATTTGCCTTGGCTCTCCTTCCCCTTCCTGTCTCCCCCTGCAGAAGATAACTGTAAACCACCCTCATTTGAGAATGGGGCTAACAAAGAACAGGGACCATTTAACAATCACATTAGCTAAATTCACGTAATTTAAGGGTTTCATTGTATTTATTCACATGCACAAAAATATATTTGTATACCATAGTACATGTTTAGGAAGATATATAACCTATAGTTAACAACAGTCTTTTTTTGTTTTGTGGAGGATGAGGTGGGAGAGAGAAGGAAAACGGGTGAGATGTGGGAAAAGTTTGCCTTTTTATAGATGTATTTCTGTACCGCTTGAAAATTTTAGTAAGGTGCATATGTCTATAGGTATATCTAATTACATGAGTAATATACATAATTGTACATGTAAAATTCACTGGAAGACAGTTCACCAAGCGCCAATCAACCTGATGACTAAGTCTCATAATTATTGAATATTTTGTTGATATTCATTTCTTTTTTAAGAGATCATGTCTTAATATTTTATTTTTTATTTTGTTTCTTAATTATAGTTTATATTCAGTATTATTTTTCAGGTGTACAGCATAGTTGTTAGCAATCATATACTTCGCAAAGTGTCAATATTCATTTCAATGGGACTGACCTCCAGCCATTGTTTCCGCCTTTCACTGTGGGTTTTGTTCACTTAGCCTGGCTGAATGTCAGACTCACATTTCACATTTTACATGTCTAGCATTTCTTCAATGCTCAGCATCGATGTGGGAATGGGTGGGCTTTCTCTTGTTTTGGTAATTGTCATAATAGTGCATTGTTTTTTTACAAATTTGTCTACAGTTGATTTGGACTCAAAATCCACAGCTAATGGGAGCAGATCCACTAGCTTCTTCTGGGCCAGACCTTATCAATCTGTCCGCATCAGCAGAAATACATACATGACTTAGAAAAAAAAGTACTTCTTTTTCTAAGTCATGTATGTCCTTTTAGAATAGTTTTAAAAATATTAAATAATATATTAATGATAAAGCTAAAAGGTTATTTCCACATTACCGAGATACATCTCAAATTTTTGTTAGATTTTTCTTTCCTTATTCTACACCATCTCACCATCTACCATTCTTTTCTTCTTCTTTAACATAGAACCTAGAAGAGAAAAGCATTGTTCAAGACAACAAAGAGGTGATCCTGACCTCGGAGGAGGAGAGTTTCTTTGTCCAAGTGCACGACGTTTCCCCAGAGCAACCTCGAACCGTCATCAAAGCGCCCCGCGTCAGCACGGCGCAGGATGTCATCCAGCAGGTGGACGCCCTCCCCTTCCTCTCCTCGGTCCTGTCCTCTGTGTAAATTATTGGGACAAGTTGATGTCAGCCTGTTGTGTTAATGAAGTGCCTAGACCAGTGGGGACCTAAAAAGGGAGAGTGGGAAATAATAGTTTATTCCTTCAATAGACACTTACCTAGTATCTACTGTGAAGCACTGGTAATAATGAATTTAGGAGGTGGCTCTGCAAAGTAATAATTTCATTGTCCCAGAAATGCCTAAGTCAATACCTAATGACTGGCCCTGGCTGGTGTGTCTCAGTGGATTGAGTGCCGGCCTGCAAACTAAAGTGTTACCGGTTGGTTTCCTAGTCAGGGCACATGCCTGGGTAGTGGGCCAGGTCCCAGTAGGGGATGTGTGAGAGGCAACCACACATTGATGTTTCTCTCCATCTTTCTCCCTCCCTTCCCCTCTCTCTAAAAATAAATAAAATCTTAAAAAAAAAAAAAAAAAAAACCCAATGACCATCTCCAGAGAACAACCAGGAGGCCTACCCTGACCCTCTTCCACCTCTAGGTCATGCTTCTCTGTGCATGTGGTTTCAGAGAACTATATTTCCTTCCTCCAAAGCCTTCTCATGCTTTGCATTCATGAAACACCCTGGGGAACTGGAAGAGCATAATGGTTAAGGACACAGACTCCCAGTCAACAGGCTCAAGGCTCAAATCTCAGGTCTGCTTTTTACTAACTCTTGGGCAAGCTATGCAACCATCTCTGCTTTAGTTACAGTGGTATGCTTTAAAAAAAAAAAAAAAAAACCTCTGATATGTAGCATTTGGCAATTTCTGTTGTGTATACACCCCCACCATGTCTGATTTCACAGTCTTCCATTTGGCTCCAACATACTAACTTGTGGCAAGGCACCACTTAGATAACACGGAGCTAGGATAATAGTTCTCTGCTCACAGGGTCTTTGCGAAGATTGAGTCAGTGATATATGTAAACTGCACAATTCCTAGCACATGGTAAGCACTATCTAAGTGCTGTTTGCTATTACTGCAGGATAATTTTGTTAGTCTAGATTTTGAACTTAGTATAGGTTTCTTTTTTCTTTCGCTGGCCTTTGTGTCCCCAGTATCTGGGACATATTTATAGTAGGCCCTCACTAAACATTGGATGAGTGAATAAATGCATCAATGAAAGATAATCCTGTACAAAATGAGAAGTGAGGCCAACTAAATTCTAAAATACCTTAACACCCAAGACTCTCTGGTGAGTCTTTAGCTTTGGCGCATGCAGCCAGTCCGGTTCACGTCCTTATTCTAGTACTTCTTTGCTGTGCACCCTCTGGAATCATTCCCAGTGTGAAAATGGGGATAATCGTAACTAAATCATGGAGTGTTGTGAAGCTAAACCAGGTAATGTGGGAAAGTATGTTATAAGCTACACAAATATAAAGTGAGGAGAGGGATGATACGATCTGAAAGATCCCCATCATCTCCAAAAATCTGTGACCGTTTTCCACTTTAAAGTTTCCTTTACAATGAATTGCAGGTGTTGGAGACACTATGTCTTTATTCAGTTGATCATAACTTACCTTTCAGACCTTATGCAAAGCAAAGTACTCCTACAGCATTCTGAGCAACCCCAACCCGACTGACTACGTCCTTCTGGAAGAGGTGGTGAAAGACACAGCCAACAAGAAGTCTTCCACCCCCAAGTCCTCCCAGCGGGTCCTCTTCGATCAGGAGTGTGTGTTTCAAGCCCAAAGCAAGTGGAAAGGTGCAGGGAAATTCATCCTTAAGCTAAAGGAGCAGGTGCAGGTAAAGGTCAAGGTTATTTTGCTCTCTTCACCAATTATTTGATGTTCATAACTACATTGTATTCAAATTTAGAAGACAGTGAAATCTAGGAGAAAGTTTCTTAGCAGGGGGCAAATTGTTTGGCTCCATTTTCACTGTGGGAAAAGAAATGTATTCGCTTCTGTGAGAAAGCAGTCCAGAGAGGGGAGTTCCTCAGTCCTTTCCAAAGCTCCACTTACTAGACAGGGAAGAGGGAAGGGCTCTTTGTGGTAATACAGTTCCCAGACGACACTGGCTTTAACCTAACACCAACGGAGAGTTCTTTTTCCCACAGGCATCCCGAGAAGACAAAAGGAAAGGCATTTCTTTTGCAAGTGAACTCAAGAAGCTCACCAAGTCAACGAAACAGCCTCGAGGACTCACATCACCTTCTCAAGTCTTGATCTCAGAAAGTGTCCAAAACAAGGAGGAGAAACCAGTAGGCAGCTTGTCCTCCAGTGACATGACGGACTATCGACAGTGACCGTGGGGAGCATCCTAACCAGGTAGACAGTCATTGCACCGTTCTGAAGCAGGGCTCCACTTACACGACTTTGTAAGGCATGATCTGTACGGTATCGTATCTTTTCTAAACAGGGGTGTCCCCTCAGGGAGGAAGGAATGGTACCAAAACAGGACAAAGGCTCTGAAGATATGCGTACCTTCAGAAGTTGGAATTTTAGACCTCCTTATTTTGTAAATTACTCAACAAAGGGTCCAAGAGGACCACTAAGCTGCCCCAACCACATCGGCCTTATTTCATCAGACATAGAGCTCTTTTAATAATCAGTAACAAACACTCTCAAGGGGCTGCTGCGTATCATTCAGCTTTCATTCCTGTGGGTTTCTAGTTTTGTTATTCTAATTTAGGTGTGATTTGGCCTCAACAACCTCAACTTCATGTGCCTCATTTAAAAAATTAAAATTTGGTATTCATTTGGTGGTGATTAATAACAGAGGAAAGAAGCATAACAGCCTCCATCTTCAAACTGCAGTAAATTAGGCCTTGGGTTGCCAGCCCACCACTTGGTATCCACATACAGAGTAAATGTCATCCTGTCTTAGAACAAATGATTTATATGGAACTTGAATTTTTTTCTAAAGAACCATATGAGGAAACCAAACACAGATTTCTTCATTTCACTTAGTTTCCTGATGAAACCAAGGGATCATTAAGCCCACTTTCCAGCTGTGATGTTGTAGTTCTAAGATTTAAAATTCACAAGCAACAAAAATAAACAAATAAATAAAATTCGTGAGAGACCACAATTAAGGTATTGCTGCTTATAATAACTACAGTGTTTCATCATCTGTCTTTATTACAATCAGGATTTTCTTATATTAAATTGTAAAATCTCATAGTTAAAGAACTCACTGATACCTCTTGAGAGGGGCGACTTTGATCTGTAACTACCCAAAAGAAAGCCCGATGCAAAGAATCCATATTTCTACACTTAAGGGCCAACTCCTAAAATAATTGGTGCCCAATATCACACTTGCAGAGCTCTTTCAAAACAACAGACCAGCCATGACCAGTGTGGCTCAGTTGGCTGGGCATCGTCCCACAAAGCAAAATGTCACCAATTTGATTCCCAGTCAGGGCACGTGCCTGGGTCGCAGGTTCAGTCCCAGTCAGGACATGTACAAAAGGCAACCAATTGATGTTTTTCTCACACATCAATGTTTCTCTACCACTCTTTCTCCCTCTCTTACCTGCTCTCTAAAAAATAATAAAATCTAAAAAAAAAATAAAACAGACAAGACCAAATACAGGAAACCAGTTCCCCCAGGACATCTGCACACCCAGCTGTCCCCAGGGAGTCAGGGTTGTTTAGCTTCTCTACGCAGACTCGTCAGAGAGAAATGTCAGAACTACAGCAGCCATCACACCAGACAGCATCAGAGAACAGGGAACATGCACAGGGCGGTGAAGCCCCAGATGTCCGTGTTCTGAGAAGGTTCAGCACCCATTTTCTGTTGAGATTAACAGCTGGTGTCCCAGTGTTGAAAAGCTCCAGACCCCCTCCCTTTTCTCCCTCAGTGTCACTGAGAGTCCGACCCTTCTCCAAAAGCCCAGTGAGCTTGGACAAAGCACCGATGTTGAGCCTCTCCGGCATTTAGAAAATGACTCACCGTGGTAGTGGGTCTGTGCACGGGCCAAAAGGACGGTGATGAAAACTTAAAATACTGCTTCCCATGTCCAGAACTTAGCATCAGATAAATCATAAGCATGGTGTTATACACACATCTCATTATAACCTCTGCAATGATACGGCGAAATTACACTCTGCACATAAGGAGCCCTCCTGCGCTGCAAGGTTACTTAACTGGGTAAGAATACAATTCCACTGGAAATTTGACTTAAAAATAATATGCTTGCTATAATGAGCATTACTAATTGCTTATGGTTTAGGAGAGTAGGGAGAGTGGTGATTTAGATAAATGTCTTTGGACTCAATTTTTCTCTAGCAAACAGACATTCGGAATCATTCAGTAGACTTCAGCTTTGCTTGAACTTAGGGAAGCTTCTCTTTTAAAATTGCTATTGGTGAATTTATGGGAATGTATATCCATGTTATAAACTCATTTACAAGTGGTGTTTCCAAGGAAGAGCACTTGTGAAAAAGAAAGGGCCTTTCTCTGTGTACTCATAAAAAAACAGAGTATTTTTACTGCTGATGACATATTTCATGTTGCTTATTCTAAAATTTTTACCTCTAAAGTGTTGTCACCCCTTTGTAATACTCTTAAGAACTTCGAAACAAGTAATTATTTTACCTTACTCTTTTTTAATATTTTTATTGACTATGCTATTACAGTTGTCCCATTTCTCCCCCATCTTTCCCCTCCACCCTGCACACCCTCTACCACCCCCATTCCCCCCCTTTAGTTCATGTCCATGTGTCATAAGTTCTTTAGCTTCTACATTTCCCACACTATTCTTACCCTCCTCCTGTCTATTTTCTACCCACCGTCTATGCTACTTATTCTCTGTACCTTTTCCCCCTCTCTCCTCCTCCCACTCCCCTGTTGCTAACCTTCCATGTGATCATCATTTCTGTAGTTCTGTTCCTATTCTAGTTCTTTGCTTAGTTTGCTTTTGTTTTTGATTTAGGTGTGGTTGTTATTGATTGTGCGTTTGCTGTTGCTTTACTGTACATGTTTTTTATCTTCTTTTTCGTAGATAAGTCCCTTTAACATTTCATATAATAAGGGCTGGGTGATGATGAACTCCTTTAACTTGACCTTATCTGAGAAGAACTTTATCTTCCCTTCCATTCTAATGACAGCTTTGCTGGATAGAGCAATCTTGGATGTAGGTACTTGCCTTTCATGACTTTGAATACTTCTTTCCAGCCCCTTCTTGCCTGTAAGGTCTCTTTTGAGAAATCAGCTGACAGTCTGATGGGAACTCCTTTGCAGGTAACTCTCTTCTTTTCTGTTGCTGCTTCTAGGATTCTCTCCTTATATTTAACCTTGGCTAATGTAATTATGATGTGCCTTGGTGTGTTCCTCCTTCGGTCCAACTTCTTTGGGACTCTCTGAGCTTCCTGGACTTCCTGGTAGTCTAATTCCCTTTGCCAGATTGGGAAAGTTCTCCTTTATTATTTGTTCAGATAACTTTTCCACTTTTTGCTCTTCCTTTTCTTCTTCTTGTACCCCTGTAATTCAGATGTTGGAATGTTTAAAGATGACCTGTAGGTTCCTAAACCTCTCCTCATTTTTCTGAATTGTTTCTTCATTCTTTTCTGATTGGATGTTTCTTTCTTCCTTCTGGTCCACACCATTGATGTGAGTCCGAGTTTTCTTCCCATCACTGTTGGTTCCCTGTACATTTTCCTCTATTTCACTTAGTATAGCCTTCATTTGTTCATCTAATTTGTGACCAAATTCAACCAATTCTGTGAGCATCCTGATTACCACTGTTTTGAACTCTGCATCTGATAGGCTGGCTATCTCTTCATCGCTTAGTTGTATTTTTTCTGGAGTTTTCTTCTGTTCATTCGTTTGGGCCACTTTTTTTTTTTTTCTGTTGATGCACCTATTACATAGTGACAGGCAAAGCCTTCAGTGTTCACCAGGGTGGGGTAACCCATGTCACTGTGTTGTGATGTTGTATGTGGGGCGGGGGTCTGAGAGGGAACAATTGCAATTGCTCTGCTCTCTACCGGATTTCAGTCACTTCCCCTGCTTCCCCCAAGCAAACTGGGCCCTTCTGGTGCTGATTCCTGGGTGGGTGGGTTTGTGTACGTTCTAGGACCCTGCGGGTCTCTCCAAAGAACTCTCCTGTGAAGCTGGGAGTTTCTCCTCCTGCCTCAACCCCACAGGTGTTTTCAATCAGTGATTTGAGGCTTTATTTCCCCATGCTAGGGCCCTGGGTTGCTCAGTCTGTCTCACTCCCCAGTAGTTTCTCCCAGTTTATCTGCACGTGAATGTGGGACTGCCCAGTCCGTAATCTGCCGCCTTGCCGGGTCCGCCAGCCACCACCTTGTGCAAGTCCTCTGTGCCCTGCTGCCCATCTCTGCTCCTCTTACCGGTTTGGATAAATATTTCTTGTTTAACTCCTTGGTTGTCAGATTTCCACACAGTCGATTTTCTATCAGTTTTGGTTGTTTTTTGCTTTTAAATTGTTGTTCTTTTTTTGGTTGTGAGGAGGCACAGTGTGTCTGCCTACGCCTCCATCTTGGCCAGAAGTCTGTTTCTTCATTCTTTTCTGATTGGATGTTTCTTTCTTCCTTCTGGTCCACACCGTTGATGTGAGTCCCAGTTTCCTTCCCATCACTATTGGTTCCCTGTACATTTTCCTTTATTTCACTTAGTGTAGCCTTCATTTGTTTATCTAATTTGTGACCAGATTCAACCAATTTTGTGAGCATCCTGATTACCAGTGTTTTGAACTGTGCATCTGAGAAGTTGGCTATCTCTTCATGGCTTAGTTGTATTTTGTATGAAGCTTTGATCTGTTCTTTCGTTTGGGCCATTTTTTTTTTTTTTTGTCTTGACATACCTGTTACGTAGTGAAGGGCAGAGCCTTAGGTATTCACTGGGTTGGGGTAACCCACATCACTGTGCTGTGATGCTGTATGTGGGGCAGGGGTCCGAGAGGGAACAATGGTGCTTGCTCTGCCCTCTGCTGGATTTCAGTCTCTTCCCCTGTTTCCCCCAAGCAAATTGGGCCCTTCTGGTGTTGATTCCCAGGTGGGTGGGCTTGTGTACTTTCTAGGACCCTGTGAGTCTCTCTAATGAACTCTCCTATGAGGCTGGGAGTTTCTCCCAGCACCTCAACCCCCACAGGTGTTTTCACTCGGTGTTTTGAGGCTTTATTTTTCCACGCTGGGACCCTGGGTTGTGCGGTTTCGTCCCACTCCCCAGTTTTGCCCGGTTTATCTGCTTGCAAATGTGGGACCGCCCAGCCGGCCAGCCGCCTTGTGCGCAGCACCCCTCCACAATCTACCACCTTGCTGGGGTCCACCAGCCACCCTGCTGTGAACCCTCTCCATCCTGGCTTCCCAATTCCACCCCTCCTACCGGTCTGGATAAATGTGTGTACTTTAACTCCTTGATTGTCGGACTTCCATACAGTTCAATTTTCTTTCAGTACTGGTTGTTTTTTGTTTTTAATTGTTGTGTCCTTATTTTGGTTGTTTGAGGAGGCACAGTGTGTCTACCTATGCCTCCATCTTGGCGAGAAGTCCTATTTACCTTACTCTTATCTGAAGTAATAGTTGTTGAAGAAAGCCCACCTTAAAAAAGTTGAACAGCTTTATTGTGATTTTTAAAAGAAAAATTTTTCTAAAGAATACAGCGTCCTAGGACAGAAATAGCCTAGTGTTCCACCTCCTAGGAACATCATGTTATAACACTGTGACTATATAAGATATAGGCCCTCTGCCAAACCCAGGCACCAGAGCTCCATGGGTTCCAGTTCGTTAAACACCACACCCTTGCTACACTGTAAATGTTTCTGCTCCTCCATTTAAAATACACTAACAAAGCCGTGGCCAGGTAGCTTAGTTGGTTAGAGCATCATCCTGATAGGCCAAGGTTGTGGGTTTGATCCCCAGTCAGGGCACACAGAAGAATCAACCAATGAATTAATAAATAAGTGGAACAATAGCTCTCTCTCTCTCTCTCTCTCTCTCTCACCCCCCTCACACACAGACACACACACACACAATCAATAAATAAAAATTAAAAATACTAACAAGCCTATGGATACAACTTTACAGGTGAAGATCTTTTGTCAAGAAGTTAAAAAAGTCAGGAATGAACATGGTGGAAACAAATGTAATTTCCTTGTTTTCATTCAACTTAAACAGGAAATTGGTGATTTCTGGACTGAAGCTTTCTTCACACACGATGTGAGGTCCACACTGGGGACAAGCAAAATGGCACAGGGCTAACAAGCTACCGTCTTCCTGATGAAGGAAGCAAAGGAGCCCAGGAGATTCCATCTCACAAATGTCAACAGTTGTTAAATAAATATATAAATATCTGTCCAGACAGTATCCAGCCATGTAACATGAAAGAGACATTTATCAAAGAAGATACAAGACACAAGAAATGTTGTATGTAGGACAGTGATGCCTCAGTCCCCTTCCAAGTAGGGACCTTGCACACTTCTCCCAATCGCCATCAGCTGCCCCGTCATATTTTCCTGAATCTCACTGATTGTCTGAAATCTCTTCCCTTTCAAAGGTGATTTTAGTTTTGGGAAAAGCCAGAAGCCACAGGACACCAAATCTGGGCTGGAGGGGGTGGGGGGGAGGTGAGTCACCTGGGTGATTTGATATTTCACCAAAAATCTCTGCACAAGATGTGATGCATGAGCAGATGTGTTATCATGATGAAGCCGCCAATCACCAGTTGCCCATAGCTGCAGCCTTCTGAGTCATCTGAATAGTTTCTGCAAGAATGTTCAGGCTTAATGCAAACTTTGATGCAGATTCATTGCCCTAGCCGCTCAGTCTTTTTGAATGCAATGGTCACTCAGTACACATGCTCACTCAATGGCGTCTACTGCCTCCACTGACTAGTACAGTGAAGTCGTCATTGTTCACATATGTGCATTCCAGTCCACTCTCCTTGGCTGCCAGGTTCCATCAGTGTTGTGCAAACCGTTCTTGTTATATTAACAATGACTGGGCTTTTTCCAGACAAACCATTATGTATATTAAACTTGCAAAAACTTAAAAACTGACCTAGAAACAGGCGTAGCAAACACTGTATGTAAAGGGCCAGACAGTAAATATTTTTAAGCTTTATGGGCCATCTGGTCTCTGTTGCAACTGTTTAGCTCAGTGGTCACAGTGCAAAATCAGCCACAGGCAACACGTACATGAAAGCACGGCTGGGTTCCAATAAAATTATCCAGATTCTGAAATTGGAATTGCATAATTTTCATGTCACAAATGTTCCCTTTTTTCACAATCACATAAAAATGTAAAAATTATTCTTAGTTCAAGAGCCATACAAAAAGAGGTGGCAGGCTGGATTTGGCCCATGGGCCATAGTTTGCGGACCTAACTTAGAAAGCTGGGAGCAAGTTGGTTTAGTCATACAGTTTATGGCTGAGAGTTGGAAGCTTTGAGGCACTGCAAATGTAAGTACACACTACCAGATTCATTAAAGAGGAATTCAGTTTAGTTTCCATATTGTGTACCATAATGTACTCTTCTTTAGGGTTTTCTACATATCGAATGTTGGGGTTTCTCCCTTTAAGTTTATTGCCTATGTATTCACAGATTATTCCACTTTTGGTTTTCACAAGATTGATTTAGAATGACGTGTAATTTAATGTCTATGAGTTGTGATGTCTTAACAAGAAACTTAACCATTTTTTTAAAAGCAAAAATAGATTGAGTTGGTGTTTAAACTTATTTATTTTGCAAGGTTTGTACTTATATATTTATTATACATAGCTTTCTTGATATCACTTGTGGATTAGAAGCATTAGTGATTCTCACTATTTGAAGAGAAATCTAAAAAGAAAATGTATACTCTGAATATCTGAAGTGGACCAGAATTTCATGTGTAAAAGCTTCATTCTTATTTCTGATTAACTTAAGAGCTATTGATCCAAGTCATACTTGCTACTTAAGGTAAATTATTTTTAAAACCTTGCTGTGTAAAACTATCACATACACGTAAAGGATTCTTCTTATTCTGTGTAAGAAGCAAATTATGACTTTTAAAATGAAATGTGTGTTCCTTTAAAGTAAAATTCAAATTTTATCTATTGATACTCAAATAGACATTTCTTCTTAAAATTATAAAACACACTAAAAATCCTAAACTCTGTTTGGAAAGTTGTGTTTTTTATTTTTACCTCTTATAAAAAAGAATAAAACAGTCCCAAGTCCTTCACATATTCTAGAAACAGAAGTGTTAAAAACATGCCACACAGCTTTCATGTTACTGTAGGTTCTGACTGACCGAAAGCTCTCGTGCTGGAAGAACCTCCACGTGGTTTCTCAGCAGGATTCAGGCTATTCTATTTGATGTTTGTACAGAGCTACAGGTTTCTTCTTAAACCAAATAATCAACCTATAACAAATGCACAATGCTGTCCAGGTTTAAAAAATATATTCCAGAAGTCCTTTATCAAGCTTCTATAAATTAACAGGCATTTACCCACCTCTGGTTGGGCTAACTATGAAGTGAAAACTGAGTTCCTGGCCTAACTGGCTATAGTTGAATAAAAACTGCAGAGTAATAAAAGGAAAAGCAAAACTGGTCTCCTTAGGTTTACCATTTGGCCTTGACTCTTTAAACTGCACCCTGTCCCACCCCACCCCACAGCCTTTTTACACAGTTGGTTTGGCTGCTGCACAAAATCTAAAGCACACCATGACACTGAATGCGAGACTAGGTTTTACCAAGTGAGTATATGGCCTGCGCTGCAACTCAACTTGGTCATTCATTCCATTGGGAGGTGAAAGTACATCTCTAATTGTAGTTGAATTGCTGGGATTTTAGAAAGAACATGTTGCTCGAAAATGTAAAAGGTCTACTCTACTATTGCAACTAACCAGCAGAAAGAAACCTGGTATTTACCAAACATGAGATTTTTATTTATGGCCTATCTGAATTATACAGCTATATTAGTATACCAAATGAAACTAGCCTGTTGTTCAGAATGAGTCTATAATAGCCACCCGGACTATAACCATTACCACTTCATAATTTTCAGACTACTAAAAATCTGGGTAGCGGACTTACCAGTAAAGTTGGTATGGAAAATATGTAACCTGGGTTTATTACAAGATTTGAGGGAGAAATATTTTAAGTGGCTTCACTGAAAACAAAAGGAAAAGAGCATGAATTCAGTCTTGGTTAGGCAATGCCAACTGTTAAGAAAAGCCGTAGCTCTTAACAGAAAGGATTCAAGCAGAAACCCACCGTGCTCTGTGAGGCTGGAAGAAACAGATAAACTTCCTCACTCACCTGTGCATCTGAAACTGGCTGTTTTGCAAAATGGAAAATTAGACAAGGGTGGTAAGGAATTGGGAGTAAGTGTGGACAAATCTGTAGGAAGTAACACTATTTGGGCAGGAAGCGTCCTCCTGGGGGAACACCTTTTCATGTCATCCTTAAGTTAGTAAAAGTTACTTATAATTTCTCCTTTTGGGGGTAAACACGGGGCCCAGACTTGACAAGTGAGTTACACGTGCCTTGTTTTTAATCGAATTTGCTCTCATACAAAGGTCTCCCATCACCATAGCTCTGAAGACTCTGGCGGCTCATTAATGAAAGTGGGCCTCCTACATGGCCATCTTCCCCTTGCTCTGTCTCTCCCTTTCCGTGTCTCCGTTAACCTCCTCTCCTCTGCCCAGACTCCCACAGGCCTTGTTGAATTCTGAAAAGTAATCAGAGCTTGCATATTAGTCTGGTAAACTTGAATTAACTCTAAAAACACAAAGCCCCACAGCTCGGCTCCCACACCCGTAGAAGAGGGCAGGTTTTCCTGGCTGCTGTCTGATCTCACACTTGGCAGAGTGACGGGCAGCCTGGAGGAGGCGGAGGGCTCTCTAGATGGCTGCCTCAGGCTCCTTTCAGCTGTTTGTCACATCAGCAGTGAGGCAAGAAGAGGTGAGCCCCGGGCCCTTCCCACAGTTATCAGAGAAGGGAGATGGCCTCTCACACACAGCCCGTGCTAGGGCCAACATTTCCATGACACAGCGCTTGTTAACAGCGTGTGTTCTCCGCCATCCCCATGCCTCAGCTTCCTCAGCGCAGTCCTTGACCGGCAGCTCAGTACTCTGGCACAGGAATACCTGCAATGAGTGTTTTTCAAATACTTGCTGACCCTCTGTGATTATCAAACTATTCACAGACGTCTCTTAGATCCAAACCATACTATGCTCAAGGCTGCCATCAAGCAGGCCTCTGAAACCTCCTGTTTCGACGACACAGGTCTCCAAACAACTCACTCTGACGCTAAGTTAGGTAATGTATGTTTTTCAGTGTGTGTGAATGACTTGACTCAGCTTTCAAGGCCATGGAAGACGGAGGCTGTGCGTCTTACTCCCCATCATTACCCCACTTCACTTTTAAGTGCCTAGCACAATGCTAAGCACATAGTAGGTGCTCTGTATCTGTCTAGTTAAAAAATAAAATAGGGCTGTAGCTCAGTATAGCCTCAGGGCATGTCTGTGTGTGTCTGTGTTATTACCGATAACTACCATTACTCCGTTCTGGAAATGAAACTCATGAATATGAGGCTATATACGTTAACGCTCAAATTCATAGAGGATGTTCAAAAACTAGATATATAACTTTATAGTCCCACTGTGATTCTCTATATATGTAACAAGAAGGTTAAAAGCATAATGCAAGTGTGAACTGGTTGATGAATTTCTATTTTAAAATTTATTTTTCTTCTAAACTACAGTTTCTACTGCCAAAGTGAAATATAGATGTATCTGTATATGTTTGGGAAATAAATGACTTGTGGCATGTACTGGTGACTTATGCTCTGATAAGGAAGACCCTTTCATCATCCCGACCATCCCTAACATTCCTGACCTTTATTTGATATCTAAAAGGTGGGTTAAAAACAAATATTTATATGTTGAGGCGTACATTTCTCATCATTAAATAATCAAGCCTAAAAAAAACTGGTCTTAGAAACACTTTTTAAAACACATGTAAGAATCTGCTGAAGAGATTACATGCACTATTAAAGCTGATATTCCCCACTCTGTTAGAATTATAGGGGAACTTTCTATTTTCATTTACTTCAAGACAAAAAAAAAAAAAAGAGCTTTAAGCTCTACTAGGCCAAAATCACTGGCTTCTCTAGCGCTGAACCAATAACAGGGCTATTTAGTTGGACTGTTGTGCATTTTTCCTTTTTAAGTCTCACATTACAAAAATAGGAAGCAGAAAAAAGCAGCTGTTTTATTCCACTATTCACAAGAGAAATTTTTATAACCTGGTCATTAAAATACTTACTTCATAGGCCATTCTTAGAATATGGCAACAGATGTCACATCAAATATTGCTTTATAATTACAAGAATACGGCATTTTACCTGTACAGGGGAAAAAAGCCCCCCACTGGGTACCCTCTGTCCTTAAGACAGAAGGGTGAGACTGGGGGCGGGTGTCTCTGCCCTGCAGTTCTTCCCTCATCACCCCCCACAGCATGTCAGCAAAATGCGAAAAACTTCGAAGAGACTAGAACCACAGACAAACTTTCTCTGAAGGTAGCCGTAATGAACACTCATTCTTTTTTCCAGAGGCCAAATCAGTTAATTTGTGTATTAAATTTTTAAAAGGCAACACATTAAGAAAGAAGTTTACAAATATAAGGGGAGGAAAAGGCTTTTGATTCTCCTTTCTCAACAAAAGGACATGTTCAGAATTGGGGCAGAATCCTGTGCCATGCAAAGGGTAATTCCTCCTCTGTTAATTTTCTCAGGACGTTTCCCTTGTATAAAAAGAGAAGGTCCTAAGTGAACCATTAGCGTTACGTGCATCTGCACAAATACACTAACGTACAGGAACGTCCACTGACTCTTCCTTCTTCTACTACCGCAGTGACGGCTTCAAATATTTGGTGAAATCCAGAGGCAAATGAGTAGCAACTTCATTGCAAAGTCTTTTGGTTAGCTGATTTAAATCTTCATTCAAAAATGAATCCCCTTGTTGCAGAACTTTATCCTGAAAAGATATTAAAAGTGTGAGTTGAAATTTCTTATGCTATCAGCAAAAGCCAAGCAGCAACAATGACAGCAAAGCGACATGTGAAACACACGTTGCTGGGTCAGGTCCCAGATGTCCCCCGCACTGAATGGCACTGTCTCCTAGCTGCCTCTACCTACAGAATTCCAGCCCCAAAGACCCAGCTTACCATCACTCCTAAACATGAAAAAAAAATTCTGCCTCTGAAACGATCAGGCAAATTGGAATCAGTTATTAAAAAAATTATTAATTTAATTTTAATGTCATCTTAAAAAAATAATGAAAAGGTATGACATACCTTCTTTTTGGGGCTTGCAGTTTCAACAGGAGGATTGAACACCATTGCCGCCATGCTGTAAGCCTCAAAGAGTTCCACCGCGGACCTACAGTCACAGACAGAAATCCAGAGTCACAAAAAGACAGCGACTTGACAAAACTTAATTGTTCCCAGAGAAGGACTCATTATTCCAAACCCATACATAAGATATAATCCTGCCAAGTCAGCAGCCATAAGTAAATCCTAAATCCCTGTGTACTGACATCATCCAACTGACTCCACCTCACAGAGGTCTGGTGCACATGCAGAAACACAGGCCTGAACAGAAAAGGCCGAGAAGAGCTCCAGTTCAATGTGATCAAATCCCAACTCAACCAACCACAGTTACGTAAACAATATGCGACATATTAACTTGGTCGTGGGAGCCAGAGGAGTGAAGCACGGAGTTACCCTCCATGGATTTCAAACAGCACGTGTCAATGAAGCCTTAATAGTTCGGGGTTGGTTGACACTCCCCGAAGGAGACCGATGGGCAGGGGCCTGCAAGGGCTGTGCCTGGGGTCACATCTCAGCTCCACTCCCCAGGGGAAGACACATCAGGAGTCTCCTTTCTCAAGCCTCTGGGGTAAAGCGGTTCCTCCTCTTCCTCTGGAAAGGGCCACCACTGGCATAAATGGGGCAAATGTTCAAGATCGCTAAGGAAAACTTGCCAGGAAAGGTTGGTGAAAAAGATGACAGAAAATTATTTTCTCCTTTTTTCCCCTTTTAAAAACAAGGTGGGAAGAATGGGGGAAGAAAAAAGTAAATGGCCATTTTATTATTTTATGGCCAAAATGTATCTATCTCTATCCTACCCAGAAGGAAAAGGGTTTATGGACATCAAAAAAGTTTATGCCTTATTTCGACGGGTAAGCAGCTAACTACTGCCATGTAAAAAAAATACAGACCTATTTTGCCAAATCTCGCAGTATTTCAAGAGAAATTGGACTTTCAGGTAAATTATTCCAATATTAAAAATATAAAAACTAACTCATTTTCTGTTCAAACTCTCAAGAGATCAGAAAATCAGCCTGCTTACCTACAGGTCATTTGCCAATGATCTGTGAATATAAAAAACCCATGCATTTGCAAAAGTGAAAATCTACAGCAAAATATTAATTCTGAGTGGTAGCTTTATTACAAGGGTATCTTTTAGATCATTTTCTCTTCTGTATAACTGAGGTATTTCCTAACTGATTTTTTGGGGGTAGGTAATTACTCTTTTTTCAATTTTTCTGTGCTTTAAAAATTTTTCAGAATAAAAAGGTGTGGGGAGGCCTGGCTGGGCGGGTCAGTTGGTTAGAGTACCGCCCAAATATGTCAAGACTGTGGATTCAATCCCAGGTCAAGGCACATAAGAGAATCAGCCAACGAATGAATGAGTAAGTGGAACAACAAATTGATGTCTCCCCTGCCACACCCTTTCCTCTCGCTCTCTAAAATCAATAAATAAAACATTTTTTTAATGAACTTAATTTTTTTTAAAAAAGGTGTGGGAAAAGCAACTTCTCAGGATCCTTTTCCCCATCTGGAAGAGTGTAAGGCGAACGCTGGGGTAGCATCCATGCTTGCTGCAGGTCAGGACGCCAAGAAGAGAAACCACGGCCCCTCTGGATGGCAGTGCTGGAAGACACTTCTTTCTTCTCCACACTTCTCCCCTTCTGGCCCTTGCAGGAGCATCCAAGGAAAAAAAGGGGTCTGACTGTAGTTAGACTCATGGATCTTCACGTAAGCGCACATGGAACTTATTCATTGTTGAACCTGAGTTATGGGCAAGTGAGGGTTCACTATTCTTTCTACGTATCTGTCTGTGTAAAAATGTTTATGACAAAAAAAGTTGTGCTTTCCCAAAACAAACTACTAAAATCACAGTCAGCATGCTTTCTCTTCAAAACAATTCAGGCATATGAAGCGAGACCAGATGCAGATAACCAACTAGCATGTTGAAACCTATTACATTTTAAAACATATTTCTCACAGTCAAGACCTATCAACGGAAACATCCAGTTTTACAATAAAGCAATGTAAATACCACCTTCGGCTCAACTCTGGTTTGAGCGCTTCAGAGCCTTCCAGGGGGGCCCCAGCGATGAGGTGAGCTGCAAACCTCTGCACGACGGGGTGGAAGTGGCGCTGAAGGGAAGCAGGACAACCACGTTTTGCACAGGTCAGTATTTTATAAAACGCTGGCTACCGTGAAGATTTATTTAATAAATGCTAATTTTTTAAAAAACTAGAGATGTATACGTAACTCATAAAAACCACATAACTACAGGAAAAAACTGTCTTTGCTCACAGGATTACCACACAAATCTGTTCGATGAGCAAGTTTCCAGGGGCATAGCTTAGTCTGGCCTTTGCGGTGTGAACAGAAAAACCCAAAGGCAACTTCTACTCCAGATGACAAAGTGAGCTGACAGCAGGCTTCCTGAAACCCGTTTTCGCTGTGTCTCACTCTAACGCTGTCCACACTGTAGAATCACAGCACAGGGGAGACCCTATCAAAACTTGCGGGCCTACCGAAGTCTCCTTGGGTAGGAGCCAATACAAATGGGCCTGGGAAGGGAACGAGTTCGATAAATCTTACCCCACAAAACCGTCCCTCGACATCTTAAAGAGTAGGAAAAGCAAAGTGAGATGCAGTCTGTTGAAACATGAATTCTAGGAGAGGCGGTCCCAGAACAAGGTCCATCATGTACTCTGGCAATAGCAACTGCCTGGGGAAAAGCTGAGCAAACTGCTCACACACACGAGGGAGGGGCGCTCTGACCCGCAGCGCGTGCAGCTCCCAGAGGGCGGTGTTCTGAGCGTTGCAGTACTCAGGTTCGTCCAGCTCCGGCAGGAAAACCCCGCTGCCCTGAGACTCATTGTCAAGCAACAGATCGGTTTTGGGGAAAGTCTGCAAAAATGTCACATAAAAAGGATTAATTAATATTAGTAGTTTAAGAAGGTTATTGGGTTCTGTACTTTTATTCATACTGAAATTTCATTTGATTTTATGGTTATATTAGCGCTATAAGCATAGAAACTTCATACCTAGTTTTAATTTAGTAAATTTAAGCTTATACCATGAGAGAACAAAAACTGCAAAAGATTACTTTACTTTCTTGGCTTGCTCTGAGAAGAATTTATCTTGCAAGAGAAAATAGAATATTCTTTTCACCCAGCAATCCCACTTTTAGGAATCTTTCCTACAGAAATAATTACATTAGGTACACATAAGGATATTTACTACAGCATTATTTGTAACAGCAGAGAGAACCTATAAAGTGTGTTCATCACCACTGTATTAAAAAATATTGTAGAACACTATGTACATCATAATCTCCACAACCCCCTTTCCATTAAAAAGTAAAAGCTGTGCTGTTTGCGTGTGCCTGGTGTATGCGTTTATGTATGAATTTTAAAAAGTCAGCAGGAAGGATACCCACCAAATGGTACAATGGTCACCTCCAGAGACTGTCAATGGGGCGGAATGCTGTCCTTTTGTAATTTTATGTACTTTCTTTGGTGCCTGATTTTCTTACAAGTGTGAATTACTTTTGTAATTAAATAACAGTGTGAATGGGGAGAAAAGAACACACATCAAACGAAACACCCGTGTTGTGCGGCCAGGGCGTAGCTCTCT
Organism: Glossophaga mutica; assembly: GCA_039655065.1. Lineage (NCBI taxonomy): Eukaryota > Metazoa > Chordata > Mammalia > Chiroptera > Phyllostomidae > Glossophaga > Glossophaga mutica. Next base: position 150,759,448 of record CM077307.1, read on the forward strand.
TCATTCCTACCACTACTTACGTGCATTAATATTCTGTTAGTTGCTAAAATGCCAATGCTCGAGTTTGGAAGGACATGAAGAGCAAGGGTAGAGAGGCGCTTGATGAAGGCAAGGGCTCGCTGCTGAGAAACCTGCTTTCTGCGCTTCGTGAGCATGACGTCAAGGCACTGGAGCACAATCTCGACCCCTTCGTTGGTAGCACCTACAACAGCAGACACACCCTTCATTACTTTCCCGTGCTGCAACTTCACCTAATTCCAGAAAATCGCAAGATCGACTGCCGTGCCTGTCCCAAACCATCACCCCAACCCATGAAGTAGGGCCAGACTGCTCAAGAGAGGTGGTGGGTCGTACGGCAGCTCCAGCCAATCCCAAAAGTTCTTGCCCTCCCCGACTTACAGGAGGGTAAATACAGACACGGGGAACTGGCAGGTCAGCACTTTATATACCAGTTCCTATCTCTCGTTTTTTATTGGCTATCATTCCTGTCACAACATATTCTTAAAAGAAATACATACTAAAGACACGTTATCTACACATACATACCTGCATGTAGCTTGAACAGTGTTTTGTAAAGATGTGTATAGAATTTCATTGGATCAATATTCAGAACATCGCCTTTGAAATGACAACAAACACCATTAGATGCACTGCAGCCTCCAAAGGGAAAGCAGACAGAACTCGGTGAAGGGGTCCCTTACCTTGCCCAGAAAGAATATGGAAGGCGGTCTGGACACAGTGAAGACTTTCTTGATAGCTTAGGTTCTTAAAAAAAAAAATATATATATATATATATATATATGTGTGTGTGTATGTATATATTTGTACTTATATATTTATAAATAATAATAACAGTACCATTTATATCTTAAAAAGTAATTCATTAATAGTTACTTACACCAGACTCAATGAGGTGATGTAGCACTACCAATAAATCATCAAAAAACTCCACATTTATAAGGTGAGCAAACCTAAAATCAAATAAAACTTAGTTAAAAGGTAATCTAAAACCAGAAATAAAACAGCCAAATTTAAACTTGACTTGAACATTGTATTTTTAATATTCTTTATCCCTCACTATGACAGAGACCAGAGATTAGGCTACTTCTCAGTTACTCAGATCCGCCGTTTTGACAATCCACAGTCCAACACTGTGCTCAGCAGGAACATGTGAGGCACTAAACAAACTTGCACAGCATTTCGAAAACACTGCTGCCCCAAGAAGGAAGCTGCCTTGGCAAACGGGTTCCCCGGGGCAAGTTCACCAGGTGCACAGCACTGTTCAAACCCACAAGAGAGCAGGCAGCACCAGCTTCTAGGAAAACGGGTGGCGGGGAGAAGGAAGGAGGAAAGATTCTGCTATTTATAAGAATATGGACACTATGAAAACTTTGAAAACAAAACGGAAAAGAAGCTGGACCTGGTGTCTAGTTCAGGCTCTGCAGTGAATTACCTTTATGACCCTAGGTAAGTCACCTGACTGGCAAGGGCCTCCGTTTCTAGAAATAACTGGGATCACCCAAAATAGAGTCAAAGAGAAAGAATTGTGGGAGCTACGAAATGTCAGAGCACTCTGTACACTGTAAAACGTTAGGCGCTGAACATCTCTTCAATATCAGTGTAAGAGCCTTTGACACTTAGAACAAGAAAGGACCTCAGAAGCCATACGTTCCCAGTCTATTGGTAAAATCTTTTGGGGGAGCAATTTAGCAATATTTATCAAAATTTAAAATGCATACTCTTTGAGCTGGCAATTATATGAACCCAAGAGCATCAGCGCAGCAAAAGGGACTAGCCAAACACAAATAAAGCAAAGCAAGGAAAGGCTAGTGACCAAAAAAAGAGAGAGAGAGAGAGAGAACTGAGAACACTGTGTCAGCATACTAAACTCTGTTTAAAATTCATGGTTATATTGGTCTTATTTATTTGGAAAGAATCTAAAAGGTTTTAACCTACACAGCCCTTACTTGGCAAGACCTTCCAGAACTGCTGGCAGGAGAGGTGACCTCTGGGCCTTCTTCAATATTCTGAAGTAGGTTACAAACACAATATTCAAAGTCTCCGTGTGCTGGCCGAAGAAAGAGACAGCATGACTTTAGTATAACCCAGTGCCCTTTCTCCTGAATTGCCGTAACTATCTCTTAAGCTCAATCTTTTTTTTGTCCCTTTCCATCCCTCCCAAAAATTCCATCTTAGGAGCTTTAACAAAATGAAGCTTCAATAGAATGAAGATACACATCCAGTGATTTCATAAAACCAGCACTGATCACATTATAATTTCTTGTACATCTCATATCTAAGCTTCATGAAATAAACCAAAATTAGCCCTCGCTGGTGTGGCTCAGTGGACTGTGCACCATCCTGCGAACCAAAGGGTCGCTGCTTCAATTCCCAGTCAGGGCACAGGCCTGGGTGGCGGGCCAGGTGCCCAGCAGGGGGCACGTGAGAAGCAACCACACATCAATGTTTCTCTCCCTCCCTTTCTCCCTCTCCCTCTCTCTAAAAATAAACAAAGAAAGCAAAATTATATAGCCATAAGTTCAAACAATAAATCCCTAGTTAGAATTATTTAACCAAACATTTAAAAAGCATAGAACAGCAATTTTCAACTTTTATCCTTTTTTACGATACACATAAACTATTCTGCAGCACACCAAAAAATAATTATATTTTTGCTGACATGACAAGAAATATAGGTATAATTTTGATTCATTCACACTGAACTGCTATTATTGCTGGCACAGGAGAATGTGAAACCACCTACCAATTTAAGTTTTTTCTCAGTGCTTTCTGCAGCTTCTGCCTCCCGGAGCTCTCGCTCTAGTTTCTCTTCTGCTTTCTTCCACTGAAAATATCAGATTGAAAAAGAAAGTAAGAATATATACCATTGAGTGAAAACAACAAGCTTCAGAGAGATATAACATGTAAATATTATGAAACACATACAGCAATACCACGTTGCCTATGAATACAAATATAAGCAAAAGTAGAAAAACTGTAAGAAGTCTACACAAAGAGTGGTGGTCCCCCAGGAAGAAGGCACCAGAATGAAATAGGGAGACCAAACGGGATTCTAACTCGAATACCAATGCTTGCTTCCTTTTCAAGAAAAAAACTGAAGTCAGTCTATTAACATTTGCTCATTCAGAAAGGTGGAGACATGGATGTGCTACACTACTTTCTGTAGTTTTCTACAATTCAAATTAAAGTTTAAAAAAAACCAGGCTGAGCCCAGAAATATTGGGCTCAATTCTTATTGTCAAGTCATCTATAACAGAAGCCAGTCATCACCAAAACTTCCCAAATTCATTTATACACAATGCAAAAAACCAGATACTATATAGAAATTCGACAACGTATCACTTTTTTTTCCACTTCTGTAAGCTCTAAGAGCTGCAAACTGGTTGCTAAGCTGCCCAGGACACAAGGCACTGACTGAGAAATCCTCTCCTTCCCTCAGGCGAGGTTGTTAACGAGCTGCCGAGTTCTTACTGGGTCTTTGTTCCCCATCACGGCTACTACCAGCTTGCATTAGGACAGTATGCTATAAGCAATGAAAAAAGTATTCGCCTTCATTTGTCTGCAGTTACTAAGTCTAATTTGATATTTATGTCATGTTTTTAATACGATCACCCACACTTAAAAACGGGTATCCTGGAAATTACTTTGTTTTTATAAGCAACTGGATAACACGAAGAAACTGAGTAGACGTGTGTTGAGAAGTGGTAACGAGAGAGTGGTGGTGGCAGCCAAGGTCTGTGGGGCCTGCGCCCTGCGCCCTGCGCCCTGCTGGGTGCTCTGCCTGCGTCATCTCATTTAAATGCGCAACGACTCTGGAAGGTGGGGACTACTAATAGCTCCATCTCTCAAAATATTTTAAAAATGTACCCAGAGTTTCCTAGTAAATAAATAAAAGGTTTCAAATATGAACCAATAAAAAACCTGATTCAATTAACACAACCCCACTTTGTTGCCACTTCACATGAACACAGCCTTTCTGAGGGAAACGTCTGTGTGTCACGACGAATCAAAGGTGACCCTGAAGCATGGCGACAATGTCCTTTTTACCATCACTCTCTTTGCCAATGAGTTGTCAGTTTCAACCAATTTAATAAAATATTTCTTTGTAATAAGTGGCAAAATTAAACTCTCTAAATACTGAACTTTTAAATATTTACAATTACTATTTAACAATGATTTCTACCTGTTTCTATACTATGATTTTAATCTAAAATTGAAAAAAAAAAAAAAAAAAGGAAATAAACCAAACCTTTCTCTGCATTCTTGACAGACTTTTTCTCTTTTCCTTGAAAGTCATGAACTTTTTTGGTTTATTCATGTCCTCTGTATCTTTTTTCACTTCCACTTCCTTGATTCTTAAGCACAAGAATGTTTTTAACATCTAATATGGAAGAAAACACAATACACAGCTTAATATTTATATTGCCCTCAAAAACTTTATTGAGAAAACTAAACATTTAAAGATGTTATTTCCTTCCTTCATGCAAAAAAAAAAAAAAAAAAACCTCAAAACTACTTTTATCACATTCTACACAAAGACCTATTATCTTTTTGCTAGACATGTGTGATAACTTGTGTCTAGTATTTGGCTAAATACATGAGACATTATTTTGCAGTCCAGTGGCAACAGGAAGCAAGAGCACATCACTCGGCTCTGGTAGGTAACAATTGCAAAGAGCAGACAGGCCCGTTAAAGGAATGAACAGCACTGGAGGAGGAGATACAAATTAGGTATTTCTAAACCAGCCTTAATTTACCACAGTGGCTTCGGTTTTAGAGAAAGTGGTTCTAATATTCATCTCCCCCCACCCCAGAAAAATAAATCACATGAAGACTAGTGTTATTAAGACAACTTATCTTCCTTCAAGTCAATGGATCTCTAACATCAGCAAACATCGGAACACCTGGAAGGTCTGTTAACACACTAACAGCTGGGCCCGACAAATCCCTGGTTCAGTGAGTCTGGGGTAGGGCCTCAGGACTTGTATTTTTCATTCCCACTGATGCTGGTTCAGGAGCAACAATGAAAACTGTGGCCTTAAGCCATTCCAAAAAGTCAGAAGCTGATTTGGAAATTGGCAACCATCCAAACACAGAGACAAAAGGGGTTTAAAACCCTACATTTTCTTGGGAAGAAACCATTCCATCGACCTCCTGAAGTCACAGAAGCATTCCTGAAAAAAAATACTTGAGAAATACAGCTTTCTATTATTCCAACATGAACATCTGGAAGAAAACTGAGTATTTCAGATTATAGGGCTTAGAGCACAAATGGCAACAGGGAAAAACAGTATAAATAGTGAACCTGAAGTCATTCTAGGTGTCAGAAAGCTCAATTCGCCCATCGTGTATTCTGTGTGCTCATTAAATCTTACTCTCAGATGAAAACTCCAAATTAAAGAACATGGTACACGGCCAGCCAAGCTTTGGCCAGGGCACCAAGAAACACAGTGGGGAAGATATGCTCTTCAATAAAAGGTGTTGGAAAAAATGATTTCCACCTGCAGAAGAATCAAACTGGACCCTTATCTTAAGCCACTCACAAAAACTAAGTGGAAATGGATTAAAAACTTAGATGTAAGGCCTGAAACCACGAAACTACTAGAAAAAAAATAGGGGAAAAGCTCCTTGACATCGGTCTTGGTGAAGAGTTTCTTGGCTATGACACGGAAAGCACAGGCAACAAAAGCACAAATACACAGGTGGGGCCACACGAAACAAAAACTCCTGCACAGTCAGCCAGCAGCATGAAAAGCCAGCTACAGAGTGGGAACAAATATCTGCGAACCGTTATCTAACAAGGGGCTACTATCCAAAATATGCAAGGAGCTCATGCAACTCAACAGCAAAAAACAAACCAATTAAAAATGGTCAGAGGATCTGCACAGACATTTTTCCAAAGACATACAAGTATATATGAAAATGTGCTCAACAGCACTAATCGTCAGGGAAACGCAAGTCCGACCTCACACCTGTTAGAATGGCCGTTGTCAAAAAGACACGACAACAGGTGTTCGTGGGGGTGTGAAGAAAGGGAATCTTTGTACACGGCTGGTGCAGTCTAAGCTGGTACAGCCACTCTGAAAAACCGTATAGACGCTCTTCAAAAAATTGAAAAGAATTATCATATAACCCAGCAGTCCCACTTCTGGGTATATACCCAAAGGAAATCAGTATCTCAAAGAGCTGTCCGCATTCTTGTGTTCACTGCAACACTATTCACAATAGCCAAGATATGGAAACATTTAGCCAGTGTCTGCAAATAAATTAATAAGGAACATGTGGTGTAGACATATAATGGAATACTATTCCACTATTAAAAATAAGGCTCCCACCATTAGTGACAACATGGATGGCATTATGCTAAGTGAAGTAAGCCAGACACAGAAAGACAAATACTGTATGATAGCCTCACTTTTATGTGGAATCTAAAAAGTCAAACACACAAAACCAGAGAGAATAGTGGTTGCCATGGGGAAAATGGTAAAATGTTGACCAAATGCTGTAAACTTTCGGTTAAAACATATGTAAGTTCTGGAGATCTAAAGTATGGCATGGTGATAACAGTTAATAATTTGCTAAGAGAATAGACCTTAAATATTCTCAGAAAAAAAAAAGGTAACTGAGAGGTAATGACTGTGTTAATTAACTTGATTGTGGTAATCATTTCACAATGTGTATGTATATTAAATCACACTGTACACCTTTAAAAAGCCACAATGTACAACCTAAATACAGACCAAAAACAACAAATTAAAGAATGCAGTTTATCATTCTAACATCACTAAAGTGGAAGAGTTTCCCTACGAACAAGTTTCCTGTTCAAGCCTTATTATCTTATCACTCTACGATCTTGGATAAAGACACTAAATATTTTCTCTTAAGCGGAGTATTTGTAATTTTAGCAGTTCCACTAAAATTACCAGCATTAACGAAGGGGATCTAATGGCAAAGTAAGACTCTGACATTGGGAACTGCAACACTGGGAACTGCAGGGCAAGCAATGGAAACCACAGGACTAAATGGAAGGTTGCATTTGCAGCACTGAGCACTTTCCCTCTGTACTTCCCACGCTTCTGTAAAGAATAAACTGACAACTGAAAATTAACTTTGTGAGTTAAAAACAATTAAATTGTGAAGTAAAAAACAGAAGGCTTACCTCTGGCCTAACATCGTAATTTCTGCCCTTCACAAAACCAGAAATCACTTTAATTACTCCAAGGGATGCTTGGCCTAATTTATCTTGTTTAAAAAGTTTCTTCACGGCCTCACAGCACATTTCAGATATCTGGAAAATAAAACGTTACACTAGACCGCTGTTTCTCAGCTTCAGCTCTTCACACCAACTACTGGACTTCGTTTTCTTTAGAATGCTGTGCTGTGGGCGCCATCCTGTGCATCGCAGGACGTGTAGGAGCCTGGCCTTCACTCACTACATGGCAGGTCCCAGGCGCCCACCACCGCAGTCCGGACAAATGCTCCCTGGAAGGCAAAACCGCCTCCTTTTCAGAACCACTGCCCCAAACTTATGTTCAAAGTGTTTTCTTAAAGAAGCAGTATTTAGCAAAGTGATTCTATTTTAGTATGAATAAATAAGAGCTCCAAAAGATTTCTGAGGGGAAAAAACCACATGGTGTATAATTTTCTACTAAGCACAAACAGCAACAATCAGCAACCCACCGATTTCGACACGTCATTCATGAGAGGGACAATCAGTACAATGATGTTGTTGTGAAAGTTGAAATGGGGCAGGGCCACCAACAGCTCACAGAGGCTCTTCACAGCCACTTCTGCCAGGCCTTTGTAGGCCTTTAGGGAAACTACATGACTTTTCTTCAGCTTCCTTTGCTTCCAGTCTAACCGAAAGACAACTGTAGTTAGTTACTTATTTCCTCATTGGTCAAAGCTTCAACTAATTATCTCTTTTACAGTAATGTGGTCATATGAAAATCCAACAGGCCATGCAAATTCTTAAATATGAACTGTATCTACACTTACACAAGTACAAGATTATCATCACAATGTTTCTACCCCACCTGCCCTCTAACTGTAACCACAATTACCAGAATATCGGCTTTCTGTGTTTTTAAGACATATCATTAGAAGAAAAGGGTTCCCAGGGGGTTAAAAAGAAAGGAGGGGACCGGGAGTTGGGACCAGGAATTGGATACCTTAAAGGAGCCCTTGCACTGGGCTCTCCAAGGCTTTTCCCAAAACACTTGACTAGAAGTCAAGAAGCCTAGGTTCAAATCCTAGTCACCCACTATCTGGCTGGTGAATATGAACAAGTTCCAAACTCTCTGAATCCCAGCCTCTTTCACACTCTAAAAATCCCAACAATCTGGCCCTAGCCAGCTAGTTCGATTGGTTAGAGCATCATCCATTATATCAAAATTGTGGCTTCAATTCCTAGTCAGGGCAGATACAAGAAGCAACCAATAAATGTTGTAAGTGGAACGACAAAGCAGTATTTCTCTAATTAATTAATTAATTGATGGATTAATTACAAATCCAAAGAATCTAAAATATCATTTCTCCTGAATTCTTGCTGAAACTCACAGTGGTATCTTTACCCAGGAGGTCCAAAAGAAATTCAAATTATCCTTCAAAATAATTGATGATGCACAGTAACTATTTTCTAGAAATTTCTGCATACATATATTGTTACGGTAACACAGCATCTTGAATATGAGAACACGAAAACACGCTGGTCTCTCTACAGGAGGCTCAACATTTCCCTCTGCATCATATACAGCCCGAGATGGTAGGGGTGACAGGGACGACAGTTACTTCACTTTAAACTTGCTTCTCACAGATATAATTTTCCCCCCAACAGACTGTGTTCACCATAAGAACCATATGTTCTACTTACTTAAACCTGACAAGACTTAATAATGAAGAGATAAATGGTAAACAAAATAGACTATTACTTGACCTTAAGAAGGAAGAAAATTCTGACACCTGCTACAAGAATGTACGCTTGATAACCTCTTGCTAAGTGAAACAAGCAAGTCACAAAAGGACAAATATTGTATGATTCCATTAATATGAGGTTCCTGGGCAGTCACACTCATAGAGACAGGAAGTAGACTGGTTGCCAAGGGCTGAGGGAGGAGGGAAGTGGGAGTTAATGTTTAATGGTTAAAAAATTTCAGTTGGGGCAGATAAAAAAGTTCTAGAGATGGATGCTGGTGACTTGACTTAATGCCACAGGATTGCACTCTTAAAAATAGTTAAAATGATATAAATGTTATATTATATATACTTTACCATAATTTTTTTTAAGCTTAAAAAAACTTCATATGGTTCAATCCGCTGAGAATGGCCTGCGCCTGCAGGGCCCAGTGCAGAGGCCGCCAGGCACACGGGGCAACTGAGCACTTAACACACGGCCACCCCCGCCTGAGGTGTGCTGGGCTGCGAAACACACGCCAGATTCTGAACTCAGTACCGAAAAAATATAAGCCATCTCACTGGTTTTTAAAATTACATGTTAAAATGATAATTCAGACATATGTAATTTACTATTAAAATTAATGATACTGCTTTTAACCTTTTTAAAAGTGTGGCTACATTGTTTTTAATGACTTTCGTGTCTTATGTTGTCATCTTCTACTTCTATTGACAGTGCTGGTCTACACAATGCTTCCGAGCTGTATCGTTGGGAGAGTAAAATGGTAGAACACAGGTTGCAGGCGGCATGTCAGAGCTTACAAACAATATCCATCCCACCCACTCCCACCTCCACTATACCGCACCGCCTTCACGTCCTTTTTGGGCCAGCAGCATCTGGCAGTCCTGTTCCAGCTGAGATAGCAACCGGGTGGTCCTCAGGCCCAGCACTGAGTAAAGGAGCTCAGCCTAGTCAATGAAAGCGCCTGGCCTAGGCAACTGAATCCCTTCCCCTGCCATGCCCCAATTTTTCCTATGCCCTTCCTGTTCTGAGAATGAGGGTTCAACAGAAGAGTTTATAATCCTGAATAAATGACTCATAAGAGTTTTCAAAGGATTCATTACAAGTTATCCTTTTCCTGACTACTTACTCGCTCTCCAAAATAAAAATTTAAAAAAACCAGCAGGATAAATTCCAACTATCCATGAATTTAAGACATATACAACTACTTACCAGGTAAAGAACTGTAACAATACTAATACTAATAACTGATAAAATATAGTCCTTAACACAAGCTAGGCATAATTGTAAGTGCTTTATATCTCTAAGTCCATTTACTTTCACACAATTCCATGAGGTTAAGTACTATCATTATTCCCACTTTATAGTTAGAAAAACCAAAGCCCAGAGAGATTCAACGATGTGCCCATTACACAGGTGTTAAGTGATGAGCCAAGAGCTGAACCCAGAGTCTGACGTGAGACTCTGCTCGGGACCACACACCGCACTTACAGTTGGCACACAGCGCAGAATACAGAATCCGCCCTCCTGACCAAAGTTAAAAGTGTCACATGCTTAAAGATGTTTAATATACCTTTAACCATTTGCTCCAAATTTTCCAAATAAAATTTATATTGGCTAACGAGGCCTTCTTCAAATTCTCTTAACTTTTGGGTTTCTTTGCGTATCTGAAAAGACCAAAAGATCAAGCACTTTTTAACATCAAAATACTGAAATCTGAAAATTAGGACAAAATGTTGAGGGCCTACTATGTACCCAGTCATGTAAAAACCACCAAAAAATAAAAATAAAAAACCCACCCTGGCTAAGTAGCTCAGTTAGTTAGAGTGCCATCCCCACCCGCCAGGATTTTGAATACAATCCGCAGTCAGGACACGTATAAGCAGCAGCCAGTAGAGGCATAAGTAAGTGGAACAACAAACCGATGGTTCTCTCTTTCCCTCTCTAAGAAATCAATTTAAAAAATCTAAGAAGAAACAAAAGTCTTGTTTCTCCCATCTCTCACTCTCCAAAATTTTCAACTTATTTTGTATAGTAATTGTATTTAACACACCTTGGTAGACTTTTCTGCTTCTGTTAGGGGACGGATTTTATATGAAGGAGTGATGTCTTTAAATAACTCCATCAGAGAAACTATCACCAGCTTTCGAACAGTAACAGCCACATCAGGGTCCTGTTCCATCAGCATTGAACGCAATTCCTTCAATTTTTTCACCTGTTATAGAAGTAACATGTAAGGCTAGCGAAATAATGGCAAAATAATTATGAGCAAAGGCAACGGTGCCACATCTGGATCTGGGCAGTGAGGAGAGTTCACACGACGGCGCTCGGAGTCTGGTCCAGCGCACACAACCCCAGACTGCTCCCACTATCTACAGACAGATCACCGAAGTTACAAACGAATCATGTTTTTGTTAAGTAGTTGAAAAATAAGAACTGAAATAATAGTTTAAATTTGTTAATTTGCCTATTTTTAATTGGATTTTCTTAGAGGGATATGTGTCCTATTTCCCTAAAAACAATTTTTGAAATAGCTTGTTATGTATATATATTTACCATATATTATATTATCACATATACAACACGAGTTAACCAGAAATTAACATAATGTATCCACGTTAACATAAGCTTCAAAGTTGCTTGTGTAACAATCATTTGTATATGATGTACTGCAGAAGTAAAAAACGGGTTTCAACTAACGTGCTTGCTTTGATGACCTCCTACTGCCTGCGGGAGCGTCACCTTGGGAAGCAACACCCTGGCTGATGAGTGATGTTCTGTTCGCCACAGCAGGGGAGCGGGATGAGCAGGTTACCGCCTACTTGCTCTCCCTAGCTTTTATGAAATGAGCATGAGGCTCCAAAGTTAGAAGAGCTGGGTTCCAACCCAGCAGCTGTTAAAATCTGGAAAAAATCACTTGAGTTTTTAAAGGCTCTATTTTTCTGCTGTAATATGAGATTAATAGCTTCTGTCTCTATGGTTTCATAATGACTAAATGAGATAATACAGATGAGAAAAATTCCCAATTCCCTTCCCCAATTCTGCTCCAGATCTTCCTGCTTTGTTAGAAAAGGGCAAATACTAGTCCAAAACATACCCACATGAAATGTTTTCTATAGATGTAAATAATCTATTTTATTTGTTCAATAAACAAATATTTGTCATAGCAGAATGCTGGAGACACCAATATAACAAAAACAATAGTATCACTTTATACAACTTCATGTATATGTATGATTTAATCCTCACAACAAAGTTTTAATATAAGCTCCATTCTCATTTTAGAGATGAAGAAAATGAGTCTTGCCCTGGCTGGTGTAGCTCAGTTAGTTGAGCGTCGTCCCACAAACCAGAAGGTTGTCGGGTGATTCCTGGTTTGGCAGCACACCTGGGTTGCAGGTTCGGTCCCTGATCAGGGTGTTTACTAAGGACAACCAGTTGATGTCTCTCTCCCATGCTGATGTTTCTCTCCCTCTCTTTTTCCCTCCTTTCCCCTCTCTCTAAAAATACTTTTTTATTTTTATGACTTTGAAAAGAAAAAGAAAGAAAATGAGCCTTGGGTACAAAACTTACCCAAAGTCTAACAGACAGTACTTAGCACATCCAAGACTAGACCTGGGTTTCTTGAGTTGATGTGTTGTAACTACCATCACCTTCCCGAGTGCACCCATGGCCCAGTGATCATTCATTATAACCTTCTGATGTATTGCACTTAAAATATTTTACATTTACAAGTATTCCTAAAATAATGTCTCTTGTGTGCATGTTCCTAACTAAAAACGTTACAGTCAGTCAAGCAAATTTGCAAGGAAGTTCCTCCTTCCCAGCACCATGAGTTCCAACATTAGGTCCAATACCTACATTTAGAGACTCGGAGCACTTAAAAGACTTTTCTAAGATTACAGAAGAAATTAAGTTCAAACACAGAATTAGGCTAAGGTTCTGTCTACTCTCTTATGCTAACTCAGTTACTATGTTTTACTAATGCTTTTCCTTATAGGTAACTATAGGAACTTATAGGTAAGTTCCTTACAGGTAACAGGAGAATGTTAAAATATTGGACAGTCAGACCATATCAAATATGAGGAACCTAAAGAAATCACTACTACTTACATTATTTTCTGGATCTGATAATATGGCAGATGCCAAGGCAGCAATATGCAGTTTCTTTTCCTGTAGTTTCTTCCTTCTCTCAATCAAATGTTCTTCTATGGTCAGCTCTGGAACAGGATCTTCAATAATCTCTGAAACAGATTAGATTTTCCCTCTTAAACATTCCTTTATTTACAAGTATCCAAGAACCTTATTTCATATCATCCTCTCAACAATCATATGGGGCAGGTACTACCATTAGGGGAAGGGCAGTCTGATTTTGTGGTTTTAAAAAGTACGCTATATTCTTTGTTTTCAGCTCTATACCATCCTTTGAACTATAGCAAATACGTTCACATTAAGAAATTCAGCGGGGTGTGATGGGAAGAGGAAGGCAAAATGGGAAAACCTGGGACAACTGTAACAGAATAATAATTTTTTAAAAAAGAAATTCATAGGGAACTAGACTGAATAAACACATGGGTAGAATCTGCAAGAAGCCAATGAAGGAAGATCGAACACAGGTAAAATAGCTGACCTGGAATCGCAGTTACAGTATTAGTGAGATTTGCAAAGCAGAAGTAAAATTTAACCAGTTTGTTCTGTCACAAATTCCAAACCAATACAGTTTCATACAATAAATATGTTCTTTTAATTTAACTTTGATCAGAACTATGCTAGTTATTAGAAACTCACATTTAATTATTTAAAACAGATATACACAAAGTATAACTGTTCTAAAGAACCAAAATGATTGCATACCACAGAATCGTTTTTGTAATTTAAAGCTAAACAGTTCATAGTTATCTGTAGGTAGGTCCTTACTTACAATTAAAAAGAATTCAAAATGGTGCAATTAACAAGACTCTTCATGCATGCCTACACATTACAAATTTTAACTGCATAAATTTTTCCATAATAAAAAACAACAATCAAATTCCACAAGGTGAAACTTTCAAAATGTTGGAAAATGTTCAAAATCACCTTGAAATGCCCAGTACTCCAAAATGCACATTCCAGATTTTACCTAAAATTAACTCACTTATATTAGGCCAATAAAAAAATTTAATTGTCAATTAACAATTTAGTAACTATAAAGATGTATCCCATTACCTTCCTCAGGTTCCATCTCTTTTTGATCCTCTTCATCTTGGTTAGTGGCAGTAACTGGAAAATATGTACATTAAAAACATGATAATATCCTTAAGTGGTGAAACTACATAGAAAAGCACAGAAGCGACTAACATAAAACTCAGGAAAGCAGTTACTTCTTTGAGGAGGAAACAGTTGGTGACTAAGGGGAACACTAGGGATGTTTCTGCGTGCTAGTGGTATTTGTTTCTTGTCCAGACAGTAGCTCTATGTGTATTTTTTGTAATAAACCACATAACTTCACATCTTAGATTTCTGGACTTATCTGTGTGTTATTTCATAAGAAAAAAGATACGTATAAGAACAAAAGGCTAATAAAGAATGACAAATGTACTCTAATTTTAAAAACAACAAAATTTGGTAAAATACTCTGAAAAGAAAATAATCACCTTGGCCTCATAGCTTCAGTTGTACTCACAGCACAACCAACACCTAAGATAGTCGACTGTATTTCTAGCTGCCTCTATTCTGTAGGTATGGGTAAAAGTCAAAGTAAAATTAAATTTTTAATGAAAGAAATACGTGGTATTACTAAGGAGCTAAAACTGTAACTAATGCACAGGCTGAGGGGACTCACCTGGCTTTTCCCTGGTCTGTGGGATTATGCCACTTTTATCTTTGATAGGAAGCAAGTGAATCAACTCCTTCTCTGGTGCAGTTTGCAGAGATCTTGGTATTTTTTCATATTTATCTATAACGTGCTCATGCTTTCGTTTTTTTATGTGAACAGGCTCACTGTAAAAAACAAACAAACAATTTTCAGCTTTAACATACTAAAAAGGAATGCAGGGACCTATCATTTTTTAAACACGGAAAAATCACTAGCCAAAACTTCAAGAGGTATATAGACATTAGTCCCGAAACCAGGCACACAGCACAACTCAAATATCTAGTAAATGAGTAAATTAATTGTGTAGTCTACCATAAGGAATCAAAGTAAGGCTATATCTAGTTTTCCCTTTGGATGCAAAATAAGGGTGAAAGGTGCAGCAGATTCTCTTTGAAGAATACACCAGAGCCAAGGGGGCCACAATGCTATCCCACGATCCCAAAAACCTTCAGAGCATAGCATGGACTTAGGAGTTAAAAAGATCTAAGTTTAAATTTCAGATCTACTACTTATGATTGCGAGGAAGCACCAGTCTCCTCTCTGTAAATGGGAACAATACCTACCTAACAAAGTAGTGAGGACTGAAATCATGGGCATGAAGAACTAGGGACTGTTCTGCCAATTCCTCAAACAAAGAACAGCATTCTTCCCCATTCATTCTACTTCACTATTCAGACTCAAATGAAATAAAGATGTACGCTAAATAAATTCAGCTTGTTTTATTCATGAACTTCCTTTATTTAGGAAATAAACTGAATAGTAAATAGGGTTTACTCTTTGTCAACACTATGTTCAGAGCTCAGGTTTTGCACTAATCACCCAAGTAAAATTCAGAACCAAGTTTTTTACACTAAAAAGATATATGCATGATTATAATCTAAATGAAGTATTACCTAGAAGAAAGATCTCTCGTTAGAAAAGATGCTCTTTGTCCTAAATCCCTCATTAACTGTAAGTCATCTTCATCCAACATATCTAAAGGAAGGGCTTCCTCTTCTTCCTCCTCTTCCCTCTCAATCCTTTTACCTGTTCCATAAAAAGAAAAAAAAAAAAATGAGAAACAAGTAGTAAGAGATGTAGAACTCTGCATATAGGAAAAACATACGCTTTTCTGGTACCTTAGCCTACTGTTTCTAAATGGGAGCACAACTCACAGGTTGGACAGGACAGCTCTTTGTTATGCTGGGGCATCCTGAGCTAGCCAAAGTGCTAGCATCTCTGACCCCTGAAACCTAAATGCCAGGATCACGCCCGGGTCACTGCAACAATCAAAAAATAAATGTCTCCACACTTTCTACAATGTCTTTCAGCGCATTTGAGAACCAATGACTGGCCCCTCAGTTCTGTCTGATCGCCAATAGCCTTCACCTCCATTCCACAGCAGCCACTCCCTCCCAAGGCCACATCCCAAACCTGGGTGCCCACCCCACTCTCAGACCATAACCCCTTGTCCCTCCAGCTCCCATTCAGTTACTGCCAATCACTTCTCTGACCAAATATAGAGGCCTTCTGACCACTCTTCTTTTTCTATTTACCAGTGTGTTCCTATCACACTGTGGTGACAGCCTACAAGTTCAAGTGGGTAAAAGCTTCGGTACACACCTTGTCTTTTTTTAAATTAAGTTTATTTTGTAGACTATTTAATGTTAGAACATAAAGAGTTTCCTTCTTTCTTGAAATACTCTTCTTTGATTTCTAAGACACTGTGTAATTCTCATTTTCTTTCTAATTCTCTGGTTCCTCCTCAAACCCCCTTATAGATTTTTCTTCCTCTACCCATTTCTTAAGTGCTAGGGTTCCTTAAAATTCTATTCTAGGTTCTGTTATTCTCATACTACACAGTATCCATAGTGATTTTACCAAGTGTAAGGCTTTAACTATAATCTGTATGTTGATAATTCCCCACACTATTCTCTCTAACCCAGGTTTTTCACTTGACACTTATGCTTTTTTTTATTAAATTTTATTGGGGTAACTTTGGTTAACAAAACCATACAGGTTTTAAGTGTGCAACTCAACAAACATCACCCGCACACCGTATCATGTGCCCATCGCCCAATGTAAAGTCTCTTTCTGTCACAGTTTCTCTCTCCTTCGCCCTCTTCCGCCTCCCCCCGGCCTCTGGCTATCACCACACTGTTATCTGAGTCTATGTGACATATATATATTATTTTTTTCACTTAATCCCTCACCATTTTACCTAGCCCCTCAAGACCCCCTCCCCTCTGACAGCTGTCAGTCTGTTCTATGTATTTATGCTTCTGTTTCTATTTTGTTTGTTATTTTTGAACCTTATACTCTCATATCCAACTGCCTGATAGACTCCAACATGTAAGAATGAAGAAATCGTTTGCTTATTTTAATATATAATTATTAACACATTATGCTTTTTAAATTCTATTGAAATTTAGATGGAAGATAACTTTATCTAACTCAACCATCACATTTTTTACAGATTAAATATCTGAAGATTAAGTAACCCACTAAAGCCACTTTGCTAGTAAGTATCCAAATTAAGAGAAAAGCCCAAGTGTCCGAACTTCCAGGCCCATGACCTTTTATATAACACAATAATATGTTCCAAGAGATCAAACTAAATAGGTTAGGATTAAAAGAATGAGATGCACATTGGAAGACTGAATAGGTCAGATGCAGTCCAATGTAACTACCCTGAAAGTATCAGTAACATTGTAGAACTGGTCTGACTCAAAACTGTCATATTCCCTACCTGTTTTGAATACTTGGGAGTTCTTGGATAGTTTTACAGAAGAATAACTCTGACAATTACAGCTCTATTTTACTACAAGTTTCCAAATAAAAAAAAAGCCCAATATTTAGAATGCTACATGAATTTTGGCAACACTGTGAAGAACACGCCAGAGAAAAGCAAAGTTCTTACCCTAGCTAACTGCCAGTGAACGGGAAAGTGACATGGCATGCTGCCTGACATTTATTTACAGCACAGTTCTGAGTTTGTTATCCCAAGGATTGTATCTTCAGACTTGCTTTCTAAACATACTAAAAGCCAAGGCCAGCTCTTTCTCACAGTGAATACTGTATTGAAATGTTTTCTTATACTGACTGATAAAGCATGAAGGATTACTATCCTTAGCAACTCTTACGAAGATCTGTGAGCAAGAATAGTGACTAGTAGAATGCAGTTATTTCATGAAGAACATTGTAACACAAATCGATGGAAATTAGAGCACATGAATGTACCTGGTCGTTTTTTCTTCGGATCCTCCAGGGGAATGGGTCTTTTAGACACAGCATCTTTGACAGCTTGCCTTAGTTTCCTCTGTTCTTTTCGGTACTTCTTGAGATTACTTTGTTGTTTAAATTGCTTATTTTTTAGCTTGTTTTCAAGTTTGACTTTACTTGTCTTAATCAACTTCCTAAAGCTTGGGACCTGTTTTTTATTTCTTCTCTGGAAAACAACAACAGGAGGATTGCTGCATGCAGAAATTTATATTATTTTCTTTTAAAAATCAGATTAAAGAGAACTGATTATAAATTTCACTAGACTAATTCCACAACTCTAATGCCTCACAGCCAAGGATCTTGCATGTAAGAGCTATAACCAAACTATGGCATTAATCCTACAGAATGGCACTAGAGCAGCAGTTATTCAACCAAGGGTCTTATTCATGACCAAAAGCCACAGCTACTAAAGAGGATCCAAGACCCCTAAAAAAGTTAAGACCCACTGATCTAGTGCTAAGTGGTTATTCAAGGCTATCTTAACTAGTTTTGCATACTCAGAGCAAAATGCTGGCTGTCTTTAACAACAGCTGACATTTATATAATGCTTTACCATTTACAAAGCTCTCCAACATATTACCTCCAATAGCTTACTTAGTTAAGCAATGATTGCCGTTATCCTCACATTACCGATAAAGTTAAGCCTTACAGATGACTTGTTAAAGACCTTTAAACTAAGGAAGGCAACGCTGAATTCGAGTCTTCTGATTCCGACTCTCTTGCTGGTGACCGCTTATTCATAAATCCAAATCCTAGGGCTAGCTCTAATTTTCTGCGAGAACCAGAGCAAATCACTTGCTTTTCTATCTTCTTATCTTTTAGGGGAAAGAAAAGGACCCGTTTCGAATCCCATGACTCACACTATAAATTCACTAAGAACAAGATCGTGCTTCTCATCAGTAAAATAGGGGTTCGAAAGACAATCGTGAACAACCCTTCGATGTTTGACATCCTAGCGATGCAAGACTCGATGCTAGCCTCATCGTGGCTCCTGAAGCCGAGCCCGAGCACAATGAGCAAAGAAGGAAGAATCAGGTGAAAAAGCTAAGAAGTGGACAGCGCAGAGAACCAAGAGGGAGCCCCGAGTCTAGGCCACCGCCCCCTAAACAAGGGTGAAAAACCGGGCGGTGGCTCTCAGCCAAAGCAGTCCTAAATCGCGGGGTCTGGGCTTCTGAAGACCCTTACCGCCTTCATCCTTAAATCTGAAGGAAGCTCCGGCGCGACAAATCCACCACGGGCAGGAATAAGCCAGGAATCCCAATAGGAAGACACACGTGTTGCAGTGGCAACACAGCAGAACGGAAGCTGTCGCTAGGCCCTCCCCATTCGGAAATCCCGCCGGAAATGGAGGCGGGACTTCCGTAGACAGGCTCGGGGGTGCGCCCTCTCGTGGTGACTGTGGCCCCGGTGTGCGCGCGCCTGGGCACAGCAAGCTCAGAACTGCGTGAGCCAAAGGCTGGTGGCTCCGGGCGGATGTTTTACAAGGTCTCGGCGCCCTTGACTCTTTCCGGATTTCCTTGAAAGCGTTTGGGAAATCGGACTCCACATCTCAGAACGAAAACACTCCATTTTTTAAATCACCTCCGTGCGTTTTGGGCTTCTCGCGTAGATTATTATAGTCTCATAGTACTGTTATAGATACTGATTTTTGTGTCTGTTCCCTCCCGTTAAGTCCTGAGGGCCGAGAAGAGCTTATTCCTTTTGTGTAAAGCCCGCCCCTCGCCTGACCTCCAACAGCTCCCTTCGGAAATTCCGAATTTCTCGGGACCTTCCGGTACTCGGAAGTTTGTGATGGTTGATAGTTATTTTATTTTGAAACACTTTTTGCCTTAATAACCATTGCCTGATAAAGAGGTTTCTCAGACTCATCTGTATTTCCATATTTCGCAACATTACCTTTGCATAAATTATACTACCTGCTTAGTAATTCTGCCAAAATTTTAACAGATTAATGCTTTGCAAGAATAAAAACATGTTTTTCTTCAAAATGATTGACTCTAAAAGACTTTTTTATGAATAAATTTAAGCATTCCACTTAATGGTATTTAAAAGAAAAAAACAAAAAGCCTATGATTCCTGAGCATTGCTGCCTCGGTCTGGCCTGCCAGTCCTGAGCCAACTGGGAAAAACCAGCAGGCTCAGAAGATGCTGAGTTTCCTGTGGGTGTTGGTCTTAAAGCGACTGAGAAGAAACCTCCCAGTTTCTGGATCTCACTTCAAAAACCAAGAATCCCATCCTCTCTGGAATTCTTTCCATCCTTCCAACTACCCCAAGTTCCCCATTGCTCTCTCTCCTCACACACACACTCACAAACAGCAGTGCCTGTCCCCCTGGAGTATTACTTCATCAAGCAAATCGAAAACGTTTGCCTGTCGTCTTCCCAAGTGTCTGATTTCCTTCCCCCAAAACAACTTATTTGTGGTTACTCCCATCTTTTTTTCAGACTTCCCTCAAGTCTCTCCAAGGGAGAGGCACCAGCAGCATTTCAGTTCAAAACCAACTTCCAGCTTCATCAGACTCCTGTATCACTAATTCCCTTCTTGCCTGTGTTATTTCCCTTCCTAATGGATTCTTCCCCTTGGCTTATAAACACGTTCAAATCTCTTCCATCCTCAAATTCTTTTTCTAATTTAACCTTATCTCCTTTTGATTTTTGTTTCATTTTCCTCTTTTTCTGCTGTCCTTTAAAAAAAAAAAACTAGTATGTACTGGTGTCTCCATTTCCTCTTTTCTATTATCACAGTCCAAGCCTGTCCTAGCTTTTTGGGGAATTAAGTCATAGTCTTGGCCCATTTTAAGTTTATAATCAACTAAAATCACTGGATGATTTTAAAGCTATTGTTGCTAAGCTAAATCTCTTCCATCTTAAGCTTGAGCAATCTATTATTTGAACTAAAACTTAAAAATGGAAGTTTACTACCTTAATCTTGGTTTTTCAGCTTTGTGTCATTTCCAGTTCACTCAATCCACTGCTAAGCTCAGTTTGGACTCTAGATCCTCTTGGATCCTCCAGGGTTCTGGTGGACACTTGGGCTTAAAGTGGTCACTGGGCGACCCTGAACTAGCTTCACAAGGATTGTACCCAGAGATTCCTGTGAGCTCTTTTCTTATGAGAGGTCTGTTAACCCATCTGGCTCTGCTCATAACATCCCACTGAAACTGCTCTCATTAAGGTCATCAAGAACCTCCAGGTTGTGATTTTTTTTCTCTTTTAAGTGTGCACTGAATTACATCATTTCTTTTTCCTTCTTTTTTAACCTTGCTAGATTTTTCCGCTCCATTTCTCCTTTCTCATGTTAGAACTTGACTCCTGTGGCTCCCCTGACAGCCTATTCCCCACATTCTCCCACCTCTATTCCTTCTTCCTCTGGCCTCTTCAATGTTTGTTGGCTCTCAGGGTTCTAGTCCTGGTCCACTTTGCTACTTCTCTTCTTGTTCTACTTGCTCTTCCAGTGTGGTCTCATTCATCTACCTATTACGGAGATATCCCAGTTCCCATCTCTCCCTCAAGCTCAGTCTTAAAGCTTCCATCTTGTAGCCACCTGCCTCCTGCACATCTCCACAAGGCAACCACACAACTTCAACTTACTGCGTTTAAAACCAAACTCCAAACTATTTTTTTTCACTGATCCCTCTTCCAGCATTCCCTGTTTCATTCATTGACCCACTGCTAAAAATCCCAATACTCCAGAGATCTTTGGAAGCAAGCCAGGGATTTCTTGGCCACTCACATATTATAATTCTTTCATTTTCTACAAACAAACTGGTTTGAACCTGTCACTAAGTGGACATGGCACAATAAGGCTGCTGATGTTCCAGTCCCTCAAGATAATTTATATAAGCCATAAAAAGGGACCTTGAAGAAACTAAAAATGGGTAATAGGCTCAAAGTAGATGCTTTATATTTCCGGATGAAAAATCACTAAATGGTTCCAGATTATAAATGTAAATCTCCAAAGTCACAGCATTAAGTATTTGAAAATATATATGTCATGATCTCTACCTTTGACATTGTTAAAATATACTTAAGAAAAACATACAGTCAAGAAAGATAATTAAACATGACCAAATAGAGATCAACAAAAGAGATTGCATAGGTGCTAAAAAAGGGTAAAGGTGTTTTGGTGGAAATGACAAAGCAATATATGCTTAAATGTACCCTTGTAGAAAGGATCAAGTTCAAATAGGTGGCATAGTATTTTCTAAGCATAGTTACACAGATAGTGCAAAAAATTTATATTGTGGTCCATTAGGAAGTTAGATTAAAACAGCTAGTAATAGTCATAATAACGATGATTAATTGTTAAATTAAAATTAATTGTTAATAAAAAACAAACATAACAAAAATAATAGTCACATAGCAATGTTATTGGTGTCCCATCGACATCCTCTCGGAACTTCTCATTCCATACATGCCTCAAAAATTTCTCGATGAGAGCTTGCAACTTTCATCCTGAGGACTTTTTCTCAGTCCCTGCAGGGCAGGCCAGAGTGCCAAGGAATTTTTGCCCTCAGCCAATGATCAATGTAAGCAGAAGGACAACGGTGCCAATTATAGTAGACTGAAAAATGTCCTCCAAAGGTATCAGGCCCTAATCCTCAAAACCTGTTACTATTACCTTACATGGATGGCCAAAAGTGTAATTAAGGATCTTGAGATGCGGAGATTATGATTGACTATCCAGGGGGTGCCTAAATGTGATCATATGTGTCCATATAAGAGCTAGGGGGAGGGTGATTTCACACAGACAGAAGAGGAGGAGGCAATGGAACCACAGAAGTAGAGATTGTTGCAATTTAAACAGAAATCAAGAAATGCCAATAACCACCAGAAGGGAGAAAAGGCAGATTCTCCTCTAGAGCTTCTGAGGGAAACAAGGTCCTCCTGACAGCTTTATTCCAGTGATAATGATTTTGGATTTCTGGCTTCTAGATCTGTTGTTTTCAGCCCCCACGTGTGTGGTAATTTGTTACAGCAGCCATAGAAAACTAGTATACCTCTATCTATAATAATAAATATACCAATGTCCTCCTCAAAGGTAGGATAACTCCGAGGTGCATGCTACATTTTCTTCTGGAGGTTCACAAAAGGGCTGAGCTCTACCTGCAGAGGTAACCCACTCATCAGCCCACTCTGTTACTGTCCTTCTCTTCCCAGTCCCACTCCTTCATCCTGCGATCAGTGGTTCCTGGACTGCCTTCAAAATAAACCACTTGCACTCAGATCCTTGCGCATTAGTTTCCTGGGGCTGCCATAACAATGAACCACAAATTGCATGACTTAAAACAACAGAATTTTGTTCTTTTATAGTTCTGGAGGTTAGAGATACAGGTGTTGGCAAAGTTGATTTCTTTTTAGGGAATCTGTTCCATGTTTCTCTCCTAGCTTCTGGTGACGGCTGACAATCTTTGGCATTCTTTAGCTGGTAGGTATATCACTCCAATCTTTGCCTCTGTAGCATTCTCCCTTGACTTTCTGTTTTCCCCTCATGTAAGGACACTAGTTATATTGGATTAAGGATCCACTCTATAATTTTTTTTATAAAGTTTGTTTTTGTTTTTGTTTTTATTTTTATTTTAGAGAGGGGAGAAGGGAGGGAGAAAAACATTGATGTGAGGGAGAAACTTAGATTGGTCACCTTCTGTCTTCTGCAAGGGCCCCAATGGGGGCAGAGCACAGCCTGAAACCCAGGCATGTGCCCTGACTGGGAATTGAACCGGTGACCTTTCAGTTTGCAGGACTATACTCAACCCACTGAATCACATTGGCCAGGGCTTAAGGGTCCAATCTCATGGCCTCATCTCAACTTGATTATGTTAGCAAAGGCCTTATGTCTAAAGAAGCTTAGCTTCTCAGGTACTAAGGGTTAGGATTTTAACATTTTTGCAGGCATACACAATTCAACCCCTAACACCTGGACTCAGGGGTCAAATACGGAGACCCTCCAATGTAAGACAGCTATCACTTACTAAGCACTTTTTACAGTTCCTTAGATTATTTCATTTTATCCTCAATAATCTTATGAGATAAATATTAGCTTCATTTTAAAGTTAACGAACCTGAGGATTAGGTTTATAGTTTAGCAAAGTCTGTGTTTACACAAGGTGGAAAATGTATTAAGTTTTCAATCCCAACAATGAGAGTGTTTTTTCAGCAAAAGGGATCAAATACCTTAAGCTCTTTTCCTAATCTGCAATATTATAGATTGGAAAAAAATTAAACAGGGATTTTCCTAGGGTTGTGATATATGTTCTTTTCTATTTAAGATTTTTGTTGATAAAGTAAGCTTCTAAGACATGACATTTCCTCTTTCTTTACTTACGTGGGCTGTTCAGAGCCATTCTTTATTTATTCATTGCTTTTCAAAATCTCTAGGGAAGAGGAAGTAGATTCCATGCACAAAGTCCTGTACAGTTTCTGACAGTCCCTTTGGCAGCAATAGTTCCTCACTCTCCTCTCTGTACCAGACTCTGCTAGGAGCTCTCTGAAAGAGTGTTCCATGAAACAAAGATGCATTGTCTCTAGGCCTCTATTCTGAAGCTGCGGGTAAGCATAGCTGAGCAGGGAAGAGACTATAGAATGAAACTAACGTCTAAAGGGTGGTATATGCAATTCTCACACCTCCACAGTGCTGTCCCTGCTCATTCTAATGTTCTCTACTCCACCATCACCAAAGCTTCTCTCCTCTTGTTCCAAGTTTCAATACTTCCATTCATGGGCTTAAAACCGCATATACTCCCAAGACCTGCTTAGGTCACATTTATGCTTCTGACTGTCTTCCTGCACTTTCCAAGCTGATGCTGCTGGTTATAATAAAAACCCACTTGGGTGAATAAACGGATATGTAAGTTAAATAAGTAGATTATCTTATTTCTACTTAACATAGAAATAAGATGAGAGGTTTGGAGGATCCAAAATATCTCCTCCTACATCTGTCACACTGGGAAGAAGCTAATGATTTGCACTTAAGGAATCTCTTTTGGGGGACCATTAGAGGGGAAAGCACTTTTTAATATTCTACTTAGGACTTTTAACATCCAAAAGAAGAAGAAGGAAATTGGTGGCTTTTGGAGGTGGCAGAAATGGGAAGTGGAAGAGGGGAAGGATGTAAGTAAAACAGCCAAGTTCCAAAACAGCTACATTTTTTTAAGTTTTTTAAACAGATTTTATTTATTTATTTAGAAAGAAGGGAAGGTGGGGGAAAGGGAGAGAAACATCAATCGGTTGCCTTGCCTCTTGCTCACACCCCAGTTGAGCCATGCAGGCCAGGGCCAAAGCAGCTTTTAAACATCATATAATGATGTGTATATATATCATAATATAATGACGTTTCAGTGGGCACATGAATTATCTATTTCTATTTCACAAATTACCCTAAAACTTGGCAATTTAAAACGTTAATAAGTGTTTATTATTTCACACAGTCTCTGTAGTTCTGGAACTTAGAAGTGGCTTAGCAGGATGGTACTGGTTCTGGGAGCTGTGGTCCACATGCTTGACAAGGCTGTGGTCATCTCAAGATTTTACTGAGACCCAAAGGTTAACTCCTAACATGGCTCACTCATACGGCCCTTGATCAGAGACCTTAGTTTCTTACTGGCTGTTGGCAGGAAGCGTCAGTTTCTCGGTATGTGAGCCTCTCCATAAGGCTGCTCAAATGTCTTCGCGACATAGCAGCTGGCTGCTCCCAGAGCAGGTTATCCAAGAGAGCAAGGGGAAGACAAATGCTTTTTAAGATCAATTCGATAATCATCACTTCCACTATTCAATTTATTGAATTAAGTTACCGTATTTTAGGACCATAAGACGCACCTAGGTTTTAGAGGAAGAAAATAGGGGAAAATTTTTGAAGCAAAAAGTGTGGTGAAATGTTTAATAACATAACATTTCACCAATGCAAATGTAAACAGAACTCAAAAGCAGCATTAACAACCATTATTTCCCCCAAACTGGGGAGAGGGGGGATTGCTTCTTATAGTCCGAAAAATAAGGTACTTAATTCAGACCACACTCAGTGATAGAGGTATTAGAGTTCAGTTTTCGAAGAGAGGGGTATCAAAAACTTTGTGGACATATTTAAAAAACATCAGTGTTGGGTTCAGTGAACGTTTATTGAACATCTTTACTGGGATCTGAGTAGACACTGGAATTCCAACACAAATTATTTTCCTATCACCCAGGACTAAAGAAATCAGAAGTTTTTTGTGGGTAGACAAGAAGCAATTTTAGCATGTAGGACATTATAGAACTATAGCAGGTTTAAAGCTAAATGAACGTGAAGGCAAGATTTACGTCTCATACAGCATGAGGGACTGACTTTCTACTGAGCAGAGGAGAAAGGTTATTTTCTAACATGTGTGACTACCTATTCATAAAACTTTGTAGGACCTGAACTGAGAACTAAATACCAAATTACAGCAATAGTAAATTAATCCATCCTGTAATGCCTTACACCTGAGTCCTTATTTTTTTTAATCTATTTACTGGTTTGTTTTATGAAATTTTACTGATGAATTAGGATGAACCCTTAGACACATGTATCCCACCGAGTTGCTGTGGGTTTCTATTACGGCAGTTCTGCTGGTTGTTTTCTGTTACCTGTTTCTTTGACACAGTCAGCTCTTTTCCCTAGAACTTAGAGCAGTACAGGGCCACAAACTGGAGACTATGGACTTAACTCTGCCAGTGAACTTGTTTGTTTGGTTAAAACAGTGTGTGTGAGAGTGATATTTTAACTAATTTTGAATACCTTTAGGTGGGAAACACACTCAGTACGCACTCTCTAATTCCCCACAGGCCCCACCACTTCCTGTTGTCTGGTATCCATCAGCCTATTGGTCCCTAAAGGCGTGTGTGTATGAGACCCATGCATGTAGATTTTAAATTATAGGACTATACGATGTAGTACTCGTTCAGCCTATTCTTCCTCTCTATCCTAAGGGTGAGCTGGTTCCTGTAGATCACTTCTGGCTTTATATCGAAAGCGCTGTTTTGGTAGCCATCTCCCCTTTTAGTTTAGTCAGTGATCGCCATGCATTCTGTTAAACTCTATTTTCTACCTGTCTTCCTTCTCTCCCTCCAGTCAGCATTCTTGTGGAGTCTCTTTGTCCTCCTTCTCTCGATGCCCACATCCTAAATGGTACATGGGAAAAGGCGGAAATGGAGGGCACAAAGACTTAGTCATTACTAATTTTTTATTTTTAATGTATTTTATTGATTATGCTATTACAGTTGTCCCATTCACCCTCCTTTATTCCCCTCTGCCCTGCATACCCCACCCCACGCGCATTCCGCCCCTTTAGTTCATGTCCATGGGTCATACACATAAGTTCCTTGGCTTCTACATTTCCTATACTATTCTTGCCCTCTCCCTGTCTATTTTCTACCTACCATTTATGCTTCTTTTTTTTAATATATTTTATTGATTATGCTATTACAGTTGTCCCGTTTCTCCCCCATCATTCCCCCCACCCTGCACACCCTCTCCCACCCACATTCCCCCCTTTAGTTCATGTCCTTGTGTCATAAGTTCTTTAGCTTCTACATTTCCCATACTATTCTTGCCCTCCCCCTGTCTATTTTCTACCCACTATCTATGCTACTCATTCTCTGTACCTTTCCCCCCACTCTTTCTCCCACGCCCCTGTTGCTAACCCTCCATATGATCTCCATTTCTGTGGTTCTGTTCCTGTTCTAGCTGTTTGCTTAGTTTGCTTTTGTTTTAGGTGTGGTTCTTAATAGCTGTGAGTTTGCTGTCTTTTCATTGTCATATTTTTGATCTTCTTTTTCTTAGATAAGTCCCTTTACCATTTATGCTTCTTATTCCCTGTACCTTTTCCCCCTCTCCCACTCCCACACCTCCACTGATAAACCTCCATGTGATCTCCATTACTGTGATTCTGTTCCTGTTCTATTGTTTGCTTAGTTTGTTTGTGGGTGGTTGTTTGTTTTTAGGTTTGGTTGTTAATAGCTGTGAGTTTATTGTCATTTTACTATTCATATTTTTATTTTCTTTTTCTTAGATAAGTCCTTTTAACATCTCATATAATAAGGGCTGGGTGATGAGGAACTCCTTTAACTTGACCTTATCTGGGAAGAACTTTATCTGCCCTTCCATTCTAAATGATAGCTTTGCTGGATAGAGCAATCTTGGATGTAGGTCCTTGCCTTTCATGACTTGGAATATTTCTTCCCAGCCCCTTCTTGCCTGTAAGATTTCTTTTGAGAAATCAGCTGACAGTCTGATGGGAACTCCTCTGTAGGTAACTCTCTACTTTTGTCTTGCTGCTTTTAAGATTCTCTCCTTCTCTTTAATCTTGGGTAATGTAATTATGATGTGCCTGGTGTATTCCTCCTCGGGTCCAACTTCTTTGGGACTCTCTGAGCTTTCTGGACTTCCTGGAAGTCTATTTCCTTTGCCAAATTGGGGAAGTTCTCCTTTATTATTTGTTCAAATAAGTTTTCAATTTCTTGGTCTTCCTCTTCTCCTTCTGGCACCCCTATGATTCGGATGTTGGACTGTTTAAAGATGTCCTGGAGGTTCCTGAGCCTCTCCACATTTTTTTTTTTTTTTTGAATTCTTGTTTCTTCATTCTGTTCTGGTTGACTGTTTCTTCTTTCCTTTTGCTCCAAACCATTGATTTGAGTCCTGCTTTCCTTCCTGTCACTATTGGTTTCCTGTAGATTTTTCTTTATTTCACATAATGCAACCATCATTGTTGCCTGGGTCTTTTTTTATGCTGTTGAAGTACCCAGTGAGTTTCTGGAGCATCTTGATAACCAGTGTTTTGAACTGTTTATCTGATAGGTTGACTATCTCTTCATGGCTTATTTGTATTTTTTCTGGAGCTTTGATCTATTCTTTCATTTGGGCCTTTTTTTTTTTTTTTTTTGGGTCTCGGTGCACCCCTTTAGTAACGGGGAGAGCCTTAGGTGTTCGCCAGGGCAGGGCAACTCACATGGCCTTTTGTGCCACTGTAGGTAGAGGAGGAGTCAGAGAGGGAACAATGGGGATTGCTCCGCTCTCTGCTGGATTTCAGTCACTTCCCCTGCTTCCCACAAGCAAATTGGGTCCTTCTGGTGCTGATTCCTGGGTGGGTGGGCTTGTGTACGTTCTAGGACCCTGTGGGTCTCTCCAACCAGCTCTTCTGTGAGGCTGGGAGTTTCTCCTTCTGCCTCAACCACACAGGTGTTTTCAGTCAGAGGTTTGAGGCTTTATTTCCCCGCACTGGGACCCCAGGTTGTGCGGTCTGTCTTGCTTCCCAGTTGTTCCTCCCACTTTATCCACACATGAATGTGGGACCACCCAGCCTGCCAGCCACTGCCTTGCCGCAAGTCCTCTCTGCCCAACTGCCTGTCTCCACCCCTCCTACCAATCTGGATGAATGTTTCTTCTCTAACTCCTTGGTTGTCAGACTTCCATACAGTTTGATTTTTTTCTAGAGGTTCTGATTCTTTTTTTATTTTTAATCTGTTGTTGTCCTTCTTTTGGTTGTGCAAAGAGGCACAGTGTGTCTACCTACACCTCCATCTTGGCCGGAAGTCAGTCTTCACTAATTTTTAAAATAGGAATAACACCTACCTGTGAGGAATTTCCTTTCTAAAGGAAATTAGAGGGAATGTGTGTGTGTCTAAGTGTGCTTGTCTGTGTGTTAGTGATTAGACTTTCTAGCAGATGGATTAGTATGTGCAAAGAAAGCCCTGTGACCAAAGGGAGCACAGGCTTATTACTGGTCAGAGTTAACTGCCTGCTCAGTTTCTCTCTTTTCTGACCTCCTCTACCTTCTTCCCTTCTTCCTCCCACCCATTTTTCTTTCTTTCTTTCTTTCTTTTCTTTCTTTCTTTCTTTCTTTCTTTCTTTCTTTCTTTCTTTCTTTCTCTTTCTCCTTTCTTCTTTCTTTCTTTCTCTTCTTTCTCTTCTTTCTTTCCTTCCTCCCTTCCTTCTTCCCTCTCTCTCCCTCCCTTCCTTCCTTCCTCCCTTCTATCCTTCCTCCTTGAATGCAGAAAGTTAACACCTTCCTCAGTTCTTGATACATTATCATCATTAATTCATCCAAAGATTGTTGCATTTTTTATTTAGCAGTATATTCAATTTTATCCCCTTTCAGCAATTCCTTTCTCCTTTCTTCCATAGGCAACCATTTTCATGCACTTAACACAGAGTTTTAAAATTTAATTATGTTCTTGTGAAAATATATATTTATGGTTTTGTATATGTACTTTTAACATATGTAAATGATACTGTATTATTATTTTCTTTTTTCACTTGGCACTATGTTCTTAATGTCCATCTCAGGAGTTCTGTGTATATCTAATCTATTGTTTCTGATTGTTGTATAGTTCCCTATGATGGTTCATCTATCATTTATTGTATTTACTCCAATTCTGGATTTTCTGCAATTCCTTTTTACCTAAAACAACAACAACACTTGCAGAATCTAATGAGCATCTTCAAACTTTTCCCCTGAGGGACAGGTGAGAAAATTCCTTTCAAGGATGTAACCAGGAGTGGAGTTGCTGGGTCAGAGGTCATGCATGCCTTTGATTTGACTTAGTCATGCCAGCAGGGTCTCCAGAATACCTGCAGTCATCAGAGGTTTTCTGTTATATGGTTATCTCATCCCCATTGCTCTCCAACAGACCATCCTGGATTCTTCTTTTCAATTACTCTTTTTTCTTCACCGCTTTCATACTTCACAAACCCATTGTGGACAAGCCACCAGGGTTCTAGTCTTCCCAAGTAGCCTAGATGCAGACCCAGTTTACGGTATCCCCTTGAGAATTCACAGCACACAGCTATATGCTAAAGATAATCCCCATCTTCTAAAGGAGGTTTCTGTTTTCTTTTCCTAAACCTTTAAAGTACTGTAGCCCTGACTGCCATGGCTCTACTGGGCATTGTCCCCCAAAGTGAAGGGTCACCAGTTCAATTACCAGTCCAGGCACTTGTATGAATTGTGGGCCTGGTCCCCAGCTGGAGCACTTGTGAGAGATAACCAATCTGATGTTTCTCTCTCACACTGACGTTTCTCTCGTTCTCTTTCTCTCACACTTCCCCTCTCTCTAAAAATAAATAAATAAAATTAAAAAAATAAAGTGCCGTAACACTTTGGCCTGTAATCGTACACTTTCAATTCACCGGTATTTCTTAGAATTATTTAGTCACTAAGGTGGACTGGAAGAAGGTCGAGCCAAAGAAATTTTGACTTATTGTAAAAAGAAGAAACATAAAGGGCTATGTAATTTGAAGATCTGGCGAGGGAGGAATTCAGCTTCATTAATAGTCAAAGGGAAGTAATTTGAAATAGTTAAGAAAAGTCCTTTTACTCATACAAAATTAGGAAATCTTTTTAAAAGATCTAATCTATCTTTGGTGAGGGTTCAGGAAGATAGGCAAGTGGGAAATGTAAAACCTCTCTGGAGAGTAATTTGAAAATATGTATCAAAGGAGAATGAAACTGTACAGTGCAGAAACGTGACAGGCATCATCTTGACTAACTTACTGAAATTAGTATCACCAGGATTGGAATCAACCAACATTATGAGCTTCCTGATTCAATGCATGGAGAAGGACACAACGTCGCTTTTGTGGTATTCTTACCGAAAATGCAATTATCTAAATTTAATTATGAGGAAACAATTAGACCAACCTAAACTAAGGGACATCTTAAATATAATTGGGAAAACTTCTTCAAAAGTGTCAAGGTCATTCAGGATCAGCTCCATAATTGACAGAACCCAATTCAAATTAAAATGTGAGATTCCTTCTTCCAGAATGATTAAGAATTTCAAGATGGCAACAGCAGAACATTAAACAAATGCGCAGGCCCCTGTGCACTGGACAGGGAGCATGCCCATGAAGCTGGCCCTGAGGTCATGAAACACACGGGAAGACAGAAGCTCTCCTGCAGTGGAGGGATAGAAGGAGGTGTGAAAACTACACATCTTTTTTTGTTGTTGTTATATTTTATTGATTATGATATTACAGTTGTCCCATTTCTCCCCCATCATTCCCCTCCACCCTACACATCCCCCACCCACATTCCCCCCTTTAGTTCATGTCCATGTGTCATAAGTTCTTTAGCTTCTACTTTTCCCACACTAGCCCTCCCCTTGTCTATTTTCTACCCACCGTCTATGCTACTTGTTCTCTGTACCTTTTCCCCCTCTCTCCTCCTCCCACTCCCCTGTTGCTAACCCTCCATGTGATCTCCATTTCTGTGGTTCTGTTCCTGTTCTAGTTGTTTGCTTTTGTTTTAGGTGTGGTTGTTAATATCTCTGAGTTTGCTGTCTCTTTAGTGTCATATTTTTTATCCTCTTTTTCTTAGGTAAGTCCCTTTAACATTTCATAGAATAAGGGTTTGGTGATGATGAACTCCTTGAACTTGACCTTATCTGAGAAGCACTTTATCTTCCCTTCCATTCTAAATGAAAGCTTTGCTGGATAGAGCAATTTTGGATGTCAGTCCTTGCCTTTCATGACTTGGAATACTTCTTTCCAGCCCCTTCTTGCCTGGAAGGTCTCCTCTGAGAAATCAGCTGACAGACTGATGGGAACTCCTTTGTAGGTGACTGTGCCCTTATCCCTTGCTGCTTCTAGAATTCTCTCCTTCATTTGAATCTCGGCTAATGTAATTATGATGTGCCTGATGTGTTCCTCCTTGGGTCCAACTTGTCTGGGACTCTCTGAGTTTCCTGGACTTCCTGGTAGTCTATTTCCTTTGCCAGATTGGGGAAGTTCTCCTTTATTATTGGTTCAAATAAGTTTTCCACTTGTTGCTCTTCCTCTACCCCTTCTGGTAACCCTATAATTTGGATGTCGGGACATTTAAAGATGTCCTGGAGGTTCCTAAGCCTCTCCTCATTTTTTTGAATTCTTTTTTCTTCATTGTTTTCTGATTGGATGTTTGTTTCTTCCTTCTGGTCCACTCCATTGATCTGAGTCCCAGTTTTCCTCCCATCACTATTGGTTCCTGTGCATTTTCCTTTATTTCACTTAGTGCAGCCTTCATTTGTTCATCTAATTTGCAACCAAAATCAACCAATTCTGTGAGCATCCTGATCACCAGGGCTTTGAACTGTGCATCTGATAGGTTGGCTATCTCTTGGTCGCTTAGATGAATTGGCTCTGGGGCTTTGATCTGTTCTCCCATTTGAGCCATTTTTGTCTCTCTCTCTCTCTCTCTCTCTCTCTCTCTCTCTCTCTCTCTCTCTCTCTCTCTGTTCTGGTTGTGGCTGTTACATAGTGAGGAGCGGAGCCTTAGGTGTTCACCAGGGTGGGGCAGCCCAGTTGCTGGGTTGTGATGCTGTATGTGGGGGCGGGGTCTTTGTGTTTTTAGGTTTTATTTCCAGGCGCTGGGGCCCTGGGTTGAGAGTTTTGTCTTTTTCCCCATTTTCGCCTGGATTATCTGCACGTGAATGTGGGACCGTCTGGTCAGCCAGCCGCCTTGCACCTGTGGTCTGCTAGCTGCTGCCTGGAGGCCCGGTCCAGCAGCAGCTGCTTGCTCGCCCGGTCCACCGACCTCCACTTCCTCCTTCAGCGACTCTGCCTCTCTTACCGGTCTGGATGAATGGTTGTCGGACCTCTGTACAGTTCAATTTTTCTCTCAGTTCTTGATGTTTTCTCGCTTCTAAATCTTTGTTGTCCTTAATTTTGGTTGCGCGAGGAGGCACAGTTTTTCTACCTATGCCTCCATCTTGGCCGAAAGTCCAAAAACTACACATCTTTAATCCTGCCCTAGATCAAGGACATTGTGGGACAAAAAGAAAAATTTGAATAAAGTCTTTAGATTACATAACGGTATTATATCAATGTTAATGTTGTTATTTTGATAATTATATTGTAGTTACATTAGATGTTAATTTTGGAGAAGATAAATTAAGAGCATGTGGAAATAATTTGTACTGCTTATGCAAATTGTTGTAAGTCTTGAATTATTTCAAAGTTAAAAATAAGAAAAGATGTGGGGGATCGGTGAGCGTTGGAGGACTCACTGAAATTGTCTTGGAAAATGGAGCTTAAAATGGTTTTGGGGAGGGATGAGAATTTAATGGGTAGAAAGGAGATTTGATTGGACATAGGAAAAAAACATGTACAGCAATACAAAATCATTGGCTTTCAAGTCTAATAAAAAATAAAATGTATGTTTATATCATTTTCCTTATCAATTCCAATAAATTTTCCAGAGAAATTAACCAAAGATATATATGAACATTTATATACAAGGAATTAAACCACAGAGGTGTTTGTAATAGTAAACAGCTGGAAACATCAAAATGTCCAATACTAGGACTGGTTATTTCATCCATGGAATGGGAAACAATACAGAAAATTAAATAATCTGAAAAGAGTATTCAACCAGTATCAAAATTGATTATTTCTAGATGATAGAATTGTGGCTTTTGAAAAATTTCTGTATTCTGTTCTATTGCCCAGTGGCTTTCTGTTAGACTTTTGTAATCAACATAAAGATGTCACTGGGAATATATACACTGTGTTTTACTGTATATAATGAACACCCACATATTTTGGCCCAAACTTTCAGGAAAAAGATCTTTCAAATTATATATGGCATCAAATTATATTTAGATGCTTGTTTTTGTAATATGAAGGAATTTTAGCATTTATTTTTTAACATAGTCTTGTACAAGAAATTTTTTTGTAACAAATAATTACAAAACACAAGAACAGATACAAGGTATTTCAGGTACTACCCACATATAATGTGCATCCTTATTTTTCCCTCAAAAATTTGGGCAAATGTGTGCATTATGCATGTCAAAATACAGTGTATATATGTGTTTACATACACACACATATACACGCACACTTGTGTACATATATATATATCCTATTTTAGGTCTGGCCCAAACATTTCTGAAAACACCAATACTTGACAAACTTTAGTCCTTATACTGAATTTATGTGAAAACTTTCACTTGATTACAGTAGTAGTAAATATTTGCAGAACCTGTCACTATTTTTGCAAGTCTGTGTAAAATTTTTAAATGTAGTCTTTCAAATGCTTTTTCCTCTAAATGTAGCTGAATGCCATCTCACAGTATAAATGAATATTTACAACTCTTGTTTCTTCACAATTCATAGTTATGGCATGTATTTGGAAATTAATTTTATAGTATTCTTTTGGAAAGTTACCATTCAATCACTTTTAGAATATCACAAAAAGGAAAAGGAAAAAAAAATCTAAATTCCATCATTCTCTTTTCATGTTTATCCTTTCAACCTTCATCAAGCTAGATATGCAGTTTTATACATCATTGTAATTATGATATGCAATTGTGTATCTCTACCTTTTATTTAATATTATCTGTAAAATGTTCTCATATTTCCACATTTTTATCATTTCAATTATCTTCATATTTCTCTAGAAATATTTGATATACCTAGTTTTTCCTACACTTCCCGTGTCATTGACACATTAGGTAATTTTTAACTTTCGACCATTAAACCTTTTGCTATAAGTATATTTGTATAGCTTTTATTTTATCCTTTTGAATGATTTCCTTGTGACAGATTCCCAGGAGCAGCAATACTGTGCCTCTTGACATGTGGCATCGGTTAGCTTCCCCAAGGACCAGTGTGCATTTCTAAAGCATTTCATCTGTCTCTTGGTTTCTGGCTGTCTCACTGTGGCTCACCAAATAGCAGCTGCTTTGTGATCTTACTATCATTAATTTCCCACACATAGCTCACCCCGCTGAGTTAATCTGCATATGCATCCATTCAATACTTGTAAACTAACTATAATCCACAACCTTAGTCCTGGTCACCTGTCTTACCAGCTGAGGCTTTACCAGGCAAGCATGGAATTTAAACCATCTGTAGAAGTTGAAGATGGTTTCAGTAGCAATCCAAGTCACATAGTCGCACAGAAGATTGTTCATCTCCACTGCTTTACGGAATTTTTATTTGGATTTTGATACCAAATTTGTTCCACATCTTGTCAACCAATTTTCAAATGGACATATTGAGCATATTTTTGTTTAATCATTTCATCATCAAAGACTCACAGCTTTCTGATCAGTATATAGTGAGGAAAACCTATGGTTATTTAGATTTCAATGGTGCATACTATGGAACAAATCATCTTTAGTTTAAACATTCATTCATAGGGGATGAAATTGCGTGTGTCCAAGAGTATAAATAGGAATCAGCATCAGGTGGTTTCTGAATCACGGTCTTGAGGATGATAGATATGCTTAATATGTTGAATTGGGAATTTCCTGGGAACCAGACCCCTATTTTGATAGTCTTATTCACCCATTTATTAATGTTTTCCTTTGATAAATGTTTACTGAACAACTACTATGTGATTGGCACCGTGCTAGATACTATTGCTAAGATGAACAAAACAGACATACTCCCTCCCCTCGCAGAGCTTGTATTGTGGTGTTTGTGCATGTGTGTGTGTTCGCATACTAACTAGCCCCAAACCATAAAATTATAACTGTAATACTGACTACAAAGAAAAAGAGTGTTATAGAAACATATCTGGAATCTAAGCAACTGGAGGAGAGGTCAAAGAAGACTTCTCTGAGAAGCTGATGTTAAAACCACGTCCTGCCCTAGACAAGTATAGCTCAGTTGGTTAGAACATCATCCTGATAGGTCAAGAATGCATGTTTGATCTCTGGTGAGAGCACATACAAGAAGCAACCAAGGAATGCAAAAATAAGTGGAACAACAAATTAATGTGTCTCTCTCTCCCTCTCTCTCTTTCTCTCTCTCTCCCCTCTTCCTCTCTCTCTAAAATCAATTTTAAAAAACACCTGAGTTCTGAAGAAATAGTAAGAGATAGACTGACAAGGTAGGGAAAAACCCTCTAGTCAGGGGCTGAACATGCCTGAAAATCCTTAGGGAGAAAGGGCTTACTTAGCACATAATTCAGAACTGGAGAAAGGGCAATGTGTCTGAAACACAAATAAGAAGATAAATGTGAGATGAGACCGGAGATGTAGCCGACAAAGACTCAGATCATCATGGAGAACATTCTAGATTTAGAAACTTGGAGGAGATTTGTAGTAGCTAGGTTGAAAAGAAGGCCACAGTAACTGAAATTCAGGGAGTTTGGGAGAGGTGTGGGAGAGGAAGCTAGACAAGTAGACAGACCATGAAGAGCTTTGAAGATCAAGAAAAAAGATTTTGTCTCTGGCCTTAAGGAGATAGAAAGCCACTCCATTTTCATTAAGGAAGAAGAACCCTCCCAAAGAGTACTTAGAAGAAACAGCCAAAAATGTAAGAGAAAAAATGGAAACAATAGAGTGATAGAAAGCTGAGGAAAAAGTGTTTTTGAAAAGTTAAAAGGTCGATATGATGACTAAAAAGCAGGGCAGTAACATGATCAGATTTTTATGTATAAAAATAGTACTTTGGCTTCAGCATAGAGAATTGTTCGCATATGGCCCCAAGTGAATGTGGGTAGACCAGTTGGAGGTTAATTCTGAGCCTAGGAATGAGATGATGGTGAATTAGTCTGGGTGGGTGGAATTAATGTGAAGTGAACAAATTTAAGGCATTTGCATTAGATCCTCAGACCTTATTCATTTTACAGTTGAAAATCTGTAAGGATCTGTTAGCCATCTCATTTCAGAGGACCTACTGTAAAACATGCTGAGTATAATTGATAATACTGTTTATACAATTAAAATAAAGAGAATCCCTGATCAGTGTGGCTCACTGAGTTGGGCATTGTCCTGCAAAGTGAAACTTCACCTGCCCTGCTTGCAGGTTTGGTCCCTGGGTGGGACATGTATGAGAGGCAACTGCTTGATGTTTCTCTCACATCAATGTTTCTCTCCCTCTCTTTCTCCCTCCCTTCCCCCTCTCTAAAAATAAATAAAATCTTAAAAAAATAAAAGAATAAAGATAGGAGGGAAAACAGAGAGACTTTAATAACTACTTGGTGCATTAGTTTCTTAAGACTGTGATAACAAATTACTACAAACTTGGTAGCTTAAAAAAACAAAAAATTGTTCTCTCACAGCTTTGGAGACCAGAAGTCTGAAATGAAGGGGTTGGCAGGAGTGCTTTTTTTTGAAAGGCTCTAAAGGAGAATTTGTAACTTCTAATTACTCTCCTAACTTACAGTGTCTGTCAGCGATTTTTTGTGTTCTTTGGCTTCTAGATGTATCACTCCAGTCTCTGCCCCTATTTTCACATGGACTTTCCTGTGTCTCTGTCTTTTATGTGGACACCCATCACACCTGTTTATTAGCTCTGTGAGGAGAGAGAGAGAGTGTCCAACCCAAAATGATCTCATTTTGAGAGTCTTACCTTAATTACAACTGTAGAAGCCCTTTTCTAAATAAAGTCACAGGTACTAGGGGTTAGGACTTGAACTTTTTGAGGGACACAATTCAACTCATTACTCAACAACTCAACACTTGGTTAATGGGATAAGTAAAAGAGAGTTATCAGGGATGACTCTGGGGTTTTAGGTTTTCGCACCTAAATGTAAAATGCTGTCATTCAGTGATATATGGAATAGTTCAGTACAAGCAGATTCAGAAGAGGCCATTTTGAGTTTAAGCTTGGACATACTGAGTTTGAAGTGACTTTGAAATCCCCAAGCAAAGATGTTGGCTACACAGTTAGCATATAAAGTCTGGGGTGCCCTGGCTGGTGTGGCTCAGTGGATTGAGTACCAGCCTGTGAACTAAAAGATCACTGGTTCAATTCTTGGCCATGTCCCCAGGCGAAGGTGTGTGAGTGGCAACCTATCGATGTTTCTCTCCCTCCCTTCCCTTCTCTGTAAATAAATAAATAAAATCTTTAAAAAAAGATCCAGAGAAACTGAGTAGATGGTGGTGGTATGTATAAAGATGGAGAATGCTGGAAGAACACTAGGAGAAACTCATTTTTTCATGTTATGTTTATGATGCCTAGAAATATCCATATGGAAAAGTCAGGAAGGCATTTGGATTATAATGCAGAAGCTGTAGAAACAAATTCTAGAGCCGTCAGTTTATAGGTGATCACCTACATAATGAGAATTGATGAGATTGCCTAGGTTGTGTGAGAAGGAAGAGGGTCAGAACAATTTCATTAGGGAGTTTCAGTTAAGGGAAATTCCTTCCCATGAGGACACTGAGAAGTATTAGCCAGAGAGGTAGGAGGAAAACTGAGAGAGTATTGCAACAATAAAGTCAGACAACTAAGGGAGAAAAAATTTTTTTAGAAGGGGAAAGAATGTTTCAAAAGGGAGGAAGTGATCAATAGTATAAATTCTATTGAGAGGTTAAGCAAGATGGAGACAGAAAACTTTCTGTTGGCTTGGGGACAGGGGAGTCACCACTGAGAGTAGAGAACTGTGGACAGAAACTAGAATGGAGTAAATGGGAGGTGAGAAAATGGAGATAACTTTTTAAAAAATCGAGGGGGAAACCTTAAACTTACAAAAAGTTTGTAACATAAAAATACTACAAGGAACACATATATCTTTCCCAGATTTGCTTATTGTTAACATTTTATCCCATTTCCTTTATCACTGGCTTTGTGTGTATTTGCATGCATGCATATTTTTTTCTGAATCATTAGACAGTAAATTACATACAACCTGGACCTTTATCTTAAATACTCCAGTGAGCATTTCCTAAGAATAGAAATATTTTCCTATAGATTGATATAGGAATTTTTTATTGTAAATATCAATATTTACATTGACACCTTTATTTACTCCACTGTGCATATGACAATGGTGTCAGTTGGTCTAATAATTTCCTTCATAGGATGTTTTTCTTTTCTTTAGCCAGTACAAAATCCATTTTAGGGTCAGGCATTGCATGCAATTGTCACATTGTTTTAATCTTGACCATGTCCACAGCTTTTATTTACCTTTTATGATATTTACACTTTTTGAAGAACAGAGTCCCCTCATTTCATTTTTTTTTTAAATAGAATTTTCTTCATTTAGTATTTGTCTGAGGAGTTTGTGTGATTAGGTTGAGGTTACACTTTCTCCACCACATTGTATCTTTCTCAGGGTATCATATCTGGAGGTGCACAATGTGTAAACATCTTTTCAAAAAAGCTTGGTTGTTCAGGGAAGTAGAGAGATAAGGTTGTGTCTATAAGGCAGTATTCCTGAACTTGAGCTGCGAATTAGAATTATTTGAGTAACTTTATTTTAAAATTGTATTTATTTATTTTTAGAGAGAGGGGAAGGGAGGAAAAAAGAGAGGAAGGCAAACATCAGTTGTTTGCCTCTCCTATGTGGACCAAACCTGCAGCCCAGGCTTGCGCCCCCAATCCAGAATCAAACTGGGGACTTTTCACTTTGCGGATGATGCCCAATGAACTGAGACACGCACGTCAGGATTGAGTAGCTTTTAATACCAGGGTAAGGTCCCCCCTCCTCCAGAGATACTGACTTAACTGGTCTTGGGTGGGGGCCCAGATATCAGTATTTAAAAAAACTTCCTAAATGTTACTAATGTGCAACTAATTTTGAGGAACTTGGCTGTAAGGGTATGTGGGAGGTGATGGTGATTGATTTAACATGATAGAAGGGAAAGCATGCTTGAATGTTGTTTGGAAATTTAGTACAACAAGAAAAAGTTGGAGGATTAAAGAAAGATATGAGGAATTCCAAAGCCTTTTCTTTAAGGCCCTTATACTCTCCTTGCATACAACTGTGGCAAAATAATAATATGAGATAATGATATCATGCCTCACCCTTCAATAATGAGGATGAGTTAAATATGTAGAATATAGGCAATTATATGTATTTTGTGAATTTCTGTGAAAGTCAAATTTACTTACAAAATGTAAGAATCCAAGTATAACAATAGTTTTTCATATTTTAACTAAGTTAATATTTTACATTAGTTATTGTGAATATCTTTTCTATTATAATAGTTTGATCTGATTTATAGGAAAGTACCAGCTTATATTATTTATGCCTAGAGTTGTAGTAATGTAGTAATAGGGTATCAAAGTTTTTTAAGTTGACAACACTTTATTGATTTAGACAGAGGGAAAGAGAAGAAGGAGAAGAAAGAGAGACAGAAAGAGAGAGACAGGCTTCCAGCCAAGATGGAGGCGTAGGTGGACACACTGTGCCTCGTCGAACAACCAAGATTAAGGACAACAAAGATTTAGAAACAAAAAAAAATCTAATCTGACAGAAAACTAAACTGTAAGGAAGTTCGACAATCATTCATCCAGACCCGTAGGAGGGGCGGAGTCGGTGGCCTGCAGACAGGGATCGTGGCAGGAAAAAGAGGTGGTTGGAGGCCCCAGGTGCGCAGGCAGCAGGTAGCCAACCGCGCCCGGGCACGCAAGGTGGCTAGCTAACCGCGGACACACATTCACGTGCAGATAAACCACGTGAAAACAGGGAGACAGAGCGCACTACCCAGTACCCCAGTGCTGGGAAATAAAGCCTAAAAGCACTGACTGAAAACACTTGTGGGGGTTGAGGTTCTGGGACAGACTCCCAGCCTCACAGGAGAGTATGCTGGAGAGACCCACAAGGTCCTAGAACATACACAGGCCCACCCACCTGGGAGGCAGCACCAGAAGGGCCCAATTTGCTGTGGGAAACAGCTGAAGGGACTGAAATACGAGAGAGAGTGCAGCAAGCGCCATTGTTCCCTCTCAGACCCTGCCCCACACACAGCATCACTACCCAGCAACTGGGCTGACCCACCCTGGTGAACACCTAAGGCTCCACCCCTCACTATGTAACAGCTGTGACCAGACCCCCCCCCCAAAAAAAAATGAAAACAAAAAAATATGGCTCAAGTGGAAGAACACATCAAAGGCTCAGAGCCAATACTTCCAAGAGATCAAGAGATAGCCAACCTATCAGATGCACAGTTCAAAGCACTGGGGATCAGGATGCTCACAGAATTGGTTGATTTTGGTTGCAAATTAGATGAACAAATGAAGGCTACACTAAGTGAAATGAAGGAAAACCCACAGGGAACCAATAGTGATGGGAAAAAGACTGGGACTCAAATCAATGGAGTGGACCTGAAGGAAGAAACAAACATCCAATCAGAAAACAATGAAGAAACAAGAATTCAAAAAAATGAGGAGAGGCTCAGGAACCTCCAGGACATCTTTAAATGTTCCAACATCTGAATTGTAGGGTTACCAGAAGGGGTAGAGGAAGAGCAACAAGTGGAAAACTTATTTATACAAAAAATAAAGAACTTCCCCAATCTGGCAAAGGAAATAGACTACCAGGAAGTCCAGGAAGCTCAGAGAATCCCAAAGAAGTTGGACCCGAGGAGGAACACACCAGGCACATCATAATTACATTAGCCAAGATTCAAATGAAGGAGAGAATTCTAGAAGCAGCAAGGGATAAGGGCACAGTCACCTACAAAGGAGTTCCCATCAGACTGTCAGCTGATTTCTCAGAGGAGACCTTCCAGGCAAGAAGGGGCTGGAAAGAAGTATTCCAAGTCATGAAAGGCAAGGACTGACATCCAAGATTGCTTTATCCAGCGAAGCTGTTATTTAGAATGGAAAGAGAAGATAAAGTGCTTGTCAGATAAGGTCAAGTTCAAGGAGTTCATCATCACCAAGCCCTTATTATATTGAAATGTTAAAGGGACTTATCTAAGAAAAAGAAGATAAAAAAATATGAACAGTAAAAAGACAACAAACTCACAGTTATTAACAACCACACCTAAAACCAAAGCAAACTAAGGGAACAACTAGAACAGGAACAGAACCACAGAAATGGCCCTGGCGTAGCTCAGTGGATTGAGCGCGGGCCTGCGAACCGAAGGATCGCGGTTCGATTCCCCGTCAGGGCACATGCCTGGGTTGCCAGGCCAGTTCCCGGCAGGGGACATACAAGAGGCAACCGCACATTGATGTTTCTCTCCCTCTCTCCTTCCCTTCCCCTCTAAAGATAAATAAATAAAATCTAAAAGAAAAAAAATTAAAAAAAAAAAACCACAGAAATGGAGATCATGGAGGGTTAGCAACAGGGGAGTGGGAGGAGGAGAGAGGGGAAAAGGTATAGAGAATAAGTAGCATAGATGGTAGGTAGAAAATAGACAGGGGGAAGGCAAGAATGGTATGAGAAATGCAGAAGCTAAAGAACTTATGACACATGGACATGAACTAAAGTGGGGAATGTGGGTGGGAGGGGGATGCAGGGTGGAGGGGAATGATGGAGGAAAAATGGGACAACTGTAGTAGCATAATCAATAAAATAAAATAAAATTTAAAAAAAGAAAGAGAGACAGAGAGGTAGAGAATGACACAGAGAGAAAGAGAAACATCTATTTGTTGTTCTTTGTTATTCCACTTCCACTTATTTATGAATTCATTGGTTGTTTCTTGTATGTGCTCTGAATGGGGATCAAACCCCCAACCTTGGCATATCAGTACAATGCTCTAATCAACTGAACTAACAG
The DNA here is from genome assembly GCA_039655065.1 of Glossophaga mutica. Taxonomy (NCBI): domain Eukaryota; kingdom Metazoa; phylum Chordata; class Mammalia; order Chiroptera; family Phyllostomidae; genus Glossophaga; species Glossophaga mutica. Next base: position 150,802,897 of record CM077307.1, read on the forward strand.
GCTAAGGCCCAGTATCAAAAGTTTTTAATGTCAAACTCTTAAGGACTGCAAAAAGAATATGCTACACCTTGAAAGTAGATATTTTTTTTCGGTGTAAAATAAGATTTGCTGTTACTTATCAAGACAAACTCATTGCCGCAAATGGGAAATAAAACCACTAACCCCTAATAAGAACCATTAACATAATTTAGTAGTATACAATACATATGATTATAGACAAAGTTACAAAATGTAAATGTGTTTCAGTTTTGAAGTGTGCACTGAGAAAACAGGTGGGTAATATAGGATAGCATGATTCATAAAAACTTTGCTGCTATTGTCCATGGGAGAGGGAGTAGATAACAAAATAAGCCATTTAGAGAAACAAGTTTAAAAATAGTATGACTTTATAGATGAAGAAATGGAGTGGTCAAATAAGTTAACAAGTTATTTAAGAAAGGTTTGATGGCAATAAGAAAATCACAAGGATAAATTCTCTAGGTAGAGAGGGAAGAGGTTGAAAATACAAAAGATTAAGATTGGACTGTCAGCTACCCTCATCTTTACCTATTGAATAACCATACTTATGTCTAAACATCACCTGTATAACTTAAATTTTTTAATTGAGGTGAAATTCATATAAAATGAAGTCATTTTAAAAAAGTACAATTCAGTCTATTTGCAATACCATGAAATTACCAACTGTATCTAGCTCAAAAAAAATTTTATTACTCCTGAAGAAAGCCCCATATACATTAGTCAGTCCCTCCCTCTTTTCCCCTTTCCTCAGCCATTGGCAATCATCAGTCTGCTTTCTTTTTCTATGGATTTACCTATTTTGGATAGTTCATATAAATGGAGTTATGCAATATGTGATCTTTTGTGTCTGGCTTCTTTCAATTAGCATAAAGTTTTTGAAATTGATTCCCTTTGTGATTCATATCAGGACTTCCTTTTTGTGGCTAATAGTCCATTGTATGGATACACCACATTTTCTTTATCCATTACTCTGGTTATAGACATTTTTTTGGTTCCCATCTTTTGGTTTTCATAATTAGTGCTACTGTGAATGTTTATGTACAAGTTATGATTTGAACATATTTTAACTCTTTTGGGAATATACCTAGGAGTGGAATTGCTGGGTCATTTTATTCTGTGTTTACCTTATTGAGGAATTTTCCACAGCACCTGTACCATTTTAGATTTCTTTCAGCAATGTATGAGGGTTGCACTTTCTCCAGATTCTCTGTAACACTTGTTATTTTCCAGTTTTAGATTATAGCCATCTTAGTAGGTATGAGTGCTATCTCACTGTGGTTTTGATTTGCATTTCTCTGGTGACATCATATATATGTCTATACACACATATGTATATATGTATGTGTGTGTGTATCCCTCACCTGAAGATAAGTTCATGTTTATTGATTTTAGAGAGAGAGGAGGGGGGAGAGACAGAGAAACAGAAACATCAATATGAGAAAGAAACATTAATCAGTTGCCTCCTGTATGTGCCTCCACCAGGAACTGAACCCACAACCTTTTGGTGTACAGGATAATGCTCCAACCAACTGGGCCTCTCAGCCAGGGCTCATATACGTATTAATAGCTATTACCACTAGCCAGATAGCTCAGTTGGTTAGAGCATTTGTCCAGATAAGCCAAAGTTGTGGGTTCAATCCTCGGTCAGGGCACATACAAATATCAGTCATTCAATGCATAAATAAGTGGAACAACAACTTGATGTTTCTCTCTCTCTCTCTCTCGAATCAATAAATAAGAATTTAAAAAATATCTGTTAGCATATCTTCTTTGGAGAAATGTCTGTTCAAGTGCTTTACCCATTTTATAATTGGGTTGTCTGTTGTTGAGTTATTTATATATTCTGGATACCAAACCTTATCAGATAAATGATTTGCAAATATTTTCTCACTATCTAAATTAACTTTTCCACCTCTGTCTTGGAAGTCATTTTTTCTTTTGGAAGATCTTGAAATTAATGCATTGTTAATTATGCCCATGCCACTTAGTCCTTCCTTAGGGCATTCAAAAAATGCTCATTATAAAAGACATTTGATGATTCTTAAACTGGTTTCTGGGTACTGGATATCCATTTATATATATATGTGTATATATGTGTATATATATATTATCACCCATGTAGGTTATATTCATTCTTTTGTGTGTATGGATGTATATTTGTAAGAAAAAAATTGAAGTTTGACAATGCTGCTTTCTCTACTACTGCATTCTCCTATTTCTGCTCCTTCACTGACATACTTCTAGAATGAGTAGTCTGTATTTGTTGCTTCATTTTATCCACAAGCAGTGCCTCTTTAATCCCTTGCAATGCAATTTCTTTGTCCATCCTGAAATAATGACGCTATTGAGTCTCTGCCCCACCTCCACCTTTATTCTTTCTTCCTAGGTGTTGTCACTCATGACTCACCTAGCAGCATTATGCAGATGACTCTTCAACTAGCATCTTGACCTAAGTTCTAACCCAAGTTTTACACCTGTAACTATATGCTTGATAGTACCATTCTTTTACTTTACTGGATATATTTCCCTGATTAATCAAGTTTTTCCAGCCTCTATTTCTTCAAACTACACTGGTTTCAATCTCAAGAGTTTTGTAGTAATTGCTGGTTCCTCCCTTTTCAATCACTCCTTATAACCGATGTTATCAAGTCTTGTGATTTCTACTTTAAATACACTTCATCTCCACTCAATGGTTATCACTCCATTTAAATCTATATTCACAGCATGCTGGACTTATTCCAATAGCCTCTCTCTGCCTGACTCTACTTCTTCTCCCTCCTTGAGCAATAAAGGAAATCTGTAAGAAGAGCAATGGGGATGAAGTGTGTTGCTAGAGAAGAAAGGTAACCTAAGTAGTATTGTGAAAGATGAAGGAGAGAACTCTAGAGGGTGTTGACATGAGGAGATGAAGCCCTAAATTGTGGCAATGGTGATGGAGAAGATGGATGTAAATGGGTAAAGTCGACTGGTGACCAATGAGAGCTGAAAGGATTTACATCGAACATCCCGTATTCTACTCCTATAAATTAAGTACGTCAAGTACGTGAATTTTTGCTAAGCGAGCCATAGCCGCGCTTCTGTAAGAACTGTCATACTCGGAGTGGACCAACCAACCTCCACCACCCAGACGGCTGATCCCAGATTGGCAGCTTGAGTATTATGGAGCAGGGCTCTCTAGCCGGCGTCTCTATGGTTCGCAGGATCTCCAGGTCGGGGCTTGACCGGTCCGGCTTTTGCGCGTGCGCAAGCCCAGGCACCGGCCCGCCCTCTCGCAGCTACTCGAACCCCAGTGGGAGTGGGTCTAGAAAGGTTGCGGCGGCCGCCGCCGCGGCTTCACCACCTAGGGCTATACCCGGACGGAGCCTGCGCTGGGGAGTCTTCCGCCGCCTCCGCGGGAGGCGCTCACCCGGCCCAGATGGTGGGTCCGGAGGATGCCGGAGCCTGCTCGGGAAGAAATCGCAAGTTGCTCCCTGTGCCGGCGCCTGAGTCGGCGGGCCAGGACGGGAAGACGATCCGGGCCACGGGCGGCTTTGGCGGAGGCGTCGGCGCTGTGGAGCCGCCGGAGGAGGAGGGGGAGGAAGAGGAGACGCCGCCTCAGCAGCTCCTTCGGCGTTACCTCGCGGCGGCCGGGGGGCAGCTGGAGCCCGGGCCGGGCCACTGTCGTCTCCCCGCCGGTCAGCACTGCTCTCCGCCGTCCTCAGCAGCCCAGCGCTCGGACTCCTGCCCGCCGGACTCGGGCGCCAAGCACCGAGGTGCGGAGGTGGTGGATGCCACTGCTCCTCGGCACGGAGGCATGACCAACGGTGACTCGGGCTTTCTGCTGGGCCAGGACTGTCGCGACCTGGAGGAGTCTCACGGGCTGGCCCGCGCCGGCCTCCGGAATCCACGCCACCGCCGCCTCCGCTTGGAGGGGCCTGGCGACGAGGGCGCGGACGGCGCGGGCAGCCGTTCCGACTGGGCCGCTCCGCTGGAGGACCCGCTGCGCAGCTGCTGCCTGGCGGCAGCGGACTCGCAGGAGACGGAGGGCGCGGGCTGCAGCGTGGGGGGCAGCACAGTCCGCGGTGGCCGCCGAAGCGAGGACTTGGAGCAGCCAGGAGCTGGAGTCCGAGCCGGAGCCGGGAGTCCCGAGGAAGGCGCGTCTCCCGTCACCTCGGGCGAGAGGACTAGTAGGGGCGCCGGCGCTGAGCCACTCCTCGGCTTCTCCGACGTTCACTTGAATTCTCGGAACACGTTCGAGGTGAGCCGCTGCCAGAGCGCCGGCGACCACCTGCCCCCGGCGGGGCCGCAGGTGCCCTCGTCCGCCGCGGAGCAGGGCCCCGGGGGGACCGCGGCCCGGGTTCGACGGAGCGGCGGCTTTGCCGACTTCTTCGCCAGGTACAGCGCAGGCTGAGCCGGGGCTGGGGTTGGGTTTGGGCCAAGGCCGAGTGCTGGCAGCGAGCGGCCTGGGGGCCGCCTCAGTGCCGGCTCTCGCTGGCGTCCAGACTTAGCTTTGATTTGTCACTGCGGGAAGAGGAAATGGTCTGTATTGTGCTGCCTGTGGAAGTTGTGAGCTCCGAGGGGAGCGACTCTTTCTGTTCCTTGTCGGTTGGAGGCTATACCTGCCTTTCACACCTGGTTTCTGTGTATTCAGGTCCTGCCAGCCTGGTAGTGCCCTGCCTGCAGTTTTGCCTCTTCTGGAAAAGCAGACGGCCTTCTCCGTCCCCTTTATTTATTTATTTATTTATTTATTTATTTATTTATTTATTTATTTTTACTTGTACTAAAAGGGTTGGGGGGGAGGGGATGGCGGTGTAGGGGAGGGTTGTGTTTGTGAAAGAGGGAAGTCATTTTACAGAGCTGTCTTTGTGGAGTCAATCCATTTAAATACTTTGGGAATTCTTGAAAATAGAGGAGGCTATGTCACAGTATTTAACCGTTTTTTTCCCAGTGGCCTTTATTCAAATGCAGTTTGGCGTTTAGAATTTGATCCCAGTCTTTAAAGCCAAATTACTATGGTGGTTTATCTAGAAAATCCCTCTTCTCTAATTCTGACAGATAGACTTCCACTTTTTGTAACAACTTATTTTTAATTTTTTGTGGTATTTATATTATTTGACCTGCTATTCTTAAAATTAAATTATGGTGCTGGACATTGCAGATTTCAGAATGGGGCTTTGTCGATTTGTCAGGGATAAGTAAGTAGCCAGAAAATACTCATTTTAATGCACATTAATGAAAAGTCAAAGCAATCTCCCTTGAGTCAGATTTTGACCTGCTTAAAAGAAAATCTGTAGGCAAATAGGAAAGTATTCCCAACTTGTAAAACCCTCCCTTTCACATTTCTCTCTTCTGTGTTTTTGTTCCTGTTTCAGTTAACTTCACACACACAAAAACAAATTCTATAGCTCAAGTTTCAGAGGATTATACAATTAGTGTACGTTGTAGACACACAGTCACAATTTTCTGACTGTAAATAATATTTCCTATTCTTTTTTCTACTTTATCATCACTTATTTTTCCTACTTGTATAAACTTACAAATAAATTGTAATGTGTTTAACTCAAGATTGAGAAATACTAATTTTGTGTTATAGGACAAAATATATAGAATAGTAAGATCTGCATTTGCGCCTGTGGTTGCAAAATATCTTTAAAGTTTGTGGTGGCAGTGTTTTAAAAGATCTCAAGGTGAGTTAAGTATATATATTTGTGACCTTGTGTGGCCTCTAGGTGGTCATGTTTTGATGTCAAGTGTCAAGCAGTTTTAGACCTGGGAGGGGCTCTGGAGATCACTAATTCAAACAGTGTATCCAGAGTACTTGCTCTGCACTACCCATTCATTGGGAACAGAGATGGTTTAGGCAATGGTAATGGTTCCTAACTTGGAGGTGGAGTACAGGCTAGTGGGGATTAAGTCGAAAATCACACACACACACACACACACACACACACACATGCATATATGTATGCACTGCAATTTATGACTAATAAGGCAGATCTATTATAAGAGGCTTTAATTTTAACTGTAGGCAGGAATTTTGATATAATTAAAAAAATTTTTATCCTGTAGGTTAATAGGATTTTAATTAATGTAGCTAGTTGGCATTCATATGGCCACACTAGTCATGTGTATCGGAGCACTGGATTTAAAATTAGAAACCTTAGGTACCCTGAAGTTAATTTCTCTAAACCTCATTTTTCTTCATTGAAATCTGAACGTCGAGATTCCAGGTTCATTGCTTCCTTTATGTAACATTGGTGGGAGAGGGCAGAGTCAGACAGAGGCACAATTTTTCTCTTAGCATTTAGCCAAAACCTTAACTGGATTCTGAACACCTTAAAGGCAGAGACTATGGCATTCATCTCTGAATCTATAATGCCTAGCACTGGTATAAAGAACCCCACTCAGGTGTTGAATTGGCAACTTGCATGGACTCTCCCACTCTAGGTAGTAATTTGTACATTGTAATTTTGAACAATCTTCCATCCCCAGGCAGAAGAATCAGAAATTTTCCTTGCTTCTGCAACCTAAGAGGTTTTTTTGTTTTCTTCCTATGCACAGTTATCATTTTCAACTCTGAAGCTGTGGGCTAGGGCTCCCTGTGGGGATATCTCATTCTAGTTTGTATTCCTGTTCTTGGGTGCAACCCCTAAACCCACTTCATTTTTTTATGAGGAAACTCACTGTCTAAAGAAGGTAGTTTAGTTAGTTAATGGCAGAGTTGGGATTAGGAACCAGGATTCCTAATCTTCAATCCAGGTTTATATTCCATCACAACTGCTGTTTACATGTGGCTCTTTTCTTTCCCACCTGATTATCCTCCATGTTTTCCTTCTCCTTCCTGCTTCCTTTCTTTCCTTTCCCTGGGCAAAAATCTTTAACAGAAATACTTCTAAAGAATAGCTTTAGGTTTGTTTTAACTTAAGTAAAGAGAGGGAAACATTTTACAGCATTATATCTATTACTATAAAGTTATGTTCAGTTAAGATACATCATTGGCAGGAGCTTCATTGACTGGGGTAGAAATATTACAGGAGAGAAAGGAATTTGGTACAGGATGGGACCACTGTCATAATCTCCTGCTTTCTCTCTCTTCCTGATGAGGTGAATTGTAGTTCTGTCCTTGCCGGGGGCTCGCTTCAGCTTCACAAGGGCATCTCTGTGTTTATAACTGCAACCTTGGCATATTGGGACGATGCTCTGATCAGTTGAGCTACCCGACCAGGGCATATTTTTTTTAAGCCATTTATTACTTTTTTTTAAAAGAAGATTTTGTTTATTTATTTTTAGACAGAGGAGAAGGGAGAGAGAAAGAGAGGGAGAGAGAGGGAATCAATGTGTGATTGCCTCTTGTGTGCCTCCTACTAGGGACCTGGTCTGCAACCCAGGCATGTTCCCTGACTGGGAATCAAACCAGCAATCTTTTGGTTCACAGTCCACTGAGCCACACCAGGCAGGGTGCCATTTATTACTTTGAGCATTGTTCAGACTGCAGTGTCATAGTTACTGTTATGTAGAAACCCACAGTATCTGTGTTTCCTGGTAGTGTTGATAATTTTTTACAAAGTCTTCATGGTGAATTGCAAGAATTTGGTGGCCTTAAATAGCACGACTAAGGTAGGGAATAAAGTTTGAAGATTGCTTTTCCCCTCCTATCTGAAAAGAAAATTGGCTTTCTAGATTCTGGAACATTCAGATTGATGTAGCTTTCCCTATAATTATTAACTTCTGAACTTTCTAAATGTTGTGGCAAAAAAAAAAAAAAAAAAAAAAAACATTTGCAGAGTTCTTTTTTAAATTTTTAAGTATATTTTATTGATTATGCTATTACAGTTGCCCCATTTCTCCCCCATCATTCCCCTCCACCCTGCACACCCCCTCCCACCCACATTCCCCCTCTTTAGTTCATGTCCATGTGTCATAAGTTCTTTAGCTTCTACATTTCCCACACTATTCTTGCCCTCACCCTATTTTCTCTCTACCATCTATGCTACTTATTCTCTGTACCTTTTCCTCCTCTCTTCTCGTCCCACGCCCCTGTTCCTCCATGTGATCTCCATTTCTATGGTTCTGTTTTTGTTCTAGTTGTTTGCTTTTGTTTTAGGTGTGGTTCTTAATAGCTGTGAGTTTGCTGTCTTTTCACCGTCATATTTTTTATCTTCTTTTTCTTAGATAAGTCCCTTTAACATTTCATAGAATAAGGGCTTGGTGATGATGAACTCCTTGAACTTGACCTTAACTGAGAAACACTTCATGTTCCCTTCCATTCTAAATGAAAGCTTTGCTGGATAGAGCAATTTTGGATGTAGGCCCTTGCCTTTCATGACTTGGAATACATCTTTCCAGCCCCTTCTTGCCTGCAAGGTCTCTTTTGAGAAATCAGCTGACAGTCTGATGGGAACTCCTTTGTAGGTGACTGTCCCCTTATCCCTTGCTGCTTCTAGAATTCTCTGCTTCATTTTAATCTTGGCTAATGTAATTACGATGTGCCTTGGTGTGTTCCTCCTTGGGCCCAACTTCTTTGGGACTCCCTGAGCTTCCTGGACTTCCTGGAAGTCCATTTCCTTTGCCAGATTGGGGAAGTTCTCCTTTATTATTTGTTCAGATAAGTTTTCCACTTGTTGCTCTTCTTCTTCCCCTTCTGGTAGCCCTATAATTTGGATGTTGGGATGTTTAAAGATGTCCCATAGGTTCCTAAGCCTCTCTTCATTTTTTTGAATCCTTGTTTCTTCCTTGTTTTCTGTTCGTTTGTTTGTTTGTTTCTTTCTTTCTTCCTTCTGGTCCACTCCATTGATTTGAGTCCCAGTTTTCCTCCCATCTCTATTGGTTCCCCATGCGTTTTCCTTCATTTCACGTATTGTAGCCTTCATTTTTTCATCTAATTTGTGAGCAAAATCAACTAATTCTGTGAGCATCCTGATCACCAGGGCTTTGAATTGTGCATCTGATAGGCTGGCTATCTCTTCAGTTGCTTAGAGGAATTGGCTCTGGGGTTTGGTTTGAGCCATTTTTGGTGTTTTGTTTTTTTTTTTGTTTTTTTTTGGGGGGGGTGTCTGGTCATGGTTGTTGTAGTGAGGGGTGGAGCCTTAGGTGTTCCCCAGCAGGGGGCAGCCCAGTCACTGAGTTGTGACGCTGTATGTGGGGGCGGGGTCTGAGAGGGAACATTGGCACTTGCTCTGCTCTCTCTTGGATTCCAGTCCCTTCCGCCACTTCCCCTTCACCTGGATTATCTGTGCGTGAATGTGGGACCACCTGGTCAGCCAGCCGCCTTGTGCGGCCTCACTGGGTCTGCACAGTTGCTACCCCATGCCCGGGGTCTACTAGCTGCCACCTGTATGCCTGGGGTCTGCTAGCCACTGCTGCCTGTGTGCCCGGGTCTGCACCTCCACTTTTTCCTGCCACGACTCCACCCCTCTTACGGGTCTGGATGAATGGTTGTTGGACTTCCGTACAGTTCAATTTTTCTATCAGTTCTGGTTGTTTTCTTGTTTCTGAATATTTGTTGTCCTTAATTTTGGTTCTGAGAGGAGGCACAGTGTGTCCACCTATGCCTCCATCTTGGCCAGAAGTCTGCAGAGCTCTTTTTATTAGTTAGGCTAAGTAAGGAAGAATGAAAGTTTTTTTTAGTGATTTCTTTTCACATCTAGTAGTCTTCATTCTCTCCAGTATGAAAATTGTTGCGAATATATTTTCTGTGAATTATGTATGATACTGAGAATTTAAAATTCCTCCAGTTATAAATTTTCTTAATTTGAGGTTCTCAGAAACATCAGAATCAGCACATCCTTTTTTCCTCCAGAGTTTACACTAGTTGACAAAATCATAATTCACCTGAATGAGCCATCATAGACCTGTGTCAGATAGAGCTTTGTTCCTCTGTGTATTCCTCCCAGCCAACTTAAATAAAAACTAGTTTCTTCAAAATCGGTTTCTTCAAAACAATTCCTTTGTCAACATCTTGATTAAATAAAGGCAACATATCAAACTTCTCATAAATTTTAAAAGATTTTTGTAGTTACCTGAAGCAAGCAGTTTTTAAATACAGGTGTGATATAATGATAAGGAGAATGAAGAATTATTTTGATCCAAATATCAAGTTTTTGTTAATACAAGATATAAAAGTGGAGAAATACTCATTTCTATGTCACTAATGAAATTCCATTGGACACTACTTATATATATTACTTACAATATATTAGTTATATATATTACTATTAATATAATAAGAATGTTAAAAATTTTAGAAGTAGCAGCTGATGTGGCTCAGTTAGTTGGAGTGTTGTCCTGTAGACTGAAAGGTCGAGGTTTGGTTGGATTCAGTTCCCTGTCAGGTCACATGCCTAGGTTGTGGTTCAGCCCCCTGTTGGGTACATAGGGAGGCTGCCATGTCAAGGCTGCTGATAGATACTTCTCTCTGGAATTGATGTTTCCTTCCTTCTCTCTCTTCCCCCTTCCCTTCTCTCTGAAATCAGTGAGCGTAGCCTCAGGTGAGGATGGAAAAACATTTAAAACTTTAGAAAAGCTGAAAAGAATATAATTAACTTCTCTAGAATAAAAATAAGAGTCGGAAGATTTTAGGGTGTTGTGAAACTAATGTTATAATTTTAGATGGGGGAGCTAATGGCTCAAGAGACTTTTATATCTTTTCCTTATGTCTGGCCCACCCCCCACACTTAGATTCAGTATTTTCTCTTTTTAAAAAATTTTTTGAAATTTAAAAATGTAGAAGAGGGGAAAATTTTTAAAAAGTTAAAATTTAGCGGCAGGGGAAGAGAAGGAGAATGAGAGGGAGAGAAACATCGATGTGACAGAGCAACATCTATTGGTCATCTTCCATATGTACCCTGACCAGTCAGGGACCAAACCAGCAACTCAAGCATATGCTGGGGCCAGGACCAAGGATTGAACCAGCAACCTTTTGGTTTGTGGGACAACACCCAACCAACTGAGCCACACTGGCTGGGGCAAGATTCAGTATTTTCTTAAACACACACACACACACACACACACACACACCCACTATAGGAAATAGGGATCTACACAAAACCGTTGGAAGTCCAGCATTGGTTCAAGGAATTTGATAATGGTTTTGTTTTCTCTACATTTTTAAAAAAAATTTACTGTTCAAGTACAGCTTCCTGCCTTTCCCCCCCACCTATCCCCACCACCCCAGCCATCCCCACCTACTTCCCCCCACATTCCCTCCCCACTTGGTTTTGTCCATGAGTCCTTTATGGTTGTTCCTGAAAATCCCTCACCCTTCCCCACCCCCGTTATCCCCTCTGATCTCCCCTCTGGTTACTGTCCATTTGTTCTTAATTTCAATGTCTCTGGTTATATTTTGCTTGCTTGTTTGGTTTGTTGATTAGGTTCCTGTTAATGGTGAGATCATATGCTATTTGTCCCTCACCACCTGGCTTATTTCACTTAGCATAATGCTCTCCAGTTCCATCCATGCTGTTGTAAAGGGTATGAGCTCCTTCTTTCTTTCTGCTACATAGAATCCCATTGTGTAAATGTACCACAGTTTTTTGATCCATTCATTTACCAGTGGGCACTTAAGTTGCTTCCAGCACTTGGCTATTATAAATTGTGCTGCTATGAACATTGGGGTGCATAGGTTCTTTTGGATTGGTGTTTCAGGGTTCTTAGGATATAATCCTAGCAGTGGAATTGCCAGGTCAAAAGGCAGTTCCATTTTTAGTTTTCTGAGGAAATTCCATACTCTTTTCCGTAGTGGTTGTACTAGTGTGCATTCCTACCAGCAGTGAACTAGGGTTCTCTTTTCTCCACAACCTCTTCAACACTTGTTTGTTGACTTATTATGATAGCCATTCTCACCCATGTGAAGTGGTAGTATCTCATTGTGATTTTAATTTGCATCTCTCTGATGGCTAGTGATGCTGAGCATCTTTTCATATGTCTCTAAGCCCTCTGTATGTTCTCCTTGGAGAAGTGTCTGTTCAGGTCCTTTGCCCATTTTTTAAATTGGGTTGTTTGTCTTCCTAGAGTAGAGGCGTGTGAGTTCTTTATATAATTTGGAGATCAAATCCTTGCCTGAGGTATCATTGGCAAATATGTTTTCCCATACGGTTGGTTCTCTTTTCATTGTAACGCTGTTTTCTTTAGCCATGCAGGAGCTTTTTATTTTGATGAGATCCCAGTTGTTTATTCTTTCCTTTATTGATCATGGTTTTAAGGTGAATGGTTAGAGATATGGTAGTGTGAATCTAAATTTGGTAGAATAGTATTAGAAAACGTCAGTTTTCGAGGAACTAAGGTAATTTTAAGTGCTCAAACATCATTTTGAAATTTTAAACTAAATTAATATTTTAATGCTATACCCTAGGGAGCAAAGCAGACTATTAATCCAATATTAACTTGGAGTTACCTGTTCAGTAGAAATTTTCTGAATTATTCAAAATGGGCATACTTGCTTTTTTTTAGTTTTTAATACTCTTTATTTTAGAAAAGTTTTAGATTTGCAGAAGAGTTACACAGATAACTACATAGAGAGAATTATCCCATACCATTCATTTTGTTCCCATATTTATTGTTAACATCATATTACTCAGGTACATTTGTCACAACTTAGAAAGCAACGTTTGTATAGTAAGTCCTCACTTAACATTGTTGCTAGGTTGCACAACTTTAAGTGAAAGGATGCATAACCAAACCAGTTCTACCATAGGCTGATTGATGTAAACAGAGGTACGATCCACAGTATCTCGGCATCTCATCTATGTTCTAATGAAATGACTATATTCAAGGACCTGCTGTACATTCTCTTACTTAAACCTTACAGTTTATTTGGCATAGAGTTATTGATTAAAAGATTTTTATTTGGGGAACAGTTTTGTTTTACTGTAAAGTTAGAAATGTTTAAAGTAGAAGGAAATTCAGGGATCCTTTCATTCATTGTTTAATATCCCATGGAAAACCACAGTGCTCTTGTCATATAAATCTTTTATTTGCTAGATATCACTTAGTAATGTGTTATGAATTGGATCCCAGAAATGAGTTAGACATAGTAATTAGTTGTTATTTAGGGGGACATAGAGCAATGATTTTTGAAGCTTTTAAGACTCTTTGGGGTAGTATTTATGTGATTTAACCAGTATCTGTTGACCTCCAGAAAAAAATATGAAAATATATCTTATGTCTACATAATATATGTTTCCAAAATTATTTCTTAAAAGATTTTATTCATTTTTAGAGAGAGGGGAAGGGAGGGAAAAAGAGGAAGAGAAACATCAGTGTGCAGTTGCCTCTCATGTGTCCTCCACTGGGGACCTGGCCTACAACCCAGGCATGTGCCCTGACTGGGAATCGAACCAGTGACCCTTTGGTTTGCAGGCTGGCACTCAATCCATTGAGCCACACCAGCCAGGATTCCAAAATTATTTTTATATATATTACTCTTGTAAGTTTTTTTAATTCTTGAAATATACTTGTGACCTAGGAAAGGTAGCATGTATTTTTACGTTACAGTTATTTGCCCAGAGTCAGGTAGTTAGTTAATAAAAAAAATCAGAACTAGACTATAGGTATGATTCCTAGGATTTGAAGCTAATGTGCTGATTTCTGTGAATAAGTCAATATAAGAAGTTTATGAAGAAAAACGTAGTTTTGGTGTAGTGAAAATACTATTGGCCTGAGAAATAAGAAACTTGGCTTTTGTCCTGGGTAGCTTCTTTTACCATTAAATAATTATGTGACTTGGGCAAATCACTAAATTTCTAGACTTCATTTTCCTTATCTGTGAAATTAGGAGGTTGAGAGTCCCTTCCAGATCCAGTATCCTATGATATATTATACAATTCTCTTGCATACACTGTTGTAGACTCAAGATATTTGTTGACTAAATATTAAAAATGTGAACTGAGTTAAAGAGGATGCTTAAAAAAACAGGGTATTTTCCATCTGTAAAATGATAAGGTTGTCAGAGATAGATATATCCCCCTCAACTCTAAATTCTAACTTGAACATTTCTTTCAGTAAAGATCCATCTCTGTCTCAGAGTAATCATGCAAAACATCAGTGATTTTTGTGTAGTTTCTTAGATGTGGACAGTACAGATCAGGAGTTCCAATTTTTTTTTCCTTTAGACAATGCTAGATTTTTTTCCCCTTATTTTTCTTAGGAGTGGGGAGGGTAGGTAATAAATAAATTCTAGTTAATTAGTGAACTGGAATTTGAGGCATTAACTTTCTGACCATGAATTATTTCTCAAAGGTTGCCAGTGTTCCACTTTGGAGAATTAATAGCCTAGTGCAATACTTTCTAGCTTTTGTTAAACTTCAAAGTCTAAGAATAGCATTTTAAAGAACAAGATTCATCAGAATCCACAACCCCGGCCTAGCCAGATTCAGGGTATTTGCTTTTGGCAAGTGGCATATTTGAACTACAGGATATTGCAGTGGTTAAAAATTGCTAGTTCTGAAGTTACATACGTGCCTGGGTTTAGAGTAGCTTCCTAGAAGTTGTGAAGTTATGGACAAGTTACTTGATCTCTCTGGACCTTAAGCAACTCATCCATGGAATAGGGATAGTAGTGATACCTACCTCATGAGATTGTCACAAGGGTTAATTGAGATAATATTCTAAGTGCTTTATATTTATTATGTGGCATATAGTGAGGGTTCAAGGGTCATTCAAACTATAGCAAGACCACCACAATCCCTTTTCCAATCCCATCAGTGAAATCCACTGGTTTAAAGAAAGGAAGAGACTGGAGTAAATTTTATCTGTACTACCTGAAGAAACATTACACAATTTGAGTAATAGATTTTTAAACATAATTTGTATTTGGGATTGGATGAATGTTAAAATGAACTCTAGTGTAGTGATATAAAATTTCCAGAAATCTTGAAACTTTGACTAAAACAAATCCAAGAAGGAACTGAAAGGAGGGAATGTTAAGAAATATTAAAGTATTTGTGCCTTTTATTGTTTCAAGGACTTCTTGTAGACAGGTAAAGCCAATTTTTAAGTTCTTGAAATGTTTAACTTGGCTTACTCATACATTTCATACTTAGTATGTTGTGGTAGGAAAGCTTTGGGGAAGAATGGAAACATTTGGAGCTTTTGAGGAGATACATCTGTTATGCATCTCTAAATGTATTATTCAGAAAAGGAAAGCCTTTTGAGGCAGCATATTTCTTCCTAGGAACTCTTAGCTACACTAAGAGTTGTCCCCAGGTAGTTCTGGTTGATAGTTGCTTGCATCCTACTACATCAGTTCTTAAAGTTTGGTGTTTTAAAGGGGGAGGGGGTGGTGTTAGGAATGCAGATTCCTTGAATTCCCCCCTCCCCTGCCCTTTGATGGAGTAGATCTTGGGTGGCGGCGCCCAGCAGGAATCCACATATTTACCAAGTAAATCTCACAGGTGATTCTAATACAGGTGGTTCCAAGACTATAATTAATCACTGAAATAATTGTTGATAGACAGGTTACAGCATGTATTTATAGCTCAGATTACTTTATTTAAATTTGGATCATATTTATGTACAGTGTAATTCATGAGTATAGAGATAAAACAAAGAACAGATATAAATACAAATGTAGAATTATGTTTTTAACTTCCACTAGTTGAGAAATTATCTTTGCTTAATTAAATTTTACCTTCATTTTTATTAGTGAGAAGGGTCTTCAGCTTTCATTTTACACTGTTTAGATAGCCATGATTGCCTGTTCTTAAGCTTTAGCTCATAAACCTTTACTCAGGTCTCTTTAATGTGGAGTCATGATTTTACCTCCCTTTATTTACAGCTTATCAAAAAGGTGTTAATTTTCCTTCCTTCTGCTGATAGTTATAATTCTTTTCCATGCCTTTAAGAAAAACTCCTGCACATTACACATGGCTTATTCCCCTTTAGAATTTGCTGCTTCAGCCTTTCTTGCACTTCTGTGGCCAAAAGAAGAAAGAGAGGGAAACCCATGTGACTGGATTTTCAGCAGGCTCTTTCCTGCAATTAAGAGAAGTTTACTTTAGGAAACCAAGCTACAATTTATGCACCTACCTAGAGCTAGTTTGACAGTGAACTTGGGAATGTATTCAGTTTATCTTTAAATTTTGCTCTTGATTTCTTTTTAATTTGAATTTTATTTTGGGATACATTTTTTGGTTAAAAAATATTTCCATCTGCCTGTCTTCGGTGCCGCACAGATTAAAATATTTTGTTTGGAACTGAACATGATAGTTTTGAAATCAAATTATGTGCTATTCTCTCATATTTTTCTGAATACTGTAATGTACAATTACCCATCATACATTGGATATTATTTAGAATTTCCAAGTCTGTTTTTCATCTAATCTGTTCTAGTTAAATAGGAGAAATACTTTTCTGTTGTCTCAGGAAAAAGTTATTCAAAGACTACAGCAGTTTAATTTTTTTGTGTTTAAGAAACACAAAATGTGCCCTGGCTGGTGTGGCTCAGTGGATTGAGTACTAGCCTGCAAACCAAAGGATTGCCAGTTCAATTCCCAGTCAAGGGCACATGCCTAGGTTGCAGGCCAAGTCCCCAGAAGGGGGCATGTGAGAGGCAACCACACATTGATGTTTCTCTCCCTCTCTTTCTCTTTCCCTCTCTAAGAATAAATAAAATCTTTTAAAAAATGTTTAAAAAAACCCCCAAATGCTCATATAATCTGCTTTTAAAAAGCAGGATAGGAAATACAAAACTAAAGATAAATACTTTGTTTCCATACTTTTCCATTTAAGGTGGTGAAAAAGAAGACAAAGAAAATCAGAGGGTATGGAGGTATGATTAGAGACTGGAGAAACTTAGAGAATGAGGTTGAAGAGGTTTGTACAGAGAAGATTGCTTGAGAGTAATTGTTAGGTGGAAGTTAGCTCTGTACTTTGGCCTGTGGGCTTCAGAGTATTACCTACAGATCATCTCCATATATATTTTTCTACTCTGCTTACCTCAGTGCCTTTGTGAATGTTTCTGGCAACTGCTTTCCTTAAAGATATCTGCTTTGTCTCTCCTTAACTTCTTTAGTGTCCTCATCCCCTCATGGACTCCTATAGGCTGTATTGTGCAAGTGAAAAAAAATTTTTAAATGAGAGGTTGTATATATAAGGTTTAATTTAGGCCTTAAAAGTTTAAGTTGTTAGTATGATAGATTAAGGTATTAATAAAAAGTACATTGTATGAAAGGGTAAAGTAAATGCAATATATAACTTTACACAATGTTTTCTTACTTGAATTCCAATGCTAAAAGGTACTCTTATGAGTACCATGGTAAATCTAGCAAACAATTAAAGTCTCTCTCATGCATGAAGGAAAAAGGTAATTATTTATTACCAGGAAGATATATTTTGTAAAAATTTAAGTTCTGAAGTAAGTTATTAAAGTTTCAAGTTAGTAAAAGGTCTCAATTGAGTAAGCAGTTTCTGTGTTTTTGAAGAGCGATAAAATTTAAGGTGTTTTTTTTTTTTTTTGCTTAAATGGTGATGCTCCTCACCCCACCCTCCTGTTAGACCTTTTTAAAAAAAAATTTTTTTTTCTTTTATTGATTCCAGAGAGAAGGGAAGAAAGGGAGAAAGAGTGGGAGAGAAACATCAGTGTGAAAGAGAAATATCAGTTACCTTTTGCACACCCCCAACTGGGGACTGAACCCTCAACCCAGGCATGTGCCCCTGACTGGGAATTGGAATCAAATTGAACTCAAGACCTTTTGGTTTGTGGGATTACACCCCACCAGCTAGGGCTGGACTGACTTTTTAACTTCATTGATGCTACCTAGAATAAAGAGATTGATAATCTTTGGGTGTTCTTTGGAAAACATAGGATTTATTGTGATTCAGAATTGGGTGTTGAGCACTAAAATTT
Organism: Glossophaga mutica; assembly: GCA_039655065.1. Lineage (NCBI taxonomy): Eukaryota > Metazoa > Chordata > Mammalia > Chiroptera > Phyllostomidae > Glossophaga > Glossophaga mutica. Next base: position 150,820,736 of record CM077307.1, read on the forward strand.
GTTAACTAAAGACTGATAAAATAAAACTTTCAGTGGATAATTATTATATAACATAACCAGCACAACAGTTGAACATATAACCAGAGGATGGTAACTTTGTGATATATTCCCAGAAGCACATTAATACAGTCGAGAATAGTAGAACAGTGATTGACTTTCAATATTGGGCATACTAATAAAACAGCTGAGAATTATACTACCTGAAGGAAAAACATTTAGAAGATAACCACTATAAAACTTTATTGAGTAAAATAGTAACTAGGTACATGTTTTAATGAGGAGATAAGTTTGTTTTGCTCTTGTATGAGAGCACTAAAATACTTTTTTTTTTTTGTTTAATTGTCCATTTGATGGAACATCATAACATCTGTAGGAAAAAAAAAGACGATTACTCTTGTCAGGAGAAAGATTTCAACTTTATTACTGGAATGTAAGGTCTCTCATAGATTGTATCACAAATTTGATCATCAGTTCAGGAAGTACTTCTAGGTTAGACATGTGCAAAATGTCAATAAAACAAAGCAAAACAACAACAACCCTGGAGCTAAATTTCTGCTTCTTCATTCTTAGATAGTTTTTAGGCACCTAATGGGTGTTGTTTAGCCTCTGCTTGAATTCTTTCACTAATAAGGAGCTCAGTTTCCTCAAAGCAGCCTGTTGAGGTTATTAGTTGTTAGAAGGTTCTTTATGTGGAAGCACAGTGTTTTTCTTTGCAATGTTCCTGGTCCTAATTTGCCCTTTAGAGCCACAAAGAACAAGTCAGTTCTTTTACAGAATTTCCCTTTAGCAATTTAACTACTGCTACCTAACTTTGTTTTTGTTTACAAATCATCCTAGCTAACCATAGACAGTTCTTACTAGTTTGCAGTTTTCTTACTGTTTATTCATTCACAATGCTGTTGAGCCTTATTACTTAAGTGAGGCACTAAGGAAATTAGATAAACAGGATATTAATAAACTTAAGATAGGGGAGTCATGTAAATCAATACTTACAATATTACCTGATGAGTGTTGTGAAGGAAGCTACAAAGGTGCAGCAGTAGCACTGAAGGAGCACTGAAGGGTTAACTTCAGGATGGGAAGTTAGGGCACTCTTCATGGAGATTAAACATGAATGCCTGGTCTTTTAATAATGAGGGTTTAGGTTGGAATGAGACTGAGGACAGTACAGGCACACAACAGCACATGCAGAATTTATACATGAAATAGCACAGCACTTTTGGGGCTGCAGATGCTCATTAGTGTGACTGTCATGAGGCAGGTGAGGTATAATGTCAAAAACCAAGGCAAATGGTTAGGGCTAAATTTTGGAGTTCGTGTAACAGAACTAAGCAATTTAAATTGATTCCATGAAGGGCATAGGACCACTGATGGATTTTTTAAAACATTAGCATTGTGGTTCAAATTGTGCATTAAAACAGTTACTCTTGTAGCAGGGTGGCACATGATTTGGGATGTAAGAAACTGGGGCTTGAATACATTTGTGGTAGTTTGTGGGTGCTTAGAAGTTTCTTTATTAGAATGTAATATCCAGATAATTGATTTAAATAACATTAAATTCATTCCTTGCTAGAAGGGGTAGCTAACAGTTTGAGTGACATAAAAAGTCTGTTCAGAAAAAGTCCAGCCATTATTAGTACAATGAGAACAGTTTGTGTGACATTTATGTAACTTGGCATCCGAGGAGAGTGGACTGGAATGCACGTGCATGAACAATGATGACCTCTGTGTACTAGTCAGTGGGGGCAGTAGACACCATTGAGTGAGCACATGTACTGTAGCTGTCGCACTAAAAATGACTGAGCAAGTAGAGCAACGAATCTGCATCAAAATTTGCGTTAAGCTTGAATATTCCTCCGTGGAAACTATTCAGATGATTCAAAAGGCCGCAGCTATGAGCAGCTGGTGATTGGCAGCTTCATCACGACAATGCACCTGCTTATTTATCACATCTCATGCAGAGTGTTTTGGCAAAACATCAAATCACCCACAGGTGACTCAGCCCCCAGTGGCCCAGATTTGGTGCCCTGGAACTTCTGGCATTTCCTAAAACTAAAATCACCTTTGAAATGAAGAGATTTCAGACTGTTGATGAGATTCAGGAAAATATGATGGGACAGCTGATAGCAATTGGGAGAAGTGTGTGAGGTCTCAAAGTGCCTACTTTGAAGAGGTCTGAGGTGTGATTGTCCTTTGTACAGCGTTTCTTGTATCTTGTCTCCCATCCAAGTACTAACCAGGCCCGACCCTGCTTAGCTTCTGAGATCAGATGAGATTGGGTGCTTTCAGGGTGGTATGGCTGTAGACTGTTTCTTGTATCTTGTATCTTTCTCAATAAATGTCTATTTTTCATAGTACATGGCTGGATACTTTCTGGACAGACCTCCATATTCTTATACTGGTAGGCTTTTTGTGAAGCTTTAATGAAGCTAAACTTTGAATCTGATTTTTGTTTTGAGGGGAATGGGATGGTATGAATATGGAAGAGTCATGTGAAGAATTATGTCTACCATGTTTTATAAGGAATTTGGTGAGGGGGAAAAGAGCCAGAATGGCTGTTAGGCCAGTTGTTTTGCTGTCATGGATCAGAAGGAAAAACTTTGGGGAAAGTCCTGAGAGTGTAAAGTTGTAAAATCAAGTCTTTATATTCAATGCACAAATTCTATACATTGCTTCATAAAAGTGGATGGTAGCAGTATACACGTCTGTTATTTTTGAGGATTGAATGGGGTAAAAACTAAGTACTGAGACTTCCATAATTACTTGTATGTATATGTGTCTGTTCTACTATGATGCAAATTCCCTGGAAATAGGGAATGTATCTTTTTTGTCTCTGCACAGAGACATAGAGCCTAATATAATAGGAACATGAAAATGTATTAGATTAAAAACTTTTTAGAAGGTACCAGAATTTATATAGTCAAATGATTGGAACTTTTGTAGTGGTTCACTTTGGGAGGCTCTCCACTTGTTACTTTAATGGTATCATTTCTCAAAGTATTTTCGGTATCTGTTTCTGGGAGATGTTTCTGTAGGAGAGAAATCAGTTGTGCCAATGTAAGATGGAACTGAAGAATTGAATGTTGGAGGGGAATCATAGCTGAAATACATTCAAAAGCCAACTAAACATGTTCAGTTGTATATTAACTGTAAGCAGTATCCTAGGTATAAAAGAGTCATCCTCAGGCAAATAGACATAATATGTAAATAATTGAGGTTTGTACAAACAGGCATGAATGAATGATTTCACCTCTGGTACTCTTTTCAACAACTTGGGGTCTGCCACCCTTATATTTGATCATCTTGGGTGGATGTAGTTGTATCGATGTAATTTTGGTGAAGACTAAAACTGTTGTTCCTAGTGTGTTTTCAATACAGTCCATATTTAAAGGACTAACATATAGATTGTGGTAAAATCCTTAATACAGCATCTGTAACTGGCAATATTAAAATGTGAAAGAAGTGTTCAACTTTGTATTACAAATATTGCCTTAATGCTATTGCTAGTTTTGAAGTATCCTTTATAGTTTTCCACTTGTGAAGTAAATTCTTTAGCTTTTCTTTTCTTTCTTTTTTTTTAATACTCACCTGAAGACATGCTTATTGATTTTAGAGAGAGGGAAAGGGAGGAAGAGAAACATTAATTTGTTGCCCTGACCAGGGACCAAACCTGCAACCTAGGCATGTTCCTTGACTGGGAATTGAATCCACAGCTTTCCAGTTTGCAGGACGATGCTCCAGCCAAATGAGCCATATAAGCCAGGGCAGTACTAACCAGGCCCAACACTGCTTAGCTTCCAAGATCAGACAAGATTGGATGCGTTCAGGGTGGTATGGCCTTAGACTAGCTTTTCTAATTAGCAAAACAAATTACTCTCAATTTTAGTAGAACTAAAATGCATCTAACTTTTTCTTGCACTCTAATTAATTAATTAATTTATTTATTTATTTATTTTTAGCGGGGGGTAAGGGAGGGAGAAAGAAAAGGAGAGAAACATTGATTGGTTGTGTCTCACGCTCCCTGCAACCAGGGATCTGGCCTGCAGCCCAGGCTTGTGCCCTGATTGGTAATTGAACTGGTGACTTTTTGGTTTGCAGGATGCCATGAACAATATCTTTGTATTTTGTTTTAAAAGCCTGAACCAGTGGAATTTAATTTTCTGCTTAATATAGCTTTTGTAGTAAAAAGGGCAGTTATTTGTGGTGGACCCTGTATTTATCCTACTTAGAAAGAGTAGTAAGAAATGATGTTTGAAAGATAATTTGGGTCCAATTTGCAAAGAGTCTTTAATGTAAGGAAAAGAATTAAAGCCCTGACTGGTGTGGCTCAGTTGGTTGGACATCGTACCACAAAGTGAAAGGTTACTGGTTTGATTCTTGGTCAGGGCACATACCTGGGTTGTAGGTTCGATCCCTGGTCTCGGTGTGTGGGAGAGGCAACTGATTGATGTTTCCCTCTCTCCCCTTACCTCTCTCTAAACATAAATAAGTAAAATCTTTTTTAAAAAGATTAAGAATTAGCCCTAGCTGGTGTGGCTCAGTGGATTGAGTGCTGGCCTGTGAACCAAAGAGCCGCCGGTTTGATTCCCAGTCAGGGCACAAGCCTGGGTTATGGACCAGGTCCCCAGTAGGGGGCGAGTGAGAAGCAACCACACATTGATGTTTCTCTACCTCTCTTTCTCCTTCCTTTCCCCTCTCTCTAAAAATAAATAAAATAAATCTTTAAAAAAAGATAAGGAATTAAAACTTTTCCATAGATATCAGGAATTTGAGGATTTGGGGGCAAGGAAATTAAGTGCTCTATTCTTTTCTGCTTGTACTTTGTCATTTATACTAGCCAGAATGAGACATCTATCATTCCTTTTCCTCTAATTTTGGTTTGTCTGAATCTTCCCTTGTACATTCAGCAAGCATATTTGAGCACTGACTATATAGCAGGAAAAGAAGGAGCTCTAGTATAAAGCTTTACTGGCAGAGACCTGGCAGTCACATTGCAAACATAAATTGAAGTGCTGTGATGTGATGCTAGCAGGGAGCATGCGCTGGGAGAAGCAAGATTTACTCCTCTGGCACTGAATTTACCTTTAAGGTCATCTTCAGGCTCATTTCAGTGCTTTTCAGGGGCCAGGGGAGAGAGTAACTACAAAGAGTTAGTACAATGGGGTTTTTTGGGGGGTGATAAAATGTTCTATACCTCAATTTTTGTGGTAGTTACACATATCTATATGTATGTCAAAAAGACAGCCAATTTTTATTCTATGTTAGTTTAAAAAATAAAATATTTTCTGAGTGTTTAAATACCTTATATGCAGAGCATTGTGAAGGTTACACAGATTTTGTTTTCATGCGTTTATAGAATCATTATAGATTAAGATCAGTTATATAAAGCAGAAAGTGAAAAGTATCAGAAGAGAATGATTCCTAGAAGAAATAGCTTATAGAGGAGAAAGTTTCATAGAAATAGTGCTCACCAGATTGCACTCCTCCATTAAACTAATGCTGTAGACTGAATGTGTCACCCCAAAACTCCTATGTTGAAACCTAATCCCTTGTATGATAGTATTTGGAGGTGGAGCCTTTGGCAAGTACTTAGGTCATGAGGATGGAGCCCTCATAAATAGGATTAGTACCCTGGTAAAAGAAGCCCCAGAGAAGTGCTCTTAATCCCTCCACCCTGTGAGAACACAGGGAAGAGGTGGTGGTCTGCGGACCAGGAAGTGGCCTCTCACCAGTTTCTGTATCTTGGACCTCCCAGCTTCCAGACTATAAGAAATAAGTTTCTGTTATTTATAAGCCACAAAGTCTATGGTATTTTGTTATAGCAGCCAGAATGGACTAAAACAACTGTGAGGACAAAAGTGATTTTTTTCCTGTGTAGTGCCCCCTCCTCAAGTTGACAGACTTTCATTTGTGTGTGCAAGCACAGCACCAGGGGTACAGTGATGAACAGAGCTCACATTCTAGTGCAGAAGATTAATCTAAATAAATTTGCAAAATCATTCTGGCTGTTCTACTCTTTTGCCTACTTTTTTTTTTTTTTTTTTTTTTTTAACAATAGTACTAACAACCTTTATCGGTTGCAGTGGAAAGTAGAAAAGTAGGGGTTATGACAGCTCCAGCTCCTGGGGCAGCTTCACAGCCTCCTTTGCCTTTTCATATCAGTTTTAGAATCAGCTTGTCTGTATCTACAGATAATCCTTGGTAATTAGGGGAGAATCGACATCTTTACTTTGTTTTATCTTCCATCTCTTGAACACAATGTCTCTCTCCAATTATTTGGGTCCTTTTTAAATTTCCTTCATCAGTCTTATGTAGTTTTTAGCATACACATCCTACTCATGTTTTGTTAGATTTAATATTTTTTGGAGCTATTATAGATGATGCATTTAAAAAAATTTCAGTTTCTAATTATTCATTACTAATACTATATAGAGAAATATGATTGATTTTTGTTTGCCTTATATCTAGTAGCCTAGTGATAAACTTAGTTAATAGTTCTAGGAACTTTTTTATGGGTCCTGTGGGATTGTTTATGTAAATAGTAATGTCTGCAAACAGAGAAAATTTAATTTTTTTCTCTAAATCTGTAAGGCCTATTTTTCTTGTCTCATTGCACTGGCTAGGACTTTCAGAATGATTTTGAAACGAAGTGATGAGTGTGGATGGACATCCTTACTTTGTTTCCAATCTCCAAAACATTTGGTCTTTCATGATTTAATGATAATAGCTATAGGATTTTTTTAATTTTAAAAATTGATTTTAGAGAGAGAGGGTTTTGTTTGTTTGTTTGTTTTTTGTTTCGTAGATGCCCTTAACTAGGAACTTTTATTCTGTTCCAGTTTTCTGAGTATTTTTAAATCAGGAATGAATGATGATATTGTCAAATGTATCAGTTGATATGAGCATACAGGATTTCTTCTTTATTTTTTTTAAATATATTTTATTGATTATGCTATTACATTTGTCCCATTTCTCCCCCCATCATTCCCCTCCACCTTGCACAACCCCTCCCACCCACATTCCCCCAATGTGTCATAAGTTCTTTAGCTTCTACTTTTCCCACACTATTCTTGCCCTCCCCCTATTTTCTACCCATCGTCTATGCTACTTATTCTCTGTACCTTTTCCCCTTCTCTCCTCCTCCCACTCCCCTGTTGCTAACCCTCCACGTGATCTTCATTTCTATGGTTCTGTTCCTATTCTAGCTGTTGGCTTAGTTTGCTTTTGTTTTAGGTGTGGTTGTTAATAGCTGTGAGTTTGCTGTCTTTTCACTGTCATATTTTTTATCTTCTTTTTCTTAGGTAAGTCCTTTTAACATTTCATAGAATAAGGGCTTGGTGATGATGAACTCCTTGAACTTGACCTTATCTGAGAAGCACTTTATCTGCCCTTCCATTCTAAATGACAGCTTCACTGGATAGAGCAATTTTGGATGTAGGTCCCTGCCTTTCAAGACTTCAAATACTTCTTTCCAGCCCCTTCTTGCCTGGAAGGTCTCCTCTGAGAAATCAGCTGACAGACTGATGGGAACTCCTTTGTAGGTGACTGTGCCCTTATCCCTTGCTGCTTCTAGAATTCTCTCCTTCATTTTAATCTCGGCTAATGTAATTATGATGTGCCTGATGTGTTCCTCCTTGGGTCCAACTTCTTTGGGACTCTCTGAGCTTCTTGGACTTCCTGGTAGTCTATTTCTTTTGCCAGATTGGGAAGTTCTCCTTTATTATTTGTTCAAATAAGTTTTCCACTTGTTGCTCTTCTTCTTCCCCTTCTGGTACCCCTATAATTCAGATGTTGGGACGTTTGAAGCTGTCCTGGAGGTTCCTAAGCCTCTCATTTTTCTGAATTCTTGTTTCTTCCTTGTTTTCTGTTTGGTTGGTTGTTTCTTCCTTCTGGTCCACTCCATTGATTTGAGTCCCAGTTTTTCTCCCATCTCTATTTGTTCCCCATGCGTCTTCCTTCATTTCATGTATTGTAGCCTTCATTTTTTCATCTAATTTGTGAGCAAAATCAACGAATTCTGTGAGCATCCTGATCACCAGGGCTTTGAACTGTGCATCTGATAGGTTGGCTATCTCTTCACGGCTTAGAGGAATTGACTCTGGGGCTTTGATTTTTTCTCTGGTTTGAGCCATTTTTGGTGGTATTTTTTGGTTTGGTTTTGGTTTTGGTCTGGTCGCGGCTGTTACCTAGCGAGGGGTGGGGCCTCAGGCGCTCCCCAGAGTGGGGCAGCCCAGTCACTGAGTTGTGTCGCTGTTTGTGGGGGTGGGGTCTGAGAGGGAACAATGGCGCCTGCTCCGCTCTGTCCTGGATTCAAGTCCCTTCCTCTGCTTCCCCTCCACCTGGGTTGTCTGCGCTCGGGAATGTGCGACCACCCAGTCAGCCAGCCACCTTGCACGGCCTCACTGGGTCTGCACAGTTGCCACCTCGTGCCCGGGGTCTGCCAGCTGCTGCCTGTGGGCCCAGAGTCCGCCAGCTGCCGCCTGTGCACCTGGGAACTGTGAGCGGCTGCTGCCTGCGTTCTGGGGTCCGCACGTCCACTTTTTCCTGCCTCGACTCCGCCCCTCTTACCAGTCTGGATGAATGGTTGTTGGACTTCTGTACAGTTCAATTTTCTATCAGTTCTGATTGTTTTCTTGTTTCTAAATATTTGTTGTCCTTAATTTTGGTTGTGAGAGGAGGCACAGTGTGTCCACCTATGCCTCCATCTTGGCCAGAAGTCGGGATTTCTTCTTTAGACTGTTAGTATAGTGAATTACATTAACTGACTTTTGAGCATTGAATGAGCCTTGCATTTCTGGGGTAAACTCTACTTGGTCTTGTTTTTCTTTTCACATATTTTCACTTGATTTTTTTCACTTAAAAAATGACAGCTTTATTGAGATGTAATTCACATGCCATACAATTCATATTTAAAGTGTACAATTCAGTGGTTTTTAGTATATTCAGAGTTGTGTAACCATCACCACAATCAGTTTTAGAACATTTTTATTATCTCAGAAGAAAATCCTGTACCCATTATGAAGATTAAATATTTGCTTACTCTAATTGTAAACAAAAACACTAACATAGTTTCTGTTTTATTTATATACAAGAGGCATAAGTGGAAAAGTATTCACACATGCAATTTTATTCATCATCATCAGTCATCATCTTGCCTTTGTTTCTTTCTCTTAGGGTTAAAAGATAGCTTACATCCTGGTGACTGGAATATTTTGCTCTTATTTTGCTTGTTGTCCCTTGTTACTGTTTATATTCTTGTCTGAAGCATCATTCCTATACTTTTCCTCTTCTTCTGCTGGTTTCTATCTTCCCTCTGAATGTCGTAGATACTACATTGGACTTAAAGCAATGGAGATTCTGTTAATGAAGCATTTGATAGAGAATATAAATAGTATCCAGCACAGAAGCAAGAATATTTTTATAATTGATTTTTCTTTTTCCTTAATTATATTCAGTTTTGTTCTCTCCCCGCAACAAAAGAATAAAAGATCTTGATCAGTAAGATAGCGCCTGAAACTTACTTGCTATAACAAATAAGACATACCATAAGGTGATTTGCTGACGTGAACACAAGCAGAAGAAAATAATTTATATTTTTGAACTGTTTAAATTAATATCAGGAGGCCTTTTGGCAATGTGTAGTATGAAAGAAAACAGACGGTTGTGAAACTGTTACATTTTGATTGTTCTGTGAGGACACGAACAAGATTAGGAAGAGAAGGACCTGCAAGAGACCTGGCTCCAGTACTAGTTAGTGGTGTGTGACCTTGGCAAGTGGCTCATCAACCTTTCTTGGGGGTGGTGGGTGGCATGTTCAGTCCTTAGAGAATTTGATGAAAGATCTAGATAGCTGCCCAAGAAAAATATTCATAAACACATTATTTACTTCAAATTGTGCATATAGTTTGAGGAGGCTTATGGACCTCCTCTGCCCCATTTATATAGGTTTATTGATTCTTTTTTTTTTTTTAATAAATTTCATTTTTTTTTTTTTAATTTATCTTTAGAGGGGAAGGGTAGGAGAGAGGGAGAGGGAGAGAAATATCAATGTACGGTTGCCTCTCGTGTGTCCCCTTCTGGGAACTGGCCTGCAACCCAGGCATGTGCCCTGACTGGGAATCGAACTGCGATCCTCTGGTTCGCAGGCCCGCGCTCAATCCACTGAGCTACACCAGCCAGGGAGGTTTATTGATTCTTGATGAAGAACCTTTGGTCTGGTTTGCTCTCTGAAGTCCATGGCAGTTCTAACAGTTTTAAAAAATATATATATAGCTTACTTTCAGCCTTGAAATTCTATGTTTTGACAAGCAGTAAATGATATTGAAGTTTGTCCTTTTTTTGTGATAATCTGATCTATGGAAATAGGTTATAAGCAGTGTGTATTAAATAAAAATCTGTATAATTTTTTTAGTTTTTAGGATATGTAATAATGACAAAGACAAGAGCCAGAAACAGCCTGAAAAATTCTTGAAATTAAAAAAGCTTAAGTTATCTGCTGAAAAAGAAAAACAGAAAAAGTACTTTTTTTGTGTATAGTCAGCTGAAAGTCTTTTCCAAGTGAAAAATGATTGAGGTTTGGAAAGAATGTAAGTAATCTTCATGCCAGATCTTTAATCCAAAATACTCAAGAGTAGCCAAAGTACTGCATTTTAAAGAGACAGTACTTACACTTCTTTGAATTAATTATGTAGTCAACTGTGGCATTCCATGATAACTAGATAATGTTTTTTATTTGACTTTGTATTATACTTTGGGGAAACTTAGTACAAAGTCCAGAAAGCGGTTTGTGTTGATGTGTTTTCAGTAGTCCAACTTCTGCTGAGACAGTTTGAAGAGCAGGTCATAGTTTCTAATTTTTCAAACTGATTTCACTCTGTTGATTGAAGTATGATTTTTTTCCTGTTTGAAAAAGTATTGTGACCCCTTTTTAATGTTCAACTCCATTTAAATGATGATCAGAATTTATCTAATGACCCTAAAAAGTTAAAATAGTCATAGATGTAAATGTTGGATAAAAACAATGAATTTTTCTCTTCTAGGCTAGAGCTGACATTGTTGGCAGTAAGAGAATTCAGAATTAGCCAGTTTTCTGTAGTGTCAAAATCCAGTCAGAGAAGCTATGGAATTTACATGGCTTTGTCTCAGTTTATAAGTGGTTTACCAATTCTTAATGACCCAAGCACTGGAGATTCTGCTATGTTAGAAATCATGGGCAGAGAGCTTACATAGTGTAAATAAATTTTGCCCCTTTAGGTTAGCTTTATCTTTTAGTAAGGTGTAGTAGGCAAGTGGTTGGACTCTTATATCATATGTAACTCTGTGTGTGGTAAAAGAAATCTTGGAAAAATGAAACAGAGACAGATATGTGAAGCAAATATTAACAGGTATTAACAAGCAAGAGTCATTCATTCATCAACCTTTATTACAAAAGCTGCTAACAGAGAAGGCTAGGGCTTTATTTCCCCTCTATCTTTCTCTTCTAATCGCCACATCAGTTTTTCTCTTGGTGTGCCTCTTATTTTTTTCTTTTTTATGTTTCAGCAGTATGGAAATATTGAGCTGCTATTCTCAACTGGTACAGCAGTTTTTCTTAATTTTTAACAGTTTTCTTAATTTTTTAAACAGTTTTTCTTCAACTGGTACAGATTTTCTTAATTTCTTTTTGCTAAAAAGAGTGGATACAAATTAGTAGAGCGAACAGAAGATGGTGTGTTTTTGTCTCTCTGTGTGTGTAGATAGTTGTGTATGTGAACATAGATTGGGCGGAGAATGAATTTAATGGGGGAGAAAGGTGGATTACCATTGACATTCCCTGTTTTCTATATACATTGTCAAAATGTGCCACAGAATGAGAAAGAAAAACAAACCCAAACTAGAAAACACATATTTTTAAATATTTTCAGCATATCTGAAAAGTAAGATACTTTACAAGTTATAAAAACTTGACTGGGGTTTAGGCAGAACCAGTAAATAACACTTCTTTATCAGCCCCTCTGTGTTTGGAATCAGCAGGAAAAAAGACAGGGTACATACAAATGAAACCTCAAAATACCACTTTGATACTGATGAAATATGGCTCAAAAGGCATGCCCCTGGTTGCAGTGGGCCTCCTAATACTTCACCTGATTTAAATTTATCCAGCTAGTTACTAGCACAGCATAGCCTTTCTTGTGGGGATTAGGGACAGAGGGGTGCAGAGGAAACTAATTTAGCCTCATATTAGGAAAGCGGAACAAACCGAATCCTCTCTGCTGTTAGGCAGCAATGTCTGTCACTAGATCTCAACTCTACAGTACAGGTGGAGATGAGTAATGGGGCACAGAGGAGCTGGAAGTGTCCCTCTCTTCTGCCCGCCCCCCCCAAATTAGAAGAATATAAAGAGTGATCCTTTCCCCCAGCACTGCCATGTAAATCTCATGTACAGTCAAGCTCTACTGCTGGAATCCAGAGAGAAAGAATTGTCCTGTTGTGTGTGGGTGCTTGGACACATTTAAATGTTTATTTTATTATTATTTTTAGAGAGATGGGAAGGGAGGGAGAAAGAGAAGAAGAGAAACATGGATCAGTTGCTTCTTGCCCCTCCTATCAACTGGGGATGAACCTGTAACCTAGGCATGTGTCCTGACCAGGAGTTGAATTGGGAGACCTTTTGCTCTGTGGGATGGCGCCTGACCCACTGAGCCACACTGTGTGGTCAGGGCTGCTTAGACACATTTACTTTGTTTTGCTAAGAAGCCTTTATTGTTGATTTACATTTAAGAAAGTTTAATATCTTGGGGGATAGGAAAAAAGGAAGAGCGTGAGAGAGCGTGAGAGAGCGTGAGAGAGCGTGAGAGAGAGAGAGAGAGAGAGAGAAGGTGTGTGTCTGCCTATCTGTGGTTTGAAAAGGTGATGAGGAACCTAGTCCCACACATTCATTTGCGTTGGGACCTGTACTTCACCAGTTCCTGCCAGTGGATTGGGCGGACCTGGGATGGTGAATGAGAGCAACAATAGAGTATTACACATTTCTGGCTTACTTATGTACCTTTTCATTGGGGTTTTCCCCTTAAAATTTAGTGAAGTGGTAATTCTCTTCCTAGGCTAACTGGTAGAAGCCCATTTGATCTGTAGTGTTGTTTTATTTTTATTTATTATTTTTATGAGAGAGACAGACAGAGAGAAACAACAATTTGTTATTCTACTAATTGATGCATTCATTGGTTCAATTATTGTATGTCCCTGACCAGGGATGGGAACTGCAGTGTTGGCATATTGGGTTGGTGCTCTGAGCAACTGAACTACTTGGCCAGGCCTGTAATGTTATTTTAATACAATTCCATGCATTTGTAACAATATTTTAAAATTACATTTTATTGCTGATATATGCCAGTTAGCTACATTGAAAGTAGTTTTTATGGCAGGAGGTAAACTGAAAACCCAATCCAAAATTTCTTAATGGCATAAGAAATTAATGTGGAACATTATCTGATGGCCTGTCTTAGCAATTGGACACCTCTGGCTCATTTCTTTTTGGAAATTTATTATGGTAGCCAAAGTTTTTGGATTATGTAAATTTAAAGTATTTGGCTTTTAAAAAATGATTTAATGAGAATTTAAACTTCATTCTGATCTTACTATGACTGTAATAGTACTATAATCAATATTGGAACTAGATTTTTTTCATTGTGGAGGTTATTTATTTTATTTTTTCCCTTTTTACCCTTTTCAGTGAGAAATTTTTCTTCCTTTCTTGCAGTAAACTTTCTTGTACATACCTGTCCTAGGAAAAAAACAGTGTACAATTTACATATACCTGTTTCATGACAATGGAGGATCAAGTTGATACCCTTTTGTTTTAAACAATAACAAATTACTACTTAAAATCATTAAATAATATGTTCCTAAAAGATTTTTACTTAATCCTTTACATATTTTATACAGGTTCTCTTGAACGTTTTTGTTCTCAGTTTCTTGGCTTTTATTGTCAAGTGCATGTATAGTTAATTTGTCACTTTGTAGCTGATTCAAAGTGACAAATATTTACTGAATCAAAGCAAATATTTGCATTTTATTTGTAGCTGTCATTTTCTTTCCAATTGATTTATTTCTCTAATGTCTCTTTTGATGATTCTTTTAATATTTCTATTAGCCAGGTATTCTTGAGTCTTGTTAGTCTAATAGTGTTATAAGTAATAGAAATAATTTTATTTAAAATTATTTTGTGTTTGTCTTGAGAATAAACATACTTTAAAAATTATTAGTAAGTAGTTCCCTGGTTATAAAAAACACGATTCATGTAACTTTTCTGTGTTTCAGAAACCTTTTTCTAAAAAGGACAAAGGACCTCAAATCAGTTGTCCATAGTGCTCCCGGCTGGAAATTATTTGGTAAAGTCCCTCCCAGAGAGAATCTTCAGAAAACTTCCAAAATTATTCAGCAGGTAAGTACTAACATGACCATGTGGTTTGTTTTAGCTTTTCAAAATTCTTTTCTTGATAATTAAACCATATTCTGCTTTCATTTATCTTTAGGTACATGTAAAATTTTGGGATTATAGATATATGTAGTAATAATATTGATTTTTAAAAACATGACAATTTTTCAATTATCTTTTATGGTTGTGAAAAATTTTTAATAGAGCATTGATTTTGTTTCTTAGTTACTCCTTGGATAGCTTTTTGTTGTTGCTTTGGTGGTGGTTAGGTCACTACTCTCACCACATGCTTTGACTTCTAATTGAACATGGTAGCATTTGCCAGCTGCACAGATTTTATGGATATAGTTAGTTGTGAACTTATGAAACAGTAAAAAGCAAAAACTGAGTAGATTTTGAAATTGAACTCTTTTCTTGGTTACTTTTCTGGTGGTCTGCCTAAACCAAGGACATTGTGAGATGGGTGGGTACATAATCTGTTTTAGTAATTTAGGAGCTAATTCTTCTATTATCTGTATTACTATTCATATTCTTGCCCTTTTAAGAATTTCAGATCTTACTTGACTCCTTAACACATAAGAGGCAAACACAAGGTCTGCTGGCATAATCCGGCCTTCCACCTTGTTTTATCCTGCCCCGCACCTTGTTTCTACCCCGTGGCAATGCCAAGCTCTCGCTTAATTGTTAAGGAGTAGTTACATTTATACAGTCCTAAAATTACATTCAGCCCTTTGAAGGCAACCATGAGGCAACCATGAGGCTGATGTGGCTCGTGGTGAAAGTGAATCTGACACCTCTGCCTTAACAGTGCTAGGAGATCAGCAGGACTGGAAAGCAGCAGGAGTGGATCTCTTTGTAGCATTTTTAAGTCAGGAGAACTTACTGCTTAGAAAGAGTTATATAATAAATTTCCTATTTCTCTGCTTCCCAATGCAGTTTATCAGATTAACAGAACCAGCCTTATAAAAAATAATTACCATCATTTGAATGAGACAATAACCATCATTCAAGTTGGAAAAAATATCTTCCTTTAAGAGTTTAATAGTGTTTCTTTTATGCGCGAAAGAAAAACTGGTTTCCCAAGTAATATAAGAAAATAATTTTTAGATCTTTAAAAACATTTGTTATAGTTAATTTTATTTACAATTAATTAAAATATTGACTAGTTTAAGTAGCTGCTGGGACTTAAAAACTATGCTGATTCCCAAGGTGTGTGCCCAGGCACCCCATGTGCTGCAGCTAATAATGTAGGTCAGTGATACTCCACATCTGTCAGATATGATGCAGACTGTCAGCTTGAGGTAGTATGAAATTTCAGTATTAAATGGCACTGTATTCTTTTCTGTGGCATCATATCTTTGTGAATCTGGTTCTGAGGTTGTTTTGATAAAAATCAGATACCGTGCAAACATCAGTGTGGAACAGGAAATGAGGATGATGATGTCCAGTCTGATTTCAAGTTTTGTGAAATTATATAGTGCATAACAGGTATAGATGCCCAATTAGTCATTAATTGTAGTTGTTGAAGAGTGAAATAGAACTTTTTGTCTTTAATTTATGTATATTATTTTTTTCAAATGGCTACTACATTTAGTACATAAATCCTATTAAGTTATTGGACATAACCACTGTAGTTATTAAGCAGAATGACTAGATAGCTTTGTTGGTTTGGGGGACACCATGAAAAAAATTACAGAGACTTTAAGGGTACTGATAACCAAGAAAGTTTGGGAATCTTTGCTATCTCAACATCTTAAATTTTAACTCTTTTTTTTTTTTTTTTTTTGTAAAGTCTGAAAGTAACTTCTCTTGTTTAGAGTTTTCCAGAAGACCAAGTTCGCCCTCTAGAGGCAAAACAGTGGTCTTGCTATTGAAGGTTTGTATTCTTATTTTATGGTAGTTTACCTTGAATATGCATGTGCAGTACATTTTTATATCTTTATGTAAACTAACATTATACAATATCTTATTGTAGGTACCTAAATAAATTACTGGGTGGATAATTATCTGTTTATTGACACTCTGTATGCCTTTAATCTGCTATTTTTAATTTTGGAAAGCTACATTTTCTCTTCTTTGTGTATATTGTGTGAAAATTGGATGACTGATTAGGAAAAGAACTTTTATTTTCATATAGGAAGGAGGGGGATTAAAATGCAATTGCTGTCATCTATAGCGCCTTCTCTGGCTTGGTAAATGGTCATTTCTCCCAGCTACTTCTTTTAATTTTTGAACTTTACAGTTGTGTGTAGGTACTAGTATGTATTTCGGTGCCTTTTTCATGGGTCTCTTTGTTTTGGGGAGGTGTGATGATGGTGAAATTGTTCTTTTGACCCTTTTCCACCCTCAGAGATGTATCTCTTTCAGCATGTAATGAGACGTGTTTCTGCCTCTCCCTTTCCCTTTCTTTCCTTCCATGTGTTCTCTGTTCCCCATTTGTCTCTTTGCTGTCCTCTTCCTTGCCATTATCATTCGCAAGGGGGGCACAATTTTCTTCTATTAGTAACAATAAATTTACAACTTTGTGTCTCTGAGACACAAATGTCTATGAAACATTTTTTTTTAACAGCCCTGACTTTTAAACTCTGTGAAACATTATGAATGTAAAACTATATTTTAGCTACTTTACCATGTACTCCTTTCAAATGGATGTTACATGTTTGGAATCAGAAATAAAAAATGAAGATATTGCCAGTAAAGTCATGAAGAATGTTAGGACACATCTGTTGTGTTTTAGGGTAGGATGTTGTTCTTAAGGCTGTAGAAAATGAATGTAGTTAGTAATTCAAGTGTAAATCTTCCTGAAAAATTGAGCAGTGCTAAAAGTACTATAATCAATTCCTTTCAGCTTTCTAAAGATGCTTTACTTGCTTTTTAAATGACAAAACAGTAAAATTTTTGGAGATTAGAGTACTAGTATTATTTTATAGGATAATGTTTTAAAGCAGATATTTGAGACATATTTGCCATATTTTAAAGTATGAGTTTAGTTATGTTATTGGGTCAGACTTTTTTTCTTTAGTGGACAGATACATGATTATAAACTAATTATATAGGAAAGTAAAGTTTGATTTATAAACTTTTTCTCTGTTTGATTACACAAATAACACATGATTCTATTCTCTCAATAAAATATAAAATATTATAGAAGATACATCTTATTTCACTTTCCCTTCACATTTTTAGGCTTTTTAAAATTTATTTTTCATGTGGAAAACATAATTATTTTTTCATGTGTCTATGATAGGGCATTACATAAATTTTCCTGTAACATTTCAAAAACAAAATATATATTTTATTTTGCTTAATTTAACTTTACATGTTGTGCACCTATAGCTTTTCAGAGATGCATAAAGTTTATAAGTGAAAGGTAATTGTAGGTTAAATATTTTTAAACTATATTCTTATAGTAAATTATATTAAAGATGTAATCAATTTTAGCTCTCCATGTTAATTAACAGTAAAGAAACATAAAAATCATTTTAGGATAAGAGCAAAGTCAAACTGATTCAAGTTTGACATTTAACTTAGTCACTTCCCAAATCATATGAATATTCATATTATTTTATGAGGATTATCACATGTGTTCTCTTGCAGGTGTGAAATTCCTGCTTGTGGCCTTTTGAACCAGTTGGTGAGCCATGTTAAAAATTGCATCTATTAATAATAAATAGTACTTCAGTTATACTGTAGTTCAATTGACCTAAGTTGTTTTTTTCTAAATTAATAGGCTGAAATTTGAATACAGTTACATAGTTTATCTTATGACCACCAAACTGCAAGTGAGAATGATTACAGACAAGCCACATTATGTGTACTTGAACATGATTGCATACTAGATCGAATATGTATAACCCTTTTGATGTCAATCTGACCATTTTTCAGTGGAAAGTAATTTTTTCTTTTTTTGCTAAGCGCTGTTTTTATATTGGCACCTTTAATGAGAAAATGAGATTGTAGTACTTAGGTGATGTTTCAGATTTTTCATCATTCATGTATTTTTTTTTTTTGAGTGAAGTTTTAGTTCAGTGATTGAATACCTTTCATGTAACTTTTGACAGGCAAGGAGAAAAGTTTTAAGACAGTAGACTGATTTCTTAATATGAGCATTTTATTAATTAATTTGTTTTTTAAAGGTTTTATTTGTTTATTTTAGAGAAGGGGGGAAGGTAAGGGGAAAGAGAGGGAGAGAAACATTGATTGGTTGCCTCTCCCATGCATCCCAACTGGGGGGCCAGGCCCGCAACCCACACATGTGCCCTGACCAGGAATCAAACCAGCAACCTTTGGCTTTGCAGGACAACACTCAACCAACTGAGCCACTCTAACTGGGGTTTAATCTGAGCACTTTAAATTGTGCAGAAGTGGAATAGGTCACTGTCATCATTTAAACCTTTGCTTTTGGAATTTTTGTACTGTAGGAACAGTAACATAGAAAGGACTTAAATACATGTGCTTTGTGAGCAGCAGCTAAATATATAACCATTTTGAAAGTATTAGAGCTTGATTTTCTGGTTACTAACTTTATTGGTCTGTGTAGCATTAGAACATTTGAAAAGAGTTCATTGGCTTTAATTATGATTAAATATCGATATCTTTGGTGTAATACTGAATACCACAAAAAATAATTACTTTCATTTTTGTTCAGTTGTGGAGTGACTGATGTTCACTATTTTTGAAAAGTCCTTGAAAATGTTACACCTTTGCATGTTTATTTTCACCTTTATTTACCTAATATATTGTTACCTTGAAAAGGTAGTGAATAACTACCGTTGCAGCTGCATTTGTTTGCTTTATTTATAGTTCAAGATAAATTATTGTCTTTCCTATGTGAGAATAAATTGATTTTATAAAAGTTAATTTGTGTGGTCCGAAGATTGAGGGAGGAATTTATAACAGCTCTGGATCTGAGCAACTGGGATAGGGAAGAGTATGAATGACAAGAGAGAAGCTTAAGTTAGTTAAACTAAGAGAGTAAGAACAACAAATTCTCAAATTCATTATGGTAGGATTTGGGGAAAATTTTTTTCTGTTGTCAGAGAGAGACTTGGAAAGGGGTTGTAGTTTGAAAATACTCTTGACTGCTTGTTGTATGATTCCATAAATACAGTTTGAATATCAAAGTTATGGTAAAAGTTGTATTCATTCTATAATTATGTTGGATTTATATATTATGTTAGGCTTCAAATTAGACTAAACAAAATTGTACATATAACTTTGCAAAAATAAAGTTTACTAAAGCATTCCTATATGCCAGAGGGATATGAAATACTTTGCTTCAATGTTTCTATCAAACTTGAATTATAGGATGGGTTTCTCAAAAAAAATATTTTATTTATTTACTTTTAGAGAGAGGGGAAGGGAAAGTGAAAGAGAGGGAGAGAAACATCAATGTGTGGTTGCCTCTTGTACGCCACCCACTGGGGACCTAGCCGGCAACCCAGGCATGTGCCCTGACTGGGAATTGAACCAGTGATCCTTTGGTTCACAGGCCCACACTCAATCCGTTAAGCCACACCAGCCAGGGCTGGGATGGGTTTTTATCTCTACTAATTGATAGATTCTGGAAGAAAATTTAGAATTCCTAAAGACATAATAATTGGCTTAACCCCCTCTACTGCAAGCATGATGGTTTCCTTGGCTCTTGGATCAAGCTGAAGAAGAGAACTGTTTTATTGTGAGCAAACACGGTCTTGATGGGGTAGAAATGTCCACATGGGGAATTTCTTCTATTTCTGAAATGTTCTGATTCTCTATATAAACTGTTCACAGCCTATAGAAATGTGAGAGTTTACTTACTAATTGTGAGTTTAACATTAACTCCTTTAGGGGAGTGTTAATCAGTGTCCACTGAAACTAAACCTTGAGTTTAGTGTACATGGTGGGGCAAAAGTGGGTTTACAGTTGTTCATATGGAAAATAATACAATAATTAAATAATAATACCAGAATAAACTCTTTGTTTTGTATACTCACAACTGTAAACCTACTTTTGCCCCACCCTGTATATATATCAGGCTACTTTGGTTTTCATATTGTCTTGGAAAGAGAAGCTCCATATTCTCCCCATCTCCTGTATTTTATTTCTTTAAGAAATTATTCAAAGACTCCTGCTACCCTCCCTTTGAACCCATAGTTTGATCTTTTTTCTCCTTTCCCTCCTAGTACACCTTTCTGGTAGATCTCTTTAGCTGTAGAGTCCAAGGCATCAGAGTGTGGTAGCCTTGGACTCTGAAAGGTTTAGAAACTCTAAACCCTTTTTCTAGCAGAAATTGAAGGGCAAAATTCTTGACTTGATCCTAGATTCTAATCTAGGATTGTCTGGCTTTCATTTTATTTCAATGAATACATAATTCATTCAACATACATTTACTGTGTTTAATACAATAGTCATGGGTCAGGTTCTTGGGATATAAATAAATGAGTTCTAGCTTTTGAATTATTCCAGTGTAACTACATGTGGAGGGGAGGTGGAGAGGTTCATATACCATCTTGTGTGGTAAGTGCTATAGTTTAGTTGTGAACAAAGTCTGAGAGTACAGATGAATGATTAATTCTGCTCAAATAAGACGCAGTAGTTATGTTGTGAAGTATGCTAGTAGTAGTTCACCAAGCAGACAAGGTAGGGAAAACCATCCCAGAAAAAGGAAGTTGAATGAGCACACCAGGAATGCACAAGACACCTTTAGTTAGTAGGCCAGTGTATCAGGGATGTAGAGTTAGATGGTCAAGGCTCATTAGCCACAAGGGTTAGAGAGTTGGGATTTATCAAAAATGCTATAAAATAAGGCACTGATACATCAAATTCATATATCAAAAAAGTAATTCTGGAGGCATTATACAAGCTATATTAGAAAATGGTGGGTTTACAAATGAGGACATTAAAATTTATTGCAGTTGTCTGTGATCCTGTTCCCAGACACAGTGGCTAACTGAGGGAATGTGTTAAGGATGCAGGTCCGTTGGCCATATACATTGGGTTCTTAATGTCAATTTTGGGTTTTTTTCAATTCTTATATTTTTAGTTGGTTCTCTTTCAAATCTGCTATATCACTTTTTATAGTTTACAGTTCCTTACTGAAATTTCAAGCTTGCCCTTTATCTCCTTAAAACATAGTAAATACAGCTGTTTTATAGCCAGTGTTTGATAATTCCAATGTCTGGAAATTCTATAGGTCTGTTTATATTGAATGTTGTTCCTGACAGTTTTTGTTAACAGATGCTGTTTTTATCTTTGTATGTGCTTAGTTACCTTTGCTTGCGTGTTAGGTATAATATTTGAAACATAATATGTATAAAACTATTTGAAGACCAAGGTGATGCCATCTTTAGAGATTTTAATTTGTGTGTCTTAGGTGCCTGATTGGCACTAGTTGTGTAGTTTTTTCATCTATCCAGATAAGGCAAAGTTCAAATAAAGTTTGTTTTGGCCATTTTTCTTATTAAGCTGTAGAAGTTTATTGATTGTTAAACCAACTTTGCATTTCTGGGATAAACTCCAGATAGTCATATAATTATTATCCATTCTGTATGTTAATGGATTCAATTTGAGTATGTGTGTATGTTTTTAAATTGATATGCTTTATTTTTTTTTAGTTGTTCTGGATTCACAGCAAAATTTGAGCAGAAAGTACAGAGAGTTTCTGTATACCCTCTGTCCCCACACACCCACAGCCTCCTCCACACAGTGTGGTGCATTTGTTACAGTGAACCTGCACTGATGCATCGTTATCCACCAAAGTCCATGGTTTACGTTAGGGTTCACTCTGTGTGTGTGTGTGTGTTCCGCGGGTTTTGACGAACATACAATGAGATGTATTCATCATTATAGCATCATACAGAATAATTTCTTTGCCCTAAAAATCCTTTCTGCTCTGCCTCTTTATCTTTCCCTGCTCCCCTAATCCCTGGCAACCAATGAACTTTTTAGTGGTTCCATATTTTTGTTTTTTCAGAATGTTAAATAGTTGGAATAATACAGTATGCAGCCTTTTTATATTGCCTTCTTTCACTTAGCAATATGCATTTATTCCCTTTATGTGTTTTCATGGCCTGAAAGCTCTTTTTTTTATTGTTGAATAATATTTTAATGTTTGGTTGTACCTCAGTTCATTTATCTATTTACATCTTGAAGTACGTCTTGGTTGCTTCCGAGTTTGGCAATAATGAATAAAGCTGCAGTAAACATTTGTGTGCAGGTTTTCTTTTGCTATAAGTTTTCACTTCATTTGGTAAATACCAAGGAGTTTGATTGCTAGATCATATGGTAAGTGGATGTTTATTTTTGTAAGAAACAGCCAAACTGTTTTCCAAAGTGGCTGTATCATTTTGTATTCCCACCAGCAATGCGTGAGAGTTCTATTGCTCCACATCCTCAGCAGCATTTGGTGTTGTCAGTGTTTGGGATTTTGACCATTCTAATTGGTATGTAGTAAGATCTTACTGTTTTAATTTGCAATTCCCTGTTAACATAGGAAGTTTAGAACATCTTTTTATATATTTCATCTTTACTTGCCATCTATATGTCTTCTTTAGTGATATCTCTCTTCAGATCTTTTGCTATTTAAAAAAATATTTTATTTATTTATTTATTTTTAGAGAAGGGGGAAGAGAGAGAGAGAGAGCAACATCATTGTGTAACTACACATTGCCTCTTGCACGCTCCCTACCAGGGACCTGACCTGCAACTCAGGCATGTGCCCTGACTGGGAATAGAACTGGTGACCCTTTGGTTCTCAGTCTGGCATTCAGTCCACCGAGCCACACCAGCCAGGGCTTCATTTTTTAATTGGATTTTTCATTTTCCTATAACAATAAAGAGAGAACTCAACAAAATTTCAGGAGTCTTTTGAATACCTAATGTAATACTCCTTTATCAAGTGTATCTTTTGCAGATATTTCCTCCCACTTTGTCTAGCTTGTCTTTTCATTTTCTTGACAGTATCTTTCACAGAGCCAAAGTTTTTAATTTTAATGAAGTCCTGCTTCTCAATTATTTCTTCGATGGGTCATGCCTTTGGTGTTATATCTAATTACATTAATAATCAGCCCTGAGCAGGTAGGTCATTTGGTTAGAATGTTGTCCTGATATACCAAGGTTGCAGGTTTGACCTCTGGTCAGAGCACATATAAGAAGCAACCAATGAATGCATAAGTAAGTGGAACATTAAATTGATCTTTCAGTAAGTAAATCAATTAAAAAATTTCTTGTTATTGAGACCTTTATGCTAAGTGAAATAATCCATTTGGTGAAAGACAAATATCATATGATCTCACTTATAAGAGGAATCTAATGAGCAAAACAAACTAACAAGCAAAATAGAGCTAGAGACAAGGAAACATGGAGCAGACTGACAGCTGCCAGAAGGGAGGGGAGAGGGGGATAATGGTGGAAAAGAAGGGGAAAGGATTAAAGAACATGCATGAGTGACCCATGGACGTGGACAATGGTGTGGGGATTGACTGTCAGGGCCGGGGTGGGGACAGGTGGGTGGGCTGAGTGGAGGGGGGCAAAGGGGGAAAAATTGGAACAACTGTAAAAGGATAATAATAATTAAAAAATAAATATATTGATATCATAGTCTTACAGGTTTTTATTTTACATTTTGATCTATTATTTTTTTATGAAGTGTGTAAGGTTTGTGTTTAGATTCATTTCTTTTGCGTGTAGATGTCCAGCATTCCGATAGTCAAAAGACTATCTTCGATCCATTATATTGCCTTTGTTCGTTTGTCAAAGATCAGCTGACTGTATTTACGTGGGTCTGTTTGTGGGCTGCCTCTTCTTTTCTATTGATCTATTTGTTTATTTTGTCAATACCACACATTTATTTTTAAATAAAATATTGTGTTGATTACTGTAGCTTTATCTAGTAAGTCTCGAAATCAGGTGGTGTTCATTTCCAACTTTAGTCTCCTTCAATGCTGAGTTTATTATTCTGAGTCTTTTGCCTCTGCATAGAAATTTTAGAATCATTTTGTCAGTATCCACAAAATGACTTGCTGGGAATTTGATTGGGATTTTGTTGAATCTATAAAGTTGGGAAGAGCTGGTATCTTGACAATATTGATTCTACACCAGTATGGATTATTTCTCCATTTATTTTGTTCTTTGATATCTTTTGTTAGAGTTTGTAGCTTTTCTCATGTAGATTTTGTGCATACTTTATTAGATTTATACCTAAGTGCTAATGTAAATACTAATTTGTTTTAAATATCTGCTTGTTCATTGCTGGTATATAGGAAAATGACTTTTCTTGTATCTGCAGCCTTGCTATAATTGCTTATTCATTCCAGGAGTTGTTTTGTTTTTATCTATACTTTTGAATTTTCTAGATAGACAATCATGGGATCTGTAAACAAAGACAGTTTTATTTTTTCCTGCTCAATCAGTATACCTTTTATTTCCTTTTCTCTTCTTATTGTATTGGTTAAGATTACATATAGGATGTTGACAAGCAGTGGTGGGAGGGGCCATCTTTGCCTTATTCTTGGCTTAAGAAAGATTTAAGTTGTTCTCTATCAAATGTGAACTATAGGTACAGGTGGGTTTTAATTTTTTTTTTGTAGACGGTCTTTGTCAAGTTGAGAATGTACTCTTCTGTGCAAAATTAGAATTTTGGTCATGAATGGGTGTTGAATTTTATCAAAAGCTTTTTCTGTGTTTATTGATATGATAATGTGTTTTTTCTTCTTTAGCATCTTAATGTGATGGATTACATTGATTGACTTTCAGATGTTGAGCCAGCCTTGCATACCTGGGATAAATCCCCTTTGGTGTATAATCCTTTTTGTTGTACATTGTTCAATTTAACTTGCTAAAAGTACTTTGTTGAGGTTGTGTCTGTGTTCATGTGAGATGCTGTTCTGTGGCTTGCTTTTCTTGTAATGTCTTTTCCTATTTTGACATTAGGGTAATGCTGGCCTCATAGATTACGTTAGGAAGTATTCCCTCTGCTTGTGTCTTCTGGAAGAGCTTTTAGAGAATTGGTATTATTTCTTCCCTGTTTGGTAGAATTTGCCAGTGAACTTATTTGAACCAGGTACTCTTGAAAAGAATATGTATCCTGCAGATGTTGGGTGAATGTTTTATAAATCTCAGATATGTTAGATGATGGTGTTATTCAAGTTTTGTGTAATTTTGCTGATTTTCGGTTTACTTGTTCTATTAATTGCTGAGAAAGGAGTTATAAATTATCCATCTCAATCTACTTGGCTTTTTCTCCTTTTGTTCCATGCATTTCAAAGCTTTGTTTTTCTATCTTCTTGATGAATTGACTTCTTTATCATCTCGTGTAAGTTTAAGTATGTGAAAAAAATCTGGCCTCACAAAGATATGTGGGTAGTAGAGGGAAGACATTTTAATAGCCTTCTCAGATAATTATGGATATTCTTCTTTGACATCACTCAAAACTTGTAAAGGTAAGTTATACTGTGGAATCTGAAATCATATAACTTTGTTATATTAAAATTCATTGATCTCTCTTGCACTTTGAATGGGTGATTTTTACCTGCACGTGGTTTTGCATTGATCATTTAGAAAATACTGTTTCACCATGTTATACAGATTATTCAAATGTTATAATATTTTATTATACAATAACAATAAACTATAGTAATATCTGCTATAGTAATAACAATAAACTACAGCAATATAGTAAGTATTGGACACTCTCAAATATATGGTGCCTTTTACAAGTTTTACAGAATTTATTTTTCACTTTAAAAGTTGACTTTTATTATTGGCAATGATTGCTTTCAGTTGCTTTATTTGAAATTACTGACTCACTCCTTTTTTGTTTTAATAAACATTTTATGTTGGTATAACTGTAGATTTACAGAAAGGTTGAAAAGAAAATATAGGGCACTCCTGTGCCTCATTCAGTTTTCCCTAATGTTAACGTCTTTCATTACTCTGTACCATTAACAAAACTAAGAAACCAACATTGGTACATTACTATTAAGTAAACTTCAGACTTCATTTGGATTTTACCAGTTTACACTAATGTTCTTTTTTTGGTTTTAGGATCCAATCTAGAATACCATATTGTATTTCATTATTGTGTTTCTTTGTCTCTATGGTCTGTGATGGTTTCTCTTGATTTATGACCTTGATACTTTCAAGGAATACCGTTCAGGTATTTTTGAGACTGTTGCTTGAAAGAAAAATTCTGTGATTTCTTTTAAAATTATTTTAAATTTATGTACTGATTTTAGAGAGAGAGGAAGAGGAAAAGAGAGAGAGAGACAAACATTGATTTATTGTTTTACTTATATATGAATTCATTGGTTGATTCTTGTATGTGCTCTGACTGGGGATCGAACCTGCAACCTTGGCATATCAGGATGATGCTTCAACCAACAGAGCTACCCAGCCAGGGCCTATTATTTCTTGTCTAACTTCAGTAAATCAATCTGACACTAACTGTGTTGGGTTGTTGTTTTTTTTTACCCACACCTACCAGTTCTTTGACACTAACTGGGTGTCCTACAATTCAGTTTAATTCTGACACTGTTTACCTAGAGTTAGCATTGGATCCCACAGATTAAGGGGGTTCAGTCCTATAAGACTGCACCACCACCCCCCGCCAACTTCAGATGCCAGTCACAAGTCTAGGTTTTCAGTACTTATGTCCAACCAGTTAAATCAGAGACTCCCACCACCCTCTCCTTGGGTTTGAAAATTTGCTAGAATGGCTTGCAGATCTCAGGAAAACAGTTTACGTACTAGATTACCAGTTTATTATAAAATAAAGGTAAAATTTATGAACAACCAGATGGAAGAGATATCTAGGGCAAGGTATATGGGAAGGGGCATGGAGCTTGTATGACCCTCTGCAGATGTCACCCTCCCAGAACCTTGATGTGACCCCCAACACAGGAGTGCTTTACTAAGTAGGCATAACTGATTGATTCATTAGTGAATACCTCAACCTTTAGCACATCTCACCTCTCCAGAGGTCAGGGGGTAGGGCTTAATCACATGCTTGGTCCCCCTAGCAACCAGTTCCCATCCTGAGGATATCTGGTAGTGTGTGCCATTAGTCAAGACACTTGTCATTTTGTACATTTCAAGGTAGAGACCAAATATATACATATTTTTTATTCTGTCATATCTTCAATTTGGGTTTGTCTGATGACTTCCCTATGAATTGACTGGGGTAATATTTTTTGGGAGAAATACTATGGAGGTGAAGTGTCCACTTTGTCTAAATTTGAGAAAATGTCTACCGGATAGCCATGTTGGAATAATTATGGCTTGCTATCAGTTTTTCTTTTAAGTAAAAATAGTGTTCATGATCAAAAAGATTTGTCCAGGTCACCACTCAAGTAACTGCATAGATACTTTTCCTCTAGACAACCATTGTACTTTGGTGTGCAGCAGAAGTTCCTTATGTATATGTCTCCTTTTGTCACATAGAACATTAGAGGTGTTTACCCATAGGTCAAGATTTAACAGTTTTTACTGTTTGATCATAGACATTCTTAAGTGAACCTTTTTTATAATTTGATATCATTGCTCTGATTTGTGCTAGGGCACCAACAGTCTTACTCACCCTTGCTTTAGCACCATTAGTGCTGTTGTCAGTACACTGATGAAGGCAAACTATTAGCACTGTTATGCAAATAGTTTTGACTTTGCAGAGCCCATGAGAGCATTTCTGGGGCACTGTTGAGAACTGCTGCGACAGGGCTTATGATAACTACCATATTTTTTTGGTCTATAAGATGCACTCCCCAAATTTGAGGGGAAATGGGGGTGTATCTTACACGAATGTGGCTTACCCAGCTCACTGTGGGAGGGGGCGGCAGTGGAGCAGGGTCGCAGATTATTAAATATTTTACCACATTTTTTGCTTCAAATTTTTTTTTTCCTATTTTCCTCCTCTAAAACCTAGGTGCATCTTATGGCCCCGTGCGTCTTATAGTCCTAAAAATATGATACCTTTAATTTATCATAATTTACTTTTTGTTTTTTATTGATGTCTTTTCTAAAGTGTTTTTTAGTTATCCATATTTACTATTTTTGGTGCTTACCATTTTTGTGTAAGGGTGGAGCAAAGTAGATTTATAGTTGTTCATATGAAAATAATACAATAGTCCATAAATAATATGTGAATAAATTCTGTTTTGTGTATTCACAACTGTAAACCTACTTTTGCCCCACCATGTATGTTCATGTTTTCATATATTATATTCTTTCTGCCTGAAAATTTTTCTTTAAAATAGCTTATACTGTAGGTCTACTGGCAATAGATTCAGCTTTTGTTTTTCCGAAAAAAAATTTTATCGTACTTTTGAGAGCTATTTTCTCTTGATAAAGGATTCTAAGTCAATGGTTTTTTCCAGCATTTTTTTCTTTCAGCATATTAAAGATTTTTCCAATGTCTTCTGACTTGCACAGTTTCAGATGAATCTAAACAGTCAGATCTCTTCTGAATATCCCATGTATTCCGTGGTGACTTTCCATTCTGGTTGGTGGGAATGTGAGTTCTTTTTAGCCCTGAGTGAGTTCTGGAAACTTTTTTTTGCCCAGTTTTGTAGTATTTTGCCTTGCATATGTGCAGATTAGTATTCAGCTAAAGACTCAAGAGGGTTCCTATGGAGGTTTTTGGAGCTCTTTCTCAAAGGAGTGCTTTCTTTTCTGTTACTCTCTGGCACACAAGTTCTGGCTCTCCTTGGCCTTTCCAAACTAACAGCTAGGCTTTCTTTGAGTTCCCCCTTCCTGTACTGATGTCCCGAATTGCCTCCATGTACAACACTGGATGATCACTAGGCTCACCTTGTTTGCTTCCCTTTTTCTAGGGATCACAGAGGTAGTTTTCAGGAAGAAAGTTGTATGAATTACCCAGTCCACCAAGTACAAATCTACTCAGTCATTTTGAAAAAATTTTTGGCCAACATGTATATATAATTTTAGGAATATAGATGAAGATATGAATTTATAATCACATATTCAAATAATATATTTCATAAAGTAATATATTCAGAAATAGTACTTTTTTATTCAGTACTGTTTGCATACATTTTTTAAAAGATTTTATTTATTTAATTTTAGACAGAGGGAAAGGGAAAGAGAAAGAGAGGGAGAGAAACATGTGCGAGAGAAACATTAATCAGTTGCTTCTTACATATCCAGAACTGGGGACCCGGCCCTCAACCCAGGCATGTGCTCTGACTGGGAATCAAACCTGCGACCTTCCAGGCTGGTGCTCAGTCCACTGAGCCACACCATCCAGGGTACAAACGTTTTTAACATCAATATGTTCATTATCACTATTACCAGTTTTTTCACTTTTGTCCAAGTCGTAGGAGATATAATGCTTTTTAAATCTGTGTACTAACTATCTTGTCACCAGAAATTTTATCTCAAGCCACAAATTTTCAGATGCATTATAGTTTTTTCTTTCATTTGTCTTTAGGTATAAAATTATCATCTCTACAACCCAGTTCCTTGCTATGTTTTTTAAAATTTCTCATTTACAGTTTACTTTCAGTATTATTTCGTAGTGGTTTCAGGTGCACAGCATGGTGGTTAGGCAGTCATCTACTTTATGAAGTGTTTTCCCTGCCCACCTGGCACCATGCATACTTATCGCTATATTGACTATATTACAGTGTTATGTTACTTCTTAAAGAAATGTTTAACTTTTTTTATGATAGTTTGCAGTTGGATGGTTATACTTCCTTACTTTTGTTCAGTTTCTTCTTCTCCTACTCCAGTTAAACAACAAACAAACAACAAAAACCCCACTGATCAAAAAGTGACCTTCCAAACTAACACTAGTTGAGATAATTTCAGGATAATGCATTTTCTCCAGATACTGTTTTCCTGTTCAAAATTAATAGAGAAAAAGCACCTGTAATATGAGAGATGTTTAGCAAATGCCCTTCTTCTTTTCTGAGAGATTATTTTGAGGAAAAACATTTTTTCTCTCTATAAGTGTACACTTTTTTTTTGCCTCGGAATTGTAAGTGATTTTTCTACTTTACGCTCATGAAGATAACAACAGTTGCCTACCATCTTTTGATAAGCATTAGAATTAATTGCCTACTGATTCAAATTTTCTTACAGTAGCTGGAATAAATTATCCTACAGATAACTGCCAGCCTGCTCCTAGCATTGCCTACTGTGCTAGTTACCCCGATTAAAGTAAACATATTTCACAGGATAGAATATTTCAAGTGGAAAATGAAGAATAAATTAGATTTTTTAAAAATAGGCCTTATTATAGCATCCCATAGAAATACAGTCCTTTGTTATGTATATTAAAAGAGAAGCTTAATGCTTCTCACAGTTGGGAGGTAGTTAAGCTTCCAACTACCCATAAAATAGGGCAGTTAAAATTGAGCTTTATTGGCAGAAAATAAGGCATATTGATAAGGTATTTTCAAACAGTGAATGCACTGTAGTTAGCGTTATTTACTGATTTCCTTGGACAATGATTTTTTGTGTCACTTTTGCATATTGTAGTTTTTTATGGCCTGTGAAATTATTAATATTTAGTTCATTATTAAACTCCTATAGAAGAAACATATTGGAGTTTTTTATGACTTGATACATGCAGGGGGCACCGCCCGCAAAACCCCCCTGTTCATCACGGATGAAAATAAAAACTACCAAGACATGATCTGCTTGGGGAGGAGAGGTGGACAGACTCTCAGAGGAGAATGACCCAGAGCCCCTTCCTCACTGGGCTTTTATTGGGTTCAAATACACAGGAATACAGGTTTAACATGTCAAAGAAATCTGAGGGCTTAATCTGAGTCAATGACTGTCCGGAAAGGGGGTTGCAAAACTTTGGGAGACACACTCATTTCCTCCTTGGACCCTTATCATTTAAATGAGAGCACTCTTAGCAAAGCAGGTTTCACAGGACTTTATGAATTCTTTCTTATGCCCGATCACCCAGGGAACCGTCTTGGCCAGCACAGGGCTGCACTGCTTGCCCTCATAGTTTCAGGCTTTAAGCCGATTAGGAAGCAGAAGACATCTCCGAGACGGAAATGAGGACTCGGGCTATGTCAGAATAGCCGGGGGAGGGCGGGGGGAGAGCGAGGGTCCATCACATCCTCTTTGCTGCAGCCCCCCGAGTCCTTCCATGAGGCCTCCCAAGTGGTCATGTCTGGCTTAGGTTGCCCCTCCCTTGAGGAATCTTACCCATCATTGACTATCAACCAAGCATTGGGGCCAGAGATAGATGAGGCAGAAGCGGTGCTCCTGCCAGGGAGATAAGCTTTGTCTCCTTAGTAGCTCAGGTCTATGTGACAGAACAGACCCAGATGAAGTGGGTCCCTTGGGCTCTTACACAGCCCACCATGGGGTGAGGGTTACAACTTCGCAACAGATACACATGGATTTAAAGTGAAATTGACTTTAGGCATTCCACCCAGAAGATACTGTTTGGTTATATTTTTAAGTGAAATGTTATGTATTTCAACTACTTCTCAATAACTTAAGCACTCACTGCTATCTCTTTCTACTTCCCTCAAGAGTTAAGGGTCATGTGATTTGCCTCAGCAGCAGAAATAGGCCCTCATTGACTTAAACTCATCTATAAAGCTTATTTTTTAGGTCATTGTGATTGCTTGTGGAATGGATATTTACTGGGAACTTCCTGGAAGAATGCTTTCTTTTTTGTGGGAGTTACTAGAAAAGCTGCTGGAGGATCTTTGAAAATTATGTTACCAAGATGTGATAACTGGCATTGCTACAGTCATTTCTCTGAGAAGCAAGCTAGCCTCCAGGTGAAGCCCACACATGGAGGAGGGCATGGCTGAAAGAATGGTAGAGATGGAGTCTCTGACTAATGTTTGAGTCTCTTGGTCATACAATTCCACAGCTATGTACATGGAATAATCAGTTCAGTGATCTGATAAATGTGCCTAACCCTTGTTGAGGTTATTTTTTTGTATATTATAAACATCCTAACTAATAATTAGGATATCAACTTGTAATCAATTTTGAAAGTACTGGTATTTAATATTTTACTGTTTTTAATAATATTTGCAATTTTAGTGACATTAGAATAGCATCTTTAATTTATTCAGCAAGTATTTGAGTCATTCAGGACATACAAGTTTATAGTAATCACAGATAACAATAGATTGATACCATGTTTTTAAGTTTTTTAAAATATTAACCTCTAGAAACTTAAAAGCATTTTATGCTAAGAGTCTGTGATAGGCAATGCTAGAATACAACTTTTTTCTCATGTGAAAAATATTTGAGTGACAATTCTGTATAAAGCTTATTTGTAAGGTAGATAAATGATATATAGATACCTCATTTTGTATTGCTTTTCATATTGAATGTGTACTTTTTCACTTAATTTTTAATGAAAGATTACTTTCATCAAAGCTAGACTTTATTCATACTTTTATTGGCTCTCCGTTTTGTTCATTGTGAATTCCAAATACTCTTTTTGCCAATGAAAGGCCCCATAATTTAGTCTACATCTTTCAATCCTTATTTCCCATCCTTTTTCATATTCAGTGAATTGAATGTGGTTCCCATGCCTTTGCTTCCTCCCCATGGCTTGTTCCTTCCAGTCCTTTCTGCCTATGTAATTAATGCCCATCTTTCTTGCCCCAGTTCCAATTCAACCTCTTCACTAAAATCTTTGTCAGTTATCCATCATGACCATAAATTACCTAAAAAGCTACTTTATTTCTTGTAAGAAAAGTCAGCAATACTGAATAATTTAAAATAAAACAAGTGCCCTTCATTCTTAATCCAGCCCTTCAGAAGAGAACCTCTTAATAGTACTGATTCTTGATATTTTTTTATATATATTTAAACATACATGACTTACTTGGTTATCACTTCTTTTCACTACTATATTGGAGAGTACAATTCTAGAGGTTAAATCATATTTAAGGTTGATTTTTCTTTTGGCAAAAATATTTCAGGACTGGTATGGTATATATGCTTCATATTGCAACATAACAGGAAACATACTATCTGGTGGTCTGTGTGGTGTTTAGATGGATCAGCAATTGAGGTATTGTCAGTCTGATCCACCCATCAGCCTCTCACTGAGTGATTTTATCTGTACCATTGTTTTAAATTGTCATAGGTAGCTACTGGACTGTTACCCTAGTAAGATAACATGTAGATGGTAAAAGGTCAGGCTCTAGAGCTATACTGCCTGTCATTTATGACCTTCAACAGATGATCTTTATGCTTGTTTTTCCCACTGTGAATTAGGTATCTCACATGGTTGTTTCAAGTATTAAATATTAGAAGTGTTTAAAACAGTGCACATGGTACATTGTGTCAGTAAATATTAGTTACTAATATACTGATTTAGAAATTTTATTTTTCTGTTTCTGCACTGGTATTTATTTGCATGGAAAATGCTTTATTGGATAAAACTCATTGTATTCTGTCTGGCAGTAAGTCAAGGTTACATTTTAGGAAAACAGTGCCATTTAAATTATAACAAACCTCATATATACACAACTATAATATATTTATAATACATTATTATATACTATATATAATACTATACATAGTTACTATTTATTGTATATAAAACTGTATATTACTATATATAATTATTATATATAATATGTATAGTTATTAGGAAAGAATATTGCAAAAGAAAAAGAATCAGTGACCCTTTCAATGACTTGACTCTGAAAGGCTGTTTAGTTCCTTGGGATGGGAGTTAAAAATGAGTATACACAGTACTATTTAATTTGAGAAAGAAGTTTTTAAAAATCTAATGCAGTTACGCAAACAAAGGAACTCTCAGGTCAACAGAAATGTTGATGGAAGGGGAGATGCAGAACTAAAGATAATTATAAAATTACAGACTTTTATAAACAATAGCAGAAATCATAAAGTAAGCTGAAGTTTACAGAAAATGTTTAAGACAACATAAATTATTTTTAAGGTAATAAATAAGATTGAGGTTCAACAAGATCATCAAATTTTTAAGAGGGATGGAACCATTGTTCATATTTTACAAATGTCTGATTTAGTAGGGAGAAGCATTGTGTGAGTTGGAAAAGCAAATGATAATATAAAAAGGAATAGGCCATGATAGGAAAGCAGTTGTAAGTGAAACAGTTGACTGCTCTAAGTGCATTGAATTTTCTTCACTTAAATTAATGTCTTCTCTAACTGCCAGTGAGCTTGTGAATCTACTCATGAAATCATTGAATAATCTTTGAGAATTTCATGAAAAGTATGCAGGGTAAGGCAAATGTAGGTTTATTGTTGTGAGTATGCAAAACACAGGTTATTCTTGTATTATTACTTATTAATTACTGTATTTTCCATAGGAACAACTGCAGACCCACTTTTGCTCCACACCGTATGCGTTACCCGGTGATGAGCAAGCACTAGCTTAATTATTATTTTTCTTTAGAAAGGGAAAATGTGGGTTCTAGAAATAACAAACACTTAAGCTTGTTGTTGATCTGACAGTTTATGTGAACACAAGCATTGCTGCTTGATAACCTAGAAGACTGCTAAGGGACTGCAATAGTCTTAATTTGATAGTTTAAGGACTACTGAGAGACTAAAGGGGATGGTTCATGTCCCACTGGGATGGCTTGAGGTTTCATCAGGCTACTCAAGATTTGTACAATTTAAAACTTACAAATTGTTTATTTCTGGAATTTTCCATTTAATATTTTTGGTCTATGGTTGGCAATGGGTAAATGCACCACTTAAAGTGAAACTGCAGATAAGGGAGGACGACTGTAGTAGCAGTTTACTAATTTTAGTGAAGTATTTAAGTCTTTGGACATATTATTGCATAAGCTATATTGGTGAATTGTTTAAATTTAGAGTTAGTAGGTAGATTTATAGTAGTTAGATTCAAAGTAGGTTGGCATTGAAAACCAGCATTTGATGAGAGGTTCAGGGTCACCCTTGAAAAAGATCCACAGAGCATTTCAGCGGGATTATTTTGTGCCAACATTTCCATCATTGATTTGGTTGAAGGTTTAGAAAGTAGGTTCCAAAGCTGAACTTGGATAGCTGGTACCTTAGATGGCAATCAGGAACATCTCCCTAAAAACCTTACCTCATTAATCTAGTTCTGTTTTCCCCTCTCCTACCACACTTTGATACTTTATATGCAGTATAAATCCCTAAGTTAGTTTGCTTCAGGGGAAAAAAGTGACTTTTTTTAGTCTGATATTTCCCAGATTAATATGTGAATTGTATGTATCCCTTTTATAGCATAATATCCTTAATGATACAGATTTAGGATATGATGAAACTTGGGGAAGTCTCTGCATAAATTATATTTTTATCTACTCTAGGAATATGAAGCACGGACAGGGAGGACCTGTAAACCACCACCACAGTCTTCAAGACGTAAGAATTTTGAATTTGAGCCGCTTTCCACCACCGCCCTGATTCTTGAGGACCGACCATCGTAAGTAGTCCAGTGCTCATCTGGTGCACTGTTTATATTTTAAACTTAAGTATAATGTTGCTTACCGTTTCACACAAAAGACACCAAGAAATTAGATATAAAAATAGCTTTATTTTTTTTTTTAAATTTAAACCCGGAGACTTCCGGCCACGATGGAGGGATAGGTGGACACACTGTGCCTCCTTGCACAACCAAAATTAAGGACAGCAAGGATTTAGAAACAAGAAAACAACCAGAACTGAGAGAAAATTGAGCTGTACGGAGGTCCGACAACCATTCATCCAGACTGGTAAGAGGGGCAGAGTCATGGCAGGAGGAAGCGGAGATTGGTGGACCTGGGCCTGCAGGCAGCGGGTAGCAGGCCCCAGACGGCATAGGCAGCATAGCGGACCCCAGGCGCAAGGTGGCTGGCTGACTAGGCGCTCCCACATTTGCGTGCAGATAATCCAGGTGAACATGGGGAACAAGACACAACTCGCAATCCAGGGCCCCAGCACCAGGAAATAAAACCTAAAGACACTGAGACGCTGCCCCCACATACAGTGTTACAACCCAGGGACTGGGCTGTCCTACCCTGGTGAACACCTAAGGCTCGCCCCTCACTAGATAACAACTGCGACCAGACCAAAAAACAAACAAACAAACAAAAATGACTCAAACAGGAGAACAGATCAAATCCCTACAGCCAATTCATCTAAGCAACCTAGAGATAGCCAACCTATCAGATGCACAGTTCAAAGCCCTGGTGATCAGGATGCTCACAGAATTCGTTGATTTTCATTGCAAATTAGATGAACAAATGAAGGCTACAATAAGTGAAATGAAGGAAAGTGCACATGGAACCAATAGTGATGGTAGGAAAACTGGGACTCAAATCAATGGAGTGGACCAGAAGGAAGAAACAAACATCCAATCAGAAAAAGAAGGAAGAAACAAGAATTCAAAAAAATGGGAGAGGCTTAGGAACATCCAGAACATTTTTAAACATTCCAACATCCGAATTACAGGGATACCAGAAGCGGAAGAGGAAGAGCAACAAGTGGAAAACTTATTTGAACAAACAATACAGGAGAACGTCCCCAATCTGGCAAAGGAAATAGACTTCCAGGAAGTCCAGGAAACTCAGAGAGTCCCAGACAAGTTGGACCCAAGGAGGAACACATCAGGCACATCATAATTACATTAGCCGAGATTCAAATGAAGGAGAGAATTCTAGAAGCAGCAAGGGATAAGGGCACAGTCACCTACAAAGGAGTTCCCATCAGTCTGTCAGCTGATTTCTCAGAGGAGACCTTCCAGGCAAGAAGGGGCTAGAAAGAAGTATTCCAAGTCATGAAAGGCAAGGACCTACATCCAAGATTGCTTTATCCAGTGAAGCTGTTATTTAGAATGGAAAGAGAAGATAAAGTGCTTGTCAGATAAGGTCAAGTTCAAGGAGTTCATCATCACTAAGCCCTTATTCTATGAAATGTTAAAGGGACTTATCTAAGAAAAAGAAGATAAAAAATATGATGGTGAAAAGACAGCAAACTCACAGCTATTAACAACCACACCTAAAACAAAAGCAAACTAAGCAAACAACTAGAACAGGAACAGAACCACAGAAATGGAGATCACGTGAAGGGTTAGCAACAGGGGAGTGGGAGGAGGAGAGAGGGGGAAAAGGTACAGAGAATAAGTAGCATAGACGGTGGGTAGAAAGTAGACAGGGGGAGGGCAAGAATAGTGTGGGAAATATAGAAGCTAAAGAACTTATGACACATGGACATGAACTAAAGGTGGGGGATGTGGGTGGGAAGGGGTGTGCAGGGTGGAAGGGAATGATGGGGGAGAAATGGGGCAACTGTAATAGCATAATCAATAAAATATAATAAAAAAAATTTAAATCCCCAGCAGAAAGAAAGAAGGAGCTCCTACCCTTCACGACAGCATGGATGGAACTGGAAAGCATTATGCTAAGTGAAATAAGCCAGGCGGTGAAAGACAAATACCATATGATCTCACCTTTAACGGGAACCTAATCAAAACAAACAAACAAGCAAAATGTAACCAAAGACACTGAAATTGAGAACAGGCTGACAGTGACCAGAATGGAGAGGGGAGGGAATTTCAAGGGGAAAAGGGGAAGGGTTTGCAGGAACAAATATAAAGGACACATGGACAATAACAAGGGGGGTGGAAATGGGAGATTAGTGGGGAGGTGGGCTGGGATGGTGGTAAAAGGCAGAAAACTGTACTTGAACAACAATTAAAATTAAAAAAAAATTAAATCCCAGTTATGTATCCTAAAACTAATGGGAAGGAATATATTGTTGATGTTCAAGCCCTTAGGCTTATTGTTTAGAAGTCTCTAAGAGCCAATGTATGAGATAAAACATTTCAACTTTCTATATTTGTTTCTATTTGAGCCGCCTTCTGCCTTACCTTAACATGATAAGGCAATTATTTTTTCTTTCTTGACATTTAACATGTACTTAAGGGTATTTGTCCTTGACTGTTGGAAAACTGAAATAACTGTCCACCTGTTGGTTTACTGTTACTAAGAATACGTTATTAAGACCCAGAAAACCATCTTAAATTCTTCCCTTCCCATTCCTGACCTTCCCATCTCAGTGGTCCACAAAGTTGCTATTCTTCAAAATATTGTCTCTGATTTGTTGTCAAACAAAGCACACCCTCCTTAGGTCTCTAGATCTGTTATTTTTTCTTCTTCTAGATTTCTCTATCCTTCCAGTGTAGTAGTTTCTAACCTTTTTTGTCATTTTCCTGGTCTGCAGCTTTTTGCACCCCTTATCCCGAGGAGCGTAGTAAAAGGACCTGGAACCAAGCAGACAGGTTGAATATTTTTTTATTGTGAGAGAAGAAAGTCTGGACATAAGTACATTTATTTTCAAATTTTTGTTTCATATTTTTATGCTAAAGAATTGTGATCAATTCTTTTAGCAAAGAATTTGATATTCATCAAATCCAAAAAAAGGATGTGGTGAATATTATATTTTTCTATTGGTAAGAAAAAAACAACTCTTTAGAAATTTAGTTACGAAAAGTGTCAAAGTTTTATTTGTCTTTTTAACAAGGAGGAGAATGAACCAGGCCAATTAGAAGAGCTGTTAGATTAGCAAGAAAAGGATACCTAGCTAAAGACCTTTTGACTCTTGACTGACAGTCGACTGAGTAGGTAGATAACTAAGTTCCCAGAAGAGCTTTCTTAAACTTGTTAAAATTCATCCAAAATGGGTTAACTTTTTTTAGCAAAAATGTTAATTTCTTCCCAGAAGGAATTTATAAAAATACTATGCAAAAAGTTCTGTGCTAAACATTCTTTCAGACAAATTTTTCTTGTCACCATCCTCTATTAAAGTCAAACCTATGTAAGTCTCCTTGCCTTCATGCCTTTTGCTCATGTTACTGCCTTCAGAATACAGTTACCTTATTTTTACTACTCACGTACCTAATCCTCTAGAGATTAAGCTTTATTTTTTTTTAATCAAGTCAAGTCTTTGTTGACATTTCAACCTTCAGTGATACCTGCTTCTCTTAAATTTTTCTTGTAACTTATACAAGCTATTCCATGGAATTGGAACTTGAAAAAAATACATCAGACACAATAACATTATAAGATCTCAGTGTGCCAAATAAGCAATTGGAAAAAGTACTTTATTTTTCACTGTACTATCGACCATCTGAAATTAATATATTAAGTTTAAGTATCGTAGCTTTTATGCTACGTTTCTGTGTAATATTGAGATTCAACTTGGTAGCTACTGTTTTACTCAGCTCTGAGATGCTTTGATTTAATTTAAAAATTTGTTCACCTATTTACATTTGAAGTGATATTTATGGGGGAGGTGATTTATATGACTTACATTTGAGTAACTTAAACCAACAAACAAAGGCTTTCCATGATATTGGAATATGGAATATCTAATCACTCATCCTTCCTCTACTACAACAATTGAAGCATACAGAAAACAGATGAGAGTGAAAACCTCAGTTTTATTGAGAATAAAACCAGATGAGAATACATGGGTGCAACCTGAGTATTAAGTGGTACCTCCTTTTATCTCCCCCAGAATACTCTCCTAACACATTTGGACCAGCTAACATCCATCCTTTCACAGGCTGAGAAGCTGGAGGAGAGACTTACACAGTTTTGTTTCTTCTGTTTGTGGATGCAGCTTGGTTCAGTTAACACTACTACTTCAATTATGAGGTGGCATCTGTGAGGAGGTAGAGAAAAAGGCAGAAGTTTTTCCTCATCTTGAAATTAATGTTGAAAATGTCCTTTTCCGTAGGTCAAAGTGATAATAGAGAAGGAGTTTCCCATTGCAAAAGGAGTTTGTGAATTGGTGTTACTTTTCCTTTCTTAACCTCTAATTTTCAGTACATCCAAAATCATTGACAGCATAGGTTTTTATAGTCAAAACATTTTCACATATGATGCAGTTACAGTATTACAGGTGATTAATCTGAAGTCTCAGAGGACTTCAAATATAGGAATTTCTATAATTTCATCCTTTTGTTAATTTTCTTTCTCCCTGTTCCCATCTTACCAATCCACATTACAATAAAGACAGCCTTGGATGGGAAGATAAGAACATTCTTACTAGCTGATTGTGTTGATACAAGCCTCATACATTTTTAAAAAATCACTTATGCTTATGGAACTATTTTTTTAAACCACCAATGTTTAGAGCTACCTTTTTTCTCTTAGCTTGCTCAATGAATTACTATTCACACTAGTATAAAATGAAATGGCAGAAACACTTAAAGATACAAGTGAAAGGTGACAAAGTAAAAGGTTTCTTTTCTTACCTTTGAGTAGCAGCAAATGTTCACACTGTGATTTTTAGCATGATATGCTATTTTAGATATTCATTAATGGTTTCTTGCCTTGACCACATAACTATTTGATACTTTTATTAGAGATAGGAATAAGCCATATCTTTTACTTACAGTGCTGGGTAAGGTGTTTAATATTTCTTGATTGATAATATTTACTCAGTCTTTGACTTTCAAGACTTATGGGGGACTCTGCCTACAGGGCCCCGCCGCCCCCTCCCCCGGCTGCCATGGATGAGAGTAAGTCTACCAAGACATAATCTGCTTGGGGAGGAAAGGTGGCCAGTCTCTCAAAGGAGAAGGGTCAGGAGCCTGTTCCTCAATGGGCTTTTATTGTGTTTATTTGCACAGAAATACAGGGTACATATACGTAAAGCTCATCAAATATTGTCAGGCAATAAGGATCAAATAATAGATAACATTCAGAGAACTATGAGGGCTTATTTTGAGTCAGGGTCGGATAGCTAAAGGGCCATAAAACTTTGGGGAAACAAACTCATTTCATGCTTGGACCCTTATCATTTAAATTGAGGGTATTAGCAAAGCAGGTTTCACAGGATTTTATGCAGTCTTTATTAGTCCCAATCGCCCCAGGGAACCCACCCTTTCCAGCACAGGGCTGCACTCATCTCTAGCATTGTTTCAGACTTAAGTCAGACAGGGGAAGTAAGGCAGCCAAGAGATTAGGAGACTTCTTACAGACAGAATGAGGACTCAGCCAAGGGGTGAGAGTCCATCACCCCTTTTTCTATAGCCCCCCAAGTCCTTCCCTGAGCGCCCTCTTGTGACTGTGCCTGTCTTAGGTCATCCCTCTGTTGAGGAATCTTACCCATCATTGGCTAACTGGTCATGTACTGTGGGCCAGGCAGGGTGAAGTAAAGGGGGCAGAGGCAGTGCTCCTGCCAGGGGGATAAGCTTTGTCTCCTTAGTGGCTTATGGTCCCAATTTGGAGTGGGCAAGAAAGCTTGGACATCTTAGCTCACTCTCACTGAGCCTTAACCATGGGGGTTTACAGCTTCTGAAACCAGGCAGGGCAGTTCCCAACAAAGACTGAACAATTTGATTTTTTTATTTACTTCTGCAGACAGATGACTGCAAAATTAGTGATTTAAAAAGACCACCACAAAACAACTCTGTATACATTGTTTTTATGCTTTATTTTCTGTACAGCCTATAGTTTCTTAGTAATTATGATGTTGAAGCTCTGCTCTTCCTCAGACTGTCAAAGATTGTAGGATATTTACCATATGGATCATTCAGCTTCGGACCATAATTGTGGAATACCTACTGTTTACCAAGGTTTTTGCATTTATGATGATTCAAAAAGGGGATACCAAGACATAGAATGTATAATTATTATTTATGTACTATTTTGTTTTAGAATGTGTTCATAAATACTCATTTTCAAAGAAATGAAATTGCAATTAAAAAAACCTGACGTATGATGATCTGAAAATTTCTGTATCTTGAACAGTATTTAATTCCTTTATGCAAATCATTTAATACTAAGATATAAAAGATATATGCTATCCTCCCTTTTTTTTGGAAATCTTTCAGGACTAGGTCAGCACAGTTTGGGGAACTGTCTGGAAATATGAAGGTGTGAATTGTCAGTAAAATACATGTGTATAAAAGAATTTATTAACTAGGCCTTTATAACCATGGTTTTGAGACATAGTTCTATTATTTGCTTAAAATCTGTGATCTTTGTGCTTACTCATAATTTAGTTCCATTCCCTTACGTAAATGACCAGGATAGCAGTTAGTGCTTCCTGTTTCTCTAGAGTCTAGGCCTATACTGTCCGTTATGGTAGCACCTAGCCATGTGTGGCTATCTAAAATTAAATTTAATTAATTAAAGTTAAAGAAAATAAAAAATTCAGTCCCTTACGCATGCTAGCCACATTTCAAGTCAGGTGCCCAGTAGCTTCTTGTGGCTAGTAGCTAGTTTATTCTTACTACTAAAGCAGTACCCTAAGGATTCCAATTGATATCCAATCTATTAGAAAGTCTTTCAACTTTGGCTGGTCCAATGTGACTGCTGAGAATGCTTTACCTATTCCTTTCTGGTCTTTCTTTCCCTGGCTACGCTAGTTTAATCGCACACATGCATAGATCAGTACTCTGCCAAAGAGGTGAGGGGAATCCTCCATACTTTCCTTCTCTCCAGTAGTCTAATCTGCAAAGCCTAGCCATCTCGGACTCTCCAACTCCAAACTCTGTTTCCTCAACTCAGCAAAACTGGTGGACTCTGTTTATGTACTCCTTTCTAGCACTGAGACCCAGAATCTACTGGCTGTAAGCTCAGGCACTTGGAGGATTACTTTGTTTCCTTTCTCATAACATCACTGCCTTGTGCTGCCTGTTGTCCAGTGCCTAAACATTGTAGTTTAATATATTTTATTTGTTTCTCTAATTAATTAAGGTAAGAGGGTAAACCTGGTCCCTCTTATTCCATTATGAAGCAGAAGTCTTAACCATTAACGATTATTCATCCCTGCTACAACATACCTGAGGAATCTGACTATAACTTATAACTTGAGAAGAGAGGAAGAGGTACAATGTAAATTTGAAAGTTTGTTACAAACCTTTCTTCACCCTAGCCTTTTTAAATTTTTAAAACTGACTCCCAAAATCAGACATTATTACGATACATTTGGATATGTGATTATACTTTCAATATATCTTTTTACATAGTCATATATCTAAATCACTGACTCTATGAAGCTATTAATTTTATAAACCAAAATATAGTATATATAAGTGATTAACATTATCTTGAAACTCTAAAACTACAAAGGAGTTTGTTATAAAAGTATACCTGCACTTACCATGTGACCCAAGAATTCTACTCTTAAGTATTTACCCATAGAGAAATGAAGGCTGATGCCCACACAAGAGTTGAAATGAATATTTATTGTAGTTTTATCCATAGTGACCCCAAACTGGAAACAATCTAAATGTTCATAGAATGTAAATAGGATACTGCTGACCAGTTAAAAGGAATACATTGGTAATACACAGAACAGCATGGATGAATTTTTAAAATATGCTGAGCTAAAGAAGTTAGACAAAAAAGAATCTATGTGAAACTCTTTAAAAGGCAGCCAACTAATGTGTAGGGATGGAAATTGCAGATGTGAATTGCCTAAGGCAGAAGCTGGGTAAGTATTGTATGCAAAGGCTCATAAGGAAAGTTTGTGGAATAATGGGAATGTTTTGTATCTTGATTAGTATGTTAGTTTCAAAGGTATGTAAAACTGTCAAAACTTGTCAAACTGTACTCTTACAATATGTTCATTTTATCACATGTGAATTATACCTCCAAAAAGTTGACTTAAAAAACTTCAATAAGTGGTTTTAACAAGTAACCTAGAAATATTGGCTGAAATTTGACATGCAAAAATAATAGATAAACATATACATATGATATATAAATATGTAAAGCATATATAGCAAATATTAGCAACCTGGATTCTGATTCTTTTCTAAAATGCAGAGTTTTTTTCAACCTTTTACTTTCTTAATGTATGAAATGAGGTCAAGTTAGAAATTCTGTGTATCTGTCTATACAAAGAAAGAAGTTAATATATTTAAATGTTAATCTTTTAAAAAGTGACTTAAAAATTTTTCCCCCCAGAAATCTTCCTGCCAAATCTGTGGAAGAAGCTTTGCGTCACCGACAAGAATATGATGAGATGGTAGCTGAGGCTAAAAAACGAGGTATAAAATTTAACTCCAGTCGGTAAATTTAATTTACTGATCACAACAGGTTAATTTCAACAGGAAGGTGAATGGTGAAATTAATGAAGTCTGTCTTTATGACGATAGCGATTTCTTACTTTTATAATTATGTTCTTAAGGAGAAGTAAAATATCATACAAGGATCATAGTTTTTCTGCAAGTACTTTTACAAAACGAAT
Source organism: Glossophaga mutica (assembly GCA_039655065.1). Lineage (NCBI taxonomy): Eukaryota > Metazoa > Chordata > Mammalia > Chiroptera > Phyllostomidae > Glossophaga > Glossophaga mutica. The sequence goes on from CM077307.1 coordinate 150,865,314, forward strand.
AGAAAGGAGAAAGGCAGCACACTGTATGACAGGTCTTGTAATCACAATAATAAACCAGACTACTATTATCTTATAAATGAAGATATTTCTCATGATTTTTGATATATTATAATTTAATAATTTTAGCCCTTTAAGATAACTTTCTATATGGCCGTGAGAATGTGATTTGATATTAAAATATGGTTTTGTGATTTAATGGAGTCCCTAGAGTCCCAGAGTGTCACATAAATGTGTACTGTCATGTGTGTGTGCGTGCACACTTTTATTTTTATTTTTTTGTTTTTTATGGTTTTTTTTTTTTTTTTTTTTAACGTGTGTGCTTTTCAACATATGCTATTTAAACAACTGATCATTTTTCCTTGACTTAAGTGAATGGACTATTATAATGGTATACAGTTCTATTTTGTGGCACTATTTTGGAAATGAAGTTAATTATTTAATGTTGTAGTAAACCTATAAGGCCAATTATATCTTTCTAAAAGGCCTCATTATTTAAACATTAGTTGAGTTTATTTTTCTATACAGATTTTGAAACGTTTCTAACATACCCAACCCATTAACCCTTTAATTGACTCTAAACACTGACTTTATTATTTAATAAATACTTAAGATCATTATTGAGCCCTGGCAGGGTGGCTCAATTGATTGAAGCATTATCTGGTACACCAAAAGGTTGTGGGTTTGATTCCCAGTCAGGGCACATACCTAGCTTTCAGATTTCATCCCTGGTCAGGGTGCCTACAGGAGGCAACCAATTGATGTTTCTCTCTCACATTGATATTTCTGTCTCTCTCTCCCCCTCCCTTACTCTCTCTCTAAAATCAATAGACATATCTTGGGTAAGGATTAAAAAAAGATAGTTACTGATAAGTAGATAATCCTAAGAACATGGTATGAAAGAAATAGCATTGAATTTGGAAGTCAAAAGGTCACATCTTTAATCCTGTTTGACACTACCTGAACGTGACACTCTAAATAGACCCAATGTTAGTATCCTCATCTGTCAAGTGTTTGGGGACACACTAGATGCAGACTTTCAAGTCGCTCTGTCAACACTTTCTTTTAAAGTTGTGAAACCCTCTCCAAAGAAATCTCATATCGAATCTGAATGTATATAAGAAATTTTAAAAAGTGGAGCTTCCCGCTTGGCCTCCTGCTTGCCCCTTAAGACAATTCCTGAGGCATATGTGAAAGTTTAGAAAATACTTTAGCTACCTAATCTCTGAAGTCCCCACTGGTTCTAAAATTATATATTATTATATAACTATGTGTATAAAACTACTTAGGTATAGTTAATGTGTATATATTTCACTTCTCTATTTTTGAGGCATCTCTTCTGAAATTGTGACTTCTGATTTTTAGAAGTGTATTGGGGGACTTTATAATTTTAATTAGTAAAGTGAAACATACTCAGTTTTTAATGTCTTGTGGTTTTACGTGAGGAAGTTCATAGACCCCTGGTATGAAAAAAGAGTGTTGGAACCCTGGCTGGTATAGCTCAGTGGATTGAGCACGGGCTGTGAACCAAAGGGTCACAGGTTCGATTCCCAGTTAGGGCACATGCCTGGATTGCGGGCCAGGTTCCCAGTGGGGGCCACGTGAGAGGCAACCACACATTGATGTTTCTCTCTCTCTCTCTTTCTCCCTCCTTTTCCCTCTCTAAAAATAAATAAATAAAATCTTTTAAAAAAAGGAGTGTTGGTTAGTTGCTCATAGTTGTTTATTTTTTACATAGTTAATTTATGACAAATTTCAGTTCATTGATTAAGTATAAATAGAATATATGATACTATAATCTACTTAAATGATTTTTCTGGCCTTTATTCCATTTTGTAGTACAGGAGATGTATTTTTAAAGTATATTAATCAGCCCTGGCTGGTATGGCTCAGTGAATTGAGCGCTGGCCTGCAAACCGAAAGGCTGCTGGTTCAATTCCCAGTCAAGGCACGTGCCTGGACTACAGGCCAGGTTCCTAGTTGGGGGCATGTGAGAGGCATCTGTTTCTCTCACACAACAATGTTTCTCTTTGTCCCCTTCCCCTCTCTCTAAAAATAAATAAATAAAATCTTTAAATAAATAAAATTATGTTAATGAGGTTCATTTTCTTTCTCTTTTTACCTCCTTTCCCTCTTCCCCCCTTCTTCCTTTTCTATCCTCTCTTCCTTTTTTCCTTCCTTCCTGTTATCAGAAAACTTTTTTTGAGAAAGTCTCTTTTTTTGTAGGCTTAGGTAGAAGGAGAAGGGGGTTTTGATCTAGCTCTTTTGTATTGAAATAACTCTTACTTGTTTAAAACAGAAATTAAAGAAGCATACAAAAGGAAAAAAATAATGAAAGAACGATTTAAACAGGAAGAAAATATTGCAAATGCAATGGTAATTTGGATCAATGAAATACTGCCCAATTGGGAAGTAATGTAAGTAAGCAGACTTTTCCTGAATTCCAGTCTTTCTCCAAAGAGCTCATGTTTCCAATTCTCTATTTTTATTACTTCCACCATGAATCTTATGCTTTGGCTAAATTATACTGTTAACCAATGTTTGAAAATTTCATGCTTATATCTGTGCCTTTGCTTTTATAAATCCCTCAATTTCTAATACCTGCTTTCCTTACTGACAATCCTCTGTGGTTGTCAGAATCTTACCTATCCTTTGAGTCCCATTTGAAATGCTAGTTGATCCATGAAACTTTACTTTTTCCTTAGTTACCGTATTTTCTTACTTCTAACATACCATCTATTGCAAAATGTACTATTGATGTCATAGTGGGTTTCTGCAAAGAACATATTAAAGTATGTACATTTATCATAAGATACTTTTATTAAATATGAAAGTGATTTTTAATATACTTCTCATAACCAAAAGAATGTGGTACATATATTATTTATATATACGTATAATACATATACAATAAAATAAATGATGTTTCCCTTCTGTAATGTTTCATTATACTTTGAGACTAATATACTTTACTTTGCCTCTTATTTTTTATAATATTTTTGTACATGAGCCCTGGCTGGCGTAGCTCAGTGGATTGAGCGCGGGCTGCGAACCAAAGTGTCGCAGGTTCGATTCCCAGTCAGGGCACATGCCTGGGTTGCAGGCCAGGCCCCTAGTGGGGGCCACGTGAGAGGCAACCACACACTGATGTTTCTCTCCCTCTCTTTCTCCCTCCCTCCCCCTCTCTAAAAAAAAATAAAATAAATAAATAAAATCTTTAAAAAAAATAATAATATTTTTGTACATGCCTTATCTTCCCTCTAGTCTGGAAGGTAAGACCTATCTTCTGCAATGCCTAGTATAGGATATACATTTGGAATTTGTTGAGCATTGGACAGTATGACAGATATATTAGGCTCTACATAAGTAATTGCATTTAATTCTTACAACTTTTACTCCCACTTATCTTATGGGGAAGCTCAAGGTCAAACAGGTTAAGTGATTTGCCCAAGGTTATACAGTTAATGAGTGATTAAACCAGATTTGAACTCAGATCTGACTCTAAAACCCATACTCTTAAAGCAGACTACACTGCCTCTCAAAAACTAGGGCCTTAGCTACATTGAATACTTTGTTATTTTCTTTTGGATACTAAATACAGAACAAATTTTTGTTCCTTTTATCCTGTTCTATTTAGGTTTTTTCATAATTATCCATATATTTCTGGTTCTTTTATTAGTATAAATGGCAATTATAGAAGGAAGTTCCCTTTAAATTACTATTGTCTCTCTTTAGGGTACAGTGTACTTTTGGGCCATTTTTTCTTTTCTCCTGGCCTGCAAGCATGAACACAATGGAAAGAATGCATCACATACTTAACTTTTTGTGTTTTTAAAAACCATTCAGTCATTTGGCCATAGACTAGGTAAACCATCATGCAACCAGTATTTTTGGTATAAAAAGTAACTTTCTCCTTTTTTCTCCCCTTTTAATTCTAGGCGTAGTACGAGAAGAGTTCGAGAATTGTGGTGGCAGGGATTGCCCCCTAGTGTTCGTGGGAAAGTTTGGAGTCTAGCTGTAGGAAATGAACTAAATATCACTCCTGGTTTGTATTCTATATTCAGTTACTCCCACACATGCAAATAGCCATCTCCAGAGTTACAAAGTAGACTGTAGCTTGGCCATTTTAAAAGGCATTACCATGTATAATGTCATTTTTAGAGCATGCTTCATTTCCCATCTCCCTCTAAAACCTGGTATGATTTAATAAGTTTACTATTATTTCATATTATCAAAATAAGATTTGTGGGTTTTCCTTTAGTTTACAACCATCAATAATATTACTGACATCCAAATACTTTAATTACAGGTAACTGCAAAAACTTCTGGGATTTTATGTAGCAGTGGATATATATGGAAAAATAAAATAGTCTTAATTGTGGAAAGGTTCCTCTTTGTTTAAAAAAAACACAAATATCGGGGGAAGGCTAGATATTTCTTTCTCTACATCTCAAAGCAGTCCTTTTAGATTCTTTTTTGTTTGAATATTTTAAGTTTAAAGAACAAAAGATTCTGAACGAATTTTTTTTTTAACTTAAAGGACAGGAGTAAAATATAGAGTAGTTTTGATGAAGTTAAAAAAATTAAATAAAATTACAATAACACCAAATGGGGGAAATGTAAGAGTTAATAACAAAAGGTGCTAACCAGGCCTGAATGATAATGATAATGCTAGACCACTGCACCATGGAAAGACTTAGGGAAATTGGAGTGGTGGACATACAATATACAGACGATGAATTATAGATTTGTATGTCTGAAACCTATATAATTTTATTAACCGTTGTCACCCCAATAAATTCAATTAAAAAAAGAAAGAAACTTCAATTGAATAAATGTTTGAAAAACTCATCACTTATTTTTGTCTGTTTTGCTGCTCAAGAAAAGGTGTCATGTTAGGAATCCTGAGAACATAGACACTGAAATATTGGCTAAGTTGGTATTAACCTTTTGTGATACTGTACTCAAATTTTTTTTTTTTAAAGCTTGAAATAACTGGGCTGTTTATTCTCAAAGTAATTTTGGGTTTTCTTTAAAAAGAAAACAATTATGTATTCAGGAATGGAATGAGTTACTCATTCTCTTTTTCATTAGTGGTGGAAAGGAAGCTAAATTTTGAGTGAAGTAAATTTACTTTTGATAACCTTGTTTACTTTCAATGACTATAATAGTTTGACTCCTTACCTGTTGTATTTGTTTTATTATGAAATTTATAACCATTATGGAATAGTAATTAAGAATAAGGGTTCTAATGGCAGTCAAATGTGGTTCAAATCTTGGTTCTACGATCTGTTAGGTTTGTCACCTTGGGCAAATTACTTACATCGAGAAGTCTTAGTTTTCTTCATTTCTAAAATGTGAGTAAGATCGTTCACTATCTCAAACAATTGTTCTAGCATTTTTTGTGACAATGAGTATAAGATTAGAGTGAAAGTGAAATTTGCTGAGAGAATATACAATGTCATCATTGACAAAAAATCAGAAAGTGAAATATATACTGATCTCAAAGTATTTTCTGTTCCTAAGATACATCTTTAAGTCTGTTTCAATCTCTATATTTGGAGATTCAAAATAAAATAACATGCAGAGTCAAGCAAGGCGTTGAACTGAGATGCAGGTCTTCTTATTATAGATAAGCATTATAAATCTTCCCTGGAGAGATGTCCTCTGATGTTCTGAAAAGCATTACCACATTTTTACTGTTGGATCAATTTTGTAGCTCCCAGAGGTGATGGATTTGTTTGCTGGGCCTTTCTTCTTCCAAGACAGTTTTAAATTTGAGTACAATAGTGAAACTAGACTTGGCTTGGAGGCAGTTTGAAATAAAAAGTGTGAACTTCAATTTGGTTTCCGGTAACAGCAAAAATTGTATATCTACATTTAAAACTTATATTCAGCTCTTACACTAAATGGAATGGGGCATAGATAATAGAAATTTTGAGTTTTATTTTTTAAGTTTCCTCTTTCCAAACCATTAGTAATAATGAAAAGTGAACAGAAGGGAGACAAGATCAGAATAATAAGAATGTATTTGAAATACATTATAGTGATACAGTTCTTGGCAATATAAGAATACTTACGGTATAGTCATACATTGGAATATTGTGCAGTTGTTAAACAAATAAAGCAGTCTTATTCTACTAATCTGGAACAACTTCCAATATAATAAAGCAAGTTGCAGATCAGTGCTATAAATAATATGGTGCAAGGGTTTTTTTTGTTGTTGTTGAAAAAAGGAAGGTACATATATGTATGTGTGTGTGTATATATACATATATATATATGCTTATACATGCACATTCTCATCTTTACCACTTGGTAAGCATAGTTACATCTGAAGAAAGTTAATTTATTTTTCATTCTATAGTGTTTTGCACTGTTGGAATTTTTTTTTAAAAATTCCGTATCTTTATTACCTTTATAAATTAAAAAAAAACCTCCTTTGTCTGTATTATCTTTAAAAACACATAAATGTTTTAACAAGATTGAGGCAAAATTTCTTGGTATTTGGGGCAATATATAATTGTTGGTATTTGGGGAAAAATATTTTTTACTGTTCCTTTGTCATTGAAATTTGCTATGAAATTTTTGTATAATTTAAAATATCTGTAATGGTCAGTTAGAAAATAAAGAATTAAAATTTGAGAGTTGAGAAAAAAATTAGTTTTTCTGTTCTTGAAGATTTACGAGTTCTGCATATGAAAGTGTAGAGTGTGATTTCAAAAAGTGATTGGGCACTTAAATTAAAAAAGATAGGAGTAGAGATTTTTTTATGTGATCCTTTGATCAAAGTTTATGTAGCTTTAGATAGCAGTATCATAATGAAGAAACCAGTTTCAAGGATTAGGAAGCAAGAATTAGCATTTATTAAGGGCATATAAAGTGTCAGGAGCTTTACATAAATGATCTTGTTTAATCATCAGTAGCCCTATGAGTAGGTATTATTTTTCTCCAGTTTACAGATGAAGAAAGCCAAGTTCCAGAGTTACAAAGTAACTTTCTTAAGTCCCACAGGTAGTAAGTGACAGACAGAGCTGGAATTTGAATCTAAGTCTGACTCCAAAAATCATGTTTCTGCTATTCCACAATGATATTCCTTTAGCAGAAACATCTCTACCTGCCTCATACATATATTCTGTATTGTAGCTATTTGAATGACCGCTCTGGAGTATTTTCATTTGCTGTCTTTCTGGTGTAGTAAGTAGTTTGGTAGAATCAAGTACTTCAATTTGCTACATTTTTTTTTACGTAAGGGAGACCTGACATATGGGGGATCTTTTTTTTTTTTTTTTTTAAGAGGAAAAACAAGAATATGTGAATATATTTCTTTCCTATTTATGAATTTTTGTTCTTTTTGTCCCCAGAACTTTATGAAATCTTCCTGTCAAGAGCAAAAGAACGGTGGAAAAGCTTCAGTGAAACAAGTTCAGAGAATGATACAGAAGGTATGATTATTATTATTTTTTCAATGAAAGGGTAAATTTTTTAAGGCCCCAGGGCCATGGGTTCAGATGGAAGACCACCTTGTGGCCCCAGGAGGGAGTAAAGGAGCTTTATTTAATCTTCTTGGGGCGCAGGTTGTTGGTGTGGCTGCACTTCTTCCCTCAGTTGACCATGCAGAGGGTTCAGGTGAGTGTAACACTTCCAGCAGATTGTCCTGTTACAGTTGTATGTTTGGGCAAGCTGGGGGAGGGAGGGCTCGATGATGCCACCCTGCAGGCAAAGCACCAAGTGCCAGGTGGGCTCTTTCTGAATATTGTAGTCTGAGAGAGGGCAGCCGTCCTCCAGCTGTTTGCCCACAAAAATCAGACACTGCTGATCAGGCAGGGTGCCCTTCTTGTCTTGGATTTTTGCTTTGACATTCTCACTGGTGTGACTGGGCTCAGCCTCAAAGGTGATGGTCTTGCCAGTCAGGGTCTTCACAAAGATCTGCATCTCTTACCTGCTGGGAAGGCTGCTCTGCCACCTTGCTGAAGAGAAAGGGTGTGGTTATTTTTTGTTAAAAATTTCTAGATGAAAATTTAGTCACTGAAGATACAGTGTGATTTTTTTTTACTGTGTGGCAGGAACTATAGTAATTGATTTATATATATTATCTCCTTTAATGTTAATAACCATTTAAGTAGGTGGTATTATCCTAGATGATATAAGAGGAAATTCAAAATAGTTAACTTGTAAGTAGTGAAGCTGTGATGTAAACCCAGGTTGTTTTACTCCAGAGCCCAGGATTTAATCACACAGTAAGACTAATTGTATGAAGTATTTTTAGGCTTACTTTTAACTTACAGATAGATGATGTTCATGTCAAGCTTGAAACCTCTTGTCCCTCGCTTCACTAACTTTTACTCACTCCCTAATATATTGTTTATAATTCTTATCATGCCTAATCTTTGTTCATTTAATTCACTCATACCCCCTTTCCTCCACTATCATTAATTTTTTTCCTAATCATTTTGGAGAATATAATTTTTTCTATTATCATGGCTAATTAAATTTAGGTACATTTATTCAGACATCTCTTGTCTTTCAATAATGAGAAGTCACTTTTCTTTCTGTATTTACTTAGTAGAAAGTAAACCTTCTCTTGCCCGTAAGTAAAACTCTACAAAATGAACATGACTTAGGATAGAGAAATGGATGCATATCTTACAGTGGTTTTCTATGAGTATGTAAACAACTCTTAAATTTCTTGAATATTCTTTCACTCTTTTTTCTATTCTAGAAAAGTGAACAGTACACCTAAAACTAATACAGAATCATACTGAATGTAAACTATAATTGAAAAGCAAAAGATAAAAAGAAAAATGAGCAGTAGGGAGGGGAAAATTGACTAAGCAAGGTTAGAGAGAAGACTTGATTTTAAGAAGCGTTCATTTAAGTATCATCCTGAGACCTGTTAGCTATATTAGCTTTTTGTGGGAAACTAAAGGTGCAAGACATAGGTGTTTCATCATTCTTTTTACACTCATTTTACGAAGTATTTAAATGTGTAAGAATTAAAATTTTCAGCATTTGCTTCTGAGATATTTTGTCATGATTAAGTGGTAAAAAGTTGTACTTCAGTAGAAATTAATTGAATGTAAACAAAGAATTGTTCTACTGAGAAGCAATGTTTTATTTAAATTTCTGATTTCTTATTTCCTGGTGTTTATAATTTTCAGTTGTCATTAAACTTTTTTGTCCATTATCTTGTCAAATATTACTTCTATCCCATCTCTTCTTTCCTTCTGAGACTCCAATTAAATGTCAGAACATTTAACAGTGTCCCACAAGTCTCTTATACCTAAAAAACACAATTTTTTCTGTGCTTCATTTAGATTATTTTTATTGACCTATGTAATTAAGTTCACTAATCTTCTCTTTTCCTATATCCAGTCTATTAAATCTGTTCAATGAGTCTTTAAATACAGATACTATACTTTGTAATTCTGGAATGTTCACTTTTTTTTTTGTAGATTGTTTCTATTGAAATTCTTTATCCTTCCATTTCATACATTTCATCTTCTCTATTTTCCTTAACATGTAACAATTAATGTTCTTGTTTGTTAATTCCAACACTGGATCATCTGCAGGTCTGCTTCTATTGGCTGGTTTCCCCCTTGATATAAGTTATATTTTCCTGCTTCTTTTCATAAATTTAAAATTGTACATCAGTCATATATAAAAAGAATGTATAAACTAAAGCTGATGTTTCTCCTGCAGAGGGAGAAACATTTGTTCTTTTTTTTGTTAGGCAGTTGGGCCAAGGTTGCAGCTTTAGATGGACTTAGTTCATCTTACTGGGAAGAAATGGCCTATTTTTTTTTTTTAAAGATTTTATTTATTTATCTTTAGAGGGGAAGGGAAGGAGAGATGGAGAGAAATATCAATGTATGGTTGCCTCTCGTGCATCTCCTGCTGGGAACTGTTGCTGGAAACTGTCCTGCAACCCAGGCATGTGCCCTGACTGGGAATCGAACCGCAATCCTTTGGTTCGCAGGCCCGCACTCAATCCACTGAGCTACACCAGCCAGGGCAAAATGGCATATTTTGATTATAGGCTCCTTCCTCTTTGAGACACTCAATAAGGACCATATGATTTTGAGTGATTTCAATTTGCCTTTCTAGCCCAACTTTCTAACACTGTATGTTAGGTTAGCACTCAGCAAAAGTCCATAGAGGAAAACCAGATATACATTCAGGCTTTATCACATCAATCTTTGTCTCTGAAAGGCTCTTCTGGTTTCTTTTTTCCCCAAGCAAAATACCTTTTTGTCTATGGTTTACTCAATCCCGAACCCATGCCCAGACTTAGTAGACGGCCCTAGAAAGAAAAACGACCACTGGTATCCACTTACCTAGGAAAGGCTCTTCACTTTCCAGGATTTAAATTCTCTAGACCTCCCTGTGTACACAACTCTGTTATACCTTTTTCAAAAATGGGATATTTGCGATGTATTTTTTCCCAGTTGTTATTGTGGGAGTAATCATCTACCTATCCTCTCTAGAAAACATACCTACATTCTAAAATACCTACCTACATTCTAAAATAACTGGAAGTAGAAATTCTTTACCATATAACTTTCTGCTAAAATGTATAGATATTTTCTTCACAGAAGAGAGTCTAAGTTCCAGCAAAAGCTATGTGGCATTTCTTTAAATTTCTTGATTATTCAACTTTTAATTTTCCTTAAGAAACAAGTATGCTCTGTGATCATTCTGTGTTTACAAGATTGAACTGGGGATAGCCAAGTAATAATTTTAACTTTATTTACCTGGCAAAAACAGGTGTATCTGTTGCTGATCGGGAGGCCAGTCTGGAATTAATTAAGTTGGACATATCCCGTACATTTCCATCTCTCTACATCTTTCAGAAGGTGAGGGTTTATAATCAGTTTTTAACTACTTTTTAAAAAATTCAAGTGAACAAATTCTTTAAATTCGTAACTATTATTATTTAAAAGGCAAAACTATAACAGTTGGGGAACTTAATATAAAAATGTGAAACTTAAAAGAAAAATTTTAAGGCAAATTTATTACTTTAGTCCACTTGTTGAATGTGTTGCAGATAACATAGCACATAACAATTTTAGGTACTTGATGAATTATAATTAAGAACAATTTCTTTGTTTTACTTTTTATTCTATAAGATATTTGAATTTTAATAATTTTGCCTAATAAATTGTTAAAATATAAAGGAATTTGTCCCTAAACTTAAAAATTTTTCAGAATTACTACTGAAATAGGGAAAAAAGGGTTTTTTTTGTGTGTGTATGTGCAAAGGCTATTAAGAAGTTTCATACAGGTATATAAAGCGCAGCATAGGGAATATAGTCAGTGATATAGTAACAACTATATATGGTGCCAGGTGGGTGCTAGACTTATTGGGGGGAATTACTTTGTAAGTTATATAAATGTCTAACCACTATACTATATATATATACCAGAAACTAGTATAACATTGAATGTCAGCTGTAATTGAAAAGAAAAAACTCTTAAAATTTTCTTACACTTTATGAGAAGTGATTGCATTTTATATGTACTTTATATATGACTCAAATCTTTATATAGAATTTCTCAATCTTTATTTTTTGATAGTTTAATGTATTGTATTGGCAAACTTATAAGAACAGCACAGAAGACAGACATTAAAAACATGTATTTGCATGTAGAACAACTCAGTCAGAAAAGTAAAGGGAATGGATGGAATCTACTGTATGATAAAAGTGCTATAAACACCACTGAGTTGCCATCAATAAGAAATTTACTTGTTTTTAAAAAATCCAAATGCTGGCATTGTCTGGAAAAATTTAATAGGCCTATTTATATTGTTAGAAAGTTGAACTGCTGAAACTTATTCACTGAAACATTTTGACTTGCATTAATGCTTTATGTCCCTGCATTTATATTTAAAAAATTCACACATAAATGAAAATGGAAAAATTGACAATACTTGATTCTGTCCCCTATTTTCCACTTGGAATCATATACTTAGGTACCTTGTGACCCCATGGGAAATATTTAATGTTCAGAACTACCAATAACAGGAAGAAGAGAATTTTTTTTGAAAGAATGAAATGTTTCCCATTGTAGTAGATTCCTTTTTTCCTTTTTAAAGATTTTATTTTGTTTATTTTTAGAGAGGGGAAGGGAGGAAGAGAAACATCAATGTGTGGTTGATTCTCATGTACCTCCTACTGGGGACCTGGCCTGCAACCCAGGCATGTGCCTTGACTGGGAATCAACCTGTGGACCCTTTGGTTTGCAGGCTAGCACTCAATCCACTGAGCCACACCAGCCAGGGCCATAGTGGATTCTTAAGCACACTCTCCACATATGTGCTGTGCCAGCTGGATGTCTTTTGGTATAACTGTTACAGGTTTTGCATGAATAGCACACAGGTTGGTGTCTTCAAAAAGGCCAACCAAATAAGCTTCACTTGCCTCCTGCAAAGCACCAATAGTAGCACTCTGGAAGTGCAGATCTGTTTTAAAGTCCTGAACAATTTCTCTCAACAAATGCTGGAAGGGGAGTTTGTGAATCAGAAATTCAGTGTACTGGACTTCTGGCCAAGACGCAGGCATAGGTAGACATGCTTCACCTCCTCACACAACTACAAGAAGGATCACAGCTAACCTTAAATCAAAGAACTTCCAGAAAAATCAAACTGTATGGGAGTCCTACAACCAAAGATTTTAAGAAGAAATATTCATCCAGATTGGTAAGAGGGGCAGAGATGGGGGGCCAGTCAGAGAGGATACAGTGTGCCAGTGGCAAGGCAGCAGTAGCAGCAGTGGTTGGTGGAACAGATGGTTCCACATTCAAGTATAGTGGATAAAAACCAGGAGGCACACCTGGGGAGCAAGTGATCCCAGCCCCAGGCCAGACTGCACAGCCCAGGGTTCCAGCACCAGGAAATAAAGCCTAATTTCAGACTGTAAAAACCAGTGGAGATTGGGGCAGTGAAAGAAACTGCCAGTTTCTCAGGAGAGTCTGTCTAAAGGATCTGCGAGGTCCTAGAACATATGCAAAACCACCCACTCTGGGATTCAGCACTAGGGCAGCAGCTAGAAGGGCACTAGTCACATGTGGGCAATGACTGGGAATGGGGCGAGAGTTCAGCAAGTGGCATTGTCCCCTCTCTGACTCCTCCTACACCTATAGCGTCACAAAGTGACAAAGTGGGTTACCCCACCCTGGTGAATACCTAAGGCTCTGCCCCTTGCAATGCAACACGCATGCCAAGACAGAATCAAAGCAGTTCTACCTAATATGCAGAAACACAGGGAGGCTGCCAAATTGAGGAGACAAAGAAATATGGCCCAACGAAAGAACAGATCAAAACTCCAGAAAAAGAACTAAGTGAAGTGGAGATAGCCAACCTGTCAGATGCAGAGTTCAAAACACTGGTGATAGGATGCTCAGAGAATTCACTGAGTATGGCAGATGTATAGGGAAGAAATGAAGACTACAGTAAATGAAATATAGAAAAATCCACAGGGAACCAACAGTGAAGGGAAGGATTCTGGGGTTCAAATCAATGATTTGGAACATAAGGAAGAAATAAACAGTCAACCAGTACAGAATGAAGAAACAAGAATTCAAAAAAACGAGAAGAGAATAAGAAGACTCTGGGACATCTCCAAATGTGCCAACATCTGAATCAGGGATTACAGAGGAGAGGAGGAAGAGCAAGAAATTGAAAACTTACTTGAAAAAATAATGAAAGAAAACTTGTTTAATTTGGTGAAGGAAATGGACGTACTGGTCCAGGAAGCACAGATTCCCAAAGCAAAGAGGGCCACACCAAGAAACATCATAGTTAATAAAATGCCAAGGTTTAAAGATAGAGAATCTTAAAAGCAGTAAGAGAAAAGGAGACAGTTACCTACAAAGGAGTTCCCATAAGACTATGAGCTGATTTCTCAAAAGAAACTTTGCAGGCAAGAAGGGGCTGGCAAGAAGTATTCAAAGTGGTGAAAAGCAAGGGCCTACACCAAGATTACTCTATCTAGTAAAGCTATCATTTAGAAATGAAAGGGAGATGGAGTGCTTCCCAGACAAGGTAAAGCTAAAGGAGTTCATCATCACCAAGTCCTTATTATATGAAGTGTTAAAGAGATTTATTTAAGAAAAAGGAGATCAAAACTATGAATAGTAAAATGACAACAAACTTACAACTGTCAACAAACTGAATCTAAAAAACCAAAAACCAACTAAGCAAACAACTAGAACAGGAACAGAATCATAGAAATGGAGATCACATGGAGGGTTTTTAGTGGGGAGGGTAAAGGGAGAGAATGGGGAGAAAGGTACAGGGATTAAAAAGCATAATTGGTGGGTACAAAATAGACAGGGGGTGTTAAGAATAATATAGGAAGTGGAGAAGCCAAAGAACTTAACTTATATGTAGAACCTGTGGACAGGAACTAAGCGGGGGGGGGGGCGGGTATTGCTGAAGGGAAGGGGAGTACCAGGCAGAGGGAGACAAAGGGGAAAAAATTGGAACAATTGTAATAGCATAATCAATAAAATATACTTTAAAAATAAAGGAATTCAGTGTACTGAGAATGTCTAATTTCACCAAGTGCCACAGTACCAGGCCTGTAACAAGGTTTCTTCAGTCCCTCCAGTAGAGGATGCATGCTTGCAAGTGGCTTTGGTAGCCATTTGTGGGCAATCTGCTTTGTAGGAGTCATAGTATAGAGACCTCTTTACTTAGCCCCCTTCTCCTTGGCTGGAGCTTGGGGAGCTAGCAGAGGTGCTGGCATTAGAGAGCCAGGGTGGCTGTGAACACAATTGAATTTCTCTATCTTTACATTGATAAAATGAGATTAAAATTTTTTTTATTAAGATAAAATTACTAGTAAACTTAATTTAGTGTAGATTGATGGGGTTTTTTTCCTAAAATTGTGTTATATAATATGAAACAATCTATTTTCCTCATAATCTTATTGTACCAAAACCAGAAGTCTTTAAAATTGTTTGTAGACTACATAGCTTGTATTCAAGTGAGTTTGATGTTTTGTTGTTGAGGATTAAATATATATTTCATCAACTCTTTAGAAAACATCTTGGCTGAGTGCATTTGGAATATTTCTGACAATGATTAAATATACTAAAACTGGTCATTTAGGAAATGCTAAAGTTATTAACATGTTATTTGAGAATTAATTTGGAGACAATTATTTGTATAGTTTGACATTTCATTTTCTCTCCTAAGGGTGGCCCATATCATGATGTCTTACATAGTATCCTAGGGGCGTATACATGTTACAGACCTGATGTTGGTTATGTAAGTATTTGTTTCAATCTGAGTTTTGAATATAAACATTTAACTTGTCTTATCCAAGTATATTGTATTAGATTAGCTCCCAAATGTGTGTATTTCTGTGTCTTTTTTTCTTTGGGCCTGTCAGTTTATCCAGAGAGGAACCTTTCTATTTCCTACCAGAGGTTTATGAGACTGGTTGCTAGCTTCCTGGGGGAGCAGCTGGGGATTTCACCACTCAGTTTGTAAAGTTTTATTTGTAACTGTTGTTAGTCTGGTGCCTTCTCCCCAACCTTCCTTTTCTTGACTGTGCGTCCAGGTTGAGGTAAGGATAGGAGAGGCGATTTGCTTCTTTTGCAGATTATCAGCCAATCCTATTTGTAGCCCTACCTCTCAATTTCAGAGATACCTGATAACTTCAGTTCCTGAGCCTTTTAGATTTTGCAGTTGATGGGCTTGCTGTTTATTGGCTTTTTCCTCTGTGGATATTTTAGTTTAGACATTCTCTGCTCAGTTAAATTAAAATTTCTAAATGCTGTGTTTATTTTTAGAGTTTTACTTACAGGCAAGAGAAGAGGGTTTACTTTCTAGGAAGCAGAACAAATATAGGAAGAAAAGTGACTAACAGATAAAGAGCTTCCCATTCAAAGAACAAAAGCTGGTTGAATAAATGTACATAAATTTAATAAACTATGATAATAAAAAAGAAAAAGTGTTTCTGTTTTTTCCAAAATGATTAAGAAAAAATTGATGGAGTAGAGGGAAAGATGGGGTCTGCGGGTGAATAAATGAACAAAAATTAAGGCACGATAAAATCTGCCCCATTCCCAAATCTGGCACATTCCTCCTTAACTGCTATATGTTTTCCATAGCACCTACCACCTTTTAACATAACATATGATTTACTTGTTTGTTTATGGTCTGTCTCCTCCTTCTAAACTGTAAGAATCTTTTATTCACTGAGGTACAGTGTCTCAGGTACCCAGGACAATGCCTGTCATATAGCAGTAAGCACATAATAAATAGTTGTTGAGTGAGTGAATGAACAAATGTACAAATGAACATGCAACAAAATAGAGTGCGTTATACAATGTAGCCACCTTATTGTGAGGTCTCTAAAATTCTGTTTTAAGACAAAGGTCAGAAGATGATGGTTTTATGACTTCTGGTTAAACATGGCAAATTGAACAGTCATAGAAGCAGCCAAGGAAGTAGGAGAGCAAAGAAATTTTGGGTTACAGAAGCGAAGGGAATTCTGCTTAGTGTGTAGGAAAAGTGTCCATTGGGTTTTACAATAAATGTCATCAGTCACCCTAGTAAAAGAAGTTTCAAGATAGTAGAGTTATGCAGTAGGAATCCAGATTGAAATGTGCTCAAGAATTCAAAGGTTGCTAAGAAAGTTGAAAGAGACCGAGGTATTATTGCAAATATTCTTCATGACCTCTCTGTGTAAGTCTATGTACATATCTCTACCAGAAGTAAGTGCTTCATAAAATTTTATTTAATGAAAGAATTAGTGTTTTTATAGTAGCCATTGCATACCATCTGTCTGCTCAGAAATGTATAGTAGCTCATTATAAACTTACAAGCAAGCATCTGATCAACTTAACCTTTTACTCAAGGCCTTTTCCAATTTGTAAATATATCCTACTTTTTCTACTTTCTCCTATTATTCCCATTGTAAATTTTGTGCTCCAACTGGATGGGTTCTATATGTCTTTACTCATACGTCTTTCTCATCTTGGAATGTTTTTTTCTTATTTTCTCCTCCTGCTTTTTCCAGCCTCACTATCTCAACTTCCACAACCTCTTCTCTCTTGGAATTTCAACAGCACTTCTCATAGATCTCTTGGATTCTTAGTTCCTCACTTCCTACTGCAGACAGATGTGTTATAACAATGAAGACAATCACCTGATTTTTATTAAGTTTTATGATTCTATACTCTGCAAAGACTTCAAAGAGAAAATAAACTAGGTAGTACACTGAGATAGGCTTTTTCAGTAAAAATAAAATTTGATACTTTTTCCTAAAATTTTCTGTAACACTTTTTAAACCACACCATGATCAAGAAATTTAAAATTAGGGAGATTTTGTAATTATTGAGTTGTCTGTATTTACCTTTTATAGAGGGAAAAAAGAAATCTTGGTTAGTTTTACCTTGTATCGCTGTAATTTTTCAGGAATGCAATAAAATAAACTGTACAGAATTATTATTATAAGCTCATTTTCATTAAGTTCTTTTCTCTTTGGAGGTCCAAGGGATGTCCTTCATAGCAGCAGTTCTCATTCTCAATTTGGAAGAGGCAGATGCCTTCATTGCATTTGCAAATCTCCTGAATAAGCCATGCCAGTTGGCCTTCTTCCGTGTGGATCACAGCATGGTATGGACATTTGGAATGAATCATTTTCTTGCTGACTGTCAGTGTCAGTAGTCTGAATGCCCTTTTAGAGTGAAAACAATAGAAGACTAAAATAATCTGATGTAAAATAAACTTTTCATTGAAGTATAGTTTTATGAATGCTTGATGAAAAGACTCAGAGTTGCTAAGAAAGATTTTCTGTTAATTTATGATCAAGGATTTAATTTCTCTATTTCTAGAGTGTACTCTAATAATTTTATTGATGTTTCTATCTTTAGATGTTGAAATATTTCGCAACATTTGAAGTCTTTTTTGAAGAAAATCTCTCCAAACTATTTCTTCATTTCAAATCTTATAGTCTTACACCTGACATATATTTGATAGACTGGTAAGTCATAATGTACCTAAATAATTAAAAGGAAACAAAGTATAACTTTATGTGTGTTTTAGGGACTAGAGTAAATGCCATGCACAGAATCATACATATAAAAAAAAAAAAACTCTTTGTTTACCGATACAGAAACTCTCACATTTTTGTGGGGAGGCATTTGATTAAGAGCATGGACTCTAGGGTTGAAATCAGAAATTTTCTGTTTGTGTTTTAATTTATCTGTGAAATGAGAATAATATTTTATTTTGAGTTGTACTGAGGGTGTTTTACATGGATTATCTCATTCAAAGCTTAGTACATACTAAGGTTTCAGAAAGTTAGTTGCTATTCTTTAATTAAGTTAACACACAAGGGTTTTATGATAGTGTGTGGTTTTTTGTTTTTTTTTTAACTTCAGGCTTTTTTTTTTTTCAAGGCTTTGTCCAGCTTTCTGACAGAAGAATGATGCCTTATTTAGGTGCTAGTGTCTTTTTTCAACTTTACAATTCCAGCTCTTTTGTTTTAACTTGCAGGGTTTGCCTAGACTCTGGTGAGCCAAAGAGATTGGAAGAGTTGATCTTAAGATAGGTTAAGAGTACATTTCAAATGATTAGGAAATCCTAATCATTTGAAATCAGTGGGTTTCATGATAGTAAGTTTTAATATAGAAAAATAATTAATCTCAATCAAATATGATATCCTCCCAAGTGTTTGGGCTTCTTTTATTTAGACTTCTAAAAAAACAAGTTATTTTTCAATGTATTCTCTTTTATTCTCACTAAGAACATTTGAGTTCCTCTGGGAAGAGCCCAAGGTAATGGGTAATTATATCATAAGACCCAGAGGGCCTAGATCAAATAGTAGAAGGGGAAAAATAACTCGGCTGTCAGTCTTGAGGAATGTGAACATGAAGCAATCAGGATCACAGCTGATACAGGGAGCAGGATGGAAATAATGAGTTTCTATGTATTAGAAACTGCCTAGGCATTGCTAGTACCCTTTCTCTTTGGAATAGTGAGTTAGTATTCTCTGTACCACCAAGAGTATTCTTTTGGTTATACAATCAAATATGTGTTTCTCCACTTTAAGAAGTAGACATGGATTTTTGTTTCACTGCCTCTATTGAACTTACTACATACAAATTCTGGAAATAAGGGGCTGTGCAAAAGAAGTTTGTTTTTGTTTTTGTTTGGTTTGGTTGGAGAGTTTTTAGTTCCCTTCCTCAAGTTTCATTAGCCCCCCACCTCAAAAAAACAAAGTTTGTAAAAACTGTACTTTCTTTGCCAATGCAACTTTAAGGAGAAGTTCTCTAGCACCTCTTCTTCTCCAACCAGAATGCCACCCTGAAGCACCACTGGGTAATGAATTATATGATCAGACATTGTCAGCAAGGATGGGGAAAAACCATTTTGGTGATTCTATCGGAGCATGTACATGCTCCAAAAGAAGTAGAAGGTCAAGTTTGGTTAAGGGCGAAAAAAAAACCAGTGGAGAAAAAGCCAGGAGAAAAGAGAGAAGTAAGACTTTATAATTTTGTATGTAGGTTATTATAAGATGATACTTGGGTTTCTTATATAATAACATTAATAACTAACTTTTATTGAGCATTTCTTATGTGCCAATCACTGTTCTAAAAACACTTTACATTTATTAACTCCTTTAATTCTCAAACCAATTCTGGCAGGTAGGTAGCATTATCTTTTGTTTACTAATGGGGAAACTGAGAGACAACAAGAATAAATAATCTTGCTCAAGGTAACACAACTAATAAGTTGCATATCTAAGATTCAAACTCCGGCATTCTGGTTTCAGAGCCATACCCTTGACAACTAGGCTGTTCTGCCCTCTAATTTATATTGGGCCATGCCTCTACGTAAGGTAAACTCACATCATTTTGTTATTTATTACTTAATTTTGTATTATTAAAGTTCTTTGAGGGAAGGAGCCATATTTTATTTGCCTTTTTATCCCTAATTAAGCACTGTACTTTTTATATAGAGATGTTTAATGAGTGAGTGAATAAATAAATGAAAAAGTTCGGTGATTATTTTTTCTTCTAATTTTAGGATCTTTACTCTATATAGCAAATCATTACCACTTGATCTGGCATGTCGAGTCTGGGATGTATTTTGCAGAGACGGGGAGGAGTTTTTATTTAGGACTGGATTAGGAATCCTCCGATTATATGAAGATATCCTCCTACAGATGGATTTTATTCATATAGCACAGTTTCTAACTAAATTACCAGAAGATATCACATCAGAAAAGTTGTTCAGCTGTATTGCTGCCATTCAGATGCAAAATAGTACCAAAAAATGGACTCAGGTAGAGTGACATTTTTCATACTGCTAATAGATGTGTTAAGACAAATAGTCGACTTTATATAATGAAGTTATGTATTTCTCAAATGTTAGTGCTTAAAATAAAAATAGTCTTTTATTAAAAATAATTCTTGACTTCGAAAGAGCAAGTTTAAAACAGGTAGCAGCTCTTTGACTCCTCCAAACCTGTGGATTTATTTTTCTGTAAGTTCAGTAATATGAGTTCAGCGAAGTACAACCTATAGTAATCACATCTTTGCCAGGTAAAATATATTATTACTTTGGTATTTCAAATAGACAGCAATTGTGTAAACACCTGCTGTATACTAAGGGTTTGCAATAGAAAGAAAATAATGTATGATCCTGGCTTTTTAGATGCTTAGTCCTGTTAGGGAAGCAAACACTGGCTAAGTTAAGTGACAAGTTAAGTTAAGCTCCATGAATGATAGACAGTAGGCATTATAAAAAACTCATAGTTTTATTGCTTGTGAAAATGAAATGTAGGAGTATTGGTCCAGAAGATGTTCTGTTACCAAATAGTAACTTAAGAATAAAGGATGGAGCAAAAATACATGCAAAGCTGTGAGTACACAAAACCCAGAGTTTATTCTTGTATTATTATTTATTAATTATTGTAATATTTTCCATATGAACAACTGTAAACCTGCTTTTGCCCCACCTTGTTTTTAACAAGTGATGTAGACTGGAATTTAATTATATACCATAAAATTGGGTTGAAACAAGGATTTGAGAATGGCTGTCTCAAACTTAACACTGGGGACAGAGTTAACATATACTAAAGCTTTTTCTTTTCTTTTTTTTAAGATTTTATTTATTTTTAGAGAGAGGGGACATTCATTTATTTATGTTTAGAGGGGACAGGAGGGAGAAAGAGAAGGAGAGAAACATCGATGTGTGAGAGATATATTGATTGATTGCCTCTCACATGCCCCTAGTTGGGGACCTGACCCACAACCCAGGCATATGCCCTGACTGGGAATTGAACTGCTCACCCTTCGGTTCACAGGCCTGCGCTCAATCCTCTGAGCCATACCAGCCAGAGCAAGCTTTTTCATGTTAATACAATATAGTTATTTCAACCTCTTTAATCTACGTAAGTTTTTTGAGGATTCATCTTTTACTCTGTATAATTTCAGGTCTTTGCATCTGTAATGAAGGATATTAAAGAAGGAGACAAGAATAGTAGTCCTGCTCTGAAAAGCTAATCTTCAAAATTAACAGACTAATTGGAATATAAATGTGTCTTTTGATGCAAGTTTTTTGTTTCCTATGTACAAAGCATGGAGAAATCTAAAAGAATCAAGACATGGAAAACTGCTGATTTGGAAGTTCATGGCAGAAGTAAATGAAATAAGTAACCTATTGACAGTATTTTAATAAGATAGTATTTTGCAGGCAGAGTCATTTACAAAGGAAAAAGTTTAAGTGATTTGGAGTGAACAGTAATGCTATAAAATTTTTTAACAGCTTTGGAGATACTTCAAATTTTTGTAGCATCTTTTCTTTTTTAACAGTTACCATAAAGGCACTTCGGAGGTCAGAGCAGGATTGTTAAATACTACTTCTTTAACTTCCGAAATTCTATTTGGAAAAATACCTTAGTACAGATATTGTCTATCTCTGGTTCTGACCTTTTTAAGATATTCTAGACCAAATGTAAGCAACTTTGGTATAAATTATGTAAGTTACTGAAGTTGTTTATCTTCATACACTGATTGGGGCAAATTTTGGTTATCTGGGAACTGGAAATACTTGGGAAATTGATTTGCATCTGTTCAGATATTTTTCTATAGTATCCTGTCTATTTGTTTTTGAAGGGAAATTGTTTTTTTCCCTTAAGGAATTCCTAGTACTCAAAGAATTTTAGATTTTCTGTTTCTAGTCTAAAAAAATTGTTCATCTAGTAATTTAAAAAGCTAACTGTTTGAAGGAAAGTTCTTTGCACTTTAGTGGACTGAAGACTTGATTTGGGGAGTATGTCCATAAATGTAAATGAGATTTTTCACTGGTAAGATTAAAAAATATGAATTCTGACAGTTTTTAAATAGCATGCTACTTGGCAAGACTTGGAATTGCTTTCACTGTTTGTAGAAATAAAATTTGTTAATTTCAGTTTGAAATTTGAAATCTTAATATGTAGCCAAGTCCATGACTTGTAAAATATTGTGCATAATTTTCTAATCAATGGAAATAAGAGTAAAAGAAAAAGATAAAATGAACTTTTTTCTAATGAGTCTAACTTTGATGGTATAATAGATAAAGAGATTATTAATTATTGGTAAATTGACATTAAATTTATTATGTTTAATTTTTAAACCTACAATAAATCACTTTAGTATTATGAGTGATATCTATATAACATGCTGTTTGATTAATAATTAGATTTATATATGTGCTTTTATGTTGCAGTTTGTTTTGAAACAACACTTAAGCACACTCTTTTTGTTAGTGGTATATTGTCTTCAATCTAACAAGCCTGAGAACCTTGTTAGTGTAGTGACTGCCTCTTTAGGAGTATGGGACCACATGTGCCCATATATTTTTACCCCATGGGTCATTCTAGCCTAGGGACCACTGTTGGAACCCTCAGAAGTTAACTCCTGTCATAGGAGCTTGCTTAATAGAAACTAGTAGTGTAATGAAATATTGAGGGAGTGCCCAGGGTCTTAATAGGTTTTACAGTAACATTTTGACTGTGATAACTACTTCCTTCATGTTTGTGACCCTGTTAGAGGGACTGTAAGCCCTGGCAGTAATCTCATTGAGGTTATACTGCCTGCCTGAATTTCATCTTCCTTTTGTGTATTTCCTTCCTGAGTTGGACCTAAATTACTGTATTTCTTTTTCTCACTTTTATTATTGTACAGTTTCTTTACCTTTCAAGTACAAATGTGTATATAAAATGTAAATACAAGGAATTCACTAAAAACCACTATTAATAATTACTGTGTAAATAAAACTTATAAGCAGAGTAATTACTTGAAATGAGTCTTCATTACTTTGGGGCTATCTGTTTATTTTACCACATTTGGAGAAAAAAGGAACAGACTTTTTTATTGCCAAATTTCTCTGACAAGGGATGCACTAGGCCTTCAGCCTCTTGAGACTGACAGTACTGGCAGCTAAAATACTGTACTGTATCTTCCCTTGAACCTCCCATACAGGCAATATGGGATGATTCACATAGTGTACTAACTTTTTCTGTAGTCCTCAAGGTGACATCAAATTTAATATGGTGTTTCATTTTGTCTACTTAACATGTATATATTTCTCACTTCATTGTTCTTTTAGCCCTGGTCTGTGTTGTGTTACTTAAGTGCTACTAGAAAATTCCAATAACTAGTATAGCTTTTTAAAGGCACAGAACATAATCATAGTTTTTGCTGATTTCTTTTGCATTGATGACCTTCATATAATGTTAATGATTAAGTATATTTGACTTTACAAAAGTTAGTTAGCACTTGCAAAAGGGCATTGAAGTTTCCAAAGCCTCTGCCTTCAATATGACAGTTTTCATTGTAACTGAGGAACTGATGCTGTTTTTATGTAGAAAAGTCAACTTTTTAAGAGTCTACACTGTTGGAGGGTATAATTCTAAAGCATGCAATCATGGAATAATTTATCTTACTTCACAATGCCATATTGCGTATTTTGACTTCATATCATATTTTTGTTTGGGAAAGATAAAATTATTTTGTATTCCATGAGTATATTCAAACAGCAGAGATTGGTATAAAAGAAGCAAAAAAATATGTGAGGTAGCATTGGAAAGTTAGATTTTAATTTGCTATGATTAGTTGACATAGTGTCAGAAAACGAAGTCTTGACGGGGCGGGGGAGTGATTTTTGTATTGAATTCATATTATTTTGAGTGAAAGCAATATCCAAAATATGAATTCCCAAATATAGTCAAACTTCATTAATTAGAACATCACTGCTTCTTAACATGTAAAAAAAGCAAAAAAATTAAATAGTTTTTTAGAAGATTTCAGGGAAATTAGCCACTTCTGAGAGAGGCAAAAGCCTTGGCCTTTAAAAATATTTTTTGCTTACTAGCAGATTAGTTGTAACAGAAGTTAATTACTTTGTACTTTGATGAATGCACGAAAATTTGTTAAGCTCTGATTGTGTGCCACGCACTGGATCTTAATATTTTAATAGGCTAAATATAAGTTAACAGGCTTGAAAAGTTAGCAAAATTGCATTTCTTTCTGAACATTCCACCATTCATGTTGATCTTCCCTTGATTCCAATTAATGAGGTTTTACTATGTGTATTTCATTTTGTGGGTTGGGTTTATTTTCTAATAAACACCAGGAAGGAAATTTGAAATAAAAAAATTGCATTGAAGAAGTGTTTCATTTGCTGAGCATTTAAGTAAACAGTACTTTCATGATTTTATTTAAGGTAAAATGACTTTTGTACAATTGCAGTGTATTTGGAAAATCACTTTTGTAATAAAATTGTAAATAATAAATACAGACAGTATATAAAATTGACAACAGTGGTACATAACATTTGTTCTCATTTTTCATCTTCAAGCATAATACTATGCACTTGGTATTATAAAAGCAGAAAGTAAAACTTTTAAGTTTTTCCTAGTTAGGCAGTATTGATGATCAATATTGTAAGTAGATAATTTATTTTGATTATCACCTTGTAGGGTAAGTGGAGGCAGTCTGGCTTTTTGGCCCAGGTGTCTGGGTAGCTAAAGGAAGCAGTGTTCCCATAGCCTTGAAGTGGCCTGATAACTGGTGTTCTCACAGCCTTGAGACTGAGTCCGATAAACTGTTCCAATAACCTGTTCCAATAACATGAAGTGAGCTTGCATGCACAGAATTAGGTTATGTTACGTAATGTTCTGGCAGTTTTCCGACTTTCTTCCCCTCTAGTACTTAAACAGGTAGGGACTCCCTGCTGCCGGGGGGATGATGATGAGAGACATGCAAGGGGACAGGTGCCACACTGGGGAGCAGGGGACATGACATGAGACATGGCTCATGCACCCGTGAACAAAGGCATGCCAGACATCTCAACGGCTCGGTGAATATTTTTGCAGCTGCACGAATACCATGAACCTGCCTGGCCTTGAAGGGTGGGAACACATACTTAAATCCCATGGTTTTTAATTTTAGCATCTATATTCTTAAGAAACTTTGAAAAGGAATTAATTTATTTGATTAAAACTACTGTAGATTGTAAAAAGCTTTGAATGCTGTGTTTAGACTTTAACCAGAGAAGATAAACTGGAAAGTGAAAGTGTTTATTCTATTATTAATGCTAAGTAATTTTTAAATAAATTGTGCTGCAATAAGGTAATTTTCATTACTTTGTGGTAATATTTTTTATGATTCGATTTTTGATACCACTTATGGAAGCACATGAAAAGTAAGCAATACTCATCAAACTTTTTAAAAATATATTTTATTGATTATGCTATTACAGTTGTCCCATTTTCTCCCCTTTATTCCCCTCTGCCCTGCACACCCTCTCCCACCCACATTTCCCCCTTTAGTTCATGTCCATGGGTCATACACATAAGTTCTTTGGCTTCTACATTTCTTATACTATTCTTAACCTCCCCCTGTCTATTTTGTACCTACCATTTATGCTTCTTATTCCCTGTACCTTTTCCCCTTCCCTCTTCCCACTCCCCCGCTGATAACCATCCATGTGATGTACATTTCTGTGATTCTGTTCCTGTTCTACTTGTTTGCTTAGTTTGTTTTTGTTTTAGGTGTGGTTGTTAATAACTGAGTTTGTTGTCATTTTAGTGGTCATATTTTTATCTTCTTTTTCTTAGATAAGTCCCTTTAACATTTCATATAATAAGGACTTGGTGATGATGAACTCCTTTAACTTGACCTTATCTGGGAAGCACTTTATCTTCCCTTCCATTCTAAATGAAAGCTTCGCTGGATAGAGCAATCTTGGATGTAGGTCCTTGCTTTTCATGACTTTGAATACTTCTTTCCAGCCCCTTCTTGCCTGCAAAGTTTCTTTTGAGAAATCAGCTGACAGTCTGATGGGAACTCCTTTGTAGGTAACTGTCTCCTTTTCTCTTGCTGCTTCTAGGATTCTCTCCTTATATTTAACCTTGGCTAATGTAATTATGATGTGCCTTGGTGTGTTCTTCCTTGGGCCCAACTTCTTTGGGACTCTCTGAGCTTCCTGGACTTCCTGGAAGTCTATTTCCAGATTGGGGAAGTTCTTTATTATTTGTTCGAGTAACTTTTCCACTTGTTGCTCTTCCCCTTCCCCTTCTGGTACCCCTATAATTTGGATGTTGGAACATTTAAAGATGTCCTGGAGGTTCCTAAGCCTCTCCTCATTTTTTTGAATTATTCTTTCTTCATTCTGTTCTTGTTGAATGTTTCTTTCTTCCTTCTGGTCCACACTGTTGATTTGAGTCCCATTTTACTTCCCATCACTGTTGGTTCCCTGTACATTTTCCTTTATTTCACTTAGCATAGCCTTCACTTTTTCCTCTAATTTACGACTCTATTCAACCAATTCTGTGAGCATCCTGATTACCAGTGTTTTGAACTGTGCATCTGGTAGGTCAGCTATCTCTTTGTTGCTTAGTTGTGTTTTTTCTGGAGCTTTGATTTGTTATTTCATTTGGGCCTCTTTTTTTTTTTTTTTTTTTTTTTTTTTTTTTGTTACCAGTTATGTAGTAAGGGGCAGAGCCTTAGGTATTCACTGGTTTTTGCTGCATTGTGACGCTGTGCATGGGGGAGGGGTCCCTGAGGAACAATGCCCCTTGCTCTGCTCTCTGCTGGTTTTCAGTCACTTCCCCCGCTATCCACAATCAAATTGGGCCCTTCTGGTGCTGATTCCCAGGTGGGTGGGTTTGTGTACGTTCTAGGGCTCTGTGGGTCTCTCCAGTGAACTCTCCAATGAGCTCTGCTGTGAGGCTGGGAGTTTCTCCTGCTGGCGCCTCAACCCCTACAGATGCTTTCAATCAGAGGTTTGAGGCTTTATTTCCCTGGGATGGAACCCTGGGTTGCGAGGTTTCTCTCGCTCCCCAGTATTTTCTCCTGGTTTATCTGCATGCGAATGTGGAATCGCCCAGTCTGTAATCCACCACCTCGCTAGGTCCACCAGCTGCCACCTTGCCTGCCAGCTGCCGCCTTGCCGAGAGTCCTCTCTGCCCGTCTCAGCCCCTCCTACCAGTGTGGATGAATGTTTCTTCTTAAACTCCTTGGTTGCTGGACTTCCATACAGTTCGATTTTCTGGAAGTTCTGGTTGTTTTTCGTTTTTAAATTTCTTGTCCTTTTGGTTGTGGGAGGAGGCACAGTGTGTCTACCTATGCCTCCATCTTGGCCGGAAGTCTCTCATCAAAGTTTTAATTACACATGTTTTATGGTCTTCTAAAAGGTCATAAATTCTATCATTTCCTTACCAAGACCCTCTTGTGGCATTCCTCATAACAAAAATCCACTCTTTACCCTGCTCTATCATCAGTCCTATCTGTTCTGGCCTCTGCCTGTCTCTACAATTTCAACTACTACTGAACTTCATTAACTCAGCTCTAGGCTGATGGATTTCTTGTCATTTCTCAGTCTGCCAGCCTTGCTGTTTCCTCTGTAATGTTTTTGCCTAGGACTTTGTATGACTTTTATTCTCTTTCATTCAGGCCCCTGCTTAACTTAATGTCTCTTCCTCAGTTGGGTTTTCTATGAATATTTGTCATGCTCATGACCTTACTCTGTTTCATATTTCCTTATAGTATCTATTATCACCAGCTGACATTGTTTTCTGTAGTTGTTTATCTATTGTTTTCACTACAGTGTAAACTCTGAGGTCAGAAGTAGTGTCATTTAAAAAAATTTTGTTTTGCTTTTATCAAGGACATATTTTTTTCATTGCTTTTAGAGAGAGAGATAAACAGGAAGGGGAATAGAAACATTGATGTGAGAGAGAAACACCAATTGGTTGCTCAATTGGTTGCTTCCTCCTTTGCATCCCAACTGGGGATCAAACCTGCAACCTAACCCTAACCCTTACTAGGAATAGAATCAATGACTAGTTGGTCTACTGTCAAACAACCAAGCCACGCCAGCCAGGGCTCTTTTTCTTTCTTTTTTAAAAATACTTTATCTTTTTTAGATAGTGGGGGAGGGAGGGAGGGGGAAAGAGAGAGAGAAACATCAATGTGTGATTACCTCTTGTGTGCCCCCTTCTTACTGGGGACCTGGCCCACAATCCAGGCATGTGCCCTGACTGGGAATGGACCTTTGATTTGCAGGCTGACACTCAATCCACTGAGCCACACCAGCCAGGGTCTTTCTCTTTTTTTCTTTTTTTAGCCACTGAATTGCTAGTGCCCAAAATACTGCTTGGCACTACCCATGATGGATCTAGGTAAAGAGGTTGTTTTTATTTCAACCATTCTTCAGTAAACTTTTATTTAGAGTATTTCTATTAGAGTATTCATTTAATCAGAAACTCAACTCAAACATTTTTAAAGTTTGGGTAGAAGAGAATGAAATAGGAATATCTGGAAAATGAGTGGGAGGGTCAGAAAAAACAAGGGGCAAGAGTCCTTCCCTAAAGGAGTGTTTGATAGTGTTATGTGGCAGTGAGGTTGAGATTAGGGCTGAGATGTCCAATAAGCGCTGGCTGGGTTTCTCAGTTGGTTGGAGCATCATATGGATACACCAGGTTTGTGGGATGATCCCCCTGGTTAGGGATCAACCAGTGAATGCATGGATGAGTGGAACAACAAATCAGTGTTTCTCTCTCACTCTTTCCTTTCATTTCCCTCTCAAATCAGTAAATAAAGATTTTTTTAACAAAAGATGTTCATTATATTTCATATCATGTAGGTTATTGATTTCCTTAGTTACCTTGGTATGTTTTGACTGGGGCAGCCAGACAAGTGGTTGAAGAATCAGTGAGAGGCAGGAAAATTAAAGATTGCTAATGTAGATAAATCTAAAGTTAGCTGTAAAAAAGGAAAAGAGCAGATAATAAATTGGTGGGAATAGAGATTGCCTCTTAACTTTTTTTTAAGATGGAAGAGATTTGAGTATTTAAATATGAATGGAAAGTGTTAAGTAAAGATTTAAGAAATAGAATGGATAATGTGTAGTCTTAAGATTCCTAAATAGGCTGTAGTGGGATGGATCCAGAGCATAACTGGAGGGAAAATGGAAAAGGTTTTCAGATGCAGGTAGGTTTGTAAAGTTGGTGTTAGGAATCTGAAAGGAGAGTTTTTTTAGCTATTGCTTAGTGTGCGAGGTAGGCAGAAAGTGGGGTCATCTGATTTAAGCAAGAGGGAGCATTTTGTTTTTTGGATTTTTTTCTACTTTCATGATGGGATGAATGGTGAAGCCATTAACATGGAAAGGATTCTAGAAGAGGAAGATATTTAGTATGGGTAGGGAAAAGTAATGGCATATAACACCTTAGAAAAAATATCAGTGCCTTATCTGGATGGTCTCCCTCTTTTTGTGGCACTCCCCCTTGCCAATTCTGCTTCAATCTTACTGGCCTTCTAATAATTTTATTCCTGCTTTAGTCCCTTTGTATTAGCTGTAGATTCTTGGACTACTCTTGGAGTATCCCTGGGATAGCTGACTGCTGGGACATTGGTTCTCACCTTAAATGTCTGTCACTTCCTCAAATAACCTGATTACCCAGTCTCAAGTAAGTACCCAGTTAGGCTGAACTGCCATCCAATATTTTGCAGAATATGTCTCACATACTTCCTCCCACACACATTTGGGTAAGTTCCATAGCAACAGGAATCTTGTCTGTCTTGTTCATTGCTATTCAGTTATAAAAGTTCCTAGTGTCCAGGAGACATTTAAATATAGGCCCTTAAATAAAAGTGAATGAACAAAAGTTGAAGGTCTGCACAATGGCGAACCAAGGTCAAGAAATGCAACAGTGCACTTCACATTGACAAGTGTAGGGCGAGATGTTACATGAGTTGTCTGTCCTTTGAGAATCAGATGAAATTGCCTTGAACTCTAGCTCATGGGTGTTGGGGCAAATCTTTCCCACTCTCTGTCTGGTGAATTAGAAGGGACATTGTCAGACTTGATCTGAGCATAAAGCCTGTACAGTAGTTGCTACAAGGAACAAAGTAAATAGAGAAAAATAACAGACTGAGGAAAAAATTTGGAAAGTGGGCCACATTTGAACTCAAAAGAAGGAACAAGGAAACATTTTTCAATACACTAGGGAAAAACTCCTACAAAGCAGTATTTCAAAAGTCAGGAAGGAAGAAATTTTGGAGGGTAGTTTGATGAAGGTCAAAAATCTTATATAAAGTGAGACTGATAGCTATTGTCTTTGATTAGAATGAAGTAGGATTTAAGAGTGATTATTAATTGAGGCTACATTTTATCTTAATACTGAATTACCAGAAAGAGACTTGATTTTGGATGGTGAACGCAATAAAATATACAGATGACATATTATTGAACCGTACCCTTGAAATGTAATTTTATTAACCAATGTCATCCAAATAAATGCAATAAAAATAAAAAATACTGAACGAGGAGTCAAAAGAGCGGGGTTTGACTCCTGTTTTATCGCAAAGTGACTGCAGGCTTCTGGAGAAGCCAATTTTTCTCTAAGCATCAGTTTTTTTCAATGTAGTGTAGGAATAAAAATAATCTCTGCTAATCTCTGTTATGAAGATTGCTGAAGAGGGTTATGACAGATGTGCATTGTAAATCCATAGATTTTTGTACAAATTCAATTATTAAAGTTGTGGGAGCCAGAAATGAAGGAAACAGGTAGTTACAAGACATACCATAAATTCTGAGGTAGGGGGAAGGGGAAAACAGGAACCTGTTCAAAGGGTTGCAGACATGAGAGGGGGTAAGGGATTGAAGGCTGAAGCCACCAGAGGCAAGAAAAACCCTGAGCCCACCCTAATTACTAGGATATTGAATTCCCAAATCTTACTTTTCTACCGGCCTCAACGCTTGCTTTATCCCTGCATTCAGTTCTCCTTTATCCTGAAACAACTTCCTTGAACTCTACCTTATTCTTGATTTACTATTTTTCTCTGCCATCCCACCCGCAAAAAAGCTCTTTTCTGGGTCATTTTGGGGGATTTGCACTCAAAATGTTAACTGTGGGTGGCAGGCGAGCTTGGCAATATTTGTTTCTGACATCCTCACATGGGTACTCATACATATTTACTACCCAAAAGGATCATCGGTTTGCGGAATTTAATCACATCAGCCAGTGTGTGCAGGTGCCTTGCAAAACTGTTAAGAGAGCTATTAAAGTATCATCCAGCACGTGAGGAAACTGGGCTTTCCACAGTAGGCAGATTTGCCCAGTATCACAGGTAATTAAATGCTGACTTATGAAGCACAAAGTAGTTTCCCCGAAGACGGAAATCTAAATAATCGCTAACCATCACCCAGGTGGGTCTTCTGAACTAAAATCTCGCTCCCCGGGAGGCTGGGGCGGGGTCGGGGCGGGGAGCACGAAGTATCGCGAGATGACGTTGTTTCCCCGCGAAAGAGAAGCGCGCTTTTTTCCTTTTCGCTGGGACTTGCGGAGAAGACTCGGTCCGGTAGCAGCTGAGAGGCTGTAGCGCGCGAGCGTTGCACGTTTTGAGAAGAGGAGGCCTTGTACCGGAGTGTGTGTCCAGCCATGCCCGCCCAGCAGCCCAAAAGCAGCGACGGTGAGTGAGGAGAACCTTTCTCTGGTTATGGGCGGTGGCGTCCTGGGCAGAGGGGGCCGCAGCATGGAAGCCGCAGCCGAAACTGTGAGGGAAAAGGTTACCCCGGGCACAGAATGAGCAGAAAAAGGAGTAAGAAGCTGTTAAGAGTGAGTTGGGGGTGCACGATGTAGGAGATTTTACACGGGAGAGCTGCATTTTCCCTACCTCCCCGATTTGTAAACTGGGGTCCAGGTGACTTGTTGACATTGTGAAAACCTGGGGTGTCTCTTCCGAGGTGATGCAGGCGTTTGTCTTTAATGCATCTGGGAAGGAGGGGAAAGTTTTTATGTGGGAGTTGAGTAATTGGTAAATTTTTTAAAAACTGCAATTTGGAAGCCTTCTTCCTCTCCAGGGCCCCTGGCTCCTGAGAGGGCGCAAGAGCCGGAGCCTGCCGCGATTACCCCAGCCATGCTAGAGGAGGAAGAACAGCTTGAGGCTGCTGGGCTTGAGAGGGAGCGGAAGATGCTAGAAAAGGTAACTTCGGGAATGTAGTTTATCGACCTTAGAGCCAGTGGTAACCTGATGCTTCTTCCTCGCGGGCGCGGTTTGTGTTCCTCGGTTTCCCCAGTCTGGTTTTTGTGTTGTTGTTTTTTTTTTTTCCTTTTCCCCGTAAACTTTAAAACGGACTATGTTATTCATCCTGCGTATGTTTACAGATGCTGTCTTTGAGAAACTTTTGCACGTACTTTGCAGGGTGCTTCTGTGAGAGGGTATTTTGGCCGATAACGGGGCCTCACGTTTCTCTAAAGTGAGCATTTCAAGTTGCTTGGTGAGCTGTTATAATTCTTCCAAAGTCGATAGTTCTTTCGGCGCAGTTTTCCACCTAAGTGATCGACTTGATTTTTTGTTTTCTTGGACTGCTCCTAGGGAAGATTCTTAAGATTAAACCGTGGTGTGTTTTTTTCCGTAAGTTGCTATAGTTGTTTATATGCACGCAGTATCTCTTCTGTAGGTTACTAAAAGAAGTTTTTAATCTTTTGAAAAGTCAATTCTGAAATACATTTCACTTCAATAATACAGTCTCACCCTCCTGCTTAATTTCTGTATATGCAAGAAAAAGAATGCTATCTAGCCACCAGCTCTTACCTACTGCTTAATAAGCGATTGTCTTGTAATAATTCACTTAGCCCTCCCAATATTATGACGACATAGGTACTTTTGATATCTCTATTTACATAAGACAAAACTCCCGTGCTTGAGAGCCACACACTGATGAACTCAGATGGGAACCACGCCTGTCTCCAGAGTTTGTGTCCTTAACTTAACCCTAGCCCCTCTAAGGAAATACACATTCAAGTTGAATTAATTCCCTGGAATTACAAAACTACTTATATTGGGAAGTAATGCACTCCAAAGATAAGTAATGAATCAGATGGTTCCCTGTAGTTTTATGTCAAGAGCAATGATTTTTCATATTGTTAACTCATGTGCATTTGTTGAGAGGCACTGTTCTGAATGCTATACATACATTTACTCATTGAATCCTCAGCTATTCTATAAAATAGGTATTGTTGTTAAGCAAGGTTACTGTTAACCATACTAGTTTAATTACTAGTATAAACTTACTTTTATTAAAGTATTCTGTGAAGTAGGTTCTTTTTTCACCTCATTTTACAGATGAGGAAATTCCAGCACTTACAGGTGGCCTAGGTCTCCACAGCTAGTTAAGTGGCAGAGCCAAAATTGTAATGTTGGCCATGAGGTTCCAGAATTCATCGCACATTTTAACCACTCTGTTATGCTTTCATGCCAGTAATACGGGTTCTTCTATTATTGATCATCATAGTTGACCATAATGTTAACAAATTGTATTTTTTTTTTAAACTCCTCACCTGAGGACATAGTCACCAATTTGAGAGAGACATCTATGTCAGAGAAATGTGATTAGTTGCCTCCTGCATTTGTCCCAACTGGGGGTGGAACCACCATTTGGTTTTGGGGGATGATGCTCCAAGCAAGTGAGCCACCCAACGAAGGTGTTAACAAATTTTAATAGAATGGAGAGGTTGACCTTGAATCACCTTCCCTTGTTCTCTGAATTTCCAGAGTACTTCATTCACATTAGCATTACTTTTTTGACTTTCTCACTTTGTTTCTTTGGGGCACACCACTTAACTGTTTTGTTTTTGTAGGCTCTGCACCTAGTAATCAATAAATGTTTATTGAATTTCTAAGTATGGTAAAAAGATACTTTGTAATTTATTACATAACGTATAAAAGATTACAAGAAATAAATTGTACTTACCAGGTGAGTTTTAAAGGAGGAATCCTGGGGCAAGTGTCTGGAATAGTATCAACTTCAGAGTTTGTAAGAATGATAAAAACCTTCATTTTTGTGCATAGGTTGTTCGGTTTTATAACCCATGAATGTTGTTGAGTAAGGAAATACCATTTGAAAAAAGAAGTGAAGTACAGTAAGAATACATTCCCACAATGTGTTAGTATGAGGGAAGAAATATTTTCACTTAGGAAAAGATCTGTCTACATTTATAGTATTTTAGTATTAGGGATCAAGTTGAAACCAGGGGGAAATGACTTACATTTTCAGTGAAATTTTAAAGTTTTTGAACATTTTCCAATTAGTCCTAAAATTTATTGGAATTGTTATCGTTGAGGGATAAGTATAGTACAGCTAGCTTTTTTTTTTTTTCTATTTAAGCAGTTGTACAATTAAAATAGCAATTTTCAATCTACTTTTAGTCCCATGAATAAAGCATACTATCCATTTTAATCCAACACAAGGGTATAATTTGCTAAAAACCTTGTTTGATGGTGTATGGTTATTAGATTGTCTTTTTATGTAAGTACTGAAATAATTTGATTAAAAATTTTTTAAGTTGATTTTTGCGCTTGACATTCATAAATTATTTCCTAGGTGATTATGGGAAAAATTCTAAGAGTCTCTACCTACAAGTCTTTGGAGGTCAAAATACTGTCAAAAGTAAAGATACCTTTTCTTTTCAGAGAATACAGTATTTATGGGCATATTATTTAGAAGTACTTAAAAAAAAGAAGTAATTAAGAGAGGAAGAGCCAGCTTAAGCCTTAATGAGAAGCATTTACTTGGCTTTAGGAGACTTGAAGGATTGTGAAGAGTTTGGACAATGACTTCGACATTCCGTTGCTATTCTTACTTTTTTGGGCTTTTCACCTTCATTTCCTTTAGAAAGAAGTCATTGTTAGTCTAGAGTACTGAAGAGTAGCATTAATGCTGTCTGAAGTCGGGGAGGGGAAAGGTAAGAGTTAGGAGCAGTAAAAGGAAATAGTTTATATAGTGTAAACTGAAATTCTCCCACCCTAAGAATTTAGGGTTGGTGTTGGCAGAGAGAATGGGATAGACAGTGGGGAGTTTATGCACTTGGTCTTGTTGGTGTATACTATCATTCTGGTCATCGATATAATGCTCCCTGCCAAGGCATTCAGTGCTTTCCACAGATGGAGCTACAGTTTCCCTTACTATTATAAAATAAAGTCAAGAAAGAGTAATAGTAGATAAGATTTACTACAAAACTATTTTGAAATACTAAAGAGTGGGTTTAAAGGTTAACCACTGACATAGTATTCTAACTACATTAATTATTATAAACTGTTCATAATGGCATCTTCAAGCTTTAATTTAAAAATGTATACTAATGTATAAAATTCTCTACTAATGTGTATAATGTGTGCAAAGGTATAATTTTGAATAGTTTTTAAGGTAGCAAATACATGTAAATTAGCCCAAAATAAAATTTTAAACAAATTTCAAAAGTTTAAGAATTCATTTTATAAAATTGTAAGTAAATCATTTCCCCGTTTATAATATCCACCTCATTCATTGACTGTCTTATAGTAATTACAATGTAGCATATTAGTAATTGTAAAAGAAAGGCTGTCCTAAAAGAACTTAAAATAGAGTTTGATAAGATGTTCACAAGAGATTAACTTCATGGGTAAGATTATGGGTGATTTTTAAATATTTTTTCTGCAATGTGCTTGTATTACTTTAGTTGTTTGTATTCTTAGGTGTCTCACTGTCATTGCTTTTATAATTTTTTTTTAAAGGTAGATTTTTTTTTTATTATTATTTATTTATCTTTAGAGGGGAAGGGTAGGAGAGAGGGAGAGAAATATCAATGTACGGTTGCCTCTCGTGTGTCCCCCGCTGGGAACTGGCCTGCAACCCAGGCATG
The DNA here is from genome assembly GCA_039655065.1 of Glossophaga mutica. Taxonomy (NCBI): domain Eukaryota; kingdom Metazoa; phylum Chordata; class Mammalia; order Chiroptera; family Phyllostomidae; genus Glossophaga; species Glossophaga mutica. Next base: position 150,901,505 of record CM077307.1, read on the forward strand.
TGCCCTGACTGGGAATCGAACCGCAACCCTCTGGTTCGCAGGCCCGCGCTCAATCCACTGAGCTACACCAGCCAGGGCTATAATTGAAAAATTTATTTTGAAAGAAAAGGTACAGTGATATATATTATATATCTAAAGAAAAGCTTCCGTGTGTGTGTGTGTGTGTGTGTGTGTGTGTGTGTGTGTATGCCAGTATACAATGGTGCCTAATTTATAAGGCCAAGCTTTAACCACTAAATTGAAGTTAATTAGATTATGCTATCTCTGGTCGGTGTCACACACACACACTGTCTTGGGTGGAATCGATGGTAGAGTTTACATATTTTTGGCTTTAGTAAATGAAGACAACTCTCAGTTGATTCCCTTCAGCCGCTTAATGCTTTACTTTGAATGCACATTATACTGGGTTGGCAAGTTATGAACTGGATTTGAGCGGTACTTGTTGGTTAAATAGTTTTATTGGAACAGAGCTGTGTTCATTTATTTACACGCTGTTTATGACTGCTCTTCTTCAAAAAGGCAGAATTGCATGTCTGCAGTACAATCCATATAAAGCTCAAATATTTAAATACTTAAATTTTGACCCTAGTACAGAAAAAGCTTGTGAGCCACTGAACTGTACTATTTGTTGCTTTTGTGTTTTCTGTCTTACACCCTGTGCTATTTTAAAATACTAAACTTTTATCATTGTAAAGCCACTGTTGTAGATGTTTAGAAATCAATAAATGGTGTGTGAAAGTAATATGCAGTAATTTTTAAAGTAATAAAGTAGAGCAGTAATTGGAAGTTGTACAGAGGTGAAAAAGAAAAGAAAGCTGAAAGATAAGGGGGAAACTCTGGGGAATACAGTACTACAGGAGGAAAGAGAAAAGGCTTGTCGGGAGTCACGACTAGATTGAACATGTTGAAATGTTTGGTCTAGTTTTGACAATACAGTTTTAAAATTTTGAAAGCAGATGCTCTGGTCCTACTAATAGTGACGTTTTAAAAGTCTAATGTTCTTTCAAATAAAAGTGATACATAGTTTTTCTTTTCATTTGGTTGTTTAAAACCTTACTCCAACTTGAATTAAATATTTGCTTTCTATCTTTAATTTCAAATGTTTTTCAAAAGGACCCTTAACTTAGTAGATGCCAATAACCATATGTCCAGTGTCTGAAATTTCATTATTTCTGTGTGCAAGCTACATGTTACCAGATTGCCTCTTGAACCCAAGAATCATATTTTCCCCCACAGCTATTCTAGTTTTGGGTTTGGGAAAATATTTTTAGTAAATGAATTAGTATTATTAAAAAATTTTAAATTAATTACGTGAAATATATTAAACCTAAAGAGCATTTATTTAGTCAGTTTTGTTATACTTTATGTAAAAAATCAATGTATGTCAGAAAACTTGAATAATTATGGAAGTTTTCTCTTTTGATAGGCTCGCATGTGTTGGGATAGGGAGTCTGTGGACATTCGGTACCGTAGACTTCAACATTTGCTTGAAAAAAGCAATATCTACTCTAAATTTTTATTGACTAAAATGGAACAACAACAATTAGAGGTATGTATACCTGATTGATTGCAGCTAATAGCTTACATTTTTAAAACCAGATTTGTTGAGGAGGAAATTACATACAATAAAACACATATTTTAAGTTTATAGTTTAATGATTTTTGACCAGTGTGTAGACTTCTGTGACCATCGGCATCGGCACAATCAAGATAAAGAACATTTCCATCATTCCCAAAAGTTAATCTTGTTTAGTAATTCTTAGGCCTGGCTGTGGGCAACTGTTGATTCTGTTCTGTCGCTATAGATTAATATTCCTTTTTCTAGAATATCATATAAATGGGGCCACATGGAAAATAACACTCTTTGTGTCTTGCTTCTTTAGTTCAGCATATTTTTAAGATTCACTTATTTTGTTTACTCAGTAAGTCATTCTTTTTATTGCTGAGAAACAGTCCATTGCATGAACATAAGTTATTTGAGATGTGTTTTATATTTTGCATTTCTGTTTGTGACACTAAGGATATTTATTTTACAGGAACAGAAGAAGAAAGAGAAATTAGAGAGAAAAAGGGAATCTTCCAAACTTACTATGGTAATGTATAGTAAGCTAAAATATGTTATATGTGTTACCTTAAATATTGAAGAAATTCTTTTGTGTTTTTGTTTTTAATTGTATTGAATTTATTGGGGTGATTTGGTTAATTAATAACATTACATAGGTTTCAGGTATATATTCTATAGAATACATCACCCCTATATTGTGTTCTGTGTTCACCAGAATCAGGTTTCCTTCCATCGCTATTTATCCCTGCCTTTACCCTCTCCTATCTCTGCCTAGCCCCCGCCACCTGGACAGTCACCACGCTGTTTTCCATATCTTTACTAACAAACGTTGAATTGATACATCACTTCTCTTTTGTGTTCTCTTAACTTTATTTTTTTAATATATTTTATTGATTATGCTATTACAGTTGTCCCTTTTCTCCCCCATCAATCCCCTCCACCCTGCATACCCTCTCCCACCTACATTCCCCCCTTTAGTTCATGTCCATGTGCCATAAGTTCTTTAGCTTCCACATTTTTCACACTATTCTTGCCCTCCCCCTGTCTATTTTCTACCCACCGTCTATGCTACTTAGTCTCTGTACCTTTTCCCCCTCTCTTCTCCTCCCACACCCCTGTTGCTAACACTCCATATGATCTCCATTTCTGTGGTTCTGTTCCTGTTCTAGTTGTTGGCTTAGTTTGCTTTTGTTTTAGGTGTGGTTCTTAATAGCTGTGAGTTTGCTGTCTTTTTGCTGTCATATTTTTTATCTTCTTTTTCTTAGATTAAGTCTCTTTAACATTTCATAGAATAAGGGCTTGGTGATGATGAACTCCTTGAACTTGACCTTATCTGAGAAGCGCTGTATCTGTCCTTCCATTCTAAATGACAGCTTCGCTGGATAGAGCAATTTTGGATGTAGGTCCCTGCTTTTCAGGCTTTCAAATATTTCTTTCCAGCCCCTTCTTGCCTGTAAGGTCTCTTGAGAAATCAGCTGACAGTCTGATGGGAACTCCTTTGTAGGTGACTGTCCCCTTATCCCTTGCTGCTTCTAGAATTCTCTCTTTCATTTGAATCTTGGCTAATGGAATTACGATGTGCCTTGGTGTGTTCCTCCTTGGGTCCAACTTCTTTGGGACTCTCTGAGCTTCCTGGACTTCCTGGTCGTCTATTTCCTTTGCCAGATTGGGGAAGTTCTCCTTTATTATTTGTTCAAATAAGTTTTCCATTTGTTGCTCTTCTTCCCCTTCTGGGACCCCTATAATTCGGATGTTGGGACGTTTAACGATGTCCCAGAGGTTCCTAAGCCTGTCCTCATTTTTTTGAATTCTTGTTTCTTCCTCGTTTTCTGTTTGGTTGTTAGTTTCTTCCTTCTGGTCCACTCCATTGATTTGAGTCCCAGTTTTCCTTCCATCTCTATCGGTTCCCCATGCGTGTTCCTTCATTTCATGTATTGTAGCCTGCATTTTTTCATCTAATTTGTGGGCAAAATGAACCAATTCTGTGAGCATTTTGATGACCAGTGCTTTGAACTGTGCATCTGATAGGTTGGCTATCTCTTCACGGCTTAGAGGAATTGGCTCTGGGGTTTCATTTCTTCTCTGGTTTGAGCCATTTTTGGTGTTTTTTGTTTTGGTTTTAGTCTGGTCACAGCTATTACGTAGTGAGGGGTGGAGCCTTAGGTGTTCCTCAGGGCGTGGCATCCCAGTCGCTGGGTTGTGACGTTGTATGTGGGGGCGGGGTCCAAGAGGGAACAATGGCTCCTGCTTCGCTCTCTCCTGGATTCAGTCCCTTCTGCCACTTCCCCTCTGCCTGGACCGTCTGTGCGCGCGAATGTGGGACCACCTGGTCAGCCAGCCACCTTGTGCAGCCTCAGTGTGTCTGCACAGTTGCCCCGCTGTGCCCCGGGTCCGCCAGCCACCGCCTGTGCACCTGGGAACTGCCAGCCGCTGCTGCTTGCGTTCTCGGGTCCGCACTTCCACTTTTTCCTGCCGTGACTCCGCCCCTCTTACCGGTCTGGATGAATGGTTGTTGGACTTCCGTACAGTTCAACTTTCTATCAGTTCTGGTTGTTTTCTTGTTTCTAAATATTTGTTGCCCTTAATTTTGGTTGTGAGAGGAGGCACAGTGTGTCCACCTACGCCTCCATCTTGGCCCCTTTTAACTTTATTGATCATATATTTACTTTTAACCTTTATCTGATGGTCTGTCTTTGTTACAAACTGCATAGGAACATGTAAAATTGTTCTCAGTATTTTAAGAGAAGAAAGGAATGCTCTAAAAAGTATGCCTTCATTTTATTCTGTGGACTGTGTTTCATATATACAAGATTTTACTTTCTTGCCCTGGCTAGTGTAGCTCAGTGGATTGAGCGCTGGCCTGCAGTCTGAAAGGTTGCAGGTTCTATCCCCAGTCAGGGAACTGTTCCTGGGTTGCTGGCCAGGGCCCAAGTTAGGGGTGTGTGAGAGGTAACTTATTAATGTTTCTACCGCTCTTTCTCCCTCCCTTCCCCTCTCTCTAAAAAAAAAATAAGTAACATCTTAAAAAAAAAAAAAAAAAGATTTGACTTTCTTATCTGGGAAAAATCTGCAAATGTTTTAAACCGCAAAGCATTTTATAAATGGCCAGCAGTTTTGGAGCCTGTAATGATTACTTTTTCTTCTTCGTGCCGTTAGCCTCATCACATCAACTTATAGTGATAACAGTAATCTAGACTTGTAGCTTGTGCATAGCTGCAAAATTGGAGCAGGTAGTCATCTACTAATATTTCAGATGCTAGAGTACACATTTAGGGATAGCCTAAATTTTAGATGTGATCTTTTGAAGAGTTTGTTGTGTTGTTTTTTAGAGATTTTATTTATTTAATATTAGAGCAGAATGGAGGGAGAAAGAGAGGGAGAGAAACATCAATGTATAGTTGTCTCTTGTGTGCCCCGTACTGGGGACCTGCCTGGCAACCCAGGCATGTGCCTTGATTGGGAATCAAACCAGCCACCCTTTGGTTCACAAGCCAGCACTCAGTCCACTGAGCCACATCAGTTAGAGCCTGAAGAATATGTTTTAACATGAGGCTGTTTAATACCATAATGATAGGAAGTATATAAAGAACAGTTGTGCTAGTGAGATGAGGAATAACAAAGCCAACATTTATTGTGTACTTATTATGTATCAGGTATTACTCTAAGCCTCACAGGTTTTTCCTTAATTCTTAAAACAGCTGTTAGATACAGGTACTGTCATTGTCCCCATTTTATATTTAAAGAAGCTGATGCAAGGAGATAAAGTATAATCCATCCTCCTTTGTAGATTCTGTATTTGGAAATTAGCATCCTGTCTAAAATTTATTTGAAACCCCCAAATCAATATTTGTGTTTTTATGGACATTCGCAGGCATGTGCTTGTGCAAAACATCTAAAATTTGAGTCTTCTAACACGCACATTCTCAGCTGAGGTTGGTGGGAATGCTTAAATAAAGCTGTCACACTGTAAACAAATATCGTTTTGTGATCTGTTTAATTCTGTGTTTTTTGTTGATTTTCTTGTTTAAAATGGCCCTTAGCCATATTGTGCTGAAAGTGTTTTCTGGTGTTTCTAATGCAAGAAGGTTGTATTGTGCCTAATGGAAAAAATATGTGTTAGAAAAGCTTCCTTCAGGAGTTACAGTGCTGTTGGCCCTGAGTACTATGTTAATCAACATAAATGTTAAGATAAAATAGCAACACATAAAACAGGGTTAAATATTTCTTTGTGTCCTTTTCTAATTTTTAAAAATATGTTTATTGATTTTAGAGAGCGAGAAACATTGACTGGTTGCCTCCCTTAGGCTAGGTGTGTGTCCTGACGGGAAATTGAACTCCCAACTTTTTTGGTGTGTGGAACTACCCCCAAACAACTGAGTCATACTGGCGAGAGCTACAGGGTTAATTTACGTATGACATCACTTTATGCAAATGTGACCAGAGCCTGGCAGGAACCTAGACTTGTATTTCATCCAGAAGCAGTGGTTTTGTGTTCGCTGATTCATTATTTTCAGTGACTTTATAGAATATAACTCAGAAATGAGAATTGATTGTAACTTGCTGAAGGTCACATACATAACAAACAATAACACTAGGATTATTTTCAGACTCAACACTTCTGTACTTAACTGCTTTTATTAGGAAATAGCAAAATGCCAATAGACAAAACAGGTAGGGTATCTTTAAGTACAGTTTTTTGATTCTTAGTGTGGTGAGTAGTGATGTTAATGTACATTGTTGATAATGTTGCAAAAAATAGTTTTTAAAAATGGATATAATTTGACCCAGTTGCTGATCTCAAGGACTTTGGCTTTTTAAAGAACACATAATTACTTAGAAGATAATTTTCCTGGCTGGATTGACCATTTACTCCTTACTCCAGACTATTGATTTAATCCATCCTTCACTTTGGTCTAGGTAGGTTTTTACACCAAGGTTTTAGGTTTTTTCACTCCTTTGTTCTAAAGGTGCAAACCCATTAAATTCCGCCTATTCCATCTCACTAGTCCCTTTTGGTATTTTCAGTTTTAGTCCTTTAACTTTTTATATCATGACTTAATTTACCTTATTTCTTGTTCATTTGCATTTTCCATACATGTTGTCTATTCTTTCTTTTTTTTTTTTTTTTTTTTAATTAAGATTTTATTTTTAGAGAGAGCAGAATGGAGGGAGAAAGAAAGGGAGAGAAATAGCAGTGTGTGGCCTCTTGCATGCCCCCAACTAGGAACCGGGCCTGCAACCCAGGCATATGGCCTGACTAGGAATTGAACCTGTGACCCTTTGGTTCACAGGCTGACACTCAGTCTACTGACCAGCTAGGGCTGTGTTATCTATTCTTAGTCTTCATTTCCAACTCAGTTACAAATTGTCTTTAAACATTTCTTCCTCTCCTTTATCTTCTTACTAGTGTTTTTTTTCCATCAGTATTCTTCTACTTCTATATTCAGTTGTCTTTAACTTTTAATTTTATTGAAAATTAATATTCCTAACATACTGGTCGAATACATTCAGCATAAACATACAGTAGATATATATGCTTAATTTTGAAATTTCTATTGTAAAATAAAAAAAATTAAGTAAAGAAGAACCTTTGGGGGAAAGTATGGGGTATGGTTATAAATAAGAATAGTAGGGAAGTACAGGAAAAGGTTATATACTTAATTAGTTCACTGTAGTATATATTATAGCAGTCATTGGGAAAATAATATTTTAAATCCTTGTTCTATAGGGTAAAAGTTCCATTGATGCAAATGAGGAGAATCCAGGTAAATTTACTTCTTCTAGTTTTGAAGAACATGTGTTTATATTTTTTAATTAATTGCAATAAAAAATAAAATAATTTTTTTATAGTTATGAGAAAGAAAAGAGGAAGAGAAGATGAATCGTACAATATTTCAGAGGTCATGTCAAAAGAGGTAAAACTAAAGGGGGAAGGGCACATTAAGTCTATGTTGAGTAAAAACTTGGGGGTTTTAAACTACATTGAAGCTGTATGGTAGTGGTTATATACTTGGCTATTGAACCTGTGAAGTGTTTGAGGGAAGAAAATGGTAATCATCTTCCTGTTTGTTAAAGGAGCGTGAACTTGGTCTAATCAGAGATTATTACAATTTCTTGAAACCTCAGAACCCTTAAGAACTTCGTTGAAGCCTTATTGAAGACCTGTAGGGACCTGAAATCATACTCATTTCTACCAGATCATTTTTTAACCTTACTTGTTATCTCATAATAGAAATTAAATAGCATCTTCAATTACAGTAAATCTTAAATGTTCCTTAAACATATTTTAATGTATTACATTCTTACATTTAAAAAATTATAACTTTATTACCTAGTGAATTTTTCCTTTACCTGAAATTCAGAAATTCAAATTTTTTGGATCTTCATAGTGTCTAAAACTTTAAATTTCACATAATTACTATTTTTAAGGAAATCTCTGCCCACCCCCACCCCATTTAAAAATAATGGTCAGGACCCACTTGGTTGATTATGGAACACATTCAGCCTGAATTTGGAAAAACTATTAATGAGATTTATTGGCGTTTAACCAATCACACAATTGTTAATTTAATTCATTAAATGTTTGAGACATATTTGCTATGGGCAAACTTTGTCCTAACTCGACAAAGTCCATCAGTAAAGAATGGTAAAGACTGTCTGCCTAAATTACCAGGTGACACTCAGGTTTTGCTTGTCTGTATATCCTTAGCATTTAGTAGGAACTTCAAAATCAGAATACTTTTATTCTATATTTTCAATTTAATTGTCTTTGCCTCTTGCTCAGGAATCCAAATTAGTTATCTATCCACAGAGGCCTAAAGTGGGCTAGAGTTGGAATTATTATACTTTTGAGAGTCAATTCTTAAGTAACAGGAGTAGCCACAACCTGATTCTAGAGCAGAGTTTGGAGGACTTTTTCCTGTGACAGACCAGATAGTAAATGTTTTTGTCTCTAAGTAGCTTTGTGGGTAACTATTCAACCCTGAATTTGGCTTTGAAGCCCATAAGTAGGCATGTATACATTGTAAACAAATGAGCCTGACTTCATTTTAATTAAACTTTATTTATAAAAACAGGTTGCTGATGCGGACTCTGTCCAGCAGGGTCCATATGTTGTGGATGAGATGAACAAATTCACATGGACTACAGAAGTCCTGTGGAGAAAAAGGGATGGCAAGGCCACTCTCTGAGAGAACACCCCCAACCCTTGCCTGGACAGGCTTTTATTGCTTTTCTGGGAGCATTACCTCAAGGAAGGTCTTCATTCATCATTGTCAGGCAGTAATGATCAAACAATAGATAACATTAAAAAAAACTTGAGGGCTTATTCTGAGTCCGGGTCACTTAGCTAAAGGACCATAAAAGCTTTGGGAAACAAACTCATTTCATGCTTGGACCCTTATCAGAAATTTGAGGGTATTAGCAAAACAGGTTTCACAGGATTTTATGCATTTTTTTCCTAGGCCTGATTGCCCTGGAGAAATTGTTCCTGCCCAGGGTTGCACCACATTGTTTCAGGCTTAGGTCAGATGGGGGAACTAAGGCAGCCAGGAGATTAGGAGACTTCTTGCAGGTAGAATGAGGACTCAGGCTATGTCAAAGTTGAGGGACAAGGGTCCATCATCCCCTTTTTCTATAACCATCAAGTCCTTCCCTGAGGGTCCCTTTGAGACTGTGCCTGTCTTCAGTCATCCCTCACTTGAATCTTACCAGTCATTGGCTAACCGGTCATCTGCCCAGGGACAAGCAGTGTAAAGTAAAAGGGGGCAGAGGCAACATGCCTGCCAGGAAGATAAGCTTTGTTTCCTTAGTGGCTTAAGGTTTCAAGGTCTCCTTACTCAGCCTTAGCCATGGGGTGCGGGGGGGCGGTTACAGCTTCTGAAACCAGGCAGGGCAGTTCCCAACAGGTTGCCAGCTCAAGTTGGTTCACAGGATGTAGTGTGCCAGTCTCTGTACTAGAAAACTGTTCACTGTGTCTGAAACTGGACCTATCTATTCAGATATTAAAAACGGAAAATTCAGGAGTAATTATCCTAATTTTCATGCAGTGCTAACTTAGAATTTTATAAGACACTATGGGCTTAACTCTAATTGAGATGTTAACCATTTGAGTTGTATTTTAATTATCTTACAATCCTTATTTCCATTTGCTGGCATACAACCAGAGCAGTAAAAGTCTGTTAAATACATGAATGAACCATATACATTGTTACTTTGTGTTGTTTTCTCAATTTTCTAGGAAATTTTGTCTGTGGCTAAAAAAAATAAAAAGGAGAATGAGGTAAGACACTTAAAAGAGATATTAAATTTAGGAGTTATATTTGCCTCCCCTGATCATTACCCTCTTTTTATTACCACTATACTTTTTTCCTCACCAGTTACCCTATTTCTTAGTCTTTAAGAAAAATACCCATTTGCCTTTTCAATTCAGTTGAATATCCATTTGTGGCATCATGTATAAGTCTTAGTGTTTATAAGACTTTTTCTATGAATTTACTTCTTGTTTTCACTCTTAAAATGGAATTGTGCAGGTTGTCAACCAGTAAAATCTACCATTGATCATAAGTTGGTGCTGAGTGTCACAGATAAATTTATATTCTTTTTTTTTTTTTAAGTACTTTTTTTTTTTCCTTTTAGATTTTATTTATTTATCTTTAGAGGGGAAGGGAAGGAGAGAGGGAGAGAAACATCAATGTGCGGTTGCCTCTTGTATGTCCCCTGCCGGGAACTGGCCTGGCAACCCAGGCATGTGCCCTGACTGGGAATCGAACCGCGATCCTTCGGTTCGCAGGCCCGCGTTCAATCCACTGAGCTACACCAGCCAGGGCTAAATTTATATTCTTAAGTGTGATATAGTCAACATTAAAATTTTACTCACTGTGCCTCTTTCCCTAAAATGAAAGTTATTACTTAACTTGGAAGTAAATGATTCTGTTGTCCGTGAAAGAAAAGTTTATTTTCCTTCTTTTACAGACATCATCGATTATATTTGCTGCAGGTGAAGGAAATTATTAAGAAAATAGTTCAGTAAATTCTTGGGTAGCACTTAGAGGTTTGGAAAGAAAGTGCAATTGTATAAGTTATTTCAAAAGTGTACGCCTGTAATCCATAAGGGTTGTTTTCAGAGTGTTTTTTTTCCTTAATGGCTTTGCATTTGTGGGGAATGGAGGTGACTGTCTCTAGGTTTTTATTCAACATAAGGTTTTATTTCTACATATCCAGTGTTTATAGAACTGGAAAATTTTGATTAGTTATTTTTTTTGATAGGGTACAGCAGTATGTATGAAACTACTAATTAAAACTCTTTTCTTTATAGGAGGAAAGCTCTTCTTCTACTTTCTGTGTAGAAGATCTTCAGAAAAACAAAGATTCAAATAGTAAAATTAAAGATAGGTTGTCACAAACAGTTAGGCAGAATACTAAATTCTTCTTTGACCCAATTCGGAAATACGATGGACAGCCGGTACCCTTTCAGCAACCAAAACTCTTTACAGGAGGTGTGATGCGTTGGTACCAAGTAGAAGGCATGGAGTGGCTTAGGGTAATGAATTCTTAATTTTCCTATAAGCTATCGGTTCATTTCTCTCTAATAACCTATTATGGAGTAACATAACTGAACTTGTTCCTTCCATATTTCACTATTATATGTAAAATATTTGTGCATGAATACTTATTTTCCAATTTATTTACCCTGAGTAAATTTTTAAAGTGAAAATTATCTTATTCAAGGCTGTCAGTACTTTTATGGCTTTGATAACCTCGTTCTCACAAGTGCTGTTAAAATTTATAGTGGGGGTAGGTCAGTCTCATCATAATTATCTTTGGGTAAAAAAATGAATTGCTAATCAATAGCTATTTGTATCAGAATTTAAATGCACTACATTATTTTGTCCAGATGCTCTGGGAAAATGGAATTAATGGCATTTTAGCAGATGAAATGGGACTGGGAAAGACAGTTCAGTGCATTGCTACAATTGCATTAATGATTCAGAGAGGAGTGCCTGGACCATTTCTTGTCTGTGGCCCATTGTCTACACTTCCTAATTGGATGGCTGAATTCCAAAGATTTACACCAGAAGTAAGACATGTGTCCTTTTCTTAAGAATATATCATTCAAATGTTTATTATTTGAACTATAGATCTCTTACTATAATTATATTAATTTCTGTATAAACGCTACATCTTATTTGACTTACCTTTCAATCTCATCATTAGCTATATTAAGTGTATAAAAAAGAATAGGCATTAGTAATCTTGAACATGTTGCCAAAAATATCTCTGGATGATTTTTAGTGTATTGGATAATTTCATTCACCTGGGTAGAACTTATTCTTTAACTCTGTTTCTTCTTACTATGATGTTTTCCTTCTATATGGTCTATTGTCATAGCCACTTCTTTCCTTATGAGAAGTATATTTCAGAAGTAGTTTTGCCACCATCCCTGACTTACCCTTGATTTTTATGGTTTTTTAATTCGCTCATAGTAGTTCAATAATTTATTAGAATTGACTTCTTTTGTTACAGAGAAATAGAGCTAAGATTGTTATTTCTCTCTGAAATGATTATTATGTTTTCCAAATTTTTATATTCTTACTCAGTTCTAAATTTTTGATATAAACTGATACAACAATCTTTTAGATTCCTACTATGTTATATCATGGGACCCAGCAGGACCGTCGAAAATTGGTAAATAATATCCACAAGCGGAAGGGAACACTGCATATTTATCCTGTGGTAATTACTTCATTTGAAATAGCCATGAGAGACCGAAATGCATTACAGGTATGATTGGTCTTCATTGGATTCTTTGTAATCCACCAAATCACATTTTTATAACACTTTCTCATATCTAGTAGCATTTAATTTTTTTTCTGATGGAAGTAATTGTAATATGTACATTCCTTTAGAAACTGAAGGGTTTTTTTTAAATTTTTATTTATTTTTTAGAGAGAGGGGAAGGGAGGGGGGAAAAGAGGGAGAGAAACATTGATCTTTTGCTTCTTGCAAGCCCCCAACCAGGGACCTGACCTGCATCCTAGGCATATACCCTAACCAGGAGCTGAAACTGTGACCTTTAGGTTTACCGTATGATGCCCAACCCACTGAGCCACACCAATCAGAGTTTATTTAAACAGAAAGATCGAGATGAAGGTTGTAGTTTCTAAAAAGAAAATTGAAGCCTATGACACTTTACTCTATATCCATAATGTCATTTTTTTTTTTTTTTTATCCTCACCTGAGGACATGCTTACTGAATTTTAGAGAGGGAGAGAAACATTGATTATTTGCCTCTGCTGTGTACCCCAAGTAGGGGACCGAACCCACAATGTAGTCATGTGCCCTGACTGGGAATTGAACCCATAACCTTTTGGTTTATGGGACAGTGCTCCAGCCAACTGAGCCACACCATCCAGGGCCATAGTGTCATTTTAAACATGTTAGAATATGCCAGATCTAGACCTAATTGGTGAATACATTGTGATTATGTCTGTGATGTATGGTTTAAATTATTAGGACTGACTTATCTATTTAATTTTAATGAAGTAAGAGTAGCTTATTTGAAGACAACTTATTTTAGACTTATGGATCTGTAGCATAACATTTTCATATGGATAAGAGTCTCAGGTGTAGGCCTGAAAAAGAAAATTCTGCTGCTGTTTTGTTAAGTATAAAATAGGTAGATTTTAATTATTAGTTCATGGCCAAGTAAGGTCTATTTCAGGAACACATGTATGCATTAGTTGAGGAAATTATCCTTTTATTAGATCAGAAGAAAACACGATTATCTCAACAGATAAATGCCATTTGATAAAATTGAATATTCATCACAAATGAAGTTTTATTTTTAGAATTGTTTTTAGGAAAAATTGTGAGGTATCATTTAAAAATTTTTTTCTAAATTCCTTTTCCAGCATTGCTTTTGGAAATATTTAATAGTAGATGAAGGACACAGGATTAAGAACATGAAGTGTCGTCTCATCAGGGAGTTAAAACGATTCAATGCGGACAACAAACTTCTTTTGACTGGGACTCCCTTGCAAAACAATTTATCAGAACTTTGGTCATTGCTGAACTTTTTATTACCAGATGTATTTGATGACTTGAAAAGGTAGGTAAGCCAGTTTTTTTAACTCTTTCTACATTTCCCTAACCTTAAAATACATGTTCTTTCTTCTCGGTAGTTTAATTAAGTAAGGTAATAGCTTTTTGTCAAGTTCTTTGTGGTGTTTCACTGTTTATAGTGGTTTTCTCCTGGCTCTATTGCAAAGTAATTGACATATACTGTAAAAGTTTAAGATGTGCATACAGCATGAAGGTTTGATTTACATATTTTGTGAAATGATTACCACAGTAGGTTTAGTTACCTCAACAACTTTCATGTGTATCTTATGGGAGTATTAATAGTAGTCATCAATTACATCCCTATTGCCTCTTTTATTATAACTGGAAGTTTTGACCTTTCACCAATTCCCCCTTTCCCTACATGTTCTACTCTGGACACAAATTATGTATGAACAAATAAATAAAATATTAGAAAAGATTTTATTTGCATTGATTAATTAAAGAAAAACTGAATTGAGAACAATTAAAATATTTTGTTAAGTGTTAAAATATTTTTATAGGGTTCTTAAATTCATGAAACACATTCAGATGGTATTTATTCATTTTATGCTCACAAAACAATTCAGGGGACAGGTTAAATATATCCACTGTCTCATATATAAGAAAATGCTGGCATAAAGTTATTAAAAATTTAACAAGTTAATGCCAGAGCCAATAGTAAAATCAAAGTTTCATTTTAACCTAGTGCGCTTTTTTTTAACAGTTTAAGTACAGTTGTCTCCATTTTTTCTCCACCACTCCCCCCAACCCCACCCATCCCCACCTCCCATCCTGGATCCTACACCCCTTTGGCTTTGTCCAGGTGTCTTTTATACATGTTCTGAAAACCCTTCCCGTTTTCCCCCATTATTCCCTCCTACCTCCCCTTTGGTTACCGTCAGTTTGTTCTTAATTTGAATGTCTCTGGTCATATTTTGCTTGCTTCTTTGTTTTATTGATTAGGTTCCACTTATTGGTGAGATCATACGGTATTTGTCTTGCACCATCTGGTTTGTATCATTTAGCATAATGCTCTCCAGTTCCGTCCATGATGTCACAAAGGGTGGGAGCTCCTTTCTTTCTGCTGCATAGTATTCCATTGTGTAAATGTACCACAGTTTTTTGATCCACTCATTTTCTGATGGGCACTTAGGTTGCTTCCAACACTTGGCTATTGTAAATTGTGCTGCTGTGAACATTGGGGTGCACAGGTTCTTCTGAATTGTTGTTTCAGGATTCTTAGGGTATAATGCCAGCAGTTGAATCTTGGGTCAAAAGGCAGTTTCATTTTTAGTTTTCTGAGGACATTCCATACTGTTTTCCACCATGGCTACACCAGTCTGCATTCCCACCAACAGTGTGCTAGGGTTCCCTTTTCTCTGCAACTTTGCCAGCACTTGTTGTTTGTTGATTTGTTTATGATAGCCATTTGTTTATGGTGTGAAGTAGTATCTCATTGTGGTTTTAATTTGCATCTCTCTGATGACTAGTGATGCTGAGCATCCTTTCATACATTTCTGGGCCCTCTGTATGTCTTCCTAGGAGAATTGTCTGTTCAAGTCTTTTGCCCATTTTTTAACTGGGTTTTTTGTCTTCCTGGAGTGGAGCTGTGTAAGTTCTTAATATTTTGGAGATCAAACCTTGTCCTAGGTATCATTTGAAAATATGTTTTCCTATACAATTGGTTCCTTTTTCATTTTGCTGATATTTTCTTTAGCTGTGCAGAAGCTTTTTATTTTGTTGGGGTCCCATTTGTTTATTCTTTCCTTTATGTCCCTTGCTTTTAGGGGACATATCAGTGAAAATATTGCTGTGTGGAATATTTGAGATTTTCCTGCCTGTGTTCTCCTGAAGGACTTTCATGGTGTCACGACTTACATTTAAGACTTTTATCCACCTTGAATTTATTTTTGTATATGGTGTGAGTTGGTGATCAAGGTTGATTTTTTTTTTGCTTTTTGCTTTCTGCTTTCTGCTTTTTGCATGTAGCTGTCTAGCTCTCTAAACACCATTTGTTGAAGAGGCTGTTTTTACTCCATTTTATGCTTCTGCCCCTTTTGTCAAATATTAATTGACCATAGAGGCTTGGGTTTATTCCCTGGGCTCTCTATTCTGTTCCATTGGTCCATGTGTCTGTTTTTGTGCCAGTACCAGACAGTTTTGATTACGGTGGCTGTGTAACATAGTTTGATATCAGGTATTTTGATCCCTCCTTTGTTCTTTCTCAAAATTTCTGTGGCTCTTTTGGGTCATTTAGGGTTCCATGTAAATTTTTGAAGTGTTTACTCTATTTCTGTGAAATATGTCATTGGCATTTTAATAGGGAACTCATTGAATCTATAAATTGCTTTGGGTTTTATGGACATTTTGATGATGTTGCTTGCAGTCCACAAACACGGTACATGCTTCCATTTGTTTGTGTCTTCCTTAATTTCTTTCTTCAGTGTTGTATAGTTTTCTGAGCGCAGGTCTTTTACCTCCTTGGTTAGGTTTATTCCTAGGTACTTTATTTTTCTTGTTGCTATATCCAGTGGGATTTTTCTCCTGATTTCTGTTTCTGATATTTCATTGTTGGTGTACAAAAATGCCTTTGATTTCTGAATATTGACCTTGTATCCTTCTGTTTTGCCAAATTCACATATTAGGTTGAGTAGCTTTTTGGTGGAGTCTATAGGATTTTCTGTGTACATTATCGGGTCTTCTGCAGACAATGACAGTTTTGCTTCCTCCTTTCCAATTTGGATGCCTTTTATTTCTTGTCTGATTCTGTGGCTAGGACTTCCATTACTATGTCGAATAGAAATGGTGAAAGTGGACAACCTTGTCTTGTTCCTGATCTTAGTGGGAAAGCTTTATTTAGTTTTTGCCCATCGAGTATGATGTTGGCTGTAGGTTTCTCCTATATGGCCTTTATTATGTTGAGGTATGCTCTCTTTGTTCCCTCTTTGCTGAGTGTTTTTGTCATAAATGGGTGCTGTACCTTATTAAATGCTTTTTCTGCATCTATTGATATGATCATGTGATTTTTGTCTTTGCTTTTGTTTATGTGATGTATTACGTTTATTGATTTGCGAATGTTGAACCATCCTGGCATCCCTGAGAATGAATCCCACTTGATTATGGTCATGGTGTATGATCTTTTTAATGTATTTCTGGATTCAGTTTGCCAGTATTTTGTTGAGGATTTTAGTATCTGTGTTCATCAAAAATATTAGCCTGTAGATTTCTTTCTTTGTTGTGTTTTTATTTTAATCTAGTGCTTTTAATTCTATAAACTGTTTGAATCTTAGCTTATATTATGAAAACAAAAAAATAAAAATAGTTTTCAGAAAATAGTATGCCCAGAATGGACAAGAAAATGGAAGATAAAAATAGTTTTCAGAAAATAGTATGCCCAGAATGGAAGAGAAAATAGAAGTTAAAAATAATTAAAATGGAAATACCAAAATCAGGAGAGCAAAATAATTGATTTCTTTTGGCATCAGTGACAGAGAAAAGGTAATTTAATTTGGGAAAATTGAATGTTTTATTTTGAAACAAAATTTTCACCTCTGGTTACCAAACATTGGTCCAAGACTAGACTGTCTGTTTGTTAGTAGGGAACGTTTGTGAAGGACAACCTTTCTACGTCCTACGCATTCCTACTGAATTAAAACATTGAGGTAGGAGCTTGGAATCTGAATTCATAAAATGTTCTTCAGGTGCTCAAAGTTTGGGAATATCTAGTCTAGCTACTGCTTATAAATTTTGCTGGTATTTTTCCCAATTGCATTTACCTGACAATATAAGTTTACTTAGTGTAGACTTAAGGCATTCTTATACTTATTTGCTCCTTTTAATAGTTTTTTTACATTGTGAATAACTAAGACTGTATAGTATATATGATTACGTATGTTGAATTTTAAAAACATTAGTTGCAGCAGGTCATGTTCATATCTGAAGAGAGATTATACCAGTTTGGATTTCAAAGATAGTTTTTCATTTCTACTGCTTCACTAAACTGTTACATATAGTATGTACCTAAGGATGTGAGCGTTATCTGGCTACAACACCTGTCACCCTGTCGATCACCAGGATTGATTAACCTAGCAGGCGAGGTGCGTGTCCCCTTGTCCCTCACCATTCCTTGTGTGTTCCTCCTGAAGCTGTGTGCTAGGTTGAAGAAGAGGATGAAAATCCCTGGTAGAAAGGGGATGTTTTTCTGTTGCACTTACGACAGTGGCTGCAGTCCCCTGCTAGAACCTCCAGGCAAGCTCTCAAGGTCCATTTGTAATAGAATGTAGGGTAGTCAAGCCTCCAAGACTCCAGACACATCCAAATGAGGTGCTGTATGTGGCAGTCTGCTTTTTAAAAAACAAAAAAAAATACATCCCTTAATGTTTATTTGATTTTCATATAGTTGTAAGATTAGGTTAATGTATAAATCAGGGGGAAAAAAAACAAACAATGTTCCCTCAGGAAAATACCTGCTTCTGCCCCCACTGGCTAGCACAGTTAGAGTATCATCCCAATACACCAAGGTTGCAGGTTTCATTCCTGATCAGTGCGCATACAGGAATCAACCAGTGAATGCATAAATACTTGGAACAACAAATCAATGTTTTCCTCTCTCTTCCTTCCTCGCTCTCTATAATCAATAAATAAGAAAAAATAAAATATCTGCTTTTTAATAGTGAAGTTAATTTATAAAATTAAAAATGTAAAACACATGTTATATAATTTATATGATAGCTTAACTTGTAATCATTTCTCTTACAGCTTTGAATCTTGGTTTGATATCACTAGTCTTTCTGAAACTGCTGAAGATATTATTGCTAAAGAAAGAGAACAGAATGTATTGCATATGCTGCACCAGGTTTTGGCTTTTTTTTTCTTTCTTATTTTGGTTACTGTAGACTCAGAATAAAAAAAGGAAGTCTAGAAATCCACTGTTCAACTCTTTGTAGTAAATTTTGAAAAATGAACTACTTCTCAAATTTAGCATATACCCCTACCCTCAGAGGTCACATGGCTTTATAGCAGAATTCAAGTGCATTTTGAAATTTTGCCCTTTTAATGTATATTCATTTGACCTCTAATGGTTATTGATATGTTTATATGGACATAAAAACTTTCTTAATTATGTTCGACAGTTTCATTAAAAATTCCTCTAATTTTTCACTTTAAAGCTAATACATATTTATAATAAAAATCTGAAACAGTATAGAAATGGAAAGTAAAAATAATACACCAAATCATATGTACCCTACCATATCTTTTCCCCTTTCTTTCTGAGTAATTTCCTTTAGGTATATTTCTTTCTGGGCTGATACCTAAAGATACTTTAAAAAAAAAAAAACTATTGGTAATGTTCTCTTTCTCTTCTAAGTCTCTTATTGACTCCTTACCTCTGGGATATTTCTTCTAAAGACCTAAGTAATTTAATAATAATATAATTATGTATTGCTTCTATGTTGTTTTGTAAATGTTGAAATCACTTGTCATCACACAGCTAATGAAAGAGTGATTTTAAACCTAAAGTGTTACAATGTAGAAGGTTTTCATGACCACATCTCTGGGTTGGTTGATTGGTTGAATCATCGGTATTCTACTATTCCAAAACATTGCTTTAAAAGCTATAAATTTTGCCCTAAGAAGTACACATATTACTTATTTTAGCTTTTAAAAATATTTGAGATACATTAGACAAATAAATAAATTGTGAAATGCTATAGGTAAATATTATGAGTTTGTCGTTAGGGGATCTGGTCAGGGAAAGTTTCAAGGAGACATTTTTTTTTATGTCACCTTCTGAGACTTAATAATATTTACATAGGAAAAAAAGAAGGGGAAAGGGACCTGTGGGGAGAGTGTTCCCTAAACCACAGGAGTGTACAGAATTCACGTTTATTCATGTTTACATTTTAGATTCTAACACCTTTCTTACTGAGAAGACTAAAATCTGATGTTGCTCTTGAAGTTCCTCCTAAACGAGAAGTAGTCGTTTATGCACCACTTTCAAAGAAACAAGAGATCTTTTATACAGCCATTGTGAACCGTACAATTGCAAACATGTTTGGATCCATTGAGGTACGATGTGGATTTAAAATACATTGTAAATGACATTGGCATAGAAGATTTCATGGTTGATTTCCATCTTGTGACTCATCTGTTTTCAGGATTTCATGAGGCTGAATTTCTAACAGGAGTAAAAGGCATAAAGCCAGTAATGCTATGGTCCTTTTAAAATTTAAGTGATGGTTTATGCATTTATATCTCTATAGTCATCTGGAATGCTAGTTAAGAATTTTGATTTTAACAGACACAGAGTATACTAAGGGCTTGCCAACTCGACCAGTCCCCAAAACACAATCCCTTCATAGGATGTTGCTGAGAGTCAAAAATTCTAATAGAATACTCTATTTCAAAGAAGTACCTTCTTTAGTCACCTACCATATTATACAGATTCAAGTGGGATGTGATTATTTTGTAACCGAAGATTAGGACACCTTTAAATTTTGACTATATGGCTGGCTTTTTAATTATTAGAAATTTACAGTAGTTGCCAATTGTGAGGAATTACATTGCAAGATTGTATCAGTCCAAAGAACTATCCTCTAATGTAGCTATGTGGAGCCTTATTTCACAGATCCTTGATTTTGTCTTTGGAAATTACTAAAGTTGATGATGAAAGACAAAATTGTTTTTTCTTTTTATCTTAAAATATTTTATACATGAAAATATTATACCCCACTTTGTATGTATTTAGGATTTAAGGGTGTAGCTTTTTAAAGAGATAATCCTTTAATTTGTTCTCTTTTAGAAAGAAACAGTTCAGATAAGTTCCACTGGACGACCAAAACGGCGAACTAGAAAGTTAATAAATTACAGTGAAGTAGATGATTCCCCTAATGAATTGGAAAAATTGATCAGTCAGATACAGCCAGAGCTAGACCGAGAAAGGTATGAGTTAAAGATAAAGTATCCTTGCCCTGGCTGGTGTGGCTCAGTTGGTTGGAGCATTGTTCCATGGACTAAAAGGTTGCAGGGTTTGATTCCCAGTCAGGGTACATACCCAGGTTGTGGGTACAATTCATGGTTGGGACATGTATGAGAAGACAACCAGTCTATGTTTCTTTCTCACATTGATGTTTCTCTCCCTTAAAGCAGTGAAAAAGTGTCCCTGAGTTAGGATTAAAAATAAATAAGATCTCTTTTAAACTGTGGTATTTTTATATTCCTTGTATTCATGGATTATATATTTTTGGTAGACCTGTTGTGGAAGTGAATTTTCCTGTAGATTCTGAAGTTAATCTGAAGCTGCAGAATGTAATGATGCTACTTCGTAAATGCTGTAATCACCCATATTTGATTGAGTACCCTATAGACCCAGTCACACAAGAGTTTAAGGTAAATACCATTTAATAATGAATGTGCTATTCTCATTTCTGGGGGAAGTGTCACTTTCCATATTGGAAGAGTTTGAAATAACAATTTTTTAGTAATGCAGCTAATTTAGAGACATCTTTAGTTGCCAGCCTTTTCAATATTCCTTTTAGTTGACATTCAGCTTGTCAGAACTATTCTGATCCTCATTTACATTTCAACAAAGAGTCACAGAAGAAAATTAAAAAGTTGGTATTCAGTTGTGGGCTTCGGATTAAATGAAATTGCTTTCTTGGGCAGGTGGTGGAAAAATATCATAGTATTAAAGGAAATCAGTTCTAAGCAATCCTGAATAACCCTGTTTCATAGTAGTTTATAACAGGGTTTCTCACCCCTGGAAATAAGACATTTGGGGTCAGTATATTTCTTTGTCTAGGAGATGCTGTCCTATAGATTGTAGGCCATTTAGCATCATTTATTCCTACCTCTAGCCACTGCATGCCAACAGCATTTCCCTCCCCCAGTTGTGACAACCTAAAATACATGTAGACACTGCCAAACATACCCTGGGAGTGGTGGGCAAATTGCCCATATTTGAGAAACACTGCTTTATAGTGTTTCATTCCAATAAAAAAGATAATCTGATGAGGTAATTGATATTCCCCAGAAGGTGAATAATTTCTTAATCTTCAATGCTAGGTTATTTATAAACTCCTATGTTTTCTTTAATATCTACTGAGAGTTCTAGCAGGGATTTTCATGCATAATTTTCTTAAAAATATACTTGGTTATAAAGTTCAAACCTCAATATGTATATAGTACATTTGACCTTATTCTCATACACAAAGCCTTTGGAAAGGGGTGAGGAGGACAGTTCAAGGTTATACTTAAACTGAACTTTGTTTTTGCAAAAATAGGTTTTAAATTCTATAGTATGTCTTTCTTAGAGGAAGAATTAGGTTCTAATAAAAAGAAACAAGGTCAAATTTAAAATTTTTTTGCACTTTATAAAAGTGTAGGATTTATTTGTCATTGAAAATTGAACTAGACACATGGCTTTTATTTCGACAAAGCCAAGTTATTAGTCATGGTTGTAACTATATTTTTGTCCTTTTTTTTTTTTTTCTTTGCCCACTTTTAAGGTTGATGAAGAATTAGTAACAAATTCTGGGAAATTCTTAATTTTGGATCGAATGCTGCCAGAACTAAAAACCAGAGGTCATAAGGTGGTACTTTTGGTTGGATTTTTTTATTGTTTAATTATTCTTTATTAATCAGTATAGATACTAAGAACATTTAAATTTCAGGTACTGCTGTTTTCACAAATGACAAGAATGTTGGACATTTTGATGGATTTCTGCCACTTTAGAAATTTCAACTTCAGCAGACTTGATGGATCCATGTCTTATTCAGAGAGAGAGGAAAATGTAAGACTACTTATGTCATACACACCACTTCTTTTTTGTAACTGTTATCTTGATTTTTCAAGTGATATTCTAAGTAGACCCACAAATTGATGATAGAGACACAAAAGACCTAAAGCCCTATAGCAGGATCAAAAATATAAGCATTTTGATTTAGTCTTAATTTTTATCAAATTATATACTGTATCTTTTGGCACAACCTTACTTAATATCCTACTCACACAACAGTCACTATAATAGGATAACAAGAAATTTTTTCTCCATCTTGGCTCTTTACTTCCAACATTTTGCTCTGAAAATTTCAGTAATAGCAGTTGAAACAATTTTACAGCAACCACCTGTAAATCCACCTAGAACCTGCCATTAGGACTTTTTTCCTTTTTTATTGCATACCATGATACAGCATAAATTCATTACTGTATCCATTCAATATTCATCCTCTTCGGTGTATTTCAAACTAAATAACAGCTGATACGTACTTCTTTCTAATTACATCAGTGTATTTTGTCTTTTGGAGTAATATTTACATAATCCAAAGGTGATAAAAGAAAGTGTGCATTTGCTGACTTGATTTATATGTATATGTAAATGAATACACAAACTGTCAAGATACAGAACATTACCCATCTCAAAAAACCTTCTCTATGCTCCCTTAGAGTAAGCCCTCTTTCCTGCTAACTTTATCTCCTAACCAACTACTTGGGGTATTTTTATCACCATTTTTTGAGAGAGGATAGCCTAGATTTTTTTTTTCCATAATATTTAATAGTATTTGCTAGTACTGTTTTCTAATATTAAATAATCTCCCTTAAACTTGCCTTGTGTTGAGAGGTTTTTTTAAAAACAAAGTTAAGATCTTAATAAAATAGATGCTTAGAAAATAAATGAAGTTAACATGAGCAGTATTTTATTAACATAATTGTTTTGTAGACCCTGAATGATTGATTTGGCCTCCCTTGGATACATCTTTAATAGTTGTATGTAAAAATAATCTCTCAGTGATTTTGGTTCAAGCCTCTTTCTGTCTGTCATAGTTAACGGTTTATTACAGTGAAACGATACAGATTAAAATCTGCAAAGAGAAAAGTTAGGTAGGTGAGGTCCAGGAGAAAATACAGGTGAGTTTCCAGAGGAGTCGCACAGACAGCACCTATTTATCCCAACAACAATTTGTAATGGTGCATGGGAAGGAAACCAGGGAAGCACACCTGAGCCTTGGTGTCCAGGGTTTTTACTGAGTATCGAAGAGTCATGGGGCACTTGTATGACCGGCCTGAGCTTGAATGGCTCAGGCGCCTCTCTTAAGGTCATAATGATACAGCATGTCCTAAGGCCTCTGGTTTTTTGCCACAACCTGTGGAGTAGGCATGTCTACACTTTTTTGTATAATGGGAGATGAGTCTTTGGCACTTCTATCTCTTTTCAGAAAATTGGTCTTTTTCAACTTTTATGGCTTCTGGGGTTTTCAGTATTTACCTCGTATCAAAAGTCCTATGGATGCTGAAGAACTCATATCAAGTTTGAAGAATGCTGGGTTGTATCTATAACCCTTGGCCCACCACTGACCTCCCCTTCCTTTCCTTGTAAACACATGCTAGTAAGATAGCTGTTCCACATGCAGCACCTATTAATGTTCCAGGCAGAAAGTTTGTTTCTTGATTCCTGTGCTCATGCTCTCTTTGCTTTTAGATGCACAACTTCAACACAGATCCAGATGTGTTTATCTTCTTAGTGAGTACACGAGCTGGTGGCCTGGGCATTAATTTGACCGCAGCAGATACAGTTATTATTTATGATAGTGATTGGGTAAGTTGCAAGCATAATAATAAGGTGATCTTACGTTCCAAGTTTTTAAAATGTTGCATTGTATGACTTGCAATTTCATTTATTTGTTTTGAAAAGGTATTCATTATGAGTAAAAATTTTTCAGGTGTCCTGTGTGTTAATACTTGAATATGTTCTATCAGTAAAGCCACTCTAGAAGTTGAAATTGAGTTAAGGCACTCTTTGTGGTGTCCAACCTACGGCCCATGGGCTGTGTGTGGCTCAGAATGGCTATGAATGTGGCCCAACACAAAATTGTAAATCTACTTTAAAAATTTTTTTTGTGTATACATGTTGCATTGTACTTAATGTGTGGCCCAGAGATGCCCAAAGGTTGGACACCCCGGATTATTAGTTGTACATGTTGACTTTACCCACACATAGTGTAAGTTTAAGTAATTTTAACCTTATATTGTTAAAAGTTATTTTTCCTTTTTACTTTAAGAACCCTCAGTCTGATCTTCAGGCCCAGGACAGATGTCATAGAATAGGTCAGACAAAGCCAGTTGTTGTGTATCGTCTTGTTACAGCAAACACTATTGATCAGAAAATTGTGGAAAGAGCAGCTGCTAAAAGAAAACTGGAAAAGTTGATCATCCATAAAAGTAAGATTCACTTTGTAGTACTCTTTCCTTCAGTTTGTTGTATTGTGGATTTTTGTTATTGTTATTTTCTTTCAAGAGAAATTTGTGAGGCTTAATTAGTTCAGGATTAATTAAATAGGCAGTGGGAGATTTGGAGCTTTAAGTAAAGACATAGGTTGGTGACCATAGACATAAGGAAAAAAATTTACATGAGGAACAAAGGGGGCTGAGAAAAGTATCAAGGATAATTTCAAAGTGCCTATCAAAAGTATGTTAGGGATTTGAAATGATGTTAGTTTTTGGTAAGAGGTTGCCTGTCAAAAGATTTAAGAAAACTTCCAGGCCTCTTCTACCAGTTCAATGTATTAAATACTAGAATGTTGTAAAAGCTACATTGAAGTAGTGCTATTTTTTTTTAAAAAATCAACTTACTTTGTTGAACCACTTGTTCAAAAAATTTTTTACTTCAGAGTGCCTTTTTCATACTTTTGACTATGGTATTTTAAAAAAATACAGTGTTTTCTAATCTAGAAAGGATTTGAGGAATAGGGGAAATGAAGTGGGTGAGGCATGGGCCTTTTCTGTTGTTCCTTGTGATTCTTTGAAGAAGTTCTCCTTTTGTTCATTGAATGTAAAATTATATTTGAATAAATGACTGGATGGCTACCATAAGAAAGGTAGCAAATATCTGTTAGTCGTGAAGCCTAGAGAAATGGGAACATCATCATAATGTTGAAAATTCCTATCAATGGCAGTGGCTGGTGTGGCTCAGTAGATTGAGTGCCAGGCTGTGAATCAAAGGGTTGCTGGTTTGATTTCCAGTCTAGGACGTGTGCCTGTGTTGTGGCCAGGTCCCCAGGAGGGGGTGTGCGAGAGGCAACCACACATTGATGTTTCTCCCTCTCTTTGCCTGTCTCTAAAAAGAATTAAAATATTTTTTTAAAATTACTATCAATGTATATTATGCTACTTTTCCACTTGGACATACAGTAATTCCTCACTTTATGTTGTTGATAGGTTCTGTGACTTGAGGTGAAATGATGTATCACAAAAAACTAGTTTTCCCATAGGCTACTTAATATAAACGAGAGTCATGTTCCTGTGGCATCTCATCAGTTTTATAATAAAACAACATTATTCAGGGACCTGCTATACTTTCTTTAGTGCATTAGATTTTGAAGGAAATACGGATTAGGTTATGGGCATCTTTGACTTGACTTGGTGTAACATTCAGATTGTAGTTAGAATACATATTGGAGGAAAAAAAGAACTTTATCCTAAGATGATTTTGTGCAAATTAAAAATTTCTCATCCATGCTGCTTTAGGAATTTGATGGAATATGTACTTTGTTTACTGAATGTGGTTTAAATTAAGTGAAGTTCCTAGTTTTATTTTCCTAAGCTCTATTTTCAGTATTTTGAAATTAAATTTCAAATAATTTGAAAGGAATTCTTCAAGTATTGAGTTTTATTGAGATATGTATAGATTTTAAGTGTGCAGCTTGGTGAATTTTGAGCTATACACAAGTTCTGTCTAGAAAGTATCCAGCAATGTAATATGAATAATAGAGACATTTATTGAAGAAAATACAAGAAACATCATACATAGGACAATGATGCCTCAGTTCCCTTCAAAGTGGTACCTTTGGACCTCATATAGTCTTCCCAATCACCATTAGCTGCCCTGTTGTATTTTCCTGAATCTCATCAATGGTCTGAAATCTCTTCCCTTTCAAAGGTTATTTTAGTTTTGGGAAAAGCCAGAAGTCTCAGGGCACCGGATCTGGTCTGTGGGGGTGTGGGGGTGGGGGCTGAGTCATTTGGGTGATCTGATATTTCGCCAGAACCTCTGTGCAAAATGAGATGCACAAGTGGGCCCATAGCCGCAGCCTTCTGAATCATCCAAATAGTTTCCACAAAGGGATGTTTAAGCTTACTGCAAATTTTGATGCAGATTCGTTCCTCTACTGGCTCATTTCGAATACAATGGCCAGATGTTACACATGCTCACTCAGAGGTGTCTACTGCCCTCACTGACTAACACAGCAAAGTCCTTATTGTTCACATATGCACACTCCAGTCCACTTGCCATGGCTGCCAGGTTACATCAGTGTCATGCAAACCATTCTTGTTATATTAACTGGCTAGACTTTTCCTGTACAGACTTCATTTATACTCATGTAGCAATCCTCTAGAACAGCAGTCCCCAGTCTTTGGCACCGGGACCTGCTTTGTGGAAGACAATTTTTCCATGGACTGGGGTAGGGGGATGGTTTCGGGATGATTCAGGCATGTTGTCTTGGAACTCACTTACTCTGTGGCCTGGTTTCTGACAACCCTGGACTGGTACACGACATGAAGGTTGGGGGCCCCTGCCCTAGTCACAAACATTTTTATTGTCCCAGTAGGTTCCCTGCATCCTTTGTTTATGTTCTTTTTTTTTGTCTAGCTACTTTTGCTCAACATAGTATTTTGAAATTCATCTGTTGTATGTGTTAGAAGTTTGGTGTTTTTTTGTTTTGTTTTAAATAATTGCTAAATAGTTTATCCATTCTTCTATTGATTGATTGAATTACAGACTTTGACTCAGTAAGCTGCTCCTATACAAATATTTGTGGACATAAGCATTTATTTGTTCTGGGTCTTACGATAAGTATGTGTTTACCTATAGAAAACTACCAAACTTTTCCCAAGTGGATATACTCTTTTACACTCTTACCAGCAAAGTTTGAGAATTTCAGTTGCTTCTTTACCAACAAAAGGTTTTATCTGTCCTTTTTAATGTAAGCAATCTGATTAGTTCTTAATGTGTTTTGGTTTTAAAACAACTTTGAGTGTTTTGAATTTCTTGTAAACTTTTTCTAGATCATTTCAAAGGTGGTCAATCTGGATTAAATACATCTAAGAGCTTCTTAGACCCTAAGGAATTAATGGAATTATTAAAATCTAGAGATTATGAGAGGTAAGATGTTTTTTAATTTTAGAAAAATGTAATTCATGGTTTTGGTTTATCATACAGACCTGATTTTTTGCTTTTTTTTATAGGGAAGTAAAAGGATCAAGAGAGAAAGTCATTAGTGATGAAGATCTAGAGTTGTTGTTAGATCGAAGTGACCTTATTGGTAAATATCGCTCATGCTTTTATTTTCATGGAAACATTGAAACATACACATAAGTAGAGAGAATAGTATAATGTACCTGTATGTAGTTCACAACATTTAGTCATTCCTTTTTCATTGCTATTCTTTTTTGTCAGAATGTTAAAATTATGACATTTCACCCATATCTTTCTCATGCATCAAATTTATTTATTAAAAACATGTTTTCAAACATAGCCACTATGTCATTATTATATTTAAGAGAGTTGGTACTAATAATCCAATCCATATCCAGAGTTCCCCAGTTGTCTCGAATCTTTTTACAGTTTGAATCAGGATCCAAATTTCATTAATTGTGAAGTCCCTTTTTTTCTATAACACCCTCTTCACTTTTGTTTTTTCATGCCATTTATTGAAGAAACCTGTTAATTTGTTCTGTAAAATGACCTAGACTCTGAAATGGGCTGATTTTTTTTGCCCCTGTCCCCTTGTATTTTCCTTTGACTTATTCCTCTGTCTACTTATTTTCTTTCTGTAAAATAATGAATAGCTTGTGTAAATAGCTCTGTAGGCATAATTACCTCCAGGTTCCATGTGTGAGGAATACCAGTGCTTTGTTCTCATATTTTGAATCATATTAGGAGACACATAATAGCTGAATTTATTTTTAGTGAGCTAAGATTGATCAGCAGATTTAGGCTGATTTTAATATTATAGTTTCCTGTCAACCATTTATTTAACCTGGTAGTTTTAGCATCCATTGATGATGATTGTTTTTTTTTTTTTTTAATATTTTATTTATTTTTCTATTTATTTATTTATCTTTAGAGGAGAAGGGCAGGAAAGAGAGAGAGGGAGAGAACTATCAATGTATGGTTGCCTCTTGTGTGTCCCCTGCTGGGAACTGGCCTGCAACCCAGGCATGTGCCCTGACTGGGAATCGAACCGCGATCCTTTGGTTCGCAGGCCCGCGCTCAATCCACTGAGCTACACCAGCCAGGTGATGATGATTGTTTTGAATGTTTTTTTCCTTAAGGATTGCAAAATGGTGACTTTTTTGTTCTGCCATTCCTTTATTGGCTGGAAGTTACTCTATTAAGAACTTTGCCTTATCGACTCTTTGGTTACTATAAGATATAATCTATGCAGATGAGGTGGAATAAATTACTTCTTTTATTTATCAATTTTTAAAATAATGAGTTAAGTGGTGCCTGTCGTGGTGATCACAAATATAATATTTACAACTCAACATTTCCTAATTTTTAAAATATTATTGGTACCTATGCTCTTCATTATTTATTTATACTTTGTATGGTAGAAATACTACATAATGGCATGCTACTGCTCATCTTTTTGCAACTCTGTTCAGCATATTGACATTGGTGTCTTGTTATTGGTCATGGTAAGAATATTTTAATACAGTGGAAATAGGCAAAAACTATAAGCCTGTTTGGAAGGTGGAGAGCCAGTTGCAAAATACTCACTAGCACACCACTATATATTGTGTCAACTTAGATTCAAATATCTTTTAAAAATTGTGTTTTATTAGTGACTTAAAAGAATTCTTTACATATTCCAGATTAAGTCCTTTAATCAGCTATGTTTTGTAAATATTTTTTCCCAGTTCGTGTCTTAATCTTTCTTAAATAGTACCTTTTGAAGGGCAAAAGTTTTTACTTTTGATGAACTCCCCTTTACTTTTTTTGCTGCTGTATCTCATGATTTTGGTATTGTGTCTAAGTAATCTGTGCCAAACCCAAGGTTGTGATGTTTTCTTTAAGAATTAATAGTTTTAGGTCTTACATTTGAGTTTTAGCTATTCTGAGTTTTTAGTATGTTTATATGCACTATAATATTCAAATAGTTCATGAAAAAATATGGGAGAGGAAGAAAAAGCATTATGGCCAAATCTTAAATATATTATAAAAAATCAGCACCACAGTGTAACATTTGAAAATAGTAATTCATATTAACTGAATAAAGGAGAATTACTTAATGAAAACCCACTTGATAAAACATCACAATCACCCCTCAATGTTTAAACTAGGCATACAGAAGAATGTTCTTAATCTGATAAAAATGAGTTCATCCAGGAAACTACTACTAAAATTAGAAACATTCAAGGATAACCCTGACTGATTTGGCTCAGAGGGTTGGGTGTCCCACAAACTGAGGTCACTAGTTTGATTCTCTGTCAGGGCACTTGCTTGGGTTGCAGGTTAGGTCCCCTATGGATGTTTCTCTCCCTCTCTTCCTCACTTCCCCTCACTCTGTAAATAAATAAGAGCTTTTAAAAAAAAAAACATCCAAGGATAGCCCTGGCCTATGTGGCTCAGTTGGTTAGAACTTTATCCAGCACCTGAAAGGTTGTGGGTTCACTTCCCTGTCAGGGCACATACCTATTTTGTGGGTTCGGTCACTGGTCCTGGTGTGTACAGGAGACAACCAATCAGTGCTTCTTTCTTGCATCAATGTTTTTGTCTCTGTCTTCCTCTCTCTAAAAGCAATGAAATAATGTCCTTGGGTGAGGATTTAAAAAAAAGAACATTCAAGGATAACAACTCTCACAGCATTGTACAGTATACACAGGATTTCTAACTAATACTGTGAGATGATAATAATAGGTTAGAGGAATAATAGTAAGAAAGTTTATATTACTTGTATTTGCAGGTGGTATAATAGTCTTTATAGAAAGTCCAAAAGACTCTAGAAGTTTTTAGAACAGCATTCAAGAAGGATGCTTATAAATTAATACTATATGTATCTGTAACAGTTTAGAAAATAAGATCTGGCAATAATAGCTACAAAACTATATAACATGACTGGTTAAATATAACAATTTCTTTAAGGCCTTATTGAGGAAATTGAGACATGGAAGGACATTAATAGAAAGACTGAATAAAGCACAGATTTAACCAAATTTACAGATATGAATGTTTAGTATTTAAAAATAAGTCAGTATTCCTCAACTTCACTTATATGCCTTACATTTATCTTCTAATTAATTAAATCCCAATATGACTTTTTAAAGAACTTTGAACAGGCTGTTTTTAAAATTTTTATGAAGGAGTAAAAGGACAAGAGCCAGGTCAGTTTTGAAGAACAAAACAGATCATACTAGCTATTAAGACTTAATTAAAAAGTCCTAACAGTTGATAATTAGCATGTGGCTCAGTGGATTGAGTAACATCCCAGAAACCAAAGGGTTACTGGTTCCATTGCCAATCAGAGCACATGCCTGGGTTGCGGGCCAGGTCTCCAGTAGTGGGTATGAGAGAAGCAACCACACATTGATGTTTCTCTCTCTTCTTCCCTTCCCCGCTCTAAAAATAAATACATAAATACTCTTGAAAAAAAAGAATTAACATATGATGAGCTATATTAAGTAGTGGTATGGCAAAGCTAGAAAGTCAATCAAACTTATGTGGAGAAATTCCATAAATGATAGGAATAGTGTTTCCAAGTGGAGGAGGTGAAATTCTTCTTAATCAATACATGATGCTGGGACAATTTGTAATCAATCACGGAAAACCTCATACCATACTCAAGAACAAATTCTAGATAAATGAACAATCTAAGCACTTGAAACCTAAGTAATAAAAGCAAAACTTTTAACTTGAAAGATAGGGAAATATATGTATTACTTCAAGACAGGAAAAGAAATCCATACATATATATATATTTTTTTAAATTGATTATGCTATTACAGTTGTCCCTTTTCCTCCCCCATCATTCCCCCCACCCTGCACACCCTCTCCCACCCACATTCCCCACTTTAGTTCATGTCCATGTGTCATAAGTTCTTTAGCTTATACATTTCCCACACTATTCTTGCCCTCCCCCTGTCTATTTTCTACGCACCGTCTATGCTACTTATTCTCTGTACCTTTTACCCCTCTCTCCTCCCACTCCCCTGTTGCTAACCCTCCATATGATCTCCATTTCTGTGGTTCTGTTCCTGTTCTAGTTGTTGGCTTAGTTTGCTTTTGTTTTAGGTGTGGTTCTTAATAGCTGTGAGTTTGCTGTCTTTTCACTGTCATATTTTTTATCTTCTTTTCCTTAGATAGTCCCTTTAACGTTTCAGAGAATAAGGGCTTGGTGATGATGAACTCCTTGAACTTGACCTTATCTGAGAAGCGCTTTATCTGTCCTTCCATTCTAAATGACAGCTTTGCTGGATAGAGCAATTTTGGATGTAGGTCCCTACTTTTCAAGATTTCAAATATTTCTTTCCAGCCCTTCTTGCCTGTAAGGTCTCTTTTGAGAAATCAGCTGACAGTCTGATGGGAACTCCTTTGTAGGTGACTGTCCCCTTATCCCTTGCTGCTTCTAGAATTCTCTCCTTCATTTTAATCTTTGCTAATGGAATTACGATGTGCCTTGGTGTGTTCCTCCTTGGGTCCAACCTCTTTGGGACTCTGAGCTTCCTGGACTTCCTGGACTTCCTGGTAGTCTATTTCCTTTGCCAGATTAGGGAAGTTCTTTATTATTTGTTCAAATAAGTTTTCTACTTGTTGTTCTTCTTCTTCCCCTTCTGGGACCCCTATAATTCGGATGTTGGGACGTTTAACGATGTCCCGGAGGTTCCTAAGCCTCTCCTCATTTTTTTGAATTCTTGTTTCTTCCTCATTTTCTGTTTGGTTGTTAGTTTCTTCCTTCTCGTTCACTCCATTGATTTGAGTCCCAGTTTTCCTCTCTTCTCTATTGGTTCCCCATGCGTTTTCCTTCATTTCACGTATTGTAGCCTGCAATTTTTCATCTAATTTGTGGGCAAAATGAACCAATTCTGTGAGCATTTTGATGACCAGTGCTTTGAACTGTGCATCTGATAGGTTGGCTATCTCTTTCATGGCTTAGAGGAATTGGCTCTGGGGCTTTTATTTGTTCTCCGGTTTGAGCCATTTTTGGTGGGGTTTTTTGTTTTGTTTTGGTTTGGTTTTAGTCTGGTCGCAGCTATTATGTATTGAGGAGTGGAGCCTCAGGCACTCCCCAGTGTGGGGTAGCCCAGTCTCTAAGTTGTGTCGCCGTATGTGGGGGTGGGGTCTGAGAGGGAACAATGGCTCCTGCTCCGCTCTCTCCTGGATTCAGTCACTTCCGCCACTTCTCCTCTGCCTGGACCGTCTGCGCGCGCAAATGTGGGACCACCTGGTCAGCCAGCCACCTTGTGCAGCCTCAGTGTGTCTGCACAGTTGCCCCCCTGTGCCCAGGGTCCGCCAGCTGCTGCCTATGGGCCCAGGGACTGCCAGCCTCTGCTGCTTGCGTTCCTGGGTCTGCACCTCTACTTTTTCTGCCACAACTCCACCCCTCTTATTGGTCTGGATGAATGGTTGTTGGACTTCTGTACAGTTCAATTTTCTATAAGTTCTGGTTATTTTCTTGTTTCTAAATATTTGTTGTCCTTAATTGTGGTTGTGAGAGGAGGCAGAGTCTGTCCACCTACGCCTCCATCTTGGCCCGAAGTCCAGGAAAAGAAATCTTAACATCTCACAAACTGAGTAATTTGGTAGATTTTATTGCAATAATTTAAAGACCTTAGGAAAAATAGATAATACCATCAGTAGAAATAAGGAACAAACCACAAAATTTTCCAACATATAGCAGACAGAAAATGTTTATCATATATAAATAAGTAAAAATTAACAAGAAAAATGGACAACATATGAGCAGGCAATTACCAGGAGAGAAAGTAAGGGCTAAGGGACATACAAAGATAGTTGAACCTTCCTAGAAATCAGAATAATTCCCTTTAGAGATATTATTCCCCACCTGTTAGATTGACAAAAGATCACATATTGGTAATGGGAGTGTGAATAAAGATAAAATTTCAGGGTGTTTTATTACCCGCTTTTAAACTAACCATAATTGGGCTTTTTAAAAAAGACATGTTTGAGAACACAATTCAGGTGGTTTATTTCTCTCTCTGTATCTTAAATTTAGTGGAAGTGATTTTAATTCGCAAATATGTTTCAGTTTGTGTGTCCCCTGGAGCCGGTTGTAATTGTGAAATAGTGAACTTGATTGGTTTGGGTACTGTTAATCCATGTTTCTCTCTGTTTTAAAATTTTTTGCAGATGACTCATGTCTCATAACAACATATTGGACATGTTTTTCGGTATTCCTCTTGAGGTTCTTAACACTTAAAAAAATAAATACTCGTTTTCATATTTTTTCTCTTAGATCAAATGAACGCCTCAGGACCAATTAAAGAGAAGATGGGAATATTCAAGATACTAGAAAACTCTGAAGATTCCAGTCCTGAATGCTTGTTTTAAAGTGGAGCTATGGAATGTCTTTTTTAATTTCTTGTTTACATCTACAGATTTACCTATATTGGTGTTAAAGTCCAGATTGTCTACTTCACTTTTTGATTATCTCAGTTTACATAACGTAACACTGCATAATTAATAGATGCTAATTTTCTGAGCCTTATTAAGAACAACGTATTCAATTTAGATTTTCGCTTGATTTTTCCAATTCAGTAGTACCCTTGGGCACAGCCTGATGTGTACTAAACCACTGCCAGATTTATACAGTCTTCCTGTGGAAGTTTATGGTCTTTCCCCCTCACTTCCCCTCTTTAGCAGTACGGTTTATGGGTTTTGGGTACTTCAGTTATGGAGTAGGCTTTTAATGGGGGAAAGATTGGAATTGTGCTTTCTGTTCAAATGAGAGAAATTGTTTGATTTTAGAATCTATTGCTATAAAATGGTTCACCAAATAAATGTTCATTATAAGATGATATCAAATTATTTTTTCAGAAAGAATGGCTTGGGTGAAATAATAGCAAAAGTCTTGGAATGCATTGCAATTCAGCATTACTTACCTGGCTTGGTTGCGTTCATTAAGATACACATATAAAAATATTTCAACTGAATATTGAGTTAATGCAGAGAAGACTCTAGAATATACTGTAGGGTCTTAAGAGATTAGAAACTGGAACTGGCGATATATTTTGCAAAACATGAATAGAACAAGAGAGATGAGACCCTTAAAATTTATAGTGGTGGTGGGAGTAAGAAAACAAGACCTAAGAATATAGGTAATGCAAAATTTGTAACAGGAGCATAAAATGGTAGCAATTCACACCCTGTATGTATATCAGGGTATGAGGAAGAGAAATTCCAAATACTCCCTGAACCATACATTTCTGTGTAGGTTGTTTCTCTCATGGAAAAATGCTATTCCTGCTGCCATGTATATTCAAATGTAGATGAGAATATCTCCACCTTAGGGAGATTCAGTCAAAGAAAAGAAAAGACTACAGAGCAGGTTTTTGTTTTGTTTTTGTGATTTTTTTAAAAAAATACTGGAAATGTTTACCAATCACAGTTCTGCTAACTAGCCATCAGAACGTTAGTTGGCTGCCTAGCTCTACTAAGTTTTCCTCTCTCAAATGAGAATGTAATGGTAGGTTCACCTCTGTCTTCACATCTCTAATACCTTCTCCCTTAGCACCTTGCTCCTGTTGACACTAGATAATAGAAAGTATCAGGAAAGAACTTTTGAAAGTGCCACCATTGCATCTCTTACAAGCCTGCCAGTATCTGCCCATGTATCCTTATTACTATGGAAGTATTGTCTGTTCAAGCTAAGAACCAGCAGAAAACCCTCATTTCTTTTACAGAAAACTTGAAAGGTTGACCAGATTTGCTGTTTTGATTCTTCCATTTTTTTGTTCCCTGAACCCATTGTGGTTGAATTTTCATCTCGTTCACCCATTGGAACTGTTCTTATTAAGGTTTCTAGTGGCCTCATTGACCTCACTTTACTTGATATTTTAGTAGCATTTTAACAGTTACTCGATTTTCAGCCTCTTAATCACGAGATTGGGCAGTTAATCAGCCTTTTAATATGGTTTGTTCACTAGATAGCGTTTTGGAAATGTGAAACAGGAATAAAGTTACAATGAAGAACCAAGTGAACAAACACACTGGATAAATACTCAGTTTTCTAGAATTAAGGAAAAATGAAAGACTTCATAGTAGATTATCAAGTGCTATACAGTAGAGATGAAGAAACCCATTTGACTGCATCAAAGGAAAATCTAAAACTAGATTACGTATAAAGAAACATCACTTAGCAGATGTCTTATTTCAAGAGTGAGTGAAATAAGCAAATTTTCAATGTGCTCAAAGAAAAATTACAACCTAGAATTTTCAACTAGAGTTCGTGAAGGTGAGGGGACAAGTTTTATGCAAAAGGAAGCAAAGGTACTCACTCAACACTGAAGTGTTAAAAACAACCTCATGTGGAATCCATGTGTCCTAACCTGGCTCTTCAGTACCCCACCAAGGATCACTTCAATACTTCAAACCATAGACAATAAGCAGCAGAGCTATTGGCAGATGGTGGTGTGGATGGATTTCGAGCCAGCAGCTGAAGTCATAGAATAGGCAGCCTATACTTTCAGAATTTGATGTGATCCAGGTCTGAGAAGAGCTTTTGAACCACTTCCCGTAGATAACATTATTGTCATCACTTTAACTTTAATATATGCATTTCTCTGAACTGGAAGTAAGTGCTGTTATGGCTCACATAAAGGTGTTTTTGTAATTCTGTTTTTGTAAACTTTGTAACAATTATATTTGACTCATAACTATAAATGCAAATTCAGGGAAATAATAGTAACCTTATATCAGGGATGTAGTAGGGTTTCAATAAGATCTTGCACAAAATGGCATACATTAAAATTAAAAGTCAAAAGTACAGGGAGGTAAAGCAGTGTACACAAAATGCTTAATGTGATGTCTGCCTGTTAATGTGTAATAAATGACAGGTACCATTATCACTTCTACCTATTTTATTAATAGTTTACTAGTCATTAGTAAACTACCAAGGAAATAGTGCTTACATGGAAGAGCCAAAATCCAAACTATAGAGTCTGGTGCTATTATACCTTGCAAAACACAAAATATAAGTTTCCATGCTTTGGACAAGGGTATCTGATTATTTCTCTGTAAGGGAAAACAGTTGTCTTTTTACCCAAGTTACACTCCTTTCATTTCTGCTGTGAGTGTGTAGCTGCAATTCCGAGGCATTTTTCTGGCTTGCAGAACCCAAAAATAACTTGCTTGAGCACATTAAGTGAGAAGAGCAATTCTTTTAGTCCAGAGTCCAGACTTTTCTAAAAGTTGACAGTTGATCTGGAAAATTTGTAGTTGTGGGTATAGAGTAAAACGATCTTGGTTTTGGCATATAAGGAAATAATCGGATTTGAAATGAAAAGACCTGGATTTCAATTACTTCTCTGTCCAATGTACAAACTTGGGAAAGGCAAACTGTAAATCTATTTCCTCATACCAGTGGAGCTGATATTCCCTGCCCATTCTAGTTTACACGTTTCTTTTGCAGACTAAATACATTATAGTATGTGCACAACCCCTCTAAATTACCTAGATCATAGATAGCAAGAGTCTAGTTGAATGAAAGAAAGGTCATTCTAGGTGTATACACTGCGGGAGTCATATTTATAATGGAAAAATGAAGTTTTAATTTCAGACTAAACCCCAAATTATAGTTCTCCCTAGATCGATCTCATATTAGTGTCTCTAACTTCTAGAGCTTGTGGACAAAAGATCATATAAGAGTCATGAGAAGCAATGTAGTTTTGTTATTAAGAATATGTATTACAGAATCAGATTTGCGATCAAATCCTCATTCTATTCCAAGTTAGCTGTCACCATTGAATGGGAATCACTTAACCTCTCCAGGCCTCAGTTTCCTTATCTGTAAAATGGGGAAAGTAGTAATCCTCAGATTGTTGTGAGGATTATGTGCAAAAATGTTCTGTGTAGTTCCTATCACATAAGAACCTCAAATATTGATACAAAATATATATTATAATAGATTGCTCTAACCAAGTATCACAGAGGCAGGAAAAGAAAGTGAATGTATATGGATCAGCCAGCACAGGGCACTCAAATTGTGGTATGGAATGCACAAGATCCTTTCAGGGAGAATGCAGATCCAAACCATTTGCCTTTTTCTCTCCTATTCTCTTACAAGTGTAGAGGCGTCTGCCAGAGACTACATAATCGGTGATGACATCATTGCTCTAATGGCTAGTGGAAGGTGTGTTTGTATGTTCTTTTGGAAGTTGTCAGCATTAATTTCTAACATGGCAATATGGATCAATATAACCCTCACAAGCAAAAGTTCTTTGGGCTCCTCAGTAATTATTAAGAATGGAAAGGGGTCCAGAAATCAGTGTTTGAAAACTGCTGGTGTGAAGGGTGGGCTGCCTTTGTAATGTTCTGTGTTATTGTTTACTCTTCACTACTGTATTTTCAAGATGTTTGTATTACTGTCTATACATTTAGTTCTATATCTACATTATACTTACTCCCCTACAGTTCTGTGCAAGAATTGTTTTTGGTACTTTTCAAATGGCTTTACAGAATGGTTGTATGAGTTCATACCCCACCAGCAGTACTGAGGACCTGCTTCTCCACCTCCTTACCAATACTTTATTTACCTTGCTAATTTTTGCCATTCTGAATGTTGTAAAATGGCTTCTTCTTGTTTAAATTTTGTAGTTCTCCCACTTTCTTCATTTTTATTTTTTGTACGGTCATTCTTGCCAGAGCTCTGCTTCTATTAATTAATCTTCCCGTGGATCAGCTTCTACTTTAGTTAAATCTGATTCTTTACCATGTTTCATTGGTTCTCACTTCCATCTTTAAATTTTTGTCTCATTTCTTTGATATAAAATAAGCAAACATTGAGTGCTTTTCTTCAGTGATTATTGTTTTATAACAAAGTATTTAATGATGTAAATTTTTTCTCTACTATTTTAGCTGTATCTCAAATATGACAGGTAGTGTTTTCGCTATTAATTCTGTTTTCTAACTTTTATGATTTCCTATTTAACCCAGGGGTTCCTTTGTTGTATATTTAGTTTACAGATATGAATTCTTTAAAGATTTTATTTATTTTTAGAGAGAGGAGAAGGGAAGGTGAGGGAGGGAAAGAAATATTGACAGAAACATCAATTGGTTGCCTCCTGAAGGCTTACCCATGGCAACTGGGACTGCAACCTGGGCATGTGCCCTGACTGGAAATCGAACTGGCGACCTTTTACTTTGTGGATTGATGGTCAACCAACTGAGCCACACTGGTCAGGGCACAGCTATGAATTGCCTATTTTATTGCTTTCCCATATATTTCATTATAGTCAGAGAACATTTGCATGAGGTTAACTTTTTAGACTATATTGATGCTTCCTTTGTGACCTAGCACAAGGTCAGTTTTGTAAATGTTCCCATTTGTACTTGAGGGTAATGTGTATTTTCTGATTTTTGAGGATAAGTTTCTCTATAATATGTCCCTGTTTAATAAACAGTATACAAATCTTCTAAGTATTCATTTAGTTTTTGCTTGCTTTGCTTGATTGTTTTCTGGGAAATGTTAAAATCTCCAATTATGGTTGTGAATTTAATAATTGCAGCTTGGGCTTTATATATTTTGGAACTATATTGTTAGATACATATCTTTTTCACAATATATAACATGTCTGTAAGAATGCTTTTCATCTAAATTCTTTTGCCAGTTATTGTTACCACATTAGCATTCTTTTTTTTCTATTTTAATTGTTCAAGTACAGTTTTCTGCCTTTTACTCCCATCCTAGCCCATCCCCACAACCCTCCCCACCTCCCTCCTCTTTCCACCCCACCTTGTTTTTGTCCATGTGTCCTTTATACTTGTTCCTGTAAACCCTTCCCCTTTTCCCCTGAAATCACATTAGCATCCTTTTACTTTATATTGGTTTGGCCAAAGAGTCTTATTTTTTTTCTGTAAAATAAAACATACGTATTTCATTTTCACCAATAACTTTATTGATATTTTATGTTGGCTATCTCCCACATGGTATTACATTGTTCTCAATTGATGTCCTGATTTGCTGTCAACTTCAACTGATTTACCATACCATGGAGCAACATCCAGCAAGAAATCTCCAGAACAGAACTTCACAAACCACTTCTGACATGTTTGATCAGTCACCTTCTCCATATGGAGAAGGTATATGGCACCTTCTCCATATACTGCACAAATCTTTTTTTGTGTGTTTCAGTTGAGTTACCTTTCTTGAAACAATAAAGCATAATATGCCAAAAATGTTGCATATTTTCTTCCATCTTCAATATTAAAATGGCTATACAAAAGTTCACCATTTTGATGTTTTTAAAGAAATGGACACTGATAAGACAGCTGTCAATACAATCTAACAAAATTGTTTTGAATGAAGATAAAGATAACTAAGTGCTGCTAGAGAGTGATCTTGCGGGAAAAAAAATTTTTTTTTGGCCTACACAATGTTTGCCTGTCATTCCATGCTTTTTTTAAAAAATATTTTATTTATTTATTTTATTTATTTATTTATTTATTTATCTTTAGAGGGGAAGGGAAGGAGAGAGGGAGAGAAACATCAATGTGCGGTTGCCTCTTGTATGTCCCCTGCCGGGAACTGGCCTGGCAACCCAGGCATGTGCCCTGACTGGGAATCGAACCGCGATCCTTTGGTTCGCAGGCCCGCGCTCAATCCACTGAGCTACACCAGCCAGGTCATTCCATGCTTTTATGTCTAATCTTTTTTAATTCTTTTACTATGAAGGACATTTCATTCATTTATGTAATGTTCTTCATAGTAAATGTATTGCTGGATCTTATTTCAACAATGTATTCTAGCATTCTGTCTTTATTATTTTATCATCACCTAAGAATATATTTCTTGATTTTAGAGAAGGAAGAAGTGAGGGGCAGGGGAGAGAGACATCGATTTGAGAGAAACTGATTGGTTGCCTCTCATACACATCCAGACCTGGGATCGAACTACAAGCTAGGTATGTGCACTGAGCAGGGACCAAACTCACAACCTTTTGGTGTACGGGAGTGTGCTCCAACCAACCGAGCCACCCAGCCAGGGCTGGTATCCCACTCTTTTTAGTAGTTTTCCTCTGATGTGTAATGATGCAGATCACTTTTGTATGTTCTTGTGCTTTTATTTCTTTGTGAATTGTCTTTTCAAAGCTTTTGTCCATTTAAAATCTTTGTAGTTTTACAGTTGAAATTTACTTAGTTATGGTTTATTCGTTGGGGTGTCAGCTTCAGAGGCGAGAGGATGTTGATGCAGAGGATAAGACTGCCTTGCAATGGGACCTAGAGTTAAGGAGAGGGAGGAGGGACATCCTCATGGACAGCCAGTCAAGCATGGGGTGTCATAGCCAGGAAAGGTGAGGCAGGCACCTCTAAGGAATGGGGATGGGTTGGGGGTGGAGCTGCCTAGTTCAGGGAGCCCAAGTTCACCCATGCTGATGAGAATGGCTACCCGAGGGAGGCTGTTTGACCTGGGGAAACAGGCCCAGCAGGAAAATTAGGGCTTCCTCTCAGATGGGTGCTCTGGGGTTGAGTATCAGAGGCCAAGGAGTGTCCACATCTGGAGCAGTCTGTTGCAGAGTACCAGGGCCTCATCAGGATATGGTGGGCATCCACAGGTGGGGTGGCCTGGTGATTGCTGTAGCCCAAGGGGGTAAGGACAACATCCTTAGCCAGGGGAAGGTTTGGTGGCAGACATAAAGCATTGGTTCCATAAGGGAAATGATCAAAGAAGTAAATATATTAAGGATAAAGGGAAACAAGTTCACCACAGTCAGCAAAGGGAAGTATAAACGGGAGAAAACCCTGTTGTGTTGGATTAGAATAGGATATATCATTATTAATTCAAGTATCCAGTATATGTAGATAAATATAGTAGTAAATGAAGACATGAATACATACATATATTATACAACTCTCTTTACACACACACACACACACACACACACACACACACACAATGCATATATTCCCTAGTTCTGTTCACTAAGAAGCCTGCTAGTGGTGATAGCAGTAAGCACACCCAGTGCACAGAGCTTCACTTCTAAGTCACATTTTATTATTATTTTTTAAATGATTTTATTGTTTAGTTAGAGTCGTCTGCTTTTACTCCCTATGACTCCCCACCACCCCAGCCAAACCCACCTCCCTCCCTTGCTTCCGTGACCCCTTGGTTTTGTCTATCTGTCCTTTATAGTTTTTCATTGAAACCCTTACTCCCTATCCCCATTAACCCTTCCCACTTCCCCTCTGGTTACTGTCCCTTTGTTCTTTATTTCAATGTCTCTGGTTACATTTGGCTTGCTTGTTTCTTTTGTTGATTAGATTACAGTTAAAGGTGAGATCATATAGTATATGACCCTTACCACCTGGCTTATTTCACATAGCATAATGCTCTCCAGTTTTATCCATGCTGTTGCAAAGGGTAGGAGTGCCTTCTTTCTGCTACAGAGAATTCCATTGTGTAAATGTACTATAGATTTTGTTTTTGTTTTGGTTATTTATTTATTTTTTTTAAATACATTTTATTGATTATGCTATTACAGTTGTCCCATTTCTCCCCCATCATTCCCCTCCACCCTGCACACCCTTTCCACCCACATTCCCCCCCTTTAGTTCATATCCATGGGTCATAAGTTCTTTAGCTTCTACATTTCCCACACCATTCTTGTCCTCCCCCTGTCTATTTTTCTACCCACTGCCTATGCTACTTATCTCTGTACCTTTTGCCCCTCTCTCCTCCTCCCACTCCCCTGTTGCTAACCCTCCATATGATCTCCATTTCTGTGGTTCTGTTCCTATTCTAGTTGTGTGCTTTTGTTTTAGGTATGGTTCTTAATAGCTGTGAGTTTGCTGTCTTTTCACTGTCATATTTTTTATCTTCTTTTTCTTAGATAAGTCCCTTTAACATTTCATAGAATAAGGGCTTGGTGATGATGAACTCCTTGAACTTGACCTTATCTGAGAAGCACTTTATCTTCCCTTCCACTCTAAATGAAAGCTTTGCTGGATAGAGCAATCTTGGATGTAGGTCCCTGCCTTTCAAGACTTGGAATACTTCTTTCCAGCCCCTTCTTGCCTGTAAGGTCTCTTTTGAGAAATCAGCTGACAATCTGATGGGAACTCTTTTGTAGGTGACTGTCCCCTTATCCCTTGCTGCTTCTAGAATTCTCTCCTTCATTTTAATCCTGGCTAATGTAATTACAATGTGCCTTGGCGTGTTCCTCCTTGGGTCCAACTTCTTTGAGACTCTTTGAGCTTCCTGGACTTCCTGGTAGTCTATTTCCTTTGTCAGATTGGGGAAATTCTCCTTTATTGTTTGTTCAAATAAGTTTTCCACTTGTTGCTCTTCTTCCTCCCCTTCTGGTACCCCTATAATTTGGATGTTGGGATGTTTAGAGATGTCCTGGAGGTTCCTAAGCCTGTCTTCATTTTTTTGAATTCTTGTTTCTTCCTTGTTTTCTGTTTGGTTGTTAGTTTCTTTCTTCTGGTCCACTCCATTGATTTGAGTCCCAGTTTTCCTCCCATCTCTATTGGTTCTCCATGTGTCTTCCTTCATTTCACATATTGTAGCCTGCATTTGTTCATCCAATTTGCAACCAAAATCAACCAATTCTGTGAGCATCTTGATAACCAGGATTTTGAACTGTGCATCTGATAGGTTGGCTATCTCTTGGTCGCTTAGAGGAATTGGCGTTGGAGCATTGATTTGTTCTCTGGTTCAAGCCATTTTTGGTGTGTGTGTTTTTTTTCCTTTGTTTTGTTTTTTGTCTGGTCACGTAGTAAGGGGTGGACCCTTAGGTGTTCCCCAGTGCAGGGCAGCCCAGTCGCTGGGTTGTGACGCTATACGTGGGAGCGGGGCCTGAGAAGGAACAATGGCGCCTGCTCTGCTCTCTCCTGGATTCCAGTCCCCTCCGCCTGGATTATCTGTGCGCGCACAAATGTGAGACCACTTGGTCAGCCAGCTGCCTTGCGTGGCCTCACTGGGTCTGCACAGTTGCCACCCCATTCTGAGGGTCCGCCTGCCGTAGCCTGTGGGCCTGGAAACTGCCAGCTGCTGCTGCCTCCGTTCCCGATCCACACCTCCACTTTTTCCTGTCGCGACTCTGCCCCTCTTACCGGTCTGGATGAATGGTTGTTGGACTTCTGTACAGTTCAATTTTCTATAAGTTTTGGTTGTTTTCTTGTTTCTAAATATTTGTTGTCCTTAATCTTGGTTGTGAGAGAAGGCACAATGTGTCCACCTACGCCTCCATCTTGGCTGGAAGTCCAATGTACCATAGTTTTTTGATCCGTTCATTTACTGATGGGCACTTAGGTTGCTTGCAGCACTTGGCTATTGTAAATTGTGCTGCTATGAACATTGGGGTGCATAGGTTCTTTTGGACTGGTGTTTCTGGCTTTTTAGGATATAATCCCCCAGTGCAATGAATAGACGGTCAAAAGGCAGTTCTATTTTTAGTTTTCTGAGCAAATGCCATATTGTTCTCTGTAGTGATTGCACCAGTCTGCAATCCCACTGACAGTGCACTAGGGTTCCCTTTTCTCCACATCCTCTCCAACACTTGTTGTTTGTTGCTTTGTTTATGATGGATATTCTGACTGCTGTGAAGTGGTATCCCATTGTGGTTTTAATTTGCAGCTCTCTGATGGCTAGTGATACTGAGCATTGTTCCATATGTCTCTGGGCTCTCTGTATGTTCTCCTTGGAGAAGTGTCTGTTCAAGTCCTCTGTCCATTTTTAATTGGGTTGCTTCTCTTACAGTGGAGTCATGTGAGTTCTTTATATATTTTGGAGATTAAACTCTTGTCTGAGGTATCATTGGAAAATATGTTTTCCCATATGGTTGGTTCTCTTTTCACCTTAATGATGTTTTCTTACGTCGTGCAGAAGCTTTTTATTTTGATGAAATCCCATTTGTTTATTCTTTCCTTTATGTCCCTTGCTCTAGGGGACATAGTGGTGAAAATATTGCTCTGTGGAATATCAGATTTCCTGCCTATGTTCTCCT
This sequence comes from Glossophaga mutica, assembly GCA_039655065.1. Classification (NCBI taxonomy): domain Eukaryota; kingdom Metazoa; phylum Chordata; class Mammalia; order Chiroptera; family Phyllostomidae; genus Glossophaga; species Glossophaga mutica. The sequence continues at coordinate 150,946,351 of CM077307.1, forward strand.
CTAGAACTTTTATGGTGTCACTACTTATATTTAAGTCTTTTATTCACATTGAATTTATTTTTGTGTATGGTGTAAGTTGGTGCTCGAGTTTCATTTTTTTTGCACATAGCTGTCCAGGTCTCCCAACACCATTTATTGAAGAGGTTATTTTTGCTCTCTTTTATGCTGCTAAACCCTTTTGTGATATATTAATTGACTGTAGAGACTTGGGTTTGTTTCTGGCTCTATTCTATTCCATTGGTCCATCTGTCTGTTCTTATGCCAGTACCAGGCAGTTTCAATTACAGTAGCCTTGTAATACAGTTTGATATCAGGTATTATGATCCCTCCTTCTTTGCTTATCTTTCTCAAAATTGCTACAGCGATTTGGGGTCATTTACGGTTCCATAAAAATTTTTGAAATGTTTGTTCTATATCTGTGAAATATGCCATTGGTATTTTAATAGGTATTGCATTGAATCTATAAATTGCTTTGGGTATTATGGAGATTTTGATGTTGTAAATTCTAATCCATGACCACAGTATATGTTTATTTTTGTTTGTGTCTTCCTAAATTTTTTTCTTCAGTGTTGTGTAGTTTTCTGAGTATAGGTCTTTTACTTCCTTGGTTAGGTTTATTCCTAAGTATTTTCTTTTTCTTTTTGCTGTATCAAATGGGATTTTTTTCCTGCTTTATGTTTCTGATATTTCATTGTTGGTATGCAAAATGCCTTTGATTTCTGAATATTGACTTATACTCACTGTTTTGCTAAATTCATTTATTAGGTCAACTAGTTTTTTGGTGGAGTCTATGGGATTTTCTATGTACACTGTCATGTCATCTGCAAACAGTGACAGTTTTGTTTCCTCTTCCAATTTGGATTCCTTTTATTTCCTTGTGTGATTGCTGTGGCTAGGACTTCCATTACTATGTTGAATAGAAGTGGTGAAAATGGACAACCTTGTCTTCCTGATCTTAGTGGGAAAATTTTAGTTTTTGCCCATTGAGTATGATGTTGGCTGTAGGTCTCTCATATATGGCCTTTGTTATGTTCAGGAATGCTGTCTCTATCACACTTTGCTGAGTGTTATTATCATAAATGGATGCTGTACCTTATCCAATGCTTTTTCTGCATCTATTGATATGATCATGTGATTTTTGTCTTTCCTTTTGTTTATGTGGTGTATTATATTTACTGATTTGCGAATATTGAACCATCCTTGCATCCCTAGGATGAATCCCACCTGGTCATGTTGTATGATCTTTTTAATGTATTGTTGCATGCAGTTTGCCAATATTTTGTCGAGGATTTTAGCATCTATGTTCATCAGCAATATTGGCCTGTAGATTTCTTTCTTTGTTGTGTCTTTATCTGGTTTTGGGATTAGGATGATGTTGGCTTCATAAAAAGAGTTTGGGAGTCTTCCATCTTCTTGAACTTTTTGGAATAGTCTGCGAAGTATAGGGGTTATCTCTTCCTTAAATGCTTTGTAGAATTCTCCTGTGAAACTGTCCGGTCCCGGGCTTTTGTGTGTTGGGAGTTTTTTGGTTAGTGCTTCAATTTTGTCAGCTGTTATTGGTCAGTTCACGCTTTCTGCATCTTCTTCATTCAGTTTTGGAAGATTATATTTTTCTAGAAATTTGTCCATTTCTCCTAGGTTTTCAAGTGTGCTGTCATATACTTCTTCATAGTAATCTCTTACAGTCCTTTGTATTTATGTGGTATCAGTTGAAATCTCTCCTCTTTCATTTCTGATTGTGTTTATTTGGGTCCTTTCTCTTGTTTTCTTGATGAGCCTGCTTAAAGGCTTGTCGCTTTTGTTTATACTTCAAAGAACCAGTTTCTGGATTTATTGATCCTTAGAATTGTGCTTTTAGTTTCTATGTCATTTAATTCTGCTGTGATCTTGTTTATTTCCTTCCTTCTACTTGCTCTGGGCTGTTTTTCTTGTTGTTCCTCGAGTTCTTCCCCCCCCCCCCATGTTTTCTTTTTTAAGTATATTTTATTGATTATGCTATTATAGTTGTCCCAATTTCCCTCCTCCCCCTTTGACCTCCTCCACCTGGTTCCCCCTTCTCTCCAGAGATCCCACCGCTACTACAGTTGTCCCATTTCTCCCCCATCATTCCCCTCCACCCTGCACACTCCCTCCCACCCACATTTCCCCCCTTTAGTTCATGTCCATGTGTCATAACTTCTTTAGCTTCTACATTTCCCACACTATTCTTGCCCTCCCCCTGTCTATTTTCTACCCACCATCTATGCTACTTATTCTCTGTACCTTTTCCCCCCTCTCCTCCTCCCACTCCTCTGTTGCTAACTCTCCATGTGATCTCTATTTCTATGGTTCTGTTCCTGTTCTAGTTGTTTGCTTTTGTTTTATGTGTGGTTGTTAACAGCTGTGAGTTTGCTGTCTTTTTACTGTCATATTTTTTATCTTCTTTTTCTTAGATAAGTCCCTTTAACATTTTATAGAATAAGGACTTGGTGATGATGAGCTCCTTGCACTTGACCTTATCTGAGAAGCATTTCATCTTCCCTTCCATTCTAAATGACAGTTTTGCTGGATAGAGCAATTTTGGATATAGGTCTGTCCTTGCCTTTCAAGACTTCAAATAATTCTTTCTAGCCCCTTCTTGCCTGGAAGGTCTCTTTTGAGAAATCAGCTGACAGCCTGATGGGAACTCCTTTGTAGGTGACTGTCCCCTTATCCCTTGCTGCTTCTAGAATTCTCTCCTTCATTTTCATCTTGGCTAATGTAATTGCGATGCCTTGGTGTGTTCCTCCTTGGGTCTAACTTCTTTGGGACTCTCTGAGCTTCCTGGCTTCCTGGTAGTCTATTTCCTTTGCCAGATTGGGGAAGTTCTCCTTTATTATTTGCTCAAATAAGTTTTCCACTTGTTGCTCTTCTTCGTCCCCTTCTGATACCCCTATAATTAGGATGTTGTAATGTTTAAAGATGTCCTGGAGGTTCCTAAGCCTGTCCTCATTTTTTTGAATTCTTGTTTCTTCCCTGTTTTCTGTTTGGTTGTTTTTTTGTTCCTTCTGGTCCATTCCATTGATCTGAGTCCCAGTTTTCCTCTCTTCTCTATTGGTTCCCTATGCGTTTTCCTTCATTTCACATTATTGTAGCCTGCATTTTTTCCTCTAATTTGTGAGCAAAATCAACCAATTCTGTGAGCATCCTGATAACCATGGCTTTGAACTGTGCATCTGATAGGTTGGCTATCTCTTTGTCGCTTAGAGGAATTGGCTCTGGGTCTTTGATCTGTTCTCTGGTTTGAGCCATTTTTAGTGTTTTTTATTTTTTCTTCTGGTTGCAGTTGTTATGTAGTGAGGGGTGGAGCCCTGGGTGTTCCCCAGTGCGGGGCAGCCTAGTCGCTGAGTTGTGACGCTGTATGTGGGGGCAGGGTCCGAGAGGGAACAATGGTGCTTGCTCTGCTCTCTCCTGGATTCCAGTCCCTTCAACCCCTTCCCCTTCGCCTGGATTATCTGTGGGTGAATGTGGGACCACCTGGTCAGCCAACCACCTTGAGCAGCCTCACTGGGTCTGCACAGTTGCCTGAGGTCTGCTCGCTGCCACCTGTATGCCTGGGATCTGTCAGCAGCTGCCTGCGCACCTGTCCTCCAACCTCCACTTTTTCCTGCCGCGACTCCGCCCCTCTTACTGGTCTGGATGAATGTTTGTTGGACTTTCGTACAGTTTAATTTTCTATCAGTTCTAGTTGTTTTCTTGTTTCTAAATATTTGTTATCTTTGATTTTGGTTGTGAGAGGAGGTATAGTGTGTCCACCTAGGCCTCCATCTTGGCTGAAAGTCTTGTTCCTCGAGTTCTTATAGGTGTAGGGTTAGGTTGTTTATTTGAGATGTTTCGGTCCATTATAGGTAGGCCTATATCGTTATGAACTTTTTTCTCAGGACTGTCTTTGCTGTGTCCCATAAATTCTGGGTTGTTGTGAGTTCGTTTTCATTTGTTTCCAGAAACTTTTTGATTTCTTCCTTGATCTCATTCTTGACCCATTCATTGTATAATAGCATGCTATTTAATCTACATGAGTTTGAGTGTTTTTGAGTTTTTCCCTTGAGGTTGGTTTCTAGTTTCAGTCCCTTGTGGTCAGAGAAAATGTTTGATATGATTTCAATTTTCTTGAAATTGTTGCAGCTTTTTTTGTATCCTGTCATATGGTATGTCTTTGAAAGTGTTCTATGTGCATTGGAAAATAATGTGTATTTTGCTTCTTTGGGATGAAAGGCTTTATATATATCAGTTAAGTTCATTTGATATTGGACATTGTTCAGTGCCACAATATCTTTGTTAATATTATGTTTGGAAGATCTATCCATTTTTTTACAGTGGGGTGTTGAAATACCCTACTATGATTTTGTTGCTGTCAATATGTTTCTTGAAGTCCTCCAAGATTTTCTCTATCTATTTGGGTGCTCCTATATTGGGTGCATATATATTTACAATGTTTATGTCTTCTTGTTGGATTCTTCCCTTGAGTATTATGAAGTGACTTTCTGGGTCTCTTTTTATGGCTCTTTTTTTGAAGTCTATTTGGTCTGATATGAGTATTGCTTCCTTGGCTTTTTCTCCTTGTCTGTTTGCTTGGAATATTTGTTTTGAGCCCTTCACTTTTGGTCTGTTTAGGTCTTTTTTTCTGAGGTGGGTCTCTTATAGGCAGCATATGTGTGGGCCATGCTTTCTTATCCAATCAGCTTTTCTATGTCTTTTGATTGGAGCATTTAATCCACTTACATTTAAGGTTATTATTGACAGGTATTCATTGCCATTTTTCATACCTGTGTTCCCCCCCCTCCCCCTCCTCTCTCCCCCCTCCCCCTCCCTCCCTCCCTCCCTTTTCTTAAAGCAGTCCCTTTAGCGTCTCTTGCAGACCTGGTTTGGTGGAAGTGTATTCTTTTAGAATTCTTTTGTCTGGGAAGCTCTTTATTTGGTCTGTCATCTTAATTGACAGCCTTGCTAGGTAAAGTAACTTTGGTTGCAGGCCTCTGGTTCTCATTACTTGGAATATTTCTTGCCATTCTCTTCTGGCTTGGAGCATTTCCATTGAGAAGTCAGCTGCTAACCTTATTGGGGCTCCCTTGTATGTTACTTCCTTTTTCTCCCTTGCTGCCTTTAAGATTCTCTCTTTGTCTTGGAATTTTGCCATTTTAATTATGATGTGGCTTGAAGTGGGCCTCTTTGGGTTCCTCTTGATTGGGACTCTCTGTGTTTCCTGGATTTGCGTGACTTTTTCTGTCATCAAATTAGGGACATTTTCCATCATTACTTTTTCAAATAGGTTTTCTATACCTTGTTCCTCTTCTTCTCCTTCTGGTGTCCCTATTATATAGATATTATTATGTTTCATGTTGTCTTGCGTCTCCCTTACCAGCTCTTTGTTCTTTATGACTCTCTTTTGCTTTTCTTGCTCTATCTGCATGGATTTTTTTCCTACCTTGTCCTCCAGTTCGCTGATTCGATCCTCTGCTTCATCCTGCTTGCTTGTAATTCCTTCTAGCATGTTTTTTATTTCTCAGATTTTATTGTTCATTTCTTCCTGATTTTTTGTTTATAGTTTCTATTTCCTTTTTCATGATGATGTAGTTCTTACTCAGTTCCTTGGGTTGTCTGTGAGTTCCTTGAACATCATTATAACCATTATTTTGAATTCTATATCTGATAGTTTGGTTTCCTCCATTTCGTTTAGCTGTTTCAGTAGGGAGTCTTCCATTCCTTTTGACTGCATGCTCTTTTTTTATCTTCCCATTTTAGGTGACTCTTTTTGTTTGTTTCTGGGCTTGCTGATGTTTCACTTTGCTAGCTGTCTTTGTATGGTGAACTTCTATAGTATGAATTCTGTGAGATTCAGTGGTGTGGTCTCTGACCTCCTTGTCTGGTCCCTCTAGGTTTCCTGTTGCTACTGTTTGTGTGGACTCTCTTGTTGTACTTGGGTTTTTACTTTTTAGTGGTTCCTTTGTTGGTGGTTTTCTCCTTCAGCAGGTATACTGATGTTCACAGCTCCCACACAAGAAAATGCTAGTTCACCTATTTTTCGATGTCCTCTGCAATTTTTTGCCTCCAAACTTCGTATAAGCTGGGATTCCATTGGCTGTTCACTTTGTTCCTCAAAAGATCAACTAAATGTTCCAGCTGGGCACAGGGAGAACTGGGCTCCACTCACACCTACCTCGCCACCATCTTATGACTTGCAATCAAATGTTTATTTTTTTAAAGAACAGTGAAACAATAAATTCTTCTTTTTCTTGAATAATCCCCTTTAACAGTTCATATAATAATGGTTTGGTGATGATGAACTTCTTTAGTTTTTTCTTGTCTGAGAAATTCTTTATCTGCCCTTGAATTCTAAACCATATCCTTGCCGGGTAGAGCAGTCTTGGATGTAGGTCCTCACTTTTTGTGACTGTCAGTATTTTTTGCTGATGCCTTCTAGCCTGCAATGTTTCTTTTGAGAAATCAGCAGGTAATCTTGTGGGAATTCCTTCGTAAGTAACTAACTATTTTTCCATTGCTGCTTTTAAGATGACTCTTTAACTTTAACCTTTAGCATTTTAATTATGATGTGTCTTGGTGTGGGCCTTTTTACTATGTCTTGTTTAGAACTCTGTGCTTCTGGGACTTGCATGTCTGTTCCCCTCACCAAATTAGGGAAGGTTTCTTTCATTATTTTTTCAAATAGATTTCCAATTTCAAATAGTAGGTGTGCTGTAGGGGCCAGTGACACAGCCTCCCTTATCACCCAAGCTAGGTACTTGGGGTATGCCCTTTGTGTGGGCTAAGTGCACCCTCCATACCAATTTTCTACATCCATTGGAATAGTTGGATATGGGCTTCACTTTCCCCACTCAATGTACATATTCTAAGTATACATACTCAAATGGATTTGATTTGATACATTTTGTTCAGGACTTATGAATTTATATTGGTAAGACATTTTTGATCTACAATTTTTCCTCTTCAAAAATTTTCTTGTCATATTTCTGAAATAAGGTAATGTTGACCTCATAAAAGTAGGTGAGAAATGTGCTGTAATGTGGGTTTATTTTGATTGTCTTCTTGTCTTCTTCTTGTAGCCACTTAGTCATGTCTTTGAAATGTGTGGCTTATTATTTGTCATTGTCTAAGACTATCAACAGAACACTTTGTAATGATGTGAGATTGATTTGTGCTTTTTTTGTTCTATCTGAAGAATATTCAGATAGGGTCTTAAAGATTTACCGTTATTTATTTCTAAAACTTTATAGCAGTAGTACTTACATTTTGATTATTTGATCCATTAAGGTAAAATTGTACTTATGTTGTATAATACTTGTCATGCTTCCTTTATCTCTTTATGAATATCCAATTATTTGAGCAACACTTGATGAAAACATAGTGGCTTTTGTATTTTTTGTATCTTATTTTTTATTTTTAAGTATGTTTTATTGATTATGCTATTACAGTTTTCCCATTTCACCCTGTTTATCCCTCCTCCGCCCTACACCCCCTAACCCTCCAGCGTTCCACCCCCTTAGTTCATGTCCATGGATTGTACATATAAATTCTTTGAATTCTCTGCTTCCTATACCATTCTTAACCTCTCCTCATCTATTTTATGCCTACCCAATTATGTTTCTTATTCCCTATACAGTTCTCATCATATTCTTCCCCTCCCCTTCTCCACTGAAAACCCTCCATGTGATGTCCATTTCACTGATTCTGTTCTTGTTCTAGTTGTTTGCTCAATTTTTGTTTTTGTTGTTCTTCTCTTTTTTAGTTTCAGTTGTTGATAGTTGTGAGTTTGTTGTCATTTTACTGTTCATGGTTTTTTTTTTTTTAAGTTTTTTTATTTATTTATCTTTAGAGGGGAAGGGTAGGAGAGAGGGAGAGGGAGAGAAATATCAATGTATGGTTGCCTCTTATGTGTCCCATGCTGGGAACTGGCCTGCAACCCAGGAATGTGCCCTGACTGGGAATCGAACCGCGATCCTTTGATTCTCAGGCCCGCACTCAATCCACTGAGCTACACCAGCCAGGGCTTGTTCATGGTTTTTGATCTTCTTCAATTTCTTCGATAAGTCCCTTTAACATCTCATATAATAAGGGCTGGTGATGATGAACTCCTTTAACTCTACTTGTGAACATATCATCTGTACATCCATTGTAAGTGGTAGCTTTGCTTGATAGAGTAATCTTGGATGTAGTTTCTTGCCTTTCATGACTTCAAATACTTCTTTCTAGTCCCTTCTTGCCTGTAAAGTTTCTTTTGAGAAATGAGCTGATAGTCTTATGGGCACTCCTTTGTAGGTAACTCTCTCTTTTTCTCTTGCTGTTTTTAAGATTCTCTCTTTATCTTTAATCTTGGGTAATGTAATTATGATGTTCCTGCTGTGTTCCTCTTTGAGTCCAATGTCTTTGGGACTCTCTGGACTTCCTGGTCTGGGCTTCCTGGACTTCCTGGAAGTCTATTTTCCTTTGCCAGATTGGGGACGTTTTCCTTCAGTATTTGTTCAAATAAATTTTTAACTTCTTGCTCTTGTTCTTTTCCTTCTGTCACCCCTATGATTCAGACATTGGAACGTTGAAAGTTGTCCCAGAGGTTCCTAAGCCTCTCCTCATTTTTTTGAATTCTTGTTTCTTTGTTCTGTTCTGATTGGATGTTTATTTCTTCTTTTTTTACAGATCATTGATTTGAGTCCTGGTTTCCTTCCCATCACTGTTGGTTCCCTGAATATTTTGCTTTATTTCACTTTGGGTAGCCTTCATTTGTGCCTTAATTTTGCAGATCATGTCAATCAATTCTGTGAGTAACTTGATTACCAGTGTTTTGTACTCTGCATCAGAGAGGTTGGCTATCTCCTCATCACCTAGGTCTTTTTCTGCAGTTTTGATCTGTTCCTTCATTTGAGCCATATTTCTTTGTCTCAGCGCACCTGTTATGTAGTAAAGGGGTGGGGCCTTAGTTATTCCTGAGGTCAGGGCAACCCTCTGTGCTACATTGTGTTGCTGTCTGTGGGGGTGGGGTTAGAGGGAAAAATGCTGCTCACTTGCTCGGCTCTAGCCCCATTTTCCAATATCCTCTCATATGAGTCTGAGAGTTTACAGCTAGCTTTGAGTCTTAATTTACCATTCAGCCATGCACTAGCCTGCTGTGCTAGTTCAGTACACCACCTTGCTGGTGGACCTCTCAGGCAGCCCCGTCTATGCAGTCTGCAGCCTTGCCGTGGATCTTCTCTGCCCACCCGGCTGCCTATCTCCCTCTTACTGGTTTGGTTGAATGTTTCTTTAATTCCTTCATTGTTGGAGTTCCATACAGTTTGATTTTATGGCACTTCTGGTTGTTTATTGTTTTTAGATTGGTTGTTATCCTCTTTTTGGTTGTGCGAGGAAGTCAAGAGTTTCAATTTCCACCTCCATCTTGGCAGGAACTGTGTATTTTTTGTATCTTAAAGAAAAATTTCATTTATTATTTCTTTAAAAATATACAGGGGAGCCTTGGCTGGGTGGCTCAGTTGGTTGCAGCATTGTCCTGTACACCATGATGTTGTGGGTTCAATTCTTAGTCAAGGCATATATGAGAACAACAAATCAATATCTCTCCCTCACATCAATATCTCTGTCTCTCTCTGTGTCTCTCTGTCTATCTATCACCTCCCCTTCCTCTATCTCTAAAAATCATTTAAGAAATATTCTGATGGGAGGATTGAAAATATGCACAGATGCATTCATATATACACAGAAGGCAATAATTTTCAAACTAGAGTTATACAGTTATTAGATGATAAATGTAGAGGATGAGATTTCCCCCAACTTTGCATGAAAAAAAATTTTAATGTAATAACATACATGTATAGGGACTTCTGGTCAAGATGGTGGCATAGACAGACATGGCTCACCTCTTGGCACAACCACATCAAAATTACAACTAGAATATGGAACAACCATCACTTAGAACCATCATAAATCGAGTTGAATGGAAGTCTGTCAACTACAGAATTAAAGAAACCACTTCCATCGAGAGTCTTAAAGAGGGCACAGACACCGAACGGACTGATCTTTCACCCACATGTGGTGGGTAAAAATTTGGGAGGGATATCTCAGGAGTGAGCCAGCCCAGCTCCACACCAGCCCTCCAGCCCAGGGTTCCATTGCCAGGAATATAAGTCCCCGCACTTGTGGCTACAAATAAGGGGAGGGTTAGAGGTGGTGGGAAAAAATTTCTGGAGCTCCAAGAAGTTTTTATTAAAAAACCCACACATGGACTCACCTACTCAGTCTCATTCCTCTTAGTTCCAGCACTAGGGTGGCAGTTTGAAGGGTACCAGGGACATACTGGGAAGGCTGAGGTGTCTGCAATCAGGGTAAACAGACACCATGGTCCCTTTTCTGAGCCCTCTTGTCACAGTGCCACAGAGCTGGTAGGCCGCTGCCATATCTGAGACTCCATCATTCTGGGTAACATTGTTTGACCTGCCTTGGAGATCCCCAGAGACTCCTCCCTACCCAACTTACAGGCCCACCTAAGATGCTTTTCCATATGAATGGCTGGGCTTGGCTCATAATGTACACTTCTTAAATCCTATCATATAAGCAACAGCTGGCTTCAGTGAGCTCCAGGCTGGGCATTAGCAGCAGCCAGCCTAGATTCACAGCTTGGCTTTGCCTGGGAATCTCCATGTCCAGTACAAGTGACACACATCTCAGATGCTCAGGAAGGTTAGCCCTGGTCAATACACGGGTGGGGGATGACTTTAGCCTTCACTACCTGGGAAACCCTAGGGCCAGCGCACTCAGTGGTCAGCTGCAGGGCACGAAGGAACACCATCACCATTCCCTTGCATAGCTGACCCTCAACAGAGGACACAGGTTGGTGGAAAGTGGTCAAGACAATACTTGCAGCTGAATGGCCTGAGTAAATCGCTCCCATTGATCTTCCAACAGCAACTAAGACTCAAATACAAGAGAGGGTGACTCAGCCTATCTGAAGGGAACACCTTAAATACACAGCTTGGGTGATGAGGGGATGAGGGAAGTTGTGCCACTGGACCCTACAGGACACTTACTACATTACATATATTACCAAGGCATGGAGTGAAAGCACCTCTACCTAATATATAGAAACAAACAGAGGGAGACTGACAAAATGAGGAGACAAAGACACACGGTGTAGGAGAAAGAACAGATGAAAACTACAGAAAAAGAGATAAACAACATGGATATAAGCAGTCTGTCAGATGCAGAGTTGAAAACACTGGTTATAAGGATGATCAAGGAACTTAGTGAGGACCTCAGCAACATAAAAAAGATCCAGTCAGAAATGAAGGATATACCAACTGAAATGAAGGAAGACACTCCAGAAAGAAACAACCAAATTAAAAAAATGAACAGAGGACCTGAACAGATACTTCTCCAAGGAGGACATACAGAGGGCCCAGAGACACATGAAAAGATGCTCAGCATCACTAGCTATCAGAGAGATGCAAATTAAAACCACAAGGAGATACCACTTCACCCCAGTGAAAATGGCCATCATAACCAAATCAACAAACAAGTGTTGGAAAGGATGTGGAGAAAAGGGAACCCTGGTGCACTGTTAGTGGGATTGCAGACTGGTGCAGCCACTGTGGAAAACAGTATGGAATTTCCTCAGAAAACTAAAAATGGAACTGCCTTTTGACCTGCCTATTCATTCCACTGCTGGAATTATATCCTAAAAACCGGGAAACACCAGTCCAAAAGAACCTGTGCACCCCAATATTCATAGCAGCACAATTTACAATAGCCAAGTGTTGGAAGCAACCTAAGTGCCCATCAGTAAATGAATAGATCAAAAATCTATGGTACATCTGCATGATGTTATACTACACAGCAGAAAGAAAGAAGGCATTCTACCATTTGAAGAGAAGAGATTTTTAAAATTAGGTCAGATGTCTATTTTCAAAAGCCCTATGAACAGATAACTACAGACACTTCAAGCTCTAGCAGAGACTTCCATTTTAAACCACAATCCACATATTATATGAGTGAACACTGAAGTGATAAAAATAAAGTAGCAGGTTGGGGACATGGCACCAGTGTCCAAACATGGCGAAAAGCAGAATGAATTCAGAAGATTTGATATGCTAGGACTCATAGACTCAGTTCTTCAAATGCTATTTTGTAATTTAGCAACATCACTGCCAATATCTTTTTCATTTTCTATATATTTTTTATTGTTATTCCAGTACAGTTGTCTCCATGTTCCTCACACTCTAGATCCTACCCCTCTTTGGGTTTATCCATGTATCCTTTATACACGTTCCTTGATGACCCTTCCCCTTCATTTTCCTGTTATCCCCTCCCCCCACCCTTCTGGTTACTCTTAGTTTGTTCTTTATTTCAATGTCTCGTCTCTGGTAATATTTTGCTTGCTTGTTTGTTTTTTTAATTAAGTTCCACTTATAGGTGAGATCATATGGTATTTGTCTTTCAGCACCTGGCTTATTTCACTTGGCAGAATGCTCTCCAGTTCCATCCCTCCTGTCATGAAGGGTAAGAGCTCCTTCTTTCTTGCTGCTTCATAGTTTTCCATTCTTTAAATTTACCATAGTTTTTTTATCCATTCACTTACTCCAATTTTATTGTCTATAGATGAAGAATCTTAGGTTCAAAGAAGGGCAGTAGCATTTTGAGCCAGAGAGAATAAATAATAAACAATGATCAGTTGAACACCATTACTTCTTCCCTCTGGCTCAAAATGCCACTGTCCTTCTTTGGACCTATAATTCCTCATCCATAGGTCATAATTTTGGACTAACTGACCTGCAGCCTTTCTTTTAGCTCCATGTCTTTTTCATAACTCAGTTTTTCTTTTGTTCTTTCCAGGGCAGAACCATAGTAACATCTTTGACTTCTGTGCTGCACGATGACAAAGAATTCCCCAACCCAAAGAAGTTTGACCTGGCCACTTCAAGGATGAGAGGCAAGTTTAAGAAGAGTGACTACTTCATGCCTTTCTCAGGAGGTAATAAAAGTTCATTTTCTTTTGTACTTCAGAGGTCAAAACATATCATTGTGTTGTATTACTCTGAGACTGGTAGAAGTGCTCTTTGTCTGTGATCAGAAGCCTCACTCCTGATGCCCACACGTCAGGGTGTGTTGGAGATTGATGAAGAGTAAATATACTTACAGCAAGAACAGAGGCTGTAAGGAATGTGAAGAAAGATCAAGAAACATGAGATTAGGAACAGAAAGCACAACACAAGTATGTGTGTTTATATAAAAAGATTGATGGAAACTTGAAAGAGAAGTTAATACTATGAAAAAACTTGGTGAATACTTGACATAATGCTGATACTCAATAAATACTTGTTGAAAGAAGAGTTCCTGTTAGGATAAGAAGTTAGGTGGATAGGGTATATGTCCACCTTTGTCGATCTGTTTGTCCATCTATTTTGCCTTCCATTCACCCATTCAACCATTAATCAAATAATTATTGCACATTCTCCTTCTGGCATCCAGAAAATGAGTGTTCAAGGAATATCTACTCTGTGTGTGTGTTATTTTCAGGAAAATGGATGTGTGTGGGAAAGGGTCTAGTTTACACGGAGCTGTTTTTATTCCTAACCACCATTTTACAAAAATTTACCTTGAAATCTGTGGTCGAACCAAAGGACATCGATGTTATCCCAGTTGTCAAAGGTTTGGCTTCTGTGCCACCTCCTTACCAGCTCTGCTTCCTTCCTGTGTGAAGGAAGAGCAAAACTTCCGGCTTCTGCTGTGCTGTCATCTATAACTCACACATCTGGGAGCTTTGTTCACTTCCTTCCTACTACACCACCTTCCCAGGAATGCCTTTTCTGACCTCCTCTCTTACATTCAACCTTCATTAAAGAGAATTTCCTGATTTCACTGCACAGATCTATCTGCTCTTCTTTATTTATTTATATAGATGGGGAAGAGAGGGAGAGAAACACCAATGTGTGGGAGAAACCTCAAGGGGTTGCCTCTCACACACCCCCAACCTGGGACCTGGCTTACAACCCAGGCATGTGTCATGACCAAGAATTCAACCCATGACCTTTTGGTTTGCAGGACGGCATTCATCCCACCGAGCCACACCAGCCCGGACTTTCTGTTATTCTTTATACCCTTCTACTCTGCCCCCTCAGATTCTTCTCAGTAACCTAGGTACGATAAGTACTGGCAAAAGGATCAAATGAACTCATGAATGAGTCTATTAATATTAAATGTTAACTCAAACACCTCTTGGATATTTGTGTGTCTGTATGGTTTTGTCTGTGGCCTCTAGGTATACATCTTTCGAGAGAGAAAGTGAGAGAAAGAGAGAGAAACAGATAAGGGAAGAGGAATAGTGGGTAGAACACAACTGGAGGAATCAGGGAATCATGGACATCAAGGTTTGTAAGAACAGTATATTGGCGTGTCTTTTTGCGTGTCAATGAACTTTTCCCTTCTAAGGTTCTACCTATAAAATTAGAAGGATTTTATTTGATATCATTTTCTTGGTTGAAATGCTTTCTAGGAGTAGAGGGAAGTGAATGAATTCAGCGTTTCTCAGTCATGAATCTGTGGAGTTGCAGAGTGTGAAAGAGGAAGAAAATGTGGAAATTGGAGAAGTTAAAAATAAAAAAGGATAGTTTTTGGTAATCTTTTTTCATCTCTTTAACAATACCAGTCTCAACTCATTTTTTGAACCATTTTAAGGAGCTTTTTAAAATGAGATAGTTTTATGTGTTAGTCAAGTGAGGTTTGAATAATAAAAACTCAAAGAACGTATATTTTTACTCTGAAAAGTAGGTATCAAGTAGGGCTTCAACTTCAGATGTTTTCTGATCCCAGCTTGTTCCTCTATAGTCATCCTTGCACCACTGAAAGGGCTAATATGTAGAGAAGACATACAAGTGACTTAGTGCTGAGGACCAATGGTGTGAACCTTAGGCTTTCAGGAGGCTGGCTGGGGTAACAGTAAAGCACAAGGCCTGAGTCAATAATTTTTCACTAAATTGTTTTCTCAGAAAAAGGCATTTGCATTTAGGATGGATTAACATTTCTATAAACTCACTGATAACCTTGCTACTCAGAGATAATAATGGTTTTCATTTTGATATAGCTCTTTGTTTTCTTTATTTACTGTCATGCATAAGTATATGAACAAAAACTTAGTTATCAAGTCACTTTTGCTTAATATGGTATAAAGAGCCCTCTCGTCCCTTGCCCTATCACTTGAGGCTGATTCTCTGAAACAGTTGTTCCTTGGGAAAAGAGGATGTCTTCCTGTCTCAGACTCCCTGCTGCCTGGGGTACTAGTTACCCAGAGCAAGATGGACATAAATGGTAGTCTTTTTGAAATGGCTACTTAAGAAACAGCTCAAAAATTGTTAGCATTGTGGAGAGGGCTCTAGGAACCACATTTTTTTTAGCTTGGAAAGCTTAAGCCTGAAGAAGGCTGACAGAAGGGAGTCATGACGATCACATATCCCCCACTGGGGATATGTGACTCAAAAGACAGTATTTGCACTGGAGCAGAGTCAACACATGTTAATGTTCTCCCACATTTGCTTGAATTATCTCTAAATGTATATATTTTATATATACACATATGTGTATACATAAATATAAATATTCGAATGTGTGCATCAATTTACCATGTATACTGTAACAAATAATATTATATAGTTATATATAATTACATATGTAATGATTGAGCCGAATCATCTTAATTGAGCCATGACACTTCATCCATAGAGATTTCAGTATGAATCACTGAGAATGAGGACCTTCTCCTAGTACCGTGTGACCATCATCACAACCATGAAAATAATTATTTTATAATGTTATCTATTATTCAGTCCCTATTTGAATTTCCTCAAATGTCCCAACATTGTCAAAGAATGCCTTTGAGCTCTATTTTATTTATCATAACCAGATAAATGGACATGGTTATATCCCCCCACCAGGTTATTTCTGTCCTGTTCTATTTTTGAATAGTTTATCAGAAAACAACTTATCAACAGATGGTTGGGCTCATTACATCTCTAAGGAGAAGGTAGCCTGTGTGGACAGGTGCAATGATTAAGCAGCCATCCATCTGGCCATTTTCACTGTGTGTGATCATCTAATATTGTGTCTCTGCCTCCAATTCTAGTAGAAGCCACTAACCAAGGCCACTGTCAGATAATGAATTTGGGGCCCAGGATTCTCTTAGGAATACAAAGGGCAAGGATGACACTTCTCCTCTGAGAATGGAGCCATCATTTGAAGAGTACACACCTAGTGTTCTGTGTAATGTCCCTCCATTTGTATTTGCCTAATCACTTCCTCATTATTAGATTCAGGTCATGCCTTTCTGAGGGAAGTATTGTGTACACTATGTTGTGCAGCCAGCAGAGAGGATCAAGAAGCACTTGATTTAAGTTTGCCTGACTGTTGGTGATGTTTGCTTTGGTTAATGTTCTGTCCACAAAAAATCAGTAATTCATGAGGAAATCATTTGAGACGCTGTAAATATCCTGTACCAGTGAAATTTTCCATTGATTTCAGAATTTATGAAAGCAATTTGTCTAACTGAATTATTATTCCAATGGTGTCAAAATGGTGATTTTCTAACACTATTCCTTTTATGTATATTAGCTGGCATTTAATGTAAAGAGTAGCTTTCCATTGTCCCTTCTGCTCTTTCTCATTGTATCTTATTTGATGGCTTATCAGTTGCAACTCAGTGGTAGCATAAAATGTGCCCCCTAGAAATGTCCACACTCTAACCCCCTAACCTGTATATATTATCTTAGGTAGCAAAAGGGATGTTTTTTACCTTTGTGATGAAGGTTAGAGATCTTGAGATAGGAAGATTATCCCAGATAATCTTACCTAATCACTTGCATCTATCTGTACAAGCAAGAAGCTTTCCTGACTCTGGGCAGACAGAGAAGATGGAAGAATGGCCACAGACATGTGTCTTGAGAAATACTTGTTCCTTCTTACTGCTGGATTGGTGGATGGAAAAGGTGGCCACAAGCCAAGGAATGTGGACAGTCTCTAGAAGCCTGAAAAGGCATAAACTAGTGCAACCTTGCCAGTAGTGTGAATTTTAACCCAATGAGGTGTATGCTAGATTTCTGAAAAACAGACTTGTAAGATAATAAATTTATATAATTTTAACCTGCTCTATTTGTGGTAATTGTGAGAGCAACAATAAAATCTAATACAAACATTTTGTTATTTGGAGGTTGCTAGAGGGATTATATATATTAAATTTAACACAGTCACCCTAAAACAATATTATACTGCTTTCTAAATAGTCTAAGCTCCTTACCGAGTATAGTTCCATTTTCCTGCCTCCAGCATTTGTGTTATTGTCACATTTTTATACTTCTCTGTATTAGAGATCACATAATATGTAACACATTGCAATTGTTCTTTGGCAGTAAGCAATTGTCTTTTTTAAAAATTTTTTTATTTATGTTCAAGTACAGTTTTCTGCCTCTCCCCCCCCAGTGTCCCCACTTCCCTCCCCGGTTTTCAACCCCCCTTGTTATTGTCCATGTGTCCTTTATAATTGTTCCTGCAAACCCTTCACCCTTTTCCCCTATAATCCCCTCCTGTCTCCCCTCTGGTGACTGTCAGCCTGTTCTCAATTTCACTGTCTTTGTTTATATTTTGCTTGCTTGTTTGTTTTGTTGATTAGGCTCCTGTAAAGGTGAGATCATATGGTATTTGTCTTTCATTGCCTGGCTTATTTCCCTTAGCATAATGCTCTCCAGTTCCATCCATGCTGTAACAAAGGGTGGGAGCTCCTTCTTTCCGTTCTGCTGCATAGAATTCCATTGTGTAAATGTACCATAGTTTTTTGATCTATTCATTTACTGATGGGCACTTAGGTTGCTTCCAGCACTTGGCTCTTGTAAATTGTGCAACAAATGAAAAAAGCAAACAAAATTAACCAGAAACATCAGACTTAAGAACAATCTAATAATAGCCAGAGGGGAAGGGGAGGGGGAGGGGACAGTGGGGAGAAGGGTTTTCAGGAATTACTATAAAGGACACATGGACAAAACCAAAGGGGAGGATGGAAGCAAGGGAGGTGAGTGGGTTTAGCTGGGGTAAGGGGGATAGGTGGGGAGAAAATGCAGACAACTGTAATTGAACAACAATAAAGTAATTAAAAAATAAAATAAGAAAATAAAATATGTAAGTGCATTGGAAAAGAAAAATCCAAATTTCACAAAAATATCTTGAGAAAACCAAGATAGAGAAGAAAAGACAGCAACAACAAACATCAAAGGACATTAATATCTCAAAAGCTGAGGATACCAAGATTACACAAAGCCAGAAAGGGATGCAGGGGTCCTATCTGTGATGCCATGGGCAGAAAATCACAGGAGGAATGAAAACTGAGGAAGACAGTCCCCAGTCACTCCTCTTTCCAGGACTCCTGGAGAAAAAAAATGTGTTTGTTCTGATAAAGAAAGTCCATGTTAGGGCTGGGTCTTAGCACTGAGAGGCTAGGGAATTTCTGCTCAGATTCTGAAATAGCAGAAAAGAAACGGGAAAAGGGATCATTGACATCAGGATGGTTTTAGGTGGAGGGAGAGAGGCCATGCCTCTCAGCCCCACAGCCCAGGAGGATTACACTGAGGAGACTGCTCAGAATCGCATACTGTAGATTTGGAGAGATCAGACAATGGAGTTAGACCTTCTGTCTAAGAAGGTTCACATTTCAACTCTGTCACTTACTGGCCTTGTGATTTTGCACATGTTAATAAACATGCTTGTGCCTCAGTGTCCTCATCAGTTAAGTGAGGGTAAATTAATCTGTACCAATTTCACTGAATAAAAAGGATTGAGCAAATTGTGTCCTTATGAGGACAGAGCCTACCATGTCATGAATACTTCATAATTATATGATTGTGAAAATTGTTCTTACCTTCTGCATATTTGTCCATTGTAAAAGTGCACAATAATGTACATTGCACCTCCAGTAGCACTTTAATTTTTTTCAAATCTGTTATGAATAGTCATAAAATGAATACCCACATACATATTCATCAAGGTACACATTCAAGAATAGCAGTGAGGACTCTGGGCCAAGATGGAAGCGTAGGTGGACCCACTATGCCTCCTCGCACAACCAAAGTTAAGGACAACAAGGATTTAGAAACAAGAAAACAACCAAAACTGACAGAAAATTGAACTGTACAAGACTCTGACGACCATTCATCCAGACCAGTAAGAGGGGCAGAGTTGCAGCAGGAGGACACAGAGGTTGGCAGACCAGGGTATGCAGGTGGCGTCTACCAGGCCCCAGGTGCACAGGTGGTGGCTAGAAGACCCTGAAGTGGGGTGGCAATGGGCAGACCCAGTGAGGTCACACTAGGTGGTTGGATGACCAGGCAGTCTCACACTCATGCACAGATAATCCAGGCGAAAACCGGGAGGAAGACAGACCTCGAAACCCAGGGCCCCAGCGCAGGGGAAATAAAACCTAAAAATATTGATTGAAAACACTTGTCGGGGGTGAGGTGCCTTAAGAGAATCCCAGCCTTACAGGAGAGTTCTTGGAGAGAACTACAGGTTCCTAGAACGTACACAAGCCCACCCACATGGAAATCTGCACCAGAAGGGCCCAATTTGCTAGGGGGAAGTGGCGGAGAGGACTGAAGTATGGGAGAGAGCAGAGCAAGCTCCATTGTTCCCTCTCAGACCCCACCCCCACATAGAGCGTCTCTACCCAGCGACTTGGTTGCCCTGCCCTGGTGAACACCTAAGACTCCGCCCCTCATAGGTAACAGCTGCGACCAAACCAAAAAAACGAAGAAAAAAAATGGCTCAAACGGGAGAACAGATCAAAGCTCCAGAGCCCATTCCTCTAAGCGACCAAGAGATAGCCAACCTATCAGATGCACAGTTCAAAGCCCTGGTGATCAGGAAGCTCACAGAATTGGTTGATTTTGCTCACAAATTACATGAAAAAATGAAGGCTACAATGAGTGAAATGAAGGAAAACGCACAGGGACCAATAGTGATGGGAGGAAAACTAGGATTCAAATCAATGGAGTGGACCAGAAGGAAGAAAGAAACAACCAAACAGAAAACAAGGGAGAAAGAAGAATTCAAAAAAATGAGGACAGGCTTAGGAACCTCCAGGACATCTTTAAATGTTCCAACATCCGAATTAGAGGGATACCAGAAGGAGAAGAGGAAGAGCAACAAGTGGAAAACTTATTTGAACAAATAATAAAGGAGAACTTCCCCAATCTGGCAAAGGAAATAGACTACCAGGAAGTCCAGGAAGCTCAGAGAGTCCCAAAGAAGTTGGACCCAAGGAGGAACACACCAAGGCACATCATAATTACATTAGCCAAGATTGAAATGAAGGAGAGAATTCTAGAAGTAGCAAGAGATAAGGGGACAGTCACCTACAAAGGAATTCCCACCAGACTGTCAGCTGATTTCTCAGAGGAGACCTTCCAGGCAAGAAGGGGCTGGAAAGAAGTATTTGAAGTCTTGAAAGGCAAGGACCTCCATCCAAGATTGCTCTATCCAGCAAAGCTGTCATTTAGAATGGCAGGGAAGATAAAGCACTTCTCAGATAAGGTCAAGGTCAAGGAGTTCATCATCACCAAGCCCTTATTCTATGAAATGTTAAAGGGACTTACCTACAAAGCAGAAGATAAAAATACGACAGTGAAAAGACAGCAAACTCACAGCTATGAACAACCACACCTAAAACAGAAGCAAACTAAGCCAACAACTAGAACAGGATCAGAACCACAGAAATGGAGATCATATGGAGGGTTAGCAACAGGGGAGTGGGAGGAGGAGAGAGTGGGAAAAGGTACAGAGAATAAGTAGCATAGACTGGGGTAGAAAATAGACAGAGGGAGGGCAAGGATAGTGTGGGAAATGTAGAAGCTAAAGAGCTTATGACACATGGACATGAACTAAAGTGGGGGAATGTGGGTGGGAGGGGGTGTGCAGGGTGGTGGGGAATGAAGGGGGGAATGGGACAACTATAATAGCATAATCAATAAAATATATTTAAAAAATTAGCCATGAAATAAATCCCTAAGGAATGGAATTGCTTGAAAGATAGGTGTGTGCAGTTACATTTAACAGATATGATCAAACTGTCCTTCAGAGTGAATGCATGAATTCACACTCCCACAAACCATTCATTTTTTATTCACATATTCAGGTAGTCATTCATTTGTCAAGTATTTATTGAGCCAATATATGCCAGGCACCACTGAAATGATTAATATTTAGTAGTGAACAAAACAAAGTTCCTTGTTTGCATAGGTATAGATTTTAGTGGATGGTAGGTACGTACTAGTAATTCACTGTGGTTTTACTATTGTTTCCCACATAATGAAAAAAGTTGCATTCCCTTTCTCGTATTTATTCACCACTTGAAAAATCCTCTTCTGTGAAGTTACTATTCAAACAGTTTGCTCATTTAAAATTACTTGAGGTGTCTCTTATGGGTTTGTTTTTTTTGTTTTTAGTTCTTTGAAAAATCTGAATATAAGTCCTTTCATGGATATATTCATTGCAAATACTTTTCTTAGTGTGCACCTTCCCTTTCGATTACCTTAAGTGGTATCTTATGATGAATAGATAGAAGTTTCAATATTAATTTAAGGAAAGACCTATTTGTCTATCTCTCACCATTAGTGCTTTTGCAGCACTAAATTTTTTTCAAATCTGTTATGAATAGTCATAAAATGAACACCCACATACATATTGATATTGATCAAGGTGCACATTCAAGAATAGCTGTGAAATAAATGCCTAAGGAATGGAATTGCTTGAAAGATGGGTGTGTGCAGTTACATTTAACAGATATGATCAAACTGTCCTTCAGAGAGGATTCTTGATCACAGCATCCATATTTTTTGAAAAATCTTTGCAGAGTTCTAGGTCATAAAGACATTGTCTTACATCTCATACTAGAGGCTTTATAGTTTTTAAAGGATGGGAAGAATTAGAAGAAACAGCTCAGAAATGCCATTCCTGCTGTTAAGAAACAGGTGGATAACAGCTAAAACACTGGTTGCACAGCAGCTGGCTCCTTCAGATGAGGCTAGCAAAACTGGCTCAGTGGCTGGCAGCTTCTCCTTCAGACTGGAACGAAACAGACTTCATAGGAGGGTGATATAGAGCCTAACCCACTGAGAAGTGGGGTGGTGTCAATGTCCTTCGGATCAACCATGGATTTCAAGGTAAAATGCTGTAATATGTGGGTCAGTACTAAAAACAGCTCCATGCGGGCTAGGCCTTCTCCAGCACAAGCTCTTTTTCCTAAAAATGACACACAAATTAAATATTCATTTTATTCTGTTCCTGAGTTAGCACACAGTCTCAAAAATATGGAATGACAATGGTGTGGTAATTGTTGGCAGGGGGAATTGTGGGTGGAAGTAAAAGAAGGTATGGGGGATAAATGGTAATGGAAATATACAATAAAATATTAAGTATTAAAAATGGAATGAATAAAAAGGTAAACATATTTTTTAAAGATTTTATTTATTTTTGGAAAGGGGAAGGGAGGGGGAGAGAGAGGGAGAGAAACATCAATGTGTGGTCGCCTCTCCAGCACTCCCAACCAGAGTCCAGGCCAGCAACCCAGGCATGTTCCCTGACTGGGAATCGAACTGGCAATCCTTTGATTCTCAGGGCGGCTCTCAAACCACTGAGCCACAATAGCCAGCTCTATGAAAAGGTGCTCAGCACCACTAGCCATAAGAGAGATGCAAGTTAAAATCAAAATGAGATACCACTTCACACCAGTCAGAATGGTCATCATAAACCAACAAACAGCAAGTGTTGGAGGGGATGTTGAGTGAAGAAAACCCTAGTGCACTGTTGGTGGGAATGCAGACTGGTGCGGCCACTGTGGAAAACAGTATGGACTTTCCTCAGAAAACTAAAAATGGAACTGCCTTTTGACCCAGCTATTCCACTGCTGGGATGATACCCTGAAATCCAATCCAAAAGAACCTATGCACCCCAATGTTCATAGCAGCACAATTTACAATAGCCAAGTGTTGGAAGCAACCTAAGTGCCCATCAGTAAATGAATGGATTGAAAACCTATGGTACATTTACAAATTGGACTTCTACATAGTGGAAAGAAAGAAAGAGCTCTTACCCTTTGAGACAGCATAGATGGAACTGGAGAGCATTATGCTAAGTGAAATAAGCCAAGCCATCCAAGACAAATACTATATGATCTCACCTTTAAGTGGATCCTAATCAACAAAATAAACAAGCAAGCAAAATATAACCAGAGGCATTGAAATGAAGAATGATCTTACAGTAACCAGAGGGGAGGTGGTAGTGGATAAGGGGGAAAGAGGGGAACAGTTTTCAGGAACAACTATAAAGGACACATGGACAAATCCAAGAGGGGGAATGGAATTAGAGGAGGAAGGTGGGGATGGCTGGGGTGGAGTGTAAATGCATACAACAGACTTTAAACAACAATAACATAATTATAATAAATAAATAGATAGATAAATAAATAAAAGACTAATTAAACTATGTTTTCTCCTATCTACACCCAGACTGGGTTCTCTTAATTTCCTCTGCACATATTTTTAATGAATATATTTTATTGATTATACTCCCATAATTTTCCCAACTTTTTCTCCTTTGCTGCCCTTCACCCAGTAATCCCATTCCATGCAGCATTCTCCCCCAACTTAGTTCATGTCCAGGAGTCTTGCATATAAGTTCTTTGTCTACTCCATTACCTCTACTATTCTTAATATGCCCCTATCTATTTTGCACCTACCAATTTGTGTTTCTTAATCCCTGCACCTTCCCCCCATGTTTCCCCTTTCCCCTCCCAACTGATATTGCTCCAAATGATCTCCATAGCTATGATTATGTTCTTGTCCTGCTTGTTTGCCTAGTTTTTTTTAAATTTGGAATCAGTTTTGATATTTGTCAATTTATTGCCACTTTAATGTTCACTGTTTTGATCTTCTTTTTCTTATATAATTCCATTTATCATTTCACATAATAATGGTTTGATGATGATGAACTCCTTTAGTTTTACCTTGTCTGGGAACTATATTATCTGCCCTTCAATTCCAAAGGATGGCTCTGCTGGGTAGAGTAATCTAGGCTGTAGGTCCCTGCTTTTCATCACCTTCAACACTTCTTGCCAGTCCTTTCTAGCCTGCAAAGTTACTTTGGACATCAGCTGACAGTCTTCTGGAAACTTTTCTCTTGCTGCTTTTAATATTCTCTCTTTTCCTTTCTTTAATCTTTGGCATTTTAATTATGATGTGTCTTGGTGTGGTCCTCTTTGGGTCCATCTTGTTTGAGACCTTCTGTGCTTCCTGAACTTATATGTCTATCACCTTCACCAAACTAGGGAAGTTTGCTTTCATTGTTTTTTCAAATATGTTTTCCATTGCTTGCTCTTCCTCGTCCCCTTCTGGTACCCCTGTGATTCAGATGTTGGTACATTTAAAGATGTCCCAGAGGGTCCTAAGCCTATCCTTGTTTTTCTGAATTCTTTTTTCTTCCTGTTGCTCTGATGCAATGCTTTTTCCTTCTTTGCATTCCTAATCAATGATTTGATTCTCAGCTTCATCTTCTCCACTGTTGGTTCCCTGTAGATTTTTCTTTCTTTCTAATGCCACATTCATTTCTGCCTAGGTCTTTTTTATGCCACTTAGAGCATCCTGATAATCAGTATTTTGAACTGTACATCTGAGAGTTTGCTCATCTCCATTTCATTTAGTTCTTTCTCTGGAGTTTTTTGCTGTTCTTTGATTTGAGCCATACTTCTTTATGTCTTCATTTTGGCAGTCTCCCAGAGTTTATTTCTGTGTATTAGGGAGAACTGCTTGGACTCCCTGTCTTAGTGTGGGCTATGGTAGAAATGCTTACTTGTTAAGTTATATGGGGCGGAGCCTTAGGGAACAGCTAGGGTGTGGCATCCCATGTCACTGCTTTGTTGCTCTGTGTAGGGGACAACTCACAGAGGTTGCAGTGCTGCTGCCTAGCTTCTGGAGTTTTGCCCAGGAGGAGGAATCTGTCTCCCCACACTTGCAATTCACTTTCTCCCCATCTGTCACTGGTGCCCTTCCAGCTGTTGCCCTGCTGCTGAATCCCAGAGTGGGTGTGTCTGTGTGAGTCCTAAGTCTGTGGAGTGCCCTTTAAGAAGTGTTTTGAGAACCCTGCAATTTCTTCTGCTGCACCAACCCCTACTAGTTTTCACAGCCAGAAGTTATGGGGTTTTATTTTCCTGGCACCAGACCATTGGGCTGGTGGTCTGGACTGGGGCTGGAATACCTTGCTTCCAAGATATTCCTCCCATCTTTTTAAAAGATTTTATTAATTTATCTTTAGAGGGGAAGGGAAGGATAGAGGGAGAGAAATACCAATGTATGGTTGTCTCTCATGCATCCCCTGCTGGGAACAGTTTTACAACCCAGGCACGTGTCCTGACTGGGAATCGAACAGCAATCCTTTGGTTCACAGGCCCGTGCTCAATCCACTGAGCTATACCAGCCAGGGCTTATTCCTCCCATTTTTTATCCACCAAATGTGGATGTGGGACCACCCATTCCCATCTGCACACCTCTCCACTCCACTCCAAGTGCCCATGCCTCTCCATCTCCCCAGGTCTCCTTGAGCCTCTCTATTCCTCTCTGCATCTCCACCTTTCCTACCTGTGTGGATGAATGTGGCTTGTTTAGATACTTGGTTGTCAGACTTCCACTAAGCTCGATTTTCTGACAATGCTGAGTGATATTTGTTTTGTCTTGTTGTCTAGTTTAGTTGTTTTTTTTTTTTTTTTTTTTTGCTATAGTTGTACATGAAGGCGAAGCTTGTACAACTACATGTCCATCTTGACTGGAGCACATACTTGTCTTTGCATGCTGTATAAAAAATCTTTTCCGTGCACCCACATTGGATTCACTTTGCTGCAGTCTTCATCATGACATTTTTACATACACACACATACACACTCACCTTCCTTCCCTAGTTAGTGTGAGGCACACATACTTTTCTACCTACCTCCAACCCAAGACTCAGCAATAGGTATATTTCTCCTCATAGTTTCTAAAAGACAATTTTAACCTTGTTATGTCCCTGACTTCAAAAATTTCAAGAGTTTACCATTGCCAAGTATAAGAAGAAACATCACAAACTAGTCACAAGCATAACTATTCACTAATCCCCATTCAGACTGGATATTTCAGATGTTATCTCAGATTCCACTCATTTCTCCAAGGGAAAATCTTCCTCTCTCCTCTGCCTGCTGTTATTCTTTATTTTTCTAGACCAGCTCAGATGTCATATATTATACACAAATTTCCTTGACATGCTCTTGATATGTATAACCACATGCTTATCTGATTTCTGCAACCATCATTAATGCTTCCAATATAGCACACTTCACAGGAAATTCTAACCATTCACTCTGACTGGTGTGGCTCAGGTGGTGGGAGCATCAGCCTGTGAACTGAAAGTTCACGGGTTTTATTCCCCATCAGGGCACATGCCTTGGTTGCGGATTCGGTCGCTGTTTGGGTGCATCAGAAAGGCAACAGACTGATGCTTCACTCCTTCTCTGTCTCCTTGCTACCTTTCTCATTAAAAGGCAATGAAAAATATGTCCTCAGGTAAGGATTAAAAAGTATATTAAACAATAAATTCTAATTATTCATCTGTCTAGCATTCTGCAATATAAGCTTTTAAAGTGAGGCTTTAGATCTGGTGATGACAATAGCCACAGTGTCCAGACAAATGTGAGCCTGCAAGCCGGAAGATATGAATAGAAATCTTGAACAGGCTCATTGTACAGGAAGAAAGATAAGGAGCATAGCACTGTCTAGCTTTAGGATCATCTCTGGGAATTGCACATAATCTTGGGACAACAAAGCCAAGGGTTGATTGATCCCTATTTTCTTAGCTTTCAATCAGATGCCAATCTCCAGTTTTTCTCTCTGTTTCAGTGACTTTTATGAGAAACACCCATCACCCTCTACTCTTCCCACTTTTTCTCCTTTGGAGGGTGCAGAATATTCTCTACTTCTCCATCCTTTCAGGTCCATTCTGTGTATGTTTGTCTTTCATGCTTCCTCTGTGTTCAGGAAGCTGATTTCTATGGCCTGTGTAAGCCCAGAAGTTAGTTCCTTCTGGGCGATGAATAAACTTAGAGGATTAGATATGGAAATGGCCAGAATATTTATTTTCTTAATACCACCCTGTCAGGCCTCATTTTAGACAGTGGTTGTATTCCTCTACCTATAGACGCATCTATTATTGAGGCATCCCGTCTCTCCTTGCTAAAGATCTATTTGGGTTCCAGTAACAGCTTCCTTCCTTCATTTCTTCCATCCTAGGATGGTAATGTCATTTTGTGGGTGCTAGCCCCTGAGGCCTTTAGCACACTGTTAGTCCCCTTAATCTTCCCTACACCTCTGAAAACAGTCTTTTCATTAAACTTTCTTTAGTGGACCTTTTCGAGCATACCACCTATTTCTTCCCAGGACTCTGACTAATTAAAGGAAGATACTCACATGCTATGTCCTGCAAGAAAATTTCCCTCACCCTCCACCTACATTGCCTTTCTGTCCCTTCCCACCAAAAGGCAAGATTCAGGAGCTCCTCTGCCTGGGCTCCCACAAGAGCTCCTCAATGACCACTCGTCTCTCTGGTGTCACATTGCCTGTTAATTTGCCTTCCTCTCTCTAGAGGATCTGTTTCTTACTCACCTTTTATCCTTGGATTTGAGCATGAGGCTGCTACATGTAGGATCCTTAGTGAAGTGCATTGAATGAACTGGCTTCTCAGGGAAGGTGAGAAAAGTCTGAGTGCAATTGGACTTCTAGGAGAAGCTGTTAGGAATCTGAGTGGGGGGTTATGGGACAGAAGTCATGGAGCAGACTCCAATCCAGGGAGAAATAAGCTGGACTTTGTGGGTGGTTGCCCTGGCCTCAGGCAATTGACCATTTGTCCAGGCCAGAGTAGCCTCCATGCAAAGCCCTCCCTCATCTCATGTGACCCCTCATGTACAGATAAAAATGAAGCTTCCTCACCTGCTGAAAAAGGCATGAAGTAGTCACTCTTCTTAAAGTTGCCACTTTCATCAAGGAAGTGGCCAGGATCAAATTGATCTGGGTTGGGGAACTCTTTGTCATCATGCAGGACAGAAGTCAGCGATGTAAATATGGTTGTACCCTGATATAAAGAGAAGCAGATAAACTGGGTTATAAGGAAGGTTATGGAGCTTGAAAAAACAAGTCCTTCATGTAATCCTCTTGTTTCATAGATGAGGATATTGAGGTATAGAAAGGATAATTTATATATTTCATGTCGACGACCAAGCCTACCAAGTCTTATATCATGCCAGTCCAGGGCACTGCTCTTTGACTCCGAGGCCGTCTTCTTCAGTTTGAAGCCTGACACCAGCACTTGCTTTTCAGAAAACTAAGGAAGCTCCCTGCAGTTCATTGTTTGAAATAAAATGCTGTATTGTCTAAAAATGCTGATGTCACTGAAAATGCAGCTCATTCTCTTTGAAACCAAGTATGAGGTCTTTTTCAGAAGTCTACCTGAGTGGCTATTTTCTAGAAAACCCCTTATTTCCTAATCAAAATGAGAAACTGGTAAGTGTTCCCTCCTGCTGCTTACTAGCTTCAATGGACTTGTTGCATATATTTTTTCATGAAATATTTGACAAGTAAGTGAAACAGATCGTTGAGGTGGCAAAGGGAGTGTAAGAATCTGGCTAAGTGGTAAGAGTGATAAAACAGAGAATTGGACAGCAGACTGGGCCGATGGATAGGTAGACTGAACTTAAAATCCTGTGGAAATCTAAGCAGTATTATATTCATAAAATAGTATCCACAAACTAGAAGCAAAAGAACATGTAGCTAGAGGGTCAGGTGCCTGATTTCTGAGTATGCAATACCTGTAGAAATTTAGGCAACCTACAGTTCTACTACAGCAATTGTTCAAACCTGACATTCTTATGGAGGAGTGTAGATGGAATATCTCTCACCTTTGGAATAAAGTAGTCTCTGAACTTAATGTCCTGGCTCACCATATGGGGCAGGTTGTTGGGAATAAGGTCAATGTATCTCTGGATCTCATGCACCACAGCATCTGTGTAGGGCATGCGGCTCCTGTCCTGCATGCAGGGGCTCCGGTCTCTGCCAACCACACGGTGAATCTCTTCCCGGACTTTTGCTGGCAATGTAGGAATCAGAGTTCATGTAAAATGCATAATATTGTAGAAATAACCTTAATTTTGGTTACTTGTGGTGGGAGATGGGGAGAAGGGAAAATTACATATGGCTACCTCCATAAGGGGAAAGAAGAAACAGAATTTCCGTTTTGGATCAAATTGGAATCTCATTAAATACTTAAATATATGTACATGTCAAACACAATGGTACCTTGAAATTCATTTGTCTACTCTGACTCTCTACTTTGTGTATTTTTTTTTTTTTTGATAGACTCAGAGGTCTGGGATCTTGAAGACTTGCTACAAACCATGTAGTTTAATTTCTTTGCATATGTTGTTTTTATTTCATTAAGTATGTAACTTCCAAGGTGTTATGAAGTACCCAGTCCAGTAAATGCTTATAAACAGAACAATTAAATAAAATAGTTACTTGACACAGCAGGAGAAATAAGAAGGAATTTAACATTTATGTAGCATGCTAAACTTGACAGGCATGCCACACTATATAAGACTTTATAATTTCTCAAAATAGTTCTATGTCTTGAGTATTAGTTTTTGTATTGAAAACTGAGGAAACAGGTCCAGAAAAGTAAACATATTTCTTAAGGACATCCAGGCATTATGTGGTCTTTCTCATTCCCAAATCCACAGTCTTAGAAACTGAATAAGATTACTGAAAGTAAGTTGTGTTAGTGAATTATTTTTCTTTTACCTACAAAGTACATCACATTAATAATACATAGTTTAAGTAAGACTATTCATAGCGTTAAACAAATGCTTATTAACTTTTCCTTTGTGGGAAAGACTGTGAGTGTTAGGAATTATTTTCTTTTCCCTTAAAGAGATGAGGGACTGACATACAGAAGAGGTACATGAACCTCTGGTTGCAGAGCTACTCATTAGCAGAGTCAGAATTTGACACCACTGTTCTTAGAGTCTGGAATCCATTTTCTCCAATACCAGGTTGCTACTTTGGTCAAATAAGATTTATGTACTATCTGAAAATGGGTCTTTCAATGGAGCATGTGAAAATTCTGTGGCTTTATCGCTTTAAAGAAGAAAAGGTTAGGAATTTTGGAGAAGTTTTAAACTTTGCCTTCTCAACTTGAGAGTCTGGAGTTTTGTCTAAAAGAGAGTGATATAAGAAGTGGTTAGGAACTGCATATAAAATAATATTTTTAGTAAATGTCACATTAAGAACTGATGATGGGAAGGAAAAAAAGGACAATATACTGGGTATGATTCAAGAAAAATCCCCAATGGTAAATGAAAATGGGAGTGATGGGGAAATAGGACACAGCAAGGGCTTTAAGTGTTCGAGAGAAATATCATATAATTTGATAATCATAATCAACATAGATCTTACAAGAGTTAGTGAAGTGTTTTGGCTAAAAGAATCAGTGTCACATGAAAGAAACACATCATCATCATATCCCACAATGTGCACCAGCGAAGGAATTTTGAGGCCATGCTATTAAATTGCACCATTTGAAAGCATTTCATTTATAAGGGAGGGCAGAGGACTTTACACAACGTAGAAAAAATCTGATGCTGATGTCATGGAGATATAAGCTCATGAGATTTAATTATACTAAAAGTGTCAAAAACAGAAAATGATACAGTAATGAAGGAAATATCCTCTTAGATGAGAAATCAATAAAAATGAGGAGGAAAGTAGAAAAGTGACATTTGTAAGAGAAGTCATGTTTGTGAGGAAAAATTTATTTGTCTAAAAAGGTATATTTAAAAAGAATTTTTATTTGTTCATTACTTTTTTTAGAGAGTCCCTTCGGTAGAGAAAGAGTACAATTTTGTTGAGTAATTCTTTAAATTCCAAATGCATTTGAGTAGAAATATATTTTACCTAAAATATGTTCTTCTGGACATGGAGAGTATATGAAGTGATATCTTTTTATGGAAAAAAGGAGACCAATTCTTTCCAGATCCTAAGACAACTGTGTGTATTCATCTGGTCTGACCCAAAACACAGATACTCCACCATAGCAGGGAGAACAATGACCTCTGCCCTTCAAATCTATGCTGCTATTTAAATACTTTTTTTTGCTGTTTTTGTACCATAATCTAATTTGAATTTAATTCTTCCAATGATAGGAAGATGTATCAGTTATGGAAAAGTTTCATGTGCATCGTCTAGGCAGGTGAAGAGTGGAATAGTTGTCAGTGTTGCTTGCCAATGGCTTCCCAGAACTTCATCCTGCCCATCATCTGTAATCTTACCTGTGACTTCTGTGTGCTTTAGCAGAAGCAGGACTCCATATATCAGGGTGGAACTCATGGTCTCTGTTCCTGCACTAAACACATCCATTATGGTGGTGATCAAGTGGTCCATAGTAAATATAGAGTGTTTATTCTGCTTTTCCTAGGAATGATGTATTAGAATTACTTTTTTTTCAGTTATTCACATTCTTTTTTTATTTAATATTTAGTGTATTTTTCAATTACCATTTAGTTCCTTTCTACCCGCCCACCCTCTGTTCACACATTTTTTTTAATTTTATTGATTATGCTATTACAGCTGTCCCATTTATCCCCCATCAATCCCCTCCACCCTTGCACACCCTCTCCCATGCACATTCCCTCCTTTAGTCCATGTCCATGTGTCATAAGTTCTTTAGCTTCTACATTTCCCACACTATTCTTGCCCTCCCCCTATTTTCTACCCACCGTCTATTCTACTTATTCTCTGTACCTTTTCCCCCTCTCTCCTCCTCCCACTCCCCTATTGCTAACCCCCCACATGATCTCCATTTCTGTGGTTCTGTTCCTGTTCTAGTTGTTGGCTTACTTTGCTTTTGTTTTAGGTGTGGTTCTTAATAGGTGTGAGTTTGCTGTCTTTTCACTGTCATATTTTTATCTTCTTTATCTTAGATAAGTCCCTTTAACATTTCATATAATAAGGGCTTGGTGATGATGAACTCCTTGAACTCGACCTTATCTGAGAAGCACTTTATCTTCCCTTCCATTCTAAATGACAGCTTCACTGGATAGAACAATTTTGGATGTAGGTCCCTGCCTTTCAAGACTTCAAATACTTCTTTCCAGCCCCTTCTTGCCTGGAAGGTCTCTTTTGAGAAATCAGCTGACAGTCTAATGGGAACTCCTTTGTAGGTGGTTGTCCCCTTATCCCTTGCTGCTTCTAGAATTCTCTCCTTCATTTTAATCTTGGCTAATGTAATTATGATGTGCCTTGGCGTGTTCCTCCTTGAGTCCAGCTTCTTTGGGACTCTCTGAGTTTCCTGGACTTCCTGGAAGTCCATTTCCTTTGCCAGATTGGGGAAGTTCTCCTTTATTATTTGTTCAAATAAGTTTTCCACTTGTTGCTCTTCTTCTTCCCCTTCTGGTACCCCTATAATTTGGATGTTGGGACGGTTAAAGATGTCCCTGAGGTTCCTAAGCCTCTCCTCATTTTTTTGAATTCTTCTTTCTTCCTTGTTTTCTGTTTGGTTGTTTCTTCCTTCTGGTCCACTCCATTGATTTGAGTCCTAGTTTTCCTCCCATCTCTATTGGTTCCCCATGTGTCTTCCTTCATTTCATGTATTGTAGCCTTCATTTGTTCATCTAATTTGTGAGCAAAATCAACCAATTCTGTGAGCATCCTGATCACCAGGGCTTTGAACTGTGCATCTGATAGATTGGTTATCTCTTCGTGGCTTAGAGGAATTGGCTCTGGGGATTTCATTTGTTCTCCAGTTTGAGCCATTTTTGGTGGGGTTTTTTGTTTTGTTTTGGTTTTGGTCTGGTTGTGGCTGTTACATAGCAAGGGGTGGAGCCTTAGGTGTTCCCCAGTGCAGGGCAGCCCAGTCGCTGAGTTGTGACGCTGTTTATCCGGGCGGGGTTTGAGAGGGAGAAATGGCACCTGCTCCACTCTCTTCTGGACTCCAGTCCCTTCCGCCACTTCCCCTTCACCTGGATTGTCTGCATGTGGGAATGTGGGACCACCTGGTCAGCCAGCTGCCTCATGCGGCCTCACTGGGTCTGCACAGTTGCCAACCCATGCCCGGGGTCTGCCAGCTGCCGCCTGTGGGCCCAGAGTCTGCTAGCTGCTGCCTGTGCACTTGGGAACTGCCAGCCACTGCTGCCTGCGTTCCGGGTCCGCACCTCCACTTTTTTCTGTCTCGACTCTGCCCCTCTTACAGGTCTGGATGAATGTTTGTTGGACTTCTGTACAGTTCAATTTTCTATCAGTTCTGGTTGTTTTCTTGTTTCTAAATATTTGTTGTCCTTAATCTTAGTTGTGAGAGGAGGCACAGTGTGTCCACCTATGCCTCCATCTTGGCCAGAAGTATTAGAATTACTTGATAAATAAAAGTGCCTTAGAAATACCGTAATGTTACTCAATACAACATCATTATTTGCTTAACATACTTATTTGACAAATTAAGTCAGGTATTAGAGAATATAATAGCTGAAGTTGTTAAGGTTCCTTTAAACTGTGGAAAGAATTAAGCAAACTATAACCAGAGACATTGAAATAAGGAACAAACTGACAATAACCATAATGATGGGGGTGGGGGTAATGGAGGGGTAATGGAAGGGTCATCAAAGAACATGTATAAAGGCCATATTGACAAAGCCAAAGTGGGGTAGGATTGAGGGTGAGAGGTTAGGATGCATGGGGCAAGGCAAGTGGTGGCGGGAAATTGGAAATAACTGCACTTGAACAACGATTAAAATGCCATTAAAACATAAATAAATAGATGGAAAATAAATAAATAAACTCAATAAACATTAAAAAAATTTGTGGGAGTGGGGGTGGGGACAGGACAGGGGAGAGCCATGGGGAAAAATTGGGACAATTGTAAGCGAGTAACAATGAAAACATATAAATAAATAATAAAAATAAATAAATAAATAAATAAAAATACAATCAGATTTATAAACTTTCAATGAGTCATTTCTGATATCCCTACTTTCTCATCCATGAGAGCCAATCAGTTCTTTCAAACATAATTTTTATCAAGTCATCATGGCCACTCACTTTCAATTCTAGTGTCTCTTGTCTATTTTATCATGTCTAAATTTCTCATTCAAGTATCAAAACCATCCCCCCCAATTGCATCACTATTCCCAATGTCAGCAGTCATTACCCCCATGACAATTCCTCAGGTAAAATCACGATAACCTCTATGAGAATTCCACACACTTGATCATCATTCCCTAGACCTATTGTGTCTCATCTGTTAATCTGAGCCAGAGTTTCCTCTAAAACTGCCTCATCTGGGAAGATGTCCTAGAATCTTTCCAAAGGTAAGTCTTTCTTTATTCCTATCCATTCCTGTGTTCCCTCATATGTTGCATTTTGCATTTATGGAACTTAGTTTATGAATGACATGTGTCATTTATCATTAATCTAGAATGTGTGTGCTTGCTTGAATGTATGTAGCTCAATCTGCTCACAATAAAATCAGCTTTAAAAAGGTAAATATAAACACTTGTAAGTCATTTTTAGTGAGAATTTCAAACTATCTCAAGACATCAAGCATGGTTTGCATTAGTAAGAGGTTGCACAAACAATTAATACCTCTTGAGGAAGAGGCATTTGTTTTAATATCCTAATTTTACAGGGTAGATCAAAACTAATCCATGAGTCACATCACACACAAAGAGGAAAACTATGGTACATTTAAACAATGGAACACTATGCAGCAGAAAGAAGAAGCTCCTACCCTTCATAACACCATGGGTGGATCTGGAGAACATTATGCTAAGTGAAATAAGCCAGGTGGTGAAAGACAAATACCATATGATAAAACCTATAAGGGGAAACTAATCAACAACAACAAAGAAAGCAAGCAAACTATAACCAGAGACATTGAAATAAAGAACACACTCACAGTAACCAGAGGGGAGGCATGAGGGGATAACTGGGGGTGGGGAAAGGGGAAGGGTCATCAAGGAACATGTGTAAAGGACACATGAACAAGGCCAAAGGGGGTTAGGATGGTGGGTGGAACATAGGGATGCATGGGGTGGGGGGGAGTGGTTGGGGGGAAATTGAGAACTGTACTTAAACAATAGTAAAGAATAAAGCAAAAAAAGATGAAATTGAAACAGGGTTATTTATACCTTTTCCATTTTAACCAGAAAATAGTCAATAAAGTCTCGAGGGTTGTTGAGGTCTAGGGATTTCTGGTGTTCTTTAACTTTCTCCAAAATAAATTTTTTCTGTTCAGCAACATTTTTAAATAATTCATTATGACTTCCTGGGAGATAATGTATTAAGAAAGGGAAAGCATTGTAGAGCTGAAAGAGTAAAAAACAATTCATTAGTCACTTAGCCTACACTGACAGGCCTATACTGCAAATCAGAGACTTTGCTACATGCTGAGTAAAGATAAATAAGGCTTGAAAGACAAGGAACTGATAAAATGTCCAGAGTCAGAGAACACACAATTTACAAAGCAATTCCAAAACCATTTACACTTATTTCCTAATGATAACTCTCTGAAGGAATTCAGGAGCCTACCACCTCTTTCCAAATGAGGCTATTGAACTTCAGAAAGGTTAGTCCACCACCTTAGATCAAACTAGTGACAGAGCTAGAGGCCAGTGTTCTTCCCAGTTTACCCTACACCTATTTCTACAGACATCAAAACCGTTTGTAGCATTCATACCCTTGTTTTATAATGAAGAAACAGTCCATTGGGAGGATTAAGAGAATGCCCAAATTACTTAGCATAGTTGTATTTAGCATTTTACAAGCTCAAGAACCTCCACATTGCTTGTAATTACTGGGCCATTCCCATTCCAGAGTTTATTGTCTTTGCTGTAGCTGATGCCTTCATGACTTAATAATACCCTTGGTAGGCACTGAAACAATTAATTCAGGCTGGTAACTTGTATCAAACTAGATAGAGAATGGAGAAATCTAGATTCTAGGTCTGCCTCATTCTTTGTGACAGATAAGCAGTTTTGGAGAATATGCATCATATGTGGTTGGTGATAGCTACTGCTCTAAAAAATGGGGAGTTGACTATTTGTTCACCAGGGTCTCTTCCAAGTGGAACATATCATGACCTTATAATCCACCCAGGATTTTAGTTGTTAATGATCACATATCATAGGTGACTAACGTTTTCCGACAATGTACTATAATAAGAGGGGAGGTGGGAGGAAATAATGGGGGAAAAGCTGGGAAGGGTTTTCAGAACAACTATAAAGGACACAAGGACAAAATCAAGGGGTGGTTGAATCAGGGGAGGGAAGTGGGGATGACTGGTGTGGGAGGAGGTGGTGAGCGGAAAATGCAGACTACTGTACTTGAACAACAATCTTTAAAAAGTTAAAAAAAAAGAAATATATTTTATGCCAGAACCTTGTTCATCTATATGTGTAAATATCAGGAGAAATGATTTCTCAAAAAAAAAATACAAACCCTGTATCATCGGTACACTATGATAATATTTTCTTTTAATGACTATATTATTATGTTTTAAATTTATTTTTTTACAGATTGAATTGATTTGATAACTCACTAATTTGGAAAAATGATAGTGTGATAAACACTTCAGACACGGTGAAATAGGGCAAAGGGATGTGGTATACATGAGCAGTAAATTAGTCAGAAAATTATTCCCTACTTAAAGAGAACCTTGACTTTACCTGTATCCAGAAGGTGCTTACAATTCTGAAGTTCTCATGAAAATAGTTTATCAAGGTTAGAAATTGCTTGTCACTGTAGTCAAAACGGTTTTGGAAAATAACGGAGCAGATCACATTGCAGGGAACACAGCTCAGAAGGAAAGAAGGATCACAGGGAGATGCTAAAAACAATATAAACGAGTTAGAGTAGAATTTTCATTGAAATCTCCAGCTGCCTGTTTGAAATCATTGAGACGGGTTGACTCCAAAGCCTTTTCAAGTATAGGAAGTACCTAGACATGCCACCATCACTATAAACTCAACATGCCTAAAATAACATTCGTTGTGTTTCCCCAGACAGAACTGTCTAATCCAGTCCAATTTATTTATTAATTCTCCCCACAACGTGTTCTCCTGTTTACAGCATTCTCCAAATAAGAGCCACAATGTAAGTCACAAAAAGGAGGTTTTTAAAAAATATCTTGAAAAATTTACTTTACAATATACTTTACTGTTTCCTATGCTGTACTTTATATCCCCAGAACTATGCATATTCTGTAACTGCCAATCTGTATTTCTCTCTCTCTCTCTCTCTCTATATATATATATATATTTACATACTTATTATTTTCATGTTGTTCAAGTACAGTTGTCTGCCTTTCCCCCACAACGATCCTCCCCCATCCCAGCTATCCCCACCTCCCGATTTCTTAATCCCTTCACTCAGTCCCCCAACCCTCACCCCTCTGGCAACCACCAGTCTGTTCTCTGTGTCTATGAGTCTATCTCTGTTTTGCTTCTTAGTGTATATTGTTATTTAAATTCCACATATAAGTGAAACATATGGTATTTTTCTTCTCTGGCTCACTTATTTTATTTAGCATAAGGTCCTCTTTGTCCATCCATGCTTTCACAAATGGTAAGATTTCATTTTTATGTGGTTAATATATCTTAAAAAGTACAAAATTTAGTCTTCATTATGGATATTTCTTCACGGTGCCCACAAGAAAATGAGCAACTTAGTAAGAAAATACAGGAGACTGAGGAGACTTGCAATCTCATTTTACAAAACATAGTGGAAAAAAGTTTAGTGTGCCCTGACTGGTACAGATCATTGCTTTGAGTGCTGTCCTGCAAACGGAATGTCTCTGGTCTGATTTCCATC
Organism: Glossophaga mutica; assembly: GCA_039655065.1. Lineage (NCBI taxonomy): Eukaryota > Metazoa > Chordata > Mammalia > Chiroptera > Phyllostomidae > Glossophaga > Glossophaga mutica. Next base: position 150,984,318 of record CM077307.1, read on the forward strand.
AGGGCACATGTCTGGGTGCTCACCAGGTCCCCTGTTAGAGGCAGGCCAGGGGCAACTGATAGATGTTTCTCTCCCTCATTTTCTCTCTCCTTTACCTTCTCTCTAAAAATAAATACATAACATTTTTCAAAACGTTGGGTGTGCGAGTTGCATTACTATGGGGAAAGAGGAACCAGTCAATAACAAACTCTACTTGAAATATAAATTAAGTGCACAAAACCATCTTCCAGATAGTATGTATCAAAACTCAACATTTGTTGACATATGAATTCCATTTCCAAAATTTTGTTCTAAGAAAGTACTCAGGGATATGCAATGGTTTATATGGATTGCATTATTTTTATATAAATAACAACAAAGTACTGAGAATAGACTATTTGGCCAAAAATAAAAGACCATTTAAATAAACTATGGTACATCCAACATAATGGAATAGTCTGCTGTTTCATTAATAATGTTCTTTAAAAATATTTGAAAATTAAACATGTGAAAATATATATTTAATATATTAAATTTAAACATAAGGTTACGGAACAATATACCCAGTATGGGCCTCATGTTCTTATCCCTTCTTCTGCTAGGTCTTCCTCCCATTCCTAGGCCATAGGTGTCAAAACTCCAAACAATGTTGTTCATTGATATCTACCACTATTTCCTGAACTTTATTCCAAGGAAGAGATCAGAATTATGCAAATGTTTGCAATCATGGCATTTTTATGTGAATATCAGAGAAAGGGAAATAACCCATCTAGCAGTTTAAAAACAAAATGGCACCCTGTCCAGATTGCCGAGTTGTTTGTGGGAGGCAACCAAGTGATGTTTGTCTCTCTCATCGATGTGTTATTATCTAAATAATGCTTTTGGAAAATATTTAAATACTGTGGTTAAAAACCACATATGCCTCATGTTCCTGACCTTACCACTTTCTTGCCAAGTCTCCTGCCCACCCTTGTCTCTTCCACCCCCTCTCCTAGTCCTGTGTGTACATACACACATACACACTGCACATATACACCGATATACACACTGAGCATATGTGGGCTACCACAGCTCCCTCCCTTCACCTTACACTCCTAGCCGAGCTGTAATGCAGCCCTGTGCATTGAAAAGGTTTTGACATTAATTCTACCCTTGAAACACCAGCGCTTTGTTTTCAGTTTTACTGAGATATAATTGACATTCAGCACTGCATAAGTTTGAGGTACACAGCATAATGAATTAATGTACATGTGTTGTGAGACATTTGCAATGTTTCTCAAGAAGTTCCTAGAGAAGTTCCTTAGTTTTTTGAGTTATTGTGGCCAAAGCTACTAGTTGATTAGCAAAAGCTGTGTTTTCCTCGTCTTCCTGAGCACATAGATAACTATAGTTCCCAGTTCTTCTTAGAGGTAGGTGTAGCCCTGGGATTAGGCTTCAGCCCAAGGAATGGGAAAGAAGGCTTCTGGACCATAGCCTTAACTGGTCCATTCAAAAGCAGTGAAAGACAAATACCATATGATCTCACCTCTAACAGGAATCTAATCAACAAAACAAACAAACAAGCATAATATAACCAAAGACACAGAAATTGAGAACAGGCTGAAAGTCACCAGAGGGGAGAGGGGAGGGAATTTCAGGGGAAAAGGGGAAGGATTTACAGGAACAAATATAAAGGACACATGGACAAAAACTATGGGGGTGGAAATGGGAGGGAGGAGAGGAGGGCTGGGGTGGTGGGTTGGGATGAGAATAAAAGACAGAAAACTGTACAAGATCAACAATTAAGATAAAAATTGAAAAAAAAAAAAACAACCCAACACTATTGGCTCCTTTCCTTGTTCTTTGCTCCTCCCACTACCGTGAAAACAGATGAATTCTGGGTGACACGGGAAGCCAGATGGTGAAGATGTCAAAGCCCCTAACAGCCTAGTACCTGAAAAGCCTAAAAAAGCCAACCCCTTCACCTCTTCCTACTGGTATGTGAGCAAAAAGTAAACTTATGCTCCACTTGAACCATCGTATCTCTCTGTGGTCTACTTGCAACAGCATTCGGTCTACTCAAGCTATTCGTAGTAATTATACAAAGACCTACACACCATTGGTCTTTCTTAATGCTTCCACCAGACACAAGGCTTCTTCCTGAATTCTGTCTTCAATAGTCTTCTTTCCCATTCCCATATTCCGCAAAATCATGAGGGAGAATCGCCGAGTTTGCTTCCATATTTCCCCATTGCTGAAAACAACTCCTATCAAGACAAAACATAAATGTTAAAAAAGACTCCAATTTGCATTAATTCTAGGTGAGGGACTTTTATCTCAGGAAATGATAATGTCGCTTAAGCAGAAATGTAAATATACTGTTACCAGCCTTAGCAATTCCTACTGAGCCCTACTTTGCCTGCCTTCTCTATTACCTCAGCCTAGAAGCTTACTGTCAAGACTCCTGCTTTTACACATTATTAAACTGTTCTTCATCCATTAGCTCATATAAATGTCACAATAACTCTGTGACCTAGTTATTGTCACCATTTAACTGATAAGAAAGCTGAATATCATGGAGGCAAAATGTTTACTACTTGATCACACAGCTAATAAATTGTGGTGAGTCTGAGTAACAGGTTAAATTTTCAGGGTATTGTAAGTAAATTTTAGGAGCAGCAACAAATGGAGCCAATTCTTGAAAGAAGGAGAGAGAGCTCTTGTGCATTAGAAGGATGCTCATGAAAATCTACTCCTCAAGCAAGGTATGAGAGAGAGACAAAGAGAGAGAGAGACAGAGAGAGAGAAATTTGTTCTTTTACTTATTTTACTTATTTATTGCAGTCATTGTTGATTCTTTCATGTGCTTTCACCAGGGATCCAACCCACAACCTTGGTGTATCTCGATGATGTTCTAACCCACTGGCTACTGGCCAGTTCTGTAATGTGCTCTTAATACCAAGGAAATTCAACATCAGACTTCCCAAGTCAAGACAATGGGAGTTGGGTGCGTGGGGGAGGGTTGGGAAACAACACTCATGGGAAATTTGATCAAGATCATTGACAATAAGTGGGAAAAACGACCCCATTGAGACTTTATCTAATTTAGTCAGAACCCAGGGACCCTCCAGAGGATTGGACAGTTTAAGTCTAGCTCCAAACACAGATGGAAGATAGTTCAAGTAATTACTTAAAGCAGCTTTTTGTAATATGAATTCCAATTCATTCTTACTATGCATTTCTCCATAGTCCTCTTTTCAGTGCACATTTGTGCTTTATGTTTTCTATTCTGTTGAATTCAAATATTACTTATCCTTTTTACAATATGAAAAGAATTAAAGATAAGGTTGGAAATATTCTACAGTTATGTTGGTTCCATGCATACAATGCAAGCTTTAGAAAATAATCTCTTGGCAACCATGAGTCAGGACAGAAAGCAAAATATTTGGAGAATAGGATAATTTAGTCAATGTCCTCATCCCCCTTTTCTCTCTCTTCCTCTTTCTTAACAAGCCATAATTGAAAATAAACATGGCTTAGCCATGGCTGAAATGGCTCAGTGGATTGAGTGCCAGCCTGTGAAGTGAAAGATCACTGGTTCGATTCCCAGTCAAGGCACATTCTTGGGTTGTGGGCCAGGTCCCCAGTAGTGGGTGTCTGAGAGGCAGCCAATCAATTTATCTCTCACACACTGATGTTTCTCTCCCTCTCTTCCTCCCTCCCTTCTTCCTCTCTAAAAATAAAATAAAATCTTTAAAAGACATAATGAACATAGCTTAGTCACAAATTCATAGAACATTAGTGTTTAGTTAATTTCTTTAAATCGCATTTATTGTTTTATGGAGACATGTGCCACCCTGAGAACTTTAAATATGGATTAATCATCCTTTATGGAAAATTTTGGAAGTATATTATTCCATACATTTCTCTATGTTTAAATTTCTTAATTCCTTAGCCTATTTGGAATCTTTGCAACTTATGAATACACACACGTTCCCCAGATTGAAGCATACCTGATCCCTGGGAGATATGGTCTACAACTGGAAAACTGCCTCTGCCAGAGAACTCCTCACCCCGATCAATCAGGGCTTCCTTCACCGCCTCATATCCATACAGCACCACAGTGGGCTTCCTGCCAAAGTACACAGTGAACACCGGGCCGTAGACTTTTGCTAGCTAAGAAAGGAACAGGAGGTGCAAGAAGAGTGAGAATTTCAAAACTAAGAATGCAGATAGGTGAGAGAAATACTTTTAATCTTACTGAGAGACATTTTAATATTCATTCACTCATCATAATAGATTACACCTTCTAGACCCAGTAATTTATAAAAACCAAATTACTTAAATGATAATTATTATTATGTTATTAGTAATATTGCTATTATTATCACATTCAGTAGTTATCTTATGTGACTCTGTCATAAATTTTATTCATGTTATTTTATTAATTTCTTTCTGCCCAACCTCTTCAATTGCTGCAAATTTCCTTCCTTCCTATACTTGCATTAGGATAAGTGATATGTATCTCCTGTTTAGGTGAAGTTTCCCCATCTTGCCTCAGGTGTAGGCGAATAATCATGCCTCATTATCTATTCTCTACATCTTCTCTTTAGCATCAGAGACTGCTACGTACTATTACTACATAAGGACATGGCAGCTTTGTCACAGACCTTTCCCAGCGTCCCTGTGTGGCCATGGGACTAAGCTTCCATGAGTTGATGTCAGCAGGAGTGATGTGGGCAAGTCCTACACTGTGGCATAAATGATTACAACATGCTCTTGGCTTCTCCTGCTACTCAGGGTTGAGGTGACCAGCATGCAGATGGTCCACTCTGACCCCAAAATGAAAACAACAGCCTAGGGGCAAAGGAAGGTAAACCACAAGATTGAGAAAAACTCGTTCTCTGAATGACCTCATAGAAGAAAGGCAGCCCACCAGCAATCACTTCTATATCACGTGAAGATAGAAATAAACTCTTGACTTCTTTAAGCCATTGCATTATTGGGGTCTTTCTCTTATGGCAGCTCATTCAGTATACTCGATGATATGGGACTTGAACTCTTTCCAAGTATCCAATGTTTGAGGCCTTCTGCTACCTTACAATTCATTCTGCATCTACAATTCATTTTCCAATTCATTCTCCAGAGTGGTCTTTTCACAAGGCAAATGTTAACACGACAGTCCTTTAAACATGTTCAAGTCATCACATTGTTCTTATGCTAAAGAACAACATTCTTAAAATCCTTGTAAATCCTGCATGCTCTAGCCCCTATTGAACTCCTCAATCTCACCTCGCGCCATGCTTTTACAATACTTTCTGGGCTATAATCAAGTTGTTCCCTTTTCTGGGACTCTAACAAGTCATTCTTCTCCACATTGGAAAAGCCTGGGACAAATTTTTATCTGATTTTTGTCTAGTTAATGCCTAATAATTCTGTAGATCTCAGCTCCAAATTCAATTCCCTGGAGAACCCTTTGCTGACTGGTCCTCCTTCTCCTAGCCTGTCAAACTCCATGGCCAGTCTCCATTGGGTCCCTGTCATTTCGTTTGTCATCATACAGTTATTTGCATATTATATCATGAATTCATGCCTACCCTCCAGATTGTAAATTCTATAACTCTAGGGTCTTTTTTTTTTTTCATTCACCATTGGAAATTCCTAGCACACCAAAGAAGACTAAAATCCTGCCGTTTGCAACAGCATGATGGATCTAAAGGGTATTATGATAAGTGAAATAGTTCAGTGTCAGAGAAAGCCAAATACCATATGATTTCACTTATATGTGGAATCTAAAGAACAAAATAAACAAACAAACAAAATTGAAACATACTCATAGACACTGAGGCAGGACTGGTAATTGCCAGAGGGAATGCGGTTTTAGGGGAACAGGTGGAAGAGGTAAAGGGATACAGGAGTAGAAAGCAGTAGTTACAGAATAGTCACTGCATGTAAAGTACTGCATAGGGAATACAGTCAATAATATTGTGCTAACTGTGAGATGTGCCAGATGGTTACCTGAAATGTTAGAGTGAACACTTTGTGAAGTATGCAATTGTCAAACTTCTATGCCGTACCCCTGAAACCCATACAAAATAATACTGAAAAAATTCCAAGCACTTAACGTAGTGCCTAATACAAAGTAGACATTCGATAACTTGTTGAATATATGATATGCTAATAATTTGGGCAAAATAATTATCAGTCATTTTTAAAGAAATGGAAATTGAAGCTTGGAGAGATTTTGAAAAGTTGCCCAAGACTGAAAGTTAACAGGGGTTTCTGACACATCCCTTTGAATCCAGAGCCTGAAACACAGGAAGGAGTTTCCAGGGGCACAGCTCTGGTAACCGGCTGTGTCTGGGAAGACAGATTTCAGAGAAGCCCCTCAATATTTAGAGCACTGTTGCTGTATAAATAGCTAACAGCAGAGCGGTTATTCACTTACATGTTGAGCAAATCTAATAGAAAGTGTGAAAGTTCCAGAACTTTTAGTTATTTCCGGAACTCCACATCAGTGTGCTTTTAGGAAAACTTAGTGTTGTGAAGCTATAAATCAGTAATTTTTTTCAAAAGTTGAAAGTAGTTTCATTGTTATTAGAGTTCACCAAAGATTAATTACTAGAAAGAAGACCTAGCTCCCAATATGGACAGGGAATTCCTTCTTTTGGCAATTTTAACAATCACCTTGCTGTTCTCATTCCCTTCTGGATGCCTCTAGCTGCATGCCGTTTAAAGTCATGTCATGTGGAAAAGGACAAGGACCATAAGATTTCACTCGTGTGTGGGATAGAAAGCAGAAAGCAGCAAATGAACAACAAAACAAACTCTCAGGCACAACAGTATGGTGGTTGCCAAAAGGGTAAGAGGGTTGAGTGGAGGAGAAAGAGGATAAAGAGGGTGAGATACACGGTCACAGAAGGACATTAGACTTTGTGTGGTGAGCCCACAATGAAATATACAGGGGACGTATTATGGATTTGTACACCTGAAATCTGTAAAATGGTATTAATCAATATTACCCCAGGATATTTAATTAAATTTAAAAAATAGAATTATATCTGGGTGTCCAGTGGACACTTCCATTTCAAACTACTTCTTTAAAGCATGGTGTCTAGGACCACATTTTACTTAGATATAGCACTGTCTTATTTATTCACTGCAAACGACTGGAAGAAAATTGATCATACTTCACCTTGCTTATGGATTCCTTGATGTCCTTAATATTTATCTGTAGAACATTTCCAACAATTGGGAGAGGAGTAGGGCCAGGTGGCAGCTTCCCTTGGGCATAGCTTTGGTTCCATAGGAAAAGGAGAATCAAACAAGAAAGACAAATTGCCAGGACTATGAAGAGATCCATTGATGTGTTTTGCATAAGTGCAATTGAAAGTTTATAACCCCCAAATTTAATAAGTACTAAGTGCAAACTGATTTCCCAACACTCGCTCTCTGTGATCTTTTGAGTAAATATTGTTTCATCTTCAGTGTTCTTTGGCCTGCTGGTAGAGAGTAGAACAAAAACAATGAAAGAAACCAAATTTATAGGTGCAGTCAACAGAATTGTAGTTAGCAAAGGGGAAGATGAGTGGGGGGTAGGACGAGGAAGGTAAAGGGTGTGAAATATATGGTGACAGAAGGAGACTAGACTTTGGGTGGTAAACTCACAATGGAATATACAGATGTTGTATTATTTTAAACTTGTACATCTGAAATTGGTATGGGTTATTAACCAGTGTTACCCTAATAAAGTTAATTTTTAAAACTGTCATGTTGCCCTGGCCAAATAACTCAGTTGGTTAGAGCATTGTCCCTATGCACCAACCAAGGTTGCTAGTTGATCTCTGGTCAGGGTACATACAAGAATCAACAATGAATGCATAAATACTGAAAGAACAAATCCCTGTTCTCTCTCTTCATTCCTCTCTCTCTAAAGTCAATAATTTAAAAAATCTGCTTTTTAGTGTTCCAGTTATAGAAAATTAAAATGTAAAACACATGTTGATATAATTGATTTATGTAACAGCTTAAGTTAATCATTTCTCTTGCAGCTTTGAATCTCTGTGTGCTACCACTTGTCTTTCTGAATCTGCTGAAGATATTACTTTTTTAGTGTTTCATTGTTTATGCTATTAAAGTTGTCCAAATTTTTCCTCCTTTGCCACCCTTTGCCCAGCCTGAACCACACTTCCCTAGACAATCCCCGCACCCATAGTCCATGTCCATGGGTTCTTCATATATGTTCATTCACTCATCCCTTCACATCTTTCAATCAGTCCCTGCCTCTCCCTTCCCCTCTTACAGCTGTCAGTCTGTTCTATGTTTCCATGCCTCTGCTTCTATTTTGCTCATTAGCTTATTTTGTCCATAGATTCCTCTTATAAGTGAGATCATATGGTATTTGTCTTTCACCGACTGGCTTATTTAACTTAGCAGAATACTCTCCAGTTCCTTCTATGCTGTTGCAAAAGGTCGGAATCCCTTCTTTCTGTTGCCTAATATTTCATTGTGCAGATGTACCATGGCTTTTGATCCACTCAATTAGTGAAGGGCACTTAGACTGTTTCCAAATCTTGGCTCTTGTAAATAGCACTGCTATAACAATGGGGGTGCATAAATTCTTTGGAATTGGTGGGTTGGGATTCTTAGGGTATAATCTCAGGAGCAAAAATGCTGGGTCAAAAGGAAGTTCCATTTTTAGTTTTTGAGGACATTCCATACTGTTTTCCACAGTGGCTGCACCAGTCTGAAAGCCCACCTACAGTGCACTAGGGTTCGACCTCTTCTCCACATGCTCACCAGCACTTGTTTGTTGATTTATTAATGACAGCCATTATGGTGGGTGTGAGGTGATAACTCATTATGCTGTTAATTTGCATCTCTCTGATGGTTAGTGATGTGGAGCATTTTTTCATATGTCTATGGGTCATCTGTATGTCCTCCTTGGTGAACTGTTCATTCAGTTCCTTTACTCCCCCCCCCCTTTTTTGATTGGTTTTTGTGTCTTCCTGGTGTTGAGTCATATAAGCTCTTTATGTATTTTGGAGGTTAAACCCTTTTTGAATGTATCATTGGCAAATGTGTTCTTCCATGCAATTGATTCCCTTTTCATTTTGAGGATGGTTTGTTTAACCGTGCCAAAGATTTTTAACTTGATGTAGTTCCAAGTGGTTATTTCTCTTTTCTTTCCCTTGCCCTGGGAGTTACCATCAAAAACATTGCTATGTGAAATATTGAAAAGTTTACTGCTTGTGTTTTCCTCTAAGATTTTTATGGTATCACTACTTATATTTAAATCCTTTCTCCATCTTGAGTTTTTTTCTGGTGTATAGTGTAAGAAGGTGCTCTGGATTTATTTGTTTTGCATGTACCAGTCCAGTTCTTCCCACACCATTCATTGAAGAGACTGCGTTTACTCCATTGAATGTTCTTGTCTCCTTTGTCAAATATTAATTGACCATAAAAACTTGGGTTTATTTCTGGGCTCTCGATTCCATTACATTGATCTATGTGTCTGTTCTTGTACCAGTACCAGACTGCTTTGATTATGGTGGCCTTGTAGTATTGTTTGATATCAGGAACTGTTATCCCTCCAACTTGTTTCTTCTGTCTCAAGATTGCTGAGGCTTTTGGGGTTCATTTTGGGGTCCATATAAATTTTTGGAATATTTGTTCTAGATCTGTGTAATGTGCCCTTGGCATCTTAATAGAAATTGCATTGAATCTATAGATTGCTTGGGTACTATGGACATATTAATGAAGTTAATTTTTCCAGTCCATGAACACGGTATTTTTTTCCACTTCTTTGTAGCCTCCTTAATTTCTTTCTTCAGTATCCTGTAGTTTTCTGAGTATAGGTCTTTTACCTCCTTGGCAAATTTGTTCCTAGGTACTCTATTATTATTATTTTTGCAATAGTAAATGGGATTGTTGTATTACTTTCTCTTTCTGACAGTTCATTATTGGTGTAGAAAAGTGGCATCAATTTCTAAATATTGATTTTGTAACCTGCTATTTTGCCAAATGCATTTATTAGGTTGAGTATTTTGTTAGAGGGAAACTAGAGTTCTCTAGACATAATATGTTGACTGTGAATAATGGCAGCTCACTTCCTCTTTTTCAATTTGGATGTCCCTTTTTTTAAAGCTTTGTCCTATCAGCAGTTACTTTATTTTGTTTTAATATTCAATTGGGATGCCCTTTATTTCTTGTCTGATCACTGTGGCTAGGACTTTCAGTACTTTGTTGAATGCAAGTAGTGGCTGCAGACACCCCTGTCTTTTTCCTGACCTTACAGGAAATGCTTTTAGTTTCTGCCCATTGAGTTTCATGTTGGTAGTATGTTTTTTATATATGGCCTTTATTATGTTGAGGTACTCTCCTTGTATTCCCATTGTGCTGAGTGTTTTTATCATGAATGTGTGCTGAATTTTATCAAATGCTTTTTCCATATTTATTGATGTAATCATGTCATTTTTGTCCTCCACTTTGTTTATGTGATGTATCACATTTATTGATTTATAGATTTGTACCATCCTTTCATCCCTGGATTAAACCCACTGGATCAGTGTGTGTGATTTTTTGGTGTATTGTTGGATCTGGTTTGCTAATATTTTGTTGAGGATTTTACCATCTAAGTTCATCAGAGATATTGGCCTGAAATATTCTTTTTTTGTTACGTCTTTATCTGGTTTGGAATGAGGATAATACTGGCCTTGTAAAAAGAGTTTGGAATTGGAACACTTCCTTTTTTTTAATTTTTGGGAATGCTTTGAGAAGGATAGGTGTTAGTTCTTTGAATGATTGGTAAAATTTGCCTGTGAAGTCATCTGTCTGGGACTTTTATGTGCTGGGAATTTTTTTAATAGTCAATACCTCTTTATAGTTTTGAAATTAGTAACAGTTATTACTTTTTATTGTTATTCAAGTACAGTTGTTTCCATTTACATCCCATCACACCCCCCATCCCGCCCATCCCTGCCTCCCACCCTCAAACCTTCTCCCTTTATCTTTGTCCAGGTGTCCTTTACACATGTTTCTTGATGGCCCTTCCCATATTATCCCTCTCCCCACTCCTCTCTGGTTATTACTTCAATTTCCTGGTTGTTATTGGTCTAATCAGGTTTTCTGCTTCTTCCTGATTCAGTTTTGGAAGAATGTATGTTTCTAGAAACCTTCCATTTTTCCCAGGTCACCCAATTTCTTGATGTATAGATGTTCAGAGTAATTTCTTACAATCCTTTGTATTCTGGAGTATCAGTTGTTACTTCTCACCTTTCATTTCTGATTTTACTTACTTGGGTTCTTTCTTTTTTTCTTCATAAGTCAGGTTAAAGGTTTGTTAATTTTTTTTAATATACCAGCTTCTGGATTCATCAATCGTTTGAATTTTTTTTTTAGTGTCTGTCATTTATTTCTGCTCCGATCTTGATTGTTTCCTTCCTCTACTCACTCAGAATTTTGTTGTTTTCGGACTTCCGGCCAACATGGAGGTATAGGTGGACACACTGTGCATCCTCTCACAACCAAAATGAAGGACAACAAATATTTAGAAACAAGAAAACAACCAGAGCTAATAGAAAATTGAACTGTACAGAGGTCCAACAACCATTCATCTGGACCGGTAAGAGGAGTGGAGTCGCGGCAGGAAAAAGTGGAGGTGTGGACCTGGGAACACAAGCAGCAGTGTCTGGCAGTTCCCAAGCATGCAGGCGGCGGGCAGACTTCAGGCCCACAGGCAGTGGCTGGTGGAACCCAGGCACGGGGTGGCAACTGTGCAGACCCAGGGAGGCCATGCAAGGTGACTGGCCGACTAGGTGGTCCCACATTCTCCCACACAGATAATCCAGGTGAAGGGGAAGTGGCGGAAGGGACTGGAATCAAGGAGAGAGCAGAGCAGGTGCCATTGTTCCCTCTCAGACCCCGCCCCCACATGGAGCGTCACAACCCAGGGACTGGGCTGCCCTGCACTGGGGAACACCTAAGGCTCCACCCCTAAGTATGTAACAGCCGCAACCAGACCAAAAACAAAACAAAACAAAAAAAATCCACCAAAAATGGCTCAAACTGGAGAACAAATGAAAGCCCCAGAGCCAATTCCTCTAAGCAACGAAGAGATAGCCAACCTATCAGATGCACAGTTCAAAGCCCTGGTGATCAGGATGCTCACAGAATTGGTTGATTTTGCTCACAAATTGGAGGAAAAATGCAAGCTACAATACGTGAAATGAAGGAAGATGCACAGGAACCAATAGTGATGGGAGGAAAACTGGACTCAAATCAATGGAGTGGACCAGAAGTAAGAAAGAAACAACCAAACAGAAAACGAGGAAGAAACAAGAATTCAAAAAAATGAGGAGAGGCTTAGGAACCTCCAGGACATCTTTAAACATCCCAACATCCGAATTATAAGGGTACCAGAAGGGGAAGAAGAAGAGCAACAAGTGGAAAACTTATTTGAACAAATAATAAAGGAGAACTTCCCCAATCTGGCAAAGGATATAGACTTCCAGGAGGTCCAGGAAGCTCAGAGAGTCCCAAAGAAGTTGGACCCAAGGAGGAACACACCTAGGCACATCGTAATTACATTAGCCAAGATGAAAATGAAGCAGAGAATTCTAGAAGCAGCAAAGTATAAGGGGACAGTTACATACAAAGGAGTTCCCATCAGAATGTCAGCTGATTTCTCAAAAGAGACCTTACAGGCAAGAAGGGGCTGGAAAGAAGTATTCCAAGTCTTGAAAGGCAGGGACCTACATCCAAAATTGCTCTATCCAGCAAAGCTGTCATTTAGAATGGAAGGGAAGATAAAGTGCTTCTCAGATAAGGTCAGGTTAAAGGAGTTCATCATCACCACACCCTTATTCTATGAAATGTTAAAGGGACTTATCTAAGAAAAAGAAGATAAAAAATATGACAGTAAAAAGACATCAAACTCACAGCTATTAACAACCACACCTAAAATAAAAGCAAACAACTAGAACAGGAACAGAACCACAGAAATGGAGATCATATGGAGGGTTAGCACCAGGGGAGTGGGAGGAGGAGAGGGGGGAAAAGGTACAGAGAATAAGTAGCATAGACAGTGGGTAGAAAATAGACAGAGGGAGGGCAAGAATAGTATGGGAAATGTAGAAGCTAAAGAAGTTATGACACATGGACATGAAGTAAAGGGGGGAAATGTGGGTGGGAGGGGGTGTGCTGGGTGGAGGGGAATGATGGGGGGAAATGGGACAACTGTGATAGCATAATCAATAAAATATAGTCTAAAAATAAATAATACAAATAAATAAAAAACTATTTAACCTTAAAAAAAAGAACTTTGTTGTTTTCTAGTCCTTTTTGATGCAGGTTTAGGTTGTGTATTTGAGATTTTCTTTCTTCTTAAGTAGGCCTGTATGGTTATGAACTTCCCTCTCATGGCTGTCTTCACTGTGTCCTATAGCTTTTGCATTGTTGTGTGTTTATTTTCATTTGTTTCCTGTAGTTTTTGATTTCTCATTGTTAATGCATTCTTTATTTAAAACCATTTTACTGATCCTCCATGTATTTCAATGTTTTGGGGTTCTTTTTAATGTTGATTTCTAGTTTCAGGCCATTGTGATCCAAGAAAATTCTTGGTGATTTCAATTTCCTTGAATTTGGTAGTAAGGCTTATTGTGTTCTACCATGTGGTCTGTCTTTGGGAATGATCCATGTGCATTTGAGAAGAATGTATATTTTGCTTCTTTGGGGTGAAATGTTCTGTTGACATCAGTTAAATCCAATTGCTCTAGTTTGTCACTTAACACTGCTATATCCTTACTGATGTTTTGTCTGGAAAGTCTGTCCATTGTTGGCAGGGGGCTGTTAAAATCCCTGACGATGACTGCATGGCTATCATTCTCTTTCTTAGAGTCGTCCAAGACCTTCTTTATATATTTAGGTGGTTCTATATTGGGTGTGTATATGTTTAGAAGGGTTATATCCTCTTGTTGGACTGAACCCTTAAGTATTATGTAGTGTCCCCCTTTGTCTTTTATTATGGACTTTGTAGTCTATTTTTTCAGATGGAAGTATCGCTACCCTAGCTTTCTCTTGATCTTCATTTGCATGGAATATTTTTTCCAACTGTTCACTCTCACTCTGAGTAAATTTTTTGTTCTGAACTTACTCTCTTGCAGATAGTATGTATACATACTATTCAGCTACCCTATGTCTTTTGGTTGGATCATTTAATCCATTTACATTTAAGGTTATTATTGGTAAGTACTTCTTCACTGTTGTTTGTTCCCTTTGTTCCTGTGTTCCGCTTTCTCTCTGTTTCCTCTTCTTCTTAATGGAGTTTTTAAAATATTATTTTATTGTTGTTCCATTACAGTAGTCTGCATTTTCCCCCTACCACACCCCTCCACCCCAGCCAAAACTCCCTCCTTCTCTTGCTCCCACCTTCCCCCTTGGTTTTGTCCATGTGTCCTCTATAGTAGTTCATGAAAACCCTTTCCCCCATTATCCCCTCCCACCTCCCCTCTGGTTACTGTCAGATTGTTCTTACTTTCAGTGTCTCTGTGCGGGGGGCTCCGCCCGTAGAACCCCCTGTTCATCACGGATGAAAATAAAAACTACCAAGACAGGATCTGCTTGGGGAGGAGAGGTGGCCAAATTCTCAGAGGAGAATGACCCAGAGCCCCTTCCTCACTAGGCTTTTATTGGGTTCAAATACACAGGAATACAGGTTTAACATGTTAAAGAAATCTGAGGGCTTAATCTGAGCCAGTGTTTGTCAGGAAAGCGGGTTGCCAAACTTTGGGAGACATACTCATTTCCTCCTCGGACCCTTATCACTTCAATGAGAGCACTCTTAGCAAAGCAGTTTTCACAGGACTTTATGAATTCTTTCTTATGCCCAATCACCCAGGGAGCCGTACTGGCTGGTACAGAGCTGCATCGCTTGCCCCCACAGTTTCAGGCTTTAAGCCAATTAGGAAGCAGGAGACATCTCCCAGAGGGAAATGAGGACTCGGGCTATGTCAGAATAGCCGGGGGGCGAGGGTCCATCACATCCTCTTTGCTGCAGCCCCCCCGGGTCCTTCCATGAGGCCTCCCAAGTGGTCGTGTCTGGCTTAGGTTGCCCCTCCCATGAGGAGTCTTACGCGTCATTGACTGCCAACCAAGCATTGGGGCCAGAGATGGATGAGGCAGAAGCAGCGCTCCTGCCAGGGAGATAAGCTTTGTCTCCTTAGTAGGTCACGTCCTTGTGACAGAACAGACCCAGATGAAGCCTGTCCCTAGGCTCTTACTCAGCCCACCATGGGGTGAGCGTTACAACTCCTGAAACCAGGCTGAACGGTCCACAACATCTCTGGTTATTTTTTCCTGCTTTTTTCTTTTGTTAATTATGTTCCAGTTAAAGGTGAGATCATATGGTATTTGTCCTTCACCGCCTGGCCAACTTCACTTCTTAAAGGAGTTTCTTTAGCATTTCTTGCAATGCTGGTTTGGTGGAAATGTACTTCAGCCTTTTTTGGTTTTGTCTTGGAAGCTCTCTATTTCATCTTCCATTTTCTTTTCTTTCTTTACTTTTTAAGTAGACAAATTCATCACATGATTTTATAATGAAACAAGTTATTTGTCATCATGGAACTAGAAAGAGTTAATGAAAACTGAACCCAGTGATATGTAATTACAAAGCCTCTGAAAAGAAAATTGCCATCTAATTCAAAGAGTGAGGACATATACTACATGTTCCCACCCTAAGATACTTAAATTCATTTTTCAGTACTTATGCTTGATTTTCTTTAAAGATTTAGTCTTTTTTTTTTTTTTTGCAGAGTTTGGGAGGAGGCATTTTTTAAGAGGCCTTAATATAAAAATATAGTTATTCCATTTTTATTATACTAATAATATTATATTATGTTCCAGCAAATTAAATTAAAACAATAAATATTTACTGTGGCAAAAGGATTAATTCAGGGGCCATAAAAATGTTGCATTTGTAATTTTGCTACACATTTAAAGCTTATTCCTACAATACTACAAAACAACTTACTATCCTCAATATATTTTTAAAAGTTTCAGTGAGAAAAGTAGACGATATATGATTTTATTAATAAATAGTTCAAAAGTGTCAGTGATAACTGTTTAAACATTAAATTCCATTAAACATCCATGTCTTGGCTTTAATGTTGTGCATATTGGCTTCTATAGCACTGCAAGTAAACACATGAACATATTTCCCATTTCCATTCATAAGTATTCAGTTCTAACACCATTTACAAATTATTATGGACAAGGTAACCTTTGCAAAAATTAATATTCAATTGGACAGCCACCATTAAATGAATATGAAACAAGCAAGATGTAGGCTATGTTGAATATACACCAGATGTCAAGTTATAAGCTTTAATGTTATTTTAAACTCAATTTTCTTATTTTCTTTCTTTTTTTAAACTATGTTTTTATTGTATTTTTCCCATTACCATCTATCCACCTTACACCCTCCTTCCCCACGTGGCCAGCAATCACCACACTGTTGTCCATGTCCATGACAACTTTTTGCTTGATCTCTCCATCCCCTAACCTCCCCACTCCATAGCTGTCAACCTTCTCTCTATCTGAGTCTGTCTGTATTTTTTTAAATATATTTTATTGATTATACTATTACAGATCTCTCATTTCTCCCCCATCATTCCCCTCCACCCTGCACACCACCTCCCACCCACATTCCCCCCTTTAGTTCATGCCCATGTGTTATAAGTTCTTTAGCTTCTACATTGGCCACACTATTCTTGCCCTCCCCCTGTCTATTTTCTACCCACCGTCTATGCTACTTATTCTCTGTACCATTTACCCCTCTCTCCTCCTCCCACTTCCCTATTGCTAACCCTCCATATGATCTCCATTTCTGTGGCTCTGTTCTTGTTCTAGTTGTTTGCTTTTGTTTTAGGTGTGGTTGTTAATAGCTGTGAGTTTGATGTCTTTTTACTGTCATATTTTTTATCTTCTTTTTCTTAGATAAGTCCCTTTAACATTTCATAGAATAAGGGTGTGGTGATGATGAACTCCTTTAACCTGACCTTATCTGAGAAGCACTTTATCTTCCCTTCCATTCTAAATGACAGCTTTGCTGGATAGAGCAATTTTGGATGGTAGTCCTTGCCTTTCAAGACTTGGAATACTTCCCTCCAGCCCCTTCCTGCCTATAGTCTCTTTTGAGAAATCAGCTGACAGTCTGATGGGAACTCCTTTGTAGGTGACTGTCCCCTTATCCCTTGCTGCTTCTAGGATTCTCTGCTTCATTTTCATCTTGGCTAATGTAATTACGATGTGCCTAGGTGTGTTCCTCCTTGGGTCCAACTTCTTTGGGACTCTCTGAGCTTCCTGGACCTCCTGGTAGTCTATATCCTTTGCCAGATTGCGGAAGTTCTCCTTTATTATTTGTTCAAATAAGTTTCCCACTTGTTTCTTTTCTTCTTCTCCTTCTAGTACCCCTATAATTCAGATGTTGGGACATTTAAAAATGTCCCAGAGGTTCCTAAGCCTCTCCTCATTTTTTTGAATTCTTGTTTCTTCCTCGTTTTCTGTTTGGTTGTTTCTTTCTTCCTTCTGGTGTACTCCATTGATTTGAGTCCAGTTTTCCTCCCATCACAATTGGTCCCTGTGCGTCTTCTTTCTTTTCAGTTAGTGTAGCCTGCATTTCTTCATCTAATTTGTGAGCAAAATCAACCAATTCTGTGAGCATCCTGATCACCAGGGCTTTGAACTGTGTATCTGATAGGTTGGCTATCTCTTGGTTGCTTAGAGGAATTGGCTCTGGAGCTTTGATTTGTTCTCCGGTTTGAGCCATTTTTGGTGTGTTTTTGTGTGTGTGTGTGTGTGTTTGTTTGTTTTTGTTTTTTTGTTCTGGTTGTGGCTGTTAGGTGGTGAGGGGTGGAGCCTTAGGTGTTCACCAGGGCGGTGCAGCCCAGTTGCTGAGGTGTGACGCTGTATGTGGGGGCGGGGTCCGAGAGGGAACAATGGTGCTTGCTCCACTCTCTCTTGGATTTCAGTCCCTTCCCTTGCTTCCCCTTCACCTGCATTATCTGTGGGCAAATGTGGGACCACCTGGTTAGCCAGCCACCTTGCGTGGCCTCACTGGGTCTGCACAGTTGCCACCCTATGCCTGGGGTCCGCTAGCCACTGCCTGTGCACCTGGGGTCTGTTAGCTGTCACCTGCACACCTGGGAATTGCCAGCCGCTGCTGCCTGGACACTCAGGTTGCCAACCTCCACTTTTTCCTGCCCGACTCTGCCCCTCTTATCGGTCTGGATCAATGGTTGTTGGACTTCCATACAGTTCAATTTTCTATCAGTTCTGGTTGTTTTCTTGTTTCTAATATTTGTTGTCCTTAATTTTGGTTGTGAGAGGAGGCACAGTGTGTCCACCTATGTCTCCATCTTGGCCTGAAGTCCAATTTTCTTATGTTCTTTAAAGGGACATGTTTTGTATATGTGGGTGCTCAAATGAAAACTGAGGAATGTATTCTTTGACTGTAAGAACAAAATTCACAGATGAGTATGTTTGTTTCCTGTAAAAGAAGCAATGCAATTGTTCATAATCTCTTCTCTAGGCATCTTTCCCATATTAATGACAATGCTTCCAAGCACCAAGTCCAAATTCTGTCTTCAAAAAGACTGGTTCATTATATTTAAACAAAAAAGTAAAATTCCACTCACACTGATGCTAACAATGAATCAATTAATTTTTTTAGCATTCGTAAAGTGTAACATTTCCATCAGTTTTCTATTATGTGCTGATTTATTTTCCTTAAGAAGTAAAATGAAGTTCGAATAGTCAGTCTGTGGTGTGGTGACATCAGCAACTGCCTGTTCTTGCCCATCAACAAGTTCCAATTCTTTCGATGTCCTGGAGAGATTTGGCCTTGTTCATTCTTCAACAGAAGTTACTGACTGTAGGTAAAGTATTCTACTTCTTCCCTCTAATGTGGCTGTGATGGCTGGAGATTTCATCTGCACAGAAGCACTACTGGTTAGATAATCGAAAACTTCCTGTAGTTTAGCTGATGGAGAAAACCAAGTATTTGGTGGAAGCTGGCTACAGGCTGGGCAGTTTTCCTTTCTCTCTGCTTCAAATGTGTATGTGTACAGTCCGTCTACATCATTGAATACCACATAATTATTAAGGGGAATATACACACTTGTGGCTATTTTGAAAACCTCAGTAGCACACACAGCTTCAGTGATTGCATTTGTGGAAGCTACTGCAGAAGGATTCGTTTCACTACCCCTTGAGTGAGTCTATACGTAACACCCCTAATACTGTATTGTGATGCCCTGTCTAGGGATTTTTGGAAAATCCATTGAATATGATCAGGATCACGTCCACCCAATGGAACCCCTTCTCCAAAAGGTTGCTTCTTAGGCCACTGCAATATCCTTACATACTCAACACAGTCTTCTGGTAGCCTGGGCATAGATGCAATGGTGCACATGGGAAAATTGACCTGTGGTGGATAAAGTTCCAGTGTGCATTCAATACATGCAGTCATTCCAAGCAGAATCATGCGGGCTTTCCCTTTAAAACCTTCTGTCTCCCCATCTATCAAAGGGACAATGAAGCTTGGATCTAATGCACCATCTTTCTAATTTTGGAGAGATATTAGCATGCCATCTATCCATCTTCTGTCTATAATAGAGTCTAGTCCAATACCATTGTATGAAATTGTCAATAGAAAATGCCATTAAAATCCTGGATCTTGTTGAAATGCGGAACTACATTGCAATTAGGAACTTCGTCCTTTAGAAATTCTGCAGCAACTTCAGCTTTAGGTCTTCCAGCATCTTTAGGCCTAAATAAAAACTGCCTATTTGGATTGGAAACATCTATAGTGTCCATGTCTATACCATGAATTGCTCTAAAACCAGACAATGCCAGATTTTTCAGGAGCTCACATTCTAAGCAGCCAGCTCAATGACTAGCACTTTACAAGGTATCTAACAAAAACTGGAGCGATTCTTTCCTTGGCTAGAAATCAGGATACATGAAAGGTCCAGGTCACTCAAGCAACTTCTTTACATGGTTCCAGTGACCCTCCCAGTCTCCAGTGTCCAAACACCCCCACCAACAGCCATTGGCTCCTCACCATCCATCATATTGTTCTCCCCCTCTTCTCAGGTACCCCCATGGCAGGGGCTGGATCATCTGCCATTTTAAAGGAGAGGCTTGCTGGGTAGAGAAGTCTTGGCTGCTGGACCCTGCTTTTCATTACTGGAAGATTTCATGTCAGTCCCTTCTGGCATGTATTGTTTCTGTTGCGAAATCAGCTGACAGCCTTATCAAAGTGCTCTTGCAGGTAACTAATTGTTTCTCTCTTTCTGTCTTTAAGATTCTGTCTTTGTTTTTTAAACTTTGCCTTTTTAATTGTCATGTGTCTTGGTGTAGGCCTCTTTGGATTCATCTTGATTAGGACTTTCTGTGTTTCCTGGCCTTGCATGACTTCTTCCTTCAAGTTAGGGAAGTTTTCTTTCATGATTTTGTCAGACAAGTTTTCTATAACTTGCTCCCTTTCTTCTCCATGTTGTATTCCTATGACGCAAATGTTGTTATGTTACATTTGATGGTGTCCTAAATTTCCCTTAAACCCTCCTCATTTTTTAAAGTCTTTTTCTATTTTGTTGCTCTGAGTATTTCTTTCTGCCTTGTCTCCCAAATCTCTGGTTGAGTCTTCTGTTTCATCCAACCTGCTTTTAATTCCTTCTTGTGTGTTCTGCATTTCAGATATTTCCTTCTTCCTTTCCACTTGGTTCTCATTCATAGTTTCTATGCCTTTTTTCAGGCCAATGTAATTTTCACTACGTACTTTGAGTTCTCTCTAAGTTTCTTGAGCTCTCAATAACCATGACTCTGGACTCAATGTCTGATAATTTGCTTGCCTCAATTTCTTTTAGCTCTTTTCTGGAAATTCCAACTTTCCTTTCATTTAGAGGTTGTTTATTTGTCTCTGCATTTTAGTTGCCTCTTTGTACTTGTTTTTATGTTGAAATAGATCTGCTTGGACTTCCTGTCTTGTTTTGTCAAACAAGTGACTAAGTTTCTTGAGCTCCCGATCTTGAGTGGGGTAGCTGCATGTGTTAAAAGTTTCTTGAGTGGGGTAGCTATATATGTTAGGAGTTCTGTTATGGTAACCAGTGATGCTGACTCCTTGATCTCCTGATCTGGATGCTCCAGGAATATCCTGTGTGGGTTATATGGGCTCCCCTGTTGTATATGGGTCCTGATTATTGTTGGCACGTTCATTGGTGGCATCTTCCCTCTAGCTGACTGGCTGAGATGCTCAACTCCCACAGTGTTTTGAAGGCTGTTGTATGGGACCTGACAGAGCAAAGCAAATCAACGCAAAAAGTGAAACCAAAACAAGCAGTCCCATCAACCACAACAGCAATTTCAATGACAAAAATCAGAGAATAAGCAAAATGGGAGGAGAAATGGAATATTCTAAAAAGGGGGAAATAAAAGAAAAAGAATAAGAGAACACCAAAGGATGGAAAAGTGATTATGGGAGGAATAAGTGGGGGACACCTAACATGAATAATGAATTAAAAGAGGAAAATAGGAAATCAGGACAAAGGGAAAGAATGACGAATAAAAAAGGAAATAAGGGGAAAATGGGGTCATCAATGGCAAGAGTAAAATAGAAGATATGACAGAAAAAATAAAGCAATAAAAGAGGATGCAAATGAAAAGTTAGAAAAATACTAATAAAAAGGTTATGAAAAGGAAAAAATAATGACAATAACAAAACAGAACAAAGTGGAATTTGTCTAAGGAGACTTAACGCTTGGCTGCTCGATTCTCCCTTTCCATATGGCTCTACTGTAATCTCAGTCAGATGTTGTCCATATCTAACCCTTGGCAGTCTGTTTGAAACTACTAGCAATCCACACTTTGTGACTGATTCCTCCAGGCTTGGCTGAACCCAGAATGGGCCATGTGGCTCTGCACAGCTCGGTTTTAACAACAATTTGGATATGTCAGCAAACAACCCAAGTAACTGGAGGATCTGCTCTGTCTGTCTCTGCCTGCTGGCCTGCTATTGCCTTAGCCTAGTCATAGACCTGAATGTTTCTGAGATAGCTTCTGCTGGTGTCAGGGGGATGGGACTCCTGGATCTCCCATGGCAGGTGTTTTTCAGACTTAAGAGAAGACGGTAGGTGTGTTCCTCTACCTGTGAGTCTGTTCAAGATTATTTCCCTGTATTCAGCAGAGTGGGGACTTTAGTAGCCTTTTGAGTGGGACCTCCAGAGTCCAGATTTTGGGTGTGCTGGACACTTGGAGGGTGTTTCCATGGTTTTCCCTCAAGGTGAAGACACCAGTCTGTTTCCTGGGAGAATACATGGTATGGTTGCACACTACAGCCAACCTCTGATGCCCTCTGAGTCCACCTATGCTGTTGTCTTCTCAGCAGGGTTTAAAATGAGGAATGGAAGAAAAGAGAGGATAAAAGAAAAAGACCCACGCAAAACAGGCAAAAAAACCAAACCGCAGAAAAGGGGGAAAAGGTGAAATGTGCAGGGAACACGGTTCCAGAGGGAATGTGGGGTGATGGTAAGGTAATCGGTTTTCCCCTGGGAGAGGCTTGCTTTCTCAAGCAAGATGGTTACTGCAGAATCCAGGTATATCCTGGCACAGAAAGCCCCATAGCCACTTGCCCACGTTGCTCCCTAGTGCCTCCCATACTAGACTCTCCTTGTGAGACTGCAGTCTGTGCTGCCTTCCCTTTGCTGGGACCGAAGGTGAGTGGTTGCAAATCAAGACCTGTGTTTTGCCACCTTTGAGAATTATAAAAGGAAAAGTACTAGTGGCTTTGTGTCCAGCAGGTCTCATCTCTCCCTAGCAGAGACAAACCCTGCAACTTTCACTGCTTGGTGCTGTGTGGTCTGCTTATTCCAACCCTGTGGTTCTGTGTCTGGGAGCCTGGTTTGTGTTCACCACTTGTGTTCTTGGAAGCATAAGCTTCCACAGCTGTGCTGCTGCCCTGGCTTGCTGCCCTTGTGAATGGACCAGCCTCTTAAATGACCTCACCCTTCCCATCTATTGTGATAGTTCTTTTACTGTTACATTGCTTGGTTAAAAGCCCCCTTTTCAAGTAACCTTCAGTTTATTTCAGGTGTCCTGTCCTTTCTTTAGTTTTATTCCCACATTGGTTCCAGGAGGAGGTGTGCGATATACCCTCCTACTCTGCAGCCATCTTCTTTTCTCTCCCACAGGAGGTTAACTTTTGTAGAATATATTGATGCTTCATTTGTGGCCTAGCACATTATCAATTTAGTAGATGTTTCTATTTTACTTGAAGATACTGTATATGTTCTAATTATTGAGGATAAATTTCTCTACGTGTCTGTTTAATTAATATTATGCAAATCGTCTAAATATGTCTTATTTTTCTACTGCTTGCTATGCTCGATTGCTTTCTGAAAAGTATGTTCAAGTCACCAATTAGTGTTGTGAATTTAATAATCTTAGCGTGGGCTTTATTTAATTTACAACTATACCATTAGACACACATGCATTTCTTTTGCCAATATATAATATGTCCCCAAGACCATGACTTTTCATTTGAATTTTGTTTTGCCAGTTATTGATGTTGCCACGTTGGCTTTCTTTCCCTTGATATTCACCCAGGGTGTCTATCCATGCTTTTATGTCCAATATTTATGAATTTTTTTGTAATATCTCCAGTAGTAAATGTACTGCTGGATCTTATTTGAACAATGTATTCTAGGACTTTACCTTTTTTTAATACTCACCTGAGAATACATTTATTGATTTTAGAGAGAGAAGGAGGAAGAAAGAGGGAGAGGAAGAGAGAGAAAGAGAGTGGGGGGAGATGTGAGAGAGAAACATAGATCACTTGCTTCTGGTACACATCCTGACCTGGGGTAAAACCCACAGCTTAGATATGTGCCCTGAACGTGGATCAAACACACAACCTTTTGGTGTATGGGACAATGCTTCAACCAGCTGAGCGCCCCCAGCCAGGGCAGCTATCCCATTCTTTTCTTTAGTATTCCTTTGTTGTATAATGATGCAGATCCCTTTTGCATGTACTCCTTGTGCTGTTATTTCTTTGTGAATTGTGTTTTCAAGGTTTATATCCATTTAAAATCTCTTCGAACTTTTATGATTGAGATTTACCTCTTTATGGTTTATTTATTGAGGTGTCAGACCTTTAGAGGGGAGCAGAGGGTATGATGCAGAGGATAAAAGTGCCTTGGAATGGGACCTAGAATGGAGGAAAGAGAAGAGGGGCATCCTCATGAAGGGGTAGTCAAGCATGGGGTGTCACAGCCAGGGGAGGTGAGGCAGGCACCTCCAAGGACAAGTGGGGGAAGCTACCTGGTTCCGGGAGCCAAGGTTCACCCATGATGATGAGAATGACCACATGAGGGAGGCCGTTTGACCTGGGGAATCAGAGGCCCAGCAAGAGAAGAAGGGCTTCCTCTCAGATGGGTGCCCCGGGTGGCGTATCAGAGCTCAAGCAGTGTCCACATGTGGAGCAGTCTGTTGCAGAGTACCAGGGCCTCATCAGGATATGGTGGGCATCCACAGGTGGGGTGGCCTGGTGATGGCTGTAGCCCAAGTGGGGTAAGGAGAACATCCTTAGCCAGGGGAAGGTTTGGTGGCAGACATAAAGCATTGGTTCCATAAGGGAAATGATCAAAGAAGTAAATATATTAAGGATAAAGGGAAACACGTTCAGCACAGTCAGCAAAAGGAGGTATAAGCAGAGAAAGGGAAAAATACCCTGTTGTGTTGGGTTAGAATAGGATATATCATTATGAATTCAAAGTACCCAGTATATGTAGATAATATGTGTACACACACACACACACACACACACACACACACACAATGCATATATTCTCTAGTTCTGTTCACTGAGGAGCCTGGTAGCTGCGATAGCAGGGGGCACACCTAGTGCACAGAGCTTGACTTCTAAGCCACATTTTAAACTAAGAACCGTGGTTCTTTAGATAAATGGCCACTGGAGAGCTGGGGCAGCAGGAGTGCAACATGAGCCTGGGGTACATGGTTGTGTCAGAAAGTAAGGTATTTCTCAAAGATTGATGTGGTTATGTGAAAATAGAGTCACTGAGTTCATTTCATCCACAACTTGGTAGCATGAGCTGTATTAACACACAGAGGTGTGCTATTGAGGCAGCTGTTTTGTGCTATTCTTTGTCCTGGATAAAGGTTTGCCAACACCTGGACTCGCTCGACTTCTAGAGTTCACAACACTAAACTTTTCTAACCCCTGTTTTCATCAGCCTGTCCTGCAATATCGAGCCAGTTAATGTTTATTTGGTAGTTACTGATTAAGGTAAGTCACGACACACTGAACCATACACAGTACTCACTCAATAGGTGCTGTGGAACTTGCTTGAACTGACTGTTTACTTGTAAGAAAGTGTGCAAAACTCTGTGTCCTTGGACACAGTGCTGAAACTTCATGGCCAGCTGCCTCATGCTTCAAATGGGCATAGTTTTACCTTCAGCAAAGGTAATTGAGTGTATCAAAAGAGATGTGATGGATGTGAAAATTCTGTAACTTGTCAGTCTGCCTGTTAACATGAGGATGAAACATTGTGTAAATGGGGTCTTGACAAGTCCTAGTTTTTCTTACTAAAGGAGCTTAGACACAATCATAGTAATGTAGTTAGGACAAACATGTTGGTGTCTTTACAGAGTATGCCTTTGTACAAGCATTACCATTAGTGATCTAGTAAGATATATCATTGAAGTGATATGCGGATCCTCATGGTCATTAAATGTTCCTTAATCAGGTCTGCGTGTTATACTGGTTCATGCTGCGGGTTTGTCCACTGAAGTCTCTGTCTTCCACCTCCATAGAATGCATACCCGAGGTCCTGTCTAAAATCCCCCTTCTTTGCTGTGCATATGTCATTCTATTATTCCTGGCAATGACAGGCCAACAAGGTCATGGAAACAGCTGCGCATGGAGGTGAAAGAGAGTTGACTGTTTTTTCAAGACTTCCCCTGGAACTTCGCTGGCATGGGTTCTTCTCTCAGTGATGGAGAGATGGAGAGGAGAATATTCTCTGTCTTGCATTTCTTCTCTTGAGAATCTATACTCCTGTTATCCTTGGAGTCAAATAAGGGTTTCTATTTAATGTGAAGTCTATTATTTAGTGAATAGTCAGTGGCATGCACACCCAGAGAGACTAATGTTATGGGTGTTTGGTTTTATTTTCCTAAAACAGTTCTTGAGGCAGCCATATGGCATCACAGTGGGCATAGAAAACTTAATTTCCAATCCCAGTTTTGTGACTATGAGCTGTGTGACACTGCATGGATGTCCCACTCGCTGTACTTTCCTTTCGAAGATTGAAAAATAAAGATAATAATTCCTCTTTTCAGTGTTTTCTTTGGTGGAGGTAGAGTTTGGTGTAAAATGCATGTGTAAATTTCCTTAGCTAATTAATTGATGCAACATGGGCATTCAAGATTAATGAGTAATGCTCTCCAGTTTATGTTTAGCCAGCTAGGCTGTTAGTATGGTACAGTAAAATATTTCAGAAGGCTTTCATTTTCAAGGACAATATATACTAATGTTTGATAAAACATTAAAGAAGAAATACTTTTTAAATACAAGGATTGCCCCAAAGTTATAAATTCTCAATAGGTCATTAAACGAGATTTCAGAATGATGAACAATTTCTAAGTTTTTATTTTGTTTTGTATTTTATTGATTACGCTGTACAGTTTTCTCCTTTTTTCAATCTATGACTTCCTTCACCTGGTTCCCCCAATTCCCTCCAGCAATACCCCCTTTAATTCATGTCCATGCGTCATGCATATAAATTTTTTGGATACTCAAGTTCCTATACTGTTCTTAACATCCCCCTTTCTATTCTGTACCTCCTAATTTGTATTTCTTAAACCCTGCACCTTTTCCTTCATTTTCTCCTTCCTCCTTCCAACTGATAACCCTCCAAATGAACTCCATATCTATGATTCTATGCCTGTTCTGCTTGTTTGCTCAGTTTGATGTTTTGATTCAGTTGTTGACACTTGTAAATTTATTGCCATTTTAATGTTCATAGTTTTGGTCTTCTTTGTCTTAAATAAGTCCCTTTAACATTATAATATAATAATGATATGGTTATGATGAACTCTTAACTTTACGAGGTCTGAGAAATACTTTATCTCTCCTTTGATTTTAAATGATAGCTTTGCTTGATAGAGTAATCTAGGTTGTAGATCCTTGCTTTCTTCATTTTGAATACTTTTTGCCAATCCCTTTTAGCCTGAAACATTTCTTTTGTGAAATCAGCTGATAGTCTTATAGGCACCACTATGTGGGTAACTATCTGCTTTTCTCTTGTTGCTTTTAAAATTCTCTCTATCTTTAACCTTTGCCATTTTAACTATGCTGCATCTTGGTGTGGTCCTCTGTGTCCTTCTCATTTGGGACTCTCTGTGCTTTCTGTACTGGTGTTTCTATTTCCTTCACCAAATTAGTGAACTTTTTTTAAAAATAAGTTTTCCATTTTGCTCTATCTCTTCTCCTTTCAGCAACCCTATGATTTGAATGTTGGTATGTTTGAAATTGTCTCACAGACTCCTTAGCCCATCCTCATTTTTTAAAATTCTTTTTTCTTCTTGCTACACTGATTGAATGTTTTTTTCTTCCTTATGTTCTAAGTCATTGATTTGATTCTTGGCTTCATGCACCCCATTGTTCATTCCCTGTAAATTTTATTTACTTCACTTAGTGTAACCTTCATTTCTGCCTGGGTCTTTTTTGTGTTGTTGAAGTATCCAGTGAGTTCCTTGAGAATCCTTATGAACCAATGTGTTGAACTCTGCATTGGATAGCTTGCTTATGTCCATGTTGTTTAGTTCTTTTTCTGTAGTTTTTAGTTCTTTTTCTGTAGTTCTGTTCTATCTGTGGGCCATATTACTTTTCTTTTTTAAAAAAAGTATATTTTACTGATTTGATTATTACAATTGTTCCACTTTTTTCTCACTTTTATCCACCTCTACTCTGCACTCCCCTGCCACCAGTCTCCCCTGCCTCCTTATTTCATGTCCATGGATTGGACATGGAAGTTCTTTGGCTTCTACATTTCTTATACTGTACTTAACATATCCCTGTCTATTTTGTACCTACCAATTATGCATATGATTCCCTGTACCTTTTCTCCATGTGTCTGCTTGCCCCTGATAACCCTCCATTTGATTTCCATTTCTGTGATTGTGTTCTAGTTCTAGTTGTTTGCATAGTTTGTCTTTGTTTGTTATGATCAGTTGTAGATAGTTGTGAGCTTGTTGCCATTTTACTGTTCATATTTTTGATCATCTTTTTCTTAGGTAAGTCCCTTTAACATTTAATATAATAAGAACTTGGTGATGATGAACTCCTTTAACTTGACTTTATTTGGGAAGCACTTCATCTGCCTTTTCATTCTAAGTGATAGCTTTGGTGCATAGAGTAATGTTGGATGTAGTTCCTTGCCTTTCATGACTTTGAATGATTCTTTCCTGCCCCTTCTTGCCTGTAAGGTTTCTTTTGAGAAATCAGATGATAATTTCATGGGAACTGCTTTGTGTGTAACTGCCTCCTTTTCTCTCTCTGCTTTTAAGATTCTCTCCTTATCTCTAATCTTGGGTAATTTAACTATGATGTGCCTTGATCTTTTCCTCTTTGGGTCCAATTATGTTGGGATGTCCTAAGCTTTCTAGACTTCCTGGAAGTCTATTTCCTTCACCAGATTGAGGAAGGTTTTTTTTTTTTTTTTCATTATTTTTTCAAATAAGTTTTCAACTTCTTGCTCTTCCTCTTCTTCTGGCACCCCTGTGATTCAGATGTTGGAATGTTTATAGTTGTGCCAAAGGTTCTTAAGCCTTTCCTAATTTTTTTGAAATCTTGTTTCTTCATTCTGCTCCATTTGAATGTTCATTTCTTCCTTCTGTTCTAAATCATTGATTTGAGTTTCAGTTTCTTTCCTTCGTTGTTGGTTCCATGTATATTTGTCCTTATTTCACTTTGCATGCGTTCACTTCTTCCTCTGTTTTGCAACCATACTCAGTCATTTCTGAGCACCCTGATTACCAGTGTTTTGAACTCTGCATCTGATAGATTGGCTATCTCCTCATGGTTTACTTCTTTTTCTGGCATTTTCACCTGTACTTTCATTTGGTCTGTATTTCTTTGTTTCAGCACACTCATCTGGATGAATGTTTCTGCTTTAACTCCTTGGTTGTCAGACTTCCATAGAGTTCAATTTTCTGGCAGTTTGGGGGTTTTCATTTGTTTGTTTTTAACTTTGTTCTCTTTCTTTTGGTTATGCAAGGAAGCAAAATGTATCTACCTATGTGTCCATCTTGGCTGGAATTACTGGATCCATATTGCTTTGTCTCCTCATTTTGGCAACCTCCCTGTGTTTCTTTCTATGTATTTGGTAGAACTGTTGTGACTCCCTCTCTACAATATGTAGCATGTCCTATTGGAGAAAAACACACCTATAAGTTGGGTGGAGTGGAGGGAGCCTTAGGTAATTGTCATTGTGGAGCATCCCATGTGAACCAGGTTGACAGAGTCTCAGAAATGGCGTCTCTGCACTGTGTCTGTGTGTCATGGAGGGCTCAGGAAAGGGACAATGGCTATTGTTTGGGGTTTTTCCAGGAGGAAGCTGTCCCCTGGCACTCTCCCTGGTGCTAGACACTTCAGTTCCCCTGCCATGTCTTCCTGGTGTTCTTCTAGCTGCTGTCCCAGTGCTGAAGCCCAGAGAGAGTGAGTCTCCATAAGCCCTAAGCGTCTTTTGGGCACTTGAAGAGGGGATGCCTGAGAATCCCTCAGTTTTTCTTTTTGCCACCCCAACCACCTTGATTTTACAGTCAGAAGGTATGGGACTTATCTTTCTGGCACTAAATCCCTGAGTTGGTGGTCTGGCATGGGGATGGAATCTCTCATTCCTGAAGTATCCCTCCTAATTTTTATCTACCACACATAGGTGTGGAACCATCCATCCCATGTCTCCGCATCTCCACTCCTCCTACCCATTTGGATGAATGTGACTTTAATTTCTTTGTTGTTGGACTTTCATACAGCCCAATTTTCTGACATTTCTGGGTGACAGTTGTTTTGTATTTTAGCTGTAATTTTTAATTTGGTTTTGTGAGGAAGAAAACCATGTAGACCTACACCACCATCTTGACTGGAATTTGAGCAAATTTTTGAGGAAAACATTGCTTCACTGGTTGTCAACCACATGGGGTTTTAAAAAATAACAGCATCTTCAGACTGTACTTTCAGGGATCATTTCTATAGTTTATTAAAAAATAACAGTATCTTGGCTGTACCCCAAATCTGTTAACCCAGAATCTCCAGGATGGGGCTTTCAAGAACAAAGGTCAAAGTCAATAATCTATCTAATTATTCACCCTAAGAATCAAAGAGGCACATACTGTGAAGCAGGGGCTATTATAAATATTTGGATTTTAAGCTCCCAGTTGACTCAGTAAGAAGAGAAGGCCACAATGGACCCAGCTGTGGGCCTGGTGCTCTGTCTCTCCTGTTTGCTTCTCCTTTCACTGTGGAAACAGAGCTGCAGAAATGGAAAACTTCCACCGGGCCCCATGCCTCTGCCACTTATTGGAAATATGCTACAGTTGGGTGTGAAGAACATCAGCAAGTCCTTAAGTAATGTGAGTATGTTTTATTTCCTTCAGTAGCTTGCAAAGGGTAAGAACATTAACATCTATTTTTGAATATAATGTATTTCTTAAAATACATGTAAATAAACCATAATATGTTAAAACTATTATATATGTCATTGTAAAGTAAATATTCCCCATGGAGTATTATTTTTGGTTTCTCATCAATAAGACTAATGAAAGAAAATAATGCATTTCATGAGTGAGGTACCATCTTGCAACCTTTCCAGGCTGAGCAGGTTTACATGGGGTTCAGGCAGATGTAAGAAAATTTGCTGATCTGTGTGAATGCCTGACAGGTCTCTATTCTAGGGTGGGGTGATACACGCATACTGCAAACTGGATGTGGCACCACAGGAAGTCCCAACACCCTTACATATTAAATGCACACAAACCCAGCAGGGTACCAAGATATCACATAACAAAGTGTTATTTTCTGCATGTGGGCCCATTCTCAAGGTTATGGAAACACTGTGTATCTTGGTTGCTCAGATATCCAGGTGAGGGAGCCTGACTGACTCCATTTTCCCTACAATCCACACCTTCAGAGTTCCTCACCATACAATCTATGTGAGGGTGTATTCCACAAGGGTCCCTTGACTAGAACTGCAGAGCCTTGCACCAAATGCTGCTACAGCAGTGTAAACTACAGCAACAAGTGAACAAAACACAAGCAGTGCTGCCAAAGACAGCAAAGACCAATCGCCATTCAGTAGTTAAGGATGCTCAGCATTCCTGCAGGGGATCACTTCTCAGGCGATCAACAACATGGGTCTAGAAGCTAATGCCCATAAAGCTTGGCTGACATTGTCATGGATATCTGGAATGTACACAGAGCATTCAGCCCCTACGAAGGCATACACCCCACTTTGTGATACAGTAAACATATCTAAGCCCATACGATTTTGTAAGGCTTCTTTTCTCAAATGACACACTTTCCCATTTAAGAGGCTTAAGGAATCATGTATTGCATTCAATTCATGAGCAGTGTTCAAAGCCAAAGCATCTTTCTCAGTCTTAGTGACTACAGAAGCAGCTTGAGGAGAAAATGGCTAATGGGCAATACTACCTGGGAGTATGCCTTACCTGGCGTTGTGCTTTAAACACTTCCAGTTGGTTGGCTGGAAGAGTGTTCTGAACTTCAGCAGGCAAATAGGGCCATCCCCAGGTACAATGGTCAGTCCAATTTCTGGGCAGGTAAGGTCACTCATGTAAGCCACACACCCAGAGGACCCCAGTAGGAACTGCAGCCCACACATCATTCTGCACCTCCCAGGAATGCCTTAGAGTCTGAGTCTGACACAGACCTGTTGGAGTCCAGCCCACTTGGGCTTGTCCTTTGAGGTTCTCAAAACAAAGGGGAGCTGGTCCAGCCAGCTCCATGGCCTCAGCCATGAGCCACCTCTAGCCATCCCATATGGAGTAGCCAACTAAAGGCCTGGGCTGGTCATAACGCTGCTTCACTCCAGCATAGAAGTCAGTCCAGGTCGAGTTCCGTAAGGAATATGCACTGTTTCCACTGGTGCTGTAACCAAGTCTAAGTTGAGACAGAACCTGGAGAGATGCATAATGGGAGGCCAGCAGATGTGCTCAGGACAATTTCAGTGCAGACCCAGCACATTGATTGGTTAGCTAGTGAGACATGGGTGTGCACCCAGACCACTAAGGTGTTTGCGCCCTAGGGGCGAAACGACAAAGCAGTTATTGGAACTAACAGTGGCAAATCATGAACTTCAGGCAATATACAAGCAAGTTTCTGCTCAGCCAATAAAATGGTGGCCAGCAGAAGGGGCCTCCCTAGGTGCAAATACTATATCTTTCATGCCTCAACTGGGGGTTCAGTATCTACTTGCACCAACAGAAGGTAACTCATAATGGGCCATAAAGATATCACAAAGCTGCCACTTAGAAGTATTTCATCGTCTGCTGGCCCTGGGTATGTCACCTTTAAGATTGGAGGCCATGTTCTAATCACCCCAAGCATTATTTATAAGATTTTTCTACCCCTTGTGCCCCAGGGACAACAAGGGTCACCCGCTGCATGTGGGTTTTTTTTATATAACCTTGCCCAAGTGGCTGTTTGCCCTCGCTCCAGCCCCTCAGAGACAGGCAGGAGAATATTTCCTTGTTTCCCATGCCCGGTTTCAGGAAAACATCCTTAGTCTGTACCTGCAGCTGAATTGGGGCAGCAGTTGGTGGAGTAACACTGGAGCTGGGTCCCCACTCTGACTCCTCTCATTTAGAGTTTGGAGGACAGTCCACAGTGTTTTGTCCATTCCCCCAGTGTAGGAGTGGTAGCTGTGGTGTGCAGGCCCTGCTTTAAGAGACCAACGTACCATTCAATCATTCCAGCAGCTTGGGGTGATAGTCCACTGGAATGGATCCATTCCAACCCATTGGCTGGAATGGAACTTCCAGTCAATCTGCAGGTCTTGGGCCCATTGATGCACCAAACTCCTGTAAAATATGTCCCCTGATCACTTTCAATGATCAAGGATCTCCTATAAGCAGCATGGAAACTCTCCAGCACAGTGATTGCCACTCTCTGATTTAGGTGGCATGCAGGGCATGCTGTTAAGAGTCCAGTAGCCATGTCCACACACGTGATGGCAGATTTATACCCCTATGAACTAGGTAGGGGTTGAATTACATCAACCTGCCACTGGTCAGCAGTACCCATCCCTGAGTCACGTGCCCACAGGCCTCCGGGGATGCTGCTGTGAACAGACAACACAGGTCTCATAAGCTTCCTGTACCTCTGCTAAGGTGGCAGGTAACCCCTAGCCTTTTAAAGTAAACCAGACGATCTTCTGTCCAGCATGTAAGAAGTGATGGTATAGCCACTTGGCTACTTTTGTTTCTGATAGGTCAGTAGGCACAGTTTCCAGTCATTGCACCTTGGCTAGAGTGTCAGCCTCATCATTCCCAAGGAAAGCAAGGGGTGCATGCCCAGTCACATGATATACAGTGATTTGTTCTCATGGCCCAATTCCCATATATCTTACTAGAAGGCCTCTCACCATAATGGCATATGCATAACCATCCATTTATTTGCATGCCACACAGAGATCCAAGTTAGGCACTGGTATACTACACAACTATCTGTGCAAATAGTCGAGGGCAGTGCTTCATTGGCAGCTATGAGCCACGCAGCACGCAGTCTGCCCACTGGCTACTCTGACCTAGTCCTGTGTCAAACCAGATTGTGTCTGTTTCTGGTTGAATTGCCACAGCAGTCCACGTAGCAGGCTGGCCCATGCTGGACCCATCAGTATACCACTCATCTGAGGGAATATGTGCCCGCCCTTCACGGAAGGGGATAGCTTCATTTTCTATAGAAGCAGGAGCAGTAGATTTTTCATCTACATAGGTAACGGGACCCAACACTCCCTGCAACTTGGCCTCTGGGGAACTAGTAGACAAGAGTACTCCTTTGTTACAGATAAACCTCCCACTTAGTAATGTGGGTGCCTGAGCCATCCCACTGCGAGGCTTGGCTATCCAGTCTCCGACCCACCCTGCAATGGGGTAAGTGTGTCTTACTGTCATGGGGGCAGATTCTGTTATAGCCTCCACACAGGGGGCTGGCCCCTGCTGGACCCATCAATATACCACTCATCTGAGAGAACAGGTGCCTGCCCTTCCAGTTCTTCTATAGAAGAAAAGCAGTAGATTTTTCATCTACATAGTTAACAGGACCCAACACTTCCCATAGGATTAGATACAAAGTAGTAAGTTCCC
This sequence comes from Glossophaga mutica, assembly GCA_039655065.1. Taxonomy (NCBI): domain Eukaryota; kingdom Metazoa; phylum Chordata; class Mammalia; order Chiroptera; family Phyllostomidae; genus Glossophaga; species Glossophaga mutica. Next base: position 151,018,734 of record CM077307.1, read on the forward strand.
AGCTCATTTGTTAACTAGTCCATCAAGTCCACCACAGAAGGGACCACTGCATGTATTGGGGAAACAACCTTACTGAGTTCCTGGTAATCTACCATCATTTTCCATGGGCCATCTGGATTCCTCACTGGCCACACAGGGGATTACAGGGATTGTGAGCAGCCCTAATTATCCCCAACTTTTCCAGCTCTTTTATGGTCACCCTAATTTCCTCATGTCCCCTGGGCAACAGATATGGCTTCACGCGTTGTGGGGGAGGCAACTGAATAGGGGAGTTGCTTAGTAGGTTCCTGCAAAATTGCTTTTACCACTTGCACCCTCAGGTGACTCTCCTGCAGTGGTGTGTAGCCACAGTCCTCAGAGGACATCGATACTCAGGATATGCTCAGGAATAGGGGACACATAAACAGTTTACTCAAGGCAGGGCAGTCATCCAATACCCAGGGAGAAGTGTACAGCATTCACCTGAACACTGTGTCCCCCATAACCATCAGTAGAGGCCTCAGCCCCTGGGAACTTGTCAGAGTTTCCACACAGGAGGGTCTACTAAGGCCAGGACCCACTGCAGATTTGTAGGGGACCAATGGATAGCCAATTCTACATGTGGCCTCTGGTCCCCATCTGTCCCCTGTAGACAGGTCCCTCGGCCTGCACTCTGTTCAAATGTCCAAAGGATATCTCCTCCCTCTTTTTGGAAGATTGGCACAGCAAGGTGGTATTCTAGCAAGACTGGAAGGGCTTCTCGGGTGGCATCCCCAGGCTTCCTCCTCACCACCTTCTTTTCAGACTGCAGAAAACATTGGTCAGCTCACAACTGAAAGTTCTAAAGTTCTAATAAGTAGGTGTCTAGCTTCCTATCAATCTCAGTTGGATCTACTCCAGCCCCTGAAAGGTCAGATAACAGCTGTGTCCTGATTACTTGTACGGGGGCACTGTTTGACTCAGAGACAGGGGAAGTGTGGGACACCATCCTCTCTCCATTTTGCTACCAGCAAGTCTCTGCCTCCCCAAAACCCACCACAATCGTGGTGACATCATTAATGCGACCACTGACATATGGGGCCAGGATCATCATGAAGGATCCAGAAGAGGCAGAAAGGGCATGATACAACACTAGATCCTGCATCCCTGCCATAAAACATTCATCATCAGGGCCATGAATATTGGGATTGAACATATCCTGGCACATGCCAAGCTCCCACAGGATTTGCACTAAGTCTGCAAAGGACTGCTATTTACATGTCTCCTGCATCCATCCAGACTACATGAATAGCTGTCATGACCCACTCCAACAGGGAATGCGATCCCTGTGTCCTTCCACGCAGCCAGCTATTCTGCAGCCTTTTGCACATGGAGAGGTGAGTCGTGATAGAAGTTAACCTTTCCATCTCATTATCAGTGCACATAATCCTATCCATCCCTAGATTCCCAAAGGCATAAGAGCCACACTGCTAAGGGCTGCCTGGGTCATTGGCAAAACTGATTCACGAGATCAACCAGTTCAGCCTGCATATAGGGGTGATAAGTTGTGTGTTCAACCATCTGAACAGGGCAAGCCAGATCTCCACCAGGCACCAGTGGCTGCTGCAACTTCATCTTCCGTAGCACTACTGGGCAGGCTACAGGGAACTTGATTCTTCTTGGTCCTCCTCCAACTTGTCCACTACTATCGAGGAGGGGTATCTCCGAGACTCTGCCACTCGGAGGTCTTCCTTCATGGCACATATTCTAGCCTACAAGCCTTCCTCTCTTCCTTGGAGTTCATGTAACATCGCTGCATCATGAAGGGCAGTCTCCATTTCAGCTCACAAAACTGAAAGAAACACCCAGCCCACAGTCCCCATGGCTGGCCAGGGGCTGGGCTTTTCTAGGGTCTCTCCTACCACCTGCAGGACCTTCTCTACCATATCAGCTGTGCCACTAACATCGGCCACTTCTAGGGGGGAGCCCATGCTGTGAGGAGACTTGCCACCGGATACTATACACCGGGGTCTGGCCACCATTCCAGGTCCCTCTCTTGGGGTCTGAAAGGCTCCTCCATATTCATACCATGATGTGGCAAATCCTTCCCAGGTCACCAATTGTCTTGCAGCCCATCAAGGCTGGGCAGGTTCACACAGGATTCAGGCAGAAAAAAATTTGTGGAGTCATGGGAATGCCTGACATGCCTATATTCATGGGTGGAGCAATCCACGCATGCTGCAGGCTGTGTGTTGTGCCACATGATGTCCCAACTCTGTTATATACTAGATGCACGCAGAGCCAGTAGGGTGCCAAGATACTTTATAACAAAATGTGATTCTGCACATGTGGGCCCATTCTCAAGTTTATGGGAATACTGTTTATCTTTGTTGCCTGGACACCCAGGTGAGGGATTCTGACTGACTGCATCTTCTCTACAGGTACTTTAGGTTTCTATGCTAGGATCAAAATAATATAGTAGCAAAAGACAGGAGATCTGTTGCCCTTTCCTGTTACCCCATCATTTGCTATGATTTGTTAAGAAAAGTGTTTTTGATTAGAGATTTCATTCAAGAAGTCATCTGAAGAATATGCGACTTTGAGTGCTGGGCACACAATACAATATACAGATAATGTATCATAGAATTATACATTTGAAACCTGTATAATTTTATTAACCAAGTTACCCAAATAAATTTAATTTAAAAAGAAGTGATCTATGTAAATGATGTGTTTTGTTCAGAATAGCCATAAAACTCCACTTCTTTTAGGAAGCAAATTAAGCTTGATGTGAAGGGGGAAGTCTCTGGGACTAGGAACAGTATAAGTAAATGAGGGAAAAAAAGTTATCAGGGCTGGTTTCCTGGGAACAGGACCCTTTGGCCACAGCTAGCATCAAACTGTCCATCCCTGAAATGCCACGGTCCCTGGTGCTGCCTCAGTTGTGCTCACCTTCCTCTGTGTTAGTAATGCCAGTGAATCATGAACTAGGCTAGGCATCAGAATCATGTGGGGTATGTTTTTTTAAAGCATGCATTTCTCATGTTTATCAGAGGGCTATTGAATCAGAATTCTGATGACAAGGGCTCTACCAGTGATCCTAATGTGATTAGCTGAGTATTGGTCCTATGATGATCATTGGGGGTTGATATACTGCTCAAGTATCAGAGGTTGAATAGGAAGAGGTTCAAATTTTGATCTTCTACATAGTAGAGGTTCAAATTTTGATCTTCTACACCAGCTAGGGGAGCTGACAACGAATTGAAATCCTCTGACATCAGCCCTAGCTGGTGTATCTCAATGGATTCAGTGCAGGCCTGTGAACCAAAGGGTCGTCAGTTTGATTTCCAGTCAGGACACATGCCTGTGTTGCAGACTTGGTCCCAAGTTGGGGGCGTTCAAGAGGCAGCCTCCTTCCCTTCCCCCTCTCTAAAAATAAGTAAAATCATTTAAAAAAAAAAGAAATTCTCTGACATCAGTTTCCTTTTTCGTAATAGCAGCAAAGGAACCTACTGATGATGCTGTTTTGAGGGTTAATTGTAATATGTGTACAAATTACCTAGCCCATTTGTGGGCATGTAAGCGGCAACTATTCACAATCACCTTAATATTTATATATTAACTTCAAAAATATGTTAGGCTGTGTCCCAGAAGAAAAACATAATATCAGGATGATATCATTTTGAATCAGGCACACTATATTGTCAAAGAGGAACCTCTTTTCATAATATTTGCACCTCCTTTCCATTTGCCAGCTCTCCAAAGTGTACGGCACGGTGTTCACTGTGTACTTTGGCAGGAAGCCCACTGTGGTGCTGTATGGATATGAGGCAGTGAAGGAAGCCCTGACTGATCGAGCTGAGGAGTTCTCTGGCAGAGGAAGTCTCCCAGTGGCTGAAAAAGCTAACAAAGGACAAGGTAGGTGCCTGTGTGCCCATATATGTTCAGTACTGTAATGGGGGTGGAGGGGATGGACAACAGGAAGTTGAAGATCTCTTCAGCAGAGCTTGGCCCATGCATGGGGCCGCCAAGTGTCAGATTCCAACTCCTTGCTTAACACCTCCATGTCAGTTTCTGTTTCCCCTCCTGGCAGGAGTCATTTTCAGCACTGGAAATGGATGGAAGGAGATGCAGCGCTTCTCCCTCCTGACTCTGCGGAATTTGGGGGTCGACAAGAGGAGCATCGAGGACTGTGTTCAAGAAAAAGCCCACTGCCTTGTGGAGGAGCTGAGGAAAACCAATGGTGGGTGATTGTATACAGTATAACTCTAATCTTAACAGACTGTTGTGTTCCCCAGTGACGTCCTTGGAAACATTTCAGGGGTGGTCATATCTTTTCTATAGGTGGTAGTGTCAGGCCCCATGTGAAGCATGCAGGGTTGTGTGTTTATTTTCCTTGCGTGTACTCTCATGATTGTGCAGAAAGTGTGGGTAGAAAGGGTCACTTAAATTTATTTTCTCTTGAACATGGTTTGTTTTCAAATCAGAAATCACATAGAATAATTTTGAGACCTTTATTGAAAAAGTGAGGGAACATTGTCTTCTCTGTAGCATAAACATGGGTTTAATGCTACAGCCTTTCACCAGGTGGTGCTTGTCAGGTGGAAAGGTGAGAATGACTCACTACATCATCATGGAGCATGTAACGAGTGCTTTCATTAAATTTGCCTGTGTTTGTGTGCTCAGCTCCACAGATATCTCTGAGAATTGCTTTCATAGTCCAGGCCTTTAGTTCTGGATGATAATGATGCCTTCTATGGTTTTGATTGCTTAGGCATGTCTTCATGAAATTATCATCAATTATTATTTCTTTGTAAAGGCAGAACTATTTTCCCTAGCTGGTGTGGCTCAGTGAATTGAGCTCTGGCCTGTGAACCAAAGGTTTACCAGTTCAATTCTCAATCAGGTACCAATAGGGGGCATTTGAGAGGCATTCCCACATTGATGTTTTTCTCCCTCTCTTTCTCCCCCTTTCCCCGTCTAAAAAATAAATAAATAACATCCTTTGAAAAAGAGATAGCACTATTATCAACACATGAGCATTAATTATTTTTGTTATCCATTATTTACTGTACTCACTTATGTATTTTGAATACATGCTACATAATGATTCTTCAAAATACACAAATATCAAATTATAAAATATTTTATTTAACTAGTCTTCAACCATTATGAATAACTACTTACCCTGCCTTCCATAAGTGGAATTAACTCTGTTTTCAATTTGCTAAATTTTGCCCTACCTTTACTGGATTTGGGTGATGAGTAACGGCAATTGTTTGCTTTCCATGTCTAGTTGTAATGACTTGTGAACTGCTTGTCAAAATAAGTCTCATTTATAGCTTGATTTACAAATTACCTTGTTTTTATGTACTTTTTTTTTTCTTTTAGATTTTATTTATTTATCTTTAGAGGGGAAGGGAAGGAGAGAGGGAGAGAAACATCAATGTGCGGTTGCTTCTTGTATGTCCCCTGCCGGGAACTGGCCTGGCAACCCAGGCATGTACCCTGACTGGGAATCGAACCGCGATCCTTCGGTTCGCAGGCCCGCGCTCAATCCACTGAGCTACACCAGCCAGGGCCAAATTACCTTGTTTTTAAATTCTTTCTTCTGAATTAAGTGAAAAGAAAGACTGAAAATCATATTTCACCTGTGAATCACATACAGACAAAGAAATCCCCAAGGCTTTTCAAATTCTCCTCTACCTATCAGGCGACAATAAAAGTTGTTTTAAAAGTCACAGCCCTGTAATGTTTCATGGAGCCTGGTCTAAAAGCCACTAACTACACATTTCCTTTTATTCCATGCCCTACCATCTCCTCCTCATGTTTTAAATAACATTTATAGTAAAAAAGATATACACAAGAACAAACTCAAAATGAATAAAAGACTTAATTGTAATGTGTGAAACCATAAAAATCCTGGAAGAAAACATAGTAGTAAAATTTCAGACATCGCTTATAGTAACATTTTTGCTAATATGAATCCTAGGGCAAGGGAAACAAAGAAAAAACAAACAAAGGAGATTACAATAAACTAAAAAGCTTTTGCACAGCGAAAGAAACCATCAACAAAATGAAAAAAGGGCCCCACTATATGGGAGAACGTACTTGCTGATGATACATCTGATAAGTTGTAAATGTCCAAAATTTATACAATTCAACACCAGGAAGACAAAAAAAAAAAACAAAAAACCCAAACAATTAAAAATGAGCAAAGCACCTGAATAGACACTTCTCCAAAGAGGACATGCAGATGTCAAATAGACATATGAAAAGATGCTCAACATCACCAATCATCAAAGAGATTTCGATTACAACCATAATGAGATATTGCTCACACCTGTCAGAATGGCCATCATCAGTAAATCAACAAACAACGAGTTCTGGTGTGGATGTGGAGCAAAGGGAACCCTTCTGCACCATTGGTGTGAATACAGATTGGTACAGCCACTATGGAAACCAGTATGGAGTTTCCTCAAAAAATAAAAAATGGAAATGCCATTGATCCAGCAATCCCATTTCTGGGAATATATCCTAACAATTCCAAAACACTAATTCTAAAGAACATATGTACCCCTATGTTACTTACAGATAGCCAAGATCAGGAAACAACCCAAGTGCCCATATGGAGATGAGTGGATAAAAAAGCTGTGGTACATTTACGCAATGAAATACAATGCAGAAGGAAAAAAGAATGAAATCTTGAATTTTGTGACAGCATGGATGGATCTGAAGATTATTATGCTAAATGAAATATGCTAGAGAAAGACAAATATCATATGATGTCACTTGTATGTGGAATGTAATGAAGAACATAAAGTTTCAAACGAAGTAGAAACAGAGGCATGGATAGATGGAACAGACTGACAGGTGTCAGTGAGGAGGAGAGAGGGAGCACCAGATAAAAGAAGGTGAAGGGATTAGCCAAAGAATGCATATGCATAATACATAGGCACAGTCACCAGTGTGGTGATGGCCACAGGGAAGGTGATGGGTGAAATGGGCAAAGGGGGGGAATGTGGATTCTGTAATAGTGTCAACAATAAAAATAAAGTTAAAAATCTCACGAGATCTCTCTTAACAAATAATTTTTTCTCTCTTTTTAAATATTGTTCAGGTACAGTTGTCTCCATTCTTTTTTAAATATATTTTCTCAATTATGCTATTACAGTTGTCCCATTTCTCCCCCATCATTTCCCTCCACCCTGCACACCCCTTCCCACCCACATTCTCCACTTTAGTTCATGCTCATGTGTCATAAGTTCTTTAGCTTCTACATTTCCCACACTATTCTTGCCCTCCCCCTGTCTACTTTCTACCCACCGTCTATGCTACTTGTTCTCTGTACCATTTCCCCCTCTCTCCTCCTCCCATTCCTCTGTTGCTAACCCTCCATGTGATCTCCATTACTGTGGTTCTGTTCCTGTTCTAGTTGTTTGCTTTTGTTTTAGGTGTGGTCGTTAATAGCTGTGAGTTTGCTGTCTTTTTACTGTCGTATTTTTTATCTTCTTCTTCTTAGATAAGTCCCCTTAACATTTCATAGAATAAGGGCTTGGTGATGATGCACCTCAAACTTGACCTTATCTGAGAAGCGCTTTATCTTCCCTTTCATTCTAAATGACAGCTTTGCTGAATAGAGCAATTTTGGGTGTAGGTCCCTGCCTTTCAAGACTTCAAATACTTCTTTCCAGCCCCTTCTTGCCTGGAAGGTCTCTTTTAAGAAATCAGCTGACAGTCTGATGGGACCTCCTTTATAGGTAATTGTCCCCTTATCCCTTGCTGCTTCTAGAATTCTCTCCTTCATTTTCATCTTGGCTGATGTAATAATGATGTGCCTTGGCACATGGACAATGTTCCTTCTTAGGTCCAACCTCTTTGGGACTCTGTGAGCTTCCTGGACTTCCTGGTAGTATATTTCCTTTGCCAGATTGGGGAAGTTCTCCTTTATTATTTGTTGAAATAAGTTTTCCACTTGTTGTTCTTCTTCTTCCCCTTCTGGGACCCCTATAATTCGGATGTTGGGACGTTTAACGATGTCCCGGAGGTTCCTAAGCCTCTCCTCATTTTTTTGAATTCTTGTTTCTTCCTTGCTCTCTGTTTGGTTGTTTGTTTCTTCCTTCTGGTCCATTCCATTGATTTGAGTCCCAGTTTTTTTCCCATCTCTATTGGTTCCCCATGTGTCTTCCTTCATTTCACGTATTGTAGCCTGCATTTTTTCATCTAATTTCTGAGCAAAATCAACCAATTCTTTGAGCATTCTGATCACCAGGGCTTTGAACCGTGCATCTGATAGGTTGGCTATCTCTTCACAGCTTAGAGGAATTGGCTCTGAGGTTTCATTTGTTCTCCAGTTTGAGCCATTTTTGGTGTGTGGGTTTTTTTTTTTGGGGGGGGGTCTGGTTGCAGCTGTTACGTGGTGAGGGGTGGAGCCTTAGGTGTTCCCCAGGGCGGGGCAGCCCCCGTCGCTGAGTTATGATGCTGTATGTGGGGGCGGGGTCCGAGAGGGAACAATGGTGCTTGCTCCACTCTCTCTCGGATTCCAGTCCCTTCCGCTGCTTCCCCTTCTCCTGGATTATCTGTGGGCGAATGTGGGACCACCTGGTCAGCCAGCCACCTTGTGCGGCCTCACTGGGTCTGCACAGTTGCCATCCTGTGCCCGGGGTCCGCTAGCCGCCGCCTGCACACCTGGGAACTGCCAGCCGCTGCTGCCTGTGTGCCTAGGTCTGTACCTCCACTTTTTCCTGCCGTGACCCCGCCCCTCTTACTGGTCTGGTTGAATGGTTTTTGAACTTCCATACAGTTCAATTTTCTATCAGTTCTTATTGTTTTCTTGTTTCTAAATCTTTGTTGTCCTTAATTTTGGTTGTGAGAGGAGGCACAGTGTGTCCACCTATGCCTCCATCTTGGCCCAGTTGTCTCCATTCTTACCCTCAGCCATACCCACCTCCCACCCTTGATCCTTACCCCCTTTTGGCTTTGTCCATGTGTCTTTTATACATGTTCCTTGATGACCCTTTCCCTTCTTTCCCCCTTTTCTCCCTCCCCCACCCCTCTGGTTACTGTCTGTTTGTTCTTTATTTTCATGTCTCTGATCATCTTGTGCTTCCTTGTTTGTTTTGTTCATTAGGTTCCACTTATAGGTGAGATCATATGGCATTTGTCTTTCACTGCCTGTGCGGGTGCCCCTGTCCTGGGCGCCAGATGTTGGGGGGTCCGCCCTCAGAGCCCCATCCCTCCATCACAGATGAAAATAAAAACTACCAAGACATGATCTGCTTGGGGAGGAAAGGTGGTCAAACTCTCAGAGGAGGATGACCCAGAGCACCTTCCTCACTAGGCTTTTATTGGGTTCAAATACACAGGAATACAGGTTTAACATGTCAAAGAAATCTGAGGGCTTAATCTGAGTCAGTGTTTGTCAGGAAAGGGGGTTGCCAAACTTTGGGAGATATACTCATTTCCTCCTCGGACACTTATCACTTAAATGAGAGCACTCTTAGCAAAGCAGGTTTCACAGGACTTTAGGAATTCTTTCTGATGCCCGATCACTCAGGGAGTCATCCTGGCCGGTACAGGGCTGCACTGCTTGCCCTCACAGGTTCAGGCTTTAAGTCAATTAGGAAGCAGGAGACATCTCCCAGAGGGAAATGAGGACTCGGGCTATGTCAGAATAGCCGGGGGGCGAGGGTCCATCACATCCTCTTTGCTGCAGCCCCCCCGGGTCCTTCCATGAGACCTCCCAAGTGGTCGTGTCTGGCTTAGGTTGCCCCTCCCGTGAGGAGTCTTACCCGTCATTGACTGCCAACCAAGCATTGGGGCCAGAGATGGATGAGGCAGAAGCAGCGCTCCTGCCAGGGAGATAAGCTTTGTCTCCTTAGTAGCTCACGTCTATGTGACAGAACAGACCCAGATGAAGTGGGTCCCTTGGGCTCTTACTCAGCCCACCATGGGGTGAGGGTTACAACTCCTGAAACCAGGCTGAACAGTCTGCAACATGCCTGCCTTATTACACTTAGCATAATGCTTTCCAGTTCCTAGGTATTTTTTGATGCAATATAGATGGGATAGCTTTCTTAGTTTCCCTTTCTGATAATTCATTATTGCTATAAAAATGCAAGCAATTTCTGCCATATTAATTTTGTATTCTGCTACTTACTGAATTCATTCTTCCATTCTAGTAGTCTCTTGGTAGAATATTTAGGGATTTTTATATACAGTATCATTTCATCTTCAAGTAATGACAATTTTTCTACCTTCTTTCAATTTAGATGCCTTTTATTTCTTCTTGTCTGACTACTGTGGCCATGACTTCCAGTGCTATGTTGAATGAGAGTGGTGAAAGCAGACAACCCTGTCTTGTTCCTGATCTTCAGGGAAACACTTTTAGGTTTTGTCCATCGAATATAATGTTGGCTATGGGTTTGCCATATATGGCCTTTATTACACTGAAGTATGTTTCCTCTATTCCCACTTTACTGAGAGGGTTTTTTTTTTTAAATCATAAATGGGTGCTGGATCTTATCTAATGTAATTTCAGCTTCTATTGATGTGATCATATGGCTTTTCTTCTTCATTTTGTTTATGTGGCATATCAAGTTTATTGATTCGCAGATATTGTAGAAACTTTGCATCTCCAGAGTAAATCCCACTTGATCATGGTGTATGATCTTTTCAATGTATCACTGAATCTGGTTTGCTAATATTTTGTTAAGGCTCCTAGCATCATTGTTCATCAGGGATACTGCCCTCTAATTTTCTTTTTTTGAAGAAAACATTAATATTTATTGTAATGCTGATTACATGGTAATGAACTCTTTTAGCCTTTTCTGGGACTCTCTCTATTTCTCCTTCAATTTTATTTTGTATTTTATTTTATTTTATTTAAAGTTTAATCCTTATTGTAATTTTTGCCACTACCATTTAGTACCCTTAAACCTATCTCCACCCAGCAATCACCACAGCATTTGTGGTGATTTAACCAAAATTAAGGACAACAAAGATTTAGAAAGAAGAAAACAATCAGAACTGATAGAAAATTGAACTGTATGGAAGTCCAACAACCATTCATCCAGACTGCTAAGAGGGGTAAAGTTGTGGCAGGAAAAAGTGGAGGTGCGGACCAGGGCATGCAGGCAGCATCAGCTGGCAGTTCCCAGGCATGTAGGCGGTGGCTAGCAGACCCCAGGTGCACAGGCAGCAGCTAGCAAACCCCAGGCATGGGGTGGCAACTGTGCAGACCCAGTGAGGCTGGCCAAGGCAGCTGGCTAACCAGGTGGTCCCACATGGGCGCAGATAATCCAGGCGAAGGGGAAGCAGTGGAAGGGACTGGAATCCGAGAGAGGAGAGCAAGCACCATTATTCCCTCTCGGACCCCACCCCCACGTACAGTGTCACAACTCAGCGACTGGGCTGCTCTGCACTGGGGAACACCTAAGGCTTCATCCCTCACTACACAACAGTGGCGATCAGACCAAAACCAAAACAAAACAAAAAACCCCACCAAAAATGGCTCAAACTGCAGAACAAATGAAAGCCCCAGAGCCAATTCCTCTAAGCCGTGAAGAGATAACCAACCTATCAGATGCACAGTTCAAAGCCCTGGTGATCAGGATGCTCAAAGAATTGGTTGATTTTGCTCACAAATTAGATGAAAAAATGCAGGCTACAATACGTGAAATGAAGGAAGACACATGGGGAACCAATAGAGATGGGAAAAAAACTGGGACTCAAATCAATGGAATGGACCAGAAGGAAGAAACTAACAACCAAACAGAAAACGAGGAAGAAACAAGAATTCAAAAAAATGAGGAGAGGCTTAGGAACCTCAGGGACATCTTTAAATGTCCCAACATCCGAATTATAGGGGTCCCAGAAGGGGAAGAAGAAGAACAACAAGTGGAAAACTTATTTCAACGAATAATAAAGGAGAACTTCCCCAATCTGGCAAAGGAAATAGACTTCCAGGAGGTCCAGAAAGCTCAGAGAGTCCCAAAGAAGTTGGACCCAAGGAGGAACATACCAAGGCACATCACAATTATATTAGCCAAGATGAAAATGAAGGAGAGAATTCTAGAAGCAGCAAGGGATAAGGGGACAATCACCTACAAAGGAGGTCCCATCAGACTGTCAGCTGATTTCTCAAAAGAGACCTTCCAGGCAAGAAGGGGCTGGAAAGAAGTATTTGAAGTCTTGAAAGGCAGGGACCTACACCCAAAATTGCTCTATTCAGCAAAGCTGTCATTTAGAATGAAAGGGAAGATAAAGCGCTTCTCAGATAAGGTCAAGTTCAAGGAGTTCATCATCACCAAGCCCCTATTCTATGAAATGTTTTTCTTAGGTAAGTCCTTTTTCTTAGGACTTACCTAAGAAAAAGAAGATCAAAAATATGACAGTAAAAAGACAGCAAACTCACAGCTATTAATGACCACACCTAAAACAAAAGCAAACTAAGCAAAGAACTAGAACAGGAACAGAACCACAGAAATGGAGATCACATGGAGGGTTAGCAACAGGGGAGTGGGAGGAAGAGAGAGGGGGAAAAGGTACAGAGAACAAGTAGCATAGACAGTGGGTAGAAAATAGACAGGGGGGGGCAAGAATAGTGTGGGAAATGTAGAAGCTAAAGAACTTATGACACATGGAGATGAACTAAAGGGGGGGAATGTGAATGGGAGAGGGTGTGCAGGGTGGAGGGGAATGATGGGGGAGAAATGGGACAACTGTAATAGCATAGTCAATAAAATATATTAAAAATAAAATAAAATGAGATAGTTTTATGTGTTAGTCAAGTGAGGTTTGAATAATAAAAACTCAAAGAACATATATTTTTACTCTATTCAGAGGAATTGCTGGGGTTGGTAGAAGTTGAAAAGTAGGTATCAAGTAGGGCTTCAACTTCAAATGTTTTCTGATCCCAGCTTGTTCCTCCATAGTCATCCTTGCACCACTGGAAGGGCTAATATGTAGAGAAGACATACAAGTGACTTGTGCTGAGGACCAATGGTGTGAACCTTAGGCTTTCAGGAGGCTGGCTGGGGTAACAGTAAAACACAAGGCCTGAGTCAATAATTTTTCACTAAATTGTTTTCTCAGAAAAAGGCATTTGCATTTAGGATGGATTAACATTTCTATAAACTCACTGATAACCTTGCTACTCAGAGATAATAATGGTTTTCATTTTGATATAGCTCTTTGTTTTCTTTATTTACTGTCATGCATAAGTATATGAACAAAAACTTAGTTATCAAGTCACTTTTGCTTAATATGGTATAAAGAGCCCTCTCGTCCCTTGCCCTATCACTTGAGGCTGATTCTCTGAAACAGTTGTTCCTTGGGAAAAGAGGATGTCTTCCTGTCTCAGACTCCCTGCTGCCTGGGGTACTAGTTACCCAGAGCAAGATGGACATAAATGGTAGTCTTTTTGAAATGGCTACTTAAGAAACAGCTCAAAAATTGTTAGCATTGTGGAGAGGGCTCTAGGAACCACAATTTTTTTAGCTTAGAAAGCTTAAGCCTGAAGAAGGCTGACAGAAGGGAGTCATGACGATCACATATCCCCCACCTGGGGATATGTGACTCAAAAGACAGTATTTGCACTGGAGCAGAGTCAACACATGTTAATGTTCTCCCACATTTGCTTGAATTATCTCTAAATGTATATATTTTATATATACACATATGTGTATACATAAATATAAATATTTGAATGTGTGCATCAATTTACCATGTATACTGTAACAAATAATATTATATAGTTATATATAATTACATATGTAATGATTGAGCCGAATCATCTTAATTGAGCCATGACACTTCATCCATAGAGATTTCAGTATGAATCACTGAGAATGAGGACCTTCTCCTAGTACCGTGTGACCATCATCACAACCATGAAAATAATTATTTTATAATGTTATCTATTATTCAGTCCCTATTCGAATTTCCTCAAATGTCCCAACATTGTCAAAGAATGCCTTTGAGCTCTATTTTATTTATCATAACCAGATAAATGGACATGGTTATATCCCCCCACCAGGTTATTTCTGTCTTGTTCTATTTTTGAATAGTTTATCAGAAAACAACTTATCAACAGATGGCTGGGCTCATTACATCTCTAAGGAGAAGGTAGCCTGTGTGGACAGGTGCAATGATTAAGCAGCCATCCATTTGGCCATTTTCACTGTGTGTGATCATCTAATATTGTGTCTCTGCCTCCAATTCTAGTAGAAGCCACTAACCAAGGCCACTGTCAGATAATGAATTTGGGGCCCAGGATTCTCTTAGGAATACAAAGGGCAAGGATGACACTTCTCCTCTGAGAATGGAGCCATCATTTGAAGAGTACACACCTAGTGTTCTGTGTAATGTCCCTCCATTTGTATTTGCCTAATCACTTCCTCATTATTAGATTCAGGTCATGCCTTTCTGAGGGAAGTATTGTGTACACTATGTTGTGCAGCCAGCAGAGAGGATCAAGAAGCACTTGATTTAAGTTTGCCTGACTGTTGGTGATGTTTGCTTTGGTTAATGTTCTGTCCACAAAAAAATCAGTAATTCATGAGGAAATCATTTGAGACGCTGTAAATATCCTGTACCAGTGAAATTTTCCATTGATTTCAGAATTTATGAAAGCAATTTGTCTAACTGAATTATTATTCCAATGGTGTCAAAATGGTGATTTTCTAACACTATTCCTTTTATGTATATTAGCTGGCATTTAATGTAAAGAGTAGCTTTCCATTGTCCCTTCTGCTCTTTCTCATTGTATCTTATTTGATGGCTTATCAGTTGCAACTCAGTGGTAGCATAAAATGTGCCCCCTAGAAATGTCCACACTCTAACCCCCTAACCTGTATATATTATCTTAGGTAGCAAAAGGGATGTTTTTTACCTTTGTGATGAAGGTTAGAGATCTTGAGATAGGAAGATTATCCCAGATAATCTTACCTAATCACTTGCATCTATCTGTACAAGCAAGAAGCTTTCCTGACTCTGGGCAGACAGAGAAGATGGAAGAATGGCCACAGACATGTGTCTTGAGAAATACTTGTTCCTTCTTACTGCTGGATTGGTGGATGGAAAAGGTGGCCACAAGCCAAGGAATGTGGACAGTCTCTAGAAGCCTGAAAAGGCATAAACTAATGCAACCTTGCCAATAGTGTGAATTTTAACCCAATGAGGTGTATGCTAGATTTCTGAAAAACAGACTTGTAAGATAATAAATTTATATAATTTTAACCTGCTCTTTGTGGTAATTGTGAGAGCAACAATAAAATCTAATACAAACATTTTGTTATTTGGAGGTTGCTAGAGGGATTATATATATTAAATTTAACACAGTCACCCTAAAACAATATTATACTGCTTTCTAAATAGTCTAAGCTCCTTACCAAGTATAGTTCCATTTTCCTGCCTCCAGCATTTGTGCTATTGTCACATTTTTATACTTCTCTGTATTAGAGATCACATAATATGTAACACATTGCAATTGTTCTTTGGCAGTAAGCAATTGTCTTTTTTAAAAATTTTTTTATTTGTGTTCAAGTACAGTTTTCTGCCTCTCCCCCCCCAATGTCCCCACTTCCCTCCCCGGTTTTCAACCCCCCTTGTTATTGTCCATGTGTCCTTTATAATTGTTCCTGCAAACCCTTCACCCTTTTCCCCTATAATCCCCTCCTGTCTCCCCTCTGGTGACTGTCAGCCTGTTCTCAATTTCACTGTCTTTGTTTATATTTTGCTTGCTTGTTTGTTTTGTTGATTAGGCTCCTGTAAAGGTGAGATCATATGGTATTTGTCTTTCATTGCCTGGCTTATTTCCCTTAGCATAATGCTCTCCAGTTCCATCCATGCTGTAACAAAGGGTGGGAGCTCCTTCTTTCCGTTCTGCTGCATAGAATTCCATTGTGTAAATGTACCATAGTTTTTTGATCTATTCATTTACTGATGGGCACTTAGGTTGCTTCCAGCACTTGGCTCTTGTAAATTGTGCAACAAATGAGAAAAGCAAACAAAATTAACCAGAAACATCAGACTTAAGAACAATCTAGTAATAGCCAGAGGGGAAGGGGAGGGGGAGGGGACAGTGGGGAGAAGGGTTTTCAGGAATTACTATAAAGGACACATGGACAAAACCAAAGGGGAGAATGGAAGCAAGGGAGGTGAGTGGGTTTAGCTGGGGTAAGGGGGATAGGTGGGGAGAAAATGCAGACAACTGTAATTGAATAACAATAAAGTAATTAAAAAATAAAATAAGAAAATAAAATATGTAAGTGCATTGGAAAAGAAAAATCCAAATTTCACAAAAATATCTTGAGAAAACCAAGATAGAGAAGAAAAGACAGCAACAACAAACATCAAAGGACATTAATATCTCAAAAGCTGAGGATACCAAGATTACACAAAGCCAGAAAGGGATGCAGGGGTCCTATCTGTGATGCCATGGGCAGAAAATCACAGGAGGAATGAAAATTGAGGAAGACAGTCCCCAGTCACTCCTCTTTCCAGGACTCCTGGAGAAAAAAAATGTGTTTGTTCTGATAAAGAAAGTCCATGTTAGGGCTGGGTCTTAGCACTGAGAGGCTAGGGAATTTCTGCTCAGATTCTGAAATAGCAGAAAAGAAACGGGAAAAGGGATCATTGACATCAGGATGGTTTTAGGTGGAGGGAGAGAGGCCATGCCTCTCAGCCCCACAGCCCAGGAGGATTACACTGAGGAGACTGCCCAGAATCGCATACTGTAGATTTGGAGAGATCAGACAATGGAGTTAGACCTTCTGTCTAAGAAGGTTCACATTTCAACTCTGTCACTTACTGGCCTTGTGATTTTGCACATGTTAATAAACATGCTTGTGCCTCAGTGTCCTCATCAGTTAAGTGAGGGTAAATTAATCTGTACCAATTTCACTGAATAAAAAGGATTGAGCAAATTGTGTCCTTATGAGGACAGAGCCTACCATGTCATGAATACTTCATAATTATATGATTGTGAAAATTGTTCTTACCTTCTGCATATTTGTCCATTGTAAAAGTGCACAATAATGTACATTGCACCTCCAGTAGCACTTTAATTTTTTTCAAATCTGTTATGAATAGTCGTAAAATGAATACCCACATACATATTCATCAAGGTACACATTCAAGAATAGCAGTGAGGACTCTGGGCCAAGATGGAAGCATAGGTGGACCCACTATGCCTCCTCACACAACCAAAGTTAAGGACAACAAGGATTTAGAAACAAGAAAACAACCAAAACTGACAGAAAATTGAATTTACAAGACTCTGACGACCATTCATCCAGACCAGTAAGAGGGGCAGAGTTGCAGCAGGAGGACACAGGGGTTGGCAGACCAGGGTATGCAGGTGGCGTCTACCAGGCCCCAGGTGCACAGGTGGTGGATAGAAGACTCTGAAGTGGGGTGGCAATGGGCAGACCCAGTGAGGCCACACTAGGTGGTTGGATGACCAGGCAGTCTCACACTCATGCACAGATAATCCAGGCGAAAACGGGGAGGAAGACAGACCTCGCAACCCAGGGCCCCAGCGCGGGGGCGGGGGAAATAAAACCTAAAAATATTGATTGAAAACACTTGTCGGGGGTGAGGTGCCTTAAGAGAATCCCAGCCTTACAGGAGAGTTCTTGGAGAGAACTACAGGGTCCTAGAACGTACACAAGCCCACCCACATGGAAATCTGCACCAGAAGGGCCCAATTTGCTAGGGGGAAGTGGCGGAGAGGACTGAAGTATGGGAGAGAGCAGAGCAAGCTCCATTGTTCCCTCTCAGACCCCACCCCCACATAGAGCGTCTCTACCCAGCGACTTGGTTGCCCTGCCCTGGAGAACACCTAAGACTCCGCCCCTCATAGGTAATAGCTGGGACCAAACCAAAAAAACGAAGAAAAAAAATGGCTCAAACGGGAGAACAGATCAAAGCCCCAGAGCCCATTCCTCTAAGCGACCAAGAGATAGCCAACCTATCAGATGCACAGTTCAAAGCCCTGGTGATCAGGAAGCTCACAGAATTGGTTGATTTTGCTCACAAATTACATGAAAAAATGAAGGCTACAATAAGTGAAATGAAGGAAAACGCACAGGGACCAATAGTGATGGGAGGAAAACTAGGATTCAAATCAATGGAGTGGACCAGAAGGAAGAAAGAAACAACCAAACAGAAAACAAGGGAGAAAGAAGAATTCAAAAAAATGAGGACAGGCTTAGGAACCTCCAGGACATCATTAAATGTTCCAACATCCAAATTATAGGGATACCAGAAGGAGAAGAGGAAGAGCAACAAGTGGAAAACTTATTTGAACAAATAATAAAGGAGAACTTCCCCAATCTGGCAAAGGAAATAGACTACCAGGAAGTCCAGGAAGCTCAGAGAGTCCCAAAGAAGTTGGACCCAAGGAGGAACACACCAAGGCACATCATAATTACATTAGCCAAGATTGAAATGAAGGAGAGAATTCTAGAAGTAGCAAGAGATAAGGGGACAGTCACCTACAAAGGAGTTCCCACCAGACTGTCAGCTGATTTCTCAGAGGAGACCTTCCAGGCAAGAAGGGGCTGGAAAGAAGTATTTGAAGTCTTGAAAGGCAAGGACCTCCATCCAAGATTGCTCTATCCAGCAAAGCTGTCATTTAGAATGGCAGGGAAGATAAAGCACTTCTCAGATAAGGTCAAGTTCAAGGAGTTCATCATCACCAATCCCTTATTCTATGAAATGTTAAAGGGACTTACCTACAAAGCAGAAGATAAAAATATGACAGTGAAAAGACAGCAAACTCACAGCTATGAACAACCACACCTAAAACAGAAGCAAACTAAGCCAACAACTAGAACAGGATCAGAACCACAGAAATGGAGATCATATGGAGGGTTAGCAACAGGGGAGTGGGAGGAGGAGAGAGTGGGAAAAGGTACAGAGAATAAGTAGCATAGACTGGGGTAGAAAATAGACAGAGGGAGGGCAAGGATAGTGTGGGAAATGTAGAAGCTAAAGAGCTTATGACACATGGACATGAACTAAAGTGGGGGAATGTGGGTGGGAGGGGGTGTGCAGGGTGGTGGGGAATGAAGGGGGGAATGGGACAACTATAATAGCATAATCAATAAAATATATTTAAAAAATTAGTCATGAAATAAATCCCTAAGGAATGGAATTGCTTGAAAGATAGGTGTGTGCAGTTACATTTAACAGATATGATCAAACTGTCCTTCAGAGAGAATGCATGAATTCACACTCCCACAAACCATTCATTTTTTATTCACATATTCAGATAGTCATTCATTTGTCAAGTATTTATTGAGCCAATATATGCCAGACACCACTGCAATGATTAATATTTAGTAGTGAACAAAACAAAGTTCCTTGTTTGCATAGGTATAGATTTTAGTGGATGGTAGGTACGTACTAGTAATTCACTGTGGTTTTACTATTGTTTCCCACATAATGAAAAAAGTTGCATACCCTTTCTCGTATTTATTCACCACTTGAAAAATCCTCTTCTGTGAAGTTACTATTCAAACAGTTTGCTCATTTAAAATTACTTGAGGTGTCTCTTATGGGTTTGTTTTTTTTGTTTTTAGTTCTTTGAAAAATCTGAATATAAGTCCTTTCATGGATATATTCATTGCAAATACTTTTCTTAGTGTGCACCTTCCCTTTCGATTACCTTAAGTGGTATCTTATGATGAATAGATAGAAGTTTCAATATTAATTTAAGGAAAGACCTATTTGTCTATCTCTCACCATTAGTGCTTTTGCAGCACTAAATTTTTTTCAAATCTGTTATGAATAGTCATAAAATGAACACCCACATACATATTGATATTGATCAAGGTACACATTCAAGAATAGCTGTGAAATAAATGCCTAAGGAATGGAATTGCTTGAAAGATGGGTGTGTGCAGTTACATTTAACAGATATGATCAAACTGTCCTTCAGAGAGGATTCTTGATCACAGCATCCATATTTTTTGAAAAATCTTTGCAGAGTTCTAGGTCATAAAGACATTGTCTTACATCTCATACTAGAGGCTTTATAGTTTTTAAAGGATGGGAAGAATTAGAAGAAACAGCTCAGAAATGCCATTCCTGCTGTTAAGAAACAGGTGGATAACGGCTAAAACACTGGTTGCACAGCAGCTGGCTCCTTCAGATGAGGCTAGCAAAACTGGCTCAGTGGCTGGCAGCTTCTCCTTCTTCAGACTGGAACGAAACAGACTTCATAGGAGGGTGATATAGAGCCTAACCCACTGAGAAGTGGGGTGGTGTCAATGTCCTTCGGATCAACCATGGATTTCAAGGTAAAATGCTGTAATATGTGGGTCAGTACTAAAAACAGCTCCATGCGGGCTAGGCCTTCTCCAGCACAAGCTCTTTTTCCTAAAAATGACACACAAATTAAATATTCATTTTATTCTGTTCCTGAGTTAGCACACAGTCTCAAAAATATGGAATGACAATGGTGTGGTAATTGTTGGCAGGGGGAATTGTGGGTGGAAGTAAAAGAAGGTATGGGGGATAAATGGTAATGGAAATATACAATAAAATATTAAGTATTAAAAATGGAATGAATAAAAGGTAAACATATTTTTTAAAGATTTTATTTATTTTTGGAAAGGGGAAGGGAGGGGGAGAGAGAGGGAGAGAAACATCAATGTGTGGTCGCCTCTCCAGCACTCCCAACCAAGTCCAGGCCAGCAACCCAGGCATGTTCCCTGACTGGGAATCGAACTGGCAATCCTTTGATTCTCAGGGCGGCTCTCAAACCACTGAGCCACAATAGCCAGCTCTATGAAAAGGTGCTCAGCACCACTAGCCATAAGAGAGATGCAAGTTAAAATCAAAATGAGATACCACTTCACACCAGTCAGAATGGTCATCATAAACCAACAAACAGCAAGTGTTGGAGGGGATGTTGAGTGAAGAAAACCCTAGTGCACTGTTGGTGGGAATGCAGACTGGTGCGGCCACTGTGGAAAACAGTATGGACTTTCCTCAGAAAACTAAAAATGGAACTGCCTTTTGACCCAGCTATTCCACTGCTGGGATGATACCCTGAAATCCAATCCAAAAGAACCTATGCACCCCAATGTTCATAGCAGCACAATTTACAATAGCCAAGTGTTGGAAGCAACCTAAGTGCCCATCAGTAAATGAATGGATTGAAAACCTATGGTACATTTACAAATTGGACTTCTACATAGTGGAAAGAAAGAAAGAGCTCCTACCCTTTGAGACAGCATAGATGGAACTGGAGAGCATTATGCTAAGTGAAATAAGCCAAGCCATCCAAGACAAATACTATATGATCTCACCTTTAAGTGGATCCTAATCAACAAAATAAACAAGCAAGCAAAATATAACCAGAGGCATTGAAATGAAGAATGATCTTACAGTAACCAGAGGGGAGGTGGTAGTGGATAAGGGGGAAAGAGGGGAACAGTTTTCAGGAACAACTATAAAGGACACATGGACAAATCCAAGAGGGGGAATGGAATTAGAGGAGGAAGGTGGGGATGGCTGGGGTGGAGTGTAAATGCATACAACAGACTTTGAACAACAATAACATAATTATAATAAATAAATAGATAGATAAATAAATAAAAGACTAATTAAACTATGTTTTCTCCTATCTACACCCAGACTGGGTTCTCTTAATTTCCTCTGCACATATTTTTAATGAATATATTTTATTGATTATACTCCCATAATTTTCCCAACTTTTTCTCCTTTGCTCCCCTTCACCCAGTAATCCCATTCCATGCAGCATTCTCCCCCAACTTAGTTCATGTCCAGGAGTCTTGCATATAAGTTCTTTGTCTACTCCATTACCTCTACTATTCTTAATATGCCCCTATCTATTTTGCACCTACCAATTTGTGTTTCTTAATCCCTGCACCTTCCCCCCATGTTTCCCCTTTCCCCTCCCAACTGATATTGCTCCAAATGATCTCCATAGCTATGATTATGTTCTTGTCCTGCTTGTTTGCCTAGTTTTTTTTAAATTTGGAATCAGTTTTGATATTTGTCAATTTATTGCCACTTTAATGTTCACTGTTTTGATCTTCTTTTTCTTATATAATTCCATTTATCATTTCACATAATAATGGTTTGATGATGATGAACTCCTTTAGTTTTACCTTGTCTGGGAACTATATTATCTGCCCTTCAATTCCAAAGGATGGCTCTGCTGGGTAGAGTAATCTAGGCTGTAGGTCCCTGCTTTTCATCACCTTCAACACTTCTTGCCAGTCCTTTCTAGCCTGCAAAGTTACTTTGGACATCAGCTGACAGTCTTCTGGAAACTTTTCTCTTGCTGCTTTTAACATTCTCTCTTTTCCTTTCTTTAATCTTTGGCATTTTAATTATGATGTGTCTTGGTGTGGTCCTCTTTGGGTCCATCTTGTTTGAGACCTTCTGTGCTTCCTGAACTTATATGTCTATCACCTTCACCAAACTAGGGAAGTTTGCTTTCATTGTTTTTTCAAATATGTTTTCCATTGCTTGCTCTTCCTCGTCCCCTTCTGGTACCCCTGTGATTCAGATGTTGGTACATTTAAAGATGTCCCAGAGGGTCCTAAGCCTATCCTTGTTTTTCTGAATTCTTTTTTCTTCCTGTTGCTCTGATGCAATGCTTTTTCCTTCTTTGCATTCCTAATCAATGATTTGATTCTCAGCTTCATCTTCTCCACTGTTGGTTCCCTGTAGATTTTTCTTTCTTTCTAATGCCACATTCATTTCTGCCTAGGTCTTTTTTATGCCACTGAAATACCCAGTGAGTTCTTAGAGCATCCTGATAATCAGTGTTTTGAACTGTACATCTGAGAGTTTGCTCATCTCCATTTCATTTAGTTCTTTCTCTGGAGTTTTTTGCTGTTCTTTGATTTGAGCCATACTTCTTTATGTCTTCATTTTGGCAGTCTCCCAGAGTTTATTTCTGTGTATTAGGGAGAACTGCTTGGACTCCCTGTCTTAGTGTGGGCTATGGTAGAAATGCTTACTTGTTAAGTTATATGGGGCGGAGCCTTAGGGAACAGCTAGGGTGTGGCATCCCATGTCACTGCTTTGTTGCTCTGTGTAGGGGACAACTCACAGAGGTTGCAGTGCTGCTGCCTAGCTTCTGGAGTTTTGCCCAGGAGGAGGAATCTGTCTCCCCGCACTTGCAATTCACTTTCTCCCCATCTGTCACTGGTGCCCTTCCAGCTGTTGCCCTGCTGCTGAATCCCAGAGTGGGTGTGTCTGTGTGAGTCCTAAGTCTGTGGAGTGCCCTTTAAGAAGTGTTTTGAGAACCCTGCAATTTCTTCTGCTGCACCAACCCCTACTAGGTTTCACAGCCAGAAGTTATGGGGTCTAATTTTCCTGGCACCAGACCATTGGGCTGGTGGTCTGGACTGGGGCTGGAATACCTTGCTTCCAAGATATTCCTCCCATCTTTTTAAAAGATTTTATTAATTTATCTTTAGAGGGGAAGGGAAGGATAGAGGGAGAGAAATACCAATGTATGGTTGTCTCTCATGCATCCCCTGCTGGGAACAGTTTTACAACCCAGGCATGTGTCCTGACTGGGAATCGAACAGCAATCCTTTGGTTCACAGGCCCATGCTCAATCCACTGAGCTATACCAGCCAGGGTTTATTCCTCCCATTTTTTATCCACCAAATGTGGATGTGGGACCACCCATTCCCATCTGCACACCTCTCCACTCCACTCCAAGTGCCCATGCCTCTCCATCTCCCCAGGTCTCCTTGAGCCTCTCTATTCCTCTCTGCATCTCCACCTTTCCTACCTGTGTGGATGAATGTGGCTTGTTTAGATACTTGGTTGTCAGACTTCGACAAAGCTTGATTTTCTGACAATGCTGAGTGATACTTGTTTTGTCTAGTTGTCTACTTTAGTTGTATTATTTTGCTATAGTTGTAAATGAAGGCGAAGCATGTACAACTACATGTCCATCTTGACTGGAGCACATACTTGTCTTTGCATGCTGTATAAAAAATCTTTTCCGTGCACCCACATTGGATTTACTTTGCTGCAGTCTTCATCATGACATTTTTACATACACACACATACACACTCACCTTCCTTCCCTAGTTGGTGTGAGGCACACATACTTTTCTACCTACCTCCAACCCAAGACTCAGCAATAGGTATATTTCTCCTCATAGTTTCTAAAAGACAATTTTAACCTTGTTATGTCCCTGACTTCAAAAATTTCAAGAGTTTACCATTGCCAAGTATAAGAAGAAACATCACAAACTAGTCACAAGCATAACTATTCACTAATCCCCATTCAGACTGGATATTTCAGATGTTATCTCAGATTCCACTCATTTCTCCAAGGGAAAATCTTCCTCTCTCCTCTGCCTGCTGTTATTCTTTATTTTTCTAGACCAGCTCAGATGTCATATATTATACACAAATTTCCTTGACATGCTCTTGATATGTATAACCACTTGCTTATCTGATTTCTGCAACCATCATTAATGCTTCCAATATAGCACACTTCACAGGAAATTCTAACCATTCACTCTGACTGGTGTGGCTCAGGTGGTGGGAGCATCAGCCTGTGAACTGAAAGTTCACGGGTTTTATTCCCCATCAGGGCACATGCCTTGGTTGCGGATTCGGTCGCTGTTTGGGTGCATCAGAAAGGCAACAGACTGATGCTTCACTCCTTCTCTGTCTCCTTGCTACCTTTCTCATTAAAAGGCAATGAAAAATATGTCCTCAGGTAAGGATTAAAAAGTATATTAAACAATAAATTCTAATTATTCATCTGTCTAGCATTCTGCAATATAAGCTTTTAAAGTGAGGCTTTAGATCTGGTGATGACAATAGCCACAGTGTCCAGACAAATGTGAGCCTGCAAGCCGGAAGATATGAATAGAAATCTTGAACAGGCTCATTGTACAGGAAGAAAGATAAGGAGCATAGCACTGTCTAGCTTTAGGATCATCTCTGGGAATTGCACATAATCTTGGGACAACAAAGCCAAGGGTTGATTGATCCCTATTTTCTTAGCTTTCAATCAGATGCCAATCTCCAGTTTTTCTCTCTGTTTCAGTGACTTTTATGAGAAACACCCATCACCCTCTACTCTTCCCACTTTTTCTCCTTTGGAGGGTGCAGAATATTCTCTACTTCTCCATCCTTTCAGGTCCATTCTGTGTATGTTTGTCTTTCATGCTTCCTCTGTGTTCAGGAAGCTGATTTCTATGGCCTGTGTAAGCCCAGAAGTTAGTTCCTTCTGGGAGATGAATAAACTTAGAGGATTAGATATGGAAATGGCCAGAATATTTATTTTCTTAATACCACCCTGTCAGGCCTCAGTTTAGACAGTGGTTGTATTCCTCTACCTATAGACGCATCTATTATTGAGGCATCCCGTCTCTCCTTGCTAAAGATCTATTTGGGTTCCAGTAACAGCTTCCTTCCTTCATTTCTTCCATCCTAGGATGGTAATGTCATTTTGTGGGTGCTAGCCCCTGAGGCCTTTAGCACACTGTTAGTCCCCTTAATCTTCCCTACACCTCTGAAAACAGTCTTTTCATTAATCTTTCTTTAGTGGACCTTTTCGAGCATACCACCTATTTCTTCCCAGGACTCTGACTAATTAAAGGAAGATACTCACATGCTATGTCCTGCAAGAAAATTTCCCTCACCCTCCACCTATGTTGCCTTTCTGTCCCTCCCAACCAAAAGGCAAGATTCAGGAGCTCCTCTGCCTGGGCTCCCACAAGAGCTCCTCAATGACCACTCGTCTCTCTGGTGTCACATTGCCTGTTAATTTGCCTTCCTCTCTCTAGAGGATCTGTTTCTTACTCACCTTTTATCCTTGGATTTGAGCATGAGGCTGCTACATGTAGGATCCTTAGTGAAGTGCATTGAATGAACTGGCTTCTTAGGGAAGGTGAGAAAAGTCTGAGTGCAATTGGACTTCTAGGAGAAGCTGTTAGGAATCTGAGTGGGGGGTTATGGGACAGAAGTCATGGAGCAGACTCCAATCCAGGGAGAAATAAGCTGGACTTTGTGGGTAGTTGCCCTGGCCTCAGGCAATTGACCATTTGTCCAGGCCAGAGTAGCCTCCATGCAAAGCCCTCCCTCATCTCATGTGACCCCTCATGTACAGATAAAAATGAAGCTTCCTCACCTGCTGAAAAAGGCATGAAGTAGTCACTCTTCTTAAAGTTGCCACTTTCATCAAGGAAGTGGCCAGGATCAAATTGATCTGGGTTGGGGAACTCTTTGTCATCATGCAGGACAGAAGTCAGCGATGTAAATATGGTTGTACCCTGATATAAAGAGAAGCAGATAAACTGGGTTATAAGGAAGGTTATGGAGCTTGAAAAAACAAGTCCCTCATGTAATCCTCTTGTTTCATAGATGAGGATATTGAGGTATAGAAAGGATAATTTATATATTTCATGTTGACGACCAAGTCTACCAAGTCTTATATCATGCCAGTCCAGGGCACTGCTCTTTGACTCCGAGGCTGTCTTCTTCAGTTTGAAGCCTGACACCAGCACTTGCTTTTCAGAAAACTAAGGAAGCTCCCTGCAGTTCATTGTTTGAAATAAAATGCTGATGTCACTGAAAATGCAGCTCATTCTCTTTGAAACCAAGTATGAGGTCTTTTTCAGAAGTCTACCTGAGTGGCTATTTTCTAGAAAACCCCTTATTTCCTAATCAAAATGAGAAACTGGTAAGTGTTCCCTCCTGCTGCTTACTAGCTTCAATGGACTTGTTGCATATATTTTTTCATGAAATATTTGACAAGTAAGTGAAACAGATAGTTGAGGTGGCAAAGGGAGTGTAAGAATCTGGCTAAGTGGTAAGAGTGATAAAACAGAGAAGTGGACAGCAGATTGAGCTGATGGATAGGTAGACTGAACTTAAAATCCTGTGGAAATCTAAGCAGTATTATATTCATAAAATAGTATCCACAAACTAGAAGCAAAAGAGCATGTAGCTAGAGGGTCAGGTGCCTGATTTCTAAGTATGCAATACCTGTAGAAATTTAGGCAACCTACAGTTCTACTACAGCAATTGTTCAAACCTGACATTCTTATGGAGGAGTGTAGATGGAATATCTCTCACCTTTGGAATAAAGTAGTCTCTGAACTTAATGTCCTGGTTCACCATATGGGGCAGGTTGTTGGGAACAAGGTCAATGTATCTCTGGATCTCATGCACCACAGCATCTGTGTAGGGCATGCGGCTCCTGTCCTGCATGCAGGGGCTCCGGTCTCTGCCAACCACATGGTGAATCTCTTCCCGGACTTTTGCTGGCAATGTAGGAATCAGAGTTCATGTAAAATGCATAATATTGTAGAAATAACCTTAATTTTGGTTACTTGTGGTGGGAGATGGGGAGAAGGGAAAATTACATATGGCTACCTCCATAAGGGGAGAGAAGAAACAGAATTTCCGTTTTGGGTCAAATTGGAATCTCATTAAATACTTAAATATATGTACATGTCAAACACAATGGTACCTTGAAATTCATTTGTCTACTCTGACTCTCTACTTTGTGTATTTTTTTTTTTTTTTTTGATAGACTCAGAGGTCTGGGATCTTGAAGACTTGCTACAAACCATGTAGTTTAATTTCTTTGCATATGCTGTTTTTATTTCATTAAGTATGTAGCTTCCAAGGTGTTATGAAGTACCCAGTCCAGTAAATGCTTACAAACAGAACAATTAAATAAATTAGTTACTTGACACAGCAGGAGAAATAAGAAGGAATTTAACATTTATGTAGCATGCTAAACTTGACAGGCATGCCACACTATATAAGACTTTATAATTTCTCAAAATAGTTCTATGTCTTGAGTATTAGTTTTGTATTGAAAACTGAGGAAACAGGTCCCGAAAAGTAAACATATTTCTTAAGGACATCCAGGCATTATGTGGTCTTTCTCATTCCCAAATCCACAGTCTTAGAAACTGAATAAGATTACTGAAAGTAAGTTGTGTTAGTGAATTATTTTTCTTTTACCTACAAAGTACATCACATTAATAATACATAGTTTAAGTAAGACTATTCATTAGTTTTAAACAAATGCTTATTAACTTTTCCTTTGTGGGAAAGACTGTGAGTGTTAGGAATTATTTTCTTTTCCCTTAAAGAGATGAGGGACCGACATACGGAAGAGGAACATGAGCCTCCAGTTGCAGAGCTACTCATTAGCAGAGTCGGAATTGGAAGCCACTGTTCTTAGAGTCTGGAATCCATTTTCTCCAATACCAGGTTGCTACTTCGGTCAAATAGGATTTACATACTATCTGAAAATGGGTCTTTGAATGTAATGTGTGAAAATTCTGTGGTATAATAGCTCTAAAGAAGAAAAGGTTAGTAATTTTGGAAAAGTTTTAAACTGCCTTCTCAACTTGAGAGTCTGGAGTTTTGTCTAGAAGAGAGTGATATAAGAAGTGGTTAGGAACTGCATATAAAATCATATTCTTAGTAAAATGTCACATTAAGAAATGATGATGGGAAGGAAAAAAAGGACAATATACTGGGTATGATGCAAGAAAAACCTCCTATGGTAAATGAAAATGGGAGTGATGGGGAAATAGGACACAACGAGGGCTTTAAATGTTCGAGAGAAATATCACATAATTTGATAATCATAATCAACATAAGTCTTACAAGAGTTAGTGAAGTGTTTTGGCTAAAAGAATCAGTGTCACATGAAAGAAACACATCATCATCATATCCCACAATGTGCACCAGTGAAGGAATTTTGAGGCCATGCTATTAAATTGCACCATTTGAAAGCATTTCATTCATAAGGGAGGGCAGAGGACTTTACAGGAAGTAGAAAAATCTGACGCTGATGTTATGGAGATATAAGCTCATGAGATTTAATTATACTAAAAATGTCAAAAGTAGAAAATGATACAGTAATGAAGGAAATATCCTCTTAGATGAGGACTCAATAGAAATGAAGAGGAAAATAGGAAAGTGACATTTGTAAGAGAAGTCATCTTTCTGAGGAAAAATTTATTTGTCTATAAACATATATTTAAAACAAATTTTTATGAAACAGAGAACAGGCTGGCAGGGACCAGAAGGGAGAGGGGAGGGAATTTCAGGGGAAAATGGGAAGGGTTTACAGGAACAAGTATAAAGGACACATAGACAAAAAGTAGGAGGGTGGGTGGAAATGGGAAGAAGCGGGGAGGACTGGGGGTGTGGGCTGGGATGGGAGTAAAAGACAGAAAACTGTACTTGAACAACAATTAAAGTAAAATAAAATTTAAAAACTTAATTTACATAAAAATGATTTTTTATTTGTGTATAACTTTTTTTTAGAGAGTCCCTTTGGTAGAGAAAGATTACAGTTTTGTTGAGTCATTCTTTAAATTGCATTTGAGTAGAAATATCTTTTACCAAAACTATGTTCATCTGGACATGGAAGGTATATGAAGTGATATCTTTTTATGGAAAGAAGAAGGCTAGTTCTTTCTAGATCCTAAAACAACTCTGCATATTCATCTGGTATGACCCAAAACTCGGACACTCCACCATAGCAGGGAGAACAATAACCTCTGCCCTTCAAATCTGTGCTGCTATTTACATACTTTTTTCTCTTTTTGTACCATAATCCAATTTGAATTTAATTCATCCAATGATAAGAAGATGTATCAGTGATGGAAATTTTTCATGTGCATTGTCTAAGCAGGTGAAGAGTGGAATAGTCATCAGTGTTGCCTGCCAATGGCTTCCCATACTTCATCCCACCCATCATCTATAATCTTACCTGTGACCTCTGGGTGCTTTAGCAGGAGCAGGACTCCATATTTCAGGGTGGAGCTCGTGGTCTCTGTTCCTGCACTAAACACATCCCATATGGTGGTGATCAAGTGGTCCATCGTAAATACAGAGTGTTTATTGTGCTTTTCCTAGGAATGATGTATTAGAATTATTTGATAAATAAAAGAGCCTTAGAGATACCATAACATAACTCAATATAACATCATTATTTGCTTAACTTCCTTATTTGACAAAGTCAGATATTAGAGAGTATAATAGCTGAAGGTAAAGTTAGATAAGTTGTTAAGGTTCCTTTAAACTGTGGAAAGAAGTAAGCAAAATATAACCAGAGACCTTGAAATAAGGAACAAACTGACAATAACCAGAATGATGGGGGTGGGGGTAATGGAGGAGTAATGGAAGGGTCATCAAGAAACATGTATAAAGGCCATATTGACAAAGCCAAAGTGGGGTAGGACTGAGGATAGAGGGTGACAGGTGAGGATGCATGGGGCAAGGCAAGTGGTGGTGGGAAATTGGAGACAACTGTACTTGAACAATGATTAAAATGCCATTAAACCATAAATAGATAAATGAATAAATAAATAAACAAACTCAATAAACACTAAAAAAATCTGTGGGAGTGGGTGTGGGCACAGGGCAGGGAGAGCCATGGGGAAAAACTTGGGACAACTGTAACCGAATAACAATGAAAATGTGTAAATAAATAATAAATAAATAAAAATAAAATCGGATTTATAAACTTTTAATGAGTCATTTCCAATATCCCTACTTTCTCATTCATGAGAGCCAATCAGTTCTTTCAAACATAGTTTTTATCAAGTCATCATGGCTACTCACTGTCAGTTCTAGCATCTCTTGTCTAAATTTTATCATGTCTAAATTTCTCATTCAAGCACCAAAACCACTCACCCCCTAACTGCATCATTATTCCCAATGTCACCAGGCATTACCCCCATGACAGTTCCTCAGTTACAATCACGATAACCTCTATGAGAATTCCATACACTTGATCATCATTCCCTAGACCTATTGTGTCTCATCTGTTAATCTGAGCCAGAGTTTCCTCTAAAACTGCCTCATCTGGGAAGATGTCCTAGCATCTTTCCAAAGGTAAGTCTTTCTTTATTCCTATCCATTCCTGTGTTCCCTCATATGTTGCATTTTGCATTTATGGAACTTAGTTTATGAATGACATGTGTCATTTATCATTAATCTAGAATGTGTGTGCTTGCTTGAATGTATGTAGCTCAACCTGCTCACAATAAAATCAGCTTTAAAAAGGTAAATATAAACTCTTGTAAGTCATTTTTAGTGAGAATTTCAAACTATCTCAAGACATCAAGCATGGTTTGCATTAGTAAGAGGTTGCACAAGCAATTAATACCTCTTGAGGAAGAGGCATTTGTTTTAATATCCTAATTTTACAGGATAGATCAAAACTAATCCATGAGTCACATCACACACAAAGAGGAAAACTATGGTACATTTAAACAATGGAACACTATGCAGCAGAAAGAAGGAGCTCCTACCCTTCATAACACCATGGGTGGATCTGGAGAACATTATGCTAAGTGAAATAAGCCAGGTGGTGAAAGACAAATACCATATGATAAAACCTATAAGGGGAAACTAATCAACAACAACAAAGAAAGCAAGCAAAATATAACCAGAGACATTGAAATAAAGAACACACTCACAGTAACCAGAGGGGAGGCATGAGGGGATAACTGGGGGTGGGGAAAGGGGAAGGGTCATCAAGGAACATGTGTAAAGGACACATGAACAAGGCCAAAGGGGGTTAGGATGGTGGGTGGGACATAGGGATGCATGGGGTGGGGGGGAGTGGTTGGGGGGAAATTGAGAACTGTACTTAAACAATAGTAAAGAATAAAGCAAAAAAAGATGAAATTGAAACAGGGTTATTTATACCTTTTCCATTTTAACCAGAAAATAGTCAATAAAGTCTCGAGGGTTGTTGAGGTCTAGGGATTTCTGGTGTTCTTTAACTTTCTCCAAAATAAATTTTTTCTGTTCAGCAATATTTTTAAATAATTCGTTATGACTTCCTGGGAGATAATGTATTAAGAAAGGGAAAGCATTGTAGAGCTGAAAGAGTAAAAAACAATTCATTAGTCACTTAGCCTACACTGACAGGCCTATACTGCAAATCAGAGACTTTGCTACATGCTGAGTAAAGATAAATAAGGCTTGAAAGACAAGGAACTGATAAAATGTCCAGAGTCAGAGAACACACAATTTACAAAGCAATTCCAAAACCATTTACACTTATTTCCTAATGATAACTCTCTGAAGGAATTCAGGAGCCTACCACCTCTTTCCAAATGAGGCTATTGAACTTCAGAAAGGTTAGTCCACCACCTTAGATCAAACTAGTGACAGAGCTAGAGGCCAGTGTTCTTCCCAGTTTACCCTACACCTATTTCTACAGACATCAAAACCCTTTGTAGCATTCATACCCTTGTTTTATAATGAAGAAACAGTCCATTGGGAGGATTAAGAGAATGCCCAGATTACTTAGCATAGTTGTATTTAGCATTTTACAAGCTCAAGAACCTCCACATTGCTTGTAATTACTGGGCCATTCCCATTCCAGAGTTTATTGTCTTTGCTGTAGCTGATGCCTTCATGACTTAATAATACCCTTGGTAGGCACTGAAACAATTAATTCAGGCTGGTAACTTGTATCAAACTAGATAGAGAATGGAGAAATCTAGATTCTAGGTCTGCCTCATTCTTTGTGACAGATAAGCAGTTTTGGAGAATATGCATCATATGTGGTTGGTGATAGTTACTGCTCTAAAAAATGAGGAGTTGACTATTTGTTCACCAGGGTCTCTTCCAAGTGGAACATATCATGACCTATAATCCACCCAGGATTTTAGTTGTTAATGATCACATATCATAGGCGACTAACGTTTTCTGACAATGTACTATAATAAGAGGGGAGGTGGGAGCGGATAATGGAGGAAAAGCTGGGAAGGGTTTTCAGAACAACTATAAAGGACACAAGGACAAAATCAAGGGGTGGTTGAATCAGGGGAGGGAAGTGGGGATGACTGGTGTGGGAGGAGGTGGTGAGCGGAAAATGCAGACTACTGTACTTCAACAACAATTTTTAAAAAGTTAAAAAAAAAAAAGAAATATATTTTATGCCAGAACCTTGTTCATCTATATGTGTAAATATCAGGAGAAATGATTTCTCAAAAAACAAAAAACAAAACCTCGTATCATTGGTACACTATGATAATATTTTCTTTTAATGACTATATTTCATGTTTTAAATTTATTTTTTACAGATTGACTTGATTTGATAACTCACTAATTCGGAAAAATGATAGTGTGATAAACACTTCAGACACAGTGAAATAGGGCAAAGGGATGTGATATACATGAGCAGTAAATTAGTCAGAAAATTATTCCCTACTTAAAGAGAACCTTGACTTTACCTGTATCCAGAAGGTGTTTATAATTCTGAAGTTCTCATGAAAATAGTTTATCAAGGTTAGAAATTGCTTGTCACTGTAGTCAAAACGGTTTTGGAAAATAACGGAGCAGATCACATTGCAGGGAACACAGCTCAGAAGGAAAGAAGGATCACAGGGAGATGCTAAAAACAATATAAACGAGTTAGAGTAGAATTTTCATTGAAATCTCCAGCTGCCTGTTTGAAATCATTGAGACGGGTTGACTCCAAAGCCTTTTCAAGTATAGGAAGTACCTAGACATGCCACCATCACTATAAACTCAACATGCCTAAAATAACATTCGTTGTGTTTCCCCAGACAAAACTGTCTAATCCAGTCCAATTTATTTATTAATTCTCCCACAACGTGTTCTCCTGTTTACAGCATTCTCCAAATAAGAGCCACAATGTAAGTCACAAAAAGGAGGTTTTTAAAAAATATCTTGAAAATTTTACTTTACAATATACTTTACTGTTTCCTATGCTGTACTTTATATCCCCAGGACTATGCATATTCTGTAACTGCCAATCTGTATTTCTCTCTCTCTCTCTCTCTCTCTCTCTCTCTCTCTCTATATATATATATATATATATATATATATATATATTTACATACTTATTATTTTCATGTTGTTCAAGTACAGTTGTCTGCCTTTCCCCCACAACGATCCTCCCCCATCCCAGCTATCCCCACCTCCCGATTTCTTAATCCCTTCACTCAGTCCCCCAACCCTCACCCCTCTGGCAACCACCAGTCTGTTCTCTGTGTCTATGAGTCTATCTCTGTTTTGCTTCTTAGTGTATATTGTTATTTAAATTCCACATATAAGTGAAACATATGGTATTTTTCTTCTCTGGCTCACTTATTTTATTTAGCATAAGGTCCTCTTTGTCCATCCATGCTTTCACAAATGGTAAGATTTCATTTTTATGTGGTTAATATATCTTAAAAGGTACAAAATTTAGTCTTCATTATGGATACTTCTTCACGGTGCCCACAAGAAAATGAGCAACTTAGTAAGAAAATACAGGAGACTGAGGAGACTTGTAATCTCATTTTACAAAACATAGTGGAAAAAAGTTTAGTGTGCCCTGACTGGTACAGATCATTGCTTTGAGTGCTGTCCTGCAAACGGAATGTCTCTGGTCTGATTTCCATCAGGGCACATGTCTGGGTGCTCACCAGGTCCCCTGTTAGAGGCAGGCCAGGGGCAACTGATAGATGTTTCTCTCCCTCATTTTCTCTCTCCTTTACCTTCTCTCTAAAAATAAATACATAACATTTTTCAAAACGTTGGGTGTGCGAGTTGCATTACTATGGGGAAAGAGGAACCAGTCAATAACAAACTCTACTTGAAATATAAATTAAGTGCACAAAACCATCTTCCAGATAGTATGTATCAAAACTCAACATTTGTTGACATATGAATTCCATTTCCAAAATTTTGTTCTAAGAAAGTACTCAGGGATATGCAATGGTTTATATGGATTGCATTATTTTTATATAAATAACAACAAAGTACTGAGAATAGACTATTTGGCCAAAAATAAAAGACCATTTAAATAAACTATGGTACATCCAACATAATGGAATAGTCTGCTGTTTCATTAATAATGTTCTTTAAAAATATTTGAAAATTAAACATGTGAAAATATATATTTAATATATTAAATTTAAACATAAGGTTACGGAACAATATACCCAGTATGGGCCTCATGTTCTTATCCCTTCTTCTGCTAGGTCTTCTTCCCATTCCTAGGCCATAGGTGTCAAAACTCCAAACAATGTTGTTCATTGATATCTACCACTATTTCCTGAACTTTATTCCAAGGAAGAGATCAGAATTATGCAAATGTTTGCAATCATGGCATTTTTATGTGAATATCAGAGAAAGGGAAATAACCCATCTAGCAGTTTAAAAACAAAATGGCACCCTGTCTAGATTGCCGAGTTGTTTGTGGGAGGCAACCAAGTGATGTTTGTCTCTCTCATCGATGTGTTATTATCTAAATAATGCTTTTGGAAAATATTTAAATACTGTGGTTAAAAACCACATATGCCTCATGTTCCTGACCTTACCACTTTCTTGCCAAGTCTCCTGCCCACCCTTGTCTCTTCCACCCCCTCTCCTAGTCCTGTGTGTACATACACACATACACACTGCACATATACACCGATATACACACTGAGCATATGTGGGCTACCACAGCTCCCTCCCTTCACCTTACACTCCTAGCCGAGCTGTAATGCAGCCCTGTGCATTGAAAAGGTTTTGACATTAATTCTACCCTTGAAACACCAGCGCTTTGTTTTCAGTTTTACTGAGATATAATTGACATTCAGCACTGCATAAGTTTGAGGTACACAGCATAATGAATTAATGTACATGTGTTGTGAGACATTTGCAATGTTTCTCAAGAAGTTCCTAGAGAAGTTCCTTAGTTTTTTGAGTTATTGTGGCCAAAACTACTAGTTGATTAGCAAAAGCTGTGTTTTCCTCTTCTTCCTGAGCACATAGATAACTATAGTTCCCAGTTCTTCTTAGAGGTAGGTGTAGCCCTGGGATTAGGCTTCAGCCCAAGGAATGGGAAAGAAGGCTTCTGGACCATAGCCTTAACTGGTCCATTCAAAAGCAGTGAAAGACAAATACCATATGATCTCACCTCTAACAGGAATCTAATCAACAAAACAAACAAACAAGCATAATATAACCAAAGACACAGAAATTGAGAACAGGCTGAAAGTCACCAGAGGGGAGAGGGGAGGGAATTTCAGGGGAAAAGGGGAAGGATTTACAGGAACAAATATAAAGGACACATGGACAAAAACTATGGGGGTGGAAATGGGAGGGAGGAGGGGAGGGCTGGGGTGGTGGGTTGGGGTGAGAATAAAAGACAGAAAACTGTACAAGATCAACAATTAAGATAAAAATTGAAAAAAAAAAAAACAACCCAACACTATTGGCTCCTTTCCTTGTTCTTTGCTCCTCCCAATACCGTGAAAACAGATGAATTCTGGGTGACACGGGAAGCCAGATGGTGAAGATGTCAAAGCCCCTAACAGCCTAGTACCTGAAAAGCCTAAAAAAGCCAACCCCTTCACCTCTTCCTACTGGTATGTGAGCAAAAAGTAAACTTATGCTCCACTTGAACCATCGTATCTCTCTGTGGTCTACTTGCAACAGCATTCGGTCTACTCAAGCTATTCGTAGTAATTATACAAAGACCTACACACCATTGGTCTTTCTTAATGCTTCCACCAGACACAAGGCTTCTTCTTGAATTCTGTCTTCAATAGTCTTCTTTCCCATTCCCATATTCCGCAAAATCATGAGGGAGAATCGCCGAGTTTGCTTCCATATTTCCCCATTGCTGAAAACAACTCCTATCAAGACAAAACATAAATGTTAAAAAAGACTCCAATTTGCATTAATTCTAGGTGAGGGACTTTTATCTCAGGAAATGATAATGTCGCTTAAGCAGAAATGTAAATATACTGTTACCAGCCTTAGCAATTCCTACTGAGCCCTACTTTGCCTGCCTTCTCTATTACCTCAGCCTAGAAGCTTACTGTCAAGACTCCTGCTTTTACACATTATTAAACTGTTCTTCATCCATTAGCTCATATAAATGTCACAATAACTCTGTGACCTAGTTATTGTCACCATTTAACTGATAAGAAAGCTGAATATCATGGAGGCAAAATGTTTACTACTTGATCACACAGCTAATAAATTGTGGTGAGTCTGAGTAACAGGTTAAATTTTCAGGGTATTGTAAGTAAATTTTAGGAGCAGCAACAAATGGAGCCAATTCTTGAAAGAAGGAGAGAGAGCTCTTGTGCATTAGAAGGATGCTCATGAAAATCTACTCCTCAAGCAAGGTATGAGAGAGAGAGAGAGACAAAGAGAGAGAGAGAGACAGAGAGAGAGAAATTTGTTCTTTTACTTATTTTACTTATTTATTGCAGTCATTGTTGATTCTTTCATGTGCTTTCACCAGGGATCCAACCCACAACCTTGGTGTATGTCGATGATGCTCTAACCCACTGGCTACTGGCCAGTTCTGTAATGTGCTCTTAATACCAAGGAAATTCAACATCAGACTTCCCAAGTCAAGACAATGGGAGTTGGGTGCGTGGGGGAGGGTTGGGAAACAACACTCATGGGAAATTTGATCAAGATCATTGACAATAAGTGGGAAAAACGACCCCATTGAGACTTTATCTAATTTAGTCAGAACCCAGGGACCCTCCAGAGGATTGGACAGTTTAAGTCTAGCTCCAAACACAGATGGAAGATAGTTCAAGTAATTACTTAAAGCAGCTTTTTGTAATATGAATTCCAATTCATTCTTACTATGCATTTCTCCATAGTCCTCTTTTCAGTGCACATTTGTGCTTTATGTTTTCTATTCTGTTGAATTCAAATATTACTTATCCTTTTTA
The DNA here is from genome assembly GCA_039655065.1 of Glossophaga mutica. NCBI lineage: Eukaryota > Metazoa > Chordata > Mammalia > Chiroptera > Phyllostomidae > Glossophaga > Glossophaga mutica. The sequence continues at coordinate 151,056,413 of CM077307.1, forward strand.
CAATATGAAAAGAATTAAAGATAAGGTTGGAAATATTCTACAGTTATGTTGGTTCCATGCATACAATGCAAGCTTTAGAAAATAATCTCTTGGCAACCATGAGTCAGGACAGAAAGCAAAATATTTGGAGAATAGGATAATTTAGTCAATGTCCTCATCCCCCTTTTCTCTCTCTTCCTCTTTCTTAACAAGCCATAATTGAAAATAAACATGGCTTAGCCATGGCTGAAATGGCTCAGTGGATTGAGTGCCAGCCTGTGAAGTGAAAGATCACTGGTTCGATTCCCAGTCAAGGCACATTCTTGGGTTGTGGGCCAGGTCCCCAGTAGTGGGTGTCTGAGAGGTAGCCAATCAATTTATCTCTCACACACTGATGTTTCTCTCCCTCTCTTCCTCCCTCCCTTCTTCCTCTCTAAAAATAAATAAATAAAATCTTTAAAAGACATAATGAACATAGCTTAGTCACAAATTCATAGAACATTAGTGTTTAGTTAATTTCTTTAAATCGCATTTATTGTTTTATGGAGACATGTGCCACCCTGAGAACTTTAAATATGGATTAATCATCCTTTATGGAAAATTTTGGAAGTATATTATTCCATACATTTCTCTATGTTTAAATTTCTTAATTCCTTAGCCTATTTGGAATCTTTGCAACTTATGAATACACACACGTTCCCCAGATTGAAGCATACCTGATCCCTGGGAGATATTGTCTACAACTGGAAAACTGCCTCTGCCAGAGAACTCCTCACCCCGATCAGTCAGGGCTTCCTTCACCACCTCATATCCATACAGCACCACAGTGGGCTTCCTGCCAAAGTACACAGTGAACACCGGGCCGTAGACTTTTGCTAGCTAAGAAAGGAACAGGAGGTGCAAGAAGAGTGAGAATTTCAAAACTAAGAATGCAGATAGGTGAGAGAAATACTTTTAATCTTACTGAGAGACATTTTAATATTCATTCACTCATCATAACAGATTACACCTTCTAGACCCAGTAATTTATAAAAACCAAATTACTTAAATGATAATTATTATTATGTTATTAGTAATATTGCTATTATTATCACATTCAGTAGTTATCTTATGTGACTCTGTCATAAATTTTATTCATGTTATTTTATTAATTTCTTTCTGCCCAACCTCTTCAATTGCTGCAAATTTCCTTCCTTCCTATACTTGCATTAGGATAAGTGATATGTATCTCCTGTTTAGGTGAAGTTTCCCCATCTTGCCTCAGGTGTAGGCGAATAATCATGCCTCATTATCTATTCTCTACATCTTCTCTTTAGCATCAGAGACTGCTACATACTATTACTACATAAGGACATGGCAGCTTTGTCACAGACCTTTCCCAGTGTCCCTGTGTGGCCATGGGACTAAGCTTCCATGAGTTGATGTCAGCAGGAGTGATGTGGGCAAGTCCTACACTGTGGCATAAATGATTACAACATGCTCTTGGCTTCTCCTGCTACTCAGGGTTGAGGTGACCAGCATGCAGATGGTCCACTCTGACCCCAAAATGAAAACAACAGCCTAGGGGCAAAGGAAGGTAAACCACAAGATTGAGAAAAACTCGTTCTCTGAATGACCTCATAGAAGAAAGGCAGCCCACCAGCAATCACTTCTATATCACGTGAAGATAGAAATAAACTCTTGACTTCTTTAAGCCATTGCATTATTGGGGTCTTTCTCTTATGGCAGCTCATTCAGTATACTCGATGATATGGGACTTGAACTCTTTCCAAGTATCCAATGTTTGAGGCCTTCTGCTACCTTACAATTCATTCTGCATCTACAATTCATTTTCCAATTCATTCTCCAGAGTGGTCTTTTCACAAGGCAAATGTTAACACGACAGTCCTTTAAACATGTTCAAGTCATCACATTGTTCTTATGCTAAAGAACAACATTCTTAAAATCCTTGTAAATCCTGCATGCTCTAGCCCCTATTGAACTCCTCAATCTCACCTCGCGCCATGCTTTTACAATACTTTCTGGGCTATAATCAAGTTGTTCCCTTTTCTGGGACTCTAACAAGTCATTCTTCTCCACATTGGAAAAGCCTGGGACAAATTTTTATCTGATTTTTGTCTAGTTAATGCCTAATAATTCTGTAGATCTCAGCTCCAAATTCAATTCCCTGGAGAACCCTTTGCTGACTGGTCCTCCTTCTCCTAGCCTGTCAAACTCCGTGGCCAGTCTCCATTGGGTCCCTGTCACTTCGTTTGTCATCATACAGTTATTTGCATATTATATCATGAATTCATGCCTACCCTCCAGATTGTAAATTCTATAACTCTAGGGTCTTTTTTTTTTTTTTTCATTCACCATTGGAAATTCCTAGCACACCAAAGAAGACTAAAATCCTGCCGTTTGCAACAGCATGATGGATCTAAAGGGTATTATGATAAGTGAAATAATTCAGTCAGTCAGAGAAAGCCAAATACCATATGATTTCACTTATATGTGGAATCTAAAGAACAAAATAAACAAACAAACAAAATTGAAACAGACTCATAGACACTGAGGCAGGACTGGTAATTGCCAGAGGGAATGCGGTTTCAGGGGAACAGGTGGAAGAGGTAAAGGGATACAGGAGTAGAAAGCAGTAGTTACAGAATAGTCACTGCATGTAAAGTACTGCATAGGGAATACAGTCAATAATATTGTGGTAACTGTGAGATGTGCCAGATGGTTACCTGAAATGTTAGAGTGAACACTTTGTGAAGTATGCAATTGTCAAACTCCTATGCCGTAGCCCTGAAACCCATACAAAATAATACTGAAAAAATTCCAAGCACTTAACGTAGTGCCTAATACAAAGTAGACATTCGATAACTTGTTGAATATATGATATGCTAATAATTTGGGCAAAATAATTATCAGTCATTTTTAAAGAAATGGAAATTGAAGCTTGGAGAGATTTTGAAAAGTTGCCCAAGACTGAAAGTTAACAGGGGTTTCTGACACATCCCTTTGAATCCAGAGCCTGAAACACAGGAAGGAGTTTCCAGGGGCACAGCTCTGGTAACCGGCTGTGTCTGGGAAGACAGATTTCAGAGAAGCCCCTCAATATTTAGAGCACTGTTGCTGTATAAATAGCTAACAGCAGAGCGGTTATTCACTTACATGTTGAGCAAATCTAATAGAAAGTGTGAAAGTTCCAGAACTTTTAGTTATTTCCGGAACTCCACATCAGTGTGCTTTTAGGAAAACTTAGTGTTGTGAAGCTATAAATCAGTAATTTTTTTCAAAAGTTGAAAGTAGTTTCATTGTTATTAGAGTTCACCAAAGATTAATTACTAGAAAGAAGACCTAGCTCCCAATATGGACAGGGAATTCCTTCTTTTGGCAATTTTAACAATCACCTTGCTGTTCTCATTCCCTTCTGGATGCCTCTAGCTGCATGCCGTTTAAAGTCATGTCATGTGGAAAAGGACAAGGACCATAAGATTTCACTCGTGTGTGGGATATAAAGCAGAAAGCAGCAAATGAACAACAAAACAAACTCTCAGGCACAACAGTATGGTGGTTGCCAAAAGGGTAGGAGGGTTGAGTGGAGGAGAAAGAGGATAAAGAGGGTGAGATACACGGTCACAGAAGGACATTAGACTTTGTGTGGTGAGCCCACAATGAAATATACAGGTGACGTATTATGGATTTGTACACCTGAAATCTGTAAAATGGTATTAATCAATATTACCCCAGGATATTTAATTAAATTTAAAAAATAGAATTATATCTGGGTGTCCAGTGGACACTTCCATTTCAAACTACTTCTTTAAAGCATGGTGTCTAGGACCACATTTTACTTAGATATAGCACTGTCTTATTTATTCACTGCAAACGACTGGAAGAAAATTGATCATACTTCACCTTGCTTATGGATTCCTTGATGTCCTTAATATTTATCTGTAGAACATTTCCAACAATTGGGAGAGGAGTAGGGCCAGGTGGCAGCTTCCCTTGGGCATAGCTTTGGTTCCATAGGAAAAGGAGAATCAAACAAGAAAGACAAATTGCCAGGACTATGAAGAGATCCATTGATGTGTTTTGCATAAGTGCAATTGAAAGTTTATAACCCCCAAATTTAATAAGTACTAAGTGCAAACTGATTTCCCAACACTCGCTCTCTGTGATCTTTTGAGTAAATATTGTTTCATCTTCAGTGTTCTTTGGCCTGCTGGTAGAGAGTAGAACAAAAACAATGAAAGAAACCAAATTTATAGGTGCAGTCAACAGAATTGTAGTTAGCAAAGGGGAAGATGAGTGGGGGGTAGGACGAGGAAGGTAAAGGGTGTGAAATATATGGTGACAGAAGGAGACTAGACTTTGGGTGGTAAACTCACAATGGAATATACAGATGTTGTATTATTTTAAACTTGTACATCTGAAATTGGTATGGGTTATTAACCAGTGTTACCCTAATAAAGTTAATTTTTAAAACTGTCATGTTGCCCTGGCCAAATAACTCAGTTGGTTAGAGCATTGTCCCTATGCACCAACCAAGGTTGCTAGTTGATCTCTGGTCAGGGTACATACAAGAATCAACAATGAATGCATAAATACTGAAAGAACAAATCCCTGTTCTCTCTCTTCATTCCTCTCTCTCTAAAGTCAATAATTTAAAAAATCTGCTTTTTAGTGTTCCAGTTATAGAAAATTAAAATGTAAAACACATGTTGATATAATTGATTTATGTAACAGCTTAAGTTAATCATTTCTCTTGCAGCTTTGAATCTCTGTGTGCTATCACTTGTCTTTCTGAATCTGCTGAAGATATTACTTTTTTAGTGTTTCATTGTTTATGCTATTAAAGTTGTCCAAATTTTTGCTCCTTTGCCACCCTTTGCCCAGCCTGAACCACACTTCCCTAGACAATCCCCGCACCCATAGTCCATGTCCATGGGTTCTTCATATATGTTCATTCACTCATCCCTTCACCTTCTTTCAATCAGTCCCTGCCTCTCCCTTCCCCTCTTACAGCTGTCAGTCTGTTCTATGTTTCCATGCCTCTGCTTCTATTTTGCTCATTAGCTTATTTTGTCCATAGATTCCTCTTATAAGTGAGATCATATGGTATTTGTCTTTCACCGACTGGCTTATTTAACTTAGCAGAATACTCTCCAGTTCCTTCTATGCTGTTGCAAAAGGTCGGAATCCCTTCTTTCTGTTGCCTAATATTTCATTGTGCAGATGTACCATGGCTTTTGATCCCCTCAATTACTGAAGGGCACTTAGACTGTTTCCAAATCTTGGCTCTTGTAAATAGCACTGCTATAACAATGGGGGTGCATAAATTCTTTGGAATTGGTGGGTTGGGATTCTTAGGGTATAATCTCAGGAGCAAAAATGCTGGGTCAAAAGGAAGTTCCATTTTCAGTTTTTGAGGACATTCCATACTGTTTTCCACAGTGGCTGCACCAGCCTGAAAGCCCACCTACAGTGCACTAGGGTTCGACCTCTTCTCCACATGCTCACCAGCACTTGTTTGTTGATTTATTAATGACAGCCATTATGGTGGGTGTGAGGTGATAACTCATTATGCTGTTAATTTGCATCTCTCTGATGATTAGTGATGTAGAGCATTTTTTCATATGTCTATGGGTCATCTGTATGTCCTCCTTGGAGAACTGTTCATTCAGTTCCTTTACCCCCGCCCCCCCCGCTTTTTTTGATTGGTTTTTGTGTCTTCATGGTGTTGAGTCATATAAGCTCTTTATGTATTTTGGAGGTTAAACCCTTTTTGAATGTATCATTGGCAAATGTGTTCTTCCATGCAATTGATTCCCTTTTCATTTTGAGGATGGTTTGTTTAACCGTGCCAAAGATTTTTAACTTGATGTAGTTCCAAGTGGTTATTTCTCTTTTCTTTCCCTTGCCCTGGGAGTTACCATCAAAAACATTGCTATGTGAAATATTGAAAAGTTTACTGCTTGTGTTTTCCTCTAAGATTTTTATGGTATCACTACTTATATTTAAATCCTTTCTCCATCTTGAGTTTTTTTCTGGTGTATAGTGTAAGAAGGTGCTCTGGATTTATTTGTTTTGCATGTACCAGTCCAGTTCTTCCCACACCATTCATTGAAGAGACTGCGTTTACTCCATTGAATGTTCTTGTCTCCTTTGTCAAATATTAGTTGACCATAAAAACTTGGGTTTATTTCTGGGCTCTCGATTCCATTACATTGATCTATGTGTCTGTTCTTGTACCAGTACCAGACTGCTTTGATTATGGTGGCCTTGTAGTATTGTTTGATATCAGGAACTGTTATCCCTCCAACTTGTTTCTTCTGTCTCAAGATTGCTGAGGCTTTTGGGGTTCATTTTGGGGTCCATATAAATTTTTGGAATATTTGTTCTAGATCTGTGTAATGTGCCCTTGGCATCTTAATAGAAATTGCATTGAATCTATAGATTGCTTGGGTACTATGGACATATTAATGAAGTTAATTTTTCCAGTCCATGAACACGGTATTTTTTTCCACTTCTTTGTAGCCTCCTTAATTTCCTTCTTCAGTATCCTGTAGTTTTCTGAGTATAGGTCTTTTACCTCCTTGGCAAATTTGTTCCTAGGTACTCTATTATTATTATTTTTGCAATAGTAAATGGGATTGTTGTATTACTTTCTCTTTCTGACAGTTCATTATTGGTGTAGAAAAGTGGCATCAATTTCTAAATATTGATTTTGTAACCTGCTATTTTGCCAAATGCATTTATTAGGTTGAGTATTTTGTTAGAGGGAAACTAGAGTTCTCTAGACATAATATGTTGACTGTGAATAATGGCAGCTCACTTCCTCTTTTTCAATTTGGATGTCCCTTTTTTTAAAGCTTTGTCTTATCAGCAGTTACTTTATTTTGTTTTAATATTCAATTGGGATGCCCTTTATTTCTTGTCTGATCACTGTGGCTAGGACTTTCAGTACTTTGTTGAATGCAAGTAGTGGCTGCAGACACCCCTGTCTTTTTCCTGACCTTACAGGAAATGCTTTTAGTTTCTGCCCATTGAGTTTCATGTTGGTAGTATGTTTTTTATATATGGCCTTTATTATGTTGAGGTACTCTCCTTGTATTCCCATTGTGCTGAGTGTTTTTATCATGAATGTGTGCTGAATTTTATCAAATGCTTTTTCCATATTTATTGATGTAATCATGTCATTTTTGTCCTCCACTTTGTTTATGTGATGTATCACATTTATTGATTTATAGATTTGTACCATCCTTTCATCCCTGGATTAAACCCACTGGATCAGTGTGTGTGATTTTTTGGTGTATTGTTGGATCTGGTTTGCTAATATTTTGTTGAGGATTTTACCATCTAAGTTCATCAGAGATATTGGCCTGAAATATTCTTTTTTTGTTACGTCTTTATCTGGTTTGGAATGAGGATAATACTGGCCTTGTAAAAAGAGTTTGGAATTGGAACACTTCCTTTTTTTTAATTTTTGGGAATGCTTTGAGAAGGATAGGTGTTAGTTCTTTGAATGATTGGTAAAATTTGCCTGTGAAGTCATCTGTCTGGGACTTTTATGTGCTGGGAATTTTTTTAATAGTCAATACCTCTTTATAGTTTTGAAATTAGTAACAGTTATTACTTTTTATTGTTATTCAAGTACAGTTGTTTCCATTTACATCCCATCACACCCCCCATCCCACCCATCCCTGCCTCCCACCCTCAAACCTTCTCCCTTTATCTTTGTCCAGGTGTCCTTTATACATGTTTCTTGATGGCCCTTCCCATATTATCCCTCTCCCCACTGCTCTCTGGTTATTACTTCAATTTCCTGGTTGTTATTGGTCTAATCAGGTTTTCTGCTTCTTCCTGATTCAGTTTTGGAAGAATGTATGTTTCTAGAAACCTTCCATTTTTCCCAGGTCACCCAATTTCTTGATGTATAGATGTTCAGAGTAATTTCTTACAATCCTTTGTATTCTGGAGTATCAGTTGTTACTTCTCACCTTTCATTTCTGATTTTACTTACTTGGGTTCTTTCTTTTTTTCTTCATAAGTCAGGTTAAAGGTTTGTTAATTTTTTTTAATATACCACCTTCTGGATTCATCAATCGTTTGAATTTTTTTTTTAGTGTCTGTCATTTATTTCTGCTCCGATCTTGATTGTTTCCTTCCTCTACTCACTCAGAATTTTGTTGTTTTCGGACTTCCGGCCAAGATGGAGGTATAGGTGGACACACTGTGCATCCTCTCACAACCAAAATGAAGGACAACAAATATTTAGAAACAAGAAAACAATCAGAGCTAATAGAAAATTGAACTGTACAGAGGTCCAACAACCATTCATCTGGACCGGTAAGAGGAGTGGAGTCGCGGTAGGAAAAAGTGGAGGTGTGGACCTGGGAACACAAGCAGCAGTGTCTGGCAGTTCCCAAGCGTGCAGGCGGCGTGCAGACTTCAGGCCCACAGGCAGCGGCTGGTGGAACCCGGGCACGGGGTGGCAACTGTGCAGACCCAGTGAGGCCACACAAGGTGACTGGCCGACCAGGTGGTCCCACATTCTCGCACACAGATAATCCAGGTGAAGGGGAAGTGGCGGAAGGGACTGGAATCGAGGAGAGAGCGGAGCAGGCGCCATTGTTCCCTCTCAGACCCCGCCCCCACATGGAGCGTCACAACCCAGGGACTGGGCTGCCCTGCACTGGGGAACACCTAAGGCTCCACCCCTCAGTATGTAACAGCCGCAACCAGACCAAAAACAAAACAAAACAAAAAAAATCCACCAAAAATGGCTCAAACTGGAGAACAAATGAAAGCCCCAAAGCCAATCCCTCTAAGCAACGAAGAGATAGCCAACCTATCAGATGCACAGTTCAAAGCCCTGGTGATCAGGATGCTCACAGAATTGGTTGATTTTGCTCACAAATTGGAGGAAAAATGCAAGCTACAATACGTGAAATGAAGGAAGATGCACAGGAACCAATAGTGATGGGAGGAAAACTGGACTCAAATCAATGGAGTGGACCAGAAGTAAGAAAGAAACAAACAAACAGAAAACGAGGAAGAAACAAGAATTCAAAAAAATGAGGAGAGGCTTAGGAACCTCCAGGACATCTTTAAACATCCCAACATCTGAATTATAGGGGTACTAGAAGGGGAAGAAGAGCAACAAGTGGAAAACTTATTGGAACAAATAATAAAGGAGAACTTTCCTAATCTGGCAAAGGAAATAGACTTCCAGGAGGTCCAGGAAGCTCAGAGAGTCCCAAAGAAGTTGGACCCAAGGAGGAACACACCTAGGCACATCGTAATTACATTAGCCAAGATTAAAATGAAGCAGAGAATTCCAGAAGCAGCAAAGTATAAGGGGACAGTTACGTACAAAGGAGTTCCCATCAGAATGTCAGCTGATTTCTCAAAAGAGACCTTACAGGCAAGAAGGGGCTGGAAAGAAGTATTCCAAGTCTTGAAAGGCAGGGACCTACATCCAAAATTGCTCTATCCAGCAAAGCTGTCATTTAGAATGGAAGGGAAGATAAAGTGCTTCTCAGATAAGGTCAGGTTCAAGGAGTTCATCATTATCAAGCCCTTAATATATGAAATGTTAAAGGGGCTTATCTAAGAAAAAGAAGATAAAAATATGAGAGTAAAAAGACAGCAAACTCACAGCTATTAACAACCACACCTAAAACAAAAGCAAACAACTAGAACAGGAACAGAACCACAGAAATGGAGATCATATGGAGGGTTAGCACCAGGGGAGTGGGAGGAGGAGAGGGGGGAAAAGGTACAGAGAATAAGTAGCATAGACAGTGGGTAGAAAATAGACAGAGGGAGGGCAAGAATAGTATGGGAAATGTAGAAGCTAAAGAAGTTATGACACATGGACATGAAGTAAAGGGGGGAAATGTGGGTGGGAGGGGGTGTGTAGGGTGGAGGGGAATGATGGGGGGAAATGGGACAACTGTGATAGCATAATCAATAAAATATAGTCTAAAAATAAATAATACAAATAAATAAAAAACTATTTAACCTTAAAAAAAAGAACTTTGTTGTTTTCTAGTCCTTTTTGATGCAGGTTTAGGTTGTGTATTTGAGATTTTCTTTCTTCTTAAGTAGGCCTGTATGGTTATGAACTTCCCTCTCATGGCTGTCTTCACTGTGTCCTATAGCTTTTGCATTGTTGTGTGTTTATTTTCATTTGTTTCCTGTAGTTTTTGATTTCTCATTGTTAATGCATTCTTTATTTAAAACCATTTTACTGATCCTCCATGTATTTCAATGTTTTGGGGTTCTTTTTAATGTTGATTTCTAGTTTCAGGCCATTGTGATCCAAGAAAATTCTTGGTGATTTCAATTTCCTTGAATTTGGTAAGGCTTATTGTGTTCTACCATGTGGTCTGTCTTTGGGAATGATCCATGTGCATTTGAGAAGAATGTATATTTTGCTTCTTTGGGGTGAAATGTTCTGTTGACATCAGTTAAATCCAATTGCTCTAGTTTGTCACTTAACACTGCTATATCCTTACTGATGTTTTGTCTGGAAAGTCTGTCCATTGTTGGCAGGGGGCTGTTAAAATCCCTGACGATGACTGCATGGCTATCATTCTCTTTCTTAGAGTCGTCCAAGACCTTCTTTATATATTTAGGTGGTTCTATATTGGGTGTGTATATGTTTAGAAGGGTTATATCCTCTTGTTGGACTGAACCCTTAAGTATTATGTAGTGTCCCCCTTTGTCTTTTATTATGGACTTTGTAGTCTATTTTTTCAGATGGAAGTATCGCTACCCTAGCTTTCTCTTGATCTTCATTTGCATGGAATATTTTTTCCAACTGTTCACTCTCACTCTGAGTAAATTTTTTGTTCTGAACTTACTCTCTTGCAGATAGTATGTATACATACTATTCAGCTACCCTATGTCTTTTGGTTGGATCATTTAATCCATTTACATTTAAGGTTATTATTGGTAAGTACTTCTTCACTGTTGTTTGTTCCCTTTGTTCCTGTGTTCCTCTTTCTCTCTGTTTCCTCTTCTTCTTAATGGAGTTTTTAAAATATTATTTTATTGTTGTTCCATTACAGTAGTCTGCATTTTCCCCCTACCACACCCCTCCACCCCAGCCAAAACTCCCTCCTTCTCTTGCTCCCACCTTCCCCCTTGGTTTTGTCCATGTGTCCTCTATAGTAGTTCATGAAAACCCTTTCCCCCATTATCCCCTCCCACCTCCCCTCTGGTTACTGTCAGATTGTTCTTACTTTCAGTGTCTCTGTGCGGGGGGCTCCGCCCGTAGAACCCCCTGTTCATCACGGATGAAAATAAAAACTACCAAGACAGGATCTGCTTGGGGAGGAGAGGTGGCCAAATTCTCAGAGGAGAATGACCCAGAGCCCCTTCCTCACTAGGCTTTTATTGGGTTCAAATACACAGGAATACAGGTTTAACATGTTAAAGAAATCTGAGGGTTTAATCTGAGCCAGTGTTTGTCAGGAAAGGGGGTTGCCAAACTTTGGGAGACATACTCATTTCCTCCTCGGACCCTTATCACTTCAATGAGAGCACTCTTAGCAAAGCAGTTTTCACAGGACTTTATGAATTCTTTCTTATGCCCAATCACCCAGGGAGCCGTACTGGCCGGTACAGAGCTGCATCGCTTGCCCCCACAGTTTCAGGCTTTAAGCCAATTAGGAAGCAGGAGACATCTCCCAGAGGGAAATGAGGACTCGGGCTATGTCAGAATAGCCGGGGGGCGAGGGTCCATCACATCCTCTTTGCTGCAGCCCCCCCGGGTCCTTCCATGAGGCCTCCCAAGTGGTCGTGTCTGGCTTAGGTTGCCCCTCCCATGAGGAGTCTTACCCGTCATTGACTGCCAACCAAGCATTGGGGCCAGAGATGGATGAGGCAGAAGCAGCGCTCCTGCCAGGGAGATAAGCTTTGTCTCCTTAGTAGGTCACGTCCTTGTGACAGAACAGACCCAGATGAAGCCGGTCCCTAGGCTCTTACTCAGCCCACCATGGGGTGAGCGTTACAACTCCTGAAACCAGGCTGAACGGTCCACAACATCTCTGGTTATTTTTTCCTGCTTTTTTCTTTTGTTGATTATGTTCCAGTTAAAGGTGAGATCATATGGTATTTGTCCTTCACCGCCTGGCCAACTTCACTTCTTAAAGGAGTTTCTTTAGCATTTCTTGCAATGCTGGTTTGGTGGAAATGTACTTCAGCCTTTTTTGGTTTTGTCTTGGAAGCTCTCTATTTCATCTTCCATTTTCTTTTCTTTCTTTACTTTTTAAGTAGACAAATTCATCACATGATTTTATAATGAAACAAGTTATTTGTCATCATGGAACTAGAAAGAGTTAATGAAAACTGAACCCAGTGATATGTAATTACAAAGCCTCTGAAAAGAAAATTGCCATCTAATTCAAAGAGTGAGGACATATACTACATGTTCCCACCCTAAGATACTTAAATTCATTTTTCAGTACTTATGCTTGATTTTCTTTAAAGATTTAGTCTTTTTTTTTTTTTTTGCAGAGTTTGGGAGGTGGCATTTTTTAAGAGGCCTTAATATAAAAATATAGTTATTCCATTTTTATTATACTAATAATATTATATTATGTTCCAGAAAATTAAATTAAAACAATAAATATTTACTGTGGCAAAAGGATTAATTCAGGGGCCATAAAAATGTTGCATTTGTAATTTTGCTACACATTTAAAGCTTATTCCTACAATACTACAAAATAACTTACTATCCTCAATATATTTTTAAAAGTTTCAGTGAGAAAAGTAGACGATATATGATTTTATTAATAAATAGTTCAAAAGTGTCAGTGATAACTGTTTAAACATTAAATTCCATTAAACATCCATGTCTTGGCTTTAATGTTGTGCATATTGGCTTCTATAGCACTGCAAGTAAACACATGAACATATTTCCCATTTCCATTCATAAGTATTCAGTTCTAACACCATTTACAAATTATTATGGACAAGGTAACCTTTGCAAAAATTAATATTCAATTGGACAGCCACCATTAAATGAATGTGAAACAAGCAAGATGTAGGCTATGTTGAATATACACCAGATGTCAAGTTATAAGCTTTAATGTTATTTTAAACTCAATTTTCTTATTTTCTTTCTTTTTTTAAACTATGTTTTTATTGTATTTTTCCCATTACCATCTATCCACCTTACACCCTCCTTCCCCACGTGGCCAGCAATCACCACACTGTTGTCCATGTCCATGACAACTTTTTGCTTGATCTCTCCATCCCCTAACCTCCCCACTCCATAGCTGTCAACCTTCTCTCTATCTGAGTCTGTCTGTATTTTTTAAATATATTTTATTGATTATACTATTACAGATCTCTCATTTCTCCCCCATCATTCCCCTCCACCCTGCACACCACCTCCCGCCCACATTCCCCCCTTTAGTTCATGTCCATGTGTTATAAGTTCTTTAGCTTCTACATTGGCCACACTATTCTTGCCCTCCCCCTGTCTATTTTCTACCCACTGTCTATGCTACTTATTCTCTGTACCATTTACCCCTCTCTCCTCCTCCCACTTCCCTATTGCTAACCCTCCATATGATCTCCATTTCTGTGGCTCTGTTCTTGTTCTAGTTGTTTGCTTTTGTTTTAGGTGTGGTTGTTAATAGCTGTGAGTTTGATGTCTTTTTACTGTCATATTTTTTATCTTCTTTTTCTTAGATAAGTCCCTTTAACATTTCATATAATAAGAGCTGAGTGATGATGAACTCCTTTAACCTGACCTTATCTGAGAAGCACTTTATCTTCCCTTCCATTCTAAATGACAGCTTTGCTGGATAGAGCAATTTTGGATGGAGGTCCTTGCCTTTTAAGACTTGGAATACTTCTTTCCAGCCCCTTCTTGCCTGCAAAGTTTCTTTTGAGAAATCAGCTGACAGTCTGATGGGAACTCCTTTGTAGGTGACTGTCCCCTTATCCCTTGCTGCTTCTAGGATTCTCTGCTTCATTTTCATCTTGGCTAATGTAATTACGATGTGCCTAGGTGTGTTCCTCCTTGGGTCCAACTTCTTTGGGACTCTCTGAGCTTCCTGGACCTCCTGGTAGTCTATTTCCTTTGCCATATTGCGGAAGTTCTCCTTTATTATTTGTTCAAATAAGTTTCCCACTTGTTTCTTTTCTTCGTCTCCTTCTAGTACCCCTATAATTCAGATGTTGGGACATTTAAAAATGTCCCAGAGGTTCCTAAGCCTCTCCTCATTTGTTTGAATTCTTGTTTCTTCCTCGTTTTCTGTTTGGTTGTTTCTTTCTTCCTTCTGGTCTACTCCACTGATTTGAGTCCAGTTTTCCTCCCATCACAATTGGTCCCTGTGCGTCTTCCTTCTTTTCAGTTAGTGTAGCCTGCATTTCTTCGTCTAATTTGTGAGCAAAATCAACCAATTCTGTGAGCATCCTGATGACCAGTGCTTTGAACTGTGCATCTGATAGGTTGGCTATCTCTTGGTTGCTTAGAGGAATTGGCTCTGGAGCTTTTTTTTGTTCTCCGGTTTGAGCCATTTTTGGTGTGTTTTGTGTGTGTGTGTGTTTGTTTGTTTTTGTTTTTTTGTTCTGGTTGTGGCTGTTAGGTGGTGAGGGGTGGAGCCTTAGGTGTTCACCAGGGCGGTGCAGCCCAGTTGCTGAGGTGTGACGCTGTATGTGGGGGCGGGGTCCGAGAGGGAACAATGGTGCTTGCTCCACTCTCTCTTGGATTTCAGTCCCTTCCCTTGCTTCCCCTTCACCTGGATTATCTGTGGGCAAATGTGGGACCACCTGGTTAGCCAGCCACCTTGCGTGGCCTTACTGGGTCTGCACAGTTGCCACCCCATGCCTGGGGTCCGCTAGCCACTGCCTGTGCACCTGGGGTCTGTTAGCTGTCACCTGCACACCTGGGAACTGCCAGCCGCTGCTGCCTGGACACTCAGGTTGCCAACCTCCACTTTTTCCTGCCCGACTCTGCCCCTCTTATTGGTCTGGATCAATGGTTGTTGGACTTCCATACAGTTCAATTTTCTATCAGTTCTGGTTGTTTTCTTGTTTCTAATATTTGTTGTCCTTAATTTTGGTTGTGAGAGGAGGCACAGTGTGTCCACCTATGTCTCCATCTTGGCCTGAAGTCCAATTTTCTTATTTTCTTTAAAGGGACATGTTTTGTATATGTGGGTGCTCAAATGAAAACTGAGGAATGTATTCTTTGACTGTAAGAACAAAATTCACAGACAAGTATGTTTGTTTCCTGTAAAAGAAGCAATGCAATTGTTCATAATCTCTTCTCTAGGCATCTTTCCCATATTAATGACAATGCTTCCAAGCACCAAGTCCAAATTCTGTCTTCAAAAAGACTGGTTCATTATATTTAAACAAAAAAGTAAAATTCCACTCACACTGATGCTAATAATGAGTCAATTAATTTTTTTAGCATTCGTAAAGTGTAACATTTCCATCAGTTTTCTATTATGTGCTGATTTATTTTCCTTAAGAAGTAAAATGAGCCCTGGTTGGTGTAGCTCAGTGGATTGAGCGCGGGCCTGTGAACCAAAGGATCGCAGTTCGATTCCCAGTCAGGGCACATGCCTGGGTTGCAGGCCAGTTCCCAGCAGGGGACACATGAGAGGCGACCATACATTGATATTTCTCTCCCTCTCCCTCTCTCCTACCCTTCCCCTCTAAAGATAAATAAATAAAAATCTTTTTTTAAAAAAAAAAGAAGTAAAATGAAGTTCGAATAGTCAGTCTGTGGTGTGGTGACATCAGCAACTGCCTGTTCTTGCTCATCAACAAGTTCCAATTCTTTCGATGTCCTGGAGAGATTTGGCCTTGTTCATTCTTCAACAGAAGTTACTGACTGTAGGTAAAGTATTCTACTTCTTCCCTCTAATGTGGCTGTGATGGCTGGAGATTTCATCTGCACAGAAGCACTATTGGTTAGATAATCCAAAACTTCCTGTAGTTTAGCTGATGGAGAAAACCAAGTATTTGGTGGAAGCTGGCTACAGGCTGGGCAGTTTTCCTTTCTCTCTGCTTCAAATGTGTATGTGTACAGTCCATCTACATCATTAAATACCACATAATTATTAAGGGGAATATACACACTTGTGGCTATTTTGAAAACCTCAGTAGCACACACAGCTTCAGTGATTGCATTTGTGGAAGCTACTGCAGAAGGATTCGTTTCACTACCCCTTGAGTGAGTCTATACGTAACACCCCTAATACTGTATTGTGATGCCCTGTCTAGGGATTTTTGGAAAATCCATTGAATATGATCAGGTCACGTCCACCCAATGGAACCCCTTCTCCAAAAGGTTGCTTCTTAGGCCACTGCAATATCCTTACATACTCAACACAGTCTTCTGGTAGCCTGGGCATAGATGCAATGGTGCACATGGGAAAATTGACCTGTGGTGGATAAAGTTCCAGTGTGCATTCAATACATGCAGTCATTCCAAGCAGAATCATGCGGGCTTTCCCTTTAAAACCTTCTGTCTCCCCATCTATCAAAGGGACAATGAAGCTTGGATCTAATGCACCATCTTTCTAATTTTGGAGAGATATTAGCATGCCATCTATCCATCTTCTGTCTATAATAGAGTCTAGTCCAATACCATTGTATGAAATTGTCAATAGAAAATGCCATTAAAATCCTGGATCTTGTTGAAATGCGGAACTACATTGCAATTAGGAACTTCGTCCTTTAGAAATTCTGCAGCAACTTCAGCTTTAGGTCTTCCAGCATCTTTAGGCCTAAATAAAAACTGCCTATTTGGATTGGAAACATCTATAGTGTCCATGTCTATACCATGAATTGCTCTAAAACCAGACAATGCCAGATTTTTCAGGAGCTCACATTCTAAGCAGCCAGCTCAATGACTAGCACTTTACAAGGTATCTAACAAAAACTGGAGCGATTCTTTCCTTGGCTAGAAATCAGGATGCATGAAAGGTCCAGGTCACTCAAGCAACTTCTTTACATGGTTCCAGTGACCCTCCCAGTCTCCAGTGTCCAAACACCCCCCATCAACAGCCATTGGCTCCTCACCATCCATCATATTGTTCTCCCCCTCTTCTCAGGTACCCCCATGGCAGGGGCTGGATCATCTGCCATTTTAAAGGAGAGGCTTGCTGGGTAGAGAAGTCTTGGCTGCTGGACCCTGCTTTTCATTACCGGAAGATTTCATGTCAGTCCCTTCTGGCATGTATTGTTTCTGTTGCGAAATCAGCTGACAGCCTTATCAAAGTGCTCTTGCAGGTAACTAATTGTTTCTCTCTTTCTGTCTTTAAGATTCTGTCTTTGTTTTTTAAACTTTGCCTTTTTAATTGTCATGTGTCTTGGTGTAGGCCTCTTTGGATTCATCTTGATTAGGACTTTCTGTGTTTCCTGGCCTTGCATGACTTCTCCCTTCAAGTTAGGGAAGTTTTCTTTCATGATTTTGTCAGACAAGTTTTCTATAACTTGCTCCCTTTCTTCTCCATGTTGTATTCCTATGACGCAAATGTTGTTATGTTACATTTGATGGTGTCCTAAATTTCCCTTAAACCCTCCTCATTTTTTAAAGTCTTTTTCTATTTTGTTGCTCTGAGTATTTCTTTCTGCCTTGTCTCCCAAATCGCTGGTTGAGTCTTCTGTTTCATCCAACCTGCTTTTAATTCCTTCTTGTGTGTTCTGCATTTCAGATATTTCCTTCTTCCTTTCCACTTGGTTCTCATTCATAGATTCTATGCCTTTTTTCAGGCCAATGTAATTTTCACTACGTACTTTGAGTTCTCTCTAAGTTTCTTGAGCTCTCGATAACCATGACTCTGGACTCAATGTCTGATAATTTGCTTGCCTCAATTTCTTTTAGCTCTTTTCTGGAAATTCCAACTTTCCTTTCATTTAGAGGTTGTTTATTTGTCTCTGCATTTTAGTTGCCTCTTTGTACTTGTTTTTATGTTGAAATAGATCTGCTTGGACTTCCTGTCTTGTTTTGTCAAACAAGTGACTAAGTTTCTTGAGCTCCCGATCTTGAGTGGGGTAGCTGCATGTGTTAAAAGTTTCTTGAGTGGGGTAGCTATATGTGTTAGGAGTTCTGTTATGGTAACCAGTGATGCTGACTCCTTGATCTCCTGATCTGGATGCTCCAGGAATATCCTGTGTGGGTTATATGGGCTCCCCTGTTGTATATGGGTCCTGATTATTGTTGGCACGTTCATTGGTGGCATCTTCCCTCTAGCTGACTGGCTGAGATGCTCAACTCCCACAGTGTTTTGAAGGCTGTTGTATGGGACCTGACAGAGCAAAGCAAATCAACGCAAAAAGTGAAACCAAAACAAGCAGTCCCATCAACCACAACAGCAATTTCAATGACAAAAATCAGAGAATAAGCAAAATGGGAGGAGAAATGGAATATTCTAAAAAGGGGGAAATAAAAGAAAAAGAATAAGAGAACACCAAAGGATGGAAAAGTGATTATGGGAGGAATAAATGGGGGACACCTAACATGAATAATGAATTAAAAGAGGAAAATAGGAAATCAGGACAAAGGGAAAGAATGACGAATAAAAAAGGAAATAAGGGGAAAATGGGGTCATCAATGGCAAGAGTAAAATAGAAGATATGACAGAAAAAATAAAGCAATAAAAGAGGATGCAAATGAAAAGTTAGAAAAAATACTAATAAAAAGGCTATGAAAAAGAAAAAAATAACGACAATAACAAAACAGAACAAAGTGGAATTTGTCTAAGGAGACTTAACGCTTGGCTGCTCGATTCTCCCTTTCCATATGGCTCTACTGTAATCTCAGTCAGATGTTGTCCATATCTAACCCTTGGCAGTCTGTTTGAAACTACTAGCAATCCACACTTTGTGACTGATTCCTCCAGGCTTGGCTGAACCCAGAATGGGCCATGTGGCTCTGCACAGCTCGGTTTTAACAACAATTTGGATATGTCAGCAAACAACCCAAGTAACTGGAGGATCTTCTCTGTCTGTCTCTGCCTGCTGGCCTGCTATTGCCTTAGCCTAGTCATAGACCTGAATGTTTCTGAGACAGCTTCTGCTGGTGTCAGGGGAATGGGACTCCTGGATCTCCCATGGCAGGTGTCTTTCAGACTTAAGAGAAGATGGTAGGTGTGTTCCTCTACCTGTGAGTCTGTTCAGGATTATTTCCCTGTATTCAGCAGAGTGGGGACTTTAGTAGCCTTTTGAGTGGGACCTCCAGAGTCCAGATTTTGGGCATGCTGGACACTTGGAGGGTGTTTCCATGGTTTTCCCTCAAGGTGAAGACACCAGTCTGTTTCCTGGGAGAATACATGGTATGGTTGCACACTACAGCCAACCTCTGATGCCCTCTGAGTCCACCTATGCTGTTGTCTTCTCAGCAGGGTTTAAAATGAGGAATGGAAGAAAAGAGAGGATAAAAGAAAAAGACCCACGCAAAACAGGCAAAAAACCAAACCGCAGAAAAGGGGGAAAAGGTGAAATGTGCAGGGAACAGGGTTCCAGAGGGAATGTGGGGTGATGGTAAGGTAATCGGTTTTCCCCTGGGAGAGGCTTGCTTTCTCAAGCAAGATGGTTACTGCAGAATCCAGGTATATCCTGGCACAGAAAGCCCCATAGCCACTTGCCCACGTTGCTCCCTAGTGCCTCCCATACTAGACTCTCCTTGTGAGACTGCAGTCTGTGCTGCCTTCCCTTTGCTGGGACCGAAGGTGAGTGGTTGCAAATCAAGACCTGTGTTTTGGCACCTTTGAGAATTATAAAAGGAAAAGTACTAGTGGCTTTGTGTCCAGCAGGTCTCATCTCTCCCTAGCAGAGACAAACCCTGCAACTTTCACTGCTTGGTGCTGTATGGTCTGCTTATTCCAACCCTGTGGTTCTGTGTCTGGGAGCCTGGTTTGTGTTCACCACTTGTGTTCTGGGAAGCATAAGCTTCCACAGCTGTGCTGCTGCCCTGGCTTGCTGCCCTTGTGAACGGACCAGCCTCTTAAATGACCTCACCCTTCCCATCTATTGTGATAGTTCTTTTACTGTTACATTGCTTGGTTAAAAGCCCCCTTTTCTTCATCCCAGGGATGCAAGGATGGTTCAACATTCGCAAATCCATAAATGTAATACATCACATAAACAAAAGCAAAGACAAAAATCACATGATCATATCAATAGATGCAGAAAAAGCTTTTGATAAAGTACAACACCCATTTATGATAAAAACACTCAGCAAAGTGGGAATAGAGGGAGCATTCCTCAACATAATAAAAGCCATATATGAGAGACCTACAGCCAACATCATACTCAATGGGCAAAAACTGAAATCTTTCCCACTAAGATCAGGAACAAGACAAGGCTGTCCATTTTCACCACTTCTATTCAATATAGTATTGGAAGTCTTAGCCACAGCAATTAGACAAGAAAAGGAAATAAAAGGCATCCAACTGGGAAAGGAGGAAACAAAACTATCATTGTTTGCAGATGACATGATAGTGTACATAGAAAATCCTATAGACTCGGCCAAAAAGCTGCTCGACGTAATAAATGTATTTGGCCAAATAGCTGGATACAAAGTCAATATCCAAAAATCAAAGGCATTTTTGTATACCAACAGTGAAACAGCAGAAGCAGAAATCAAGAAAAAAATCCCATTCGATATAGCAAAAAGAAAAATAAAATACCTAGGAATAAACCTAACCAAGGAGATAAAAGACCTGTATGCAGAAAACTACACAACACTGAAGAAAGAAATCAAGGAAGACACAAACAAATGGAAGCATATACCATGTTCATGGATCAGAAGAATTAATATCATCAAAATGTCCATATTACCCAAAGCAATTTACAAATTCAATGCAATACCTATTAAAGATCCAATGGCATATTTCACAGACATAGAACAAACACTTCAAAAATTTATATGGAATCATAAACGACCCCGGATAGCGGCAGCAATTTTGAGAAAGAAGAGCAAAGTAGGAGGGATCACAATACCTGATACCAAACTGTATTACAAAGCCACTGTAATCAAAACAGCCTGGTACTGGCACAAGAACAGACACGTGGACCAGTGGAATAGAACAGAGAGCCCAGAAATAAACCCAAGTCTCTACAGTCAATTAATATTTGACAAAGGGGGCAGCAACATAAAATGGAGCAAAAATAGCCTCTTCAACAAGTGGTGCTGGGAGAACTGGACAGCTACATGCAAAAAAAATGAAACTCGAGCACCAACTTACACCATACACAAAAATAAATTCAAGGTGGATAAAAGATTTAAATATAAGCCATGACACCATTAAAATTCTAGAGGATAATATAGGCAGGAAAATCTCAGATATTTCACGCAGCAATATTTTTACTGATGTGTCCCCTAGAGCAAGGGACATAAAGGAAAGAATAAACAAATGGGATCTCATCAAAATAAAAAGCTTCTGCACAGTTAAAGAAAACAGTATTAAAATAAAAAGAGAGCCAACTGTATGGGAAAACATATTTGGCAATGATACCTCAGACAAGGGATTAATCTCCAAAATATATAAAGAACTTACAAGACTCTACTCTAAGAAGACAAGCAACCCAATTAAAAAATGGGCAAAGGATTTGAACAGACACTTCTCCAAGGAGGACATACAGAGGATCCAGAGACACATGAAAAGATGCTCGATATCTCTAGCTATCAGAGAGATGCAAATTAAAACTACAATGAGATACCACTTGACACCAGTCAGAATGGCCCTCATAAACAAAGCAACAAACAGCAAGTGTTGGAGAGGTTGTGGAGAAAAGGGGACCCTAGTGCACTGTTGGTGGGATTGCAGATAGGTACAACCACTATGGAAAACAGTATGGAATTTTCTCAGAAAACTAAAAATGGACATACCTTTTGACCCAGCAATTCCACTGCTTGGATTATATCCTAAGAATCCTGAAACACCAATCCAAAAGAAACTATGCACCCCTATGTTCATAGCAGCACAATTTACAATAGCCAAGTGCTGGAAGCAACCTAGGTGCCCATCAGTTAATGAATGGATCAAAAAACTGTGGTACATTTACACAATGGAATTCTATGCAGCAGAAAGAAAGAAGGAGCTCCTACCCTTTGCGACAGCATGGAAGGAATTGGAGAGTATCATGCTGAGCGAAATAAGCCAGGCAGTGAAAGACAAATACCATATGATCTCACCTTTAACAGGAAGCTAATCAACAAAACAAACAAACAAGCATAATATAAACAAAGACACTGAATTTGAGAACAGTCTGACAGTGTCCAGAGGGGGAGGGGAGGGAATTTCAGGGGAAAAGGGGAACGGTTTAGAGCAACAAGTATAAGGGACTCATGGACAAAAACTATGGGGGGTGGAAGTGGGAGGAAGGTGGGGAGGGCTGGGATGGTGGGCTGGGGCGGGGTAAAAGACAGAAAACTGTACAATATCAACAATTAAAAAATACTGATAAAAAAAAAAAGCCCCCTTTTCAAGTAACCTTCAGCTTATTTCAGGTGTCCTGTCCTTTCTTTAGTTTTATTCCCACATTGGTTCCAGGAGGAGGTGTGCGATATACCCTCCTACTCTGCGGCCATCTTCTTTTCTCTCCCACAGGAGGTTAACTTTTGTAGAATATATTGATGCTTCATTTGTGGCCTAGCACATTATCAATTTAGTAAATGTTTCTATTTTACTTGAAGATACTGTATATGTTCTAATTATTGAGGATAAATTTCTCTACGTGTCTGTTTAATTAATATTATGCAAATCGTCTAAATATGTCTTATTTTTCTACTGCTTGCTATGCTCGATTGCTTTCTGAAAAGTATGTTCAAATCACCAATTAGTGTTGTGAATTTAATAATCTTAGCGTGGGCTTTATTTAATTTAAAACTATACCATTAGACACACATGCATTTCTTTTGCCAATATATAATATGTCCCCAAGACCATGACTTTTCATTTGAATTTTGTTTTGCCAGTTATTGATGTTGCCACGTTGGCTTTCTTTCCCTTGATATTCACCCAGGGTGTCTATCCATGCTTTTATGTCCAATATTTATGAATTTTTTTGTAATATCTCCAGTAGTAAATGTACTGCTGGATCTTATTTGAACAATGTATTCTAGGACTTTACCTTTTTTTAATACTCACCTGAGAATACATTTATTGATTTTAGAGAGAGAGGGAGGAAGAAAGAGGGAGAGGAAGAGAGAGAAAGAGAGTGGGGGGAGATGTGAGAGAGAAACATAGATCACTTGCTTCTGGTACACATCCTGACCTGGGGTAAAACCCACAGCTTAGATATGTGCCCTGAACGTGGATCAAACACACAACCTTTTGGTGTATGGGACAATGCTTCAACCAGCTGAGCGCCCCCAGCCAGGGCAGCTATCCCATTCTTTTCTTTAGTATTCCTTTGTTGTATAATGATGCAGATCCCTTTTGCATGTACTCCTTGTGCTGTTATTTCTTTGTGAATTGTGTTTTCAAGGTTTATATCCATTTAAAATCTCTTCGAATTTTTATGATTGAGATTTACCTCTTTATGGTTTATTTATTGAGGTGTCAGACCTTTAGAGGGGAGCAGAGGGTATGATGCAGAGGATAAAAGTGCCTTGGAATGGGACCTAGAATGGAGGAAAGAGAAGAGGGGCATCCTCATGAAGGGGTAGTCAAGCATGGGGTGTCACAGCCAGGGGAGGTGAGGCAGGCACCTCCAAGGACAAGCGGGGGAAGCTACCTGGTTCCGGGAGCCAAGGTTCACCCATGATGATGAGAATGACCACATGAGGGAGGCCGTTTGACCTGGGGAATCAGAGGCCCAGCAAGAGAAGAAGGGCTTCCTCTCAGATGGGTGCCCCGGGTGGCGTATCAGAGCTCAAGCAGTGTCCACATGTGGAGCAATCTGTTGCAGAGTACCAGGGCCTCATCAGGATATGGTGGGCATCCACAGGTGGGGTGGCCTGGTGATTGCTGTAGCCCAAGTGGGGTAAGGAGAACATCCTTAGCCAGGGGAAGGTTTGGTGGCAGACATAAAGCATTGGTTCCATAAGGGAAATGATCAAAGAAGTAAATATATTAAGGATAAAGGGAAACACGTTCAGCACAGTCAGCAAAAGGAGGCATAAACATAGAAAGGGAAAAATACCCTGTTGTGTTGGACTAGAATAGGATATATCATTATGAATTCAAGGTACCCAGTATATGTAGATAATATGTACACACACACACACACACACACACACACACACACACACACACACACTGCATATATTCCCTAGTTCTGTTCACTGAGGAGCCTGGTAGCTGTGACACTCATAACAGGGGGCACACCTAGTGCACAGAGCTTGACTTCTAAGCCACATTTTAAACTAAGAACCGTGGTTCTTTAGATAAATGGCCACTGGAGAGCTGGGGCAGCAGGAGTACAACATGAGCCTGGGGTACATGGTTGTGTCAGAAAGTAAGGTATTTCTCAAAGATTGATGTGGTTATGTGAAAATAGAGTCACTGAGTTCATTTCATCCACGACTTGGTAGCATGAGCTGTATTAACACACAGAGGTGTGTTATTGAGGCAGCTGTTTTGTGCTATTCTTTGTCCTGGATAAAGGTTTGCCAACACCTGGACTCGCTCAACTTCTAGAGTTCACAACACTAAACTTTTCTAACCCCTGTTTTCATCAGCCTGTCCTGCAATATTGACCCAGTTAATGTTTATTTGGTAGTTACTGATTAAGGTAAGTCACGACACACTGAACCATACACAGTACTCACTCAATAGGTGCTGTGGAACTTGCTTGAACTGACTGTTTACTTGTAAGAAAGTGTGCAAAACTCTGTGTCCTTGGACACAGTGCTGAAACTTCATGGCCAGCTGCCTCATGCTTCAAATGGGCATAGTTTTACCTTCAGCAAAGGTAATTGAGTGTATCAAAAGAGATGTGATGGATGTGAAAATTCTGTAACTTGTCAGTCTGCCTGTTAACATGAGGATGAAACATTGTGTAAATGGGGTCTTGACAAGTCCTAGTTTTTCTTACTAAAGGAGCTTAGACACAATCATAGTAATGTAGTTAGGACAAACATGTTGGTGTCTTTACAGAGTATGCCTTTGTACAAGCATTACCATTAGTGATCTAGTAAGATATATCATTGAAGTGATATGTGGGTCCTCATGGTCATTAAATGTTCCTTAATCAGGTCTGTGTGTTATACTGGTTCATGCTGCGGGTTTGTCCACTGAAGTCCCTGTCTTCCACCTCCATAGAATGCATACCCGAGGTCCTGTCTAAAATCCCCCTTCTTTGCTGTGCATATGTCATTCCATTATTCCTGGCAATGACAGGCCAACAAGCCCATGGAAATAATGAATTTGGGGCCCAGGATTCTCTTAGGAATACAAAGGGCAAGGATGACACTTCGCCTCTGAGAATGGAGCCATCATTTGAAGAGTACACACCTAGTGTTCTGTGTAATGTCCCTCGATTTGTATTTGCCTAATCATTTCCTCATTATTAGGTTCAGGTCATGCCTTTCTGAGGGGAGTATTGTGTACACTATGTTGTGCAACCAGCAGAGAGGATCAAGAAGCACTTGATTTAAGTTTGCCTGACTGGTGGTGATGTTTGCTTTGGTTAATGTTCTGGCTACAAAATATCAGTAATTCATGAGGAGAGCATTTGAGATGCTGTGAATATCCAGTACCAATGAAATTTTCCATTGATTTCAGAACTTATGAAAGCAATTTCTCTAAATGAATTATTGTTCCAATAGTGCCAAAATGGTGATTTTCTAACACTATTCCTTTTATGTATATTAGCTGGCATTTAATGTAAAGAGTAGCTTTCCATTGT
The DNA here is from genome assembly GCA_039655065.1 of Glossophaga mutica. Taxonomy (NCBI): domain Eukaryota; kingdom Metazoa; phylum Chordata; class Mammalia; order Chiroptera; family Phyllostomidae; genus Glossophaga; species Glossophaga mutica. The sequence continues at coordinate 151,082,219 of CM077307.1, forward strand.
CCCTTCTGCACTTTTCTATTGTATCTTATTTGATGGCTTACCAGTTGCAACTCTGTGGTAGCATAATTATCGCCCCCCAAAAATGTCCACACTCTAACCCCCTAACCTGCATATATTATCTTAGGTAGCAAAAGGGATTTTGCCTTTGTGATGAAGGTTAGAGATCCTGAGATAGGAAGATTATCTGGGATAATCTTGCCTAATCACCTGCATCTGTACAAGCAAGAAGCCTTCCTGACTCTGGGCAGACAGAGAAGATGGAAGAATGGCCACAGAAATGAGACATGAGAAGGACTTGTTCCTTCTTACTGCTAGATTGGTGTATGGAAAAGGTGGCCACAAGCCAAGGAATGTGGACAGTCTCTAGAAGCTTGAAAAGGCATAAACTAATGCAGCCTTGCCAATACTATGAATCTTAACCCAGTGAGGTGTACGCTAGATTTTTGAAAAACAGACTTGTAAGATAATAATTTTAACCTGCTATATTTGTGGTAATTGTTACAGCAACAATAGAAATCTAATACAAACATTTTGTTATCTGGAGGTTGCTAGGAGGATATATATAATTTATCACAGTCTACCTTCAAACAATATTATACTGCTTTACAAATATTCTAAGCTCCTTACCCAGTATAGTTTCATTTTCCTGCCTCCAGCATTTTGGTTTCTGTCACATTTTTATACCTCCATGTATTAGAGATCACACAATATCTAACACATTATAATTGTTTTGGCAGTAAACAATTTATAATGTACAATTTACAATTTATAGTAAGGAATTGTCTTTTAAAGATATGTTTAGAACAGAGGAAAAAGTCATTTATATTCACCCACATATTTTCCACTTTAGTGTTTTGGTGTGGATCCAGATTCTCATCTGGTACTTTCTCCTTCAGCCTAAAGGACATCATGGATCATTGTTTGCGAAGGTAGTTGTAATGAAGGTGTATTGTTCTGTCAGATTTTGTATGACTGAAAGACTCTTCAACTCACTTTTATTTTTGAACAATATTTTCATTTCCCATGGAATTCTAGAATTCAATGCTATTTTTCAGTGCTTTAACAAATTTCTTCATTTTTCTCTCACTTGCATTATTTCCAGCAAGAAGTCTGATCTGAACTCATTTTTGTTCCAATGAAAGTAATGGGTTACCTCACAGCCCCTTTGGTTGCTTTTAAAATTATCTTATGGGAAACAGTATGGAATTTCCTCAGAAAACTAAAAATGGAACTGCCTTTTACCCAGCAATTTCACTGCTGAGATTATATCCTAAGAACCCTGAAACACCAATCTGAAAGAACCGATGCACCCCCATGTTCATAGCAGCACAATTTACAATAGCCAAGTGCTAGAAGCAACCTAAGTGCCCATTAGTAAATGAATGGATCAAAAAACTATGGTACATTTACACAATGGAATTCTATGCAGCAGAAAGAAAGAAGGAGCTCCTACCATTTGCTACAGCATGGATGGAACTGGAGAGCATTATGCTAAGTGAAATAAACCAGGCAGTGAAAGGAAAATACTATAAGATATCCCCTTTAACAGGAACCTAATCAACAAAACAAACAAACAAGCATAATATAACCAAAGACAGTGAAATTGAGAATAGGCTGACAGTGACCAGAGGGGAGAGGGGAGGGAATTTCAGAGAAAATGGGTGAAGGGTTTGCAGGAACAAGTATAAAGGACACATGGACAATAACAAGGAGGGGTGGAAATGGGAGGATAGGTGGGGAGGGCTAGGGGGAGGGCTGGGATGGGGGTAAAAGGCAAAAAACTGTACTTGAACAACAATTTTTATAAAACCAAAAAACTATGGTACATTTACACAATGAAACACTACACAACAGAAAGAGAAAAAGAAGGAGCACCTACCCTTTGGGCCAGCATGGATGGAACTGGGAAGCATTATGCTAAGTGAAATAATCTAGGCAGTTAAAGAAAAAAAACACATGCTCTCACCTTTAAATGGAACCTAATCAACAAAACAAACAAGCAAGCAAAATAGAACCAGAGACACTGAAATTAAGAACAAACTGACAGTAAGGGGGGAAAGGGCGAAGGGTTTTCAGAAACAACTATAAAGGACACGTGGACAAAACCAAGGTGGGAGGGAATCAGGGGAGGGAGGTGAGGATGGCTGGGGTGAGGGAGAGTAGTGGAGGGAGAAGTCAGACAACTGTACAAAAATAAAATTTAAAAAAAGGAGATCTTATGACTGGTTTAAGTTTATTTAATAACAAGGTGCATTAGTATAGTTTTCTTCATGCTTTTTGTGCTTGCTGTTTGTTGAGTTTCTTGGATTTCAAATTTAGAAAAATTATCGTCATTACTCTTCAAATGTTTATTCTCCCCCTGCCTCATTTGGAGTCTACAATTACACATATTTTACGCCACTTGAAGTTGTCCCATAGCTCATTTACTCTCTGGCCATTTTATTTCAGTCATTTTTCTCTTGGTTTCATGTGCAAGAGTTTTGTAGAGTTTTTGTTGTTGTCATTGTTGTTAACCTTCACGTTAACTAATCTGTTCTGCAGGCTAATCTGCTGATAATTCTACCCATCACATTTTCTATTTCACACAGCAGTTTTCATCCCTAGAAATTTAATTTAAATCTTTCTCATATATTCTCTTTCTCTAAGCAATACGATCAATCTTTTCTCTGCTAACCTAAACACAGGTAACATAGTTATTCTAACTCTCTTACTGGCCTTGTCAAGAATTCAATTGTGTGGAGTTTTAAGTACTACTTCTATTGATTATTCTTGCTTTTCACCATGGGTCCTATTTTTCTGCTTGTTGACAGCCTTGGCAACTTTTGTTTAGATGCCAAACATTACATTTTTAGAGTAAGGCTATAGGATATTTGTATATTCTTATAAAACTTTGTGTGCTTAATTCTGAGATATGGTTAGGTTACTCAGAAACAATATGGTCCTTGTCAGGGTTGTGTTTAAGCTTTATTGGAGACTACCAGAGCAGCTGTTAGCCTTATTTTGCCCCACTACTGAGGCCATATCCTTCTGAGTGTTCTACTTGTTGTCTAGTGAATTTGAGGATTTTCACTCTGGTGATGGTTACAGAGACTAATGCAGGTGCTACCTGAGCCTCAGAATCACTCCCTATTATCCTTTGGTGGTTATTTCTTTGATTTCAGATGGCTTCCTCACACACATAAGCTGATCAATACTCAGCCATAGACCTGATGGTCATCTGTGAAGAATTTGGGAGTTCTCTCTCTGTGCACTTCTCTGTTGTCCTGCAGTCTTCCCAGTGAACTCCAGCTGCCTGGGCTCCCCAGATTCCCCACTCCTTGATTTCCTCAGCTCAAGAATACCTCCAGATTCCACCAGAAATGGCCCACAGGTTGGACACTTTCCATAGATTATGAGTCAGGGTGAATATAGGTCTTATCTTGTTGGTTTCTTCTCTTTCAGGGACCACTACCCCATGATAATTGATGTCCAATGTTTGAAAATGGTTTCATATATTTTGTATGCTTTATAATTACTTCAGGCAGGAATGTAACTATGGTCCCATATTGTTATTATTCCATATTGCCTGGAGCAAGGGTAGACATTTAAACTCAGACTGCAGTATGTGATCTCTAAAATTCTGTCTCAGACTTCTGGCCAAGATGGAGGCATAGGTGGACACACTGTGCCTCCTCTCACAACCAAAATTAAAGACAACAAATATTTAGAAACAAGAAAACATCCAGAACTGATAGAAAATGAACTGTATGGAAGTCCAACAACCATTCATCCAGACCGGTAAGAGGGGCGGAGCCACAGCAGAAAAAGGTGGAGGTGCAACCCAGGGACGCAGGCAGCAGTGGCTGGCAGTTCCCAGGTGCACAGGTGGTGGCCGGCGGACCCCAGGCATGGGGTGGCAACTGTGCAGACGCAGTGAGGCCGCACAAGGAGGCTGGCTGACCAGGTGATCCGACATTCATGCACAAATAATTCAGGAGAAGGGGAAGCAGCAGAAGGGACTGGAATCCAAGAGAGAGCAAAGCAAACGCCATTGTTCCCTCTTGAACCCCGCCCCCACATACAGCGTCACAACTCAGTGACTGGGCCACCCCACACTGGGGAACATCTAAGGCTCCACCCCTCACTACGTAACACACTTGAACAGACCAAAAAAAAAAAACCACCAAAAATGGCTCAAACAGGAGAACAAATCAAAGCTCTAGAGCCAATTCCTCTAAGCGATGAAGAGATAGCCAACCTATCAGATGCACAGTTCAAAGCACTGGTCATCAGGATGCTCATAAAATTGGTTGATTTTGCTCACAAATTAGATGAACAAATGCAGGCTACAATAAATGAAATGAAGGAAAATGCATGGGGAATCTATAGAGATGGGAGGAAAACTCATTTTTCTTACATTCTGTCCCATGCCCTTGGGTGTCCCACTTGCACAGTAGAACTGGAGGTCTTTTGTACCCCACATAACACAGGATAAGGGCAGTAGTGGAAATGCTGACAGATGGTTGTCTGTATAGTTCAGGATTTGGAAGACATCTAAAGTTCTGAGGCTGCTCTTGATCTTGCCTGTTATTAGTTGGTTTTGATTCTCCCAGTGGAGCTCTCTGATGTTGGAGGAAAAGACTTCCTGTGGGAGACCCTTCTGCATGGCATGGGCCAAGATCCCACTCAGAGATGCACAAGACCCACGCCTACAGATAGGTTCTCTCATGGGAAATCAGGTTTGCAATATATCTAAGCCGCTTTGAGTCTTGCTTTTGCTGAAACTCCCTCACCCTGGATTGGGATATCAAGTGCTTATTGTAACTTCCCAAAATCCATGCTAAACCTTGCAAGGACCAGGGTAACCGGTTCAACCACTTTTCTCTTTTCATTTGCTAATATTCTTCTTCTGTGCTGCGATTAGTGGCATTGGCTCCTTTGTCTGTAAAGGGTAACCACCTATAGCGAACCTGTGCATAGTGAGTGAGGACCATCATGTAATGTGACCAGAAATAAAATAAAGGCCTGTCATGGTGGAGGCTGCAGCTTTTGCTCCCCTTGAGAGAAAAGCCATGCTGTCTTTTTCCTCCACCAGACTCGGTAGTCTGTGTGAATGTTTTATTTCATTCATAATGACGCAGCCAGTGTCTGCATCACCTTCCTTCTTAGGCTTCTTTTGAAACGTAGTAGAATGATGTGTTCAACTCCTCACATTATGATCCTTCAAAATTTCTAAGTTCTTTTTCAATGTCACTTCTAAATTTTTGTCAGTTGTGGTGGACTAAATACCAAAGCTGATTTTTCTTTCCACAGACTTCTAGGCATGACACAAATGTGCACATATAAATGAATATCCACACACAAACACAGATGTACCTGTATTTGTTCTAAAATATACAAGTGCATTGGAAAAGAAAAATCCAAATTTCATAAAAATATCTTGAGAAAACCAAAATAGAAAAGAACAGACAGAAACAACAAAATCAAAGGACATTAATATCTCAAAAGCTGAGGATACCAAGATTACACAAAGCCGGAAAGGGATGCAGGGGTCCTATCTGTGATGCCATGGGCAGAAAACCACAGGAGGCATGAAAACCTAAAAAGACAGTCCCCAGTCACTCCTCTTTCCAGGACTCCTGTAGAAAAACGTTTATTTTGATAAAACAAGTCCATGGTAGGACTGAGTCTTAGGACTGAGAGGCTAGGGAATTTCTGCTTGGATTCTGAAACAGCAGAGAAAAAAAAGGAGGGGAAGGAGGCATCAACATTAGGATGGTTTTAGGTGGAGGGAGGGAGGTTGTGCCTCTCAATCCCATGGCCCAGGAGGATTACACTGAGGAGACTGCCCAGAATCGAACTTAGCATACTATAGACTTCAACAGATCAAACAATGGAGTTAGACCTTCTATTCACACTTTGACTCTGTCACGGAATGGCCTTCTGATTTTGCACATGTTAATACACATGCTTGTGCCTCAGTGTCCTCATCAGTTAAGTGAGGGTGAATTAAATTGTACAACATCATTGAATTAAAAGGACTGAGCAAATTGTTTTCATATGAGGACAGAACCTACCACATCATGAATACTTCAGAATTATATGATTGTGAAAATTGTTTTTACCTTTTGCATATCTGTCCATTGTAAAAGTGCACCATAATGTACATTACACCTCCAGTAGCACTTTAATTTTTTTCCAATCTGCTATGAATAATCATAAAATGAACACCTACATACATATTGATCAAGGTACACATTCAAGAATAGCTGTGAAATAAATGCCTAAGGAGTGGAATTGCTGGAAGAATGGGTATGTGCAGTTACATTTAACAGATATGATCAAACTGTCCTTCAGAGAGAATGCATGAATTCACACTCCCACAAACTATTCATTTTTCATTCACGTATTCAGGTAGTCATTCATTTGTCAAGTATTTATTGAGCTTGTACGTGCCAGGTACCTCTCAAGTGATTGATATTTATTAGTGAGCAAAACAAAGTTCCTTGTTCACATAGAATATAGATTTTAGTGAATGGTAGGTACATACTAGTAATTCATTGTGGTTTTACTATTTTTCCCACATAACTAAAAAAGTTGCGTACCCTTTCTCGTATTTATTGACCACTTGAAAATCCTCTTTTGTGAAGTGACTATTCAAACATTTTGCCCATTTAAAAATACCTGAGGTGTCTTTGTGAGTTTTCTTTTTTAGTTCTTTACAAAATCTGAATATAAGTCCTTTCGTGGATATATTCATTGCAAATACTTTTCTTAGTGTGCATCTTCCCTTTTGATTATCTTAAATGGTATCTTATGATGAATAGATAGAAGTTTCCATATTAATTTAAAGAAAGACCTATTTGTCTATCTCTTATCATTAGTGCTTTTGTGGCCTATTTTTTGAAAAATCTTTGCAGGGTTCTAAGTCATAAAGACATTGTCTTACATCTCACACTGGAGGCTTTATAGTTTTTAAAGGATGGGAAGAATTAGAAGAAACAGCTCAGAAATGCCATTCCTGCTGTTAAGAAACAGGTGGATAACGGCTAAAACACTGGTTGCACAGCAGCTGGCTCCTTCAGATGAGGCTAGCAAAACTGGCTCAGTGGCTGGCAGCTTCTCCTTCTTCAGATTGGAATGAAACAGACTTCATAGGAGGGTGATACAGAGCCTAACCCACTGAGAAGTGGGGTGGTGTCAATGTCCTTCGGATCAACCATAGATTTCAAGGTAAAATGCTGTAATATGTGGGTCAGTAGTAAAAACAGCTCCATGCAGGCTAGGCCTTCACCAGCACAAACTCTTTTTTCTAAAAATGACACAAATTAAGTATTCATTTTATTCTGTTCCTGAGTTAGCACACAGGCTTAAAAATATGGAATAACGACAGTGTGGTAATTGTAGTGGGGAGGAGTGTGGGTGGAAGTGAAAGAAGGTATGGGGGATAAATGATAATAGAAAAAACAATAAAAATTACATATTAAAAATGGAATGAATTCATAAGTAAATAAGTATATTAATTAAAGACTAACCTATTTCTCTCATCTACATCCAAAATGGGTTCTCTTCATTTCCTCAGCACATAGTTTTAATAAATATATTTTATTGATTATACTATTATAATTTCCCCAACATTTTCTTCTCTGCCCTCCTCCACCCAGTACTCTCATTCCCTCCATCATTACCTCCCTGCCCTTAGTTCACATCCAGGAGTCATGCATATAAGTTCTTTGGCTACTCCATTATCTCTACTATTCTTTTTTTTTTAAAATATATTTTATTGATTATGCTATTACAGTTGTCCCATTTCTCCCCCATCATTCCCCTCCACCCTACACACCCTCTCCCACCCACATTCCCCCCTTTAGTTCATGTCCATGTGTCATAAGTTTTCTAGCTTCTACATTTCCCATACTATTCTTGCCCTCCCCCTGTCTATTTTTTCCCATTATCTATGCTACTCATTCTCTGTACCTTTTCCCCCTCTTTCCTCCTCCCATGCCCCTGTTGCTAACCCTCCATATGATCTCCATTTCTGTGGTTCTGTTCCTGTTCTAGATGTTTGCTTAGTTTGCTTTTGTTTTAGGTGTGGTTCTTGATAGCTGTGAGTTTGCTGTCTTTTCACTGTCATATTTTTATCTTCTTTTTCTTAGATAAGTCCCTTTAACATTTCATAGAATAAGGGCTTGGTGATGATGAACTCCTTGAACTTGACCTTATCTGAGAAGCACTTTATCTTCCCTTCCATTCTAAATGACAGCTTTGCTGGATAGAGCAATTTTGGATGTAGGTCCCTGCTTTTCAAGATTTCAAATATTTCTTTCCAGCCGCTTCTTGCCTGTAAGGTCTCTTTTGAGAAATCAGCTGACATCTGATGGGAACTCCCTTGTATGTGACTGTCCCCTTATCCCTTGCTGCTTCTAGAATTCTCTGCTTCATTTGAATCTTGGATAATGTAATTACGATGTGCCTTGGTGTGTTCCTCCTTGGGTCCAACTTCTTTGGGACTCTCTGAGCTTCCTGGATGTCCTGGTAGTCTATTTCCTTTGCCAGATTGGGGAAGTTCTCCTTTATTATTTGTTCAAATAAGTTTTCCACTTGTTGCTCTTCTTCTTCCCCTTCTGGGACCCCTATAATTCGGATGTTGGGACGTTTAATGATGTCCCGAAGGTTCCTAAGCCTCTCCTCATTTTTTTGAATTCTTGTTTCTTCCTCGTTTTCTGTTTGGTTGTTTCTTTCTTCCTTCTGGTCCACTCCATTGATTTGAGTCCCAGTTTTCCTTCCATCTCTATCGGTTCCCCATGCATCTTCCTTCATTTCACGGATTGTAGCCTGCATTTTTTCATCTAGTTTGTGAGCAAAATCAACCAATTCTGTGAGCATTTTGATGACCAGTGCTTTGAACTGTGCATCTGACAGGTTGGCTATCTCTTCACTGCTTAGAGGAATTGGCTCTGGGGCTTTTATTTGTTTTCCAGTTTGAGCCATTTTTGGTGGGTTTTTTTTTGTTGTTGTTGCTTTGGTTTTAGTCTGGTCTCGGCTATTACGTAGTGGGGGTGGAGCCTTAGGTGTTCCTCAGGGTGGGGCAGCCCAGTCGCCGGGTTGTGACGCTATAGGCTATAGGTGGGGGCGGGGTCTGAGAAGGAGCAATGGTGCCTGCTCCGCTCTCTCCTGGACTCCGGCCCTTTCCGCTGCTTCCCCTTCACCTGGATTATCTGCGCACGCGCGCGTACTGTTACGTAGTGAAGAGTGGAGCCTCTGGTGCTCCCCAGTGCAGGGCAGCCCAGTCGCTGGGTTGTGACGCTATAGGTGGGAGCGGGGTCTGAGAGGGAACAATGGTGCCTGTTCTGCTCTCTCCTGGACTCCAGTCCTTTCTGCCGCTTCCCCTTCACCTGGATTATCTGCGCACACGCGGGTGCTGTCACGTAATGGAGCCTCAGGCGCTCCCCAGTGCGGGGGCAGCCCAGTCGCTGGGTTGTGACGCTGTATGTGGGGGCGGGGTCCGAGAGGGAACAATGGCGCCTGCTCCGCTCTCTCCTGGATTCAGTCCCTTCCGCCACTTCCCTCTGCCTGGACCGTCTGTGCGCGCAAATGTGGGACCACCTGGTCAGCCAGCCACCTTGTGCAGCCTCGCTGGGTCTGCACAGTTGCCCCCTGTGCCTGGGATCTGCCAGGTGCTGCCTGCGGGCCCGGGGACCACCAGCCGCCACCTGTGCACCTGGGAACTGCCAGCCGCTGCTGTTTGCGTTCCGGGTCTGCACCTCCACTTTCTCCTGCCGTGACTCCGCCCCTCTTACCGGTCTGGATGAATGGTTGTTGGACTTCCGTACAGTTCAAATTTCTATAAGTTCTGGTTGTTTTCTTGTTTCTAAATATTTGTTGTCCTTAATTTTGGTTGTGAGAGGAGGCACAGTGTGTCCGCCTACGCCTCCATCTTGGCCGGAAGTCTATCTCTACTATTCTTAACATGCCCCTTTCTATTTTGTACCTACCAATTTGTGATTCTTAAGCCCTGCACTTTTCTTCCCATGTCTCCCCTTTTCCCTCCCAAATTATATCTCTCCAAATGATCTCCACATCTATGATTATGTTCTTTTCCTGCGTATTTGCCTAGTTTGTTATTTGGAATAAATTATTGATAGTTGTGAATTTATTGCCATTCTAATGTTCATTGTTTTGATCTTTTTCTTACATAAAACCCTTTAGCATTTCATATAATAATGGTTTGAGGATGATGAACTTCTTTAGTTTTGCCTTGTCTGAGAACCATATTATCTACCCTTCAATTCCAAAGGATGGCTCTGCTGGGTAGAGTAATTTAGGCTGTAGGTCCTTGCTTTTCATCGCCTTCAACACTTCTTGCCAGTCCCTTCTAGCCTGCAAAGTTACTTTTGAGATCAGCTGACAGTTCTGGGAGAAGTCTTTGCAGGTAACTCTCTCCTTTTCTCTTGCTGCTTTTAAGATTCTCTCTTTTTCTTTAATCTTTTGCATTTTAATTATGAAGTGGCTTGGTCTGGCCCTCTTTGGGTCCATCCTGTTTAGAAATTTCTGTGCTTCCTGAACTTGTACGCCTATCACCTTCACCAAATTAGGGAAGTTTCCTTTCATTATTTTTTCAAATATGTTTTCCATTGTTTGCTCTTCCTCTTCTCCTTCTGCCCCTGTGATTCAGATGTAGGTACATTTAAAGATGTCCCAGAGGTTCCTAAGCCTATCCTCATGGTTGTTGTTTAATTCTTTTATTTTCCTGCTGTTCTGAGTGAATGCTTTTTCCTTCCTTGAATTCCAAATCAATGATTTGATTCTTGGCTTCATCCTCTCCACTGTTGGTTCCCTGTAGATTTTTCTTTATTTCTAATGCCATGTTCATTTCTGCTTGGGTCTTCTTTTTAATATATTTTATTGATTATGCTATTACAGTTGTCCCATTTCTCCCCCATCATTCCCCTCCACCCTGCACACCCCCTCCCACCCACATTCCCCCCTTTAGTTCATACTCATGTGTCATAAGTTCTTTAGCTTCTACATTTCCCACACTATTCTTGCCCTCCCCCTGTCTGTTTTCTACCCACCATCTATGTTACTTATTCTCTGTACCTTTTCCCCCTCTCTCTTCCTCCCACGCCCCTGTTGCTAACCCTCCATATGATCTCCATTTCTGTGGTTCTGTTCCTGTTCTAGCTGTTTGCTTAGTTCACTTTTGTTTTAGGTGTGCTTGTTAATATCGGTGAGTTTGCTGTCTTTTTACTGTCATATTTTTTATCTTCTTTTTCTTAGATAAGTCCCTTTAACATTTCATAGAATAAGGGCTTGGTGATGATGAACTCCTTGAACTTGACCTTACCTGAGAAGCACTTTATCTGTCCTTCCATTCTAAATGACAGCTTTGCTGGTAGAGCAATTTTGGATGTAGGTCCCTGCTTTTCAAGTCTTCAAATATTTCTTTCCAGCCGCTTCTTGCCTGTAAGGTCTCTTTTGAGAAATCAGCTGACAGTCTGGTTGGAACTCCTTTGTAGGTGACTGTCCCCTTATCCCTTGCTGCTTCTAGAATTCTCTCCTTCATTCGAATATTGGCTAATGGAATTATGATGTGCCTTGCTGTGTTCCTTCTTGGGTCCAACTTCTTTGAGACTCTCTGAGCTTCCTGGACTTCCTAGAAATCTATTTCCTTTGCCAGATTGCGGAAGTTCTCCTTTATTGTTTGTTCCAATAAGTTTTCTACTTGTTGCTCTTCTTCTTCCCCTTCTGGTAGCCCTATAATTCAGATGTTGGGACATTTAACGATGTCCCGGAGGTTTCTCAGCCTCTCCTCATTTTTTTTGAATTCTTCTTTCTTCCTCGTTTTCTGTTTGCTTGTTTCTTTCTTCCTTCTGGTCCACTCCATTGATTTGAGTCCCAGTTTTCCTTTCATCTCTATCGGTTCCCCATGCGTCTTCCTTCATTTCATGTATTGTAGCCTGCATTTGTTCATCTAATTTGTGAGCAAAATCAACCAATTCTGTGAGCATCCTGATGACCAGTGCTTTGAACTGTGCATCTGATAGGTTGGCTATCTCTTCACGGCTTAGAGAAATTGACTCTGGGGTTTTCATTTTTTCTCCGGTTTGAGCCATTTTTGGTGGGGTTTTTGTTGTTGTTGTTGTTGTTGTTTTGGTTTTAGTCTGGTCTCGGCTGTTACATATGAGGGGTGGAGCCTTAGGTGTTCCTCAGCGTGTGGCAGCCCAGTTGCTGGGTTATGACGCTATAGGTGGGGGCGGGGTCCGAGAGGGAAGAATGGCGTCTGCTCCGCTCTCTCCTGGATTCAGTCCCTTCTGCCACTTCCCCTTTGCCTGGACCATCTGTGGGTGCGAATGTGGGACCATCTGGTCAGCCAGCCACCTTGTGCGGCCTCTCTGGGTCTGCACAGTTGCCCCCCTGTGCCCAGGGTCTGTCAGCCGCCACCTGTGCACCTGGGAACTGCCAGCCACTGCTGCCTGTGTTCCTGGGACCGCATCTCCACTTTTTCCTGCCTCGACTCCGCCCCTCTCACCAGTCTGGATGAATGGTTGTTGGGCTTCCGTGCAGTTCAATTTCCTATCAGTTCTGGTTGTTTTCTTGTTTCTAAATATTTGTTGTCCTTAATTTTGGTTGTGAGAGGAGGCAGTGTGTCTGCCTGCACCTCCATCTTGGCTGGAAGTTGCTTGGGTCTTTTTTATGCCACTGAAGTACCCAGTGAGTTACTGGAGCATCCCGATAACCAGTGTTTTGAAGTGTACATCTGATAGTTAGCTTTTCTCTATTTCATTTAGTTCTTTTCTGGAATTTTTTTCTGTTGTTTGATTTGAGCCATACTTCTTTGTATTCTCATTTTGGCCATCTCCCAGAGTTTATTTCTGTGTATTAGGTAGAACTGCTTTGACTCCCTATCTTCGTGTTGCCTGTGGTAGAAATGTGTACTTGTTAATTTACATGTGATACATTTCTTCCTCTCTGTCTTTTTTTATGCTCACCTGAGAATATGTTTATTGGTTTTAGAGAGAGAGGAAAGGAGAAAGAGAGATTTGAGAGAGAAACATCGATCAGTTGCCTCCTATACACATCCTAACCCAGAGTTCAACCTGGTACCTAGGTATGTACCCTGACCAGGGATGGAACCCACAACCTTTTGGTGTATGTGACAATGCTTCAAACAACTGAGCCCCCAGCCAATGCTGGTATCCCATTTTTTTCATTAATATTACTTTGGTATATAATGATGTTGATCACTTTTGCATGTCCTCCTTGTGCTTTTATTTCTTTGTGAATTGGATTTCAATGTTTATGTCCATTTAAAATTTCTTTGTACTTTTATGGTTGAGATTTACCTATTTATTATTTATTTATTAGGTTGTCAGAACTTGAGAGTGGAGCAGATGGTATTGATGCAGAGGATAAGGCTGCATTGCAATGGGACCTAGAGTCAAAGAGAGGGAAGAGGGCATCTCATGAAGGGACAGTAAAGCATGGGGTGTCACAGCCAGGAGAGGTGAGGCAGGCACCTCCAAGGACAGGTGGGGGAAACTGCCTGGTTCAGGAAACCAAAGTTTTCCTATGCTGATGAATGTGGCCACACGAGGATGGCTATTTGACCTGGGGAGTCAGAGACTGAGTAGTGCCCACATCTGGAGTAGTCTGTTGTGCAGTATTGGGCCACATCAGGATGAGGTGGGCATCCACAGTTGGGTGGCCTGGTGTGATTGTTGTAGCCCAGGTAGGGTAAGAAGAACATCCTTACCCAGAGGAGGGTATATGGCAGACATAAAGGATTCATTCTATTAGGGAAATTATCAAATAAGTAAATATATTAAGGATAAAAGTAGACAAGTTCATCATTGTCAGCAAAGGGAGGTATAAATACAGAAAGGGTAAAAAACCCTGTTGTGTTGAACTAGAATAGGATATATCATTATGAATTCAAGGTACCCAGTATATGTAGATAATATGTACACACACACACACACACACACACACACACAGTGCATATATTCCCTAGTTCTGTTCACTGAGGAGCCTGGTAGCTGTGACACTCATAACAGGGGGCACACCTAGTGCACAGAGCTTGACTTCTAAGCCACATTTTAAACTAAGAACTGCAGTTCTTTGGAGAAATGGCTACTGGAGAGCTGGGGCAGCAGGAGTGCAACATGAGCCTGGGGTACATGGTTGTGTCAGAAAGTAAGGTATTTCTCAAAGATTGATGTGGTTATGTGAAAATAGAGTCACTGAGTTCATTTCATCCATGACTTGGTAGCATGACTGTGAGAACACAGAGCTGTGTTATTGAGGCAGCTGTTTTGTGCTATTCTTTGTCCTGGATAAAGGTTTGCCAACACCTGGACTCGCTCAACTTCTAGAGTTCACAACACTAAACTTTTCTAACCCCTGTTTTCATCAGCCTGTCCTGCAATATTGACCCAGTTAATGTTTATTTGGTAGTTACTGATTAAGGTAAGTCACGACACACTGAACCATACACAGTACTCACTCAATAGGTGCTGTGGAACTTGCTTGAACTGACTGTTTACTTGTAAGAAAGTGTGCAAAACTCTGTGTCCTTGGACACAGTGCTGAAACTTCATGGCCAGCTGCCTCATGCTTCAAATGGGCATAGTTTTACCTTCAGCAAAGGTAATTGAGTGTATCAAAAGAGATGTGATGGATGTGAAAATTCTGTAACTTGTCAGTCTGCCTGTTAACATGAGGATGAAACATTGTGTAAATGGGGTCTTGACAAGTCCTAGTTTTTCTTACTAAAGGAGCTTAGACACAATCATAGTAATGTAGTTAGGACAAACATGTTGGTGTCTTTACAGTGTACGCCTTTGTACAAACATTACCATTAGCGATCTAGTAAGGTATTTCATTGCAGTGATATTTTGATTGTCATGATCATTAAATGTTCCTTGATCAGGTCTGCATGTTATGCTGGTTCATGCTGTGGGTCTGTGCACTGAAATCCCTGTCTTCCATCCTCCACAGAACCCATACCTGTGATTCTGTCTAAAATTCCCCTTCCTTTCTGTGCATACATCATTCCCTTATTTTTGGCAATGACAGGCCATCCAAAACCAGAAGCAGCTGTGCCTGGAGGTGACCAAGAGGTGAGTGTGTAGGAGACTGTTCTGCACGGTGTGGGCCCAGCTCCCACTCGGAAATGCACAGGACCCACGCCCATACATAGGTTCTCCTGTGGGGAATCAGGCCTGCAATGTGCCTAGGCCACTTTGAGTCTTACTTTTGTTAAAAACTCCCTCACCCTAAATTGAGAAAGCAAGTGCTTGTTGTAACTTCCTAAAGTCCATGCTAAACCTTCCTAGGATGAGTGTAACTGGTTCCTACCACTTTTCCCTTTTCATTTGCAAATATCTTCTTCTTTGATGTGATTAGTGGCATTGGCTCCTTTGTTGTCTGTAAAAGGTAACCACCTAAAGCAAACCTGTGCGTAGTAAATGAGGACCATAATGTAATGTGCGTAGTAACCCAATAAAGACTGTCATGGTGGAGGCCACAGGCTTTTGCTCCTCTTGAGAGAAAAGATATACTGTCCCTTTTCTTCCACCAGACTCAGTAGTTGGTGTGAATGTCTCATTTCATCCATAATGACATGGATACTGTGGGCCAGTGTCTGCATCATGAGTGGTTTTTCAAGACTTCCCCCAAAACTTCTTTGACATGGGTTCTTCCCTCAATGGTGAAGAAATGGAGAGGAGGAGAATCTCTGTGTTTCATTTCTTCTCGTTTTATCCTATAATCCTTTTAACATGGGAGTCAAATCAGGGCTTCTATTTAGCATAAAGCCTATTATCTAGTGAACAGTCAGTGGAACACACACCCAGATAAACTAATGTTATGGGGGTTTGGTTCTATTTTCCTAAAATTGTTCTTGAGGCAGCCATAGAACCCCTCACTGGGCATTACAAAATATAATTTCCAATCCCAGTTTTGTGACTTATGAGCTATATGATGATGGATTGTTCCATTCTGTCTAAGTTTTCTTTTCCCCACTTGAAAATTAATAATTCTCTTTTCAGTTTGTTCGATGTAAAAATGTGTGTAAATTTACTTAGCTAATTAGTTGATACAATTTGGGCATTCGAGATTAATGAGTTATGTTCCCTAGTTAAGGTTTATCTTGCTATGTTGTTAGTATGGTACACTAAAATATTTCAAAAAACTTTCATTTTCAAGGATAAAGTATACTAGTGTTTGCTAAAACATTAAAGGATAGAGAGGTAGAGGAGCTGACTGTCCCTGGGGAGTGAGTCCTCTCTCTCTGCCCCCAGCAGTCATGCCTCCCAGGACCTGAGGACTCTCAGCCGGGCTTGTTTAGAGAAGACGCAGCTGCCCAGCACTTGGGTCCAGGGTGAGAATGCCCACTTCTTGATCACTGGAGAACCGCCAGGCTGAGTAGCTGGGTGAAGCTGGCCAGAACCCTCTAGGGCCTCAGTCCAGAGACCCATGGAGGATGATCTGGCTCTTCTCCCTGACAGGAGAGCCTCCTCCTCTGCAGCTGGTTCCCCTGATGGCCTTGCCAGCCTCCAACAGCAGAGGAGGACCTGATAGGGTCCCTGCAGAACTCCCACTCCAGTATAGCCAAAATACAGAAAGATGTGGAATATAGGTTGGCATTCACTATAAACAAACTGACAGTCAGCATTTTACAATGCACTCAGATCTTGGAAAAATTGTTCAGAGTCTATCGGATGAGTTTTGGAAGAATCTTCCAATTTTACCTCTGACTTCGGCAGCATTTCCATACCTATACGGTAACCCAGGGTGGTGCTTCCTTATGCTTCTCAGGGCTTTCCATTTATTCTTCCATATCCCCCACAAGAAGCTAATAGGGCTATCAATTCTTTATCTGTTGCTGACACTCTTTCTTCATCAATGACAAATTATACAACTGTCAACCGTGCTACTCCTTCATTTGCTGTCCTTTCAAATTTGCCAATACCTGTTCCCACAACAGACACTTCAGCACAGATAAACCAAAGTGGTTTTGGTTACAAGATCCCAGATGTCCCTGATGCATTTCCAGAACTCTCAGAACTAAGTGTGACACAACTTATAGATATGAATGAACAAGAGGAGATATTACTAGAACAGTTTCTTACTTTGCCTCAACTAAAACAAATTATTACTGACAAGGACAACTAACTAAAAAGTATTGAGTAGCTAGCAAGAAAAAAAATCTGCTTTTGAAGCCCAGCTTGTAAGCCAAAAGGCAGACTGTTTTAGATAAGCATGATTTACTTACACAAAAGAAATCTGCTTTTGGAAAGTAGATGCAAAGACAGCATGAACTTCATGAGAGCTGTAGTGCAAGTGCCATACAGGCAAGATAAAACCAGGTGCATGGGAAGCTGAGGAAAAATCTGACAACACAGCTGAAGATTTCTTGGAGGGAAAAACTGAAATAAGCGATTTTCTGACTAGCTTCATGTAAAAGAGAACAATTTGCTACTGTAGAAGAACCAAGGAAGAGAAACTTCAGCAGGTGATAATAATGTACAGCCAGTTCCATGCTCCATTGTAGATTTTCCTGAAAACAAACTGCCAAGAGAGAAATGGGACATGTAACTAAGCACATTAATACTTATGATTTGCAAATTGTCATTCACCACAGCAGTTGAATACATAGTTATATTACATAGATTATATACAGAACCGAGACTGATTTTGTACAGGTCAGAATGATTGCTGTGATCCTGACATTGGGAAAATTATCTGCACAATTTGCACTAAAAATGTTTATTTGTTATTGATAAATTTATTGTTTATTATTTAAGTTCCACTGCTGTTCCTCTCTTATTATTAAGTAATTACACATGCAGTTTAGCTAGATTTGATATTTTATAAAGTTATTTCATTTAAATTAGTATTTTTAATTTGAAACTGGCTCATTTCTTTATCAAAAATAGTTTGTTTAGATATTTTTCTTCTTAAACTTTCATGAAAAATTACTATTTCCAGCTGTAGAAAGATTCATTTTTCCTCATTCTTTTTGGATAATCAAGTTTAAAAAAAACTCTTTTAAATATTCCTAGTGTCAGTAAACAGTAAGCCTGCCAATGTGCTATCTCGAAAAGTAATTTTTTAAATATAAAATAAGTCAAAAGAATTTAAAAAACAAACATTAAAGGATAAACATGTTTATATATGAGGATTGCCCCCAAAGTTATAAATTCTCAACTGGTCATTAATCTGAGAATCTATAATACTGAGCAATTTCTTAAAATCAAAACATTTATGGACTTCCAGCCAAGATGGAGGCATAGGCGGACACATTGTGCCTCCTCTCACAACCAAAATTAAGGACAACAAATATTTAGAAACAAGAAAACAACCAGAACTGATAGGAAATTGAACTGTACGGAAGTCCAACAACCATTCATCCAGACCGGTAAGAGGGGCGGAGTCGCGGTAGAAAAAAGTGGAGGTGCGGACCCGGGAATGCAAGCAGCAGTGGTTGGCAGTTCCCAAGTGCACAGGCGGTGGCTGGCGGTCCAGGGGCCCACAGGCAGCAGCTGGCAAACCCCGGGCACAAGGGGGCAACTGTGCAGACCCAGTGAGGCCTCACAAGGCAGCTGGCTGACCAGGCGGTCCCACATTCATGCGCGCAGACATTCCAGGCAGAGGGGAAGGGGCAGAAGAGACTGAATCCAGGAGAGAGCGGAGCAGGCACCATTGTTTCCTCTCAGACCCCGCCGCCACATACAGCATCACAACCCAGCGACTGGGCAGCCACACGCTGAGGAACACCTAAGGCTCCACCCCTCATACGTAACAGCCGAGACCAGACTAAAACCAAAACAACAACAACAACAAAAAAAAACCCACCAAAAATGGCTCAAACTGGAGAAAAAATGAAAACCCCAGAGTCAATTCCTCTAAGCTGTGAAGAGATAGCCAACCTATCAGATGCACAGTTCAAAGCACTGGTCATCAGGATGCTCACAGAATTGGTTGATTTTGCTCACAAATTAGATGAAAAAATGCAGGCTACAATACGTGAAATGAAGGAAGATGCATGGGGAACTGATAGAAATGGAAGGAAAACTGGGACTCAAATCAATGGAGTGGACCAGAAGGAAGAAACTAACAACCAAACAGAAAACAAGGAAGAAACAAGAATTCAGAAAAATGAGGAGAGGCTTAGGAATCTTTGGGACATCATTAAATGTCCCAACATCTGAATTATAGGGGTACCAGAAGGGGAAGAAGAGTAACAAGTAGAAAACTTATTGGAACAAATAATAAAGGAGAACTTCCCCAATCTGGCAAAGGAAATAGACTACCAGGATGTCCAGGAAGCTCAGAGAGTCCCAAAGAAGTTGGACCCAAGGAGGAACACACCAAGGCACATCATAATTACATTATCCAAGATTCAAATGAAGGAGAGAATTCTAGAAGCAGCAAGGGATAAGGGGACAGTCACCTACAAAGGAGTTCCAACCAGACTGTCAGCTGATTTCTCAAAAGAGACCTTACAAGCAAGAAGGGGCTGGAAAGAAATATTCCAAGTCATGAAAGGCAAGGACCTCCATCCAAGATTGCTCTATCCAGTGAAGCTGTCATTTAGAATGGAATGGAAGATAAAGCACTTCTCAGATAAGGTCAAGTTCAAGGAGTTCATCATCACCAAGCCCTTATTCTATGAAATGTTAAAGGGACTTATCTAAGAAAAAGAAGATAAAAATATGACAGTAAAAAGACAGCAAACTCACAGCTATTAACAACCATATCTAAAACAAAAGCAAACTAAGCAAACAAGTAGAACAGGAGCAGAAACACAGAAATGGAGATCACATGAGAAATTAGCAACAGGGGAGTGGGAGGAGGAGAGGGGGGAAAAGGTACAGAGAATAAGTAGCATAGACGGTGGGTAGAAAACAGACAGAGGAAGGGCCAGAATAGTGTGGGAAATGTAGAAGCTAAAGAACTTATGACACATGAGTATGAACTAAAGGGGGGGATGTGGGTGGGAGAGGGTGTGCAGGGTGGAAGGGAATGATGGGAGAGAAATGGGACAACTGTAATAGCATAATCAATAAAATATATTTAAAAAAACCAAACAAACATTTACTTCTCTGGTTCTCAACCATGTGGGTTTTTTAAAAAGAAATAGCAGCAGTTTGGCTCCACTCCAAACCTGTTAAACCAGAATCTCCACAGTGAGGCACTCAAAAAAGAAAGATCAAAGCAAATAAACCTAGATAAGTAACCACCCTATGATTCATACAGGAATGCTGCATAGCAGTGAGTGTTATAAATGTTTGGATTTTAAGCTCTCAGTTCACTCAGTAAGAAGAGACAACTATGATGGACCCAGCTGTGGGCCTGGTGCTCTGTCTCTCCTGTTTGCTTCTCCTTTCACTGTGGAAACAGAGCTCTGGAAAAGGAAAACTTCCACCAGGTCCTACACCTCTGCCATTTATTGGAAATATGCTACAGTTGGATGTGAAGAACATCAGCAAATCCTTAAGCAATGTGAGTATGTTTTATGTTCCTCCAGCAGCTTGCAAAGGGTAAGTAAATTAACACCTACTTTTTTCTTTTTAATATATTTTATTGATTGTGCTATTACAGTTGTCCCATTTCTCCCCCATCATTCCCCTCCACCCTGCACACCCCCTCCCACCCACATTCCCCCCCTTTAGTTCATGTCCATGTGTCATAAATTCTTTAGCTTCTACATTTCCCACACTATTCTGGCCCTCCCTCTGTCTATTTTCTCTCTATTGTTTATGCTACTTATTCTCTGTACCTTTTCCCCCCTCTCTCCTCCTCCCACTTCCCTGTTGCTAACCCCCCATGTGATCTCCATTTCTGTGTTTCTGCTCCTGTTCTACTTGTTTGCTTTTGTTTTAGATATGGTTGTTAATAGCTGTGAGTTTGCTGTCTTTTTACTGTCATATTTTTGATCTCCTTTTTCTTAGATAAGTCCCTTTAACATTTCATAGAATAAGGGCTTGGTGATGAACTCCTTGAACTTGACCTTATCTGAGAAGTGCTTTATCTTCCATTCCATTCTAAATGACAGCTTCACTGGATAGAGCAATCTTGGATGGAGGTCCTTGCCTTTCATGACTTGGAATATTTCTTTCCAGCCCCTTCTTGCTTGTAAGGTCTCTTTTGAGAAATCAGCTGACAGTCTAGTTGGAACTCCTTTGTAGGTGACTGTCCCCTTATCCCTTGCTGCTTCTAGAATTCTCTCCTTCCTTTGAATCTTGGATAATGTAATTATGATGTGCCTTGGTGTGTTCCTCCTTGGGTCCAACTTCTTTGGGACTCTCTGAGCTTCCTGGACATCCTGGAAGTCTATTTCCTTTGCCAGATTGGGGAAGTTCTCTTTTATTATTTGTTCAAATAAGTTTTCTACTTGTTGCTCTTCTTCTTCCCCTTCTGGTACCCCTATAATTCAGATGTTGGGACATTTAATGATGTCCCGGAGATTCCTAAGCCTCTCCCCATTTTTTTTTGAATTCTTGTTTATTTCTTGTTTTCTGTTTGGTTGTTTGTTTGTTCCTTCTGGTCCACTCCATTGATTTGAGTCCCAGTTTTCCTCCCATCTCTATTGGTTCTCTGTGTGTTTTCCTTCATTTCATTTATTGTAGCTTTCATTTTTTTTTCATCTAATTTGTGAGCAAAATCAACCAATTCTGTGAGTATCCTGATCACCAATGCTTTGAACTGTGCATCTGGTAGGTTGGCTATCTCTTCATCACTTAGATGAATTGGCTCTGGAGCTTTCATTCGTTCTCCAGTTTGAGCCTTTTTTTTTTTTTTTTGGTCTTGTTGCAGCTGTTATGTAGTGAGGGGTGGAGCCTTAGAGGTTCCCCAGGACAGGGCAGCCCAGTTGCTGGGTAGTGATGCTGTATGCCGGGGCGGGGTCCAAGAGGGAACAATGGTGCCCACTCCACTCTGTCTCGGACTCCAGTCCCCTCCACTGCCTCCCCCTCACCTGGACTATCAGTGCGCGAATGTGGGACCACCTGGTCAGCCAGCCACCCCGTGCAGCCTCACTAGGTCTGCACTGTTGCCAACCCATGCCTGGGGTCTCCTAGCTGCTGCCTGCAAGCCTGGGATCTGCCAGCCACTGTTGCCTGTGCACTGGGGTCCGCCAACCTGCACTTTTTCCTGCCAGGACTCTTCCCCTCTTACCAGTCTGGACGAATGGTTGTTGGACTTCCATACAGTTCGATTTGCTATCAGTTCTGATTGTTCTCTTGTTTCTAAATCTTTGTTGTCCTTAATTTTGGTTGTTCGAGAAGGCATAGTGTATCCACCCACACCTCCACCTTTGCCAGAAGTCCAATACCTACTTTTAAATAAAATATATTGGCGGGGCGGGGGGGGGGGGTCTCTGTCCGCAGGGCCCTCCCGGCCACCACAAATGAGAATAAGTCTACCAAGACATGATCTGCTTGAGGAGGGAAGGTGGATGATCTCTCAAAGGAGAAGGGCCAAGAGCCTTTTCCTCAATGGGCTTTTATTGGGTTCATTTTACACAAGAATACAGGTAAAGCTCATCAATCATTGTCAGGCAGTAAGGATCAAACAATAGGTAACATACAAAGAACTCTGAGGGCTTATTCTGAGTTAGGGTCTGTCAAGTAAAGGCTACAAAACTTTGGAAAACAAACTCATTTCCTGCTTGGACCCTTATCATTTAATTGAGAGCATTCTTAGCAGAGCAGGTTTCACAGGATTTTATGTATTCTTTCTTAGGCCTGATCACCCGGGGAACCTGAGCTTTCTAACACGGGGCTGCACCACCCTCTGTCATTGTTTCAGGCTTAAGTGGAGCAGAGTAAGCAAGGCAGCCAAGAGATTAGGAGACTTCTCGCAGACAGAATGAGGACTCAAGCTATGTCAGGATAGCCGAGGGGTGAGGGTCCATCACCTGCTTTTGCTGTAGCCCCCTAAGTCCTTCCTTGAAGGCCTCCCAGGTGATCATGCCTGTCTTAGGTGACCCCTCCCTTGAGGGATCTTACCCGTCATTGGCTAACCAACCAAGCATTGGGGGCCAGTTATGGATGAAGCAGAAGCAGCACTTCTGCCAGGGAGATAAGCTTTGTCTCCTTAGTGACTTACAGTCCAAAAGGCCGCTCATTCAGCCTTAGCCATGGGGCGGCTGCAGCTCCTGAAACCAGGCATACATTTATTAAAATATATTTGAATAAACCATAATACATTAAAATAAAACTATTATATGTGTTATTGTAAAGAAATACTCCCCGTGGAGTTTAATTTTTCTTTCTCATATATGAGAATAGTGAAATAAAATAATGTGTTTTACAAGTGAGGCACATTAGGTCTCTGTATGCTAGAAACAATAAAGTAGCAAAAGACAAGAGAACTACTTCCAGTTTTAGTTTCTGCATCATTTGCTATAATTTTTGGCTGGAGGTACATGGTAAGGAAAGTGTTTTGATTAGAAATTTTATTCAAAAAATTGTTAGAAGAAGATTTTACACTGGGTGCTGGACAAACAGTGCAATGTACAGATGATGTATCATAGAATAACACACTTGAAACCTGTATAATTTTATTAACCAATGTCACTCCAATAAAATTAATTTTAAAAATGTCTTCTACTATATAAACAATGTGTTTTGTTCAGAATAGCAATAAAAACTTCACTTCTCTGAGAAAGCAAAGTAAGCCTGATGTCAAGAAAGAAACTCTGGGATTAGGAAGAGTATGAGTCAGTGAAATAAAAATAGGTATCAGGGCTGGATTCCTGGAAACAGGATTCTTTGGCCACAGCCAGCACAAAATTTCCCATCCATGCAATGATGCCAATCCTGGCACTGTCTCTGTGGTACTCACCTTCCTCTGTGATAGTAATGCCAGTGGATGACACACTGTGCTGGGTGTCAGAATCATCTAGAGTGATTTTTTAGAGTGTAGATTTCTCATATTCATCACAGGGCTACTGAATCAGAATTATGATAACAAGAGCTCTACAAATGATCCTGAAGTAGTCAGCTGGGTATTGCTCATATGGTGGTCATAAGGGATTGATATATGACAGAGGACTGAAAAAAAGCCAAAATTTATATTTTATTTTATTTTACTTTACTTTGTTTTATTTTATTTTATTTCATTTGTTTATTTTTTACTGGGTTTTTTTTAAATGTGCATTTATTTTTACATTTATTCTTACATTTAAACTTCAGTCACCTTCATAATATTCCCCATTTGATGCAATACACGTATTGAGACTTTTTTCCACTGCTCAAAACAGTTTTTGGGAGACTTCCGGCCAAGATGGAGGCATAGGCGGACACACTGTGCCTCCTCTCACAACCAAAATTAAGGACAACAAATATTTAGAAACAAGAAAACAACCAGAACTGATAGGAAATTGAACTGTACGGAAGTCCAACAACCATTCATCCAGATCGATAAGAGGGGCGGAGTCGCGGTAGGAAAAAGTGGAGGTGCGGACCCAGGAACGCAAGTAGCAGCGGCTCGCAGTTCCCAGGTGCACAGGCGGTGGCTGGCGGTCCCCGGGCCCACAGGCGGCAGCTGGCAGTCCCCGGGCACAGGGGGGCAACTGCACAGACCCAGTGAGGACACACAAGGCGGCTGGCTGACCAGGGGGTCCCACATTCGCGCACGCAGATGGTCCAGGCAGAGGGGAAGTGGCAGAAGGGACTGAATCCAGGAGAGAGCGGAGCAGGCGCCATTGTTCCCTCTCAGACCCCACCCCCACATACAGCGTCACAACTGAACGACTGGGCTGCCCCACACTGGGGAGCGCCTGAGGCTCCACCCCTCACTACGTAACAGCACGCCTGCGTGTGCAGATAATCCAGGTGAAGGGGAAGCAGCGGAAGGGACCGGAGTCCAGGAGGGAGCGGAGCCGGCGCCATTCTTCCCTCTCGGACCCCGCCCCCACCAACAGCATCACAACCCAGCGACTGGGCTGCCCCCGCCCTGAGGAACAATTCAGGCTCCACCCCTCATACGTAATAGCTGCGACCAGACTAAAACCAAAACAAAACAAAACAAAAAAACCCCACCAAAAATGGCTCAAACTGGAGAAAAAATGAAAACCCCAGAGTCAATTCCTCTAAGCAGTGAAGAGATAGCCAACCTATCAGATGCGCAGTTCAAAGCACTGGTCATCAAAATGCTCACAGAATTGGTTGATTTTGCTCATAAATTAGATGAGAAAATGCAGGCTACAATACGTGAAATGAAGGAAGGCGCATGGGGAACCGATAGAGATGGAAGGAAAACTGGGACTAAAATCAATGGAGTGGACCAGAAGGAAGAAATTAACAACCAAACAGAAAACGAGGAAGAAACAAGAATTCAGAAAAATGAGGAGAGGCTTAGGAACTTCCGGGACATCATTAAATGTCCCA
Source organism: Glossophaga mutica (assembly GCA_039655065.1). NCBI lineage: Eukaryota > Metazoa > Chordata > Mammalia > Chiroptera > Phyllostomidae > Glossophaga > Glossophaga mutica. The sequence goes on from CM077307.1 coordinate 151,107,601, forward strand.
ACATCCGAATTATAGGGGTCCCAGAAGGGGAAGAAGAGCAACAAGTGGAAAACTTATTGGAACAAATAATAAAGGAGAACTTCCCCAATCTGGCAAAGGAAATAGACTACCAGGATGTCCAGGAAGCTCAGAGAGTCCCAAAGAAGTTGGACCCAAGGAGGAACACATCAAAGCACATTGTAATTACATTAGCCAAGATTAAAATGAAGCAGAGAATTCTAGAAGCAGCAAGGGATAAGGGGACAGTCACCTACAAAGGAGTTCCAACCAGACTGTCAGCTGATTTCTCAAAAGAGACCCTACAGGCAAGAAGGGGCTGGAAAGAAATATTTGAAATCTTGAAAAGCAGGGACCTACATCCAAAATTGCTCTATCCAGCAAAGCTGTCATTTAGAATGGAAGGACAGATAAAGCGCTTCTCAGATAAGGTCAAGTTCAAGGAGTTCATCATCACCAAGCTCTTATTATATGAAATGTTAAAGGGACTTATCTAAGAAAAAGAAGATAAAAAATATGACAATGAAAAGACAGCAAACTCATAGCTATTAAGAACCACACCTAAAACAAAAGCAAACTAAGCAAACAGCTAGAACAGGAACAGAACCACAGAAATGGAGATCATATGGAGGGTTAGCAACAGGGGTGTGGGAGGAGGGGGGGGGAGGTACAGAGAATGAGTAGCATAGATAGTGGGTAGAAAATAGACAGGGGCAGGGTAAGAATAGTATGGGAAATGTAGAGGCTAAAGAACTTATGACACAAGGACATGAACTAAAGGGGGGAATGTGGGTGGGATAGGGTGTGCAGGGTGGGGGGAATGATGGGGGAGAAACGGGACAACTGTAATAGCATAATCAATAAAATATATTTAAAAAAGAAACAAAACAGTTTTTGGGAGACTTCTGGTCAAGATGGAGGATCAGGTAGACCTGATTCACCTCCTTGCTCAACCACAGGGAGAATCACAGCTAAACATTAAAAAATACGGACTTCTGGTCAAGATGGAGGCATAAGTGGACACACTGTGCCTCCTCTCACAACCAGAATTAAGGACAACAAAAATTTAGAACCAAAAAAAACAACCAGACACATAGAAAATTGAATTGTATGGAAGTCTGACAACAATTCACCCAGACTGGTAAAGGGGGCGGAGTCAGTGGCCGACAGAGGGGCATCTCGGCAGGAAAAAGCAGTGGCTAATGGTCCCAGATGTGCAGGCAGCAGTTAGAACACCCCAGGCACACAGGAATTAGTTACCAGGCGCAGGGAGGCAACAAGTAGACCAAGCAAGGCAAGGAGCAGACCAAGCAAGGCGCACAAGGTGGCTGACCACGGCGGTCACACATTCGCTCGCAGATAAACCAGAAGCAGATGGGCAGTGAGACAAACTGCACAACTCAGGGCCCCAGTGCCGGGAAATAAAGCCTAAAAGCACCAATTGAAAACACTTGTGGGGGTTGAAGTGCCGGGAGAGACTCCCAGCCTCACAGGAGAGTTTGTTGGAGAGACCCTCAGGGTCCTAGAATGTACACAAGCCTACCCACATGGGAATCAGCACCAGAAGGGCCCAATTTGCTTGGGGAAAGTGGTGGAAGGGACTGGAATCTGAGAGAGCACGGAGCAAGCGCCATTGTTCCCTCTCAGACCCTGCCCCACATACAGAGTCACAACCCAGCAACTGGGCTGCCCCACACTGGGGAACACCTAAGGCTCTGCCCCTCACTACATAACAGCCACGACCAGACCCGCCCCCCCAAAAAAGGCTCAAACCGGAGAACAGATCAAAGCTCTAGAGCCAATTCATCTAAGCAATGAAGAGATAGCCAACCTATCAGATGCACAGTTCAAAGCACTGGTGATCAGCATGCTCACAGAATTGGTTGATTTTGGTCACAAATTACGTGAAAAAATAAAAGATACACTAAGTGAAATGAAGGAAAAAACACAGGGAACCAATAGTGATGAGAAGAAAACTGGAACTCAAATCAATGGAGTGGACCAGAAGGAAGAAAGAAACAACCAAACAGAAAAGAATGAAGAAACAAGGATTCAAAAAAATGAGGAGAGGCTTAGGAACCTCCGGGACATCTTTAAACATTCCAACATCCGAATTATAGGGATACCAGAAGGGGAAGAGGAAGTGCAACAAGGGAAAACTTATTTGAACAAATAATAAAGGAGAACTTCCCCAGTCTGGCAAAGGAAATAGACTTCCAGGAAGTCCAGGAAGCTCAGAGAGTCCCAAAGAAGTTGGACCCAAGGAGGAACACACCAAGACACATCATAATTACATTATCCAAGATTCAAATGAAGGAGAGAATTCTAGAAGCAGCCAGGGATAAGGGGACAGTCACCTACAAAGGAGTTCCCATCAGACTGTCAGCTGATTTCTCAAAAGAGACCTTACAGGCAAGAAGGGGCTGGAAAGAAATATTCCAAGTCATGAAAGGCAAGGACCTCCATCCAAGATTGCTCTATCCAGTGAAGCTGTCATTTAGAATGGAAGGGAAAATAAAGTGTTTCTCAGATAAGGTCAAGTTCAAGGAGTTCATCATCACCAAGCCCTTATTCTATGAAATGTTAAAGGGACTTATCTAAGAAAAAGAAGATAAAAATATGACAGTAAAAAGACAGCAAACTCACAGCTATTAACAACCATATCTAAAACAAAAGCAAACTAAGCAAACAGCTAGAACATGAACAGAAACACAGAAATGGAGATCATATGGAGGGTTAGCAACAGGGGAGTGGGAGGAGGAGAGAGGGGGAAAAGGTACAGAGAATGAGTAGCATAGATAGTGGGTAGAAAATAGACAGGGGGAGGGCCAGAATAGTGTGGGAAATGTAGAAGCTAAAGAACTTATGACACATGGACATAAACTAAAGGGGGGTAATGTGGGTGGGAGGGAGTGTGCAGGGTGGAGGGGAATGATGGGGGAGAAATGGGACAACTGTAATAGCATAATCAATAAAATGTATTAAAAAATAAAAAAATATAACACCCAAAACTCTCAGAAAGTCAAGCTGTATAGAAGTGCAACAACTAAAGACTTAAAGAAGCCACATTCATCCAGATGGGTAGGAAGGAGCAGAGAGACCCAGAGACCCAGAGACCCAGAGGTGTGGAGATGCACTGTGGCACTGAGAGGCAGCAGTGGTAGCAGAATGGACAGTCCCCTATCCACATATGGTGGATAAAAATCAGAAGGGATACCTTGGGATCGAGTGATCACAGCCCCAGGCCAGACCACATGGCCCAGAGTTCCAGTGCCAGGAAGAGAAATTCCCATAACTTCTGGCTGTAAAATCCAATGCAGGTTGGGGCAGTGGAAGAAACTGCCAGAATTTCAGGAGACACTGCTCAAAGGGCTCTCACAGTCTTAGAATGTACACAAACCCACCCATTCTGGGATTCAGCACCAGGGCAACAGCTGCAGGGGTGCCAACCACATACGGGGAGTAGTGAAGTGAATGGAAAGGGGCAAGAGCTGGGCAACCCTAGAGGAAAAGCAGCAACACTGAACCCCTCTCTGAGACTTCCCCACACAGAGCCATAAAGCAGAGGAGAGGATTGCCCCACCCTGGCGATTAGGTAATGATCTACCCCACACAATATATAGGTGCGTTACTATAATAGACCATGCTACTAAGGCCAGGAGTCAAAGTGGCTCTACTTTGGGGGGCAAAGGGGACAAAACTGGGAAAACTCTAATAGCATATTCAATAAAATACGTTTTAAAAAACAAACCAGTTTTTTAAGTCATTGATTTGATGCCTTTTAGTGCTGCTGCCATTTTTTGTTTCACCAGTTCCACATAGGGAAAACATTTTTCTTTAAGGACTTTTTTAATTTAGAGGGGCGGAGGGAGTGGCTGGGGTGAGATCAGGTGGATAGGGAGGGTGTGGCAATGGGGTCATGCTGGTTTTGGTCAAAAACTACTGAATATTCAGCGTGGTGTGGGCAGGTGTGCTCATAAATCACCCATTATGAAATGGGCAAGTGAGTTGAAAGAGTCTTCCAAAAAAATTTACTGAGGTTGAACACAGCCTCTCATACCAATGCCAGCTGGTACACTGATACAGATGGGTTCCTAGAATACTCACTAGTAGGGGAAGCCTGTACTACAAGGGGCCCATACTCCAGAATTAATTCCAGTTTTATGGATCCCTTCATATTACTCAAATATCAGTGGTCAAATAAGAAGAGGTTCAAATTTTGATTGAAAGTTACGTAGTAGCTAGAGGATGTGGACAATGAATTGGAATTCTCTGACATCAGTTTCCATTTTTGTAATAGCAGCAAATGAACCTGCTGATGGCACTGTTTAGAGAATTAATTGTAATATGTGTACAAATTGCTCAGGCCATTTGCAGGCATGTAAGTGGCAGTTATTCACAATCAACCTCATATTTATGTATTAATTTCAGAAATATGTTAGGCTGTGTCCCAGAAGAAAAACATAATATCAGGATGATATCATTTTGAATCAGGCACACTATATTGTCAAAGAGGAACCTCTTTTCATAATATTTGCACCTCCTTTCCATTTGCCAGCTCTCCAAAGTGTACGGCACGGTGTTCACTGTGTACTTTGGCAGGAAGCCCACTGTGGTGCTGTATGGATATGAGGCAGTGAAGGAAGCCCTGACTGATCGAGCTGAGGAGTTCTCTGGCAGAGGAAGTCTCCCAGTGGCTGAAAAAGCTAACAAAGGACAAGGTAGGTGCCTGTGTGCCCATATATGTTCAGTACTGTAATGGGGGTGGAGGGGATGGACAACAGGAAGTTGAAGATCTCTTCAGCAGAGTTTGGTCCACGTATGTGGCTGCCAAGTGTCAGCTTCCTCCTCTGTGCCTAGCCCCTCCCTGCCAGTTTCTGTTCCCCACACCTCTCCCCCACCCCCAGGTGGAATCGTTTTCAGCACTGGAAATGAATGGAAAGAGTTGCGGCGCTTCTCCCTCATGACCCTGCGGAATTTGGGGATGGGCAGGAGGAGTATTGAGGACCGTGTTCAAGAGGAAGCCCGCTACCTTGTGGAGGAGCTGAGGAAAACCAATGGTGGGTGATTCCGTATACTGTAACTCTGACCTTAACAGACTGTTGTGTTCCCCAGTGACGTCCTTTGAAGCATTTCAGGGGCAGTCAAATTTTTTATACGGGTGATAGTGTAAGCCCCCATGTGAAGGAGGGAGGGTTGTATGTTTATGCTCCTTGCATGTGCATCCACAATTGTGTAGCCACTGTGGGTAGAAGGGATCATTCAATCCTATTTTCTCCTGAACATTGTTTGATTGTTTTCAAATCTGAAATCACAAAGAATAATCTGGAGTCATTTATTGAAAATGTTAGGGAACATTGTTTTTCCTGCAGCATAAACATGGGTTATTTATTCTAGAGCCTTTCACCAGGTAGTACTTGTCAAGTGGACAAGGTGAGGATGACTCATCACACCCTTATGGAGCATGTAACAAATGGTGTGTGCTTTCATTAAAAATGCCTGTATTTGTATACTCAGCCTCACAGGTATCTCTGAGAGTGGCTTTTAGGGTTCAGGCCTGCAGTTCATATATATACAGAACATATGTACATGACACATAGACATAGATAACAGAGAGGTGATGGCCAGAGGGAAGGAGTGGTTGGGGCTGGGTGGAAATGGGCAAAGGGGAGGGATGGGGACATCTGTACCAGTGTCACAATAAAAATAAAGTTAAAAGACACATAACAAGAGATCTACTCTCTTAACAAATTATTAAGCGTACATCACAGTATTGTTAACTATAATCACACTGTTGTATAGCAGGTCTCTAGAACTTTTTATCTTGCATAGATAAAAGTCTGTACATATTGAGAGTTTGACTACTTTAGATACTTCATAAGTGGAATTATGCATTATTTGTCCTGTCAGCAGCTTATTTCACTCAGCAAAATGTCCTCAAGTTTCATCAGTGTTGTAGTATATAAGATTTCTTTTTTTATTGCTGCTCAAGTACAATTTTCCCCATTTTCCCCCACCATGTCCCCCCACCCCACCCATCCCTACCTCCCATCCTCATACCTACACCCTTTGGTTTTGTCGATGTGTCCTTTAGAGATGTTCTTTTAAAAAAAATTTAAAGTATCTTTTATTGATTATGCTATTACAGTTTTCCCAATTTTCCCCCTTTTATCCCCCCTCCTCCCTGCACCCCCAACCCTCCAGCATCCCCCCCACCTTAGCTCATGTCTGTGGGTTGTACACATAAGTTCTTCAAGTCCTCTGTTTCCTATACCATTTTTTATCTCTCCCCATCTATTTTATGCCTACTAATTATACTTCTTCCCTGTCCCTTTTCCCACCCATTCCTCCCTTCCCCCTGCCCACTGAAATCTCTCTATATGAGGTCCATTTCTCTGATTCTGTTCCTGTTCTAGTTCTTTGCTTATTTTTGTTGTTTTTCTTTTCTTTTAGGTTCATTTATTGATACCTGTTGTTGTCATTTTATTGCTCATATTTTTTATCTTCTTTTCCTTAGATAAGTCCCTTTCACATTTCATATACAAAGGGCTTGGTGATGATGAACTCCTTGAACTTGACCTTATCTGGGAAGCACTTTATCTGCCCTTCCATTCTAAATGAAAGCTTTGCTAGATAGAGTAATCTTGGACATAGGTCCTTGCCTTTCATGACTTCAAATACTTCTCTTCAGCCCCCTCTTGCCTGTAAGGTTTCTTTTGAGAATTCAGCTAATAGCCTTATGGGAACTCCTTTGTAGGTAACTGTCTCCTTTTCTCTTGCTGCTTTTAAGATTCTCTCCTTATCTTTAATCTGGTAATTTAATTATGATGTGTCTTACTGTGTTTCTCTTTGGATCAAATTTCTTTGGGACTCTCTGGGCTTCTTGGATTCCTGGAAGTCTATTTCCTTTGCCAGATGGGGAAGTTTTCATTCGTTATTTGTTCAAATAAGTTTTCAATTTCTTGCTGTTGTTCTTCTCCTTCTGGCACCCCTATAATTCAGATATTGGAATATTTCTAGTTGTTCCAGAGGTTTGTAAGTCTCTCTTCACTTTTTTTAATTCTTGTTTCACTTTCTTTGAATTCTGTTCTGGTAGGATGTTGTTTTTTTTTTTCTTTTGTTCCAAATCATTGATTTGAGTTCTGGTTTCCTTCCTGTCACTGCTGGTTCCCTGAATATTTTGCTTTATTTCATTTTGGGTATCTTTCATTTGTTTTTTTTTTTCATGTTTTTGACCAAGTTCAATCAGTTCTGCGAGCATTTTGATTACCAGGGCCTTAAATTCTCCATCAGATACCTCCCCATCACTTGGCTATCTCCCCATCACTTAGTTCTCTTCCTGAAGTTTTGCTTTGTTCTTTCATTTGGGCCATATTTCTTTGTCTTGGTGCACCTGATAAGTTGTAAGGGGGCAGGGCCTTAGGTATTCACCTGGGCAGAGCAACCCTCTTTGCTGTGCTGGTGGCACTGCCTATGGGGGAGGGGCCAGAGAAGGAACAATGCAGCTCGCCTGCTTGGCTCTAGCCCCACTTTTCAATGAGCCCTTGTGTGAGACTAGGAGTTTCTCTCACCACAACAACCCCTGCTGTAGTCCACAGTTAGCTCTGAGTCTCAGTTTTGCCTTCTGCCAGCCCCGACTGCCTGGTCCTCCACCTCCCCTCAGTTTTTCTGCGCTGGCCCATCTCCAGCAGTGGCTGCCTGGCTGCGGATTTTCTCAGCCAGCCCCACCCACACAGCATCAATAAGGGTTCTTACTGATCTGGTTGTTCTGCCTGATTTTTTCTTTCATTCCTTGGTTGTGAGAGTTCCATGCACTTTGATTTTTCTGGTGCTTCTGGTTGTTTATTGATTTTAGATTGATTGTTAACCTCCTTTTGGTTATGCGAGGAAGTGAAGGGTTGCTACCCATGCCTCCATCTTGGCTGGAACCCCAGAGTCTTTATTCCTATACTCTAAAATTGATACATGGATGATTCTATGCCTGAGCTTCAGGGTCCACAGCCCTGTCTGCACCATGTGGGCTGGAATTTCTTTATAGATGTTCTTTGATGGCCCTTCCCCTATTTTCCCCCATTATCTCTCTCCTTACTCCCCTCTGGTTACTGTCAGTTTGTTCTTTATTGCAATGTCTCTGGTTATATTTTGCTTGCTTGTTTGTTTTGTTGGTTAAGTTCCACTTATATGTGAGATCATATGGTATTTGTCTTTCACTGCATGGATTATTTCACTTAGCATAATGCTCTCCAGTTCCATCATACAGTCACAAAGGGTAGGAGCTCCTTCTTCCTTTCTGCTGCATAAATTCCATTGTGTAAATGTACCACAGATTTTTTTATCTGCTCATTTATTGATGAGTACTTGGGTTGCTTCCAGCACTTGGCTATTGTAAATTGTGCTGCTATGAACATTGGGGTGCATAGATTGTTTTGGATTGGTATTTCAGGATTCTTGAAGTACATCCCAGCAGTGGAATTGCCAGGTCAAAAGGCTCTTCAATTTGAGTTTTCTAAGGAATTCCATAATGTTTGCCACAGTGGCTGCACCAGTCCTCATTCCCACCAACAGTGCACTAGGGTTCCCTTTTCTCCACAACCTCACCAGCATTGTCGTTTGTTGATTTGTTTATGATGGCCATCCTCGCCATTGTGAAGTGGTATTTAATCGTGGCTTTAATTTGCATCTCTCTGATGGCTAGTGATGCTGAGCAACCTTTCATATTTCTCAGGGCCCTCTGTATGTCCTCCTTGGGGAAGTGTCTATTCAGGTCCTTTGCCCATTTTCTAATTGGATTACTTGTCTTCCTAGATTGGAGTCATGTGAGTTCTTTACATATTTTGAAGATCAAACCCTTCTCCAAGGTATCATTTGCAAATGTATTTTCCTGTATGGTTGGGTACATTTTAAATTTGCTGATGTTTTCATTACCCATGCAGAAGCTTTTTATTTTGATGAAGTCCATTTGTTTATTCCTTGCTTTATGTTCCTTGCTCTAGGGGATAGATGGGTGAAGGTTAAGGTTAGGGAAGGAAGGTTAGGAAAATATTTGAGATTTCCCTGTCTATGTTCTCCTCTAGAAATTTATGGTTTCACAAGTTCTATTTAAGTCTTTTATCTATCTTGAGATTATTTTGTGTGTGGTGTATGTACATTGTTGGTTGAGTTTCCTTCTTTTGCATGTAGCTGTCCACGTCTCCCAACACCAATTGCTGAAGAGACTATTTTCACTACATTTTATTTATGCTTCTGCCCCTTTGTCAAATATAATTGACCATAGAGACTTGAATTTTTTTCTGGGATCTCTATTCTGTTCCATTGATCTATGTATCTGTTCTTATGCCAGTACCAGACTATATTGATTAACACTGTTTTGTGATATAGTTTGATATCAGGTATGATGATCCCTTGTACTTTCTACTTCTTTCTCAAAATTGCTGCGGCTGTTTGGGGTCATTTGTAGTTCCGTATAAATTTTGAAATGTTTGTTCTGTATCTGTGAAATATGTCATTGGTATTTTAGTAGGGATTGCATTGAATCTATAAATTGCTTTGGGTGGTATGGACATTTTAACAATGTTAATTCTTCCAATTCATGAACACGGTACATACTTCCTTTTGTTTGTGTCTTCCTTAATTTCTTTCATCAGTATTGTGTAGTTTTCTGAGTACAGGTCTTTTATCTCCTTGGTTAGGTTTATTCCTAGTTATTTTATTTTTCTTGTTACTGTATCAATAGGATGTTTTTCCTGATTTCTTTTTCTGATATTTCATTGTACAAAAATGCCTTCAATTTCTGAATATTAACTTTGTGTACTGCTGTTTTGCTAAATTCACTTATTAGGCCCAGTAGGTTTTTGGTGGAATCTATAAGATTTTCCATGTACACTATCATGTCATCTTCAAACAATGACAGTTTTGTTTCCTCCTTTCCAATTTAGATGCCTTTTATTTCTTTTTCTTGTGTGATCACTGTAGCTAGGATGTTCAATACTATGTTGAATAGAAGTGGTGAAAATGGGACTTCTGGCCAAGATGGAGACATAGATAGATACATTGTGCTTCTGTGCACAATGAAATGAAGGACAACTACAAATTTAAAAACAAAAAACAATCAAAAACTGCCAGAAAATTGAACTGTATTGAAGTCCAACAGCCAAAGAATTAAAGAAGAAACATTCATCCAGGGTAGTAGGAGGGGCAAAGATGGGCAGCCAGGGTAGAGAGGACTCCAGCAAGGTGGCAACTGGAGGATGGGGCAAGGCAGCAGCTGGCAGAGTGGGAAGTCCCATATTTGGGCATGGATAAACTGGGAGGAACAACTGGAAAGTGAGACACACCACTCAATCCAGGGTTCCAACTCGGGGAAATAAAGCTTCTAATCCTCTAACTGAAAACACCTATGTGGGTTGGGGCAGTGGGAGAAACTCTCAGCCTCACAGGAGAATTCCTTGGAGAGACTCACAGGGTCCTAGAATGTACACAAACCCACCAACCCTGGAATCAGCACCACAAGGACCCAATTTGCTTGTGAGTAGCAGAGAAAGTGACTGAAAGGTGGCTGAGAGCCCAGCAAGTGGCATTATTCCCTCTTGGACTCTGCCCCCATGTACAGCACCACAAAGCAGCAATGTGGGTTGCCCCACCCTGATCAATACCTAAGATTCCCCACCTTACTATGTGATAGGTGCCCCTCCACACACACACACACACACAATGGCCCAAATGAAAGAACTAATCGAAGCACCAGAAAAAAATACAACTAAGTGATGAAGAGATGGCCAACCTATCAGTTGCACGGTTCAAAATACTGGTAATCAGGATGCTCGTAGAATTGGTTGAGCATGGTCACAAAATAGAGGAAAGTGTGAAGGCTGTGAAAAGTGAAATAAAGGGAAATGTACAGGGAACCAACAGTAAAGGTAAGGAAACCAGGACTCAAATTAACAGTTTGGACCAGAAGGAAGAAATAAACATTCAATCAGAACAGAATGAAGAAACAAGAATTCAAAAAAAATGAGTAGAGGCTTAGGAACCTCTGAGACAATTTTAATTGTTCCAACATCATAATCATAAGGGTTTCAGAAGGAGAAGAGGAAGAGCAAAAAATTAAGAACTTAGCTGAAAAAATAATGAAGGAGAACTTCCCCAATCTTTCAAAGAAAATAGACTTCCAGGAATCCAGGGAGCCTAGAGAGTCCCAAAGAACTTGGATCCAAAGAGGAACACATCAAGGCACATCATCATTAAGCTACCCAAGATTACAGATAAGGAGGGAATCTTAAAAGCATCAAGAGAAAAGGAGTCAGTCACCTACAAAGGCGTTCCCATAAGACTATCAGCTGATTTCTTAAAAGAAACCTTACAGGCAAGAAGGTGCCAAAAAAACAGTATTCAAAGTCATAAAAGGCTGGGACCTACATCCAAAATTACTCTACCCAGCAAAGCTGGATACAATGGATGTGCAGGTGAAGTGCTTCCCAGATAAGATCAAGTTAAAGGAGTTCATCATCACGAAGCCCTTTGTCTATGAAATGTTAAAGGGACTCATCTAAGAATTAGAAGATCAAAACTATGAACAGTAAAATGACAACACTCACAGCTGTCAACAACTGAACCTAAAAAAAAAAAAAGAAAGAAAGAAAGGAAAACAAACTAAGGAAAGAACTAGAACAGGAACAGAAACGGAAATCAGACTTCTGGCCAAGATGGAGGCGTAGGTGGACACACTGTGCCTACTCTCACAACCAAAATTAAGGACAACAAATATTTAGAAACAAGAAAACAACCAGAAATTATAGAAAATTGAACTGTACAGAAGTCCAACAACCATTCATCCAGACCGGTAAGAGGGGCGGAGTCACGGTAGGAAAAAGTGGAGGTGCGGACCCAGGAACGCAAGTAGCAGCGGCTCGCAGTTCCCAGGTGCACGGGCGGTGGCTGGTGGTTCTCGGGCCCACAGGTGGCAGCTGGTGGACCCCAGACACAGGGGGGCAACTGTGCAGACCCAGTGAGGCCGCACAAGGCGGCTGGCTGACCAGGTGGTCCCACATTCGCGCACGCAGACGGTCCAGGCAGAGGGGAAGTGGTGGAAGGGACTGAATCCAGGAGAGAGCGGAGCGGGCACCATTGTTCCCTCTCAGACCCCGCCCCCACATACAGCGTCACAACCCAGCGACTGGGCTGCCCCACACTGGGGAGCGCCTGAGGCTCCACCCCTCACTACGTAACAGCACGCGCATGCGCAGATAATCCAGGCGAAGAGGAAGCAGCGGAAGGGACCGGAGTCCAGAAGAGAGTGGAACAGGTGCCATTCTTCCCTCTCGGACCCCGCCCCCACCTATAGCATCACAACCCAGCGACTGGGCTGCCCCGCCCTGAGGAACACCTAAGGCTCCACCCCTCATACGTAATAGCTGCGACCAGACTAAAACCAAAACAAAAACAAAAACAAAAAAACCCACCAAAAATGGCTCAAACTGGAGAAAAAATGAAAACCCCAGAGTCAATTCCTCTAAGCAACGAAGAGATAGCCAACCTATCAGATGCACAGTTCAAAGCACTGGTCATCAAAATGCTCACAGAATTGGTTGATTTTGCTCACAAATTAGATGAAAAAATGCAGGCTACAATAATTGAAATGAAGGAAGACGCATGAGGAACCGATAGAGATGGGAGGAAAACTGGGACTCAGATCAATGGAGTGGACCAGAAGGAAGAAACTAACAACCAAACAGAAGACAAGGAAGAAACAAGAATTCAAAAAAATGAGGAGAGGCTTAGGAACCTCCGGGACATCGTTAAACGTCCCAACATCCGAATTATAGGGGTCCCAGAAGGGGAAGAAGAGCAACAAGTAGAAAACTTATTTGAACAAATAATAAAGGAGAACTTCCCCAATATGGCAAAGGAAATAGACTACCAGGACGTCCAGGAAGCTCAGAGAGTCCCAAAGAAGTTGGGCCCAAGGAGGAACACATCAAGGCACATCGTAATTACATTAGCCAAGATTAAAATGAAGCAGAGAATTCTAGAAGCAGCCAGGGATAAGGGGACAGTCACCTACAAAGGAGTTCCCATCAGACTGTCAGCTGATTTCTCAAAAGAGACCTTACAGGCAAGAAGGGGCTGGAAAGAAATATTTGAAATCTTGAAAAGCAGAGACCTACATCCAAAATTGCTCTATCCAGCAAAACTGTCATTTAGAATGGATGGACAGATAAAGTGCTTCTCAGATAAGGTCAAGTTCAAGGAGTTCATCATCACCAAGCTCTTATTATATGAAATGTTAAAGGGACTTATCTAAGAAAAAGAAGATAAAAAATATGACAATGAAAAGACAGCAAACGCATAGCTATTAAGAACCACACCTAAAACAAAAGCAAACTAAGCAAACAGCTAGAACAGGAACAGAACCACAGAAATGGAGATCATATGGAGGGTTAGCAACAGGGGTGTGGGAGGAAGAGAGAGGGGGAAAAGGTACAGAGAATGAGTAGCATAGATAGTGGGTAGAAAATAGACAGGGGCAGGGTAAGAATAGTATGGGAAATGTAGAAGCTAAAGAACTTATGACACAAGGACATGAACTAAAGGGGGGAATGTGGGTGGGAGAGGGTGTGCAGGGTGGGGGGAAAGATGGAGGAGAAATGGGACAACTGTAATAGCATAATCAATAAAATATATTTAAAAAAATAAAAATAAAAATAAAAGAAAAAGAAACGGAAATCACATGGAGGTTATTAGCAGGGAGGGTGAAGCAGGTAATGGGAAAAAAAGTACAGGGAATAAGTAGCATAAATAGTAGGTACAAAATAGACATGGGGGATTTAAGGACAGTATAAGGAATGTAGAAGCCAAAGAACTTATATGTAGGACCCATGAACATGAACTAAGGGTGAGGGCGATATGGGTGGGAGAGGGGGTGCATGGTGGAGGGAAATAAGAGGGGGAAATGGAACAACTGTAATAGCATAATCAATAAAATATATTGAAAAAAAGAAGTGGTGAAAGTGGATATCTTTATCTTGTTCCTGATCTTAGTGGGAAAGCTTTTAGTTTTTGCCCCTTGAGTATGAAGTTGGCTGTAGGTTTATCATATATGGCATTTATTATGTTGAGGAAGAGCTAATCCATATCCTTCACAGACTATTCCAAAAACTCCAAGAAGAGGGAAAACTCTAAAACTCTTTTCATGAAGACAGCATCATCCCAATCCAAAACCAGATAAAGACACAACCAAAAAAGAAAACTACAGGCCAATATTGCTGATAAACATAGGTGCTAAAATCCTCAATAAAATATTGGCAAACCATATCCAGGAATACACTAAAAAGATCATACCCCATGATCAAGTGGGATACATCTCAGAGATGCAAGAATGGTACAATATTCACAAAACAATAAACATAATACATCACACAAACAAAAGGAAAGACAAAAATCACATGATCATATCAATAGATGTGGAAAAAGCATTTGACAAGGTACAGCGCCCATTTATGGTAAAAACATTCAGCAAAGTAGGATAGAGGGAGCATTCCTAAAATAAAAAAGAAATTTAAAAAATGCCATTAGAATTTGGATAGACATTTTATTGAATTTATAAATGGCTTCAAGTAATATGGACATTTTAACACTATTAATTCTCCTTATCCATGAACATGGACTATCTTTCCATTTATTTGTCCCTTCTTCAATTAGTTTTATTAATGTCTTATAAGAGATAAAAGTATTGATATTTCACTTCCTTGATTAAAATTATTCCTTATTCTAATCTTTTGGTACTTAAAAAGGGATTTCTCTTTATTTCTATTTCAGAGAGTTTGTTTAGAAATTTTTGTAGAAATGCCCTGAGTCAGGTAAGATGGATACAAGTCCCTTTAGTAACTCTCCAAAAGAGCCAGAACACCAGATGCATGCTCCAATTCCCTCCCTTCAAGCTGTGTATGGTTTTTAGCTTGTGCCAAGCCAAGCTGGCTACAGCCAAACATGACTCCTTCCTCCTTGATTCCCAATGGTCCCAGGCTATCAGTGCACCAAGGGAGGAAAGAGAAACCAGTCCCTCTGCAGTCTACTGGATAGCTGCCACATTGGGCGCATGTTCCCTTCTCTTTCATGTGATGGAGTAGTCACGACCTGAGGCATTTTCTTCTAGAAATGAGTTGTGTCAGCTGGGGAGAAGTGCTGATGCAGGAAAGTGAAATTGCTCTTGTTACCTGATTCTTTTTTCCTCACCCAAGGACATGCTTAAAGAGGGGAAGGGAGGGAGAGAGAGGGATGGAAACGCTGATGTGAGAGAGAAACATCTATCCATTGTCTCACATGTACTCCCTGACAGGGGAGCAAAGCCACAACCTTGGTATGTGTGCTGACTGGGAATTGAACCCACAACCCTTTTCATCCTGGATAATGCTCCTCCATCTGATCTACCCTGGCCAGAGCTTGTTACTAGATTTAACATGCCTGTTTTCAGCTTTGTGTTGGACTATGGTACTGTAACTCTTTAACTGGATTCTGGAAATCTTATAAAGGAAGTTTAGTCCGTATATAATTGCTAAATCATGTTTCTGTGGGGGACATGGTATTCCACCATCTTCCTAATGCCATTTTGCATAATACTTACAATTCAAGTCATTCTTAATAATATCTATAGATGTGAACTTTGGATCCCTTTACACATAATGATCTTTCAACAATCATTTGATTGCAACAGTTTTATTTTATAGATCCCCTACCAAAAAAAGAAAACTTTTTTTAATCAGTATTTTTAATTGTTTTTTATGTATGCATCACATAGTTGTGTGCGTCTATGAGGGTTTTTTGTTGTGTTGTTGTTGCTAATCCATTCACATTTTCCACCAATGAGCTAACCACCTGCCTCTCAGCTGTCAGTCTGTTCTCTGTAGCAGAGTCTATTACTACTTTATTTGTTATTTTGTTCATTAGATTTCACATATAAGTGAAATCATGTGGCATTTGTCTTTCTCTGACTAGTTTATTTCACTTAGCATAATACTCTCCTGGCTCATCCATGTTGTTGTAAAAGGTAAGATGTCATTCTTTTTTATGGCTGAAGAGTATTCCATTGTGTAAATGTCATATAGTTATTTTATCCACTCATCTATTGATGGACACTTGGGCTGATTCCATATCTTGGCAATTGCAAATAATGCTGCAATGAACATAGGGATGCTTATGTTTTTCCAAATTAATGTTCTGGGTTCCTTTGGATATATTCCCAGAAGTAAGATCACTGGGTCAAAAGGCAGATGCATTTTTCATTTTTTGAGTGGTATCTGTACTACTTGTGCTGCACCAGTCTGCATTCGTGCCAACAGTGCACAAGGGTTCCATTTTCTCCACATCCTCTCTAACATTTGTCATTTGTTGATTTACTGATGATAGCCATTCTGACAGCTGTGAGGTGATATTTCATTGTGGTTTTAATTTGCATTTCTCTAATGATTAGTGATATTAAGCATCTTTTCATCTTTTCATTGGCCATCTGTACAACCTCGTCGGAGAAGTGTTTATTCCTTTTCCCATTTTTAATTGGATTGTTTCTTTTTTTTTTGGTATTGAGTTTTGTAAGTTCTCTTTAAATTTTGGGTATTAACCCCATATCAGAAGTATTATTGACAAATATGTTTTCCCATTCAGTGGGCTGTCTTTTCATTTTGTTAATGGTTTCCTTTTATTTTTGTTTCTCTTGCCCCAGAGATATGTGAGAAAAAAATATAGCAATGAGAGATATCTGAAATTTTACTGCCTATATTTTCTTCTACAATATTTATGGTTTTAAGTCTAACATGTAAGTCTTTAACCCATTTTGAGTTTATGCTTGCCTATGGTGTAAGAAAGTGGTCTAGATTCATTTTTTTTTCACAATCTGTCCAATTTTCCCAATCCCGTTTATTGAAAACATTATCTTTACCCCATTGTATGCAGTTGCTTCCTCTCAAATATTAATTGACTATAAATGTATGGGTTTATTTCTGGGCTCTCTATTCTGTTCCATCAATCTGTGTGTCTGTTGTTATGCCAGTACCATGTTGTTTCGATTACAATGGCCTTATACTATAGTTTTATATTAGGTAGCATGATTCCTCTAACTTCATTTTTCTTTCTCAGGATCGCTATGGCCATGCAGGGCCTTTCTTGCTTCCATATAAATTTTGGTAATACTTGTTCTAGTTCTGTTAAATACACTATTGGTATCTTGATAAGAATTGCATCAAATCTGTAGGTTGCTTTGGGTAGTATGGACATTTTAATGATGTTAGTTCTTCCTTTTCAGAAACATGGTATATGTTTCCACTTATTTGTATCTTCTAGAATTTCTTTCTTCTGTGTCTTATAATTTTCGAACTACAGGTCTTTTACATCCTTAGTTAAATTTATCCCTTGGTATTTTTTTAAAATATATTTTATTGATTATGCTCTTACAGTTGTCCCATTTCTCCCCCATCATTTCCCTCCACCCTACACACCCTCTCCCACCCACATTCCCCCCTTTAGTTCATGTCCTTGTGTCATAAGTTCTTTAGCTTCTACATTTCCCACACTATTCTTGCCCTCTCCATTTTCTACCCACCGTCTATGCTACTTATTCTCTGTACCTTTTCCCCCTCTGTCCTCCTCCCACTCCCCTGTTGCTAACCCTCCATATGATCTCCATTTCTGTGGTTCTGTTCCTGTTCTAGCTGTTTGCTTAGTTTGCTTTTGTTTTAGGTGTGGTTCTTAATAGCTGTGAGTTTGCAAAGCTGTCATTTAGAATGGAAGGGCAGATAAAGTGCTTCTCAGATAAGGTCAAGTTCAAGGAGTTCATCATCACCAAGCTCTTACTATATGAAATGTTAAAGGGACTTATCTAAGAAAAAGAAGATCAAAAATATGGCAGTGAAAAGATATCCCTTGGTATTTTTGATGCAATCATAAATGGTATTATTTTCTTAGTTTCCCTTTCTGTTAATTCATTATTGGTGTACAAAAATACAAATGATTTGTGGGTATTAATTTTGTATCCTGCTACTTTCTGAATCAGTTTTTAGACTCTATTTTGTTTTTATCAGTTCTAGTAGTTTCTTGGTGGACTCTTCAGAATTCTCTATGTACAGTATCATGGCATGTGCAAATAATGATAGTTTCACTTGTTTCTTCCAATTTGGATGTCTTTTATTTCTTCTTCTTGTCTGATTCCTGTGGCTAAGACTTCCAGTACTATGTTGAATAAGAGTGGTGAAAGCAGAGGTCCCTGCCTTGTTCCCAATCTTAAGGGAAATGCTTTTAGTTTTTGCCTATTAAGTACGATGTTGGCTATAGGTTTGTCATATATAGCTTTCAATATGTTGAGGTATCATGCCACTTTGCTGAAAGTTTTTATTATAAATTAGTGCAGGATTTTATGAAATGCAATTTCTTCATCTATTCATAGGATCATATAATTTTATCTCATTTTTATTTGTAATATCATATTTATTGCTTTGTGAATATTGTACCAACCTTGCATTCCCAGAATAAATGTCACTTCATCACAGTGTATGACCTTTTTAATGTATTTCTGGATCTGGTTTGCTAATATTTTTTGAGGATGTTAACATCTATGTTCATCAGGGACATTGGACTACAACTTTCTTTGTAATATCTTTATCTGATTTGGGAATGAGCATAACACTGACCTCATAAAATAAGCTTGGGAGTCTTCCCTCCTCTTTAGTTTTTTGGAATGGTTTGAGAAGGGTTGGTGTTATTTCTGCTTTGAATGTTTGGTAAAATTTACCCATGAAGCCATCCAGTCAAGGACTTTATTGGGAGATTTTTGGTTACTGTTTCAGTTTCAGTAGTTGTAATCTGTGTATTCAGATTTTCTGATTCTTTGTGATTCAGTTTTAAAAAAATAATGTGTTTCAAGGAATTCATCCATTTCATTCTAATGCTCCAATTTATTGGCATATAGGTTTTTGTAATATTTTCTTACCATGCTTTCTTCGCATTTCTTTGGTGTCAGCTGTTACTTCTCTTTCTGATTTTATTTATTTGGGTTCTCTCTTTTATTTGAAGAGGGTGTTTAAAGTTTTGCCAGTCTTTATCTTTTTTTAAAAAAAATCACCTCTTGGTTTCATTGACATCTGTTTTTTAAAGATTTTATGGAGGATGGTGAAGGCTGGCGTCAAAGCACAGGTTAAGTGTTTTGCAAAGCTACACTTAACCGATTGCATCTGCAAAGTAGAGCAAGCATGCAGCTGATGGCAGCCTGAACCCTCGGGGGTTGAGAATAAAATAGATAACCGCAAGCTTCAGCTGAATGCAACTGTAACTTCTGCAGAAGACATATTTAGAAGAGATAGCCTGGGAACAGAACAATCTTTACCCGCAGCATCTCCCTAAGTCTGCAAAAAAAAAATTCCTTGACCTTTAGATAACCATCACCTATAAAATAAATGTGGAGACAATGTTTGAGGTCATTGTCTCTTCATCAGAAGACAATGCCCTACCTGGCCCCCGCTTTTTCTTAAACTGTTGTTTGGTGTTTTCTTAATCTCCCATCGGCCCCACTCAGGGACCTCCACTCCACACTGGTCACAGCATTTATTTATTTATTTTTAGAGAGAGGGAAAGAGAGGGAGACAGGGAGTGAAAGAAATATCAATGTGTGGTTGCCTCTCATGCATCTCATACTGGGGACCTGGCCTTCAACCCAGGCATGTGCCCTGCCTAGGAATCGAACCAGTGACTCTTTGTTTTGCACTCTGGTGGTCAATCTATTGAGCAACACCAGCCAGGGGTCACTGACATCTTGTATAGTGTTTTTAGACTCTATTTTGTTTATTTCTGCTCTCATCTTTATTTAACTTCCTTCCTTCTACTCACTTTGGGCTTTGTTGTTATTTTTCTGGTTCCTTTAAGTGTAAAAATTAATTGTTTATTGACATTTTTCTTGTTTTTTGAGGTAGGCTTATAATGCTATGAATTTCCCTCCCAGGGTTGATTTGCTGTATCCGATAAGAGAAAATAAGATTTTCTCTTATTTTGTTGTCATTATCATTTGTTTCAAGATATCTTTTGATTTCTTTCTTGATTTCATTGTTAACTAATTCATTGTTTACTAGCATGTTGTTTAGTCTCCATGTGTTTGTGTATTTTTCTGTTTTTGTCTTGTGACTGGTTTCTAGTGTCAGACCATTATAGTCAGAGAAGATGCTTGATATGACTTCAATCACCTTAAATTTATTGAGTTTTATGTCCTAACAGGAGTTCTACCCTAGAAAAATGTTCCATCTGTACTTGAAAATAATGTATATTTTCCTGCTTTGGGGTGAATTATCTGAAGATATCAATTAAATCCATCTGATCTGGTTGCATTTAAGCTGCTGTTTCTACATAGATTTCCTGTCTGGATGATTTATCCATTGATGTCAATAATATGTTAAAATCCCCTACTGTGACTGTTGATCTCTCCCTTTATGTCTATCAAAATTTGCTTTATATATTTAGGTGCTCCTATGTTGGGTGCATAAATGTTTATGACAGTTATATTCTTTTGTTGGCTTGCTCTGTATATCATTATGTAGTGCCCTTCTTTGTGTCTTACTATAGGCTTTGTTTTAAAGTCTATTTTGTCAGATGTAAGTATTTCAATTCCAGCTGTTTGTTTCACTTCCATTTGCATGAACTATCTTTCTCTATCCCTTTACTTTTAGTCTGTATATATCATTCATTCTGAGGTGGGTGTCTTTTAGACCACAAATATATGGGTCTTGTTTTACCCATTCAATTACCCTCTGTCTTTTGATTGGAGCATTTAAGCCATTTACATTTAAAGTGATTGTTGATAAGTATTTATAGCCATTTTATTCTTTTAATTATGTTCCACTGTTTTTTCCCTCTTCTTATAATTATTAGAGAAGACCCATTAATATTTCTTGTCATACTGGTTTGGTGGTAACAAATCCTTTAGTTTTTTCTTTTCGAGAAAGCAATTTTTTTTCTTCTATTTTAAATGATAACTTTGCTGGGTAAAGAATTGTTGGTTGTAGGTCCTTGTTTTCATCACTTTGAATATTTTATGCCTGTCCTTTCTGATGTGAATTGTTCTTGTCAAGAAATCAGCTGACAGTCATGAGAGAACTACCTTATAGGTAACTAACTTTCTCTTGCTACTGTTCAGATTTTTCTCTTGTTTTTAACCTTTACCATTTTAATTATCATGTGACTTCGCATAGGCCTCTTTGGGTTCATCTTGTCTGGGATTCTCTGCATTTTCCAGACTTGTGTGTCTTTTTTCTTCATCAGATTAGTGAAGTTTTCAGTCATGATTTTCATATAAAACATTTTATTTATTTATTTTTAGAAAGGGGCAGGGAGGGAGAAATAGAGAGAGAGAAACATCAGTGTGTGAGAGAAAAATCAATCAATCACCTCTCACACACAACCCAACCAGGCACCAGACTCACAACTCAGGCATGTGCCCTTCCTAGGAATTGGACCAGCGACCATTTGCTTTTCATGGCTCAACCAACTGTGCTATTCTGCTCAGGGCTCAGTCATTGTTTTCTCAAATAACTTCGTGATTCCTGTTCTCTCCCTTCTCCTTCTGATACCCCTATGATGTGGATGATCTTATGCTTCATGTTATCCCAAAGTTCCCTTAAGCTATGCTTATTTAGAATTTGTTTTTTTCCAACTCAAAAACACTCAAACTCATGGAGATTGAATAGCATGCTATTAAACAATGAATGTTTCAAGAATGAGCTCAAGGAAGAAATCAAAAAGTTTCTGAAAACAAATGAAAATGAACTCACAACAATCCAAAACTTATGGGACACAGCAAAGGCAGTTCTGACAGAGTTCATTGATACAGACCTACCTAATAAAGGTAGAAACATTTCAAATAAACAACATAGTCCTACACCTGCAAGAACTCCAGGAACAACAACAAAGACAGCCCAGGGCAAGTAGAAGGAGTGAAATAACCAAGATCA
Source organism: Glossophaga mutica (assembly GCA_039655065.1). Lineage (NCBI taxonomy): Eukaryota > Metazoa > Chordata > Mammalia > Chiroptera > Phyllostomidae > Glossophaga > Glossophaga mutica. Next base: position 151,129,575 of record CM077307.1, read on the forward strand.
GAGCAGAATTAAGTGACACAGAGACTAAAAGCACAATTCTAAGGATCAGTGAATCCAGGAGCTGGTTCTTTGAAAAGATAAACAAAATTGACAAGCCTTTAAGCAGATTCATCAAGAAAAAAAAGAGGACCCAAATAAACACAATCAGAAATGAAAGAGGAGAGATTACAACTGATACCACAGAAATACACAGAATTGTAAGAAATTACTACGAAGAACTATATGCCAAGAAATTTGAAAACCTAGGTAAAATGGAGAAATTTCTAGAAAAATATAACCTTCCAAAACTCAATGAAGAAGAAGCAGAAAGCCTGAACAGACCAATAATAGCAGATGAAATTGAAGCAGTAATCAAAAAACTCCCAACACACAAAAGCCCTGGACCAGATGGTTTCACAGGAGAATTCTACAAAGCATTTAAGGAAGAGCTAACCCCTATCCTTCACAGACTATTCCAAAAAAATCCAAAATGATGGAAGTCTCCCCAACTCTTTTTATGAAGCCAACATCATCCTAATCACCAAAGTAGATAAAGACACAACAAAGAAAGAAAACTTCAGGCCAATGTCACTGATGAACATAGATGCTAAAATCCTCAACAAAATATTGGCAAACTGCATGCAACAATACATTAAAAAGATCATACAACATGACCAAGTGGGATTCATCCTAGGGATGCAAGGATGGTTCAATATTCGCAAATCAGTAAATATAATACACCATATAAACAAAAGCAAAGACAAAAATCACATGATCATATCAATAGATGCAGAAAAAGCATTGGATAAGGTACAGCAGCCATTTATGATAAAAACACTCAGCAAAGTGAAACTAGAGGGAGCATTCCTCACATAATAAAGGCCATAGATGAGAGACCTACAGCCAATATCATACTCAATGGACAAAAACTAAAATCTTTTCCACTAAGATCAGGAACAAGACAAGGTTGTCCACTTTCACCACTTCTATTCAATATAGTATTGGAAGTTTTAGACCCAGTGATCCGACAAGAAAAGGGAATAAAAGGCATCCAAATCAGAAAGGAGGAAACAAAACTGTCACTGTTTGCAGATGACATGATAGTGTACATAGAAAATCCTATAGACTCCACAAAAAAGCTGCTTGACCTAATAAATGAATTTGGCAAAACAGTGGGCTACAAAGTCAATATCCAGAAATCAAAGGCATTTTTGTATACCAACAATGAAACAACAGAAGCATAAATCAAGAAAAAAATCCCATTCAAAAGAGCAAAAAGAAAAATAAAATACTTAAGAATAAGCCTAACCAAAGAGGTAAAATACCTGTATGCAGAAAACTACACAATACTGAAGAAAGAAATCAAAGAAAACACAAACAAATGGAAACATATACCGTGTTCATGGACCGGAAGAATTAACATCATCAAAATGTCCATACTACCCAAAGCAATTTACAGATTCAATGCAATACTTATTAAAGTACCAATGGCATATTTCACAGACATAGAACAAACACTTCAAAAATTTATATGAAACCATAAATGACCCCAAACAGCTGCAGCAATTTTAAGAAAGAAGAGCAAAGTAGGAGGGATCACAATACCTGATACTGCACAGTATTACAAGGCCACTGTAATCAAAACAGCCTGGTACTGGCATAAAAACAGGCACATGGACCAGTGGAACAGAACAGAGAGCCCAGAAATAAACCCAAGTCTCTACAGTCAATTAATATTCGACAAAGGGGGCAGCAACATAAAATGGAGTAAAAATAGCCTCTTCAATAAATGGTGTTGGGAGAACTGGACAGCTATGTGCAAAAAAATGAAACTCAAGCACCAACTTATACCATACACAAAAATAAATTCAAGGTGGATAAAAGATTTAAAATATAAACCATGACACCATTAAAGTCCTAGAGGAGAACATAGACAGGAAAATCTCAGATATTTCACATAGCAACATTTTTACTGATATGTCCCCTAGAGCAAGGGACATAAAGGAAAGAATAAACAAATGGGATCTCATCAAAATAAAAAGCTTCTGGATGGCTAAAGAAAACAGTATTAAAATAAAAAGAGAACCATCTGTATGGGAAAACATATTTGCCAATGATACCTCAGACAAGGGTTTAATCTCCAAAATATATAAAGAACTTACACAACTCCACTCTAAGAAGACAAGTAATCCAATTAAAAAATGGGCAAAGGACTTGAACAGACAGTTCTCCAAGGAGGACATACAGAGGATCCAGAGACACATGAAAAGATGCTCAATATTGCTAGCTATGAAAGAAATGCAAATTAAAACCACAATGAGATACCACTTCACACCAGTCAGAATGACCAACATAAACAAAGCAACAAACAACAAGTGTTGGAGAGGATGTGGAGAAAAGAGAACCCTAGTGCATTGTTGGTGGGATTGCAGACTGGTACAACCACTGTGGAAAACAGTATGGAATTTTCTCAGAAAACTAAAAATGGATCTGCCTTTTGACTGAGCAATTCCACTGCTCAGATTATATCCTAAGAACCCTGAAACACCAATCCAAAAGAACTTATGCACCCCAATGTTCATAGCAGCACAATTTACAATAGCCAAGTGCTGGAAGCAACCTAGGTGCTCATCAATAAATGAATGGATCAAAAAATTATGAAACATTTACACAATGGAATTCTATGCAGCAGAAGGAAAGAAGGAGCTCCCACCCTTCGCAACAGCATGGATGGAACTGGAGAGCATTATGCTAAGTGAAATAAGCCAGGCAGTGAAAGACAAATACCATATGGTCTCCCCTTTAACAGGAACCTAATCAACAAAACAAAGAAGCAAAATATAACCAAAGACACTGAAATTGAGAACAGGCTGACAGTGACCAGAGGGGAGAGGGGAGGGAATTTCAGGGAAAGTGGGGGGGTGGGGGTTACAGGAACAAATATAAAGGACACATGGACAAAGACTAGGGTAGGTGGAAATGGGAGGGAGGTGGGGAGGGATGGGTGGGTGGGCTAAGAAGGGAGTAAAGGACAGAAAACTATACTTGAACAGCAATTTGAATAAAATTAAAGAAAAGAGAAAGAATAAGAAAAAAAGTACTGTTCATTCCTTCCAGTGTATTCTACATTTCAGACTGGTTCCTTTTTATGGTTTCAATGTCCTTGATCATGCTGTTGTAGTTCTCACTAAGTTCCTTAAGCATCTTTATAACCATTTTTTGAACTGTGTATCTGAAGAATTACTTACTTCCATTCATTTAACTCTTACTGGAGATTACTCTTGTTCTTTTACTTGGGCCATGTTTCTTCATCTCTTCTTTTGCTGCTCCTTCGTGTTTGGTTCTGCATATTAGGTAGATTTTCTACAACTTCCAGTGGCACCATCTCCTTGATTAACTGAGCTGAGTGGCCTTTCTTTGGGTTATGTGATCCCTCATGTTGTAATTGAGTTTTGATTGCTATTGACCCATTTGTGCATGGGGTCAATCCTCAGGCTGGCTGACTGTGAGCATCAGTCCCAACCACAGTGTATGAGCTGCTGTGCTGGTGCTGACCACATGAAGCAGAATTTGCCTCAGCACATTCTGGTGCCTCCTGAGGATATACTGCTTGTGAAGCTAATTGGATCCTGTTCAGATGTCTGAAGCTGCCACTGGGTGTGTTGGTTTTGCAGCCCCTTGGGAGAGACACTGGTATCGGCCAATTGCAGAGGCTGCCTATCACTGGCCCTGGGCAATCTGTTTGGAGGTATAAAGTGATCCACAGTTTGGGGCTCCCTCTCCTGGGCCTGGGTGTATGTAGGAAGGACTAAGCTGTGCACCAAGGCTTGCTTTTACCAGCACTGGGCTCGGCTGTAGGTCAACAAAAGTCCCAAGCTGTCCCAAGATCTCCCTCTTCCTGCCAGTTGCCTTTAGGCTCAGTCACTGAAAGAGCCTTTGGCAGTACATGAAGTAGTTTCTCTGAGCCACTAGGAAGGAGTGAGTGGTGTTCATTAGACAGATACAGGTTAAAACACCATGCCACTGCTAGGTCTGAGATCACTCAGCAAATGTCCCAGGGTATACCAAGTCTAGCTGCCATCCACTGGGAGCTTTCATACCTTTATGTTGGGTCAGGGTATCAGGGAGTTGTCAGGGTGATGCCAGCAGTTTATCAGGCCCATACAGACCAAGATTTTGTCATGTGAAAGGAGGGCTTGGCACGGATCTGGCATGCAAGGGAAAAATGGACCCTATCCTGGGGCCACACAATTCAGTCTGTCCCATATTCTGTCAGGAGCCCAATCTCAGTACAGCAGAGCCTCCAGAAGTTGGGAGGATGCACCTAGTGGTTATCCTGTGAAGGGGAAGTTCTGGTCAGACTTGGGAAGGTGGAAGAAGTGACCCCTGGCTAGAGCCACATGACTCAGTCTGTCCAGGATTCTGCCCAGATGTTTGCAGGGCAGAGTCACCAGGTGATGCGGAGTAGGGGGTGGGGGACTTCTGGGAGCCAGGACAGTGGGGCTAGTGGATCTCCCATGAGGGGTGTTATTGGTCAGGTTCACTGGAATGTGGAGAGGGGATGGCCCCTGCCCAAAAGCCACACAATTCAGTCATTGATACCTCCTGTGTCTACACACCTCTACACCCTGGCTCAGGCAGCTAACTTCTCTCATGGGCAAAAACTTCTCAGGGTAGTGCAACAGGGAGTCCAGAAAGTGGAGTTCCAACCAAGAAAGATGGTGTCTACAGAGTGGGAGAGGGACTCAACACAGGGACCCTGCAGGCTGTTCATTCAGCTCTCTCCCCAGAGCCACAAACTTCAGTCTCTCCTCACACAACTCTAGTCTGCTCTGCCCTTCCTCCACTGGAGCCCAGGGTGAGTGGTTGAAATGAGATTTTGTGCGTTGGCCATTTAAGAGGGCAGCTGGGTCTCTAGCAGACTCCTGACTCTGGTGGACAGATTCCCTGCTGATTTTCACAGCCTGATTTTATGTGGTGCCTCTTCTTGGCTTGGTGCTCTGGGATGGGGAGCCTGGTTTAGAGTTGAGACCCTAGACTTCTCCAGGGGAACCCTGAGCTGAGATATCCCTCTAGGAAGTCAGCTGCTGCTTGTAGGAGAAAGTCAAGCACTTTTCACATCTCTGCTCTTGCTACCAGTCCTGATGTTGATTCTTCTGTAAATCCTTGGTTATAAGATAACCAAAATCCTTGGTTATATCTTCAGCTAATCTTCAGTTGGTTTTTCAGGCAAATTGCTCTATATTTTAGCTGTAATTCCACTTTGGTTCTGGTAGGAGGAGAGTATAATATCCACTTACTCCACTACTGTCTTGGATCCTCCAGGAGGGAAATATTATTAAACATTGAAATAAAAGATTAAGGAACTCCACTTATCCATTTACCTTTTTCTTTGTTTCACTTACCTGGGGTTTATGCTTTAATTTTTTTTTCATTTTATTTTTAATTGTTTTTTAAAATTTTTGATCAACTACAGTTGTCCCAATTTTTCCCCATGTCACTCTCCCCTGCTCCACCCATTCCACTGCTCCCTCAGTCAATGCCTACCCTGTTGTCCATTACCATGAGTCCTTCATACATGTTCCTCAACTACACCATTCCCCTTCTTTCCCCATTTTCCCTCTCTCCCTTCCCCTCTGATCATTGTCAATTTGTTCCTTCTTTCCACATCTCTGGTCCTATTTTGCTCATTTGTTTGCTTTCTTCAGTAGGTTCCACTTATAGGTGAGATCACATCATTTTTTAAAGATTGTATTTATTTATTTTTATAGAGTGGGGGAGGGAGAGAGAAGGAGAAAAACATCAATGTCTGATTGCCTCTTGAGCACCCCCTACTGGGGACCTGGCTTGCAACCCAGGCATGTGTCCTCATTGAGAATTAAACTGGAGACCCTTTGGTTCACAAGCCAGCACTCAGTTCACTGAGCCACACCAGCCAGGGCTACATGGTATTTTTATTTCAGACAAAAACAATCCATTTTATAATAATTATTCACTTGTATATTTTTAATCACACAACATGAATGCTTCCTGCTTTTTTTACACTTATTTCTTCAAATACATGAATTCACTCACAATCTCCCTCTATTTAGCTTCCCCTCTTGCTTCTACATGTGATTCTTTCAACTACTTATCATACATAAAACATTGGGAGGTCCCTATTGTTTCTCTGTATCAGCACTTAATTTTCTACAGATTTTGCAGGCAAGTGATTTTTAGCACTGACAACTTTAATTATGAAATGATATAAAAATGGCCTCTTTAAATGTTTTTTCTTCTTTCTCTCTTCCTGCAAATTAGCAGGTACCTTGGGTGAAAAGGATACAAATAAAGGCAATGGATGTCAATTGAGTATTTTTCAGAAAATTGTTATTTATTTAGCTAGGTTGAAATAAAATACTTAGATTAAGATAAAAGTGATGTCTTGCTTTTATGCATGTTGAATATTTTGCTCTTAGGGAATTTGTAAGGGAAAATCATTTTAAAGTTCCTAAAATTACCTTTACCTATTATTTCATAAAGTGTTTCATATGTCTATTTTAGTGGTGTTTTAAAATTGTTTCTTATTCTTTAGCATCACCATGTGATCCCACTTTTATTCTGGCCTGTGCTCCCTGCAATGTGATCTGCTCCATTATTTTCCAGAATCGTTTTGATTATAAAGATCATAATTTTCTTAACATAATGGAAAAGTTTAATGAGAATGTCAGGATTCTGAGCTCTCCATGGATACAGGTGAGGACAATATTGTTTCTTCACAAGGAATCCTTTATGCTCTTTTCTCACAAAAGCCCAAATCTCTGCATGTATCAAGCTGTAAAGTGAATGGGTGGACACCATAGTCCTTCTCAAAGTTCAGCATCATGAAGTGCTCATCTGGGAAATTTGGCCAAGCTCCTTAATGATAGACTGGAAAAGGCATGTCCAGAAAACAGAACTGGAATTCAATCCATTGACGCTGTCCAATGGATTTTCTACTAAATTCTAAATTTCCCATAAAGTACTTTATTAACTTCCCCAAAACATGCGCATAGCACTAAATGGACTTCTCAGTTCTTTCTGAAGGGCTTCCATTACCCACAAGTCTTGTCATCTAATCAACACTTAGTGACTTCTTCAGTACATTAGCTGGCATTTAGGAAGGAAGAGAGTATCTCCTTCAAAAAGGGAGAGTATTTGGGACCACGGATGCTGCTTGGGAACACTAAGGGTAAGAGTATTTGATGCTTCACTTGGCATCCTGACAAAGTAATTGTTTTAGGGATGACAAAATGATTGCTCATATAGTGTATGAACCATAAACAAATATCACAATTTTTACCCTATGCTTAGATGATAGTCTGCCTAAAAGATGGTGATGTCATCTTAGAGACATCACTTAACTGCTCTGGTGCAGTTACTTTATGTATAAAATGTTGAGTTGTGTTTCATGGTCTTGTCAGCATCCTCCAGTTCTAACTACTGATTTGATGTCTGAGGCTGCTGGACAGAAATAGAAACAGCAGGGATTACTATTGTGTGCTGTATCAGGCTTCCCAAACTCACTTCACCTTTGTTGTCATCTATAAAATGTGAATCTTAGTATTTTATGCCATCACATATTTCAAGATTATAGGGAAGAATTGATGTTAAAAATGTGAAAATTGATATACAGATGTTTTTATACTATAAACATAACTTATGACTATAGGAAATGATTATAAGGTTTGATCCCCTGGCCAGAATTTTCTCCCTCAAAAACACCTATCAATGTAGAAAATTACTTATGTATTAAAAAATCATATTTCATTAATATTTACAGTACCATGTCTAACCAGGTCTTAGCCTATGTTATATGTGTTCATTAAGAGTTTTATCTAATATACTATCATTTTCTCTTCTAGCTCTGCAATAATTTCCCTGTTCTCCTCGACTATTTCCCAGGGAGTCATAACAAACTATTAAAAAATTTTTCTAATGTAAGAAGTTATATTATGGAGAAAACAAGGGAACATCAAGTATCTCTGGACATTAACAATCCTCAGGACTTTATTGATTATTTCCTGATCAAAATAGAACAGGTAAACTAACAAGTACTCAGTGATTTAATTGCTTTTGGTTAATTGAATATTTTTTGTATTTACCAGTGATATTTCAATGGTTAGGCAAGTAATTCTGACAAGCATTTTAAGGACATACGTTACGCATGAATCTACACTAAGCATTATGGAAGACATAATATTAAATTGTTAAAAGTAAACCACTAACTGGATTACATTAATCCAATTTTGGGGTACTAATGATCTACCTGAGGGGAGACAGAATGACACCTCCAGGCATAGGGAAACAATTACAAACATATTAGAAAATGCAAAATAGTATAATGTGAAGATGGACATGATCATTGCACACATGTATAAAGAATGGAAAAGACAAAGCCAAAGAGGGGTAGGATGAGTGTGGGAGGTGGGGATGGGTGGGGCAGAGGAGACTGATGGAGGGAAAATGGAGACAAATGCACTTGAACAACAATCAAAAAATTTTTCTTAAAGACTGGTTTAACTACCTGGGTTTCCTGCGTGTCCAGTGGTTGGAAATAAATCTTAATATATTTAGACTGAAGAACTGGAGAGGCACTTTCAGATGGGTGAATGGTGGATATAGAAGTACAGAGGATGTGGTGATAAATAGCTGAATGGAAGAAAGAAGACTTAGTTTAAGTGTAAAGTAAATGAAATGGCATAGGAATAGAGTTGGACGTTGGTATTGGTAAGCATGACACCTACACCATTTCTTTTAAAATTTTATTTATTCATTTTTAGAGAGAGGGGAGGGAAAAAGAGAGGGAGAGAAACTTCAGTGTGTGGTTGCCTCTCACATGTACCCTGACTGATAATCAAACCAGCGATCCTTTGAACTTCAGGCCAGCACTCAATCCACTGAGTCACAATAGCCAGGGCTGTTGAAAAGACTTTTTCCCACATGAATTACCTTGGTACTCTCATGAAAAATCATTTTACTGAAAATGTAAGGGTGTGTTTGTTTGACTGCGGTTCTATTCTGATAATCTATGTGTCGTTCCTTATTCCAGTAGCACACTGTGTGGTAGTCTTAGTTAATAGCTTTTTGGTAAGTTTTGAAATTGAGCAGCGTGAGTCCAAAACTGTTGTTTTTTCACGACATTCTAGCTATTCTAGGTCCCTTGAATTTCCATATAAATTTTAGGATAAACTTGTCAGGGTCTGCAAAGAAGCCAATGGTATTTTGTTGGGGATTGCATTAAATTTGTAGATCAGTTCATGGAGTTACCATTATAAGAATTGATGTGAAATTTACATACCATACAATTAACCATTGTAAAGTATACAATTTAGTGGTATTTAGTACATTCCACAATATTGTGCAACCACTACCTTTCTCTAATTTCAAAACTTTCCCATCACTCTGCAAAAACACACCACATCCATTAAATGATCTCTCCCCATTTCTCCTACTTCATCATGTGTTAACCTGTAATCTGTTTTATGAATCTGTGGGTTTGCCTGCTATGGAAACACCATATTAAAAACACTCATAGCTTTGTGACCTTTTGTTTCTGGATTCTCTCACCTAGAACAATGTTTTGGAGGTTCCTCAAGTTATGATATGTATCAGTATTTTCCTATTTTTATGGCTGAATAATATTCAATTTTATGTACATATCATGATTCATTTACCCATCATCTATTGATGGATGTTTGTGTTGGGTACACATTTATTCATGGATATAATTTAATTTTGGAGGGTACATTTCTAATACAGAGTTGATGAGACATGTGGTTATTTTATGTCTAACATTTGAGGAACAGCCAAAATTTTCTTCAGTGACTACAGCATTTACATTCTCACCAGCAGTGTCTGAACAGGGTTGCTATTTTCCCACATAGTTGCCAATATTTATTTTCTACTTTTTTGGTAATTATTAAAGCTATTCTAGTTAATATAAAGTTGTAACTCCTGGTTTTGATTTGCATTTCCTTGATGACCAATGATGTTGAACATAGTTTCATGTGCTGTTCCCCATTTGTCCATCTTCTTCAGAGAAATGTCATTTGAGTCTTTGCCTCTTAAACCTTAGGTTGCTTGTCTTTGTTGTACAGCTGCAAGTCATTGATATATTTGCAGCATTAAATCTTTATACATATATGAAAGGCAAGTATTTTCTCTCATTCTGTAGCTTGTCACTTGACATTCTTTTTTTAAATATATTTTATTGATTATGCTATTACAGTTGTCCCATTTTCCCCTGCTTCATTCCCCTCCACCCTGCACACCCCCTCACACCCACATTTCCCCGCTTTAGCTCATGTCCATGAGTCATAAGTTCTTTAGCTTCTACATTTCCCATACTATTCTAGCCCTCACCCTGTCTACTTTCTACCCACCATCTATGCTACTTGTTCTCTGTACCGTTTCCTCCTCTCTCCTCCTCCCACTCCCCTGTTGCTAACCCTCCACGTGATCTCCATTTCTGTGGTTCTGTTCCTGTTCTAGTTGTTGGCTTAGTTTGCTTTTGTTTTAGGTGTGGTTGTTAATAGCTGTGAGTTTGCTGTCTTTTCACTGTCATATTTTTATCTTCTGCTTTGTAGGTAAGTCCCTTTAAAATTTCATATAATAAGGGCTGGGTGATGATGAACTCCTTGAACTTGACCTTATCTGAGAAGCACTTTATCTTCCCTTCCATTCTAAATGACAGCTTTGCTGGATAGAGCAATTTTGGATGTAGGTCCCTGCCTTTCAAGACTTCAAATATTTCTTTCCAGCCCCTTCTTGCCTGTAAGGTCTCTTTTGAGAAATCGCTGACAGTCTGATGGGAACTCCTTTGTAGGTGACTGTCTCCTTATCTCTTGCTGCTTCTAGGATTCTCTGCTTCATTTTAATCTTGGCTAATGGAATTATGATGTGCCTTGGTGTGTTCCTCCTTGAGTCCAACTTCTTTGGGACTCTCTGAGCTTCCTGGACATCCTGGTAGTCTATTTCCTTAGCCAGATTGGGGAAGTTCTTCTTTATTATTTGTTCAAATAAGTTTTCCACTTGTTGCTCTTCCTCTTCCCCTTCTGGTACCCCTATAATTCGGATGTTGGGACGTTTAAAGATGTCCTGGAGGTTCCTAAGCCTCTCCTCATTTTTTTGAATTCTGGTTTCTTCATTTCTTTCTGTTTGCTTGTTTCGTTCTTCCTTCTGGTCCACTCCATTGATTTGAGTCCCAGTTTTCTTCCCATCACTATTGGTTCTCTGTGCATTTTCCTTTATTTCACTTAGCTTAGCCTTCATTTTTGTCATCTAATTTGTGATCAAATTCAACCAATCTGTGAGCTTCCTGATCACCAGTGCTTTGAACTGTGAATCTGATAGGTTGGCTATCTCTTCATTGCTTAGTTGTATTTGCTCTGGAGCTTTGATCTGTTCTTCCATTTAGGCCTTTTTTTCTCTTTTTTTGTCTTGATGCACCTGTTACATAGTGAGGGGTGGAGTCTTAGGTGTTCACCAGGGTGAGTTAACCCAGTTGCTGGGTTGTGACGCTGTATGTGGGGGCAGGGTCTGAGAGGGAACAATGGTGCTTGCTCAGCTCTCTGTTGGATTTCAGTCCCTTCCACCACTTCCCCCAAGCACACTGGACCCTTTTGGTGCTGATTCCCATGTGGGTGAGTTTGTGTACATTCTAGGACCCTGTGGATCTCTCCAATGAACTCTTCTGTGAGGCTGGGAGTCTCTTCCGGCACCTCAACCCCCACAGGTGTTTTCAATCAGTGTTTTGAGGCTTTATTTCCCTGTGCTGGGGCCCTGGGTTGCGTGGTCTGTCTCACTCCCCAGTTTTGCCTGGTTTATCTGCATGTGTATGTGTGTCCTCAGTCAGCCATCCGCCTTGCTGGGTCTGCCCACTACCACCCCGTGCCCAGAGTATGCCAGCCACCACCTGCGTGCCTGGGGTCTGTCAGCTGCTGCCTTGCACTCCTGGGACCCAGGGTCTGCAAGCCACCACTTTTGCTTTTTTTTCCCCCCACAACCCTTCTCCACCAGGTCACCCGCCTCTGCCCCTCCTAGTGGTCTGGATGAATGTGTCTATTTTAACTCCTTGGTTGTTGGACTTCCCTACCGTTCAATTTTCTGTCAGTTCTGATTTTTTTTGTTTGTTTCTAAATTTTTGTTGTCCTTATTTTGGTTGTGCGAGGAGTCACAGTGTATCTACCTGTGCCTCCATCTTGGCAGCAAGTCCCGACCTTCTTAATTATATCCTTTGATGTACAACCTTTTATATTTTGATGGAGTCTGATTTACATATTTTTTCTTTTCTTTCTTTGGTGTCAAATATAAGAATTTATTACCAAGTCTGAATTTGTGGAGATTTTCCTCATGTTTTCTTCAAAGAATTTTATAGATTTTGTTCTCAGATTTAAGTTTTTATTTATTTTGAGTTATATTTTGCATTCGCAGTAAAGCAGAGGTCCAACTTCATCCATTTTCATATGGTTATCCAGTCGTTCCAGCACTATTTGTTGAAGATACTCTCCTTATCAATTAAATAGTCATAGTACCCTGTTGAAAATTAATCGGCCACAGGTGTATTGGTTTATATCTAGAATTCAATTCTATTTCTTTGGTTTTGTTTTCTATCTTCTTGACAGAAGTTTGTTGTTTTGATTATGGTAGCTTTGTAGTAGATTTGAAAAATTGGGAAGTTACATCCTTCCCCTGTAGTTCCATAGGAATTTGGAGGATGGGTTTTTCCATTACTGGAGAAAGATCTTTGGAATTGTAATGGGGTTGCATTGGACCTTTATATAGTTCAAGGAGTATTACCATCTTACCAATGTTAAATCTTCCAATACTTGTACGTGGGATGGTTCTTTCATTTATTTACTCATTGTGTTTAACAATGGCTTTAGTTTTCAACGTATAAACCTTTTACCTCTTTACCTATTTCTACCAATTAAGATTGTGTTTGGCTACATATAGAAAGAAAAACTATTAAGAATAGCTTTAACAAATAGTGGGTTTATTGACCTCACATAAAAGGAATCTTGTGATGTGTCAGTAGAGGGATAGTAAGAAAGTCTCAAAACATCAGAGTCAAATACTTTTCATTTCTCTTCACCCACACTTCCTTCATCAATAGGCTCCATTTTATGATTAAGCCCTCTCACCCCAATAATATGTCTACTCTACCTCTTCCTTCTCATATTTGTTTTGCATAAGAACAAGGAAGTATAAAAGTGTCATTAATAGGCTTCTGCTTATATCTCAATGGAATAACTAAGCTGCATGGCTTACCTACCTGCAAAAGAGGTGATGAAGGAACATTCAGGCAACTGAGGGGTAAGGCAGTAGAAAATGATGCTTGTGTCAACAAATTTACAGTCTCTTGCCATACCATACAGCTATTTGTTTTCTAAAATTGCACCTTTCAGTTAATATGTTGCCTTAACTTTATAACAATGTGACTTCTTTGGGATTAACTGTAATTCTGACAAATTAATTTGTTAGATATTTCATCAAACTATTCCTAGGAAAAGCACAACCCACAGTCAGTGTTTACTTTGGAAAACTTGACAATCACTGTATCTGATCTCTTTGGAGCTGGAACGGAGACAACAAGTACCACCCTGAGATATGCTCTTCTGCTCCTGCTGAAGCACCCAGAAGTCTTAGGTATGCAGAATTGGTGGGAGGGGTAAATTTCAGAAAACGTGTGGCAAGTGCATTCTATCTTGCTTCTCTTAGGGAAGTGTCATTATTAAAATTTCTGTTTGACCTGCTTAATGCTCCAGGTTTAAAGGATGGATAAGAATGGACATCTTTCTATAACACAAAGAGGTGACTGAGATGTGTGAAGACGCTGTGGACAGTAGCAGAAGCAGTAAAGCACCGTCTAGATTACATAAGAGGTTAATGTGGCAGGCCTAGTCAGGATGGATTCACCTGGCACTGCACTTTTTTAATCCTCACCTGAGGATATGTTTTTCAATTGCTTAGAAGAGAGACAAAGGGAGAAGGAGAAAAACCTCGATGTGAAAAAAACATCAATCTGTTGTCTCCCATATGCAGCCTGACCAGGGAGCAAACCCACAACCTAGGAATATGCCCTGACTGGGGATCAAACCCAAAATATTTTGGTGTAAGGATGATATTCCTACCAACTGAGCCACCCAGCCAGGGCGAGGACTACATATTGTTTTTTATACAAAGGTTATTTATTCATTTTGAACAGTTGTATATTCTTGCACCGATCTCTCCTCATTCTGAAAATGCAAGGTTCTAGTGGAAACTGAAGCATAAGTTACTGAAGCATAAGTTAAAATCCAAGAGATTTAGTGAGGCTGTGTGAAATAAATTCCACAATCTAGAAAATGTTCTAAAAAATTAGATGCTCAAGAATAGTGTTACTCTTCAGGCTTAAGATGTTGTGAGCCCTGGCTGAAGTGCCTACCATTGTATAGGCAGACTGATCACAGGTTCAGTTCCCAGTCAGGGCTCATACCCAGGTTGTGGGTTCAACCCCCAGCTGGGTCATGTTTGAGAAGGCAACTAATTGACGTTTCTCCTTCTCTTTCCCTTTCTTTCTCTCTCAAAGCAATTTTTAAAAAATATTCTTGGGTGATGGTTAGAAAAAAAAGATGTTGCATAAAGGAATTTTGTTATTTGTTCTTTATTTCAATCTGACAGTAATCAAAGAGGCCAAAGGAGAGGGATAATAGGGGATAGTGGAGGGGCCATCAAGGATCATGTACGAAGGACACATGGACAAAGCCGAAGGGGGTGGGTTCGAGGGTGGGTGGTAAGGATGGGTGGGGTGGGAGGGCATGGTGGGGTGAAAATGGAAACAAATGTACTTGAACAACAATAAAAAAATAAAAATTTAGAACTAGTGAAGAAAATTGATACAAGAAAATAACTAAGTTTTATTAGGAAAAAAAAAGAATTTGTTACTTCAGAAGTCTGTTTCCAAAAAGGTGATGATTGACAAAATAAAAATTTGGGGGAGGAGGTCAATAATTCGATCCTGTACAAAGCATTTTATGTCAGAAATTTTTTTAAATGTTTTTATTGTTTTTAAGTACAGTTGTGTCCATTTTCACCTCCCCACACCACACACCACACCCATCCCCGCCTCCCACCCTGAGCCTACCCCCTTTGGCTTTGTCCATGTGTCCATTACACTTGTTCCTTGATGTCCCTTCCCCTATTATCTGTATCCCATCTCCTCTCTGGTTACTGTCAGAAAATTACTTTTAAACAGGATTGTAATGCATAGCAATTTAGAAATGTACATTATTTTATCCAGTGTCAAAATCCCACTCAAATGATGATAACCTATTACAAATGAAAATTAGTCTTTTAAAGCCAGATTTGAGGAGGTCAGGAAACAGCCGACAAATCTCCAACAAATTTCTCAAACACAGAGAACATATTAAGGGGAGATAATGAACTCGACAGAGAGGATGAAATTGTAACCTCAGTGTCAGAAGAGGAAGATACATGAAGAGAAAAAGTTATTTGTGTGTCCCTACATCCCTGTACATTTTGGTGTTTAGAAGTACCAAGGGTCAACAAAGGTAGAAGTAGACACAGGCTGAAAAAGGTAGTTCTCCCTGCCCAGTCCCCTTTGACAGCTTCTTTTATCAAGTAACTGTTTTTGCCCAACACAATAAGGGTGGCTTACTCTATGGAGAAGTGGAACCTGAGAACTCTACACTCAGGGACACTGGGCAATGACAGAGAAAGAGTAAGGTGTAGGGCTGAAAAGAAAGGTTCTGGAAGAATCTCTTTCTTGAATACAGAGACTCTTAGCTTCTTTCTCCATCCTGGTTCCTGAAATTCAGCAGCCAGATTAAAAAAAAAAAAAAAAAAAAAGCCCTGCAGAGAGTGAACAGCTCTGGAGGAAGACTTCTATAGTTTGCCATGTGGGTAGAAAATTCTCTTGACGCATATATCAGCATGAATGAAAAAAGGAAACATCCAACCCAAGACAGAGAATCATAGAATTTCAGAATCAGGATTAAAAAGAAAATCACAAAAACTTCCAGAGAACTACATCATGTCATGTGTAAGGAATAAGATTCAGAAAACCATCAGATTTCTCAAGAGCTACTATGAAATTGTGTGTGAATAAAAAGGACATATTCTCAGACCTGTACATGTGAGAGAAACTTTACCCCCCTCTTTTTCTTTTCATGCAAATGTCAGATGTCATGTCAGAGGAAGCCATGGGCTCAGGAATCAGGAAGGCTCAAAAGAGAAGGAAATTGGTAGGGGGATTGCCAACACCAGACCTGGAAAATATCCACTTCAAAATGATTAGGGGAATAATGTAGGTGTGAGGGGGGACACCAAGAACAAGAAAAGTGATCGATTATCTGAGATGTCCTAATAATAGGAAATTATTATTACAAGTTACAAACATTGACCTTAGTAGTTAGAAATAATTATAATTGAGATACAGAAAATTATTAATTGAATGAAAGAATCATGGGTAAGTCCAAGAAAGTGCCAAAAGTGAAACAAAATCATAGATTGTTTATGTAGTCAGAATGGTGTTAAAATGTAACCTAACTAGGTCAGGGGAAATGGAGTAAGATGAATTGTGTGTATTTTGCATGAGGCAGGGTTGGAGAAATAAATTCTCACCTTCCATACCAGAAAATCAGATATCGTCTAGAAATAGGTGAGTAAGAAATAGAAAGAGTGAATCATTGTTTAGAAATTGAACATATATTTCAGGAGAAACTGCTAGAATGTTCATATTGGTAACACTGTCAAGTTGGAGGATGAAGAGAGTATCATTAAAAGTCGTACACATGCAGAAACAACACACATACACAAAACATACATTGTCATTGAGTTTTTCAACCCACATTGTTTTGATATAAATTAATATTTGATTTCCTATCTTTCTTTCTGCAAAAACTATAATTTCTTGACTTATATTCAGCTTATATTTTGTAACATTTCATCATTTCTGTTTATATTATCATATATGCTGATATGTAGGTATGGGTGATATATCTTAAGCATAGCTTGTAGAGTAGTTACATGTATCTTCTCCAGCAATTATTACTCCTTAGCTAGGTGTATTTGGGGGCATATGACTGATGTTTATAATGATGTTGAGATACCTTCATAGTGCTTCATATTCCCTGGATCAGCATGTAATTCTGGTATGCATTTTTCTCTTTTTCCATCAGTCTTACTTGTGTCTTACAGCTAAAGTCCAGGAAGAGGTTCACCGTGTGGTTGGCAGAGACCGGAGCCCCTGCATGCAGGACAGGAGCTTGATGCCCTACACGGATGCCATGGTGCACGAGACCCAGAGATACATTGATCTTATCCCCAACAATCTGCCCCATGCAGTGACCTGTGATATTAAATTCAGAAACTACCTCATCCCCAAGGTAAGATTTGTTTCTCTTATACCGACCTCAGTGGTCTTGAAGTTCCCAGTTTCACAGTATTGGTTTCACCCTCCCCCAGCAAAGTGAGAGAAGTACAAAAATCAGACGTGTAGTCTCTTGATGCACTTTGCGTGGTTTCCAGTTTAGACTATAAGCCTTTATAACAGGTTCGGACACCTGGCACTGTAGGTCTTCCAGATTTGTTCTGCTCTTTTTCAAATCTGTTTACCTTTAGAGAGGGGGCAAGGGAGGGAGAAAGAGAAGGACAGAAACATTGATGTGAGAGGGAAACGAACCTCTCATTGCCTACAGTCCCAGACCGGAGGCCAAACCCTCATCCCAGGAGTGTGCCCTGACCAGGAATCAAACCAGAGGAATTTTGCTTTGCAGGATGATACTCAACTAAGTAAGACACACCAGTCAGGGTTACTCTGCATCTTTAATATTGTTTGGCCAATTTTAGCTGCTTACATTTCTAAATGAATGTTAGTGGCAGTTTGTCAATTTACCAAAACAATCTGCTGGGATTTTTATCAGGGTGACATTAGATCATTTGGAATTCTTAACAACATGAGACATTGAATCTTTCACTTGATAGATATGGTATATGCTCCTAGCTGGGGGTTGGGGACTTTTCAAAATTTCTTAACAATTTTTTTAGCATGTTGGGCATTGGCTTGCAAATCTTTTGTTTGCTTTTTCATAGGTACTTAATGTTACTATTGTTATTATAAATTTTTAAATTCCTTTTCCATTTTTAAAATCTGGTACTTGGAAATATAATTGATTTTATTTTTTGATGACCTTATATATAGCAACCTTGCTAAATTTAAAATCATTGCTGATAATTTGTCTCTAGATTAATCTGCAAACTCTACATATATTATCCTGCTACCTGAGCTAATATCTTTGTTTAATTCTTATCTCTGATTTTCAGGAAAGAGAAGGTATAAGATCTCACTATTCAGAATGATGTTTTACGTACATTTTGGTAGACATTGTGGTTCTTTTAGATTTTATTTATTTATTTTTAAAGAAGGGGAAGGGAGAGAGAAAGGGAGGGAGAGAAACATCGATGTGTGGTTGCTTCTTGAGCACCCCCTAGTGGGGACCTGATCCACAACCCAGGCATGTGGCCTGACTGGGAATCAAACCCTGCGACCCTTTGGTTCTCAGGCTGGCACTCAATCCACTGAGCCACACCAGCCAGGGTGGTAGATATCCTTTATTAGATTGGAAAGTTTTCCTTTTTTCCTTATTCTTGCAATTTTTTGTCGTGAATGTGTACGTAATATTTTCATATCAATTTTCTGCATCTTTTGGAATAGTTGTATATTGGACTCACTTTTCCCCCTCAATGTACATATTCTAAGTATACATACTCAGCTGGATTTGATTTGCTACATATTGTTCAGCACTTCTATATTTATATTGATAAGAATATTTTGGTCTACAATTTTTCCTCTTCAAAATTTTCTTGCCATATTTCTGATGTAAGGTATGTTGCATTCACCAATGTATGTGAGAAATGTGCCATAATGTGGGTTTATTTTGATTGTCTTCTTCTTGTGGCCACTTAGTCGTGTCTTTGAAATGCATGGCTTATTGTTTGTCAATGTCTAGGACTATCAAGAGAACACTTTGCAATGATGTGAAGCTGATTTGTGCCTTTTTTAATGGTCCTATATAAAGAACATTTGCCAAAACGGGGTCTTGAAGATTGACACTTTTCTATTTCTGAAATAGGGTAGGGAACAAGCAATTGGTGTTTCTCTGTCTCACACTGATGTACCTCTCTCTCTTTCTCTCAAAATCAATTGAAAAATATCCTCCAGTGAGGAGTTATGTATATATACATCTATATATACACACACTCAAGGGAATAATTTTAAACCCAGAGTCACAGACCTTTTATATGATAAACTTGAGGGAATTTTCCCCCAACTTTGCATGAAAAAATTTTTTAATCTAAAGCGTATACATACGTATAATATATAAATTGTGTATAGATTTACTTTTATATTTATCTATTTATCAATCACTACCTCAATATTTCAGTTTACTTATCCCACTAGCAGTGATTTTTGTATACAGAAAAGTAATAGCATTCGTACTAAAAAGTTATCATTTAATATTATCTAACATACAGCCTATATTTAAATTTCCACAATTTTCCTAGGATATCATTTTTTAAATAATTTTATTTTTTTAAATATATTTTATTGATTATGCTATTACAGTTGTCCTATTTCTCCCCCATCATTCCCCTCCACCCTGCACACCCCCTCCCACCCACATTCCCCACCTTTAGTTCATGTCCATGTGTCATAAGTTCTTTAGCTTCTACATTTCCCACACTATTCTTGCCCTTCCCATCTATTTTCTACCCACCATCTATGCTACTAATTCTCTGTAACTTTTCCCCCTCTCTCCTCCTCCCACACCCCTGTTGCTAACCCTCCATATGATCTCCATTTCTGTGGTTCTGTTCCTTTCTAGCTGTTTGCTTAGTTTGCTTTTGTTTTAGGTGTGGTTCTTAATAGCTGTGAGTTTGCAGTCTTTTCACTGTCATATTTTTGACCTTCTTTTTCTTAGAGAAGTCTCTTTAACATTTCATAGAATAAGGGCTTGGTGATGATGAACTCCTTGAACTTGACCTTATCTGAGAAGCACTTTATCTGTCCTTCCATTCTAAATGACAGCTTTGCTGGATAGAGCAATTTTGGATATAGGTCCCTGCTTTACAAGATTTCAAATACTTCTTTCCAGCCCCTTCTTCCCTGTAAGGTCTCTTTTGAGAAATCGCTGACAGTCTGATGGGAACTCCTTTGTAGGTGACTGTCCCCTTATCCCTGGCTGCTTCTAGAATTCTCTCCTTCATTTGAATCTTGGCTAATGTAATTATGAAGTGCCTTGGTGTGTTCCTCCTTGGGTCCAACTTCTTTGGGACTCTCTGAGCTTCCTGGATGTCCTGGTAGTCTATTTCCTTTGCCAGATTGGGGAAGTTCTCCTTTATTATTTGTTCAAATAAGTTTTCCACTTGTTGCTCTTCTTCTTCCTCATCTGGTACCCCTATAATTCGGATGTTGGGACGTTTAACGATGTCACAGAGGTTCCTAAGCCTCTCCTCATTTTTTTGAATTCTTGTTTCTTCCTCATTTTCTGTTTGGTTGTTAGTTTCTTCCTTCTGGTCCACTCCATTGATTTGAGTTCCAGTTTTCCTTCCATCTCTATCGGTTCCCATGCATCTTCCTTCATTTCACGTATCGTAGCCTGCATTTTTTCATCTAATTTGTGAGCAAAATGAACCAATTCTGTGAGCATTTTGATGACCAGTGCTTTGAACTGTGCACCTGATAGGTTGGCTATCTTTTCACAGCTTAGAGAAATTGGCTCTGGGGATTTGATTTGTTCTCCGGTTTGAGCCATTTTGGGTGGTTTTTTTGTTTTTTTGTTTTTGTTTTGGTTTTGGTTTTGGTTTTGGTTTTGGTTTTAGTCTGGTCGCAGCTATTACGTAGTGAGGAGTGTAGCCTTAGGTGTTCCTCAGGGTGGGGCAGCCCAGTCACTGGGTTGTGATGCTATAGGTGGAGGCGGGGTCTGAGAGCGAACATGGTGCCTTCTCCGCTCTCTCCTGGATTCAGTCCCTTCTGCCACTACCCCTCTGCCTAGACCGTCTGTGCGCGCAAATGTGGGACCACCTGGTCATCCAGCCGCCTTGTGCAGCCTCGCTGGGTCTGCACAGTTGCCCCCCTGTGCCCTGGGTCTGCCAGCCACTGCCTGTGGGCCTGGGGACTGCCTGCCGCTGCTGCTTGCATTCCAGGTCCGCACCTCCACTTTTTCCTGCCGCGACTCCGCCCCTCTTACCGGTCTAGATGAATGGTTGTTGGACTTCCGTACAGTTCAATTTTCTATTAGCTCTGATTGTTTTCTCGTTTCTAAATATTTTTTGTCCTTAATTTTGGTTGTAAGAGGAGGCACAGTATGTCTGCCTACACCTCCATCTTGGCCGGAAGTTGTTTTTCCCTAGAATATCTTTTATAGTTTTCCATTCTTGACAATTCAGTATCCAGGCAAGGAAGAAGCATAAAATTTGGTTATCTTTTCCCTTTAGTCTCCCGTTATCTGTTCCCTTTACTCTGTTTCTTTCTTTTCAATACATATAACTTTATGAAGGGTCTAGACCAGTAGTCATGGAAAATATTCCTCAGGCTGGTTTTGTGCGACTGTTTTCTAGAGATTAGATTCCCATTACAGTCTTGGCAAAAGACCTACATAGTTGCTCTATGTGTCCTACTGGAATTCATTGGGGGGGATGGTGGTTGGGACACATAATGTCGCTTACCCCATTATTGGCTATGCTATGTTCCTCACCTAATAAAGTGGTATCTGCCACATCTCTCCATGGCAGAGGTTCTGTTTTTTACACTTCATTAATAAAATTCTATAGCATGGTTCTTTTTTTAAATTTCCTTTAAAAAAAAGTCTGATTTATTTTGTCCACATTGGAGATTGTATTTTTTTAAAATTTTTATACTGTACAGTTTTCTGTCTTTTACTCCCATCCCAGCCCACCACCCTATAGCATGGTTCTTAGGACTTTGTGAATATCATGCTTTCCAATTATTCAGCCAACAGTTTTAACATTAATTGATAACACTTGACTGAATTAATCATCCTAAACTGAATTGTTGCAAAGTGATGATTTTTTTTCTAGTTTTAATGTTGTTTCTACTTCCAGCCAAAATGGCCGGAGGCATAGGTAGATACACTTTGTCTCCTTGCACAAAAAGGACAACAACAAATTTAAAAAGCAAAAAAACAACCAGAACTTTCAGAAAATTGAACTGCATTGAAGTCTGACAACCAAGGAGTTAAAGAAGAAACATTCATTCAGAATGGTAGGAGGGGCAGAGACCAGCAGCAGGGGTGGACAGGACATGTGGCAAGGCAGTAGCAGAGGACCAGGTGGGCGAGGCCGCAGCTGGTGGACCAGGGCAGGCAAGGTGATGACTGGTGGACCAGGCAGTCCCATATTTGTGTGCAGATAAACCAGGTGGAACAACTGGGAGTGAGACAGACCATGCAACCCAGGGATCCAGCATGGGAAAATAAATCCTCAAAACCTCTAGCTATAAAATCTGGAGGGGGTTGTGGCAAGGGGAGATACTCACAGTCTCACAAGAGAGTTCCTAGGAGAGATCCACAGGGTCCTAGCATATACACAAACCTACCCACCAGGCAATCAGCACCAAAAGGGCCAATTTGCTTGTGGGTAGTGGGGGAAATGACTGAAAGCCACCGAGAGCCAAGGAAGCTGCATTGTTCCCCGTCTGACCCCTCCCCCACATGCAGTACCACAATGCATTGACCTGGTTAACCCCACTGGTCAATATCTAAACTCTGCCCCTTACAACCTAACAGGTGCACTGAGAACAAGAAATATGGCCCAAATGAAAGAACAAATCAAACCCCCAGAAAATTGTATGGGTGCCAGAAGGAGAAGAGAAAGACCAAGAAATAGAAAATTTATTTGAAAAAATAATGAAGGAAATTTTCCCCAATCTAACAAAGTAAATAGACTTCCAGGAAGTCCAGGAAGCTTACAGAGTCCAAAAGAAGTTGGATCTAAGGAGAAACACAACAAGACACATCATAATTAAATTACACAAGATTAAAGATAAGGAGAGAATCTTAAAAGCAGCAAGAGAAAAGGAAAGCGTTACCTACAAAGTTCCCATCAGACTGGCAGCTTAATTTTCAAAAGAAACCTTACAGACAAGAAGGGGCTGGAAAAGAAGTATTCAAAGTCATGAAAGGCAAGGACCTACATCCAAGATTGCTCTATCCAGCAAAGCTTTCATTTAGAATGGAAAGGCAGGTGAAGTGCTTCCCAGATAAGGTCAAGTTAAAGGAGTTCCTCATCACCAAGACTTAATATATGAAATGTTAAAGGGACTTATCTAAGAAAAAGACCAAAACTATGAATAGTAACATAACAACAAACTCACAACTATCAACAACTGAGCCTAAAAACAAACATAAACACAAACTAAGCAAACATCTAGAACAGGCACAGAATCACAGAAATGGGGATCACAGGGAAGGATATCACTAAGGAGGCAATGAGGGGGAAATAAGCAATAAAGGTACAGGGAATAAGAAGCATAATTAGTGGTCACAAAATAGACAGGTTAAGAATAGTATAGGAAAAGGAGAAGCAAAAGAACTTATATGTACGATCCATAGACATGACTAAGGTAGGGGACTGCTGGAGAGAATGGGGTTACAGCATGGGGGGGATAAAGGGGAAAAAAAATGGGACAACTGTAATACCACAATCAATAAAATATACTTAAAAATAATAGGCATACAATTTTATATTAATTTTAGGTATAGGACATAGTAACTCAACATTTATTTTTTTATTTTCTTTCTTTTTTTGTCCTTGTATCTTTTAATTTTTCATTTTTCACTATTGTTCAGTTACAGTTGTCCCATCTGTTTCCCCATTGCCCTCCCCTGCCCCATCCCACCCCACTATCACAGTCAATCCCCACTCCATTGTTCCCATGAGTCCTCTATTCATTTTCCTTGACTTGCCCCTTCCCCTTCTTTCTCCCATCAGCCCTCTCCCTGTCCCCTCTGATCACTGTCAGTTTATTCTTTATTTTCATGTCTCAGGTTCTATTTTGCTTGTTACTATGTTCACAGTTTACATTCAGTCTTAGTTTGTATTAGCTTTGGGTGTTTAGCATAGTGGTTAGGCAATCATATACTTTACAAAGTGTTCCTCCCTCAGAAATTCCAGTACCCACCTGGCACCACATAACAGTTAGTACAATATTATTGACTACAATCCCCATGCTGTACTTTTACATCCTTGTGACTATCCAACATTTATTTGTCTTATAATGTGCTTGCCACTAACATTAAGTTTAGTGACCATCTATCACCATTCAAAGTTATCACACTATTATTGATTATATTGCTCTTCACCTTTTTTATCCAACCCTCCACCATTCTGTCCTCTGGCAACCATCAGTGTGTTCTTTGTTTCTATGTTTTTAAATTAAGACAATCTACATGGCAATGATAGCACTAATAGTTGTTACTGTACTTACTGTTATTAACATGGATTTTTAAAATTAGATCAGATGTCTATTCATAAAAGCCCTATAAACCGATAACTCCAGACATTTTAAGTTCCAACAGAGACTTCCATTTCAAACCATAATCCATGTATGAGGTCAGTGAAGATTTCAGTGTAAAGTAAAGTAGCTGGTGGGGTCATACACCAGTGTCCAAACATGGTGAAAAGCAGAATGGATTCAGAAGGTTAGACACCCTAGGACCCATGGACTCCATTCTTCAAATGCTATTGGAATTCACATTAGCAACATCACTGCCACTGGTCTTAAACAGATGATTGTTTACTACTTGTTCTTTCTGCCTTCAAATGCCACTGCCCTTCTTTGGACCTAAGATTCCTCATCTATAGATCATAATTTTAGACTAAATGACTTGCAACCTTTCTTCCAGCCATGACTTTTTCGTAACTCAGTTTATCTTCTTTTCTTTCCAGGGCACGACCATAGTAACATCTCTGACTTCTGTACTGCATGATGACAAAGAATTCCCCAACCCAGAGAAGTTTGACCCCAGCCACTTCCTGGATGAGAAAGGCAACTTTAAGAAGAGTGACTACTTCATGCCTTTCTCAGCAGGTAATACAAATTTGTTTTCTTTTGTGCTTCAGAGAACAGGATATTTTTTGGGGGGGGGGGAGCGGGGTAAGCTGGAACTTGTGTATTGCTCACTACAGGTCTGGTAGAATTGCTCTTTGTCCATGACCAGAAGACCCACTCCTAATGCCCAGGCACTTTCCCTCCTCATGGTACAGCCTCACTGTTGGGTCAGATCACTGGCACTCTAGTCAGGTGGCTCACTTCTTACAAATCAGAAATGAACTTGGAGCTTTGTACTGCAAGAGAAGTACATGCATCCCAACCAAAAAGAACAGTGTTATATAGAACTCAAAACTTCAGGGTGTGTTGGAGACTGATGAAGAGTAGGTATACTCAGAGCAAGAGCAAAGGGTGTGAGGAAGGATCATGAAATATCAGACTAGGAACAGAAAGTATAATCAATGTATGTGTGTTTCTACAAAAAGATGGATGGACACTTGAAATAGAAATTACACTGTGGAAACTTAATGAAATATTTGGCATAGTGCTGATACTCAATACATGTTTGTTCAAAGAAGGGTACCTGTTCAGATAAGGTAGATAGGGTGTTAGGTGGATTGAATATATGTCCACCCTTTTTCCATCTGTTTTTTCCAACTATTCTGCCTTCCATCCTCCCATTCAACGATTAATCATATAATTAGTGCACATTCTCTTTTTGGCATCCAGAAAAAGAGTGTTCAAGGAATATCTACTCTGTGTGTGTGTTATTTTCAGGAAAACGGTTGTGTGCAGGAGAGAGCCTGGCCCGCATGGAGCTGTTTTTATTCCTGACCAACATTTTACAGAAATTTACCTTGAAACCTGTGGTCGACCCAAAGGACATCGACAGCACCCCAGTTGTCAATGGGTTCGCTTCTGTGCCGCCTCCTTACCAGCTCTGCTTTGTTCCTATGTGAAGGAGGAGCAGAACTTCTGGCTGCTGCGATGTTGTCATCTACAACTCACACACCCCTGGGGGCTTTGTTCACTTCCTTCCCACTTCACCCTCTTCCCAAGCATGCCTTCTCTGACCTGCCCTCTCACATCTCCCCATGCCCTCCAGTGAGCATCCAACCTCCATTAAAGAAAGTTTCCTGAGTTTCACTTCACACATTTATCTGCTATTCTTCATACTCTTCTACTGTCCATACTCAGATCCTCGTCTGTAACCTAGGTATGATAATTACTGATGGTAAGGTTCAAATGAATGCATGAATGAGAAAGGCATATAAATATCAAATATTAATAAAAGTCTTTGGATATTTGTGTGTGTGTGTATGGTTATGTCTGTGATCTGTAAGATAGAGAGAGAGAGAGAGAAACAGATAGGAGGAACAGCAGGTAGAATACAATGAGAGGAATCAGGGAATCATGGAGACCAAGGCGCACAACAATAGTATATTGGCTTGTCTTTTTATGTGTCAACAAACGTTTCCCTTCTATGGATATACCTACTACAATTATGAGAATTTTATTTAATATCCTTTCCTTGGTGGAAATGCTTTCTAGGAGTAGATGGAAGTGAATGAATTCAGCACTTTCAGCCATGACTCAATGGAACTACAGAGTGGGGAGGAGGAGTTTTGAGGACTGAGAACCTGGAGACTGGAGGAAAGGTTAATAAAAGGGTAATTTTTGGTAATCTGTTTTCATCTCCTTAACAACACTGGTCTCAACTAATATTCTGAACCATTTCAGGCAGTTTTTTAAAAGATACCCCTACTGGGGACCCAGCCCAAAACCCAGGAAAGTACCCTGATTGGGAATGGAACCAGCAACCCTTTGGTTCACAAGCCGGCACTCAATCCACTGAGCCACACCAGCCAGGGCAGAGGTTTTTTTCTAATGAAAAGTTTTATGTGTTAGTCAAGCAAGGTTTAAATATGTAAAAACTCAAGGAACATGCATCATCTTTACCCTACTCACAGAAATTGCTGGGGCTTGGGAGAAGGACAAAAGTAGGTATCAAATATGGATTCAATTTTCAATGTTTTCTGATCCAAGCTTCTACCCCCATAGACATCCTTGAACCCCTGAAAGGGCTAATATGTAGAGAAGGAAATAAGTGACTTATTGCTCAGGACCAGTAGTGTGATCCTTAGGCTTCTAAGAGGCTGGCTGGGCTAAAAGTATAGCCCAAGGCCTGAGTCATATTTTTTTCACATAGTTTTCCCTGTAAAAGGAATTTCCATTTAGTATGGATTAACTTTTTCAAAAATCACTGATAACCTTACTACTCAAAGACAATAATGGTTAACATTTTCATGTAGTTTCTTTGTTTTCTTTTATTACATTTTAAAAATGATATTAGCCCTGGCTGGTGTAGCTCAGTGGATTGAGCATGGGCCTGCAAACCGAAGGATCGCGGTTCGATTCCCAGTCAGGGCACATGCCTGGGTTGCCAGGCCAGTTCCCGGCAGGGGACATACAAGAGGCAACCACACATTGATGTTTCTCTCCCTCTCTCCTTCCCTTCCTCTCTAAATATAAATAAATAAATAAAATCTAAAAGGAAAAAAAAGTACTTAAAAAAATCTTTAAAAAATGATATTAGTTCTGAGATAATTTCAAAAGTGGAAAGACAGAAAGCAATAAATATGATGAAAATCACAAGCTTGCCGTCAAACTCCTGAGTTCAAATTCTGTCTCTGACTTTAGCTGGGTGACTTTGAGCAAGTTTTCTTTTATTGTTTATGCTGTTCCAGTTGTCCTGATGTTTCCCCCAGCCCACCTTCACCCAGCCCATGTCCCCTCCACCACACTTTTGTAGTCAATCCCCACACTGTTGTTCATGTCCATGGGTCCTTTCTATATGTTCTTTGACAAATCCCTTCTCCTTCTTTCAAACAGTTTCCACCTTCCTCCTCCCCTTCACCAGCTGCAGTCTATTCCATGATTCTATGTCCCTGGTTCTATTTTGCTCATTAGTTTCTTTTGTTCATTAGATTCCTCTTATAAGTGAGATCATATGTTATTTGTCTTTCACCAACTGGCTTATTTCACTTAGCATACTAGTCTCCAGTTCCATGCATGCTGTTGCAAAAGGTCGGAATTCCTTGGGCAAACACTAATAAAATTGGGAAAAGAATAAGAATATTTTAAGAAATAAAAAAGACTATGAGATGACTAAAGGAAAGAAAAACAATTTTGAGAGGATAGAGGGAGGAAACATAATAAGAGTAAGGAATAGAAACAAGGTGAAGAAAGGAAAAAATTAAAATTTAAAATGAAAATCAGAAGGGGAAGGAAGAAGGCAAAATGGAGTAAGAAAATGGAATAATAAAATGAGATTTGAAATAAGAATACTGAAAAAATAGGAATCAAATTGAGGGAAAGGAAAAATGTTAAAAAGCTATGCAAAAGAAAAACACAAATAATGAAAAGAGCAAGGTGGAATTCATTTCAGCAGAGTTTGGTGCTTGCCTGCTAGCTTCTCCTTCTGGCTACATCTCTGGTAATATCAGATGCTGTCCCCATCCAGTTCTAGGCAGCTGGTTCAAGGCTACAAGTGATCTATAGTCTGTGGCTGTCTCCTTCAGGCTTTGCTGTGTCTGGAAAAATTTGTTAGCCCCAAAAGGTATATTTTTAAAAAATTTATTTGGGTATAACTTTTTTATTTGGAGAGTACATTTGTTTGGTAGATGAAGATTACAGTGTTGTTGAGTTATTCTTCATACTGCAAATGAATTTGAGTAGAAATGTCTCTTAACAACAACAACAAAAAGTTATGCGGAGTCCAGCACAAATAATGCCCCTTTTTTTATTACAAAATCTTTTGTTACAAAATCAGAAGCATGTAATTCTGTAAAATAACAATATCACACTCAAGCACATCATACAACATTTTAGGTGAAATGCTCAAGTTAAAACTATACATTATTACATCCATAATAGCACCCTACCAACCACACTCAAATAGGTGTTACTTCTGCCAGACCCTGTGTATTTTTCTGGACATGGAAGGTATATCAAATGATATCTTTTCACAGAAAGAAGAAGGCTAATTCTTTCTAGATCCTACGACAACTCTGCTTATTCATCTGGTCTGACCCAATACACAGACTCTCCACAATAGCAGGGAGAACAATGATCTCTGCCCTTTAAATCACTGCTATTTAAATACTTTTTAATCCCATTGTACCATAATTGAATTCTAATTTGAATTTAATTCACTCAATGATAGGAAGACGTATCAGTGATGGAAATTTTTCATGTGCATCGTCTAGGCAGGTGAAGAGTGGGATAGTTGTCAGTGTTGCCCGCCAATGGTTCTCTGGAACTTTATCCCACCTGTCATCTGTGATCTTACCTGTAACTTCTGGGTGCTTCAGCAGGAGCAGGACTCCATATTTCAGAGTAGAGCTCATTGTCTCTGTTCCTGTACCAAGCACATCCAGTATGGTGCTGATCAAGTGGTCCATGACAAACACAGACTGTTTATTGTGCTTTTCCTAGGAATGATGTATTAAAATTACTTGGTAAATAAAAGAGCCTTAGCGATACCATAATATAACTCAATATAACATCATTATTTGCTTAACTTCCTTATTTGACAATTTAAGTCAGACATTAAAGAGTGTAATAGCTGAAGGCAAAGTTAGATGAGTTGTTAAGATTTGTTCAAATAGTTAAAATAGAATCAGGGTTAAAAACTTTCAATACATTCTTTCCAATTCCTCATTTTCTCATCCACGAGAGCCAATCAGTTCTTTCAAACATAGTTTTTATCAAGTCATCATGGTTACTCACTGTCAGTTCTAGCATCTCTTGTCTATTTTATCATGTCTAAATTTCTCATTCAAGCATCAGAACCACCCACCACACAACTGCATCACTATTCCCAATGGCACCAGTCATTACCCCCATGACAGTTCGTCAGTTACAATCACGATAACCTCTTTGAGAATTCCACACACTCGATCATCATTCCTTAGACCTATTGTGTTTTATTTGTTAATCTAAGCCAGAGGTTCCTCTAAAACTGCCTCCTCTGGGGAGTTTTCCTAGTATCTTTCCAAAGGTAAGTCTTTCCTGATTCCTATCCATTCCTGTGTTCCCTCACATGTTGCATCTTGCATTCATGGAACCTAGTTTATGAATGACATATGTTGTTTACCATTGACCTTGAATGTGTGTGCTTGTTTGTATGTATGTCTTTCAATCTGTTCTAAATAAAGAACAGCTTTAACAAGATGAATATAAAATATTGTAAGTCACTTTAGAGAGAATTTAGAAATAACTCAAGATATCAAATATGGTTTGCACAGTAAGAAGTTAATACCTCTTTAGGAAGAAGCATTTGGGGTTTTTTTTAGATTTGATTTATTTATTTTTAGAGAGAATGGAAGATAGGAAGAAAGAGAAGGAGAGAACCATCGATGTGAGAGAGAAACATAAACACTGATTGGTTGCCTCTCACACATACCCCAGCAAGGCACCAAACCCACAACCCAAACACATGCCCTGACTGGGAAACAACCTGTGACCTTTTGCTTTGTGGGATGATGCCCAACCCACTGAGTCACACCACTGAGGGCAAGAAGCATTTGTTTAAATATCCCAATTTCACAGGAAAGATCAAAACTAATCCATGAGTCATGTCACCCACAAAGATGAAATTGCATGGTCATTTATACCTTTTTCATTTTAATCAGGAAGTAGTCAACAAAGTCTGGAAGGTTATTGAGTTCCAGGGATTCCTGATGTTCTTTCACTTTCTTCAAAATAAATGTATTCTTTTCAGCAATGTTTTTAGATAATTCATTATGACTTCCTGGGAGATAATGTATTAAAAAAGGGAAAGCATTGTGGAGCTGAAAGAATAAAAACCATTCATTAATTCACTCAGCCAACTTTTACAGGCCTATAATGCATATCAGAGACTTTGCTATATATTGAGTAAGTAAAGATGAATAAGGCTTGAAAGACAGGGAACTGATGAAATGGACAGAGTTACAGACCTCACAAGTGACAAAGAAATTCCAAAACCATTTACATTCATTTTCTAACCATAAATCTCTGAAGGAATGCGGGAGCCTACCACCTCTTTCTAAATGGGGCTATTGGGCTTCAGAAAGGTTAGTCCACCAGCCTAAGATCAAACTAGTGACAGAGCTAGAGCCCAGTGTTCTTCCCAGGTTACCCTACACATATTTCTACAGGCATTTAAAAAGTTTGTAGCATTCTTCCCCCTGTTTTGTAATGAATAAAGAGTGCATCAGGAAGATTAAGAGAATGCCCAAATTACTTAGCTTATTTTTATTTAGGCATTTACGCCCTGAAGAATGTGCACATTTTACTCTTCTTCACTGGACATTCCCAATCCTGAAGTGTATTGACTTCACTATAGCCAGTACCTTCATGATTTAATAATACCCTTGGTAGGCACTGAAACAATTTATTCAGGCTGGTAGCCTGTAGCAAACTAGATAGAGAATGGAGAAATCTAGATTCCAGGTCTAGCTCATTCTTTGTCTTGGCCAGGCTACTTTGGAAAATATGCATCATATCCATAAGTGATAGTTTTTGTTCTAGAAAACTGGGAGTTGACTATTTGTTCACCAGAGTCTTTTACAGGTGGAACATCTCATTACCTTATGACCCACACAGAATATTAGTCGTTATGATTGTATAAGATAGGCTACTATGATATACATCATCTGACAATGTATTGTAGTATAGTAAAAAACATACACTTTAAACCACCACTCTCTTCATTTATATGTGTAAAAATCATAAAAAAGTTTCTCAAATAAATATCTGTTATCATGATGCACTATACCATTTTTCTTTCTATTACTATATTTCATGTTTTAACTTTAATTTTAACACACTGAATTAACTTGATAACTCACTAATTGGTTAGAAATGATAGTCTGATAAATACTTCAGCCATTTTGAAATAGGGCAAAGGGATGGAGTGGGCATGAACAATAGATTAGTCACATAATTATTTCCTACTTAAAGAGACCCTTGATTTTACCTGTATCCAGATGGTGTTGATAATTCTGAAGTTTTCGTGAAAACTGTTTCTCAAGTTTAAAAACTGCCCATTACTGTTCTTAACACAGTTCTGGAAGATAACGGAGCAGATCACATTGTAGGGAGTGAACACCTAAGGCTCCACCCCTCATACATAATAGCTGCGACCAAACCGGGAAAAAAAAAAACACTGGCTCAAACGGGAGAACAGATCAATTCCCCAGAGCCAATTCATCTAAGTGACCAAGAGATAGCCAACCTATCAGATGCACATTCAAAGCCCTGGTGATCAGGATGCTCACAGAATTGGTTGATTTTGCTCATAAATTAGATGAGAAAATGCAGGCTACAATACGTGAAATGAAGGAAGACGCATGGGGAACCGATAGAGATGGAGGGAAAACTGGGACTCAAATCAATGGAGTGGACCAGAAGGAAGAAATTAACAACCAAACAGAAAACGAGGAAGAAACAAGAATTCAAAAAAATGAGGAGAGGCTTAGGAACCTCCGGGACATCGTTAAACATCCCAACATCCGAATCATAGGGGTCCCAGAAGGGGAAGAAGAGCAACAAGTAGAAAACTTATTGGAACAAATAATGAAGGAGAACTTCCCAAATCTGGCAAAGAAAATAGACTACCAGGACGTCCAGGAAGCTCAGAGAGTCCCAAAGAAGTTGGACCCAAGGAGGAACACACCAAGGCACATCGTAATTACATTAGCCAAGATTAAAATGAAGCAGAGAATTCTAGAAGCAGCAAGGGATAAGGGGACAGTCACCTACAAAGGAGTTCCCATCAGACTGTCAGCTGATTTCTCAAAAGAGACCTTACAGGCAAGAAGGGGCTGGAAAGAAATATTTGAAATCTTAAAAAGCAGGGATCTACATCCAAAATTGCTCTATCCAGCAACGCTGTCATTTAGAATGGAAGGACAGATAAAGCGCTTCTCAGATAAGGTCAAGTTCAAGGAGTTCATCATCACCAAGCTCTTATTATATGAAATGTTAAAGGGACTTATCTAAGAAAAAGAAGATAAAAAATATGATAATGAAAAGACAGCAAATTCACAGATATTAACAACCACACCTAAAACAAAAGCAAACAACTAGAACAGGAGCAGAACCACAGAAATGGAGATCATATGGAAGGTTAGCAACAGGGGAGTGGGAGGAGGAGAGAGTGGGAAAAGGTACAGAGAATAAGTAGCATAGACGGTAGGTAGAAAATAGACAGGAGGAGGGCCAGAATAGTGTGGGAAAAGTTGAAGCTAAAGAATTTATGACACATGGACATGAACTAAAGGGGGGGAATGTCAGTGGAGGGGGTGTGCAGGGTGGAAGGAAATGATGGGGGAGAAATGGGACAACTGTAATAGCAGAATCAATAAAATATATTTGAAAAAGAAAAAAAAGGAAAAAAAAAAGAAAAAGATGGAGGACCTAAATAAACACAATCAGAAATGAAAGGTGGGACTTCCGGCCAAGATGGAGGTATAAGTAGACACACTGTGGTTCCTTGCACAACTAAAATTATGAACAAAAATTTAGAATGAAAAATCAACCAGGCTTCCGGCCAAGATGGAGGTGTAGGTAGACACACCGTGCCTCCTCTCACAACCAAAATTAAGGACAACAAAGATTTAGAAACAGGAAAACAATCAGAACTGATAGAAAATTGAACTGTACAGAAGTCCAACAACCATTCATCCAAACCGGT
Organism: Glossophaga mutica; assembly: GCA_039655065.1. NCBI lineage: Eukaryota > Metazoa > Chordata > Mammalia > Chiroptera > Phyllostomidae > Glossophaga > Glossophaga mutica. The sequence goes on from CM077307.1 coordinate 151,163,390, forward strand.
AAGAGGGGCGGAGTTGTGGCAGGAAAAAGTGGAGGTGCAGACCAGCGCATGCAGGCAGCAGTGGCTGGCAGTTCCTAGGCATGCAGGCAGAGGCTAGCAGACCCCAGGTGCACAAGCAGTGGCTAGTGGACCCCAGGCATGGGATGGCAACTGTGCAGACCCAGTGAGGCCTTGCAAGGCAGCTGGCTGAACAGGTGGTCCCACATTCGTGCACAGATAATCCACACAAAGGTGAAGCAGTGGAAGGGACTGGAATCCAAGAGAGAGAGGAACAAGCACCATTGTTCCCTCTCAGACCCCACCCCCATATACAGCATCACAACTCAGCGACTGGGCTGCCCCACCCTGGGGAACACCTAAAGCTCCACCCCTTACTATGTAATAGCCGTGACCAGACCAAAAAAATAAAAAATAAAAACTCACCAAAAATGGCTCAAACGGGAGAACAAATGAAAGCTCCAGAGTCAATTCCTCTAAGTGACAAAGAGATAGGCAACCTATCAGATGCACAGTTCAAAGCCCTGGTGATCAGGATGCTCACAGAATTCGTTGATTTTGCTCACAAATTAGATGAAGAAATGCAGGCTACAATACGTGAAATGAAGGAAACGCATGGGGAACCAATAGAGATGGGAGGAAAACTGGGACTCAAATCAATGGAGTGGACCAGAAGGAACAAAGAAACAACCAAACAGAAAAGAAGGAAGAAACAAGAATTCAAAAACATAAGGAGAGGCTTAGGAACCTCCAGGACGTCTTTAAACATCCCAACATCCGAATTATAGGGGTACCAGACGAGGAAGAAGAAGAGCAACAAGTGGAAAACTTATTGGAACAAATAATAAAGGAAAACTTCCCCAATCTGGCAAAGGAAATAGACTACTAGGAAGTCCAGGAAGCTCAGAGAGTCCCAAAGAAGTTGGACCCAAGGAGGAACACACCAAGGCACATCGTAATTACATTAGCCACGACTCAAACGAAGGAGAGAATTCTAGAAGCAGCAAGGGATAAGGGGACATCATCTACAAAGGAGTTCCCATCAGACTGTCAGCTGATTTCTCAAAAGAGACCTTATAGGCAAGAAGGTCCTGGAATGAAGTACTTGAAGTCTTGAAAAGCAAGGACCCACATCTAAAATTGCTCTATCCAGCAAAGCTGTCATTGAGAATGGAAGGGCAGATAAAGTGCTTCTCAGATAAGGTCAAATTAAAGGAGTTCATCATCACCAAGCCCTTATTATATGAAATGTAAAAGGGACTTATCTAAGAAAAAGAAGATAAAAAATAGGACAGTAAAAAGACAGCAAACTCACAGATATTGACAACCACACCTAAAACAAAAGCAAACAACTAGAATAGGAACAGAACCACAGAAATGGAGATCATATGGAGGGTTAGCAACAGCGGAGTGGGAGGAGGAAAGAGGGGGAAAAGATACAGAGAATAAGTAGCATAGACAGTGGGTAGAAAATAGGGGGAGGGCAAGAATAGTGTGGGAAATGTAGGAGCTAAAGAACTTATGACACATGGACATGAACTAAAGGGGGGGATGTGGGTGGGAGAGGGTGTGCAGGGTGGAGGGGAATGATGGGGGAGAAATGGGACAACTGTAATAGCATAATCAATAAAATATATTTAAAACAAACAAACAAACAAAAAAAAAAACACACCACTTCCCCCCAGCCCTTGTCCACAGCGGTGGGGTAGGGAGGACAGGCTGCCCCTGGGAAAAAAAAAGAAAGAAAGAAAGAAAGAAAAGAAAGAAAAAGAAAAAAAAGAGAAATCAACCAGAACTGGCAGGAAATTGAACTGTATGGATGTCCGACAACCATTCATCCAGACTGGTAAGAGGGGTGGAGTCGGCCGCCAGTGGAGAGGGGTCCAGGCAGGAAAAAGCAGTGGCTAGTGGACGTGGGCACACGGGAGGCAGCTGGCAGTCCCTAGGCGCGCAGGCAGTGCCTGGCAGACCCCTGGTGCAGGGTGGCAACAGGCAGACCCAGTGAGGTGCACAAAGCAGCTGGCTAACCGAGGTCAAACATTCACGTGCTGATAAACCAGGCGAAAAGATGGAGCCAGACAGACCATGCAACCCAGGGCCCCAGCACCAGGAAATAAAGCCTAAAAGCACCAATTGAAAACACCTGTGGGAGTTGAGGTGCCGGAAGAGACTCCCAGCCTCTCAGGAAAGTTTGTTGGAGAGACCCACAGGGTCCTAGAATGTACACAAGCCCACCCACCCAGGAACCAGCACCAGAAAGGCCCAAATTGCATGTGGGAAGGGGTGGAAGGGACTGAAACCCGAGAGAGAGGTGAGCAAGCGGCATTGTTCCCTCTCTGACCCTGCTCCCACATATAGCAACACAACCCCGCAACTGGGTTGCCCTGCCCTGGGGAACACCTAAGCTCCACCCCTCATATGTAACAGGAGCACCCAGACGCCCCCCAAAAATGGCCCAAACAGAAGAACAAATCAAAACCCCAGAGCAAATGCATCTAAGCGACCAAGAGACGGAGCCAACCTTTCAGATGCACAGTACAAAGCCCTGGTGATCAAGATGCTCATAGGTTGATTTTGGTCACAAATTAGATGAAAAAATGAAGTCTACACTAAGTGAAATGAAGGAAAACGCACAGGGAAGCAATAGTGATGGGAAGAAAACTGGTACTCAACTCAATGGAGTGGACCAGAAGGAAGAAAGAAATATCCAATCAGAAAAGAATGAAGAAACAAGAATTTTAAAAAATGAGGAGAGGCAGAGGAACCTCCAGGACATCTTTAAACGTCCCAACATCCAAATTATAGGGATCCCAGAAGGGGAAGAAGAAGAGCAATAAGTGGAAAACTTATTGGAACAAATAATAAAGGAGAACTTCCCCAATCTGGTGAAGGAAATAGACTACCAGGAAGTCCAGGAAGCTCAGAGAGTCCCAAAGCAGTTGGACCCAAGGAAGAACACACCAAGGTACATCGTAATTACATTAGCCAAGATTAAAATGAAGGAGAGAATTCCAGAAGCAGCAAGGGATAAGGGGACAGTCACTTACAAAGGAGTTCCCATCAGACTGTCAGCTGATTTCTCAAAAGAGACCTTACAGGCAAGAAGGGGCTGGAAAGAAGTATTCCAAGTCATGGAAGTCAAGGACCTACATCCAAGATTACTCTATCCAGAGAAGCTGTGATCTAGAATGGAAGGGCAGATAAAACCGTTCTCAGATAAGGTCAAGTTCAAGGAGTTCATCATCACCAAGCCCTTATTCTATGAAATGTTAAAGGGACTTATCTAGGAAAAAGAAGATAAAAAATAGGACAGTAAAAAGACAGCAAACTCACAGATATTAACAACCACACTAAAACAAAAGCAAACTAAGCAAACAATTAGAACAGGAACAGAAACTCAGAAATGGAGATCACATGGAGGATTAGCAACAGGGGAGTGGGAGGAGGAGAGAGGGTGAAAAGGTACAGAGAATAAGTAGCACAGACGGTGGGTAGAAAATAGACAGGGGGAGGGCAAGAATAGTGTGGGAAGTGTAGAAGCTAAAGAACTTATGACACATGGACATGAACTAAAGGGAGAGAATGTGGGTGAGAGGGGGTGTGCAGGGTGGAGGGGAATGATGGGGGAGAAAGAAATGGGACAACCGTAATAGCATAATCAATAAAATATATTTTAAAAAAACAGGCACCTAATCAACAAAATGAACAAGCAAGCAAAGCATAGCCAAAGACACTGAAATTGAGAACAGGCTGACAGTGACCAGAGGGGAGAGGGGAGAGGATAATGTGGGAAAAGGGTGAAGGGTTTACAGGAACAATTATAAAGGACATACAGACAATAACAAGGGGGGGTGGAAACGGGAGGAAGGTGGGAAGGGCTGGTGTGGTGGGGAGAGGTGGGGGGAAAGGGCAGAAAACTGTACTTGAACAACAATAAAAATAAGTAAATAAAATTTAAAAAAGATTTTATTTATTTATTTTTAGAAAGGAAGAAAGAGAGGAAGAAACATTAATGTGTAGTTGTCTCTCATTTGTCTCCCACAGGGAACCTGGCCTGTAACCTAGGCATTTGCCCTGACTGGGAATCAAACTGGTGACTCCTTGGTTCTCAGGCTGGTGGTGCTAAGTCCACTGAGCCACACCAGACAGGGATCTGGGTACTTATTGAGACACCATGGTGCTAGGCTCTGTGGGCTGTTGAAAAGTATACAGAACAGGGTTCTGGTGCTCTATTAATTTGCAGTCCAGACAGAGACATGTGTACACAGCTGATGAACATAGCAAGACAACTAGGCCACATCATGGTAAAGGAACACGTGACGTAGAAGCCTAGCCAACCAAATATATAGCAATAGTAGTAAAATTAGAAGCTTACCATTACTGATAGCTACCATGACACAGGGCTCTGCAGACATGATGAACTGGGTTGTAGTCGGTTCAGCACCCAGCAACCAGGAGCTTCTTTTACACACATGAACCTGACTTCAGGAAGGCTGCTCACTGTGCTCTGGCTGCCTGTGCCCAAGCTCCACTGGAGTGACTTTGTTCTAGTGAATTGGATTTCTTTCTAAACACAGTCTTTCAGTGCTTTACTCACTGTACCTAAGGCATTGGTAAGTTCCCATGCCGATGTTGGCATGTATTTAATCAGAAGGTCATGTGCGTGTTGAGTGCTGACCATGCACTAGGGATGGTAGGAGGGCTTGTGTGCATTTGTAAGTCTTTTTGTGCCACTGTGAACTTAGTTTATGAATGACATATGTTGTTTACCATTAACCTTGAATGTGTATGCTTCTTGGTATGCATGTGTTACCATCTGTTCTATGTAGTGTGTCAGGTGGTTTCCTGAAATGTGCAGGGGTGCAGGGGTGTCAAACTCATTTTCACCATGGGCCACATCAGCCTTACAGTTACCTTCAAAAGGCCAAATGTAATTTTAGGACTACATAAATGTAACTACTCCTTAACAGTTAAAAGAGAGCTTAGCAGTGCTACCAGGTAGAAACAAGGCGCTGGGCCAAATAAAGCAAGGTGGAGGGCTGGATTCAGCCCACGGGCCTGTGTTTGCCACCTGTGTGTTAGAGCAAACACTTTGTAGTATATTATTGTCAAACCATTATGCTGTACACCTGAAACCAATACAAAATAATGGTGGAAAAATTCCTAGCACCTAATGTGGTACCTAATACAACATAGGTATTCAACAACTTGTTGAATATATGATATACTAATAATTTGTGCAAAATAATTATTATTCACCTTTTAAAGAAATGGAAATTAAAGCTCGGAGAGATTTAAAACCTTTCCCAAGGCTGTAGGTTAACACATGGATGCATTGGGTGCCAACACAGTCTCTTTGGCTGCAGAGCCTGAAACACAGGAAGAAAGAGCTTCCAGGGACAGAGCTCTGATAACTAGCTATCTCAGGGAAGACAAATTTTAGATAATCCCTTCAAGATGTAGAGCACTGCTGCTATATAAATAGCAGAGCAGAGCAGTAATCCACTAATTTGTCTAGCAAGTATAATAGAAATTGTGAAAGTTCCTGATCCTTTAGTTACTTCCTTAACTTCACATCAGTGTGAAGCTTTTAGAAAAACTTAGTGTTGTGACTCTATGTTAGTAGATGTATTTTTAACTGAAAGTAGTTTCATTGCTATTAGAGTTCACCGAAGATTAATGACTAGAAAGAAGATCTAGCTCACCATATGGACAGGGAATTCCTACTTTTGGCAGTTTTAATAATCATCTCATAGTTCTCATTCTCTTCTAGATGCCTCTAGCTGTGTACTGTTTAAAATCACATCTGGCAGAAAAGGACAAGGACCAAATGATTTCACTCATGTGTGGGACATAGAACAGAAAGCAACAAATGAACAAATGAACAAACTCACATACACAAACAGTATGGTGGTTACCAAAAGAGGAGGAGGGTTGAGTGGAGAAGTAAGAGGAGAAAGAGTGTGAGATACATGGTCACAGAAGGACATTAGACTGTGTGTGGTGAGCCCACAATGCAACACATAGGTGATGTATTATGGATTTGTACACCTGAGATCTGTAAAATGTTATTAATCAATGTTACCCCAGTGTATTTAATTAAATTTAAAAATAAAATTATATCTGAGCATCCAGTAGACACTTCCCTTTCAAACTACTTCTTTAAAGCATGGTGTCTGGGACCATATTTTACTTAGATATAGGGCTGTCTTATTTACTCACTGCAAACAATCAGAAGAAAATTAGTCAAACTTAACCTTGCTTATGGATTTGCTGATGTTCTGAATATTTATCTGTAGAACATTTCCAACAATTGGGAGAGGAGTAGGGCCAGGTGGCAGCTTCCCTTGGGCACAGCTTTGGTTCCACAGGAAAAGGAGAATCAAACAAGAAAGACAAATCACCGGGACTGCGAAGAGATACACTGATGTGCTTTGCATAAATGCAATTGGAAGTTTTTAATCCAAAGATTTTATAAATACTAAGTGCTAACTGATCTTCCAACATGCACTAAGTCTGTGAACTTTGGGGTAAATATTGTTTTATCTTCAGTGTACTTTGGCCTGCTGATAGAGAGTAGAGCAAAACAACAACAACAAAAAAACCCAAATTCATAGATACAGACGACAGAACTGTAGTTACCAGAAGGGAAGGGGGACAGGAGTAGGACAAGGACGGTAAAGGGTGTGAAATATACAGTGATAGAAGGAGACTAGACTTTGGGTGGTGAACTCACAATAGAAGATACAGATGTTGTATTATTTTAAAGTTGTATGCCTGAAATTTATATAAGGTTATTAAGCAATGTTACCCTAATAAATTTAATTTTAAAAAGAAAACAGTCACCTTGCCCTGGCCAGATAACTCAGTTAGATTGCTGTCCTGATACGCCAAGGTTGCAGGTCGTTCTTCGGTCAGGGCACATACATACAAGAGTCAACCAATGAATGCATGAGTGGATGGGACAAGAAATCTCTCTCTCTCTCTCTCTCTCTCTCTCTCTCTCTCTCTCTCTCTCCTCCCCCTTCCTCTTTGTCTCTCTAAAATCAATAAATAGAACATTTTAAAGTCACCTAAGTTTTCAGTGGAAATTCCAACTAAAAATTAATTCTCACTTCTTCAGAGATAGTTATATTTTAATAGTGAAATTGAAAGCTAGCAGATTTTCAAAGGGCTAAAATTCATAATTTTGACAAATTATGAAAGAGAATATCAACATTAATTATCATATGTTCAGAAGAAAGAAAGAACTCCCTTAGTGCTCTGTCCCAGGAAAAGGTCAGAATCAAAGACAAAGAGAAGGTGGGGTTAAAAAGAAGGTTGTAGGGAGCTAGTCTTCTTAGAATAGAGATAGCCCTACTACTTGACAAAGCCCTTTTCTATAAGTCAGTAGTTCTGACACCACTTATTCTCAAAAGAGATGCCTGAGTCAACACAGATACCTCCTAGTTTATAAAGGGTGAAACTGGAATTTGAACCTAGGACATCTGACACATCACATACACCAATTATAATTAAGAAAAGAAGAGCCCTTCTGAGGGACCATGCAGCTTTGGTGAGAGAAAGTTGGGAACACGTGGCTTTTGGCAAGAAAGGGAGAACTGCTTGGCTTTGGGGCTTCCTTTGCCATGCAGGTTAGGAAGCTGGGAAGCAAGATGTAGCAGCGATGCAGAGCTCTCTCTTAGCAGTTTGGAACAATGCAGGAGAGACACTGCGGAAAGAAAAGGAGTAAAAGGACTCTTGCTGGTGGGCCAGGAGAAGGTGCCACATGGGTTTGGATTAAGAACTGGAGATCCTGGCAGCGACACAGCTGATGGTGTTGGGAACCGTGGGAGGCCTGCCAGTGGAGCACATATTACTGGGAAGAAATGGCAGTGGTGGGCGGGCGGGGGGGGGGGCACACCTGAGCCACCGTCTTCTATTTCTTTTCCTGAGATATGGTACTCCTGACTGGAAAGGGGGTAAGGAAGGACTGTGTGTGTCTGTGGGTGTTTTATGGGACTTTAGGATTTTAATGAAGACATTATACATCATTACTCTTAAGTCTGTATAACTTTTGAATAAATAATCCTTTCCTTTTCACCAAAAAAAAAAAAGAAGAAGAAAGAGAGAGAGAAGAGAAGAGAAGAGAAGAGAAGAGAAGAGAAGAGAAGAGAAAAGAAAAGAAAAGAAAAGAAAAGAAAAGAAAAGAAAAGAAAAGAAAAGAAAAGAAACGAGAGAAGAAAAGCCCTTCTTGTTGTAGCTCAGTTGGTTGGGCGTCATCCCACAAACAAAAAGGTTGCCAGTTCGATTCCCTATGGGGCACATACCTAGGTTGCTGGTTCAGGCATGGCCTGGCCTGGGGACATAAGAAAAAGCAACCAATCAATGTTTCTCTCTTACATCAATATTTCTCCCCCTATCTTTCTCCCTCCCTTCCTCCCTAAAATCAATGAGCATGTCCTCAGGTGAAGATTAAAAAATAAGAAGAAATGAATTCTGATACTACAGTAGCCCAAGGGAAAGAAGTTCTCATCTTAGGAGCCATGGAGATGTGGACACAACACAGCACTCCCAATGGTATAACCTTCTGTACAGCTGGTGATGAAGTGTGCTTGGCCCTGCAGCTGGAAGAGTCCACCTCAGAGGAAGTCATCAGGACCTTCCTGTAAGACGAGAGCATCCCTCCATGGCTCTGCCTTGGTAGAGAAGCAAGTCTAATAAGCTGTCACTGGGTATTTGAGCTTAAGCTGGAGTGTGGGGAACTAACTACATCAAAAATACCTCAGTCTGGAAAGACCATCCAGATTCCACAGACCAGAACATAATATATTTAGATCAGCATCTAATAAAATTAAAATTCCACTTTATACCACATAAAAGACCTTCTTTTATTGTGTAAAACCACTATTAGATTTTTATATAACATGCCTGGAATCTTAATGTGCTTTTTTAAAAGAAAATAAAATGCTTTCTTTAATTCAAAAAGAGTAATACCTTTTATGTGTAGGTTTCTGTGAAGTTTATGAAGCACTTTTGTGAATATCTTGTTTGAATCTCATAATCAATCCATGGGACAGGTATTTTTTAATTCATTTTACAAAGGAAAATTAGAATCAGAACCTATGGAATTCACCCAAATTTCCACTTCTAAGGCATGGTAAGAACTCCAACTCTGGTTATATAACTTGTGAACTCTACATTGGAAAGTATTTCAATCTAATTATATTTCACAAACATTTGTTGAGCAATTATTATATATCTTGCAATCTTACTTTAGCATTAAATATTTGATTTAAAATTAAACTGTTACTGATCATTGATTTCACCATGGGTAAATAAAAATGAGAGTTCAGAAAAGTTTGTCTTGTGTCATTTTTAGAACTTAAGAAATCCTGGGTTCAAAGACACAGAGAACTTGATTTCTAAGAAACACAGTCATCAGCTGTGCAATCCCATATCTGATACACAGTGCCCTCAGGACATTTCTGGTCCTGGAAGAAGAGTCGATTTTAAAGGAGTTTATATATGTAAGTATATATCTGAAATTCTGTCTTTTTCCCACTCTCTTCAGAGCCATCACTTGGCCTAAGACACCTGCACCTCAGATCTGCCTATGCAGCTTTTCTGGGGGTTTATGTTTGGCCATTTTTCTCTTCAAAGAAGGAAGAAAATGTAGGAATAATTGAGCTGGAATAGACCTTAGAAATAAGCTAATAAAATTCCTTACTTCCTTATTTTAATAGGGGTAGTTCCTAATGGCTCATAGAGGCAAAGAGCTTTGTATATAGTCACACAGTGAGTTAATATCAGAGCTGCTAGTTGAACAATCTTTGTTTCCTTAAATATAAGATTTTTTAATCACCTGAATCTAAGGAAATTTTTTAAAAGATGTTATTTATTTATGTTCAATGAGAGAGGAAGGTTGAGAGAAACATAAGGAAACCTCGATGTGTGAGAGAAACATTGATTGGTTACCTTTTGTACACCCTCCACTGGGGACCTGGCCACAACCAGGCATGTGCCCTGACCAGGAAATGGACCAGCAACTTTTTGACTGAGTTAGGAGGCTGGCCCTCAACCTACTGGGCCACACCCGCAAGAGCAGACTGGAACAGAGAAAAGAATCAGTGAGCTAAAAGACAAATCAATTGAACTTAACATTTCAGAAGAGCATAAACATTGCTCCTCAGCCTTTTGGCTAAGATCAAGTACAGAAGAGCAAACAGCAGGAAAAAAGTGAAAAGAAATGAAGAAAGTCTATGGGACTTATTGGACACCATCATCAGAGTCTTAGGACAAGAAAGGGGGGAAAGGGGTAGAGAGCTTATTTAAAGAAATAATGGCTGACAACTTCTCAAACCTGGGAAGGATTTGGACATCCAAGTTTATGAAGCTAATAGATCACCCCAAATTTTAATCAAAGCAAATTGTCCCCAAACACACATATAATAAAAGAGAGAATTTTGAAAGTGACAAGAGAAATTTCTCTCATAAAAGGCTATTAGCAGATTTATTACCACCCAATGATATATTCCAAGTAGTAAAAGAAAGAAACTGCCAACAAGAATACTTTACTCAGCAAAGCTATCCTTCGGAAATGAAGGCAAGATAAAGACTTTCCCAAATAAACAAAAGCTGAGGGAATTCATCACCACTAAATCTGCCTTACAAGAAATGTCAACATATTTGATAACCTAGAAGAAATGGATAAATTCCTAGAAACATACAACAAACCAAGACTGAATCATGAAGAAATACAAAAATAATCATCTGAACAGACTAAAAACAAATAAGAAAGTTGAATCAGTAATCAAATATCTCCCAACAAACAAAAGTCCAGGACCAGAAAGATGGCTTCACTGATAAATTCTACCAAATATTTAAAGAAAAATGAACACCAATTCTTCTCAATCTCTTCCAAAAAAAAGTGAATATAAGGGAGAACTTCCAAACTCACTTTATGAAGCCACCATTGCCCTGATACAAGAGCCATAAAATAACACTACAAGAAAACTACAGGCTAATATTGACGATGAACATAGATGCAAAAATCTTCAACAAATTACTAACAAACTGAATTCAATATCACATTAAAAGAATCTACACCATGACCAAATACAATTTTTCCCAGGGATGCCAGAATGGTTAAACATCTGTAAATCAATTAATGAGAAACACCACATTAATAGAATGAAGAATAAAAATTACACAATTATCTCAATAGATGCAGAAAGAGCATCTGACAAAAGTCAATGCTCTTTTATAATAAAAACTCTAAATAACTAGGTACAAAAGGAATTCACTTCACAATACAGGTCGACTATAAGAAGTCCACAGAAACACATCACCCCTAACCCAGCTACGTGGAGGCTGCCGAGGTCCCTACTAGAGCCTCCAAACCCAGCCTTAGTGAATGTATTCCTGGCAGTATCACTCCCCCAAAAGTTTCTTTATCCCTCCCAAACATATGTCTTCAGTTCCAGGGTGGTGCCTCCTGCTTCCTAGAATAAAGTCAGCCGAGTAATTTGAGGACTGGGCATCTGAAGTTTTGATTAAAGGGTAATCTCATGGGAATGGGCCACTCATGACTGGTGTGGGCAGTCTCTTGAAAGTCCCAGAATACTTTATAAAAATCCAGCCTTGAACAGAATAGAAAAACTCTGTTCTACTCTATTGTGGACCATGCAGGCAGGGCTGACTGAATGGAAAACTGAGACTCAGAGCTGAGTGTGGACTATGGCAGGGGATGCTGTGGTGGCAGAAACTCCCAGTCTCACACAAGAGTTTGTTGAAAAGTGTGCTAGAGCTGAGCAGGAAAGCTGCATTGTTCTCTCTCTGGTCCCTCCCCCACAGGCAAGCAAGAAGGTTTGCCCTGCCTGGGTGAATGCCTAAGGCCCCGCCCCCTCACAACTTAATGGGGGCCTGAACAAAGAAATGGGGCCAAAATGAGAGAACAAAACAAAACCTCAGAAAGACAGCTAAGCAATGAGGATATAGCCAACCTATCTGATGGAGAATTTAAAGCCCTGGTAATCAAAATGCTCACAGAAATGATTGAGCTTTGCCAAAAAGTAAAATAACAAATGAAAGATACCCAAAATGAAATAAAATAAAATATGCAGGGAACCAACAGTGACAGGAAGGAAACCAGAACTCAAATCAACGATTTGGAACAAAAAAAGAAAAGAAAAGAAATGGACATCCAACCAGAACAGAATGAAGAAGCAAGAATTCAAAAAAGTAAAGAGAGTCTTACAAACCTCTGGGACAACCTGAAACATTTCAATATCCAAATTATATGGGTGCCAAAAGGAGAAGAATAACAGCAAGAAATTGAAAACTTATTTCAACATTTACAGGAACAAGTATAAAGGACACATGGACAAAAATTAGGGGGGTGTAGAAATGGGAGGGAGGTGGGGAGGGCTGGGGCGGTGGGCTGGGATGGGAGTAAAAGACAGAAAACTGTACAAGAACAACAATTAAAATAAAATTAAAAAAACTTATTTCAACAAATAATGAAGAAAAACTTCCCCAATACAGCAAATGAAATAGACTTCCAGGAAGTCCAGGAAGCCCAGAGAGTCCCAAAGAAGTTGGACCCGAAGAGGAACACACCAAGGCACATCATTAAGTTACCCAAGATTAAAGAGAAAGAATCTTAAAAGCAGCAAGAGGAAACCAGGCAGGTACCTATGAAAGAGTGTCCATAAGGCTATCGGCTGATTTCTCTCAAGAAAACTTGCATGCAAGAGGGGGCTGGAAAGAAGTATTTGAAGTCAGGAAAGGCAAGGATCTACATCCAAGATTACTTTGCTATTCAGCAAAGCTATCATTTAGAATGGAAGGGCAGATAAAGTACTTCATAGATAAGGTCAAGTTAAAGGAGTTCATCACCAAGCCACTACTATATGAAATGTTAAAGGGACTTGTCTAAGAAAAGGAATATCAAAAATATGGACAGTACAATGACAACAAACTCACAACTATCAACAAATGAACCTAAAAAAAATAAAAGAAAGAAAAACAACAAAAACAAAAACTAAGCAAACACGAGAACAGGAACAGAATCAGAGAAATGGATATCACATGCAGGGTTTTCGGTAGGGAGGGGGAGGGCAGGAATGGGGGGAAAGGTACAGGGAAGAAGCAGCATGATTGGTAGGCATAAAATAGACAGGGAGAGGTCGAAAATGGTATAGGAAACAGAATTCAAAGAACTTGTACATACAACCCATGGACATGAACTAAGGTGGGGGGAATGCTAGAGGGTTAGGGGGTGTGCAGGGTAGAGGGAGGATAAAGGGGAGAAATTGGTAAAACTGTAATAGCATAATCAATAAAATATACTTTACAAAAACACTAGATGGCACAGATAGGTCTAGATAAATTTTATACTTGGAAAAGATGAGAACATGAATGACTGCTTAGGAAGAAAGTCTCTTGGCCTTGCTTTGGCTCCATGGTAAGCTCAGAGTCCTGATGTTTCCAATTAATTTCGCCATTAAATTAATACAATTCTCATCTTTTTTTTTTCTTTTTTTTTAATATATTTTATTGATTATGCTATTACAGTTGTCCCATTTCTCCCCCATCATTCCCCCCACCCTACACACCCTCTCCCACCCACATTCACCCCTTTAGTTCATGTCCTTGTGTCATAAGTTCTTTAGCTTCTACATTTCCCATACTATTCTTGCCCTCCCCCTGTCTATTTTCTACCCACTATCTATGCTACTCATTCTCTGTACCTTCCCCCCCTCCTCCTCCCACGCCCCTATTGCTAACCCTCCATATGATCTCCATTTCTGTGGTTCTGTTCCTGTTCTAGCTGTTTGCTTAGTTTGCTTTTGTTTTAGGTGTGGTTGTTAATATCTGTGAGTTTGCTGTCTTTTCACTGTCCTATTTTTGATCTTCTTTTTCTTAGATAAGTCCCTTTAACATTTCATATAATAAGAGCTTGGTGATGATGAACTCCTTGAACTTGACCTTATCTGAGAAGCGCTTTATCTGTCCTTCCATTCTAAATGACAGCTTTGCTGGAAAGAGCAATTTTGGATGTAGGTTCCTGCTTTTCAAGATTTCAAATATTTCTTTCCAGCCCCTTCTTGCCTGCAAGGTCTCTTTTGAGAAATCAGCTGACAGTCTGATGGGAACTCCTTTGTAGGTGACTGTCCCCTTCTCCCTTGCTGCTTCTAGAATTCTCTGCTTCATTTTAATCTTGGCTAATGTAATTACAATGTGCCTTGATGTGTTCCTCCTTGGGTCCAACTTCTTTGGGACTCTCTGAGCTTCCTGGACGTCCTGGTAGTCTATTTCCTTTGCCAGATTGGGGAAGTTCTCCTTTATTATTTGTTCAAATAAGTTTTCTACTTGTTGCTCTTCTTCCCCTTCTGGGGCCCCTATAATTCGGATGTTGGGACGTTTAACGATGTCCTGGAGGTTCCTAAGCCTCTCCTCATTTTTTTGAATTCTTGTTTCTTCCTCGTTTTCTGTTTGGTTGTTAATTTCTTCCTTCTGGTCCACTCCATTGATTTGAGTCCCAGTTTTCCTTCCATCTCTATCGGTTCCCCATGCATCTTCCTTCATTTCACGTATTGTAGCCTGCATTTTTTCATCTAGTTTGTGAGCAAAATCAACCAATTCTGTGAGCATTTTGATGACCAGTGCTTTGAACTGTGCATCTGATAGGTTGGCTATCTCTTCACTGCTTAGAGGAATTGACTCCGGCGTTTTCATTTTTTCTCCGGTTTGAGCCATTTTTGGTGGGGTTTTTTGTTTTGTTTTGGTTTTAGTCTGGTCACAGCTATTACGTATGAGGGGTGGAGTCTTAGCAGCCCAGTCGCTGGGTTGTGACGCTGTATGTGGGGGCGGGGTCTGAGAGGGAACAATGGCGCCTGCTCTGCTCTCTCCTGGATTCAGTCCCTTCCGCCACTTCCCCTCTGCCTGGACTGTCTGCGTGCGCGAATGTGGGACCCCCTGGTCAGCCAGCCGCCTTGTGCGTCCTCACTGGATCTGCACAGTTGCCCGCCTGTGCCCGGGGTCCACCAGCTGCCGCCTGTGTGCCCCAGGACCGCCAGCCACCGCCCGTGCACCGGGGAACTGCGAGCCGCTGCTACTTGCGTTCCTGGGTCCGCACCTCCACTTTTTCCTACTGCGACTCCGCCCCTCTTACCGGTCTGGATGAATGGTTGTTGGACTTCCGTACAGTTCAATTTTCTATAAGTTCTGGTTGTTTTCTTGTTTCTAAATATTTGTTGTCCTTAATTTTGGTTGTGAGAGGAGGCACAGTGTGTCCGCCTACGCCTCCATCTTGGCCGGAAGACAATTCTCATCTTTATAACCAAAATATAGGAGCAGATCACATTGCAGGCAGCATAGCTCAGGCAAAAACAGTAGGATCAAAGGGTGCAGCAAATAGTGAAAAAAAATTTTAAGGACTAAAGCATACAGTGTAATTCTGTCTTTGAGGTCAAAGTCCTATTAATTTTTAAAGCTCTAAAGAGATGTCCTCTGGAAGAATGCTGATAACTTTTTGGTGAATTATCACAAAAAGTTAATGTGCATGAAATCAAGCATCATTTTCCCCTCTAACCTCAATTAACTGGTCCCTCCTAGCTCGCTTGCTTATTTATTTATTTTAAAGTCAGGTCTTTATTTAAAAATACGATCTGCCAACTTAGTGTTTTCCATGAACATGGGGAGCAGAAACCTTCACAGGCTTCACATACTTTGCCCAGGTGCTTCATTCCTGGGAGCTGCTGTCTTTTCAGATGCTTCCTTAGCCTATTTTGCTTTCTTGACCACCCTCATAGGTTGTATTCTGGAGCCTCCCAACTCCAGGTTTCTGATTCCTCTTGGCCATCTTATATCAGCGAGAGATGCACCAGTGATGGCCCCCTGGAGTTTGACTAACCTCTGGAACGTGACTTTTTCTTTAAATATTTTATTTATTTATTTTTAGAGAGAGGGGAAGGGAGACAGAGAAGGAGAGAAACATCGATGCAAGAGAAAAACATCAATCTGTTGCCTCTCACACCTGCCCCAACCAGGCACTGGACCCGCAAGCTGGGCATGTGCCCCGACCAGGATCCAAACCAGCAATCCCTGGCTTTGCAGTAGGACGCCCAACCAGCTGAGCTACCTCAGTCAGGGCACGGTTCTTTTCTTTTGAATTTTCCGACTGTCCCTTTTAAAAGTGCATTCTTTCGTAGAGGGCAGTCCAGCTTATGTCAAGGATTCCTATAGGAAAAGGATGCCAGCTTGAGTTATTCATTAAGAAATTGGAAAACTGCCCTGGCTGGTGTAGCTCAGTGGATTGAGCGCGGGCCTTTGAACCAAAGAATCACGGTTCGATTCCCAGCCAGGGCACATGCCTGGGTTGCAGGCCAGTTCCCAGGAGGGGACACACGAGAGGCAACCATACATTGATATTTCTCTCCATCTCCCTCTCTCCCTTTCTCCTTCCTTTCCCCTCTAAAGATAAATAAATAAGTTACACAAAAATAAAAAAAATAAAGGCGAGTGGTTTGTCTTGCCTTTGGAAAACAATTTAAAAAAAAAAAAAGAAAGAAAGAAATTGGAAAACTTCCTTATGGGTGCTGGCATAGCACTTCCTGCATCTGGGGTAGACCTTGTACCCGGAGGCTGCACAGCTCAACGTCATGGCTGCGGCTGCTGGCAAGAAGGAAAGATGGTGAAGAGCCATCCTAACTCATTTAATAATGTCTCCCAAATACCCATTCACACGCCCTGCCTTTCTCTACACGATTCTGTAACCAAAAGCTGTATGCAAGGCAAAAGAAAACATTAAAAGAAGCTACTCTTTTAAATCCTTATACATAGTAATTAAAACTGTCACCACAGATTCACAGCTGTTTGCAAAGCCTGGAGGTAATAAGCACTGATATAAGAAAGAAGAGGGGAAACCCTTTCATACACTGAGAAGTTGAAATAACTGAGTGTAGGTCCCAGGAGGAGAAGAGCAAAGAGAGATGAAAAAAGATAAGGTCAGAAATCTGAAAAATTACAAGTCAGAAAGAAAAGAATCCATATTGCTTTAGAAGAAAAACTAAGAAAGATGAGTAGAAATTACTAAAATTACTCAAAGAAGTTTTTTTATTCTCATTTTTTCCTTTAAAAAAGTAAAATAAGATGTTTCATTTGTTTTGTTTTCAAACTGCAAGCATAGGTAAGGAAAGGAAGAAAAAGGTCTTGTTTCCTTATTTCAATGAATATAAAAAAACAAATCAAATTTCTAGGAAAGGTATCCACTCAGGCCCAAAGTTCTGCTTTGCTAGGGGAAGGCACATCATCTTGTGGAACTTCAGGCTATTGCCATGACCACAGTGAGTTTGCATGTTTTAAAATTCCACTATAATTTTGCTCAACTCCTTTATCCGATAGACAAATTTATAAAGAATAAGAAAGTTTATTTCAGAGATGTGTGCCCGTAAGGTAAGACTAGTAAGACTAGTCAGACTAAAAACTGACTTTCAGCCCTGGCTGGTGTAGCTCAGTGGATTGAGCATGGGCTGTGAACTAAGGGGTCGCTGGTTCGTTTCCCAGTCAAGGCACATGCCTGGGTTGCAGGCCAGGTCCCCAGTGGGGGCCATGTGAGAGGCAACCACACATTGATGTTTCCCTCCCTTTCTCCTTCCCTTCCCCTCTCTCTAAAAATAAAGAAATAAAATATTTTTTAAAAAAACAACTGACTTTCACCCTATCTCTTCATTCCTTTAGACTAAAGAATGAGACTTGAAAAAAGTGAAGGGAAAATTGGAAAAGCAACACAGCAATCAAAGCTGTTGAGTCAAGTCTAGGCCCTCGGCTGGGCAAGCACAATGTATGAGTCATTAGAGCTGGCGGTGGGGATTAAATCATTACCACCAAAGTCTTAACCCATCATCCAATATGAATTCACTGTTCTCAGGTAACCAATCACGAAGCTGGAACCAAATAATTAAGAGTGAGCAAAGAGGAAGCAGTGATGGTTAAACGTACACATTTATACCCTGGTATTTGTGTATATTCCAGAACTGTTCTGTGGTACATCTTTCCTTAAAATATACGCAAAAACTAATCAGTGAGTAAGTAAAGAAGTCTGTGTGGTTATTTTTTTTTATTTAAAGAGAAACCACACTCGGTAAGGTTTGTTCTAACAGGTAACAAGACAACTAAATCCATTTGAAGGGACTATAATTGGTCTGATGGCACAAAGTCATTACAGGCATGGCCCAGGGAGAAACAAGCAACTGCATGTCTGATCACACAAACACAATCTTTTAAGTGGCAAATGCATCTTGTATTATGCTCCAGAGGGATGAGGTGATGTCAATTCAGTAATTTCCACATAAGTGCTCACAGATAGCAAACACACAATTATTGTTAGAAAACACTGCCCTGTAACTGATTGTGGAAATGCATTAAAAACATTATACCTTCATGACATTCTGTTTAAACTTTCATAAAGTGGATTGGGGGCAGAGGGGTCATACTTGATCTAAATGGGACAAACAGTAAAGTCATAAAAGACTATGTATGGCTCCCACAAGAACGTCAAGAAAACACTAGGTAAGCAGCAAGATCATATTTTTTCCATTATAACAGCCATCTTTACTTGTAAAAATCCAGATGTGAAATGTATTCTTTTAGTCTTTCCGAGATTTTCTTTTTACAAAATCAAAAAAGCACATGAAAACCTTCCCCGCTGTCATTCCCACTGACGAACGTTCATGAGGCAGCCCTCCCACCCGTGCCCCGCTCCCCGTGCAGCTTACACCCTTGTTCCGGGAAGTCTGGTTTCCCCCACGTGGACATCTCACTCCCCCAACGTGCTTCGTTGCTTTCCAATCTGGGTCGAGTTCCAAATTCCAAGACCGAAGTACACAAGGAGAGAGAGGGTGGGCGAGTGGTGCAGAGTGTGGCGTGACGTTCCACAGCGTGCAGGATGGGGGTCTAGTAGTAGTAGGTCCTTCTCTACCCGGCCCCCGGGCTTCGCCTGATGATGAGCTTTCTGACTTCATCATACACAAAGATGAGAAGAGAGTAGAATGCACAGAACCACCACATAGGTGATTCATCCTCAGGATCACACCCATTCCAGGGCAGCAGGAGAGGAAAGCAGCAAGGGCCATCTCTTTGAAGAGGCTGAACATTAAAATCAACAAGATCTTATATATTTTTAAATTTTATTTTATTTTTTTAAGGTTTTTAAATATATTTTATTGATTATGCTATTACAGCTGTCCCATTTCTCCCCCATCATTCCCCTCCACCCTGCACACCCTCTCCCACCCACATTCCCCGCTTTAGTTCATGTCCATGTGTCATAAGTTCTTCAGCTTCTACATTTCCCACACTATTCTTGCCCTCCCCCTATTTTCTACCCACTATCTATGCTACTCATTCTCTGTACCTTTTCCTCCTCCCTCCTCCTCCCACGCCCCTGTTGCTAACCCTCCATATGATCTCCATTTCTGTGGTTCTGTTCCTGTTCTAGCTGTTTGCTTAGTTTGCTTTTGTTTTAGGTGTGGTTCTTAATAGCTGTGAGTTTGTTGTCTTCTCACTGTCATATTTTTGATCTTCTTTTTCTTAGATAAGTCCCTTTAACATTTCATATAAGGGCTTGGTGATGATGAACTCCTTGAACTTGACCTTATCTGAGAAGCGCTTTATCTGTCCATCTGTCTTATATTTTTTAAATATTTTATTTATTTATTTATTTTTAGAGAGAGGAAGAAAGAGTGGGAAACATCAATGTGTGGTTGCTTCTCGCACGCCCCCTACTGGGGACCTGGCTCCTAACCCAGGCCTGTGCCCTAGACTGGGAATCTAACCAGCAACCCTTTGGTTCGCAGGCTGGCACTCAGTCCACTGAGCCACACCATCCAGGGCAACAAGATCATATTTGTTTAACAGAGAGTTGAAGCTGCAACTCAATTCTAAAAGGATGAACTCTTCCTGGATGACTCATTTTTTTCTCAAGCGAGTGAGAAGAAACCAGCTGAGTTCTGAATGACTGAGTGAGCTGCAAGCGTGTCCAACCTGCAGCCCTCAGGCTGCATGCACCCCAAGATGGTTAGGAACACAGCCCAACACAAAATTGTAAATTTACTTAAAACATTATAAGATCTTTTTCGTGATTATGTGTCACAATGTATTTAATGTGTGGCCCAGAGACACTAAAATGTTGGACACTCCTGACAGAGTGACAGATGGTAACCTGGAGGCACCCTAGACAGAAAGCTGTTCACTGCCAGCCAATTTCCACCTGACTTTTACCAAGCGCCCAGGAAATACGGGGCCTTGTGGACTGGGCTGGCAGACTAGATCTCCCAGAGTGGGAAAAGCTGGGGGCTGAGCTGGCAAGCAAAGAAAGACCTTGTAGTTTCACATGCTAGATCCCAAGCCCTGCTGAAAATAGAGGCCTAATCCTGCTACTAAGACAATGAAATTAATGGTTAACTGGAACTAATGGAAATTGAACCCTAACCCCCAAAAAGCCAAACTTCTGATTAGTGCAAAGAGTTTAGCTCTTCCCTCTGTCTTATAGAGGAAAGGGCATGCCTCTTCAGGGAAAAGAATATTTAACTTCTACTGCTGTTGTATACAGGGTCTTTAATATGCAGTCAAAATTTATGAGACACATAATGAAACAAAGAAATATGACAGATAGTTAAGATAAAAATCAATCAGAAGAAACAGACTTACGGATGATAAAGATTGAAATTAGGAGGTAAAGGCTTTAGCTACTATAATACATTAAAGAGTATAGGAAAATAAGGATAAACGTGGGAAAATGACAGTAATGAAAAAAAGGCTAAAGAAATTTAGCAGAGAAAGAAAACCCTAAAATAAACCAAATGGACACGTCACAATTTAAAACTACAATACTTGGAGTAAAGAATGTGTGTTGCATGGGCATAACAGCAGACTGAATAAAGCAGAAGAGAGTTTCAACAGAAGTTATACATGGATCTGAAACAAAACAAGCGGACTCATACACACAGAGGCCAAAGGGATGGTTACCATAGGGAGGTGTCGGAAGGATGAGGGAAAAGAGGTAGAGGAATATAGTCAATAATTTTGTCATAAGTGTATAGAATGACAAATTAGAATTAGTGGGGTGATCACACTGCAAGGTATAAAAATGTTAAATCACTGTATTGTGCACCTGAAACTAACATAACCAATATAAGACTGTATACCAACCATACTTAAATAAGAATATAAATTTTAGAAAATTATACAAATTACAGCAGGGAGACCAAAGAGTGAACGAAAAAAGAAAAGAAAGCACTGCAGTGCCTTGTGGTATTCAACAGTCTAATAAATGTCTAATGAGAGTCTTTGCAGGAGAGAAGAAACAAAATGAGGGAAAGAAAATATTTGAAAAATAATGTAGTAAATTTTTACAATTGATTTCTTTAACCTACGTAAGATTATATATTGCAAATACATATTAATAGCCCTGACCGGTATGGCTCAGTTGGGTGGGCATTGTCCCACGAAGCAAAATGTTGCCAGTTCAATTCTGGGTCAGGGCACATGCCTGGGTTACAAGATGGGTTCCTGGTTGGGGTGTGTACAAGAGACAACTGATTGATGTTTCTTTCTCACATCAATGTTTCTTTCCCTCCCCCTCTCTCTAAAATAAATAAGTAAAATCGTTTTAAAAAATGAAAATTAGTAAGAAAATACATAGCAATAAAAATGGCTACATAAAATATATTTTAGAAAATCCAAAACTACATAAACTTATCACCAGCAGACCACCCAAAAATTATGACTAAAAGAAATTATTCATGGTGAAGAAAAATGGTCCCAGATGAAAGCATGAATCTGCAGAAAAGGATAATGTGAGAATTTACTTGCAGAAAATTGTTTAGAATATTATAAACTAATATTTATTATTTATTTTTGATCTTCTTTAAAGACTGTATATGTAGAAATGCCCAGATCTCTGCTCCGATGTGACTCCCCAGAGAGGGCTCCCTGACCCTCCCCTTACAACAGCCCACCCGCTCCAGCTCTCCACCCCCTTCCTCTTCTGCATCTTTCGCCATCTCTTCTCCTCCTTCCCCATGAGTTACACTTGCAGTTGTCCATCTCTGTATTGTCTCTCTCCCCCTAGAAAGTAATCCCCGCAAGGGCAAGGCCTTGGTCTGTCTGTTCACCATTGTGCTCCTGGCCCTGGTCAGGGCCGGGCACAGCGTCAGGGCTCCGCAGGTACTCGGGAAGGGAGCGAAGACTGCCACGTGGGTCAAGTCCCTCACTCCCCCTGGCTGCCCTCTCTCCCTGCTCCTGCAGGGAGGGTCACAGTAGGACCTCCCGGGGCTAAGCCAGGGAAAGGGGCAGCCCAGTCTCCAGGACCCAGGTCACCCTCTGCCTCTCAGCCTCAGATGCTTCTTCAGAAGCTGCCACCCCCTAGGGAAGAGGGATAGTGTGCCCAGGGGGCCAGAGAGCAAATACCAGAAGGTGGTGCAGCTTACTGAAGCAGACGGGTAGGTTTGTACATAAGAAAATAAGAATTTGTGAGCCCTGGCTGGTGTAGCTCAGTGGATTGAGCGCGGGCTGCGAACCAGAGGATCGCGGTTCGATTCCCAGTCAGGGCACATGCCTGGGTTGCAGGCCTGTTCCCAGCATGGGACACACAAGAGGCAAACATACATTGATATTTCTCTCCCTCTCTCCTACCCTTCCCCTCTAAAGGTAAATAAAAAAAAAAAGAAAATAAGAATTTGTGAATAAGAAACTTTGGGCCGTCCACCCTACCCGTCTGCCTCCTAGGCATGAGGGTGTAGCAGGCAGTGACTGCCAAGTTTCTCAGCAAATCTAACCACCTGTCCTTAGGGCTGAAGCCATGGTTAGAAACAAATTACTGTGTTTTACTCACTCATTTCTCACCCCTGGTGTAATCATTTCACATTCCATTTTAAAAGGAAAGTTAAGGTATACTTCCATAACACCCAATGAACTTCAGAGACCAAGCCTGCAGGCC
The DNA here is from genome assembly GCA_039655065.1 of Glossophaga mutica. Taxonomy (NCBI): domain Eukaryota; kingdom Metazoa; phylum Chordata; class Mammalia; order Chiroptera; family Phyllostomidae; genus Glossophaga; species Glossophaga mutica. The sequence goes on from CM077307.1 coordinate 151,186,371, forward strand.
TATGTGACAGGCAGCATGACTGCAGCCAAAAGAGCAGCCGGGATGAAGGCCAGAAGGTCAAGAACGGAGAACAATCCACTCCACGGGTGGGCACAACCCTGAAGTCAGGAGGTGAGCCACTGGGAGGGCGAGGGAGGGCAAGCTGGGAAAACTTGTGTTTACCCTGGAGTGTGTTACCCCTGAGCTGGGGTCAGGGGTGGGAGGAAATTGACTAGGGGTGGAACATAAGCAAAGAATATGGGACAATGGAAATGGTTCTAGATCTTGATTGAGGTATACAATCAAAACTCAAAGACCTATGAATTTTATTGTTCATAATTATACCTGAATTTAAAAATACATTGTAGTGACCTGACTGGTGTGGCTCCGTGCATTTAGGTGTTGTCCTACAGACTGAAAGGCCACTGGTTCAATTCCTGGTCAGGGCACATGCCTGGGTTGCAGGCCAGGTCTCCAGACAGGGTGAGCGAGAGGCAACTGATCGATGTTTCTCTCCCACATCGATCTTTCTCTCCCTCCCTTCTCCTCTAAAAATAAATATTTTAAAATATAGTGTGATATATATTCCCTAAGTCAACTGAATTGCAATATTGTAGCTTACTATTATAGCCAATATTGCCTAATTGCAATATTGTAGCCTAATTACTCCTGAAAACCTGCCTCCAACAATGTGATGCACAGACCAGAAGCATCAGCATCACTTGCTAGAAATGCAGAATCTCAAGCGAGATTCACTGAGACCTAATAATAAAATCAGAATCTGCATCTTAACTGAGTCTGCAGGGGATTCCCATGCACATTGAAATGTAAGAAACAAACCTCTAGAGGGACTGAAAAATTCCTTTTCTTAAGGCTCTGTAACCTGGCCATGAGGAAAATATGGAATTACTAGATCCTAATCATTATTCCTAAAACAAAAGATTATTAGGGCTCTAATTTATCCTCCCAAACTAAATGCATTTCCACAAGGGAAGAGAATGTTTAACTTTTGCAAATAGCTTTTAAAAGCTTTGTGTCTAAAAAATACTCTTGCTTCCTTTCCAGTGCCTCTATTCATGAAAGCCAGTCTTAAATACCTCCAGTGACATAAGAAAGTCATGACTGGACATCCTCCTAACCAGTGATTTCCTAATCCTGGGCAGAGGTCGAGACACCTCTCTCCTTGCATGCCGCCATCCAGTCATCCCACGGCCCTGGAGAAGGGCACGCTCTGAGCCCCTCTGACCTGGGGAAACTGGGAACACCTCAGACATCTGGGGAAAAGGAAATGCAGATAAAATTTAAGTAATGCTCGGCCTGATCATCAGTAGAGAATAAAAGTGAAGAAAAACTTTTCAAAGGCCTTTGGTTTGATTTCCTGAAACTTCAGTCAGGTTGTTTTTTATAAGCAAAGAAAAGGCATCCAAAGGAGTCATCCCTGACCTTGGCAGGGAGACAAATAGAGATCCAGCAGTCAAGAGAAGCAGAAGGTGCCTCCATAAAGTTCAAGATCATGCAAACCAAAGCCTTAGGTGAACAGTGATGGAAATGTCACTGAGTGGCCGAAACAGTAAGGAACAAGAATAGGTCCTTGGGTTTGGCTACAGACATCAACAGGGTGCCTTCCAAACCGCAGTCCTAGTGGAGGATGGGCCAAACTGGGAAGCCGAGCGCAGGGCGATCAGAAGAAATGTGGTGAACATCTGGGAACAAGGCAACAGAACGAGGTACGTAGAAGGGAAAACCCAAGGTGCCTCCACTTTAGGGTTAAGGTGGTGTCATCAATACGACAGTCGGCATACGCTGAAACGATACTTTGGACATACGGGACTACAAATATATTATTAAAATTAATTTTATCTGTTCCTTTTCAATGTGACTACTAGAAAGTTTCAAATTACTTTGGACATATGGGACTACAAATATATTATTAAAATTAATTTTATCTGTTCCTTTTCAATGTGACTACTAGAAAGTTTCAAATTACTTTGGACATATGGGACTACAAATATATTATTAAAATTAATTTTATCTGTTCCTTTTCAATGTGACTACTAGAAAGTTTCAAATTACATGCATAGCTTGCATCCTACTTCTATTAGTGATGAAGCATTCATTTATAAATTCACCAAACGTTTGTGGACTGTCTCTCTACTTAGCACTGAATAGAGAAAAAGCTGAAAAAGATCGAGGATCTTATAGTAGCACAAAAGATACAAAGATAATTGGGAGCAAGCTTCAAAGAAATGCAAGAACAGGCTCATTCAGACGCTAGATTTCTCAGACCTGGAGAAAAACCCCTGCAAACCTCAGAGAAGTGGGAAATCCAAAACAAGAGGACAGATTTCAGAAATCTCATCTGGTTTGAAACAGGAAAGAGGGTCCATGGTCAAATGAAAAAGGACACCACACTGCCTTAGAGTCTATACATTTATTGAGTAAAAACAAAATCAATGCCAGACGTATCAAATTCGGTTGGGTTACAATTTGGCCGTCATTTGCAGCAGAGACGAACTGAGGTGAAGAGAAGGCGGAGAGACGCTGGCCAGGGGACACTGAACAAGACAATCTTCCAGGTGTGACAAAATCAGGCATCACGCAGCAGTGCGAGTCAGTTAGCAAAGGCGGGGACGCAGCGTCGAATGAGCAGAGGTAAAACCAGAGTGAGCAAGAACTTCCGAGAGAGGAGAGGGCCAGAGCATTGAGCGAACAAGTGGCAACAGGGGCTGCGTGGAGAAGAGGGTTCTGAGGTCTGCCGGTTCACTTGGGGAACACGGTGACCACATCGTAGCCTTCGGGTGGGGGGACCCGCTCTCGGGCATGCTTTTCACAGTAGATTTGATCTTCCACAAAGAAATGGCCCTTCTGTTTCAGGTTTGTGCCACAGTCGGTGCACACGTAACACTCGGGGTGGCGGTGATGGTCCCGCAGCTTCACAAACACGCCGCTGCAGGAGGGAGGGAGAGAAGTGGCCCCATTAGTGACAAGCACAGGAAGGTGGCACAGCAGGGCCAGGGGATCCTCCCAAGAGGCCCCTCAAAGGGCAGACGGGGGCCTCCCAATTGGCCTCCATGGGTAAAGGGACCTCCCATGCCTGGGATCCAGAGACAGTACCCTTGAAACCTTCCAGAAGTCTCTCCCACTTCAACAGAGCAGCCCTGCTTCTTCCCGTTTTGTACGTTCATACCCCAAGGGTCAATGGCCAAGGAAAACCCTCACCACCTGGCTCCGGGACCCAGAACCTACCTGGCCTCTCTGCTCCATATTCCAGGTAGGACTTTTTCCCCATCACACCCAAAATGTTGAACGTTCAGCATTTCCATATTTTCATGGTTTACTCAACTTGCAGGCCCCCCAGTACCTGGGGACGGCAGATACTCACACAATGCCGGTGCCGCATTTGTCACACATGGGCAACTTCTGGGCATTGCCAATCGATGCAGCCACTTTGGTGACCGGAGCCTTAACACTTCTGAATCCCGAGGGCTTGTTGGGATCCCCTAAAATGAGGAAGACACCTGGGTTAGTCAGGAACGGCAGCACTGCCGGATGGCGTAAGATCACTGAGTTCTCTCAGAGCCGTTTACATGCATGTTCCAGCAAGGTGGTGGGCAATTGAGTCCAACAGACCTGAGTCTGCTGTGTGATCCTGGGCAAGTCACTTCGCTTCTCTGGTTCCCACCTTCCTCTTCTAAAAAACAGATCTTTTTTTTTTTTCCCTTCATAGTGGCACAAAGACTTACAAATGCACACAAGCCCTTCTACCATCCCTAGTGCATGGTCAGCACTCAACACGCACATGACCTTCTGATTAAATACATGCCAACATCGGCGTGGGAACTTACCAATGCCTTAGGTACAGTCAGTAAAGCACTGAAAGACTGTGTTTAGAAAGAAATCCAATTCACTAGAACAAAGTCACTCCAGTGGAGCTTGGGCACAGGCAGCCAGAGCACAGTGAGCAGCCTTCCTGAAGTCAGGTTCATGTGTGTAAAAGAAGCTCCTGGTTGCTGGGTGCTGAACCGACTACAACCCAGTTCATCACGTCTGCAGAGCCCTGTGTCATGGTAGCTATCAGTAATGGTAAGCTTCTAATTTTACTACTATTGCTATATATTTGGTTGGCTAGGTTTCCACGTCACATGTTCCTTTACCGTGATGTGGCCTAGTTGTCTTGCTATGTTCATCAGCTGTGTACACATGTCTCTGTCTGGACTGCAAATTAATAGAGCACCAGAACCCTGTTCTGTATACTTTTCAACAGCCCACAGAACCAGCCCACGGTGTCTCAGTAAGTACCCAGATCCCTGTCTGGTGTGGCTCAGTGGATTGAGCACTGGCTTGTGAACCAAGAGGCTGCCAGTTCGATTCCCAGTCAGGGCACATGCTTGTGTTGCAGGCCAGGTCCCTGGTGCGGGGCATGTGAGAGGCAACCACAAAGATGTTCCTCTCTCTCTTTCTCCCTCTCTAAAAATAAATATTTTTTAAAAATAAAAATACATACCTGGAAACGAATGATGACATGTCATGACAAATGCACAATGGTCCCTACCTTAGTCCGACAGGCTTTGGCCCAAGAAGCTAGAGAAATTGCCACATCAGCAGTTCTGAACAGGCACCCAAGAGCACCCCAGGCACTGGGAGAGATTTCATAAAATTCCCAGACCAGGCTCTCCCCTAGGCCTGCTGAAGCCCCTGCAGGTGCAGAGGCCCCAGGAGATCCTGCATTATCCCCACTTCCTTAGACTGAAGCAGCTGTTCTCAAACTCTCTGTGCCTCAGAATCACCTGGAGGGTGTATTCAAACAGACTATGGGGCTCGCCCGGGTTTCAGATTCAGCAGGCCCGGGGCAGGGCCCCAGCACGTGCATTTCTAATATGTTCTCAGGTGCTGCTAGTGCTGCTGGTCCAGGAATCACACTTTAAGAACTAGATAAGCGCCCCCCAAAAATGGCTTTCTATGTAAGGTGCAGGGGTGAGGGCAGGGTCACTGTAACTGAAGCCATGCTGGGCAAGCCTGGGACAGAGAGAGGAGGGCCCTGGCTTTCTTATGCTTTTAGAAATTGAGTCCCCATATGTTGACTGGCGCTTCTGAACCAAAGATCGAGATATATTCAAATAAGGGGCATTTATAATGGGCTGGGCGTGGTAGACTGCATATTTTGTCCACGAATTCTCCGTACCTTCCCTCCCCATGCCATGCTTCCCACTATGTCAGTGAGTCTCGACTGGGGCAGAGTTTGTACCTGAGGGAACAGTTCTGGTTGTCACAACTAGAGGGGAATGCTCCTGGCTTCCAGTAGGTAGAGGCCAGAGATGCTGCTAAATGTCCTACAATGCACAGAACAACCCCACCACAAAGACTTATCTGGCCCAAAATGTCAACAGCAAGTAGGCTGAGAAAACCTGCTCTTGGTGCGGTGTGCTTCCTCATCCCACAGACTTTGGGTCTGGCCACATGACTTGCTTTGGCCAATGGGATGTGAGCAGATGTGAGCCCTGTTCAGGAATGAGAAGACCCAGGGAGCCAGGTATAGCCCTGCCAAGCCCCCACTGACCAGCAGCCCTACACAATAGGAACAAGAAATGTGGTTGTGGCTGCAGCCCACCGTTGACTAATACGATGAGAGAGCTAGCTTGGGCTCCTTGGGGTACTTGGCTGCGCTTCAGAGAACAACAAAAGGGAATATTTCGAAGCAGCCTGGGATTTTAATGGCCCAGCATGGTTGTTTATGGCAGTCTCACAGCTTTTCTTTCCCCAGTAAGGCTGGGAACCTCCTGCACCGGGGAACTGATGAACACAGGTGTTCACCTGGCAACAGATGAGAAGAGGCAGAGATCAGGAGGCTCTGGCTTTCCACCGTTTCCAGCTGTGAGCTCTACAAGGAGGCTTGGAGAAGCAGGCTCCAGGCTGGGTCATCGGCAGATTCATCAGGGCAACCACCTCGGTACTTTGGTTATCTCCAACCGGAGGTACCTTCTTGCCTCCCCAAACCTTCCTCCCTTCCTTGGCCACAGTCCCAACTTTATTCATTATAAACTTTTTTGTATTAATTTTTATGAGTTTTTTTTAATGTTGCGTTGAAGTATTATTTATGTCTTGATTGGTAAGTTTTCAGGTTCCCTTTAAATTTTAATTAATTCTAGAGAAAGGGAAAGGGAGAAAAACATCGATGAGGGAGAGAAACATGGACTGGTTACCTCTTACACACGCTTCAACTGGGGACCAAACCAGCAACCCAGGCGTATGCCTGACTGGGAATCGAACCAGCAACCTTTCGGTTTGGAGGATGACACCCAACCAACTAAACCACACAGATCAGGTCACCCCCTTAAATTCTGTACCCAAGGCAGGTGCCTCCCTCACCTCACCAGACCCTGGCCCCGGCCCCCACAGGGATCTCAGATGGGCCTGGATGGGCAGCTTCATGCATCCCAACATCCCGAATAAGCTCCCTTAGGTTCTGGCTGTTGGGGCTGAAGCCTCCTTGGCTGCCTCCCCTCTGTAAAAAGGAGGAAATGGCAGCACCTCTGAGAGCAGAACCCCTTGGAAAGGAAATGCACTAGAGAAACCAGCTCCATGCAATCCCGGTCTCTGGGCTGTTTTTTACCTAACTCATTCTCAATCACCAGGAAAGGGCAGGGGGCGCAAGAGGACAGAAAGAAGGAAGGAGGGATGTGGGAGCCTCATGCACTACGCAGAAATCCATATCCCTTTGTTTTTCCTTTTGTTTCTCTTTTTAAAATTTTAATTGTTGATCTTGTACAGTTTTCTGTCTTTTACTCCCACCCCAGCCCACTGCCCCAGCCCTCCCCACCTCCCTCCCATTTCCAACCCCCCCTAGTTTTTGTCCATGTGTCTTTCATACTTGTTGCTCTAAACCCTTCCCCTTTTCCCCTGCAATTCCCTCCCCTCTCCCCTCTGGTGACTGTCAGCCTGTTCTCAATTTCAGTGTCTTTGGTTATATTTTGCTTGTTTGTTTGTTTTGTTGATTAAGTTCCTGTTAAAGGTGAAATAAAGGGAAATAAACTCAAAACTGGGCACAGCGGGAGCAGCTGGATAAAGGCATCCTGGGCGCGGCTTGTTCAGCCCTGCAGCGCCACCTACTGGCTTGACTTTCTTCTCTCCCTCATTCAGCCAACCCTGCAAGCTCAAAGAAATTTCATTTTACTCCCCTCTCAACCAACTTATACTAAAAATACCAGCTTCCTTAGGACTCTGGGCAACTAAAAACATACTTTCCAGATTTTCCTTCTTTCAGTGAACCTTGCATTTCAAAGCTTTCCGGAAAAAAAGTAAAAACAAGTAAAACACAGCTTTCTATCCACTTCACTGCTCAACAACCTTCCAGGGCTCCACATGGTCTATTGAATCAAATTCATGGTCCTTGGCCGAGCATCTGGTGGTCTTCAGTGATCTGACTCCATATCCAAGAATTCTCCTGGAACCCCAGGCATCAGCCATAATGAACCCTCAGTACTTAGTAAGTCCAGCTTTCTTATCTCAGAGCCTCTGTGATTTCTCCATGTGTTTTCTCAGCCCATGTTGTCCCCTTCCAAGTTTTCTCTCATTAAAAGTTTCCTTCACTGGACAAATAAGTGGGTAAACAAGATGTGGTGTATACATTTTATACTGCTCAGCCTTAAAAAGAAAGGACATTCTGACACATGCTACCACATGAATGAACCTTGAGGACACTGTGCTAAGTGAAATAAGCCAGTCACAGCGACTGTATGACTCCATTCAGAATGACAACGACTGTATGACTCCATTCAGATGAAGCACCTAAAGTAGTCATGGAAACAGAGAAGTCCAGTGGTGGTTTCCAGGGACTGGGGGAGCAGGCAATGAGTTGTTAGAGTCTAATGGGTACACAGTTTCAGTTCTGCAATATGGTAGCATAATATGAATGTACTTGATGCCCCTGAATGTACTGCATGCTTCAAAGCGAGAAGTCCCACATGGAGTCTTTGGAGGCTCATCACCGAACCCTACTGCAAACCCATGGGGGCCTCACTGACTATGTCGCTTCCCTTAATGATTTAACCATCCATGAAGCAAGTATTAGCAGCCTCGCTGAACGTATGCAGAAACAAGGGCTTAAGAGGGACAAGCAACTTGCTGAAGGTCTCACGGCAGGTCATGGGCAGATCCTGAATGTCAGTGTTTTTTCTGCCACGCAGTGCTCCTTTACAAACCAGAGCCCTTCTTGGATGAAGGTAGTCCTGGTGAGGTGTTTATGGATGTACGAGACAGCGCCCCAAGCTGAGACTCTTTCCTCTCAAATAAAAGCAGGCCTCTCCCCTGGGTGCCTTCTGCAAGTGGAGGAGGTTTAGATTGGAATTTATACTGTTTCTTTCAGTAAAAATGTGATGCAAATATATATTAAAGGATACTGAAGAGACTACAAGATCCATGATCTCCCTCATTTTTTCACAAGTTTTTTTTATTTTCTTTGGGACAAGAAGATATCCAGCCCGGGGGTGGGGGGGGGGGCGGGCGGAAACCATCATTCTCAGACTCTTGCAACTAGATGTGGCCATGTGACTAAATTCTGGTCAAAATGAAATTGGGTAGTATAGGACTTCCGGGAAAGAGAAAGCTGGTTCATCTGGAAGGGGAACTCCCCAGTTAGCCCTTCCCCACCTTCTTCCTTCCTGGTGCCCGGAAGTGGGCATGATAGTGGAGCACCAGCTACCAACTCAGAGCGTGAGGTAACCTTGAAAACAAAAGCCACAGGCTTGGTAGATGGAGCATAGGATGGAAAGAGTCCAGATCTTGATGAGCACGGAGCTACTACCCCAGGGAGGCTCTGTGATCCTGGAGCTCAGGGCCTTCGCTCTAACAGGAGGGCATTTGACGAGATGAGCTCTGCAGCATCTGTCTAGGTCCCAGTGTGGGCTAACTCTCCTCTCTTAATTGAAGGGTTCTGCACACTTACTCAGCATAAGCTGTGGTTTCTCATGGTTTGACAAAACTGTCATCCTCTAGGGCTGGCCCCCAAGTCATTTGTCACATGAGCCTAAGAGTGGAACTTAATACGGAGTAGGGCTCATTAACTTCCCAGCTGCGTAGGTACTCCAACCAAAGTAGGGGAACTACTGGTAGAACGATATCCTTTTAGCATAAAAGAAGAACTTTCCCCCTAATTTCCTGTGCTTGTAAGTTGCCAACTTCTCTAAAGAGCCCACCCAAATGGGAAGAAGCCTGGGTGTTGGGGGTGTATAATAGGGAACACTGGGTTCAAGAAGGACTCCTAGGAGGAGGGGGGTTACTCTTCCAGGGGACACTCAGCTCTGACCCTCACTGGCTGCCCTGAGCACACAAGTCAACCCCTCTGGAGCCAGGCTGAAGCAGGTCTCATATCAGAAACACCAGGTGTTCCTCCCAGGAGCACCCACAATCTCTTCACAGGCAGAAACACTGGTGAGAGAAGTGTGCAGCAGAAAGCAGGACTCCTAGGTATCTGTGCCTCAGACAGAGGGACAGAGGCAGAGTGTGCAGGGCTGGGAATCACAGAGCCCAGGAAGAGGTGCAAAACCCAACTGTGCGGAGAAGTCATGAGAATCCAAAGGCCCTCCAGAATAACCACCTGGGAGGCGGGTGAGCCTGAGGGCGGCTGCTCACAGTTCCCTTAGAAGAATGGAGAAAAACATCCCTTCCTCAACACACCCACTCATCAAAAATTTCTCACAATATACTGTCGTTTTTCAACAAAGACAGTTTTTACTGTTAACCACCTGAATGAAAATCAGCATCATAAATGCACAGCATAGGATGTATGCAATGCCAAGACTATCTCCTGAGACCTGCTGAACCACACAAGTGGCCCTAGGCCTCGGACACGGGCTCCCACCCGGGACAAGCGAAGGCTAGCCTGGAGCCTCTTGATAAGGTTTCAAACCTCCTAACAGTTATGAAGCACCTACTATGTGTTGGTCATGGTGACCGGTGTTCGGTGCAATTTGCAACACTTGATCCTCACACCAATCTAAAAGGGAAGGATTTTAATCCCCAACTGACAGACGAGAAAAGGAGCCTGGAAAGGCTCAGAGACTTGTAAAGGTCACATGGGGAGGGCAGGGCAACAACCGCAAGGCCTGAAAGTGAGAGCCCCGCACCTGGCTTCCCCATGCTGCTGATTCATTTTCGTTCTGCCTGTCGTCATCTGTGGTTTTAACCCACTCACACATGTCAACCACCACAGAAGCCTGGCACGTGGGCACAAACCAAACAAAAGGTCAAAGGACAGACCAACAGAATCCCACAACCATCAAGCTCACCATGACCCTAGCTTCCCAAAGTTCATGTGACAGGAAATGGCTAGGCCACGTGTGGTGGGAGCTCATTCACATTCTCTACCTCTCTCCCCCTCCCCTTCTCTCTCTCCCTCTCCTCCCCTCTCCCTCTCTCTCCCTTCCTCATCCTCCCTCTCCCTTCCTCATCCTCCCTCTCCCTGGTTTTAGCATTTCAAAAGCCATGCCTTCCAAAGTACACAGTGCTCTTCCCACCCAGGGCTGCGGTCACCTTTGTTTCCACAATGGCTGACCTTTACCCTAGGCCTTCAACAAGAGCCTCTGCCCACACACAGAGCTGATTACCTTTCTCCTCAGATTCCAGGATTTCCTGCAAAACCAGGAATGAAGTGGACTGTTTCGGGGGCTCATTTAACTCCTGTTTCTCCTGAAGCATCTTGTAAACTTCAGATTCTTTGTCAATGACGAGTCCACTTGGAGACTGAGAATGTTCTAAGCTGTAAAGAATGTTTGGAAATTCATTAAGACATGTCAGAAGTGGGGGGGACAAAAAAACCTCATGAGGCACCCCTCCCAAGGAGAGATACCCTGGAACCCTGGTGAACGAGGCCTCTCCTAACTCCCGCCAGGACTGCGAGGTGCCCACAGTCAGTGCTGGCTGCTGCTTCAATGCAGTCAGAAGCTATTTTTCAAAATAGTTTCAGTCACTCAATTACTTTTTGGCCAGATCCCATGGAATGGGAATGCTCTGCTTCTTTCTCAATTACATAAACAACATTACACCAAAAGAAAATTTAGAAACAGGAAAATGTCCACCACGACCTAACCACTAAAACCTCGGCAGGGTCCCCTCAGTTCAGGCCCTGTGTGTTCTTTTCACAGAGCAGAAGTCACAGTGTTCTTGGCTCCTCAGGACATCAGAGTGCTTTCTGTCTCCATACACTCATCATTCTAGTGGTGAGGAGCTCTGGTCTCCTCACCCACAACACACAGATTTCACAGGGCTGGTGAAAAATGCAAGTGCTTTTGTAAAGTTCCGTTCCACTGCAAGGGCAGGGGCAGAGGCCTCAGCTCAGGCCCAGGGACAGAGCAAGCCAGGCCTTGCCTCCCACACCTTCTCCCTCTGTCTGGGTTCCCCAGATACCACGAGTCAGGCAGAGCTAGGAGCTCTGTGCCCCCAGGGCCCATTTCCAGGGGAGAAGCTTTGCTGCCTGGTCTCTGGGAGGAGAGGCGTAAGAGAAAGGGAGACTCCAGTCTGCTTCCCCTGCTGTCTAACCTGAATCCCACAATTTCTCAACATCCCCACCTGCACAGCGTGTCCACCACGCCGCTGTATCGCAGCACAACTGACCAGCCTGGCGACTTGTCTTTGGTCTTATGTTCGACAGGAGGCCAGAGGAGTATTTTAAACAGGAATCAGACTGTCCTGACGTGCCTCAAAGTGTTCTCATCCCACTCAGAACCAAGTATTTACAGTTTTAATAACACAATACAAGTTTCATCAAATCGATCCCCTTTGGAGTGAATACCCATTACAAAAAATAGGAAGGCCACAGGAGACATGGCTCTGCTTTCTTCTCTGGACATGTTACCTGCCACGCCCGGCTCACCCGGCTCTAGTCAGACCAGCTTCAGGCTGGTCTGGGCCCCAGCAGCCTCAGCGTCTGCACTGACTGCTCCCTTGGCTCCCACACATCATTCACGTCTCTGCTCCGATGTGACTCCCCAGAGAGGGCTCCCTGACCCTCCCCTTACAACAGCCCACCCGCTCCAGCTCTCCACCCCCTTCCTCTTCTGCATCTTTCGCCATCTTTTCTCCTCCTTCCCCATGAGTTACACTTGCAGTTGTCCATCTCTGTATTGTCTCTCTCCCCCTAGAAAGTAATCCCCGCAAGGGCAAGGCCTTGGTCTGTCTGTTCACCATTGTGCTCCTGGCCCTGGTCAGGGCCGGGCACAGCGTCAGGGCTCCGCAGGTACTCGGGAAGGGAGCGAAGACTGCCACGTGGGTCAAGTCCCTCACTCCCCCTGGCTGCCCTCTCTCCCTGCTCCTGCAGGGAGGGTCACAGTAGGACCTCCCGGGGCTAAGCTAGGGAAAGGGGCAGCCCAGTCTCCAGGACCCAGGTCACTCCCTGCCTCTCAGCCTCAGATGCTTCTTCAGAAGCTGCCACCCCCTAGGGAAGAGGGATAGTGTGCCCAGGGGGCCAGAGAGCAAATACCAGAAGGTGGTGCAGCTTACTGAAGCAGAGGGGGAGGTTTGTTGTAAAACTTCAGGCCATCCAGCCTACCTGGCTGCCTCCCAGGCGTGAGGGTGCAGGAGGCAGTGACTGCCAGGTTTCTCATCGAATCTAACCACCTGTCCTTCAGGCTGAAGCCACAGTTACATGTACAAATGCATTACACTGATTATGTTTTACTCACTCATTTCCCACTCATGGTGTACTTATTTCACAGTCCCTTTTACAAAGAAAACTGAGGTATAGGTTTTCCCTGGGTAACTCCCCAAATTACCCCTCCCTCTCCTTCTGTTTCCTGGTCAGGGTTCTAGGGCACTTGATATCCTCAAGTTCCAGCTGGAAGCAGAGTCACTGGCACCACTGGAGCTCTGGGTTTTCCCTTTGACCACAGTCAGGTTCTCACAATGTAGGAGCAAAGTCCTCAAGGAGCAATAAACAGTCCTCAAGGAGCTTTGCTGCAGCCGCCAGGGAAGGTCAACACATACAGAAGACAGACTCATCAGCGATCCTTTAGGCTGGTGGCAATGGTCCCTGCTTTTGTCTGTCCCTCCCACCCGCAGGGAACTATGGGAGCCTCTCCGATGGGCCGCCTTAAAGAGTAGTTAGGGTTTTTTTTTTTTGTTTTTTTTTTTAAGATTTTATTTATTTAATTTTAGAGAGGAAAGGGAGGGAAAAAGAGAAGGGGAGAAACAGCAGTGTGTGGTTGCCTCTCACGCGCCCCCTACTGGAGACCTGGCCCGAAACCCAGGCATGCGCCCTGACTAGGAATTGAACTGGCAACCCTTTAGTTTGCAGGCCAGTACTCAACCCACTAAGCCACACCAGCCAGGTATTAAAGAGTCGTTTTAACCAAGATCCCAGTCTTCCTCTGGCCCACCTACTCAACCCTGTTGTTGGAGTGTCTGCCTCCCTCTTTCCTTGGGTCTTGACTTCTGAGCTTGCCCTACAATAATGCACATTATTTTTGATGAATCTTTTTTCTACTATACTTAGAACTATTTTAAAATCAAGATCAGACCATGGAATGTGCTTAGGGAGAATTTTCCCCCTTCTTTGGGGTATGTTGTTATGTCTGGAAGCCACCAAGGGAACGCTGAAAATGACAGAACCCAAACCACAAGGTCATCTCGTAGTTTTCCAGAATAGTCTTATAAAGTATTTCCATAATTAAAAAAAGGAAAACAATTCACTATTTTCTCAAATAATGGTAATATCCATTAATATCCATTAGTGCTTGACAATTTATAAAGCACTTTCAATATCCATTACCTTATTTGAAACATGAATATACCCCATGTCTAAGTTTTAAACATTAGGTCATAAGATATTAGTAAATGATACCACGATATCTTAAAAAATAATTCTAAGACAAAAATACACATTAGAAATGAAGCCAAAAAAGCATTGTCATTTTTATATATAGTAACAGCAATGAAGGAAAGAATTCTACAGTGATAAGGTTTCAAAAAATATACTATATATGCCTGAGTCACCAGGGGGAAAACTCGAGAGGGTAGGAGCCACCGCTTTCTTCTGAACCCATTCTGCACAACTGCGTACCAAAGGACAAGAGTTTAATCAAATTCAGCTCCTTTGGAGTAACTAACTATACATTACACTCTTTTTGCTTCCTAGTTCTGTTTCTTCCTGAGTCATACTTGGAGCTGAATGTTCACCAGTTACCTAAATGTTTACTATTCTCTCCTACTCTTTTAGGACTGACCACAGGGCCTGTCTCCCCAGGAACATCACAGACAGGCCACTCCCGGCCCGTGGAGGTAGCTGACGCAGCCAGGCGCTTATGGATGCCAATGGTCTTTGGGATGTAAGAAGAAACTCCCCCTGAGCTGATCTTCCAGAGGAGAATTTCAGAGGCTAAGTCGGAAGGCCCATGTGGCACACAGGCCTGCTGCGGACAACGAAGGGGCGAAGGTCAGGGTGTCGAGAAGGACAGAGAGCAGTGCACCCGTGGCTCTAGGAGCTGGATCAGTATAGCAGAGACACAAAACACGGGGAGTGTTTGTGGATTGGGAAAATTCATGTTATTAAAATGTCCATATACCTGAAGTGATCTACGGATTCAATGCAATCCCTACCAAAATCCCAAAGGCATTTTTTTTTTTTGCAGAAATACAAAAAAAATTCACATGGAATCTCAAAAAACCTCTAATAGTGAAAACAATCTTGAGGATGAAAAACAAAACTGGAGGCAGCATACTCTCTGGTGTCAAAACATATCACAAAGCTACATTAATCTAAACAGTATGGCACTTGCATATGACTCTTAGACTAATGGAATAGAATATACAGCCCAGAAATAAACCCTAGCATACATGGTCAAATGATATTCAATAAGGGTGCCAAGAATATACAATGCAGAACGGATGGTCTCTTCAATAAATAGTGTTGAGGTGACTGGGCATCTGCATGCAAAAGAATGAAAGTGGACCTGTATCTCATGACACATAAAAATTAAAATGGATTAAAGACTTAATGGGAGACCTGAAACCATGAAACACTTAGAAGAAAACATAGGGGAAGAGCTTCATGACACGGGTTAAGATGAGCCCCCAGCTGGTGTGGCTCAGTTGGTTGGGGGTCATCCCACAAACCAAAAGGTCACCAGTTGATTCCAAGTCTGGGCACATGCCTAGGCTGTAGTTTTGGTCCCGGTCAGGACACCTATGGAAAGCAATGAATCACTGTTTCTTTGCCTCTCTTTCTCCCTCCCTTCTCCTCTCTCTAAAATCAAAAGTAAAAATAAAATTTAAAAAAAAATGGTTAAAGCCCTGACCCGTGTGGCTCAGTTGGTTGGGTGTCATCCCAGAAAGTGTAAAGGTGCTGGTTTGATTCCCAGTCAGGGCACATGACTGGGTGGCAGGCCTGGTCCCCAGTTGGGGGACATGCTGAGGCAACCCATCAGTGTTTCTCTCCTTCTCTTTCCCCCTGCCTTCCCCTCTCTTTAAAAATAAATAAATAAGGTATATTTTTAAATGGTTAAGATGATATCCTTTATACTATGTGTTTTTACCACAATAAAGAGATCAATTCTTAGAACAGAACAAAGCAACTATTGATATACATGGTTAAAGATGTCAAGAATTCAAATAAATCTCCAGTGAATTATACTGAATAAAATTTTTTTTTAAAAAGCCAATCCCTAACAGTTACATACTGTATGATTCCATCAATATAATATTCTTGAGATAAAATTAGAGAAATAGAGAGCCGAATAGTGGGTTGTCAGAGCTCAGGAGGGTGTGGGGATAGGAGGGAAGAGGGTGGGGCTCTAAGAGGGCACCCTGAGGAACCCTGGCAGTGATGGAGATGTTGTCTTGACCGCATTTATGTCAATATTCTAGTTACGATACTGGGCTCTAGTCTTCAAGATGTTACTGTGGAGGGAAACTGGGTCAAGGGTATAGAACACCTCTCTATTATTTTCTGTAACTGCACGTGAACCTACAATTACCTCAAAATAAAAAGCTTAATTAATTTTAAGAATCCTTCCTCCAAATGATGGAGGTTAAGTGCTAAGTGGAAATGATGTAGGGGAGATTTTAATGCCTGTTTTTTTTATGGAGGTGTGCATACAGGAAGTACGGTGACACAGAAAAACCCTTCGTGTCTGAGAGACCCCATCTGGTTACTCTGTGTCCACAAAAACTACGATGCTGGGTAATCCTGCATAACCATGTTCAGAAAGGGAGCCTGGACAGGATGCTCCCTAAATTTTAGTCTTCCAAGGCCTGGATGTTGGGCCTGTAATAAGAAACCAGAGGAGTCATTATGGGCACAGGGGGAAGAGAGAGAACACCCAGACTCCAGAGCCAGTTCTCTGTGGGCTGCGGACAAGTTTGGCCAGAGGGGCAAACAGCTGCCTTCGGGACAGAGGTTTCTTCTGATCCAGCCCCAAATGAGTCAGGCTTAACATGACCCCCCACACCACTGGAATAGCACCATGCATCCCGCTATTTCCACCACACCTGCTTGGAACTCTGCCTCCCGAGGACATGAGGGGACTGCCTGAAAACACAATTTGGGACTAGTATATCTTGGGACTCTTGTGTTGATTATAGAAATCCAACTGATTATTCCCTAAGAGGCCACTGCTACATCAGGAAGGTGACGGATTAACTGCACTTGTTGGCTGAACTTAAGCTACAATGCTGGGAAAGAAAGAAGCTTACTGTAAGCCACAGCAAAATCTCCTCCATGACTTCGGTCTACATGCTACTGCCTTTCTGGGGGAAGCGCCTGGTACTCAGAAGTGATGGGCATGGAGTTCCTCATGGACAGCGAAATGAGCAATAACTGGCATTTACTGAGCACCTACCAGGGGCCAGGCACCATGCTGGGTGCTTTTCACACATCTCATTTTATTCCTTCAATAACCTGGTGGGGGGAGGTGGTTAGTAGTACCTGCATGTCATGATAGATAAGATAGAGTCTCAGAGTTTTCTGCTTTGTCCAAGATCACACAGCTAATGAGAGGTAGAGTTGGAATTCAAGCTCAGGCCCTGCTATCTGCAAAGCCTGCACTTTTCGGAAAGTATTGAGCGTCATCACACAGAAAATGAAATCTAGACCCCAAATCATCAGAAAATGACCCAAGAATCCCTAAACTCAGCTGAAAGAGGTCAGAGGGCAAGTGAAAGCTTAATGCTGAACACAGCAACATTTCCTGCACCCACAGGTACACAGAAGGCACTCCATAAACAACTGTTAAACCGAAACCAATCTACAGGCCCTCCCACTCGGCTGGGTGTGTGCTTGGAGAACAGACAGTGGATAACACCCTCTCGCCTGACTTCCCAGTTAAATTAGGAAAAGACAATGCTGTCTGTGTTCCTGCCTGATGGGGATATGACCCTGGGAAGTCCTACAAGACAGACAGACACACACACACACCATTCCGCTTTGAAGCGCACAGGACAAAGAAATGCAGAATGAGCCCCAGGGAATCAGTAATGACCTCAGATGCAAAGTATGAAGTGAGCCAATTCTGGAATCTCAGTGGATTTCACAGACTAAACAGCGGGGGGTGAAATAGCGCTTGAGACTTCTGCAGAGGGAGAGAGCAAAGTTAGCGGGTGGCTGCTGGGTCTGCAGGAGAATCTTCGTTTGCTGAGATGCACAGGGCCTCCGGCAGCAGCTCAGTAAGCAGAGACCCCCAGACAGGCAGCACAGCCTGTTCAGCATGTTTCTCGGCCATGGGCTGCTGGGATTCCCACTGTTTCTGGATTTATCCTCAAAGAGTTTGGGATGGAGCAGAATCTGGGCCCCCTCTGCTGAGAAAATGTGAAAAGGGACTTTTGATAAAGACTCAGAGGGCCCTGCAGCCCAAAAGTCCGCAGCTGGAGGAGACAGGGGCTGGAGGAAAGGCTCGCACAGTGTCCAGACAGTTTCAGATTTAATTGTCTCAGGCTGAGGGGAGGGTGCAGGCGGGGAGCATGAGAGAAGAAAGAAGACATTAATGGAGGAGTAACGGTCAAGGCCATACTAAAAATACCTCCCAGGCACATATTTCAACCAATGCATAGCAGCTCTTTCAATTAAGGATGTGTCATTTCCTGGGTTATTAAACCCAGAACATGGAACATTCCATTTGGGGACAGTAACAGAGGGTCACATTCTCAGCCTTCCCCCAGCACCAAAGCAGCAGAAAACAAGAACCGTGGCTCATGGCATTTCCACCACTCAGCTCCCCCCTGAACTGCTGGAGAAAAAGCTTCCCTTCAGTGTGTGTCTGTGGGAAGCTTGGGTGGCCCAGCATGGGCTGTGTCTCAAGTACCCCAAACGCTCCCACGGTCACCTGGAAGGACACCATCATCTCAAGCCAGTACCACACTGCAGGAATCAGAATTTGGGGGAAGAAGCATTAGTAGCCACTCTGTCTTGGATACTACAACAAATGCAGTAACAGCTTCTAAAGCAAGAGTCACCTAGTAAAGTCTCCCCTAGCAGACTCGAAACTTCACAGTGCCTTTCAGCGCTGGGCACGGACACCTGCATGGATGGGTGCCCAACGCCATCCGGCTCTTTTTCAGGGAAAGGGGAATTAGATTAAGGGTATGGCGCAGGAGCCCTCAAGAGGTCCCCCCAGTAGCCCTTCCCAAATATTTAAGTCATTTGGAACCTCTCATGCCCTACCCTCTCCTACCCTGCAATTTGAAGCAATAAATTTATAATTGACTCACCCTAAGATCTGGGCAGATTCTTATTAAAGGCGAATTGGAGAAAAACTAAACAGGAAGATGGGCTTCAGAGCTAACATAAGAACTGTGGATTCCATTCGATTCTCAGAGATCAGGCAAGTTTGGACCACACAGTATTTTCCAACAAATTTGACTGTCACCAGCACTTAAAAGATCAAGAAATTTCAGATAAAAGGAGGCAGCTGGACTTCTGCTTCAATGCAATTAATCATCAGAAATGGGACTCCCAGGCCAGCACGTGGTATCCGGCTGGAGCCAAGGAGTGGTTCCTTCTCTGGATGGGGCACGCACTGGCCAGCTGCCACGCGCCACTCTGTTCCCGTCTGTTTGCACTCAGCTCTGCCCTCGTGTCCTTATCTCTGCTATCTTTGGGCATTCGACATGGCAACGGGTGACACAGCCCATCCCCCTTTCATCCACAGAAAACCCGTGCCATCTTTATCCTCAACCCCAGCTCTCTGCCACTATCTGTGGTATTCCCAGGTTTCAGACTCATCTTCAAAGAGTTTGGGATGGAGCAGACGCTGGGACCCCTCTGCTGAATAAAGACACAGAGGTCCCCCCCAGGTCAAGTAGCTCAGTTGGTTAGAGCGTTGTCCCAACACGCCAAGGTTGTAGGATTGATCTCCAGTCAGGACACATACGAGAATCACCTTAGTTATGAATGTATAACTAACTGAAACAACAAATTGACACTTATCTCTCTCTAAAATCAATAAATAAAAATTAAAAGAGAAAAAAAGGCATAAAGGCAGCTATGGTCAGGAACAGGAGGGGACACACCTCTTCAGTCCCGAGCAAGATGCTTCCTTAGACCTGTCCACGCTGCCCACCTGCAGCCCCACCCCTACCCTGGGCAAAGCTGCTTCTGCTTCCGGATCAGAACCTGTTCCTGTGGACACATGTCTATATCCTCATGGACTTCTCTTCCTTCTATTATTTCTACTAGCCTCTCAGGGGAAAGCAAACCAAAAACTGCATGGAAGTATTTTTCCCTTGGATGGTAAACACAGCAGAAACCCCAAACTGTAAACACTGAAGAATTTCTCAGGACGCAGTGGGGCTGTCAAGGAAGGAGTATGAGCACCTCGAAGATGCTGATGACTGGAGATATCAAGACAATAATAACACAGGTCTCCGCAAATAACTGACTACTTTGTGCCAAACACAGCACTGGGCACTTTACAGGTTACTTATTTTTACATCAACCCTACAGGGCAGGTGGTACTACTTCCTTTTTAGAGATGAGGAAAATGAACACACAGAGAACTGTGCTAGAGTAGACCTTTTCTCCCCTAAGTCACTGGCTCAACCTTCTCCCACCTGCCTGCACACCCGACCCTGGTCCTGGCCTGGAGGAGGGTTCATGACCCTACTTACACTCTGCCATTTGTCTCTGGCCCACTCGCCATCGTCTTTAACTCCAAGGCGCTGTTGAAGTTGGAGATGTTTTCAGAAGAGTAGAGGCCGGAGGGGTTGTTGTACTGGTTTGTGATGACCCTGGGGGCAGAGCTGGAGGCAGACGAGGCAGTGAAGGGCATGGCACTCCGGTTGTGGGCACTTCCTATGTGTCGAACTTCCTGCAGGCAGAGACCAGAGGAGACGTCAAGAGGGGTCAGGGGCGTCCAACATACCCACCTTGATGGACGGTGCTGGCCGAGCGGCAGGGAAAGAGGTGTTCCAATGAGCTCCAACGGCCCTGGCCAACACCAGACTTTAGCTGAGGGGCTCTGACGTACCCACTAGACATGGGCCACAACTGGGGAGTCTCTCGAGCTGGGCACGTGTGCAAGTTCACATGCCAGCTCTGCCTTCTGGTTCTTCCCTGAGGCCCAGTGAAGCCGACCTCCCATTGGGGAGCCCTGGGCAGGACACCTTTTGATGCCTTGGAGCGGAAACACCCTTTGAGGGCACATTACAGAGGGACTGAGGTTCCAGGGAGAGAAGAACAGGCAGTCACTTCACGGTCAGTGCAAGGCAAAAGATGATAAAAGGTAGAGATGAGTCCCCAGAACCGAGAGGGTTAAACAAACAAGAGGGCTTCGCCGGGTGAAGCAGCCCTTGCCTAGGTGGAGATGGGCGGCCTGTGGAAGGGGACAAAGGGAGTTCGGAATCTGAGGTTTCCTGTGGGTGAAGGACAAGGCCAATCAGATGAAAGCTAGGGGGTACCCGTCACAGGGTGCCCAGGGGAGCTGCAACTTGAGAAAGCGCCTTCCACCCCCACGCTGGCTTGCCAGAAGTTGTGGATAATTACTACAGCTACAACACCTCAGAGCTTCTTTACAAACAGCCAAAATTTTTTTAAATTAACAGGTCTTTAAAAAAAAATCATGGCTTTTCTGATGACTTGGCTAGCAAGTCTGGGTCAACCCTGGCTCCTAGGCAACAGACACTCTTGTACAGCTGACTAATACGCAACCCATGCCGCATTTTCTGGGTTCCCCAGTAATCTTCCTGAATGAACCCTGGTCTCTTTCTTAATGCCCAGGCCTAGAACAACTGCTCCCAAAGAGTTTCTGTTCTCTGTTGTTCTTCCTTTTTCTTTTTTGGCTAAACCGTCAAGTCTTTCATGCTTTCACAGAAAACATGATGAAAAGTAACGCCTTAATTTACTGTGCACTGATTTAAAGTAAACAACATGAAAATATTCTTTTTTCACTATTCACATGAGCGCCTCTTCAACAAGTCCAAAGCAGAGCTGACTTTGTTCACACTTGAACCAAAGCTAGGGACACACCCATGATTCACAAAAGGGGAAGTAAGTAGAATTAAGAAAATAAGTCTAGCAGTAATCAGAGAATAGTGAAGTAAATTGTATGGCACAAGTAATCGAAGGAATCATGTGCAGTTGTTAACAGTAGCAGACTGGCAGGCGGGTGGCCTGGGACGTGGGCCCACGACAGCGGCCCCCCCACAGCACAAGGGGGCAGGGGCACACCTGCAGCCAGGAGTGCCGTGCTCTCCTCTCTCTCCTTCTCCACAGCAGCTCCCAGGGGCAGCTCGGGGAGCAGAGCACCAGCGAATGGCCCTTGTTTTTCTGTCTTGGCTCAGTTTTTCCCTGTCACTTCCTGTTCGGCTTTGGGCAAGTTGTATGCACCTCTCTCAGCCCATTTCTCATCTTTAAAATGAAGTAAACAAAGCCTCTCTCCCAAGGACTTGATGGGAACTATCGGTGTGCCAAGCACAGTGCCTGGCACGC
The DNA here is from genome assembly GCA_039655065.1 of Glossophaga mutica. NCBI lineage: Eukaryota > Metazoa > Chordata > Mammalia > Chiroptera > Phyllostomidae > Glossophaga > Glossophaga mutica. The sequence goes on from CM077307.1 coordinate 151,208,257, forward strand.
GGACATTCAACCAGCATCCATCCTCTTCTCCCTCCACAGAACTACACTTTCCACTAGAATGGAAGTCAGGGGGGAATTCAGGTTGGAAATTCTGGTTTTCGCTTTATGGAGAATCTCCCAAGAATATATCTGTTTTGTACATAAAAGGAATATCTGTAACCCCATGTGAATACTGGTCTTTCCAGAACTCAGGCGGTTAATTCAGGGCCTGCCTTTTGGAAGGGATGATGTAATTGTTTGGACTTTGTATTTATCAGTCGCCTAGGAAACTCAATAATGAGGAAATATAAACTAGGTGTGTAACTGCTCTGACCTAAGATAAGCTGGGGTGTTGGTTGGCAATGTATGAACTAACAGATCTTTCATTATAGATGAACTCTGCCCCTACTCACTCTATTTTAGAATGGCTGGAAAGTGGAGAGTGAAAAAATGAGAGGTGAGAAATTTTTCATATGAAGAAAGAATTACTGCAATCAAAACAAAAATATACGAGTTAGAGGTTAAAGTATTCAACAACTCTTTTAATCTGATGAGAACTACCTCCAAACTATTAGTACAGTTAACCAGCTTAGATATGTTTAAAATGAAAATTCAAGCGTAACACATATAAAAATAAGTATTGCCCTAGGTTACAACTAGGATTTTAGATGGACCAAATTAAAACAAAATCATTCCTTCTACATTATAAAATATATGAGAATTTAACATAGTAAACGCAACATGAACAGTGAATTTAATGAAGTGCCTGAAACTCCTGGGTCACTGGAATGGACTGGGGCGTGTTTTAAATTAGTCAGCAGAGCGGACGGTTTACAGACTCAGCCTCATTTTACGAACTTCCCTCACATGACCTGTAAAGAATAACAGGGTCACGTCCGTTTTGAAATGTCAGATGTAAAGTGACTCTTAATGTGACTCTTAGGATTATTAAGTATGATTTTTATTATATTAATGGGAAAAATTCTGTGTGACTAGATTTCTGACATTTTAATAGAAGCTGAGAAAATGTCACTTATATACAGCCACTCAGTTTACCCGTGCAAACATGCCCAGGGAGTCTGATTTCATGCAAGTTTTCTGCTTTATGTACAAAAAAATAGCTAGCTATGTTATCTTTTGATTATATTTCAATTCACCATAAAAGCTAGCCTTCCCAAATGCCCTGGCTGGGGAGCTAAATTGGCTAGAGCATCATCCTGATACCCCAAGGTTTTGAGTTCAATCTCCGGTCAGGGCACATACAAGAATCAACCAATGAATGCAGAAATGGGCCAACAAATTGATGTTTCCCTCTCTCTCTCTCTCTGAAATCAATTCTTAAAAATTCAGAAGAAAAACTACAGTTCAAATCTTCAATTGGAATTAAACAGATAACAATCACAAACTAGTCTAAAAGAAGTTTTTAAACACCATAATAATTCATTAACTTATCCAATAGACACATACTTTGTGAAAGCGGTATGTCAGGTGTGGGGAATTTTATAAAGGTGTTCTAAAGTTTCTCACTTAAGTTTTCCCCCTATTTAAAAAAAGAATGCTCATTCCCTGTAAATTATTTAGAAGATATAATTAAGGAAGAAAGAAATAAAATCACCTACACTCTAAGTACTGAGAGATTTATTTACAAATGTGGGATCCTGGGTCAGTCTACTCTCCAAGGAAATTCAAACTGGGCACTGACTCCCTACCACATTTTTCAATATGAATTACCACTTCATTTTAGTAAATTTAAGGTCTTACTAGAAGTCTCACCATAACAAAAATAGAGATTTCCACTCTAAGGATCATGAAAATCACACAGTGGGGTACCAGGGGAGAGAAGCACAGTTTACTATGAAATTTCCCCTTAGCTCCTCTAGCTTGTAGGCTTCGGGACTCAAATTTCCTTTCATCTGTGGCATAATTGGTTTACGTCTGAAGTACCTAATGAGCCGAGTCAGCGCCTTTATTTGACAGGGTCCTGCCACCCCATTCCGCACAGGAAGGCTTCCACCGCTTCCTGTATGTCTTCCTACCCCCAGCTTCCAGGCCGCGGCGTCACTGCCTTGGGGTTTTCCAGCCCTTTCCTCCTACAGTTCCCTTACGGGAAGAGCTGAGCAACAGCCAGGACCCAATAATCCTGACAGCAGGAAAAAATGGGAGTGTGCTGAGCTGTGCCAAAAGCTAAAAAGAAGCCCTGGCTGGGTGCTCAGTTGGTTAAAGCATCGTCTTGATATGCCAAGGCTGCAGGTTTGATCCTCGGTCAGGGCACACACAAGATTCACCCAATGAACAAATAGATGAATGGAAAAACAAATCAATGCTTCTCTCTCTCTCTCCTCTCTCTCTCTAAAATCAATAAACAAATTTTTAGAAAAGCAAAAAAGACACTGGGTAGTGAGAGGAGAGGCAGTGGTGTACAGTACTTACTTGTGGTTCAGAGGCTAAATTCATCTTGTACGGATGACGTTTCCCTTCCTCTGTCACTAAAGGAGACCAGACTTTATTTTCAGATCTGTAAGAGATTGACAAAGCTGTCGTTTCATGCATGCTAAATGTTGGAAATAACATATACTAAAAACAGAATGGGAAACGCCTCCTCTCACCTGACTCCTGGACTCTGAACTACCACTCTGCCACCCACCTGCCTCTGCATTTTGCCACCACAGTGATCTTTCAAAAGCAACCATCTGATTACATCACATAGGATGGCTGTCCATGCTCAGCCCTGAGCCACTGGGACTTCCTCAGCCTCGACCTCCCTCACACCACTCAGTGTCACCGACCCCCAGCCACACTGGCCTCCTCCTAGCTCCCGAGCATGCCTCATGCAGCCCACCTCCACCCAGGACGGAATGAGGTCTCCTGTCTGTCCCAGTGTTCTTGGTCCAACCAGATAACTACCTCATTCTTGAAGCTTATGTGGCCCCATAAAAGTGATACCTCCTTTTTTGAGCTTCCAAAGGATTTCTTTGTACCAAGCATGTAGGAACACTCTCAATCCAGGCTCAGTTTTAAGTAGCGTAGGCCATTTCCTCTCTTAGGGGGAAAACACCTGTACTTATCTTTGTCTTGTCCTACTGCCTAGCACAGTGCCAGATATACATTAAAAAAACAAAAAACAAAAACCCTGTTCAATTTGTTGGTAAGTGAATAAAAAAATCAATTCATCTATGAGTGGATAAGTAAATGAATGTCTTGAACTAAGGCTTGAAGGAGAAGATCTGGACTGAGACAGAAATGGAGATGAGAATGAAGGGAAAACAAACTTTCAAGAGGGTAGTCATAAAATGACCCCCAATGATGATAGGGCACTGAAGTGTACAAAACTTTTGACATCCTGCTCCCCACTTGGTCCTCCCACTGGTCCTGAGGTACCAAGTAGATGAAAGCCACAAACCTACCTCACAGATGAGAACCTGAGCAAACGGTTCATGAGGAAGAGCTATGGAAGCCAAGGTTAATGAGACACTCGAGCAGGTTGACATAACAGGATATCAGAATAGAGAATACGAACTTGATCCAACAGGAAATACAGGGCCATAAAGGCTGAACCAAATCACTCCTGAAATCATGCCTTTGCAGGGTTCCTTCCAAGACCCAACGACAGAAGAATGGGAATTCCACCCCAATTGTAACTCCCAGTGCACTCTGCCCACTCATCCGCCTGTTGAGAACAGTCGGCTCCCCTTTCTTGCTGCACACTTTAACTTACACTCAGCGCTTTGGCTGGTGTGTGCTTGCCTTCTCTGGCATTGTAATTGCCTGGTGCAGTACCCGCTGCTCAGCCCGGTGTGGTGGGAGCAACATCCTGAGTAGATTCTCAATGGTTTCCAAGAAAAAGTTTTCATTTCATTAAGCCTGACAATAGTTAACTGACCTTACTTCCTTGAAATCTTGGCTACTTGTATTGGGTCAAGTTAAAATGCAGAAAGATGCCCAAAATATAAGAAGCATGACAACTGGAGAGGAAATAAGCAACCTGAAATTCCAATTCCAGACCTTTTAACCTGCCTGTAGTATGCACGGCACTGAGCTGGGTGAGCAAGTCCTTGCCCATATGCAGCTTCTGGTCGATCAGAAATGAAAGGGCATTTCCATGAGCCTTACCTGGCTACCGTGAGAGTCATGTTGTCTACACAGCCTTTGATTTTGTTCTGAGCTTCCAAGTGTGTCATATTGCTGGTATTTTCCCCATCAATGGCTGTGATTATATCTCCAATACACAAATTTGCTATAGCAGCCTTGCTCCCGGGAGTGACCTGGAAAAAGGGAAAGAGCAGGCTAGTTACTACTCATCTCCAAGGCAACCACTAAGTAAGTTACCCCGGAGTTAAGTATTCACAGATGTGGATCAAAGCATATAAAAAGGAAAGGGACTAAAATACTAAGTGTCAATAGTAAGAATCCTTTACATTTATGTGAGACATCATGGTTTACAAAGAGTCTTTTCCCATATACCATCTGAAGGGATCTTTACAACAGCCTTGTGAGAAGGGAGGACAAATATCGGTCCTCGTTTTAGAGACCAGGAAACTGAGGCTTAGAAAGATCTGGGAATCACTCAACAAGTATATACAGGGTATGGGAAAAGCAGGTTTATGAGTATGTTGTGAGTATGTGAAAGAGTTTATTCTTGTATTGTTATTTATTAATTATTGTATTATTTTCCACATGAACAACTGTAAACCTATGTTTACCCCACCCTGTATTACTAGCCGTCCAACTAGTATATTACAGAGGTGGGACTCAGACCCTGAATTCAGACCCAATGTCCTTCCCACTGAATTTTATTGCTTCTTTAAAATAAGTTACCCACCACATTAAACACACACACACTTAGAGAACATCATGTACAGTAACATCTATGTCTATAAAAATCTTTTTTTTTTTTTTTTTTAAATATTTATTTATTTATTTTTAGAGGGGAAGGGTAGGAGAGAGGGAGAAGGAGAGAAATATCAATGTATGGTTGCCTCCTATGTGTCCCATGCTGGGAACTGGCCTGCAACCTAGGCATGTGCCCTGACTGGGAATCGAACCGTGATCCCTTGGTTCACAGGCCCGCGCTCAATCCACTGAGCTACACCAGCCAGGGCTATGTCTATAAAAATCTTAATGTCATCTATGCACAAAAACAAATCAGAACACTGCACACAAAACTGTTCAGTTATTCATTTCTATAATGTTTGTGGTTTTTACAATGAGCCTGGATACTTTTGTAATTAAAAAAGACAATAAAAACTATTTTACAATCTGGTAGAATGGGTTTACACTGGTTCATTTTCTCCATCCAAGCAGCTGACTATGATCAAGGTCATCCCCATAGGTTCCTGGTTTTCTGCAGGTCAAGGCTTCTGAACCAATGGTTCCACATGTATGGACCCCCAATGCTGGGGGAGCCAGTCAGTTCCTGCAATGGGCCATCAAAACCCACCTGCTACCAACTCTCACACACAGATGCACAACTTCTTTTCAAGTAAATTCAGATGCTGTTGTGATAAATGAAATACAAACCCATCTTGAAGGAGTACTAACCTCAGAGTAATTTTTTTTTTTTTTTTTTTTTTTTTTGTTATTAGGTATTTTCTAAACCAAGGTATACTAAAAATATTACTACCACGCCAGTGTCAGTCCATGACTTTTGACATAGAAGACTTTCCTTAATGGGAATTCCAAGTCCCCCGGGAGCAGAGTGGTGGTAACACACCGGGACTCCCAGGGCCCATTGGGTTCTGCCCTCCCCTTGGAGAGGGCCCTTGACACCTGGGAACCAACTGGGGAAGATCTTGTGAGCACGCGTGCCTCTGAAAAGCTGAACCAGAAGTAAGAGGCCCTGTAAGGCACCAAAGCAAGACACAAGGCTTAAGCCCTAAGTCTCCATATCTGATGCAGGAGTGCAGCAGCCACAGTTTCCAATTTCACCAAACTGAAAATACTGACCCTTCTGAGGTGGCTGGTGTGCTGTCACGGTCCATGTCCTCGTCAGCACCTCAACCCCATAAATAAAGGGTGGATGACTTGATCCTTGAGGTCCCTTCTGGCTTAGACAGGCTATGACTTTATCAGGCAAAACTTGCCTGGAATGTAGCAGGATGTGGAAAGCAGTGCAGAGACCTTGACCTTCTAACCTTCCTTTCTGGTTTTCCCATCGTCCATCTACCAGAGCACTAGCCCAAGGTCAGACTTTTTCCCATCCAGCCACTGGGAAAAGACATTTATACAGGCAAGCGTGGGCCGCTCTCTTTGAGTCAACATGGTGAAACTAGTCTCTGAGTCACACAGGACACCCAGTGAAAACAAATTCTTCTCCTTTTCTGCCCATCTTACTGAGAAGTCTTATCTTACATGATTTCATGTATATGTGACTTTTTCTAAGAATAAATAGACCTCCTATTTCAAAAATGACCCCATGGCCCTGGCCAGGTGGCTCAGTTGGTTGGAGTGTCATCCTGCACACCAAAAGGCTGCAGGTTCGATCTCTAGTCAAGGCACACGTTCAGTCCCTGGTCCGGGAGTGTACAAGAGGCAATTTCTCTGGGTGTTTCTCTGTCACATCAATGTTTTCTCTCTCTCTCTCCCCACCCTTCCTCCCACTCTAAAATCAATAAACATATCTTCAAGTGAGGATTTTTAAATAATGGACCTTTGCATCACTTTATTTGGGATTAGCAAAGCTTCTGGATTGGCAAACTCTACCCCCAGAGAAAGCAGCCTAATCAAACTCACTATTACCATGACTAACTCTAATAGTGTTGAAGAGACTCCCCCAAGGATAAAATCCAAAATCATCAACCAGGTCCCTGAAGACCATGTCTCCCTCCTCACCCTCATCATACCATTCCCCCATTAAGCTTTGGCCACAGGGGTCTTCCTTGTTTCTTTCACACTGCAAGACCTTAGCACCTGCTCTAACGTCTAGTTAGCTTCTCATCCATCAGGTCTCAGCTTAAATGGCCCTTCTCAGAGGGGCCTTTCTGTCCTCCCATCTAAGTTAGATGCCCACATCATTCTAATACACTCTGTTCTTCTTTACAGTGGCACTTGTCACACTAGATTTATAAATCTATTTTGTGGGTTTATTTATATAATGTCTGAGGACCTCCACTAAGGTGTTTGAGAGCAAATTTCATCTGCCTTTAGTGCTTTGGTATTCCAGTGCCCAGCACAATGACTGGTACATAGTAGGTACTCAATAAATGTTAGTCCAATGAATGACTGAATCTAGACTATCTAGTGTCATTAAATATGTAATCATGGCCCTGGCTGGTGTAGCTCAGTGGACTGAGTGCCAGCCTGTGAACCAAAGCATCACTGGTTCAATTCCCAGTCAGGGCACATGCCTGGGTTGCAAGCCAGGTCCCCAGTAGGGGGTGTGTGAGAGGCAACCACACATTGATGTTTCCCTCCCTTTCTTACTTCCTTCGCCTCTCTAAAAATAAACAAAATCTTTAAAAAACACACACACAAACAAAAAATAAACAAATATATAATCATGCTACTTAATTTCATCCTTTAAAAATGTCTATTTTAAAGGGGATCAACTAATCATTTTCACAACATTGCTACCCTAGAATGTGACCACTCACAAAACTAAAATGATGGGAAATGGGGGGCAAAGTTTGAAAAGTGGAAAATGGAAGTTTCTTTTATACGTTCAGCTGCTAAGAGCTCTGGAATTTCCAGCATTTGGTTCAAACTGTCTTGTGGGAGAGGCATTTCTGCTAAGTATATCCCAACAGGTCCTGGACAAGCTAGAACCAGTCTAAGGAGCCCTGAGCCTGAATAATGAAGGCCTGGCCATCCTCTCTTTTGGTCTGATTTTTTTGAAAGCCAAACTGACGGGAAGCCAAAGGAAATCTTGGAGTGTAACAAGACAAGAGCATCAGGTGGGATTTGGATAGACTAATACATAAACAGATTAAATGCGCATTCTTTTGAGAGCCATTGTTTTTTTAAAGGGATTTAAACAAATTATACATTTGCCTGCTACAAAAGCTCTTTCACATACAATCTCCTATTTGAGATTTTAATAATGATGACTTCACCACCAACATATAACTTCACAAATGAGGAAACTGACTCACAGAAGCTGTAACTGATTCAAGTTCACACAGCTAAAGGCTTGAGCCTGAACTTGACACTGGATCCTATCCCATTCCTTTTCTGCTTTACCAGGATGCCACAAGCAGATGGTCCAAGCCCAAGTGCCAGAGCCAAAGAAAAATCAGAATCAAGGAGACTTACCTGCCATGGCATTCTACAAAAGGTACTGGAGTCTCACAGACTCTTGCCACTGCCTGGGTGGCTCCTGCCATTAAGACAGTCATCTCAATTGCTCTGAACTGAGCCTGAGCCCAGTAACCTCATCCCTTAAAAACTACACAAATCAGAACACAGACTGAAAAGGGCCTCAGGTGAAACCTGCCTGCATCTCCATCAGTTATTTCCCATCTTGACCAGTAGACTCCAATCCTTACTACACTCTAACTATTTATTGTCATCATCAGTTAGTGAGTGCTTTTTATGTGCCAAGAACAGTTTAGGTATTTGGCAAGGTTAATTTACCAATGCTCATATGATGCTATCGGGTGGGATATTACTGAATCATTACATATGAGGAAATGGAGGAACAGGGGTTAAGTGGTTTGCCTGAGGTTATTAGCTGGTGAGTGGCAGGCTGTGGGGCTCCAGAGTCTATCCACTTAACCCAGTATACCACACTGTCCTTTCTAATTTCCTCCTGACCATCAAATTCCATCAGAACCAGCTCACGATGAAGTCAGCTTCAATTTCTAAAGTGGAAATGCTATACTCTCCTCCAAAGAAACAGACCCAGCAGGTCAATGGACATCCTCAAAAACCCTTTCCAGCTTTCTTCCCCGGAGACCATACAACTCAATCACACAACTCTTGCTGCCTAAGAATGGGTTTGGGGACAACAATCTCCACTAATAGACAGCCTGCTATTTTCTGCAGAATTCACTCATGTCATCTTCCTGTCCCACCTTCCCCCACCAGGCAGACTTTTCTCAGAAGCCAGCCTGCACACCCGCCCTATACCGTGAGTTCCGAAATGCATCTTTAAAGCCTGTGCATTGTGCTAGACTCCTGAGCACACAGGTTTTGAAGAGTTTAATTTCACTGTAAATGATGCAGAACAGAACTGTGATACAGCTCTCCCACTTTCTTCAACTTACATCTAAATAAATACTGCTATTATACAGAACTGGACGCATACCCACTGGCCATGACAAATGAAGAAATAACCTTCCTCTGTGTTCACATGTTTCTACTTTATCCCTCCTCTGTTCCCTCCTCTCATTCATTCATTCACTCATCAGTCATTCCTTAAGTACATTTTGAAAGACAGTGGAGCTTGTTAAGATGTGGCTTCTGGAGTCAGACGGGCAGGGTTCAAGTCCCCTGTCTCTGCCACTTATAAGCCAAGTGTCCTGGGGCAAGATATTTCACCTTTGCGTGCCTTGCTCTTCTCATCTATGAAACAGGAATGATAACAGTCCTGGCATCAAAAGGCTGTTGTGAGGATTGCATGAGATGATTCAGACAGAGCACACTGTCAAGCTCTAAAAATGTGGGCTATTGTTTGTAGATTCCGGGAACAGCACTGGAATACAGATGGGAAAGGGTGATGCCTGTCTTCAAGGAGCTCACAACCTACTAGGGGAGACAGGCATGCACAACAGCTGGTGAGCGCTGTACTAGAAACAAGCAAAAAGGCAGTGGGAACCTAAGGCTGGAATCAGGGAAGACTCCCTGGAGGAAGTGTTGCTTAAAACTGCAAAGGCACTACAGAAGGTGGGGGAAAAGCATGCCAAGTTATAGGAACAGCATGTGGACTGGCATTCATGAAACACAGGAACAGAAGGGAGAGGATGGGAATGAGGCTGGAGATGCAAAGAGACCAGGCTGTAAAAGCCCTGTTATTTTCCTTCTAAGAAGACTGTACTTTATTGGAAAACAATGGGGAACAACAAAGCAATCTAAACATAGCTTCTGACTCAACTGCCCCCAGTTACTGCCAAGAAGCCACCACTGAGCCTTAGTTCTGCTGAGATTAAGGTGAGTGAATGACAACACTCTCATAATGGCAGTTCAAAGAAACAGACCCTTCAGGACTCACCCAGTCAGCCTCCAGGCCAACCACTGGGAGCTGGCTTCCCCCAGTGGACTTTTCAGAAGGTCCACTAAAGGTTCTTACTTTTAGCAGTACATAGGAATACAGATCAAAAATTTTATTATAATTATTATTATTACTATATTTTATTGACTACGCTATTACAGTTGTCCCAATTCTCCCCCTTCACCCCCTCCATTCAGCATCTCCGCTCCCTTAGGCAATTTCCACAACATTGTTCATGTCCATGGGTCACGTGTATAAATTCTTTGGCTACTCCATTTCCTATTCTGTGTTTTATATTCCCATGGCTATTCTGTAACTACCTATTTGTACTTAATCCCCTTACCTCTTTTCCCATTGCCCCACATCCCCCTCTTGACCACAGGTCCCTGCTTTTCATGACTTTGAATATTTCTTGCCAATCTTTTCTAGCCTGCAAAATTTCCTTCAAGAAACCAGCTGACGGTCTTACGAGAACTTCCCTGTAGGTAACTAACTGCTTTTCTCTTGCTGCTTTTAAGATTCTCTCTTTATCTTTAACTTTTGGCATTTCAATTATAATGTATCTTGGTATGGGCTTCTGCGTCCATCATTTTTGGGACTGTGTGCTTCCTGGATTTGCATGTCTATTTCTTTCACCAAATTAGGTAAATTTTCTCTCATTATTTTTTTCAAATATATTTCCAATTTCTTACTTTCTCTTCTTCTGGCACCCCTATTTTGTGAATGTTGGAACGCTTGAAGTTCCAGAGAACGCTTAACTATCCTCATTTTTTTTTATTCTTTTTTCTTCTTCTTGTTCTGATTGGTTGTTTTTTGCTTATGTTCCAAAACAGTGACTGGATTCTTAGCTTTATTCAGTCTACTGTTGTTTCCCTATAAATTGTTCTTTATTTCAATTGGGTATTCTTCATTTCTGACTGGATCTTTCTTATGCTGCTGAGGTGCTCACTAAGTTCCCTGAGCATCCTTATAACCAGTGTTTTGAAATCTACATCTGGTAGATTGCTTATTTCCATTTTTAGTTCTTTTTCTGGAGTTTTGATCTGTTCTTTCATTTGGGCCGTGTTTCTTTGTCTCCTCATTTTGACAGCCTCCCTTGTGTTTGTTTCTATGTATTAGGTAGAGCTGCCTTGACTCCCTGCCTTAGTAGCACACAAGCCAATTTCTTGAATGTTCATTTCATACAACACTGTTAACCTTGCCCCTCAGAACTGGCATCTAAATGTTAGGCCAAAAATTGACCCCACTCACCAATAACTCAGAGGGAAACTCCAATATTTGCAAGGATGAGGCAATGGTTCCCAACTTTAGTCATCAGATCCCCTCGGGGTTTTAAAAATATAAATAGATCGCTACATCCCCACCTCAGATCTACTGAAGAGGGTCTCCACAGTGGGACCTAGAAATCTACATTTCTTTAAAGCTTCCCAGGAAATTCTGATGCTCACCAGGTTTGGAAACATCAAGGGGAATGTTGTCTATCCTTTCCCCTGAAGTTCTCTCCCTGAACAGCAGTAAGTCATCAGGTAAACAAAAAAAAAAATACTTAGCCCTAAACCTCAGTTCCTCCAGAAACTGTAAGCACTTACACTCCCAATAAAGTGCATAGAAGGCCCGTGAAAGAAATGGTCATTGGAACAGTACTTTTCTAAGTTAAAAAAACAAAAAACAAAAAACATACAGTCCCCATAATGCTGGTCAGCATCCTTGACGTTCTTTGCAAATGTAATATTGTAGAAGTAATTTCATTCCAGATGTGTAAATGTCAATAACTCAACCTGGTTCCTATTTTGCCTTGTCCAGAAAACTCACAGCTAAATGTAGTACGCAATTTCAGAAACCACCTGATTTAAAGGTCCTGGCACATCTCTTTCTTCTTCTATGTTCCAATTTTTTGTCAAATCTTACATGTGTTTTTATGTTTTAAGTATTATAAATATGTGTTTGGTGTTGTAAATCACCTTAAACCCTTCTTACAAGTAGGTGAGAGAGCATAAATGAAGAAAGTTATAATTCAGTATAATACAAAATAAGACTGGAATAAAGAAATTTGGAATTCAAGTTCAATCTCAGTGCCATGAGCCTTTAGGCACAACCTCCATTGATTTAATGGCTCTGTCACCAAAGTATTCAGGCATAAATTTAAAAAATTCTGAACTGAGGGACAAAGCAGGACCCAGCTGTACACTGTACCATTTAGACATGGAATCTGAACTCGCTTCAGTTAGACTTCTGACTCAATATATTTGTGGGCCCAGGGTATGGCACTGACTTTAAAGCCACATTACAACCACAGAAACTGTATGAGTTTATGTAGGTTGGCCTAAAAACCCCAAGTATGTTTCAAGATATTCTTGGTTACTCCATAACCATTTTCTCAAGGAAATGCGGCAATAGCATAAGGTTCAGGTACTTGTAGAGGATTTGTGCCCTGATCCAGCTTCATTCCATGCTCAGTGCAAAGGAAGTTATTAATGCTAAGGGGTGACAATTCGGAGACTTACTGCTCTTGGTCTGAAAGACCAACCATCATGTCTTAGGTAGGAATATAATTAAAAATAAGATAACAGACAAAGTACCTTAATTACCAAGAAGTTGCCAAATCTCTCAAAAGTCTCCAAACAAGCCCTCAGGACCCCATGGGTAATAACCACCACCCATAACCTAAATCCTAACCATTCACTATACACGTAATATTGATCAAGTTGCTCTCTATGCCTCAGTTTCTTCACTTATCAAGCAAAATATAACATTAACTTCATTAGCGTGTTGGAAGAATTAAACGAGATTACATGTGTAAAGAGTTTAGAAGACTGACATACAAAAAGCACTCACTATACAGAAGCTACCATTACTATTTAATAGTACCACTGTCTCCCGGCACCTCCTACGTGTGAGCCACAATCTTTGAGACAAGTACTATTATTCCTACTTTACAAATGAGGGCACTGAGCCTTCAGGGGCTACCCTGGCCCAAGGACACACAACTAATAAATGGACAAAATAGGGTTGGAACCCAGATCAGGCTGATACCCAGGCCACATTTTCCCACATCAAAATGCCTTTAATTCTTCCTTTGCTACAGTAAAAATAACAAAGTGCAAAGCAATGTCTAAATAGTTCACCCGGATATGGTTTTGATTTTAAAAATGCTAAATGAACCCTGGCCAGTGTGGCTCAGTAGGCTGGAGCAGCATTCTGTAACCAAAAGGTTGCAGGTTCAATCCCTGGTCTGGGCACGTATGATCCTTGGTCAGGGCACATACAGGAGGCAATCAACTGATGCTTCTCTCATACATTGATGTTTCTCTCTCCCTTCCTATCTCTCTAAAAAGCCAAGAAAAAAATGTCCTCAGGTGAAGCTAAAAAAAAAAAAAAAAAAAGCTCCTTGAATGGAAAAAACCATCTGGAAAGCTTAGCAGCAAACTATTAACAGTTTGCCTCTAGGAAGTAAGACTGCGGAAGGGTGTGGAGCAGGCTTTTACCTTATGCTTTCCACATTTTTATACGATTTGATCTTTTCGAACAAGTACAATGGTTTCTAGGTAAACTTTTTATTGAAGTATAACACACATATAGCAAAGTACGCAAATCGTAAATACACAGCTGGCCGGATTCCCACAAGGAGAGCACACCCACGGAACCAGCAGCAGTTCTTCAGAGCTGGTAACTGAATCTGAGGCAAACGCTGAAGCCCCCTTGTGCCTCCTTCCCACCACTAACTTCCAGGAAAGGCTACCGTGGTCCTCACTCCCAACACAATGATTTTGCCTGATTACTTTCACATTGTTTACATATAAATATACTTATAACTAACATTTAACGGTAACTCTATGAACTACATTAACATATAAATATATATAGCTACCCTGTTGTCTGGCTTCTTTCCCTCATCTTACATCCTCGTGGGTCTCATCCATATCACTGTGCATACAGTTCCTTCAGCCTCACTGCCGTGGTGTTTGAGATCATATAACGCACCATTCACTTGTCCATTCCACTGTTGTTAGACATTCGAGCTGCTCTGAGTCTGGGGCTATTGTGGATAGTGCTGCTTTGAAAACTCTTGACATGGCTTTTGGTGCCCAAAACACTTCTACTGAGGAAACACTTCTACTGGGTCTTTAACTAGAACTGTTGAGTCATTGGTACATTCAGATTCAGAAGCATGAGTACTTTTTTGTAATTTTTTAAAGAAATGCTGCATTATCCAAATTTAATTTCTTTATATGCATTTTAGTCATCTTTATCATACATATGTCAAACCTATGTCTTTATTCTGTTCTTTGTTATGAGTAGTCATATGCTGTAAAAATTAGGCCCTGAGTCCTTGGTCAAGAACTCCGCCTCCTACAAGACCACAGTGTTCTTCAGGAAAACACTGATGGCATTTACCAAGACGGCAGTGTACTGTGCACAGGAAAGTACGCTCCGGTCCTCAGTTTCTGTCAAGCACAGCCTCAAGCAAGGCTAATAACAATAGCAACAATCATACCGGGGTGCTCAGTACCATCCAGCAGGGGTCCCGACCCCCAGTCCCAGGTCTGTTAGTAACAGGGCTGCAAGCAAAGCTCGCCTGAGCTCCCGCCTCTTACCTTATCTCCCATCCACAGCAGGGGAGTGAAGCTCACCTGGCGTCTGCCTTTCACCTCCTATAACAGTCCCAGGTTGGGGACCACTGCCATACAGAAATTACCTTTTTTGTCTTAGGTCATCACGGGTATATGTCATTTTGGACTTGGCTTGGCTACCCTTTCCAGACCCATCTCTGGCTAGGCAAAGTGGGTCTGTCTACTCCCTGATTATCTTCATATGCCACAAAAACTGCCCCCAAATTCCCTCCTGGACCCCAGGCAGGCTTTTCTCAGGCCCGTCCTTCAACTCCCCTGCTCTTCTGTCCTTCACTGTCCACGTGGGCATGGAATCCTATAGCTGGACAGCTGATTCTCCCAGGTGAGGCCAGGGCTTCTGGCTCTCAGGACGAAGAGGGTGGGGAGGTGCTGCTCTCTGGGGAGGCTGAGCTGCTTGGGCTGAGGCCACAAAGCAGCTGAAAGACCATGCTGGCCACCACTCATGGGCACAAGAGGCTCTGGGGTCCCATCCCTCATGTTAATGCCTGCAGTACTTCTCTGAGGTGTGTGTTGATATTATTACCGCCCTGGCTGGGTAGTTCAGTTGGTTAGAGCATCCTCCCAATATGCCAAGGTGCAGGTTTGCTCCCTGGTCAGGGCACATACAAGAATCAACCAACAAATGGATAAATAAGTGGAACACAAATCCATGTTTCTCTCCTTCAGCCTTTTCTAAAAATAAATGAATAAATACATAAATACACAAATAATATATCAACCAATGAAATATTGACAATTATAGTTTATTAGGAGGCAGAATATAGTGGCTAAAAGCTGGCCTACAGTCAATCTACTGAGCTTCAAATCCCAGCGCTGCAAGATACAATGTGTCTTGCGTCCCTGTGTCAGGGGTTGTGGGGAGTACAGAAGCTAATGCAGTTGCACACCTACCACAGAGTTTAAGGCCATGGCCCCTAAAGCCAGTCTGCTCAGCCAAATGCCTGCTCTATCACTCATTACCATATGCGGGCAAAGTACTTTAATGGTTCCATGCCTCAGTTTCCTCACCTTTAAAATGGGTATCTTAATTGTTTCTGTCTCACAAGATACTTGTGAGGATTACTGAGAAAATATATTAAGCACTTAGAAAAGCACCTCACATATAAAAAGTTCAACATACATTTAACTATAGTCATTATCAAAGCCAATCGAACAAACATTTCTCACACAAATCAAGTATAATTGCACAAGTGTGATTAACATGTGGTCATCTAGACACCATATTCACAGGTGAATAACAAATTCATCTGAAAACATTTCTGATTCGTAATATATTTTCTCAATAACTCATGGTTGAAGGCATGACTTCCAGGGTACTTTTTAATACTAGAAAGTGGGCCCTCACATTCACAGTAAACAAAACCATTGGGTTCACTTACTTGCTTATTTTATCTTTACAGAGAACTGGACCCTAGAGAAGGTAGGGGACCTGCCCAGGGCCACTGTGTGGCTTGAGTCACTGCCCTGGACACTTTACCAGGCACCAAACCAAACTTCTGGCAGCTTCCCCAGGCCTTCCTCTGAGGCACTGGAAGTCAAATCATCCTTTAAAAATTAATTATCCGACACAGCCACTATTGCTCATTTTAACCAGTCTCTACCTTTTCTTTTATTTATTTATTTATTTTTTAATTAAAGATTCTTATTTATTTATTTATTTATTTATTTATTTATTTATCTTTAGAGGGGAAGGGTAGGAGAGAGGGAGAGGGAGAGAAATATCAATGTATGGTTGCCTCTCGTGTGCCCCCCACTGGGAACTGGCCTGCAACCCAGGCATGTGCCCTGACTGGGAATCGAACCTCGATCCTCTGGTTCACAGGCCCACGCTCAATCCACTGAGCTACACCAGCCAGGGCTCTACCTTTTCTTTTAAAAGGCCGTTAAGAAGTAGCTCAGTCAATGAAAAAAATGATGTAAATTCAAGCATATTACCTAACCTATGGGGACCTGCGCTTCCTCTCCATAAAAGGCAAAGACCAGCTCTCCTGTCCTCTGGGGAGCAACGCAGGGCACAGCCTAGGGAACATGCACGGCTTGGAAACCACTCTCAGCCTAGGCCTATCACAAGAGCGATTCCTTGGTGTTTTTCCCTGTCCTGATATCGGCAGGAGAGTGTGACTTCAGTGGGTAGATGATAATCTCTTTTCAGTGCCTGCCACGCTGCAATAATTTAAGGTCATTCTTTTCCCCTCTCTCCTCAAAAGCAAACCACCACTGTTGGCATCCAGGAGTCTGGCGGTTGGGGAAGGGAGGGTCTCTGGTTAGGGGATCACAACATGGCTTGATGAATTTCAGGTCAGGAGGTTCAAGCATTCACTTACCCAGTGTTTTTCCCACCATAAGACGCACCTAGGTTTTAGAGAAAAATAGGAAGAAATGTTTTGAAGCAAAAAATGTGGTAAAATATTTAATAACATAAATAACATAATATGTCACCAATGTAAACGTAAACAGAACTCAACAGCAGCATTAACAACCATTATTCCTCCCACATGGAGGGGAGGTGCGTCTTATAGTCGGAAAAATACAGTGCACGCTATTCCCTTCCATTCCTCCTCTCTTCTTAGATCAGCTGGGATCAGCTGGCATAGCTAGTATTTCTCAGATAATCGATTTCACAGAATGAGGGAGTGCAGAGCATGGGCCATTAATTAATGCCTCAAGAGCCTTCATGGACATTTCTTGCTTTTCATAATCTGACAGATGAACCCTACTTCTGACCTTAAGGACATGATGTAAACCTACTTGAGTGAGTCCGGACATAACACTCTCAAAAAATAAGAAAACACCCTCTGACTACAGAGTATTCATTAAGCACCCTTTAGGATATTTAGCAATTTGCCACAAAACCACAGGGCTCTTGGCAAGTGACCTCCCAGGACACAGGAGGCACAGGAGCAGCTAGCTCCTCCCCTCAAGAGCATCCCTTATCTGTGACCCCACCCCTTCCTGTCTTTTGTCAGTTGCTGGGAGAGAAAAACAGTCAACATACACTGAGCTGCAATTTGGCCTGGGTGTGGATTCTCTGAAGGCTTCCCTTGAAAGCAAATAGAGGAAATAAGAAATTGACATAGTGGGGGGGAAACCTCACAGAGATAGGGAGATACACAGCTGTAGATCTGGAGCAGGAACTGACAGAAAAAAAAATCTCAGGAGACGGCAGCCAATGCATGGTTGGTTCATCAGGGAGTCCATGGCAGAAAATTTAATTGAGAAACTGGGAGGAGGAAGAAAGCTAATTTATGTTCATTTAAAGTTGAAAATCTGGATCGAAATTTTAAGTCATCACAATAACATAGATGAAAACATTGCAGAGCAAAAAAAAAAAGGTAGCTACATACACACTGTGTTCTGTACGATTCTGCTCAGAAACAGGCAACATTAAGTTATGGTGTTCAGGAGGCACATTTGGGTGGTAAAACTACTGAGAAAAGCAAGAAGATGATCACCATCAGTCATGGCGGTTATGTGTAGTGAGCTTCTGGGGTGCTGGCAATGTGCTATTGCCTGACCTGGGTGGTGGTGATCACACAGGTATTTACTTTATAATCACTTACTATGCATTTATATTTTATGACTTTATTTCACAATTTAAAAAAAATGTTAAAAAAGAAAACAATTTCAAGTACACAGATTACAGTTACATTCAGAAGTTTTAGCAGTTTAACAAAAGACTAGAGCCAATACCAGAGTAATTCATGCAAGAGAAAGAAAACAGCCCTGGCTGAGGTGGCGCAGTGGGTAGGGCGTCACCCCTGCAAACTGAAAGGCTGTGGGTTTGGATTACCCTTCAGGGCACATGCCTGGGTTGCAGGCCAGTCCCCAGTTGAGCCCCCAGTGAGAGGCAACCTATCAATGTTCCTCTCTCACATCAATGTTTTTCTCCTCTTTCTCCCTCCCTTACCCTCTCTCTAGAATCAGTGAAAGAAAAAAATTTTCTTTTTAGCCCTGGCTGGTATGGCTCAGTGGATTGAGCATGGGCTGTGAACCAAAGTGTCACCGGTTCAATTCCCAGTCAGGGCACATACCTGGGTTGCAGGCCAGGTCCCCAACAAGGGGCACACGAGAGGCAACCACACATTGATGTTTCTCTCCCTCTCTCCCCCTCTCTAAAATAAATAAAATCTTAAAAAAAAAATTTCTTTTTAAAGAGAGAAGGCAAACATAGCTATTTAAATGAGAGGTACTCCTCTCCCAGCCTAATTTTATGGTTTGCTTTGATGTGGAGACTAAAGTCTACATGTACAAAACCATACAAGCAAACTCTATAAATGTAGCACACCTACCAACCAGAAAGGTACGTACAACTCTAGGTCAGTGCTGACACCTCCTCACTATTGTTCACTGTTTACAGAGCACTTCCCGTATCATAACTCACAGCCAATGGCTGGGGTTATCTCCCCTGCAGAATTAAAGGCAGCCTCAAAAGTAGCAGGCTCACTCCAGGTTCAGTTCAAGGAAGCAGCAGAATCCAGACCAGCACCTGATCTCAAATGGCCACTTTCCCATTCCCAGGAGGAGGCCCAAATTTTTCTATGTGGAAATAATGAGATGAAAAAACAAGTAAATCACTGTCAGCATGAGAATATCACCTCCTCTGAGTCACTTTCACTTTTCAATAAAGCACCTGTCAAGGTAAAGATTAGCTTCCCTCACTAGGCCAGAACACCTTGAGAACAGAGTTGTGTCCTCTCATAACTGAGACGCCAGGGCTTCTAGAATGTGCTCATTAAACATGTGCTAATTAATTAATACATGAAGGACAAACTAATGAATATACAGTGTTATTTTGCACCCCATATTGTCATTCCTACACAGTGCAACCTACATCAAGACATTTTAAAGCAGTTAAAATGCCAGGTGGTAGCTGGCCTTTTAACAGATTGGCCATCTATCTTCCACTTCTCAAAAAAGGTTGTATGTCATATATAAATTCAGAAGTGGAGAGGGCTGACAGGTTAATAATAGACACAAAGAGTGAGGACAAATGGGCTATGAGGTAAGCAAGTCTAAATGTGCCTTCCCTGGACCGGCATTTATTAATAAGCCACAAAGATTTACTGGACATGGCCAGGTTCAGCTCTGTGTCAGGCTTGGGGGTGGGGATCCAGATAAAGGCAGGCAGAGTTTCTGTGCTTGAGGAATTCAGGAAGACAGCCTATACCTAGAGAATAATCCAAGAGGTCACTTCAGGGCAGCACATGGAAGATGGAGGGAAGATAGGGTCTAAGAACTGAGACACCTGCATTTTGGGGGGGGTAGTGTGGTCAGAGAAAACCTCCTCAGTCCCGCTAGGCCCACCTGGAAGGAAGTGTAGGATTGTGGGTGGCAGATAAGCCAAGAGGAGGTCTCCAATTCTTTTCTTCCTGTCCCTGGCATTCACTCCTTCAGCTGCTGCTGGCAAGGATTTCAAAAGAACCCACAGGGATTTTTCCCTACCCTCTCCACCCTCACCCTCCTCCAAGAAAAAAGATGGTCAAATAGCTGGGGAGGCAAGTTTAGGTCAGCTTCAGCAAGTAGATGGCCCAAGAATGGAATGTGAGGCCCCACAGCAGGGCCTGGACACCAGGGAGTGCTTTTTGTTTCCTTTTTTCATTTAGACAAAAAATATTTACTGGCCGCCTTGTGGGTGCAGGCCCTGAATGTAACGACTCTCAGTGGGACACCAAACTTGCCTTTCACCCAGGCTAGACGACCAATGCCTGGGCCTCCCAAAACGGAGATTCTGGGTCTCCCTGCGGTTTCTGCTTCACTTGGCGGTGACGGTGAAGGGTCTGGTGGTCTCCGACTGAACCTTGACCCTTCCAAAGACATAAGGCCCTTCTAAGAATGAAATTAATTCCTTTGATTCCGGTATTCCCAGGGTTTCGAAAAGGGCTGATCGGTTAATAATCCGGGAATGCCAGGAAGAAATATGGCCATGGCCACTCCTGCAGGGGAAGGAGAATGTCCAAGAGGATGTATTCGGGGTTTTTTGTTTCCAAAACTCCGCCTTTTCTCCAAAAGGCATTAGGGAACTGAGACCTGGCCATGGATCAGGTCCAAAGAGTGAGACGAGTCGTTTCGGTTATGTGTTTAAAGTTAATACCACTTGCATCCAGTAAACTTCCCACCCACTCCACCTCACTTTACAGATGATCCAGGTGTTTCCAAACGACTTTCCGCCACTCTGAGGCTTGTGAAGAATCGAGAGATGATTATTTCCCAGAGTGTGGGGATCTGCTGGGACCCTCAGCCCCTCGCTGCTTGACAAAGCGCGTCCACACGCCCGGCCGCGCTTCCGGGGCGAAGGAACGAAAACTGCCCACTTCTTTCCCGTGGACACCGTAACTGCGCGCCGGGCTGCCGCCCGACTGCCCCCCGGCTGCCGCCCGGCTTGCCCCGAAGGGCCGCGTCTGGGAAGGGGCGGCGGGCCGGTGGCGCGAGGAAAGCGCTCAGCGCACGCGGCTGCCGGCGCACCTGGATGCGCCCGGCGGTCCCAGCTCCGGCTCCGGCTCCGGAAACTGCCGTCTCCCAGAGCGCCCGCGGGGCCCCAGCCTCCCCAGGTTTCCTCTGGGCCACGCCGCTCCCCAGCCCAGGAGCGCCCCGCTCCCCACGCGTCCCAGGCTGCTCTTACCCGGGAAATGGCGAGTGGCTGCTCGAAGTCCTTGCCCCCAACGAGGCGGAAGCCCCATGGCCCGGGGCCTTGGAGGACTACTTGTTGGGTGGTCATTGCGCGGCGATGGCGAGCAGCGACCCACGGCGACAAACACGGCAAGACCCGGCTGGGCGCTCTGGGATTCCCAGTCAGCTATCGGAGAAAGTGCGCGCGCCGCGGGCCCGGGGAGCCGCGGACCGGCGGGCGGAGCGAGGGCGGGGGCGGCTCCGCCCAGCCTGCGGTGAGGCCGCCCGCTCCGCCCGTACTCCTAGCCGCGTCCCGCGGAGGGTTAGGGAGTCGTTCGGTGAGACAGCCTCGAGTCTGGTCAGGGGGCCGGGTCCTCCAGCTCCGACCTGGCTCCTAGTACCGCCGAAGGCGCTGTAGGTGAGAGGCAAGCAGGTTCCGGCAGACTCGGGCTTGGCGCTTTGTAAAACGAGTTTAGAAGGACTGTGCAAAGTCAGCCCTCTGAGAGCAGCTCCGTCTTTACGTTTGCTTTTTGTGTAAAAGGTGCTTTCCGAATGATCTCATTCGAAGCTTTGAAGCAGACAAGGGGTTCAAAGACTTGCCGGAGACTACACTACACAGCTCGCCTCTCCTGGTGCTTAGGAAGCCCGTAGGGGTACTTTTCTAATGCTAATGAACCATCGCACAAGGTTGTAATTAGAATTCAAAACCTTTCTAGACAACTTCCTTCCAGGCTGGAGTTCGCTGTAGGTTCTGACCTTAAAACCTCAGACCTCAAGTCTGGGGCGGGACCAGGACTAATACGAGGAAAGGGCACCGGGATGAGTTATACCTGGGTTCCCAGCCTGCCTCTGGCCGCCTCGCACCCTCGCCCTTGAGTGCTTTCTCTGTGCCAGACCAGACCATGTCGCACGTTGTCCACTCCGAGTAAAGCCGAAATCCTTGAAATGCTTGTAGGGCCACCCACAAGGAGGTCAACACTCTCTCTGACCTCATCTCCAGCAGCCCCCACCCAACTCGGGGTACTTTGGCCTCTGCCTCAGTGCCTGTCTGGAATGCTCTTCCCCCAGTCACCCCGTGGCTCTCTCTGCGTTCAGTTGTCATCATCTCTCAATGCCGTACTTAAACCTCTCTAGAACACTGTCACCTTACCTCTGCTTTATTTTCCTCTGTTGCATTTATCGTTATGGGATATACTTGATACTTTACTTGTCCCCAGCCCTAACATTAGTTTCGTGGGGGTAGAGTGTTTATCAGTTTTGATCAAGGCTGTATCCCAGTGTCCGGAATAGTGCATGGCACATAGTAATTAATGTACATTGGCCATTCTTATGACCACTTACCCTCTCTGGGTCCACTTCTTCACAGTTTTCCTGGCACTTATTCATCCTGGCACCAGGGCCCCAGCACATGTCCAATGTATGCGATATAGTGATTTCTAAAACATATATATTTGGTCATTTAGAAGACCAAAATACATTTCACAAAAATATTTGGGATTTGTCCACAATTCCTGGTTTACAACTCCCGAAACCCACAAAATTTCCCAAGTGTTGAAAAAGGTAAAGGTGTTTTTTGTTATTTGAATAAAGGGGAAAAGAAAGCACTGATGGATGGGGGATGGTTGTCAGGAGATCCAACCCTGTGATGAGAGGTTTAAAATTTTCAGTCCCACACTCCCTACCCCCACCACCTAGGAGGGGTGAGGTGCTGGAGATCTAATCAACCACCAATATCCAGTGAATTAATCAGTCATGTCTAGGTAATGAAGCTTCCATAAAAATCAACTGTAACTCAAAGTTCCCACACCCTTCTTCTCCATGGTTTGGAGAATTTGCTTCTGAGATTGTCCCGGTTGGTGAACACATAGATGCGGGGAGAGTGGTGCATTTGGAAGTGGCTTGGAAGCGCCGCACCCCTCCTCACAAACCATACCCAATGTATCTCTTCCATGTAGCTATTCATGAGTCATATCCTTTTACAATAAACCAGTGATGTAGGAAGTTACAGGTTTCTGAGTTCTGTGAACTGTTCTAACAAATTAATCAAACCTAAGGAGGGGATTCTGGGAACCTCTGATTTATAGCCAGTCAGTCAGAAAAAGTGCAGGTAACAGCCTGGACTTGTGATTGGCATTCTGAGTTAGAGGGGTTCATTGGAACTGCCAATCTATAGCCAATTGGTCGGAAGTATAGGTATGAGCTGGGGTTTGAGGCTGGCTAAAGTACTTGGGGGGGGGGGGGGCGCGGAGCCGGCAGTCTTGTAGGACCCAGCCTTTACTTAACCTATGGAATCTGATGCTGTCTCCAGGTTGGTAGATAGTGTCAAAATTGAGTTGAACTCTTGAACACCCTGCTGGTGTCTAAGAATTGTTTGTTGGTGAGAGGACAACCCCCACCCCACACTCCAATTTAATATGTTTGTGAAAAGCAGGGCTCTGTCTCCTTGTGATCCTGGCCTGCCTACCGAGGAGCCCTGTACACAGATTTACACCTGAAGGGGTCATCTTACTTGTCTGTTGTATCCCAGCACAAATGTCTATTTTTAAGAATGGTTTGCTTATAGTTGGAAACCAAAGTGGATTTATGTTATCTACTCATCCTCCTATCCCCTTGCACCCTGATATTCCTTCTTGAGTCTGAGAAAAAGGAATGGAGTTATGGCCAGGAACCAGCCACCTGCTTCATTGAATCCCCAAATCCACCTGCTTTAAGATTCCTCTGATTAGAAAACATGCTAGTGTTTCACATCCCTGCAGAATTTGGGGGGAATTGCCCAATTCTGAGTCTGCCCTTCGATGTGTAGCAGTTTTGAGTATTTTGTGTCTTAGGAGGAGAAAAAAGGTTAAAAAGTCACAGCTTCTGTGCTCCCCAAGGAAGGGGGCTGCCTCTCATTCAACCCCATGAGTCCTGCTGGCAGGGGCCAGTGCATCGCAAGTGCTGACAGTGCTTATTCTACACAACCTTCTCTACAGACAAGGGCGCTAGCACACTCGTGAGGGCTGTGAGGGCTCAGCTGCTTCATTTAGTTGTTGAATGTTCTCAGCTGTAGTCTGGATCCACATAGCAAAAGCCATAAAACAGCCAACCCTTTGACCCAGTCATCTCCTTTCTGGGCAGTGATTCCAAGGGCATAACTTAAAAGGAAAAAAAAGCTATATGTGCAAAGATATTTATAGCCACATTATTTATAATGACAAAAAACCTGGAATCAACCAGTAACAGAAAAGTGGCTAAATACGGTATGGCCATATGAGGGAATAGTGTGCAGCATGGAAATCATGCCCATGAAGACTAGGAGGAGACAGGGAAATGTGTTTTCAGGGTATGTAAAAATAAGTGGAACAAAATTACTTGTAAACCAAATATTATTATTTGTAAACTTTATGTTAAAAATGAAAACTATGTCTTCTTACTGCTAAAAATTAGGAGAAAGTACAAAAACTTTGTATTGGGAGATGGAATTGAGGAGTTTTTTAAAAATAATTTCCTCTAGCGATGATGTAACATTTTCAAAATGAAAATAAAATGGTCTCGCCCTGACTGGTATGGCTCAGTTGGTTGGACATCATCCTGCAAAGCAAAAGGTCACAGGTTCAATCCCCCGCCAGGGCACATGCCTGGGTTGCAGGTTTGGTCCCCAAACCTGCATGGTGTGTACAAGAGGCAACGGATTGATATTTCTCTCTCACATGGATATTTCTCTTCCTCTCTTTCTCCCTCCGTGCCTCTCTCTAAAAATAAATAAATAAAACTAAATAAAACCTTGAAAAAGAAAATTATTGAGTCGTCCACTGAGTTGGCTCAGTGGATTAAGCTCCAGCCTGTGAACCAAAGGGTCACAGTTTTGATTCCCAGTCAGGGCACATGCCTGAGTTCCCAGCCAGATGCCCAGTTGGGGGTGCGGGAGAGACAACCACAATCTTGAAAAAAAGTTATTGAGGACCCTAAAGAACTTTAAAAAATAAAAATAAATAAATGAAATGGTCTTAAGTTCTTGGATTGGAAACTAAATGCCAGTCTTTCTGGGGGCAGAAAATCTCGTCTCTCTTTTTAATCTCTAGGAGCTAGCTCCGAGCTGGACGCACAGCACTACTTAGAAATACCCGGAGCATTGACAGATCTGACTCCCCTAGCATCTCCCAACACAAGCAACCCTGTCTTATTTTAAACACCAGTACTTATTTATCCCTACTCTCCCGTTTCCTCAGACCTTGACTCCTGCGGAGACCTTAAGCAACCTCTCTGAACTTCAGTTGCTTTGCTATTATAATGCATTCCATAAAAGTTTGTTGACCTAAACGGCCTCCACCAAATATCTGGATTGGGGGGAGGGGACAGTTGGGGAAGAAGAGGGGATGCAGGAGAATGCTGAAGAAATGGGAGCAAAGAGGGCAGGAAAACAACAGAGCAGTGGTCCAAGAAGTCAGGGGGGACAGTGGGTGTTTCCAGTTGTCAGTCCAGTTTTCCTGTGTGGACAGGGTGGGAGGGAGGAGTCTGCAGGAGGATTGCCCCAGTCTGGCTTCCGCGGAGCTGGCAACCCCACACCCACGGTACCATTGCCAGGACCGTCCCACCCCCAGCCCGAGGGCCACTATGTGGGTGGAGACAGAGACCAGGACTGTGCTAGGCTACACATATGGTCTTATTGAGTCTCCTGGTCCTGGACTCGGCCAGTGCACCGCAGAGCTCCCACCAGGACCCCTCCTCTGGGGCTCGGGCCCCGCCCCCAGAGGCGAGCGTAGGTGACTCCCAGACCCAACGCCTACGCTGGGTTCACACGCAGGCTCTGCCCAGGCGCAGGAGAGCCGGACAGAAGCTGCCTGGCCAGGCGTGCAGCGGCTCCCACGTCCCCGAAATGGCACAACCACCTGGGGCGCCCTGTTCAAATGACAGCCGAGAGTGACTTGCTTTCTCTTTTCTGTAAAAAGAATGAATCCTAAGCTCAGAAGCTCGCAGAACAAAGACACCTTTCCCGCCCGCCTTAGCCTGCCTGTCCAGTAGCGTTCAACTCCCTACCCTGCCCCCAGGATCAGCGCGTCCTCCACTAGGAACCCAGCGCGGTGGCTGGTCAGAGCCAGCAGGACTGCCCACCCTCCAGGGGAGGTGCCTGGGGCTGTGCCAGGGACTGGGCAGAGAATTGGCTCCGAATTTTTGCTTTTCTCTCACTTCCGGCCTCAGCCCAGAGGATACCTGAAGTGGCCACTTGGGATTGGGCGCCTCTTGGATTCTAGGAGGCACAGAGCATGCTCCGTGGTGCGTAGGGCCATGGGACACCTGTGCACTAGACCTGGCTGGAGTTACTTCCGGGCTGATAAAGGTGCGGGCAGAGGAGCTGTGGGGTTTAAGGCCATGTTTCCAGTACACAAGAAACTGAGGGGCCAGCCCCAGAGCTATGTTACCCACCTGCTTCCTGGCCCCTACCTGGGCAGGTGGCATCAGAGTTCTCAAAGGCAGAGAGAAGCCTGGACCACTACCATTCCCCAAGCATGCCTGAATATTGAGAAAAAATTTCAAAAACAGGATCATAGCTGAAGTGGTTCATATTAAACATTTATATTAGAGAAAAGACAAAACACGCACACACAAAATGTAATATAACTGTGTTGTTCACAAGATAATTAAAAATTAATTAAAATGTAATTAATCTGCTAACCAAGTCTATTTGTAAATTTGTGTGATGAACATGTTTAATTTTTGTTTTTGTATTCCTGTGATTTTAAATGTAACTTCATCCAGAGAAACTTCAAAAGTCTACGTTTGAGCCTAGCTCACATGGGGCCACCCCTTAACCCCCTCCCCAAGAGAGGAAGGGTGGCTTGGGGTCAAGGTTACCGAACAGACCTTAGCCCAATACGCAGACAATAAATATTGTCCTCATTACTAAACAGTGACTGTGAGAGTGTGTACTAAGAACTTAACGCATTTTGTAGCATTTTATTGGAACGAGATTCCAATGAAATGTCATAAACCCCTGTTACAGGAGGAGCCGAGGCACTGATACACAGCCCAGATCCCTATTCATGGAAAGACTTGTCCTGGCTGCTAGGAGGTGGACAGCGTCAGCTCTTAGCCCCTGCAGGGACTGTTTTGCTGCAGAGAGCAGCCTTGCCCAAGGGCAGGCCCTTCCCTAGGTTGATCTAGGTGGGGTTAAGGACTTGCCATTTGGCCTGACACAGGACAACTCTGATTACTCATTCCAGCTCTAGAGCTCCCTGTGGAATGAGTTGAGGCTGTCAGGCCTACATGGCAGCTTACCATCTCCCTCTGCTCAGTTTAGCTTCTTCCTCCTGCGCCTCCGCATGTATTGAGTCTATTGAGTCCAAGGACCCTCCTTAATGAACATCCTGCCTGCTATACTCTGTCTCTGGAACCAGGGAATCCAGCCTGCAATAGCCCCGAGAGAGTAACAGGTTTCCTTAAAATCACTCAGTAACCAAGTAACAAGGCAAAGTTTAGGATGGGGAGGCAGAGGAAGAGCTGTAGGGTGTGAGGCTTTATAACAAAACAGGGAGAGGCAGGCAGGAGGTTATTCAGAGGTTCCTAAGATCCCAGAAGACTCCTCAGGTCCATATTCATGGAGGTCCCAGGGCCAGATCTCCCTGCTCCACTGGCAGGGACACCAACAACCCAGTGTCAGCTACTCAACTAGAAAATCCCTTAGTGACTGGCTTTCCGGGCTTCCTCCTTGGAGGAGGTGGAATTTGAGATAAGCTTCAAAAGCATCAGCGAATATGAAGGCAGAAAGGCCATAACAGGTAGCAGAAACAGAACAAGGTAGCAGGAGGGTCAGAACATGGTCCGCTGGAATAACATCATTAGACAAAAATAGGCAGGCTGGAAAATTCTGTGGGGAGGGCTCTGAATACCAATGACCTGCTGTGGTGTGCAAGGAGGACAGGCAAAGGCTTCCTTCCCACTAGCTTCATTCCACCCATTCCACCCCTGCACTCTCTCCGTAACGTCCCCTCCCAATCCATTTCCTCTTGGGGTTTGCCATGCTGCTGGCCTGGTCTGGCTAGGGCTGATACTGACATGGAGTATTTATAGCGCTTGGGGACAGATGGAGTGGCAGGGCCAGTTTCCATGACTCCAGGGCCCCTAGAGGGTGGCTTCCTCTCTGCTAGGACCCCACCCACCCTCTCTGGATTCATCTTCTCTCCTATTACCTCTAATACTCTGCTTCCATGTGGTCATTCCTTGGGTAGCATCAGAACTGCTGCAGAGTAAGAACAGAGCAGGAGGCCAGCTAGAAATGACAATGCTGACTCCAGGTATCACCACCTGTCCCCCTCAACCCCTCACATTAGGCCACACTCTAGGCTGAGGAGAGGTTGTGCTATATAACATCCCAGCCAGGAAAGCATAACCTGAAAAAAATCACAGGAAAACATCAGACAACCCCGTATTAAACGAAAAGTATTGGGGGAGGAAATTTGTTCTTCAAAAATGGCAATGCTATTGAAGACAAACTTTGTGGAAATGTTTCAGATTGAAGAAGAGTAAAGAGTCAGACAATCCAAATGCAATATATCCTATGGTAGACCTGTCCCTATTACTGGAGGGAATAGATGGATACAGATGAGAGGTTAAAGTAATAAATGAAGGTTAAATGTGCTGTTTGATAACTAGACGGTGGCTGCATAAGAGAATAACCCTGTCTTTAGGACATGCACATGGGTTATTTAGGGATACAGAGCTCCATGTATGTAACTAAGTCTCAAGTGATTCAGAACACAGTTATGTGTTATATGAGAGAGAGAGAGAGAGAGAAAGAGAGAGAGAGAGCACACCAATGAAGCAAATTGGATAAGATGTTAATAAGTGAATCTGGTAAAGAATATATGGTGTTTGCACTGTCCTTATTCTTGGAACTTTTCTGTGATCTTGAACTTATTTCCAAATAAAATGTTGCTTAAAAAGGAAAAAATATGGCATGATAGACAGTGTTATGTTCTATGGAGAAAAATCAAGAGGGATTGCAAATGTCAAAAATAAAAGTGATGAGGGAAGACTAGTCCAGGAAAGTGATTTGAGTCAAGAACCAAGTAAGTGACAAATTAGATGAAAAAATGCAGGCTACAATACATGAAATGAAGGAAGACGCATGGGGAACCGATAGAGATGGAAGGAAAACTGGGACTCAAATCAATGGAGTGGACCAGAAGGAAGAAACTAACAACTAAACAGAAAATGAGGAAGAAACAAGAATTCAAAAAAATGAGGAGAGGCTTCTTAGGAACCTCCGGGACATCGTTAAATGTCCCAACATCCAAATTATACGGGTCCCAGAAGAGGAAGAAGAAGAGCAACAAGTGGAAAACCTATTTGAACAAATAATAAAGGAGAACTTCCCCAATCTGGCAATGGAAATAGACTACCAGGACATCCAGGAAGCTCAGAGAGTCCCAAAGAAGTTGGACCCAAGGAGGAACACACCAAGGCACATCATAATTACATTAGCTAAGATTAAAATGAAGGAGAGAATTCTAGAAGCAGCAAGGGATAAGGGGACAGTCAGCTACAAAGGAGTTCCCATCAGACTGTCAGCTGATTTCTCAAAAGAGACCTTACAGGCAAGAAGGGGCTGGAAAGAAATATTTGAAATCCTGAAAAGCAGGGACCTACATCCAAAATTGCTCTATCCAGCAAAGCTTTCACTTAGAATGGAAGGACAGATAAAGCGCTTCTCAGATAAGGTGAAGTTAAAAGAGTTCATCATCACCAAGCCCTTATTGTATGAAATGTTAAAGGGACTTATCTAAGAAAAAGAAGATCAAAAATATGACAGTGAAAAGACAGCAAACTCACAGCTATTAAGAACCACACCTAAAACAAAAGCAAACTAAGCAAACAGCTAGAACAGGAACAGAACCACAGAAATGGAGATCATATGGAAGGTTAGCAACAGGGGAGTGGGAGGAGGAGAGAGGGGGAAAAGTTACAGAGAACAAGTAGCATAGACGGTGGGTAGAAAATAGACAGGGGGAGGGCAAGAATGGTGTGGGAAATGTAGAAGCTAAAGAACTTATGACACATGGACATGATCTAAAGGGGGGAATGTGGGTGGGAGGGGGTGTGCAGGGTGGAGGGAATGATGGGGGAGAAATGGGACAACTGTAATAGCATAATCAATAAAATATATTAAAAAAGAAAAAAGAACCAAGTGAGTGAGCGGCCCATGCAGATGTCTCTGGGGACGGCATTCCAGTCTGAGGAAATAGGTTCCGATATGGAACAGCTGGCATGTTCATTGGCGAGAAGTCCAGGGGAGCTGGGGTGATCCAGTGAGAGAGGAGTAGGCTATGAGGTCAGAGAAATAACAGAGCCTGACTGAGCAGAGTCTCGCAGGGCATTCGAGAATAACTAGGAGTGAGAGGGAAGGTCATGGGGGCTTTACACAGAGGATTAACATGATCTGCTTTTTGTTTTCAACACTCTGCTTGCAGTGTTGAAACAGATGGAAGAGGAGGCAAGAGCAGGGCAGTGAGCAGTGAGTGGGTTATTGTCATAATCCAGGCGAGAGATAATTATTGGCTGGGACCCAGGGTGGGAGAGCAGAGGAGTCTATGAGCAGTGCTGGGATTCCAGCTATATTGTCAAGCATTTGCAGATGGATAGCAAGTGAGGTACAGGAGGCGTGTCCAGGATGACTCAAGTGTTTTGGCCTAAACAGCAGCTACAAGGATGGAATTGCCATTAACTAAAACAGGGCGCCTGTGCGAGAAGCAGCTTTAGGGATACACTAAGGAATTTAATTCTGGGTATATTTAAGTTTCAGTGGGGATGTGGAACAGGCAGTTGTATGTAGGAGTCTGGAGTCCAAAGGAGAGGTCCAGGCAAGAGAGGAGCATATAGTGGATATTTAAGGCACGAGAGTGGATAAAGGCACCATCATGGGCTAGGAAAACAGGGAAGTGCCAAGGATTGGGCCTGAAGATACTGACTATAAAATGTTGGTCTGGAAAATGAGGAACCACCACCAAATGCGACTGAGAAGGAGCCATCACTGAGCTAGGAGAAGCATGAGAGGGTGGTGCCCTGGAAGCCCAGTGTTTCCAGGAGGGACTCCGGAATGATCGGGTGTGTCGAATGCTGCTCCAAGTCCAGGGAGTTGGGAACTGAGACCTAGCACAAGATTTAGTGGCCTGAAAGTCATTGAAGGTCCTGAAGAGAAGGGTTTTGTTAGGGTATAGGAGCAAAATCCTGAATGGAGTGGATTCAGGAGGAAACAAGAGGAGAAGATTGGAGACAGCAAGTACAGACAGTTCCTTTGAGGCCTTTTGCTGTCAAGTGAATGAGAGAAGGGAGGCGGTAGCTGGAGGAGGAACAGAAGAGAGAGGTTTTCCTTTAAATGAAAAGTGGGGCCTAGGCCTTCTTTGCAGGGTCATGGAAATATTACCGTGTATAAGGGACTTTATTGTTTCTACCGTTACTACACTATAAGGGGCACTACTGGACTCTTATTCTCTTTCTGGCCTGACCCTCCCCCCGGATTAAAGCTTAACTTCCTCTCTGTCATGTTTCTTTATGCAACTCTTCTTGAAAGCTCTGGTCTCTCCTCCTCTTGTCCCACTTTCCCCCTTGTCATCTGGTCTGCTTCTCCCATAATTTTCTAGAAGTGCACTCTGGCTCCACACCCTCTGCTCTGGCACATCCCGCTCTACAAAGGCTGCCTTTCCTTCACTCCTGATGCCCTGTGTTGACGAACCACATTTAATTCTTTTGAGAAAAAAATACTTTAGCCCATTCTTCTACAATTGGATTCCCAAGATGAAAATGATGAGGGCACCCCTAAATCCACAATCACTTTGTGAGGATGAAACATTTTGTCACAGAGGAAGGGATTTCAGGAAAATGCATCAGTTGAGGAAGAGATGATGAATTCTTAGCCACAGACAGGAAAGCACAAATTCAAGGTGAGTTCCCAGAAAGACCTGCAACATCTTGTCAATAGTCGTGTGACAATATGTATGTGTCAAAACTTTATATATAACCTTTGATTTAGAAATTCCACTTCTAGAATTTATTTTAGTAAAAAAGGAGGAATTTAATTACTAAGAGTATGTGAAAGGTTGTTCATCATAGAATTGTCCATAATTGCAAAATATAGAACAAGAGGGCTGCTGGATATACCATGGCACACTTATACCATGAGTACCACGGAATCATTACTATAATGATGCAGAGATGAATATGTATTGTCAAGAAAGGTGTTTATGATAAGTCCAGAACGTATCCAGCCACGCAATATGAAAAATAGAGACATTTACTAAAGAAGAATGTAAGAGACAAAGAAGCATTGTACATAGGACAATGAATGACACCTCAGTCCCCTTCAAAATAGGCACCTTGGGATGTCACACAGTTCTCCCAAACACCATTAGCTGCCTCGTCATATTTTCCTGAATCTCATTGATGGTCTCAAATCTCTTTCCTTTCAAAGGTGATTTTAGTTCTGGGAAAAGCCAGAAGTCACAGGGTGCCAAATATGGGCTATAGGAGGGCTCAGTCACCTGGATGATGTGATGTTTCACAGAAGAACTCTGCACAAGATGTGATGCATGGGTGGGCATGTTGTCATGATGATGCTGCCAATTACGAGTTGCCCATAGCTGTGACCTTCTGAATCATCCAAATGGTTTCCACGGGGATATGTTCAAGCTTAATGCAAAATCTGATACCAGTTCATTGCTCTACTCATGCAGTCATGGTGAATGTGGAAAGTCTCCCAGTATACATGCTCACTCAACAATGTCCACCACGCACACTGACTTGTACAGTGAAGTCGTCATTGTTTGTGCATGTGCATTCCAGTCCACTGTCCTTAGCTGCCAGTTTACATCAATGTCACACAAACTGTTCTCATTATGTTAACAATGGCTTGACTTTTTAGGGATAGACCTTCATATGTGTGTGTGTGTGTGTGTGCGTGTGTGTGTGTGTGTAAAATTCTTAAACAGGTTATGTCTCAATGGCAGTAAATTACGTGAGTTCTGTTTTACTTCAATAACTATGTCTTGTTTGATGTAAAAGGTAGAAAAAAGGCCCTGACCAGTGTGGCTCACTTTGTTGGATGTTGTCCCACAAAGCAAAAGGTCAAGCAAGGTTCGATTTCCAGTCAGGGCACATGCCTAGGCTGCCAGTTCAAGCCCTGGTAGGGTGCATACAAGAGGCAACCGATCAATGTTTCTCTCCTTCTTTTTCTCCCTCCTTTCTCCTCTCTCTAAAAATTAAATAAATAAAATTTTTACAAAGTAGGAAAAAGGCTCTGGCTGGTGTAGCTCAGTGGATTAAGTGTGGACCTGCAAACCAAAGGGTTGCCAGTTTGATTTCCAGTCAGGGCACATGCCTGGGTTGTGGGCCAGGCCCCCAGTAGTGGGGCTCATGAGAGGCAACCACACATTGATGTTTCTCTCCCTCTTTCTCCTTCCCATCCCCTCTCCCAAAGAAAAAATAGATAAATTTTTTTAAAAGTAGAAAAAAGGAGTAATAATTAAAGTTAGGAGGATAGATTGCCTAGGCAACAGATTATATAGAGAAGCTTGAGGAACATTAATATTAAAGGGGTGAAAAAGAGGATGAGAAGCTGGGAAAGAACTCAAAGAAGCAATGAGAAGAAAGGCAGCAATATCTCATGGAAGCCAAGAAAACAGAGAGAGCTCAGGCAGGACTTTGCCGGTGATACTCACTGCTGGGTGGTTATTCCCAATGGCTTTGGTTACCCCAAAGCATTCCCACCCTCTTCTGCCTTGCCCACCTCCCACCCTTGGGAACTTTCTTTACAGGTAGGAGTAACCATGTCATTGGCTCCAGCCATGAGGTGTAGGAAGATGTCTACTGGGGACTTTCAGAAAAGATTTTTCTTCCCTAATGAGGAGAGCATGCAAAGAAAAAAACTTCGGTCCTATGCTGATCCCACTTCCTGCCTTCAGAAGCAGTTGTATGTGGATATGATGCTTGGAGTTGTCAGGGTAGCAGCCAGCTTGTAATCAGGACAGAAAAGCCAGGGGAATCACAAATACTAACCCAGATGCCCATCTTCTTTTCTGTGAAATATGAGACATTTCTGTACCACATAAGCTGTCACTTGCTGGGCCAACTGCTCTTGCAGTTGAAGTTATTCTTCACTAATACAGGGAATATAGAGTGCAAAGTTCTTGGTGGACTTTGAGCTCTGCAGATCTATGACACTACATATGGGAGCCAGAGAGCAGGCATGGTGAGGAAGGACAGGCAGTGGGACTGGACCACAGTACTGAAAGGCTTCAGAGTGGTAAAGAATAGTTTGACATGGAATCGGCAGGAGTGTGTGAAGATTTCTTCTATGCGACTGCTGCTCTCTTGGCTCTGGCAGAAGACTGAGAAGAGATAAAGATCTTTTATTGAACTTTCAATGTTCAAACACATTGTAGATGCTCATCAAATGGTTATCACTATCATTATTCCATGAGGTCACTCTTGGAGATGTTATTGCCTTTGGGTAAACTAGATTTTCCAGGGGTATACTGGTCTGCAGACTTGTCCCAGCTCTCTGTCCCTTGGAGATAGTAGAGTGTGATCAAGGGGAATGATACTGGCTTTGGAGTCAGACTGCATCCACTTACTTGCTGTATGGCCTTGGGCTGAATTCCTGAGTCTCAGGTTGTTACCTGTAATTGGACACCTACCTCATAGGGTTGGTATGGGATAATGTACGGAAAGCCCTGGTATGTAGTAGGCACTGTAATAACTAAAGAGCTCTTTGTGGGCCTTGCAGGTTGCCTTCCAAACATCACTTTTTCCTTCTTCCTAATGGAGCTCCTCTTTGGTCCAGTCATCTCCTCCTCCTAGCTGAGGAAACTCAGGCTCAGAAAGCTTCCGTAGCATTTCTGAGGTCTCACATCCTAACACGTTGCAGAGGCAGCAAGTCTTCAAACCAGGTCTTCTGACTCCCAGCACATTGTTTTTTCCAATACCTCTCATTTTTGGAGGAATTAGCACATTTATCTGGCACAACAAGGTACCTGGCATTCAGAGGTTCTCAACTGTAGTTTCTCCTCAAGGGCAAGACACAGAAGTCACATGGCTTTTATGACCTAGCTTCAGAAGTGACATACCATCTCTTCTGTCATAATCTGTTAGTCATGCAGACCAACCCTGAAAGAATGCGGAAGGAGACCACACTAGGCTGTGAGTCCTGGGAGGTAAGGATCACTGAAGACTATTGGAAGCTGGCCACCACAAGCATCTTAACATTTTTATGAAAATAGTTTTGCCTTTACAAATCTTCTGAAAGACCTTAAGGACTCCAAGTGGTTCGTAGACCATTCTTTGAGATCCACTGCCCATGGTAATTTTAGATCACACCAATGTACATGATTTATGCTACTGTTCTGAAGGTGATTCTTAGATCCACCTCTCTTTTGCAGATTCATCTCATTTCATCAGATCTCACTTGAAAAACAAGTTTTCCAGAGAGACCCTTAGTCTACCCAGCATTTTGCTTCTGCTGCTGGCTGAGCAAGGGTGCTAGAAGAGTAAGAGTAGTTGCCTTCCAGGACAGACTTCACAAAAGTAAAGTGTCCCATGGTCATTCAAAATCTCACCAAAGCCTTTTGCATCTATGGGTTCATCTTAAATATTTTTTAATATTTTCAATCTGAACCACTGCCCTGGCTAATCCATTCAATAAATTACCTGTATCAAGTAGGAACTCCTTTCATTTATCCCAAAAGGCCCCAGCAAGTGTTCCCAAGGCAGGCTTGACCTCTACATGCTAAGACTTGGCAAATATACCCATGAACAACTTGTAGCTTTGCGACACTAATCTTTGTTCCTTTTCAGAAGAGTCCTAACACTTGTAGTGTGTGATACAGCTGTGCCACTTCCCCTTCTTGATGAACATCCTCCACCATCGTGTTCTCGAGACCTTGACTAGCAGAGCTTCAGCACACAGCCTACAGTATACAGCACACAGTATACACACTGGAGTGTATACTGGGACAGGGCAATAGTGTTCCATTTTCCCAAGTCTGTCCAGTTTGCGCAGTGGACCATTGAGTTATCTCTGTCTAGCTGCCTTCTTTCCTTCCTAGAGCAGTACGCCCCTCCCCTGGCATTTTCTCCTCCCCGGTTCCATGAGGTTCTCATGGGTCATAATTATATTCCACCCACTTTGGCCAAAATGATTAGTCCAAGAAAGGGCAAATAACCATGTTGGGCCTGCCAGGGTCTGGAATTGTCTTCAGGGAAACCAAACCAGGAGGCCCTTTTTCCTAGTCTGAAGTCAGAGAACTGACTGGAGCTGCCTGTCACCATGTTTTCTATTGCTACATTCAGTAGGTGAAAATGTAGCCAAACAAGACTAACAACACCAAGAATAAGACAAATACGACTCTGGCTGGGTAGCTCCATTGGTGAGAGCATTGTCCTGATACGCCAAGGTTGCAGGTTCGAACCAGTCAGGGCACATACAAGCATCAACCAATGGATGCATAAATAAGCAGAATGACAAATCATTTCTCTCTCTCCCTTTCTGTCTCTAAAATTAATAATTTTTTAAAAGAATAAGACAAATATCAACAGAAAGTTTGTCTCTTGACTCACTCCAGCCTGAGGCTAGTTCTACCAACCTTATTCCCAGTGATACGACTCAAGAATGGTCAGAAGTGTTAGGTTTCTACCAGTTTTCATTGAAAAAAGCCTTCATACAATTGACTCTTTGGACTCAAATTATATTGTGAGAGATCTGCATCCTGAAGGAGAACATGTTGAGAGAAAATAACAGAGGGCTGAGAATTCAGTGAAGAGAGAAAGAGGACTGAGAAGGGGCTGGCCAGAGAAAAGGCAGGCAAGCCAAGGAACATTTCACAGAAGCAGATGAGCTAGTTTTAATTGGGTGGTAGGGAAACAGACACTCCCATGGAGTTGGAGGGAAAATATTTTTTCTTTTTTTTTAGGGCAATTGGCAGTATCTCAAGATTTGAAATGTTCCTGCTCTTTGAGCCAATAATTGTACCCAATGCAGCATTGTTTGTTGTGGTAAAAAGCTGGCAATAATTTCAAACAGTTGCTTCATCAATAGGCAGTTGGTTAAGTAAATTATGGAAACATGTCCCAGTTCTATTGTTAAGGGGGGGAAGACTATGCAAAGCACTTGGTTATGGATGTGTGTATTTCCTATGTGCAGAGAAGAAAACTCAAAGGATCATACATCAGATAGCTGGCACTGGTGATCTCTGTATGGGCGACTGAAATTACGGAGAATTTTCACTTTCTAAATTTGTATTAGGCTGGAATAATGTGAGATTAACTTCTGTTCTATTTCTGCTGCCGTTAAGATAATGTTTCCCTTCTTTCACTATTGCATTCGGAGTTCTAGAATCTCTGACCACACGTGTTTGTTTATTCATTCATTCACTCATTTATTTGATCGGTAAAGGATTGAGTGACTGAGTACCAACCATATCAGACACTCTGATAGGTCTTGGGCATATAATAACAAAATAGAATTTTATATGGTTGTGAAAACCAGTGATGTGTTATGGAGACACACAGGAGAAGAGGAGAGGACTAGAATGCTGGGGTGGAGACAGTAGGGTCCCGTTACTTCCAAGGAGGTAGCATATATAAGACCCTAAAACTGAAGTGTATGTGAGGAGTCTGAGCTCATAGGACTGTGTGGCTAGAAAGAACAATGAGGAAGGAAGCCAAAGTAAGGGCCAGGGCCAGGGCCAGGCAGTGTACCTATGGACTTGATGCCATTGTACATCAAGTGAAAAAGGAAGCCACCAGAGGGTTTTGGACCAACTGTAAAATGAGCACTCTGGTTGCTATGTTAAGACTAAGTTGGAAGGGACACTGGTGAAAGCAGGGAGACCAGGTAGAAAATTATTGCAATGATCCAGGTGAGCAAAAATGGCTTGGATTATGGTAGTTGAGTGGTTGGGTTTCAATTGTTTTTTAAAATATGTATTTAAATTTTTTTAAAATTTATTGATGAGAGAGAAATCAATGTG
Organism: Glossophaga mutica; assembly: GCA_039655065.1. NCBI lineage: Eukaryota > Metazoa > Chordata > Mammalia > Chiroptera > Phyllostomidae > Glossophaga > Glossophaga mutica. Next base: position 151,246,614 of record CM077307.1, read on the forward strand.
AGAGAAATGTCCATTGGCTTCCTCCTGTAAGAGCCCAAGCAAGGGACAAAACAAACAACCTACGTGTGCACCCTAACTGGAATTGAACTGCAACTTTTCTGTTTACGGGAGAACCCTCCAACCCAATGAGGCACACTGACCAGGGTTCAGATTTGTTTTGAAGGTACAGCTAACGGATCTGTTGGACGAGGAGAGCATGAAAAAAAGTAGTGCTTGTGACTCAGGGCCCCATATGGGGGCTGTCACACTTCTGGAAAACAACCCTTCCCCCAGGATTGTTTGAAGCCTAAGCCCACTGAAGGGGATTTCACTGAGTTACCCCAAACAGGTATCAGTGCAAACTGCTGCTGAGTTGAAGGAGGCAGAGAAAGAACCAGGGGACAGAGGGTGAGGTTTGGGGTTTTGTTACGGGACAGACCCATTCCCTGTGTGCAGTGGGCCCGGGGGTTATCCTGACCATGGGGTGCCAGGGGAGGCTGGATGCGCAGTGCCACAGCCCTGGCACACTTGGGCTGGGAGGGGAAAAACGCAGACTGCATTTCTGTCCACCAGAGCAGGAGAAGGCTCATAGTCAGGTATAATTTGATGTAGAAAAACCAAGTGTGGTGTCATTTCCTGTACTCTTGTGGTGTGGAACAAATTCTACATATTTTTTTTATGTATATGTATAATGTGGTGTGTAGCCATTATACATATTTTATAATGTTGTGTTTTTGCCTTTAAAGACATATGCAATACTTTTGTAATCACAACAAATAAACACATATAGAAAGAATGGTGAAATGGTGAACAATCATTCAAAGAGGGGCATGGAGTTAGCTTATTGTGAAAAGATAAGGTAATAAGTGGAGTCTTCAAGGAGTAAGGTGGAAGCCACGTGGCAAGAAGAAAAAGGAGAGTATGAGAAATTGAAGCAGTGACTAATTAAAGTCTCCTTTGGGAAGCTTGGCAAAGGAAGGAGATAATGAACGGTAAGAACAAACAGATGCCACGTGATTCTGAATAAAGTTTATTAAATAATATGTACAGCAAATGTAGTAATTCAACACCTCTATTTATCAAATCAATCCACTGCAATAAAGAAAAGTAAATGAACAGAAAAACCTGTGTCTGCATGGTACATGCTCCTGGTGTGTAATTTAGATGGCAAAACTTTAAATTAATTGGTTATATATAATGTCAGGTATTTTTCTTTCAGAATATAATCTTTTTTGTAGTAACCTATTCTAGCAATAGGACTTAATACTACTTCAGATAAATAGAACTGCCAAAAAACCCACAAACCAAGAACCCCCAAAACAAAAAAACCAAACCAAAAAAAGAAGAAAGAAAAAGAAAAAAAAGAAACTGTAACTGAGATTGCAGTTACCTTCTCTTCCAGAAATAATGATTATTTACTTAAAATTTTAACACTTTACAATGGCTATATTTGTGCTAAAAATCTGCCAGTGAGTTATTTGTAATTCCTTCATTTAAATAAAAATGCAAAAAACTCCATGACTTCCTTATTTTACCCCCTTCAGTTCAAATTTTTAAAATTATTTTTCTATACAAAGTAGGTACATGGGCTATACAAAGTTAAATATACATATTTACAGTCCCACCTAAGCATATGATTTTCTTCTTTCACTGATCCCAGAGAGACTGCAAAAGAGAAGTAGTTTGGGGCTTGCCTTTACCCAGAAGCATGGCTAATATAGCAAAACTGTTTGCAAGGCATGCCGCCAGTTAGTTGCACTTGCTATTAATAAACCTGTATAAACATCTCAGCATAAAAATAGGTATTTTATATTACTAAATGTCTGAAGACAAAAGAGCCATTGGAAACCTCTGTTCCTTGTTTTGTCACACATAGGAAGCTGAAGTTTGATGCAAATTTTAACATATGATTTTATTAAAGACGGGCAAATTAGTGAGGCATATCTGAGTTTCTGGAGATATACAAATGCGTGAGGCTGGCATCATATGCAAATGTGGCTTTACAAATTGGTTTTATTTTCTAGCTGTATTTAAAGAGGTGTTCAAAATTACCTATTTAATCAGGAAGCACCCCTAAAAACTTAGATAAAATCATGATATTAATGGTTTGCATCTAAGAAAGACCAGGAAACACATCAGCCAATACAAGAATTACATTTCAAAATGGGTAAAATGCTGCTGCGCAAATGCACGTGCATACACACTTGTACTGTATTCCCTCTGAGTCCAAAACACCGTGTCCTGGGAAGGTGGAGTGGACCTTCCAAAGCAATGAGTCTTATTTAAGGAATTTCTGTCTAGGAAGTTCCTCCACCTCACCTGCACCCCCACCTCACCTCCACCATTAGTTCCACAATCTTTTCCTTTGGGATTAAGGTTCTGCTCCAGTTACTGGGAATTGGTAATATATTCCTCGTATCAGCCATTTACACTTTAGTGTGACGAAGTCAGAGAGCAAGATTTACAAAGAGGACAGGGAGAGAAGTGAGGGTACTGTGGCTGTCTGATGGGGATAGGCAGCTGATGGGATCCTAAGATGAGTAATGGAGACAGAAGCTGAGGCAGGGACACTGAAGACAAACTTTGCCTAGTTATAAAGACCCCAGACTTTAGGACAATAGTCCAACAGCAATTCTGAGCTATATACCAAGAGCCAGAATCCCTGTACACACTCTAGCACTTGGAATTGCTATTCCTATTCGTGACTGAGGATGTGTTTGTGGGGAGAGTGAGAGTGTGAAGAGTCTGGAAACAGTTCCAAGTATTTTCAGTCATAAAGTGCCCTTGGGCAAAGGTCCTTTCAGCATCCTAGTTATTCAACAGTGAGATAATGGAGACAGAAATGTGACAATGCTTTCTAGGATCCCTCCAGGGAAAGTTTACCTCTTCCTCTCTCCCATCCTTCTCAGCACATATCACAATCTCTCTTGGTTATTTTTTTGTGTGTCTGTCTCCCCAGCCACCTCTGAGTTTCCAGCAGGCAGGGAATGGGCCATTTCTATCTTTCATTCTCCAAGGGGTCTAACAGAGAGGCTAAACATCCTTGAACTGGGTAGAGTTGTGACTGAACATGCCAGGTGTCACAGGGGCCCCTGCTTGGATCTGACCTCCTGGGGGGACAGAATTGCTTCCTCACACCTGGGGCCACTGCATCTGCACCTCTGCTCTGAAGAGAAGACTCTCCAGGGTGCAGCAGGATTCATAACTCTGGGTGACTACATTTTGAGTGGCCCTTGAACTTCTATGGGAGTAAAAATGGAGACATGGTGAGTCTCTTCTCGGCTTGGGGCACACCTTACTCATCAGCAGCCCCAGCATCCAGCATGCATCAGTGTGTGTTAAACGAGTCACTGAACACTGCCATCCTTGGTTGTCTGAGAACAGGCCTATCAACCTCAAACTGCCTGGCCAAAAACAATATAAAAAAGGTTAGCAGTGGCACTGATAAATGAAACTGTTGCCCTAAAAGTGACTGTTTGTGAATGCCAGTGCTATGGGAAAGGAGCACACTGCCTGCGACCTCAAAAGCTAATGGCTTCTTGACAGAAGTCACTCAGACATAGACATTTAACTATCTGCCTGGCCACCGGCTCCCACAGGCAAACCTTGTGTGCTTTTCTGTCTGAACACCAGGGGTGTCAGTAGCAATGCCACAGTAGCAAGGCCGGACACACCGGGTGCCTAAGTTTTGCCTCCACTGCTCCAGAAACTGCAGCAGGTCCAGTGAGGGCCTCAGTCTTTGGGAGTTTGGGGGCCTCGGCAGCCCAGGCAGATCTCCAGCAGTGTTGGGGGACCAGGAGGCTCTGAGTGGCAAGGAGTGGGACTGGGGTCTGTGTGTGGAGCCTTTGGAGAAGGGCTGGGAAACTGCCTGGCACTCTGAGGGCTGATTCAGGCTAAGCGCCGAGACCCCTTAGAGATGGGGTGGTCAAAGGTGCAGCAGCCACAGGCATTTCTGGCCTAACCGCTCCCGGACTGGGCTACAGGTCAGATTACCTAAGACGGGGAGAGGAGGGGAGGGTTGGAGTGGCTCCCAGAGCAGCTAAGTAAATACAGATTTGCCTCATTCCTTTCTGCTCAGCGCATGGTTCAGGCCTGTCTGATACACAGTACGCTTAGACAGGCTCCAGTTTTAAACACAACACACTTCTCTGTCCCTCTCTTTTGCTTCTTACTTTATCCACTGTATTACTTTTCCTACTGACTCAACTTTTAAATAAAGAGACTGGTTCATGAATTATACTTCATCCTCCAATTAAAATCATCTCTGTGGTTTTCAGTCTTCTTATAGATACAAAGGCTTTACATAGTTGCCTGGAAAAGTACCAAACTGTCTTGTCCTTCTTGAAGTACCTATAAAAAAAACACACATATGCACAATGAGAAGACTAGCCCACGTGAGTTCAAGGACAGCCCCTGATAACACTCCTGCAGCTTGTAGTATAGCGTATGGTTTTCCAAAGCACTTTCTCTTATCTCATTTAGGTTGCAAAATAATGCTGGGTGGTAAGCAAGGCGGGCATTTTTAATACTCCCTTTTTTTTTTAAATGAGCTTTTTTTTCAGAGCGCATAAGTGACATTGCTGAAGTCCCATAGTTCAGTAAGCATCGTAGGCAGACTTTGGTCCCAGGTCTCCTGACTCCCAGCCCACTGCTCTTTCTAATACGTCTCCATTTCGGAAGAATGCTCACATTCATCTTCTAACCTCTAGGATTTCTAAAAGTCCACTGGATATGACCACACATCAAAAGGAAATTCCTCTCATAAGCCTGCCTAAGTCCTAAATTGACTCCCTGTTTTTGCTACCAACTTTATTTGGGTTTCCGTTGAGCCAGGACCATAAAGCTACTTGGGAACAAAGCCCTTCCTGGGCTGCTCCAGATCCAGAACTGCTGGATTCCTAATCTAGTTCCTGCCCTCGGGGGTCTCTCCGGAGAGCTGGCGCTGTGCGCGTGTGCAGGTGTGCATTACGTTGTGCTATCATTACCCTCTCATTAACAGATATCACAACTTGATCACTGCTTCCTTTTCCCACCTGGCTTGGATAGAACTTCAGAAACCTGTTGAACACATTTCAAGCAGCCACTACCAGTGGGTTGGAGCTGTTGCCTGAAGTGAAAGAAGACATCTAAAGACCTCTAAAACAACTATTTGAACCCCTTGGGGGGTGGGGATGGTCAAGGAGGACGCAGGGAGCTGAGATAGGAAGTCCCAGAGATGTGCTCAGATAGCTGGTTAGCACCGTTTCTCATGGGCGAGAAGGAACACTGCTGGGTTACTTTATTCTTAGTCTGAATATTAGGTTACTTTTTGAAGTGTTTGAAGAATTGAGGAATCTGAAATATTTCCTTTACCAAGCTGCCGGGATGCCCCATTAGAGTGCCCCTCACCCACCCCAAGTTCTTGTAAAAAATGTAAATGTTTGTGGAAGAGGTTAATAGCTAATATATACAAGAGCTGTACTCTAGTATCCTAGCCTCCCGTGTCTACATGTTCACAGCACTTGAAAAATGGCCTTTCTGAGCTGAGCTACACTGTAACTGTCAATATTTATCACAATTCTAAGACTTAGTACGAGAAAAAGAATGTAAAATACCTCAACTTTTAAATACTGATTACATGTTCAAATGATACGATTTTGAATGCATTGAGTTTAAGAAAACATATGAAAATTAATTTCACTGGTTTCATTTTACTTTTTTCAACATGGCTTCCAGGAAACTTTAAATTTCTTACATGGCTTATATTACGTTTCTGTTGGACTGCATTGCACTAGATCAGGGATTTTCAACCTTTTTCCTCTCATGGCACACACAAACTAATTACTAAAATTCTGTGGCACACCAAAAAATAGATTTTTTGCCAACCTGACAAAAAATAGGTATAATTTTGATTTATTCACACTGGACCACTCTTGTGTTGGCTACTGTCATTTTTTAATTTCACAGTGTAAGGGAAGAGAGGTCACTGCCCCACTTTTAAATAGTCAGATATTGCATGTTTTAGAAATTCCTGTGGCACACCAGTTGAAAACACACTGCAGTATATACTACTGTTGACTGCTCAGATCTGGTTTCCTTCTGCACACAACAACCTAAGGTAGTGAGTGCTGTGGGCTTCTGGGGGCCTTGGGAGGATGGGGCAGCCTTCCAAGAGGCTGGTGAGGCCAAAGCAGATCTTTCTGGCTTCCCACACATGCCGAGACATTGCTGTTCGTATTACCTCAGCCCTGACATTACTTTGCCTTTAGCAAAGCTTTTCCAGCAAGATCAGAAAAGAGCTAGTCTTTGGAAAGAAGATTAAGGTAAAGCCATTTGTAAAGGGGGAAATTGAGGCAAAAGGTGAGTCAGTCGCTCCCAGCATCATATTCATATCTGAGCAGAAAGAACAGAGGCTTGTGGAGAGATGAGCCTTGGTTCAAATACTGGCCCCACTATTTGCTACATGAGTGACCTTGGGCTAATTAGTTAATCTCTTTGGGCCTCAGTTTTTGAATCTGTGAAATGAGGATAATTCTTGGCTTACAGGCTGTTTGTTGAATGAATGTCAATAAGAAAGTTTATCAAGCAAGCATCTGCTTTATAACAGAATCTCAATAATGTTGATCTTTCCCTCCCCTGTTTTCAAAAGGTGAATCCTCTGTTTTAATTAAGAAGATTGCTTTGATTAAAGTTATTAGAAGGCTGGAGTAAATAGGATCTTTAGAATGTCTAACATATGCTTGAGTTTCATGGTACAGACCGAGGTTTGGTCAAGTTTTCCTGTGTTGTTTCATAAATGAGATAAAAAATAAACAAAATTTCCAAATGTAGAACAAATACATGCCCATTAGAAATGCAAACATAATCAATGAATTTGACAGCTGCCCTTCCATGCACTGGATATCGGCACATTTGGTCTTCAGGTCCAACATTACTGCCATCCACACCATCTTGAGCACACACATGAGCTGGGTGGCCCAGCCTTCCTAACGGTGGGACGGGAACTGAGAAGCTCTTCTTTCCATGCAGAGAATATTGCGTTCTGCACAGTTCATCACTCCTAGTCATTCCTTTGCAACACAGCTGGTAAGAAAAGCATGATGAGATCACTCACCAACAAACCACCCGTCGTCACATTTTTCCATGACATCAACAATATCTCCATCTCGGAGTTCCAACTCATCATCATTCTGTGGTATATAGCTATATAATGCTTGGTAGCTAAATCTATAAATGAGAAAAATGAATAGTAAGGAGCTAGTAGGGTTAAATAAGGAATTTTAAAAGCCATGTCAGGTAGGTAGTGTTTCTTACTCATCAGCAGAGATAAAAATATTATATTGGCTCTCTCTCCAATGACTTAGCATTGGGAGAGATCCATTCAACATATCATAATAAATTGAGAAGGACAGGGATGGAAAACTGCTGACAAGCAAGTCATGATCAGTCCTTTTACTTAGTTTCAATTGGTTACCATAACCAAGGACTTTGTCTAGATGCCTGCCCCCTTTAAAGTTAACCAAGGCTTATTCTTAACATAGGATAATCTGTATAGATTGTCAAGAACAATCACAGGTTACTTAGATCCAGAGAAAGACATTATATTCTGGTCATTTATACTGGAGAGCCCAAGACAATTGTCATATATCATAAAATTGTCATATTTATATGGAAACGTATTCCAATTGCCTCACTGTTCAGCAAAACTACCTTGAGTTTCTTAATATACCAACATGCATTTCATTCATTGCTATTAAGTATGAGCATCATTTTCCTGAAACTCTTGGAAGCTTTTTTTCTATCCCGTGGATTTGGGAGTTAAGATTTTTATTTACTTGGTAGTTGGCCTAAGGCAACTTGGTGCGTGCTGTTCTGCTTGTTCTAACAACAGCCACTGGAGAAAGATGGACTACATGTGGTGAATGTGGTATCTGCTTTGGCAACAGGAAAAGCTTTGTTTCCACTTACTCCTTTCACAAATACTTCGGAAGCATCCACTATGCACCAGTTCACAATTCTGTTTACTCACTATTTTGAAACACAACAGTAGCAGGCAAAACTTTGCAAAATGAGCCAAACATCTACCATTTCTGCAGATGCAAGTGATTTCCAGTGTGGGCAAGACAGATTAGATACAAGTAAGTGGAGTCAGTTCCCAGAAACAAGGGGTTCATTCTCCTCTGTTAAAACCAAAGGGACAATTTAATTTTATATATTTGTCCAAATGCGCTGATATTTTGGTAGATGGATCTGTCTGCCAGAGGAAGGTCTCTAAAGAGGAATGAAGAGAGGCAGATAGATTTCCAGTTGGTAAATGAACACATTTTGATGTTTCTGTGTTTGCCTGCTGTCTCCCCACCCAACCTGGACTCCTTGGAATGCCTTATCCCCCTCACTTGCACTGGGCTGCTTTGCTAGGCTCAGCTCTGGAAAGTAACTCCTGATTTCTGCTCCTGTGTTCTCACTCCCAGACTATGGAGCCTGGCTGGAGAAAAGTCCCGTCACCTGCTGCTTGGGTTGCCCAGTCAGCTCTAATTTTGAATGGGCTGCATGCTGCTGAGGACCCTGTTCCATTGAGTCTGCCCACTGTCAGCAGAGTCCTGCCACTTCTGCTGCAGAGGGCTCTTCACTCTCCCCCATTTCCTGAGAGGCAGCTTGCTGTGGGCATCACTTTAACTTTCCTCCCCTTCAGGTTTAAGTCTCTATACCTCTTCCCTGCTGCCTCCGTTCCCATGTGTGAGGAAAGGTCCCTTCTGGCTATGTTGAATTCCCTTCCCTAGGCCATTTCCTTAACTTTGGTCTTCTCTCACATCTTTGGACCCTGTCAACTCCTTCTCTTCTGGTACAAAAGTACTGAAGTCTCTGTACCCTAAAAATACCTCCTCTGTGTCTGCCACTCCCTCAATCTATAGCCCTTTCACTCACCACCAAACTGACTCATCCATCCTCTCTAACACTGCTGTCTCCAAGGTCACCAATGATTTTTCCAGTTGCCAAACAGAACACCTGGAGGACATTTCTCACTTCCTACCCTCCTTGGCCTCTCTAAACTAGGAGGCACTGAACACGGTGACTGAACATACTTGCGTTGTTATGCACAAGTGATTGCTCCTAGACCCTCTCCAAAGTCTCTTGCTGCTCCTTCTCAGTCTCCTTTGTTGCCACCTCTGTTGCCTTAAAAACTGGTTCTCCAAGGATCTACCCTCGTTTCCTTTCAAACTTTACCTTGGATCTCCTTGGGTAATCCCATGTGTCCATGGTTATAAAGTACCCACTCTGTCCTAGCTAAGGCCCTCATCACTTCTTGGCTGGATTCTAATATCTACCAACCAATGTCTTTGCCCCTCATCTCTGATATCCACCTTCTACTCCATTACCAGAGTTATCTCCCCAAAACAAAACATAATCAACATGCTCCTCATTTCAAAACCCTCTAGTGGCTCCTGAGTGCTTGCAGAATAAATTCCACACTTATTTCAGTAGCATGATGGATTCTACAATCTGGTCCCAACCTACTTTTTGAATGTTGTCTCTGTCTTCTCCATGAACTGTATCCCATGGCCACATGGGCATTTTTGAAGTTGTCCTGACAATCCACCTTTGCACATGTGGTTTCCTCATCTAGAAAGATCCCTATTCTAGCTCTCAAATCCAATTTGTCTTTCAGTGCTTATTCCAAACCTCCTTCCTCTATGAATGGAGTTAACGCCTTTGTGCTTAAAACACAGGAGACTGCCAATATTTTTAATTTTTGTATTGTTAATGGTTTATTTTATTCGAGAGAAGGGGGATGGGGAGAGATAAAAAAACATCAATGCTAGAGAGAAACACGATCAGCTGCCTCCTGTATGCACCCCAACTGCAGATCAGGCCTGCAACCTGGGCATGTACCCTGGGCATGTACCCTGACCGGGAATCGAACCAGCGACCTTCTGGTTACGGGAAGATGCTCCAAACAACTGAGCCACACCAGTCAGGGCAATATTTTATTTTCTAATGAATGGATAAACTCTATTCATTCAGCTCTAGTCAGAACTAACCATTCCTTCCTCTACATTCCCACACTAGGAGTGAAACCAGTCAGCACAGCTCCCATTTGACCTTGGGTAACAGTTTGCTCTTTACCCATCTCTTTCTCCCAGTAGGCCATGACCTCCTTCATTTACCAGCCACCTGTCCTCACACTGGCTGATGGAAAACATGGTATTCTCAGAGAAGCTGGGAGTGATTCATTCCTTCCCCCACACAGTCAGTCGATGGCCCACTTTCTAAGCCCAACTGTCTACTAAAACATGAGAATTGAAGTTTGCCGAGTATACTTACAAATCTTGTGAGGCTTGACTCCTGTCTGGAGTGACTCTTCGCTGCTGGGCTTGAGGTTGCTGAGAAATGATGAAAGATGATTTATTGTCAGAAGGGGATACCTTGTGATGAAAGTCAAGGGGATGAGAAACAGTGCTGCAGTAATGAACAGACTTTTCGGCAATGTTTATGATCTCATTGCAAACCGCTTCCTGTGAGGTGGCCCCGAGATATCCAGAAACCCCCATAAAACAGTCAACGTGGGGACAAAAAAAGAAAGAGAGGAAGAGATGGAACATTCCAGACGAAGCACATAAGTCCAGGGAAACAACAGAGTTGAAGATCCAGGTTAAAAAAATAGATATTCCAGTAGTGGAGTGCAGGAGGGATCCAGGCGTAAGCATGGAAAAACAGGTAAGATACAGAATTTGGAATTTAGTATGAATATTAAAAAAAAAAAGGTAGTAGCATAAAAGGTTGTAATTAGTGAGTAACTGTTATAAACAGAATAATTTCAGGATAGAAATGCAAGTATGTATCCCCGATCATGCACTAAGAACATTCATTTAATCCCAGGTGTAGGCAGAGTAGAATTATCATCTCTAAATTCCTCTGCTTTTTTGAGAGGGAAAGGGGTGGCCTACCATCTCTCTCTACTGCAATAGCCACAGAATTCTTATAAATCATGGCTTGGTGAGTTAACCAAGCATTACTTCAGTCAAGACTCTAGAAGTCAGTAAGGATTCTCTTTAGAAAAGCTACAGTCTTATTCAACAGGCATCTTACCACATAGCTCTTTTCAGATTCTGTGAGATCAGGTCCTGCTCTCAATGAATGATGAGAAGGCTGTGATCACCAAGCAAATTATAAGGGAGACATTTTAGCAGATGTCACATTGGAAAGAAATCAAAATAAAAGCATGAGCAAATACATGTACCACACCATCATACTCGATGACACTGGATACTCGAGGCCTACGCCACCGAGTTTCCACGACAACACGGTGGGTGCACAGGAGAAAATGCAATGTACAGAGTTAGAAGCGAGCATCCAGGCAATGAAATGGGATGTTGGAAACATGGCTGTGGTGAGGTGCGAATGAACAACACGGGGTCCCCGGACTGGCAGGAAAGAGGCTCGGAAGGGCTATGTTAAGGAACAGCTGTGTCCCTCTGCAGCCATAGGCATTGGTCCCCTCAGTCTCAGCTGGGAAGCATCTATGGATGGGCTGCTGGACCAAGAGCCAATTTCAATGATCTGGTTGACGAGGAGCCTCCTCTGGCTAAGCAGGCTCATAGAACTGTCAGGTATGCCATATTTCAGTACTCATAAAAACTGAAAAGGAGAGTAGTGCTTTTGAAAAGCTCCTTGGTAATATTTAAAATATCGAAAATACTGTCCTCTGGGAAATCTGCACATGACACACACCAGCTAGGTACGAGAGGAGTTCAGAAAGCTCACGGAGCCAAGCTTGCTTCCAGAAACGAGTGTCCTGATGCAGTTGCGGAAACGAAACCATCACTCATCACCCACCAGCTCAGGTACCACACTCTGACAGGGAAGTACAGGTGCGATCATGGCCCACCACCCATCTTTTAAGGGGGTCTCCCACAGCAGAAGCCAGGCCTTCATTGAAAGAGTGTTTGAAACCATTTCCCTCAAAACAGATTCAATTCCAAGCTCTAGGAAGTCTCCCTAAGTAAACATTGGAAGAGTCATCCCTGGAGAAATCCTCCAGGCAGCCCACAATCATAGCAATGAGCCTCAGGGACTCCACGCCCTTCTGGAAGGGTGCTCAGAGGTCTTTTGTGTGTAACTCACTTCTTTCACAAAAATGCCCAGAGAGGGTGACAGCCTCCCCTGATGTCACACAGTTAAGGTAGGGGTACATGTGTTTCCTGGATTCCTTTACTGTCTCATTGAAAGTTCCCCTTCCTCCTCGGACCATTCCCCACATTATCAAGTGTGCTCATGGATATTATCTCCACTAAGTTCCACAAAAATGCTGGAGACAGGCAGGACAGGGTCTATCAATCCTGTTTTGTTTCAGAACCCAGGAAGCCGATGCTCAGAAGGGTTTCGTGTATTCCCCAGTGTCACACAGCTGGGAGAGGCAAGGCTGCTATACATCACCACACCACCCCTGCCTGGTTGTCACCACTATAAATGGCCTCGTCTTTCAGCACGCATGCCCTGCAGGTCCCGTGTCCACCCCAGATACCACTTCTACTCTCTAGTCCTTTTGGGAAACCTCTTGAAGTTCTCCAAACCCCTTCCAAACTTTTGTCACTTAAACCAGCCCCCCGGAGTCTGACAGGAGTGAAGGAAAAGAAGGAACTGGAAGAAGCCATTTCAAGCTCCTTTTGCCATGTCTCAGGACCTGCAGGCCTTTGGCAGGTGACCAGGAGCCGACCTTGCATGGCACCATTCACCCCTGTCGGTCCACAGAAGATCAGGCTTCTGAGTAACAAAGGAAAGTAATGACATTCCCAAGCACCTAGAATGAAATTTATTCTGGGCACCCTGAGTGGGTGATAGCTCCAGGCAGATTAAAAAAAAAATCTTTTATTGTATCTTTTCCATTACCATTTAATCCCCTTATACTCCTCCCTACTGCAATCACCACACCGTTGTCCATGTCCATGAGTACTTTTTCCTTTCTGCTCAATCCTTCCAACTCCTTACTACCACCCCCGCAATACTCTCCATCTTCATGAGTCTGTCTCTATTTTGATTGTTAGTTCAGTTTGTTCATTAGATTCCACATATGAGTGAAATCATATGTTATTTGTTCTCTGGCTTATTTCACTTAGCATAATGTTTTCCAGGTCCATCCATGTTGTCGCAAAGGGTAGCGTTTTCTTCTTTTTTTACGGCTGACTAGTATTCCATTTTGTGAACATCTCATAGTTGTTTTACCTATTCATCTATTGCTGGACACTTGGGCTGCTTCCATATCTTGGTGATTGTACATAATGCTGCATCCAGGAAGATTTTGACTTGAGAGAAGGTGATAGGGAAACTCAAGAGTTAAAGATTTTAGCTTCAGTCATAGTTGATAGCTTAAGTGATTAACGCAGGTGGAAAGCAGGAACTGGAATGACCTATTAAACTCCAGGACAAGCAATTCAACCTTTGTGCCCCAGGGGGTCTGCAAATGATGGAGATGGTATCTGAGCCATTGAGTTGTTGATCAGTAGATAAAGAAATACTAGCAAAATTGCCAGGGACTGCAACTCTTACCTGATTAAACTTTTTCTAAACCCCTTACCTTCCCTTTCCTTAGCTCTATTAAAGAGGTTGGCTTGAAATGTTAAGATTTTTTTTCATTCTTTTTTTATTGTTGTTCAAGTACAGTTGTCTCCATTTCCCACCGACCAGATGGTTTTTGAGGGACTGTAACCTGCCGTCTTAGATCACCAGCATCTGAATAAAGTATCATAAAGATTCGGTCCTTGTCTCTACTTAGTGGTTCTGACAGTGACATGCAGCAGGAACACTGACTTTTTTGGTTTCATTTTCTGGTGACTCTTGTGGGACACTTTCAGGACTCTCTGGTAAGTCTGGATATTTGTGTGGGGAGTCATGTTGGCTGCCTGGACTGGGGGGGCCTTGGGGTGCAGACTTAGAGACTCCCTAGCAGCTGCCAAAGTGATTTCACATGGAGACTCTCCTCTGATTCTCAGCACTCTCTATCACCTTCATTTTCTATCAAATCTAGGTTATGACTCAGAACAGTCCTCAGGAATGGAGGACTGAGGACTGAGAACAGTCCTCAGGAATTAAGGACAAAGCCTTCTGCTTTGTGTGACATTACAGAACTCTGTCTGGAAGAACTGTAGTCCCAGGTTACAACTTAGAATGGTTATCAGGAATTAAGGCACATTCTGGTTTGTGTGATATTACAGCACTCTCTCTGGTACTATGGTGTGGTGGGGCAGGCCTCCATTCTGGAAACAGCCTTCTGGGGCAAATTCTGGCTGGTTGGTCAATCTGTGTTTGTGAACCTGAGAAAATGGTGTTTTATCCTAATACTGCTTGGCTTATGTATAATCTTGACTCAGAAGAATGCTGGCTGCCAAAAGGATCTTTAAACTACTGTACTATACTGCAATTAGAGTTGTTTTGTCAAAGATCAGGGAAGTGGGAAAATGGTTCGCAGAAAAGGGAATTTGCCTGTGGCAGACAGCAGAAGCTCAGAAGAGAGGGACTGGGAAGATCAGAATGACTGCTGTGAGCATGATCAGGGTTCCCAGACCTCCTGCAGCCCTGAAGGATCCTCCTCCTTCCTCATCTGAGGGAGCTGAAGGAAGAGAGCAGACTTCTCCAGTTTCAAAGGGAAACTTTCTAAAAGTTACGAGCTGTCCAGACATAGAAGGGGTCCCAGCAGCTGTTCCAGCTGAGGCTGTGCTGACTACTACTAGTTGGGATATTGCAGCGTAGTGCTTCTCAAACTCTAATGTGTGCTGGTATCCCCAGGGATCCTGTTTGAATGCAGGATCCTGTGGGACACATCTGGGGTGTGTCCTGAGACTGCACATTTCTATCTGGTGAAGTTCATGCTGCTGGCCTGCAGAACGACTTTGGGGAGCAAGACTGCAGAGGACCTCAATTATCTGACACTGAGATTCTTTGTGGCAAGACTGATAGGAGTCACACCTCATGAAATACAAGTTCTTGTACAAATAAAAATATTTCCAAACTCCAGCTGGTGGCCTAATGACCTCAGGTCAAATGCAGAACAAGGAGAGAATGTGGACAATCTCTTAACATAATCCTCACAGTTTACAGAAGCCCCCCAGCATCTTTCAATTAACTTAATCCCACAGTGGTGACTGGAACTGATCAACTAGTAACTACTTGGCATGTAAGAGATTTGGTGATCAGATACAGAAAGGACTGACGTTTTACTATTCCTTTCGTTTATCAAGCACTTTTTTAAAAAGTAGCTTTTTTTTGAGATTCTAACACAGTACTTCATTTTTTAAATTTTATTTTAATTGTTGTTCTTGTACAGTTTTCTGTCTTTTACTCCCATCCCAGCCCACTATCCCAGCCCTCCTCACCTCCCTCCCATTTCCACCCCCCCTACTTTTTATCCATGTGTCTTTTATACTTGTTCCTGTAAATCCTTCCCCCTTTTTCAAAGCATACATAGGTCCATTTCTTCATCTGACTCTTGTACTAACCCACTGGCTTGGGGAAGGCAGAGAATAAAATTTTAAAGCTGAGGGGAGTCTGAAAACTAGCATGAGGTGACAAAGCCACCGAGTGCAGAGCCTCTCAAGTGTCTGATCACCATATACCACCTTCCTCTCGAGTCAAGACGAGATAGCTGGTACCACCAAATAATTAACGCCCAGTTTCTGCCTCTTCTGAGGACAGGCAGTGAAACTTCTTTTCGTTATGTGAAAGGTGCAGTGGGCATTCATAGATATCATCCAATCATTAACTCGTCCCCAGTACTGGAAGGAATACTGGTAGCTCTGCTTTCCTGGGTCTCAGGTCCTACCCAAACCAGAGAGTAATCATCATCATAACCTTCACATCTGGACAAACTTATCCCTGAGAGCTAGAGACAACTTGCTTGGTTCCTTACTTAATGAAGGAAGAAGACAAGATAAACATTTATCCTATTAGTGCGAGGGAAGGCAAGATAAACACTTATCCTATTAGCTAAGATTCAGTTCTTCCTCTTTGAAATGCCTTCCTTAGACTTATATCAAACATCTCATATAACTGAAATATAAACAAGTTTTTTTAGGGGGTGTGTAGCATGGGGTGAGCCCTTAATGGAGATGGAAACCATTAACATCCACCACTGGGATTTACCCTTTGCTCGGAAGGCTGCTGATCCTCACATTTTTTCCCTCCAGGCCTAAGTTTTATTTTCGTTCCCTGCCCCCACTTATCGTGTACAGCTTTATATATCTCTTCCTCCAAACCTATACCATCCAATACAGTTGCCAGCAGCCATGTGTATCTCCCAAACACTTCAGACGTGGCTAGGATGAAATGTGCTGTAAGTGTAAAAATTTATACTGTATTTAAAAAAATCTAGTACAAAATAAAGACTGTAAGATCTTAGTAACTCTTATATTGATTATATGTTACAATGATATGACTCTGATGTATTGGGTTAAATAAAATACATTAAAATTAATTTCACCTGTTCCATTTTACGATCAGAAATTTTTAAATTACATAATGTAGTTCATATTATGTTCCTACTCAACAGCATTGCTCTGATCCCTGGTCCTCATTGTCTGCCCTTATTTAGCTTAAACGTTGATACAAATTCCCACCAGGACCTCATCCGGGGTTAAGAATAAGGTGGGTATTATCTCATGCTAAGTACACTTTGGACTCTTGGGGATGCAATGCAGTTTTTCAAATATTTAGAAAAATAGCAATTGGCTCAAAACACACACACACACCATTCCCCTCCCCTCTCCCATCAGCAGTAAACAGGTGATAGTGGCTGACCCAGAAACTGCTTTTCTTCCATATTTGCAGACATCCACGCAAGCGGCCTTTCTTGGCCTGGAGTGCTTGTTTCATTCTTCCCGAGTGAGCAAGCTTGCATGTGTCCTTGCTCTGTTGTCCTGCTGCCCTTCTATCCTCAGTTCACAGAAGTCCCTTAGAAATCTGACCCCAGCCTCCCTGGGGCTGTTAATCCCTTGGGATCCACAGAACACCTGGTGCTACTGTGGTTACCAAGCAACCTCTTCCAGCTTTGGGTGTGTGCCAAAGCCTCGAAGCCCAAAATAACAGACCACAGGCTAAAGAACAGCAGGAAGTGCTGGAGATGTGGACAGGATAGAGGAACTCAACCTCAACATGGTCTGAACCCTCCTGGAAACATCTGCTCTCCTAATGCCCACGTCCCTCAGAAATGGCATTCTTCTACCCATCCCAGGCCTGCTATCTTCCCATCTCCTCATACCCCAAACCACTTTGGGTGACCTACACTAGCCTCCTGGGTGGGGGTGGGATGGACACAGGACTAGGAGTGAGAAAATACGGCTTCCAGGCCAGGCTCTGATACTAATTTGTCTTTTGAGCAAAATGCTTAACTTCTTAGGACTTCAAGTTCTTGGTAAAATAAGAATATTGGACAAGATTTACATAAATGTCTTTTTGGCACTGCTGTTCCATGATTGGAGTGTGAGCACCCTATGAATTGAGAACTAGCACTGGGCAGGGCTGACCTGCCTGAAGGGAGACAGCACCCCACTC
The DNA here is from genome assembly GCA_039655065.1 of Glossophaga mutica. NCBI lineage: Eukaryota > Metazoa > Chordata > Mammalia > Chiroptera > Phyllostomidae > Glossophaga > Glossophaga mutica. Next base: position 151,264,113 of record CM077307.1, read on the forward strand.
ACTGCCTGCTGAGGACTAGGTGGAGGGCTTTTGACAGTAGCCTCCCGATGTAGAGGGGGAGGTCTGGCAGTGTGGGAGGTGAGGGGTTGCCTCCAACGGCAGCAAATTTGCAGCTCCTGGAACACCGTAGGCAAACTCGGCCAGACTAGTAGGAAGACAAGAATGATTTAGGCTACTGGGTTTTGGCTCTAGGAAACTTCCACATGACCTTTCAGTCTCTGATTCCATTGATTTCTCTTGAGTTTATTGAGAAAAGAATCCCATCTTAAATATTAAAACAATGACAAACAATTAGTTCAGCTGCTCACTACCCAGACTTAATCTCCGTGCAGATTACTCCACAGAATACACATTAGCTTTGTTGCGATTTGAATCTGATTACAACACTCAAATGCTCCTCCGTCACCTCATCATAGTCTGGAATGTGGACTTTCGTTCCTTACCTAAAACAAGCAGAGGAGTAATGGCAAGTATGAAGTTCTTCAAGTATGAAGAAACTAAAAGCTTTCCAAGATGATGGCTTTGTACTCAAGGTGGGGGAGAATAAGGAGGAGCACAAACTGGCAGAGTGAAAAATCTGAATTTGCTAAATTCTGGAATTGTCTAACCCAAAGTAGAAGGATTTTCCCATTATCCACTTTCTTCTCCCATGTTCTCTTAGGCGGAATGGGGTAAGGAGGATAAAGTAAACTACTTCTATATCTTTTCCCTGTTACATTAGTATCACACAACTGGTGTTAATAGAGTTCTAACTGTATGCTCAGTGCTAGGTACTTTTGTCTTCATGATATCTCATTTAATCCTCACAGTAATTCAATAAGGTAGTCAATGTGTAACTCATCTCACAAAATTAAGACCCACTATGACTTCAGCTGGGAATCTGAAGAGCCAGGATTTGAACCCCAGTCTCTCTGACTCCAAGTCCTGTGTATTCCACTGCACCCTGATCTCTGGTGTTGGGGTGGGGGTCTACTATCTACCATTTCTCCTAACACTTTTTAGGGGTGGACACTTCAACTTTGGGTCTTAGTTCCCTCCCTTAGATTCTGAGATGCTGATTGCTTTTGTAAGAACTGCAGCCAAGGTCTCTCCCCATCCTGTAAATTGTTAAGTACCCTTGGTATTTACTTAGAGATTTCCCGCTTGAGTGAGCCAAAGATAAATGTTTCCCATTCTTAGTTGGGTATCTCAACATTTTAACACATATTTATTGATTTTAGAGAGAGAGGAAGGGAGAGAGAAACATTGACGTGAGAGAGAAACATTGATCAGTTGCCTCTTGCTTGTGCCCTGACAGGGGACTGAACCTTTAACCTAGGCATGTGTCCTGACTGGTGTGCAAGACGATGCTCCAACCAACTGAGCAACACCAGCCAGGGTGAGTGTCTCAACATCTTAAATTTCCTTTTGGTTCCTGCAAGGCGCATCGCATGCTTTCCATTCCAGTTCTGACTTCCACGCTCAAAGCAGGCCTATGCCTTTGCTCTTCTCTTTCTGGAACTAACCTAGTTTTCATGTGATAAGGGATGTTCCCTGAAAGTCACCAAAACATGTCTTTCTGTCATCAGTTGGGTAGCTTTCCTTCCTCTCCTTTCCCTAAGGTCGTAGAATAGTTTCCTTTGCATTTCTCAGACAGATGCTTTAAGAACACATCGCTTCCCTGAATATTTTTATTTTAAACTTCATGCCCTCAAATGTTATTGTTTGACTGGCTTCCTTCCCTTTAGGAACCAAACTGACATCACAGAAGTGTTGTTGCTTTCTTCAGGCCTCAGCTTTCTCATCTCATCATAAAAATCACATAAACTGGGGGCTCTTAACCTGGTGGACCACGGAGCTCTTTGGTAGACTCAAGTGTGATGCTCCTGAAACTTGATGCAAATTATGTAGGCTGGCCTTGAGTTCCTGGTGACCTCAGACTTTCAAAGGTTCTGTGATCCAGAAGAAGGTACAAGTCACTGAAGTAGGTGATCTTCAAAGCTTCTTTTTAATTCGCAAGTTCTATGAGGCTCTCTTACCAACTGTAGGGACTCAAAATCCAAGGCTAGATATCAGCATGAAAACACGGCTTCTGTCTTAGGGAAGAGCTCGGTAAATATTTGGTGATGCCAATGATTTCCACCATGATCTTCCCCTTCATGGTCTTGATTGACAGGTCTAAACTTCCTTGGCCAAAACTATGTCCCCAAACCCAAATCCAAGAACTTCATTGATGACTCTTAACTCTTAAGCATTTTGTACGTATGTTTTTGTCCAATTAATAAAGCTCTCTCTCAAATAATAAAAGGGAAAACTTTCCCTTTTCAGTTGAAAAGGTCTGAGGACCTATAATAAATGCCATAGTTGGTATTTGTTCTTTTTTTCCTTTCTACTGAAATTCACACAGGATTTTTAGCGAATCAAGAATATCAAAGGCAAAAAGAACTTCAATTTTCTTGTCTGAATATTTTGTTTACAGACTGCGAAGCTGCAAGAGAAGGGAAGTGACTCACCCAGAGACACACAACAGTGACCGCGGAGCTGAGCCAGAACGAGGCATCCTGTCAGCACAGCGCTCTTCCCACTCGACCTTGGTTTCCCCTAGATACCCGCCCACCTGACTCACCCCCCTCCTGGTGTTCAGAGAGTACACACCTAAAAACATGAATGATGGGCCCTGTGTGATATCAGCTTGAGAGGTTACAAAAAAGTGGAAAGTCAAACCTTTTCTGGAGAAGTGGCGAGCAGCACAGGACAGGTAACTACGGAGAAGGGAAGCAGCAAAGCGGGACTTCGCACCAAAAAGGTAAGGTTGACAACAGAGTCACAAGGTCATGTGACGGTGAGGAAGCTGGTTAGACACACTGTTAGGAGGTGCTGGTGAATATCCACCATGGCACCAGCGAGCCCCTCCAGGCTCTGCTCCAGCCTCTTCTCCACACCACCCCTTTCTGCCCACCTGCAGACACCCTATAGGTGTCACCACAACCAGGAACTCACCACTCTCTGTACCCCCTTTCACATCCCTACCCCTGTACTGTGGCTGGGCTATTGGTTTACCTTGAATGCCACCCTCTTACTGTTCACCTGTTATAAAAATCCCTGTTCTTTTTTTTTTTTTTTTAAAGATTTTATTTATTTATTTTAGAGAGAAGGGAATGGAGGGAGAAAGTGAGGGAGAGAAACATCAATGTGCAAGAGAAACATACATTGACTGCCTATCACGTGCCCCCAACTGGGGACCTGGCCTGCAGCCTAGGTAGATGTGGGGCGATCTCTGGCACCTGACTGGGAATTGAACCTATGACCTTTCAGTTCACAGGCCAGCACTCACGCCACTGAGCCACACCAGCTAGGGCAAAACTCCTTGTTCTTTAAACCTCAGGTCAAATACACATTTCTTATGAAGTCTTTCCAAATGGCCCCTTCTTCCTCCTGTTGCTTATTATTTCTCCCCATCCTGAACTTTCAGAGTGAGCTGGTTGCAACTCTCCTCCTCTGTCTGCATTATAATTATTTGTGAACATGTCATTTCCCCAGTGGAGAACATACACTCCTTTAGTTGGGGTCAGTCATTTTTTTAATCTTTTCTTTCACTCAACAAATATTCATTGAGCTCCTTCCATGTCAGGTACCCTGGTCTCTCACTTTGGGGCGCTAACGCTCACTGCGTTATGGACAAGCAAACGGGCAAATACCCGAGAGCTGAAGTGTCCCCATAGGTGAGGTGTAGAGGGCTGGGGAAGCCAAGTCAGAGCACTTAATCTGGCCTTGCAGGGGTGGGAGGACATCATCATGGGAGTGGAGAAGTGTAGGGCAGGTGGCAATTACCCGGGCAAACAGCATGGGAGGCTTTGGAAGGGAAGGCTGGCTTGCTCTCTGAACAGCCCAATGACGTGGTGCTTCGGAGCCCATGAATGAGAGGCTCTTCTGAGAGCAGCAGGAAGAGGCCCTGATACCATTCGCCCCTCTGTATCTCTTATAGCACTGAGTAGTGCCTGGAACACCCTTGATGCTTGAATGGGAGAGTGAATGATCATAACATCTCAGAATGTCTGCTATTTTAAGACTCTCAGGTAAAATTCCCTGTTTCCCAACAACTAAAATAAATAGGAACTTTTGGTTCAGCTCCTCACAGCAAGTGGCCAGCAGTTTTCCTGATAATACAAACTGGTCTGGAATGCATTTATCTACATAAGTGACTCAGCCTGAGGTCACATCATCCTGATGGGCCACCAAAGAACAGTTGTCACTTAAGTCCTCTCCATTTTTAGCTCTGTTACCCAAAGAGGGTCTGAAGAGGCAGGAAGCTTCTGTTGAAGGACCCCATCTCCGAGTTGAGGGATCCTATTCCCAGGCACAGGAGGGGAAAGTGAAAGGAGCTGGAAGGGAAGTGTGTAGGTGGGAGCCCCTTTCTCATAACCCTCGACCTGTCAACAGGGAGCAAGGTCTGGGCGCATGGCCTGGGCACCCACATGGAGAAGGGGCTTATGCTGGAAGAGCAGGAGAAAGGGAGGGGACCACAAGGGGTCCACGTGGGGTCTTGGAGGCCCACCAAGAAAGGAAGAACCATTTTCAATAAGGCTGGCTTTCCGTGTTGCCAGCTCCTCCGCTCCCACCCTTCTTAGGAAGCGAGAAGTGCGTACCCCTAGGCTCCCCCGGAGCTCCAGCACCATGCACACTTCCTGTACACACTGGGTCCTGGAATCAGGTCGTTATGACTCACTGCTGACAATAACAAGGTCTCCGGCCACCACATACTGACTTGGAATGTTGACAGAATTGTTCCTGTATCAGGGACATTTAATTCTTTTCCACGAGCCACTTCACCACATCTCCCCAGTGAACTATGCTTCCCTTAACTGGACACACCCTCTTCTTCCTCGTGGAACACAGATTCCAGGAGCACCTGTCAGGCAAAGCCTTGTCCAGGTATCGCTGTTTCCCTTGGCCCCACTCTCGGAGCTGCAGCAACAATCTCCTTTGTGGAGTGCCCGCTCCCCCCGCCCCATCAGGCACCACACCTCCTCATTTGATCCTTACAACTACCCTTTGAGGGAGGGACCGCCTTGCACAGGAGAAAACTGGCTGGGGAGGTTAAGTGGCTTGCTAGCGAGAGGCTAAGCCTGATTAGTTACCACTGTCCCACACCTTCCCTCCCTGCAGCAAGCGATCCCCCTCTCCCAGTTGTTAGGCTGGAGCTGGAGGTCCCGCCTCATGTGTGTTTCAGGCCTCTGTGGGCTCCAAGCACCCCTCCCTTACTGCAGTCTGATGCTGCTGTGCCCACCACTCACAGGGACTTGGGCTCCTCAAGGGCAGGGATGAAATGACCCCTGTAGCTCCCCAGAGGCTGGTGTCTACAGGTCCTGAATAAATATTTGTTGAGTGAATAAATGAAACTTTAAAGGGAAACTGGGATTGTGGGTCTGAGACCAAGCATAACCTACAGTGGGTATTGTTACACAGTAGACAATACATGGTTTAGAGAGACATCTTCAAGAATTCCATCTGGTTCTAAAGATATTCTAGAATGTTCTTAGTTCCAGAAGCAGCTCTAGATCACCCAGGATGGCTAGCTTCCATTTACAAAGTGCTGGTTTTGTTCCACTCCCAACCCTTGTGCTTAGCACTTCTCCCACATCACTGTGGAATCCTCTCAACCACTCTGTGAGGTAGGCGTTATCACGTCCACTTTACAAACTGGGAAACTGAGGCTCAGAAAAGGGGAGTGACTGCTAAGTCCCTAGACATTAGGAGGTAAGCAGGCATTCAAACCTAGCTCCTTTGGAGAAGGTAGCCAAAGTCTTTGACTTTTGGGGTATTAAACAGCCTACCAGAATTAGACTCACGATCTAATTGCCAAGTTCATCCCCCTCCCCAACCCCAAATTTTTCAGCTCCCAAAACACCCTGGGTTCACCTTGGTCTAAATTGTAAAGTCTCTGTAGCTGTCTCAGAGAGAAGATGGAATATTCACCTAAAAACCTTGCATGCCCACTCAAGGACCCCATACCTGTGAGGGCCCCAGTGCTGGGCCTGCACGCTCCTCCCGGAACCAAAACACACTGGCTCCTCAGTGAGCAGAGGCCCTGTGCACCCACACAGACACGAGACAGGACAAAGACCTGACGGAACTGAGCCGGGCAGAGCGCCACGGGCCATGGCAACAGAGTGTTCTCACACAAAATCAAACCACACGGAGCCAAACCGAAGCTTGGTGTTCTCAGCTGTGTTAGTCCGAGCAAACTGAGATGATCTACAAAACATGAATGGGGCACGAGGAAGGCCTTCCTTCCTTCTCAGAGGCTTCTGCGGCAGGCGAGGGAGTACCCAAAGTGGGAGTAGCTTTCGAATCACCTCAAGATGCCAGAACAGAGCCTGTCTTTAGCCTCTGACTTTCCGCAGGCCTAACGCCTTAATCGAGGACCCCTCTGTTCCCTCCTGGGTGATATTTTTGCTCCCAAGACAACCAAGTGGGTCTCACTGGCATCCACATGGCCTCTGTCGATGGACCGTGGGTGAGACCTCTGGCCCACCCTGCCACCTGAGACGCCAAGGCACACACGTCATGCTGCAGCCTACCTGGCTCACACCAGTCCGAGCAGCCTTCCGCTCAGCCTGCTCGCCACCTTTATGCAGCTCTGTCTGCTCAGCCTCCCTTCCCGGAAAAGGGCTACCCAGGGGCTTGCTGGGCTGGCTCTCCTCTGGGCTGCGGAGGTCTGAGAGTCTCTGTTCAGCGCTCAGGCACCTGACCACGTCTGACGGTTTCAAGCAGCTCTTCTTAGAGATCTTGGGTCCGCCAGGGTACCTCTCACCTGCCTCCTTCTCTGCTGTCCTCTCACACTGTCTGCTTTCTTCTCGCCACAGCTGCCGCTTACCCTGGCTGTTAAAGGCATTGCTAAGCTCTGAGATGACACTATCAGAGCTCCCAAGCAGCGGCTGGGAGTAGCTGTCCTGCTGGAAACCTGAAGGTGGCATGTGGATACCGCTGTCACCGTTGATGTGAAGGGGGGCCTGGGCACCTGGTGCCATGGAATAGGCTTTGTGGGGGGCAGGAAGGGCCAGTGGGGAAACCATCGAGCGTGGGGTGGAACGATCTGACCAACTTGAATGGGGGAGGCTGAAGGACAGGGAGGGACTAGGCCTTGTCAACGAGGCAAGGTGGTCAGTGTGATAGACAGAAGCCTCCGGCAGAGGAGGCAGAGGCGGTGTCAGAGCTAGAGTTCGCCTGCCTGGGACCCCTACAGTCAGCGAGATCCACTCAGAGGTGACAGCTTGCATCTCAGGGGACAGAGCTCGGTGGGAGTGAGGCAGAGATGAGGGGGCTGGTATGATGAGCTTGCTGTGACTGGGAAACTTAAAAAGAGAAAGGAAAACAAAGGAAAGAAGCAGAAGGTATAGAGTCAGCATAAAGAAGAAAGGAAGGGAATAATCACAAGTGATATGCGAAGAGGGGTGAAATGGAGACGAGTGGGACACTCTGGTGTCCCAAAAGGAAACTGCTCAGGCCCGAGAGAAACTGGGATGTGGGGGTGTGTGTGCGTGACTGTGTGCAGGTGGAGGTGGATGGAAGGAGCAAGTGGGAGGGGAGGAAGGGTCCCGGTCCCTCAGGGCAGCCACACATGGAGCCCACCTGGTTTGCAGAACCGGACTTTCAAAGGGACACACAGGAAGCTCCCCGCCCTGCCCCACCCGACCACCTCTGCCACTGAAGCCCTGACCCAGAACCGTGAGGCAAAAACAGTGGCCTGCCACCGCCCTGGCCTTCCCTTGGGCTTTTACTCTGTCTTCCAGAGAGGAGTACGAGCAGCGTAGTCAGTTTGTTTGGTAGTCTTGCTTGGCTACGGTCAGATGAAAAATCTAGTTCAGTTCCCCACATTACAAAGTAGAATACCCTGCACCAGTCTCATACCCTGTCCCCATAAGATCACACGATATGGACCTTGATGGGCAGAAGCCTGCCAATAACCATCTCCCGGGGTCAGCAGTGGGAGGTTGGAGGAGGAGAAAAATGATATGAGGATGAGAAAAAAGAGGCCCCATCTGGCTGTCATGCTGGGTCCCTGGCCCTGCTCTCCTTCCCCTGGCCATCCTCCCTACAACTCACAAGGGCACTATGGTCAGGCTCTTCGACAGAAGTAATCCCACCAGGCCTCTTCTGAGCCCAAGGTCCTCATTTTCTCTTGGCTTTGGGAAGTGGAGATGGGTTTGGAATAACTTATATTTAAAACAAATTTTCTCATAATTAATGTTCAGGAAAGCAAACATTTTATGATAAACGTTCTTCCTTTCAGCCCAGTGTAGGCAGAGATGCTACAAGTTACATTTTCAACCCGGTTTCTGCTTGCAAAGAATACTCTGGGTCTTTGTCTTCTGCAGGCCCAGCCTGACCAACAAAATGAGTAAGAGAACCAGACTGGGCCATGGTATGTCTGGTACAGCAGTGGTACCCCGACCACCAGTTCACTGGGTACTCCCAGTACAGAGTTTTGGACACACTGATAACAGCTCTTACATCTCTTTCCCTAGTCATCTTATCCCCAGAGCAATCACCTCAAGCTCCTCCTTTTCCCCTGAGATAATACTTCTCCAGCCAAGTGTGCGAAAAATGCCACATGTATGCATAAAAACAGACCTTGGTGTGTATACTCGGCATTGCTGAGGGTGGTTCTTGATCACAGTGCTGAAGAACCACCCGCAAGAGGCGTGTTTGCAGAGCACTGTGGGTCTGTCATGATAACTACGGAAACCAGTGATGAGAAGCTTAGGTACCTGTGGGCTCACGGTGGTACTACGACTTGGGGAGGAGGAGTAAGGCAGGTCGATGTAATCCACCGGGTTTTTCACCAGTGGCCTTTTGATCACATCCACATAGGTGATGGGGAAGATGCCTTGCCGGGATGTCCCTGGGATCCTCCCTTCGTACCAGTTCTCGTCCACCTGTCGAAGCAGCATGATCCTCTCACCCTGTAAGACATGGCAAGGCACAGGTCCTTGTCCCACCAGGCCTCAGCACACCTGAGGCCCTCCCTGCACCCTGTGCTATCCTGCTGGTTCATTACATTCTATGCTCACAAAAGCCTTGCTAGACCTAGAAAGAGTGAATTTCACTGGGAAGGAGATACTGACAGCAGTAAAGCTACCTAGATGCTGGGGATTTAAGCGTGGCCGTGAAATATTTCAGTAAAAGAGAAGGTGAGATTCATCCCCCTGAGCTAGCTGGCAAGTGTAGTGTTTTTGGCTTCCTGAGTGCAAAACAGACATGCAAACTTCTTGAAGGCAAAGGTTTTAGGGGGAGGAGTTCCCTTTTCTCTTCCTTTTTGTAACTTTATTTTTTCCTGTATCATTATAGAAAAATTAAAACATAAAGCAGAGATAATCATTACCCATAATATTATCACTCAGGGTTAACTATTCATATTTTGATATATGTACTTCCCAGATTGAATTCTACACACATGAATTAGACTTGCACATATTTTTTCTTATAAAAATTGAGTATGCACTGTATTTTCCTTTCCAACTTGCTTTTTTATTCTTAACAACATACAATGAGCCTCATTCTTTATCAAGAAATGTAATTCTACATTCTGAACAGTTTTGCCCAGCTTAATGGACCAGTGTGGACACGCTCTCGAGCGCTTGTGCGTGCGCGTGTGCGCGCGCGCGCGCACACACACACACACACACACACACAGACTCAATCGCTGGTCTCCCGGTGTTGGGCAACTGGGCTGCTTCCAGGGTCTGTCTCTTCTGTAAGGGACTCACCTTTATCTAAGGTATGGGCTCACTTCCCTCAATCCTCAAGAAAAAGTAGTAACTTCATTAACTTTAGCAAGCCAGAGAATGTGACAGGTAAAGAGAGTGTTCGAATTCCTGGGAAGAACAGTGTCCCTGCACAGCTCACTTGTGTTCAGAATAGGCACGCTGAGCTCCGCAGAGGCGGTAATAAGTGAGAGTAACACTGGTGCCTCCTGTTGGCTGAGAGCCGACTGGGTGCCGTGTGTCATGCTGGGGGCTTCACACCTGTGGTTTCATTTAATCCTCTTACAACAGCTCTCTGTGAGCTGGTTAGCTTCAAATTATATACGAAGAAATGACAGCTCAGAAAAATGATTTAAGTCCCTAAAAGCCACACAGTTGATAAACTGTGACTTTTGACTTCAAAGTTTTTCAAACTTTTCCTGGTGCCAAGAGATTTGGTTTTCTCAACAAGGCCCTACCACTGTGAAGTAAAACCCAGTCACTTCTACAGTGCTTGCCACATCATTAGGTGCTCAATAAATGCTGACTGATACAGTTTACAAAAGGGATCTCAGATTCCAGAAACACTGCCTTTACTCAATGAACTCAATGTTGCTAAACTCTGACACTAGCCTAGGGCTTATTTTTAAAATACCTCACCTCAGAAAATTCTCCAATTGTCCTCCCTGCTACCCTTGACTGGGGGCATCTTTAAGGTGTTACTGTAGTACCACACTGCCGTGAGGACAGTGCCACCTACGACAGCCCTGAAGCATGGGATGAGCGGGTGGCTTACCTTTCTGAAGGACATTTCTACTTGTGTATCACCATTAAAGTTAAACTTAGCAATAGCTTCTCCGTATTCCAAAATCTGCACCGGTGGCAACTTTTTGGGCTGAGCCTTCTCTGCAGGAGGAAGAAGCTGAGAAAGGGAAAGAGGTAAAAGAGAAGAAGGTGGGGACATGGGAGAAAAGGAAGAAACAAAACACAAGGTCTTGGTAAATAAACGGTGCTTTGGGCACCACCAGGCTTCTCCCCAAGAAAAAGAAGGAGCTGCGGTACCTCGATGTAGGTGCGCGGGAAGATGCCCACCCGGCCGTGATGCTCTCCTTCGTACCAGTTCTGATCAATCTGCTTATAAATGTAAACAATGTCTCCCTTTTGCAGAGGAAGCTCCCTGTCAACAGAGGGTCATGTGTGTTAGCAGATGTTCCAATGTGTGTAAGATTAAGAAGTGTAGTTCTTCAGCGAGAGGAGACCTCGAGTGGGGCCAAGAGCACTACAGTACACAGCAGTGGGCTCCATGTCTGGGAGCGAGAACCCTACTAGACGGAAAATTACATCACCTTGGCATTGTTCCAATCTTTTGTAGGATGGATGTTAATTTTCAAACGGACTGGCACTTGAAAATGCTCAGAAGCCTCATTAATTTCTTGTGGTTTTCTTCGCATCTTTTTTGCGAATGCTGTCCTATGCTCAGAATGTTTATCTAACACACAGCAATACACTCAACAGTCAACTGATGTTCACTCAATGATGACACGTTTTCTTCTAGATACTTGCACTGCCTCCGCTGCTTTAAATTGCCATCACAGTATTTCTCATATGCTAATATCCTCTGCCATTCCACCATTTAGCCACCCACCCACCCACTCCTTTCATCACCTGTCATTGTGCAGTAGAAAGGCTCTAAAATTAGGCAGATCTGGCTTCAAAAGCCAGTCATACCATTCACTAGCTCTGGAACGCTGGGCAAAAACCTTAATATCTCTGAGATACTTTATTAAAATAGGAGTTAACTCAAAGCTGTTGGAGAATTCAGCAACAAACTACAAATACCTACAATACCCAGCACAGTGCCTGCCATATGGTTAACACTTGTTAATTCTCCTCCTTTTCACCATAAAGGGATCTTGGAAAGAAAAGTAGATTTTTAAATGTTCTTCATGCTTTTTCCAACGTTTCCGTGTCCATCCCTTTGTTTGCTCAATAATGATGATGTTAACGTCTAATCAGGACTCCTTTTTTTAGGGAAAAAAGGAGACACCAAGAAAACCTGTACACAAAATGAGACCTTAAAAGGAGAACAAAAATCGTAACTTGGAATTTTCTTGAATGAAAGAAAAATAACCTAGATCTTTTCCATTTGTGCCTGGAAAGAAAGGTCTCTGATTGCAATCTGGGAGCATTGTGCCTGCTTTGCAGTGTGCTGGGAAGTCCCACGTATGTGAGAGATGCTGGCTGAACAATGGGGCCACATCTGGAAAACTTTACAGAGTCAGCACTGTGCTGAATGAAAGAACAAGGCAGCCTCTGTGGGTCTCACATTGGTAGACAGGCTTCTAATCCTAAAGAGGCCCATGAAGGGATCCGAGGCATTTGTCTCTGAAAGAAGGAATGTCTTTGGCCAAATTTTTACCAGAGCCCTCCTTGGTAGTGTTCCAAAATCACCCTTCCCTCTACACTCCACCATGGACACACGATGAGCAAGATCCTCAGCATCTCCACCCGTGCTGGACATTTGCAGGCTCCAATGCTACTCCTCTAAGGGACTTGCAGCTGTGCAGGCAGGTGGGTGCCTAATGCCCCCACCGTAAAGACAGGTGAGAAGAGCTCTCACGAGAGGGAGAGGTGTGCATTCATGGTCAAAAGAGATGCACCATGGAGTGCTTGGGACTGCCATCCTTCCCTGCACTGTGGACCACACCCTGGTCTCCCAAAGAACCTCATGACGAGGCCTGGTGGTAACAAGTTAGCAGAGTAGAGGTGCAGAGAAGTTCCGTGGGAAAGAATCTGTTGAACTGAGTGTTCCCACGGAACACTTTTTTGAGTAATATACTACGGGGAAAAATAGAACCCAGTGACTGAAGATGTTTAAAAGGCTCAGGTCTATGGATCTGCCATTTGCTCTTTTTAAAAAGTTGCTGAAAGCACTGAGTCAGGAGTGAGCAGCCCTCTCTCCAGCACTGGCCACGTTGTTAAGTGGTGACAAGTCCAGTCTACCTCAGCTTTCTTACCTGTTCTCTTCGACAGGGTTGCTCTAAAGAAAAAATTGCTTTAACGCTTTTAAAAAAGAAGTCTAGGTAAATGCAATATTATCAATACAACACCATTCGATGAATACTACATGGACCTTTCTCACTTAAAAAAGAAGGGAGAGGAGAAGGCACCTACTTGATTAAACTAAAAATTAATCTATAAATCTTTGTTATCCTCTCTGGTTAAAAAAGGGGGATACTGATTTGCTACATCGTGCAAAAGTTTTATAGGTATACTACCCTGGCTGCTCTGCCAAGCATTAAGAGGCATTTTTATGCCCATTTTACAGATGAGAAAATTTGAAGTGGGAGAGGTTGGTGACTTGCCCACGGTCACAGAGACAATAAGTGGCAGAGTCGGGACTATAAAGCCCACAGTCTTTCTGGCACCTGATGCCACCACCTCTTGTTGGCTGATGGGCTAAAGGACTGGAGCAATTACATACCCGAGGGCACCAGGTTTGTGCCCAGGTTCTGGAAACTGTGGCCTGGTTTTGTGCTAGAGGAGATCACAGTGAGCAGCCTCCACACAGCAGTTCCCGGTGTCTGAGGGTGGGAAACACTGCCCCTCATCACCAGACAAGACAACGGGATGGCTGCTAGCCATTGCTGCCAACAAAAACTCACTGCTCCTTTTAATCCGTGCTTAAAAAACTCAGTCCGTTTAATCCTTTTGGACCCCCGTCTTTGGCAGCATTGCCCAAATTTCATTCCATGGGAAATACAAAGGTTTATTGGTCATTTAAATTTAGGTGACACTGGATTAAATAAGCGACTTGGGTGTCTTTCTTCATTGAAAGCCTTCTAGAGCCAGTGATATGCTAATAGCAACATTAGCTCTACAAGGGTGCGTGGGAGGTATAGACTCGATAACCAGTGGTCTCAGACTTGCTTCTATGGTGGCAGACTCTTTTTGAGAAATATTTTACAGAGCAACATACTTAAAGAAATGTTGGTCTCCTGTGGGTTCCCACAAGCCTTTAACCTCTCAGGATGTTGTAGCAAAACTGGTAAAGTTATCTTCCTAGAGACTGGCTCTGGTTCTTCCCATGGAAAGGGTGGGTCGGGCTGAGCCACCACTTAATCAAGCAAATTGAATCTCTACATAAGAGGGGGCAGGATGGCAAAGTGGAAACAGCCCAGGCTCTGGCACAAGGTTGCCTGGATTTGACTCCATCACTGATCAGCTTGGACAAGTTCCTTAGCCTTGCAGTTCCTCAGTTTCCCCATTTATACAAAGGGAAAACAGTAGTACCGACCTCACAGGACCACAGTGTAACCTACGCAACACTGCAATACAGCGTAAAGCCCTTTGAATGGTGCTCAGCACCTGTTAACTCCATAAATCACTGATTTTTATCATTGTTACTTCTCCAACTCTTCTCTATAAGTGAACTTCTGTGTTTCAAAGAGGCAGTTAAAATGGCACTTACTTTAGTGTCTGAGCTTTAAAGTCAAATTTGGCTCTGGCAGGTCTCATCTAAACACAAGAAACAATGTCAAGTTAAAAATCACAATTCATGAACAATGGAAAGGACACATTTTCACGAGTTTCCAGAAAGCAAAGCAGAAAAATTCCATCTACCCAGTTCATTCTGGTGTACACATCTGGGCCAATTCCACTGTCTGACTCTAGCAGAACACTAGGTGGATGTTTGGTCAACTATGTCATGCATGAGACTCTCCCTGAGGAGAGGCGGATTAGGGGAAGAGATGGTTACGATAGTCCCAAAGTTCCAGTGCTATAGTTTCCCAAAGCTGACCATGGCAATTAAAAAACAAAACAAAAAACAAAACTGGAGTCAGCCAAAAGTCTTACTGTTGAGGAATTATCACTGTCTTACTCTTACATTTTCCATTCGCCTGACTTAAATTACGATCTGCAAGTGGATGAAACCATGATTCATCTTCAACTCCATACGTTTCTCGTGATCTGTGAGCTCACCCCAAAAAACCAGATAAAGTGAGCCCTGAGCTCATTCTTTCTCCAAGGCTTCCCTTCCTATCGGGTAGCCCTCTCCTTCCAGAACTCCAGGCCTGGACACCGCCCTCGGCTCCAGGCTTCCCTTCTTCATCGTGTCTGTCATTAAATCACGCCAACTCTCCCTCACCCTCCCTCCCTCCACAGCCCTGCTCAGGTCTGGCCTCTAGTTCACAGGCACAAAGCTTCCTTTGACTTCATTGCTGGTCACACTAATCTACCATCACTCAGGAGCACAAATAACATTCCTCAAATACTTCCACCACATCACTTCCTTGCTTTGAAGTTGGCTGAGGCTCTCAACTGTCTCTCAGATCAAATTTCAATTCCTGAGGTGGGTTAAAGCCTTTGGGTAATTTCTCCCCACTCATACCTAACAACCTTTATCTCTTATTACTCTTCCTCTTCCCCTTAGGCAAGTCTGTTTGCTACACCTTGTCTAAACCCCCTTCTCTGTCTGGAATTTCTTCATTTCCAATTCTGGCAAAAAAAAAAAAAAAAAAAAAAAAAGCAAAAAGTTCACCTTACTTACTTATATGTATTTGCAGATCTTTCTCCCCTACCATTAAAAGTAGTTATTTTAGGTGTTGGGGGCGGGGGTGGCGGGGAAGGCAGAAAACTACTTGAAAAACAGTTTAAAAAATTGTAACAAAAAAGTAGTTATTTTAATTAATTTTTTTTTTTTTTTAAAGAACGGTAGGGGAGAGAAATCATGTGAGCAAGCTGTTTACAGCTGCCAATATACTTCTGACCCCATGACTTTCTGGTCTAGGGAAACAATGTGATGAAAACTAAATCACATATTTCCCCTTCAATATTAGAGAGCATGGCCCAAGTAGAAGGGAAAAATGGGAGACTCCAGGTGAGAAAAAAAAATGGTAATAAGAGGCTTCATCAGGCTTAGTTTTAGATCCTAATTCATCAGTCATATGCCCCAAATGACCAGGAATCTTCAAGGTGGGGTCTTGTAGCGATCTTCTTAAGGGCCATGAATTCGCCACAGGAATTTTTTATTTTTCCATTTTCACAGATATTTCCATCCCTCTACCCACACACACACATATTAGAGGTCAACTGAACAATGACCTTATAGCCAATACCACACAATTTCAGTGCCCGCACGTGTCTGTCTGCAACCTAACAGCATAACGTATCAGTTGTAGACAAATAAAACGATGGATGTGGGGTTAGAGAAAAACGACAAGTTCACAAGAGAAGGCCAAATGACCAAAACTGTAAGGACAAGCTTCATAGTGACTCCAATAAATTGGTAGTCACCCCATGACAGCCATAGAGCTGTGTGAACTTTAAAAATTTATACTAAAACAGCACCATATTCACTCAATGAGTGGCAACTGAGTTCAGGCAAAATGATATGACCTATCATTAAATTAATAAAGCTGTATAGGTGTGCACTTTACCATTTAATTTGCAAATTGGCTTAGGTCAATACTGGGGGTTGGTGAAATTGCTTTTTTCATTAAAGGGAATCTATACATTACTCAAAGTTGAGAAACACTAATTCCCTTGATCTTGAGATATATTACCCGAGTTGTCATTGCTTGCACAAAGCATCAGCTCCCTCTTTATCTTCCTGTATCTCCCTGAGGCTGAACCCACCTGGCTCCCACAGCACTGTGTTACTTACCACAACAGAGAGAACTGGGTGTCTCTTCCGTTACAGTACCAGTTTGCCAAGGGCGTAATGTGAGTCTAGTTTCTGCCTCTCCACAGGGTCTTGCACAAAACTAGTGTCGGCCAAAGTCTACTTAATGAAGTGTACGGAAGTATGTCTACACAGCCCGGTGCCCCTGGGACTTGTTGTGTCTATTTTCTCCTGTCTCTTGGTCAACATCTATGCCAGTGATTTTCAAAGTGTGGTCCCTAAACTGGTATCACCAACATTACCTGGGAAGTGGTTTGAAATGCACATTCTCAGGCCCTGCCCAGAATTGGAAGCTGTATGGAGGGAGCCCAGCAATCTGTATTTAACAAGCCCAGAGGGCATACTGATTATGCTCAAGTTTGAGAATCACGGCTCTAGATGGGAGGCAGGGCGGGTCGGCAGTTTGCTGGCCTCTGTCAGTGGTTATTCTACTCCAGTTGCATTTTCATTCATATGCATTGTCCACACGTGTGAGTTTGCAGGCCTAGGGTGCCTTTGTGTGTTCCTGTATTCTCCATCACTTGCAAGCGAGCAGGCCTGGGAATGAGGGCCAACCATCCTCAGAGCCTTCAGAACAGGAGCTGGTACAATGAGGCCTGAGGGGCTGTCCTTCCCTTGCAACTGATTCACACTTGAGAGCTTCTGCCTCTTCCTCACGACATTTTCTTTCCCTCCATCACTTTAGAGTCTCCTTCCCTCCCTAGCTTTCCTTATGTGAACCTGGCTTCTTCCCAGACAACAATTTGACAACTGGCTAGTGTTGCCTCTGTTGCTCAAAAGATAGTAATATGAGTATTAATCTACTATTATACTGAAAGATTATAAAACTGTATATATTTTGGGTGTCCCTCATTTCCATACCGCCCAAGCCTGGGACACACATTCCTAAAAGGAGCTAACCTTCAGCAGGGCCACCGAGGGGTCACGTGGCAAAACAAACCCTGACGCAAGACACAGCCTTTGGCCGGCAAAGGGATTGCAACACTCTGACTTTAGTGTAGGAGGCCAGGCCTGAAGAAAATCACTTCAAGGGTTTGTGCTTCTTTGTTTGCTTTATAATATTACGTTTCATAATCTCAGCTGAGAAATGTTAAAATTAAGGGAACCAAAGAAATGTCTCTTGAAGAACGCTCGCCCTCCGTAGCTTATGCTAACTGCAAAACTCTTTGGGTTTCAAAATTCGTCAGTGAGGGTTAGGCACTACCAAACACTTTATTCAGGAATTCATTGTAAAAGACTGAGAGGCAGTATTGTTCTCCCTCCGACAGTTCAATAGTAATGTCACTAAATTTTGAGATCAGTGTAAATAATGCATCACTAGCTAACTTTCGTAACATGAGTTTCTCTCGCCCATCTCTTCAAAGAATCTTGTCACCGTCCGCAACAGAGCTTCTAATGCACATGGACTAAGGTATAAGGATTCTAGGCAGAATGCACAGGCAACACAGTATCATGATGAAATGCAGGATGTGGAGGACTGGACGCATGAAGGCAGCCGATGCTCTAGGCATGCATAGGGGTGTTGCCAGCAGACCCGGTCCCACAGCCAGGCATGCTTGAACATACAGAGCACAGGACATGATGGGACTCATGTCCACTGACCAGCCACAGGGAGCCAAAGCAAGCCTAAGGGAAGCCAGGATGACAGATGCTGTTTGGAGGGCTAATTTGGCCTACAGAGGGGAGGCAAATGTGGCTTTGGGTCAAGCAGCAGATCGAGGCGACCAAAACAGACCTCTGACCCAGATTTCCTTTTTGCCGTATCGTCTATATTGAGGAGGTCCCCAAAGCGCTCATTAGTGATAAACTGGTGGTGCGTTGGAATGACACCCGTGTGGCGCCGAGCTGCAATATCGGCCTCTTCTTGCTCTCGCTTAAGTCGTCTCTGGTCCGCTAAAAGTTTCTGCCATGAAATCGCATAAAATGGGCAGTGAATCATCTGGTCCAGGGCATCGAAGAACTACCAACAAAAGCTACTACAGAAAAGGTGCTGGGTCAAATGGGGAGGAAAGTTTAAGGGTTAGATGTTGCAGGGGCTCTATGGCCACAACTACCATGTCCTGCTATAACCACCCCGCCGTGCCACTCCACGTGGGAAGGAGAGTGCCTTGCCCAGGAGAAACCTGGGGAACACTGGGGCTCAGGGACGGATGAATTCCAGAGTTACACTGTCTGCAAACCATCCCCCCACTCAGCCCAAAGCCTCCTACTTCCTTATACATGGGCAGCAAAGGCCAGGTGATCCAGGGGGTAAATCTAGGGCATTCATAAGCATGCCAGGCTGGGGGCAGGAGGCTGGAAGCACTGTCCTTACCTCGCTTAAATAGTGACGAGTTCCCACAGAGTGTCCCCATGTGGGACTAGGGCTGGCTGACTCCTCTGACCACATCAGGCCTATTAAACCTGCTATGGGCTGTTATTCTGTGGGGTCTATGGCAACTGGGTCATTTTTGTGCTTCCTACGTCTGCTACTCTAATACACTTGACAGAGTGGAGCTGCCCATTTCAGAAAACATGGCACCCCTTCTCCTAGGCCAGCTAATCTTTTCTCTGGGTACAGTTTTTAGCAGGCCTTAGCGCAAGGCTAGGTATGTGACTGACACAGAGCATCAGTCTCTCCATTTAAAAACTATGTACTTTATTTATTTATTATTACACAGAGGGGAAGGGAGGGAGAAAGAGAGGGTGAGAAACACCACTGTGTGGTTGCCTCTCACCTGCCCCCTACTGGGGACCTGGCCCGCAACCCAGGCATGTGCCCTGACTGGGAATCAAACTGGTGACCCTTTGGTTCACAGGCCAGCACTCAATCCACTGAGACACACCAGTCAGGGCTCCTGCTACACTTTTAAACTTAACTATTTCTTTATTAGGTGAAATTAAGCTGAGTTTAAGGGAATGACATAGAATATAAATATAGAAGATAAACTAAAGATAATGGTACTTGGGTTTTGAAGAAACATTCTCTCCTAAATTAAGGAAATAAGTCATTTATTTCCATTTTTAAAGGTCTTTTAAAATAAGAGCTTTAATCAAACAATGACGTATTTTACAAAATGTTGCATTTCCTCATTGTCTATTGAAATGGCCCTATGGAATAGAATTTTAATGTTTTCTTATTCCGTACCAAACATACATTCTTGAGATTAAAATTTTTATATGAAAAGCATTAATTATAATGGATAATTCTTACATTCTTAATAAAACATTAGCCTTTTTCCAGCAGGTAATTAAATGCCTCAAGTGACACCTAGTCCCAAATGACAGCAGGCTCCATTTTCCTCTTTTTTTTCCCCAGGCTCTACAAATAATAAAGTAATAACATAACTCATCAAATGGTTGTAGGTTTCCAGTGCTCAGCTACACTGCTGTCAAGATTACAGAAGAAAAGACATAAAGCGCTTTGCAAAGCACAATGGGGCCTGGTTTCTAGCTCGGCCTCTGGTACAAGTTAACATGGTGTGTGGCCCTGGGCAAGCTGCTCCCTGTTGGAGGACTGACTAGATGACCATTAACGTCTCTTCCAGGACCAACACATTATCTTTTCCTGAAATGCCACTACCACCAATGTTAATAATATAGCAGTTGCATAGAGAAATGCCAGGATTGACACCCCATTCACTGGGAAGTATGTTGTTGTTGTTTTTTTTTAATCAGTGGGAGTGGACTAATGCTTGAGGCCATACCTCTGGTGCTCTGGCGAGGTCGCATAAACTCAGTGAAAGTGGACAGGGAATGGAGCAAAGCTCCCAAACCAGTGCTTGAAGCTGATGTCAGTAAACCCATCCTTCCCATAGTTTAACCACATAAGCCAAAACCATAGATAAAGACATGAAGTTTTTAAGGGTCTCTGAGCCAGTGTTATTCAGGAAAAAAGATGCTCCCTTTCTGAATGTACCCCTTAATAGATCAATGGCTATGCCGACTTAGTAAAACAGGCCTCCTGTGTGGTGAGCAGAATTCTATCACAAAACCTTCCATGGTGGGCACTACGGTTCACACTAGTAAGCTGGAATGTCGTCTTCTACCACAGCAGTCTGGGCTTGCACAGGTGGGAACCTTGTACCTCAGGGATGGTGACTCGAAATGAATCTGCTCTGTGGCCTCATGGGCACTTACTGTCCATGGTTTTTCACCTCGTTATTACACATCATTCTGTACATCAAACCCTTCCACTCTTTTCTTCCCATGGACATGTGCAAGCCCTTACTGAACAGTGTCTGCAGTGCCTGGAGAAGGGAGAGCTGTGGTCTTTCTTTCCTGGCTTTTGTCTCGCCACCTGGCAGTGATGATTATCATCTAGCTCTCCTCAAAGTTGGCCTTACTCTAAATCCTTAAGGAAAACCCACCTAAACTCTGAAACCACTCAACGAAACAGAACAACATAGGGCTTCAGACTTTATAGGGAAAGGAAGAGTACGTAGACATGAACACACTCTCCCTCAGGCTACCTCTTCAAAGCAATTCTTCCACCTCTTAATTCATTACAGGAAAATGGGCGTTGCAGCTTGTTTAATCTATAGGACTCTTTCTCCTGGGAATGCAACATCTAGAAAGCACACCTCACATCAACACTGTATTGCAACAGAAGCTTGTGATGTTGTCCATTTAGCTGATACACAGAATGACCTCTTCCTAAATCCCAAAATGCATTACTTTTCCAGCCCACTGCAGTATAAGACATGTCAGTAGCTGTAAGGAAAGGGCTGCGTCCTGAAGTTCTTGGTGGGCATTCAGCAACATTTACTGGGGTGTCTCTGTTCTTCTGAGTTAAAGGCAACTTCAAATTGTTTCACAGTATGTATCGTGGTCATTATTATTTTTCAGTTTCCTCCTTCTCCTACTGCATCCTTCCCAATATGAACTGTGCTTTGTGGTGGGCAGTATAGGAGAGGTGTGTGGGTGGATTTTCCTAGAGAGCAATCAGGCAGGGGGCCGGGGAGGGATGAAAGAGCAAAGAGCAATCCAGGGTGGGTAACCTCGTTCTGAACCCCCTGTGCAGCAGCACTGGCTCGACATGGCATTGAGAACCCAGCGCCTCAGAAGCCTCACTCCTGCTTTTTGGAAGAGCGGAACAAAAGGGGAGTGATTAAGCCTATGCCACAGACAAAGTCACTTCTGACATTGCCAATATTTGCTTCCAGTTGCTAGGCCACATCACCTGTCTGATAGGTATCTAGAATGTTTACTTCCTTCATATTTTTATGTGTGTGAGAGCCAAGAGATATTAGAGATAGCATTTACCTCTTTATCATCATGACGTCTTCGAATGAATTCTTCTGTGGATTCCAAGTAATCAGCGGGTATAAAATGTCTTGGTGATTCTGAATCTTCAAAACAACAAAGTAGAATTAAAACAGGCAAAGATTTAGTGGGAAACCAGATTGGGAAGAGATTTCACCTTTCATCCATTCTAAAGTTCAGGTTTTTACAGTTATTGAGACCAATGATCAACAATCAAATTCCGAAGGAAAACAAAACAAAACAAGTTCTCCCCACATTTTGAACTTACTTGTGAACTAGTATAATACAAAGAAAACTCATTAGAAGGCAAAAGGTGAGCAGAGAAGACCTTCTCTGAAAACTGTCCCTGCTAAGAGGCGTGCAGGATCTCACAGGGACACACTGTACACTCACACACACACACACAGGGCCACTGAGAGAGGCTGCCTCTCAAAAAACCACGGGGTGAGTTGGGGTTGATGCAAACTGCAAGGGGCTCAGAGGTTCAAATGAGCAAATTTCTCAGATGAGCTAAACGGCCAATTTTTCTTTCGAAACAGAGTTTGGTGGTTAGTCTAAATAACATGGGGGCTTTGTTTTTAAAGAAGTGCAGCCACTACGAGCCATGGTTAATTGCCAAGCAAAACAAACAGAAAACAAAGGGTGGACCAGAAAATGAGCACCAAGAGCACACAGGAGGAGGGGACAGAGCAAGCAAGGTGGAGAGACAGGTGAGGTGAGACTGGGCAAATACACAAAATGCCACCTCCGAGGGATGGTCCCAGTTCACTCTGTGGGTTGTTGTTTCTGTCCAGACCGCGGTCTGAGTGCGGCACAGAGTTCCCATTACTAAAGGCCCTGGGGCAGTCCTCGGGGACCAGGGGTCTCTCCTGAGGTGGCTCTGAGGTCCGCCTCAGCCTGGCCATGGTGTGTCTTGAAGATAGGCGTTTGGGGACCAAGGGCTTCCCCCTGGAGCGGGGCTCATCCTGATGGGGCTGACTGGGGAGGTCTGGTTTCCGGCCCAGCGGCGGGCCTGAGAAGTCCCCAGGGGAAGGTTGTCTGGGGTGGGGCTTTTTCAACCGAAAGGGGAGGGGGCTCATCAGGTAGATGTTCCTGAGGAGCGTGCTCCTGTCCCCTCTGGGATCCAGGCGCCAGTCAGGCTGTCTGGAGGTCTGCTGCTGCTCATGCTTTCGGATGGTGGTGAAGCGGGTGTATGAAGCCGGGCAGGTGCCCTTGCACTTGTTGAGGTGGTGTTTGGGGAAGTCTCCATGAATGCTGCCACCGCTGCCCTCTCTGCTGTCACTGGAGACATTTGAGCAGTGATCGAGCTCGTCAGAGCACATGGAGAGGGGCTCTGCAGGTGCCAGACCCCTGAAGCCCAAGGTGGGGTCCACCATATTGCTGCACGTTGGGGAGACGTAGACCCCTCCAGGGTTCATCCCACCCATCTCCCTGGGCCGGAGCTTGGTTGACTCCAGGAGGGACTCAGCAGAGCGGGCTGAGGTCAGGCCACTCCGGGACAGCACAGGCGTGGGGGACTTGCTCAGCCTGCCGGACAGGTCCAGGGATGGCATGGACCTCGATCTCTGAATCAGCTGCTCAAAAGCCGTGATGCGGGAGGAGACAGTGTGCTTGGGGATGTGCTCCGGGCCCTCCTGGCTGGGGCCCAGCTCGCCCCTGGCCAAGGCCAGGCTGCTCCTTTCAAAGTGGGAGGCAAGATCACGCACGCTGGAGGAGGAGGTGGATCCCAGGAAGAGGCCAGCTCGGTTGATCTGGTGCATGTCCCGGTAGAGCATGGAGAACTGCATCCCAGCCTTTCTCGACAGAGGGCAGGGCCTCCTGGCGCTGGTGCCATACTCCTGCAGGCTCATGGTGCTGCTGGACTTGCTGTCATAATCCCGCCGGGAGCGCATGAGCAGGTTCTCGATGCTTCCCCCGACCTGCAGGGGGAGCCCTCTCTTGGAATCATTCAAAGAAACTGAAGTGCAAAGGTTCTCACAGCTCTGAGCCTTTTCTGATGGCAACAGGACACTCTTCTGTTCCTGCAAAAGAGCGCTGGGAGCAGAGAGCCTGGGTTTGAACTTGGAGGGAAGGATTTCCGAAATGCAGGCTTTTGCAGCGGACAGGGGTTTCTTGTGCTTACACACAGGCCCTAATGCATTGCTAGTGTTAACCGTTCGGCTATGAACTGAAGATGAAGAAATCATGTGAGCATTCCCACCTTTACGATCCACTGGAAAGCATGCAGAATAAAATAAACAGACCCATTAGGTTAAAGCTGAAAGCTGCTAAAAAACAAAAAAGGAGAGGTAACATGCTCATTTGTAATAGGATTCTTTTTATTAAAAAATTTCCAGTTGATGTCCAGAAGCAAAATAATCTATGCTGCAAAGCAGGTGCAAAGATGCAACGAAAAAATGGCCACCTTGCTAGAGTCAGGGAGGGCTAAAGCTCAGCTAATTTCTAAGAATAGGGAATCAGAACAAAAAAAATAAGAGAGAGAGAGAGAGATGCTTCAGGGAGAGCAAGGTTGGGGTTTACAGGAAGGAAAACTATTAACACAAGAAAGAAAAATGGCCGGTGAGAAACTAGCAGAAGGGACATAAGAAGGCTCGAAGGCCCGGAAGCGGACCTGAACAAGGCAGAAGTTATCCCAGTAGCTGGAGGTTCCCCCACTGCCAACACCCTGATAACCGTGTGGCTGGGAGACACCCCGATTATGGCAGACAGGCGAGAGGCCTGAGGCTTCACTCAGTTACCTTTAGTGGACGCCGAGCTGGAGGGGCGCTTGAGCCCACTGAGGCCCTGGAGAGGGATGTCTCCACCTTCCAAGACGCTTTTATAAATCTGCCTCTCGTTCTCCAAGCTACCGAGGTCCCCGGGAGCCCCATCTGATTCCCTCTTCACTGCGTGGAAGTTGGAAGAATATATACTACGAACAAAGTAATTTTAAAGGAAAGAGAGAAGAGGGGGAAAAAAGAACAGCCGTTAGTACTTTTAACATTTTTCTAAAACACACATTTCCAGCTGAGGATAAGAAACACACTTTCTAGCTAATCAAGCACCACCCTTTCTAAAGAACATTCTCATTTAGACATGGAGCTGGACAGACAAGGCAGGCCCAGGGGTGCCCTTAAATGCCCAGGAATCATTTCCAAACAGCAAATGTGCCCTGATTGAGATGATGACTGCGCTTGTGCTTTCAGAGAATAACTGAGAAAGGCTGC
This sequence comes from Glossophaga mutica, assembly GCA_039655065.1. Classification (NCBI taxonomy): domain Eukaryota; kingdom Metazoa; phylum Chordata; class Mammalia; order Chiroptera; family Phyllostomidae; genus Glossophaga; species Glossophaga mutica. The sequence goes on from CM077307.1 coordinate 151,288,973, forward strand.
AGAGGGCCAGGGGAGGGCAGGAGGGGTGCGGGATGGGGCAGGGGGTGCCCAGGGGCTGCACACAAGACGGGGCAGTCAAGGGCATAAGGGGAGCCTCCAACATGTCGCCGGCCAGTGCTGGCGACTTCAAGTCCATCACTTGGATGATTTTTCTGGGCTACTTTTCTTCGGCTGATGGAGCATTAAAATCAACCATGAAAAGAGGAAACCCAGCTGTCCTGAGTCTCCAGGAAAATCAGCCACCAAGTGAAAAAGGAACCTGGGATTCTCTGTGCTTTTATTATGCCAGCCACATTCTGCACCCGCTTCTTTCAACATGTATAGTCAGAACATGATCACTCGTATATCCTTCTCATGCTGATCTACCTTTCACTTCTTTTTATCTTTTTGAAGTTCCAGGTATTTTTGCAAGTTACCACAAATCCTTTTTGGAATGAGGTGGGGCACAGAAAAAATTAAGAGCATGTATTCAAGGAACCCCTCCCTTCCCCTAACCCGTTTTCTGTGCCCTCATGCACAGCCACCCTGACTCACGGACACACACTCAGACAGGGAAGGGCTCTTCCCCACGGAAGCACTCAGGCTCTGCGAGGCTGCTTCTCAATGCTACTGAATTCAGTTTGCTGGTGTCAGTAAGGATTTCTCGGCTCCAGAGATGTGAACAGCTTGGTGGAATTTCCTCATCCCCATATTTTATCATGAATATTATCAAGTGCATAGAAATGATAATTACAATAGAGAACTCACACATGTTCCCCCACCCCGTTCTACAAGGCGCACTGGGCGGCATCTGCTTTATTGCACATCTGCCCATCTCCTTCCCTTCGCCCATCAATCACGGGGGGACTATTTTTATAGCTCATGCAGCCTCTGGAGCCCCATGGGCACAGATAATGATGGCAGCAGCAACTCTACACACCACCGGGTGAGATGTCCTATGTGGGGAGCACTCTCTAACCCTCACAAGCAAACCTACTTATTCCATTTTCAGACGAGGAGCCCCTCTGAGAGACGGGGCCCTGATCAACGCAGGCACGGCTCGGCAGAGTGGCGGGGCTGCAATCTGAGCTATGACTCCGCGTGCCACCCACAGTGGGTGGACTCTCAGCTACTGTTTTACAGAATGTTTCCCCTTAGCTGTGGAGGCTCGCACAGTACAGCACACGGGCCTGAGGACACTGCAGCTCCACGTACATCAGAACCCGTCACCAATGGATGTCTGGGACAAGCGGCTGCAGAACCCAGAAGTTAGAAAGAGAAAAGAGATGAAGACTCTGGTAAAACAGGCAGTGTCTCCACCTCAGGGAGGTGAAGTTCGCCTGGACCGCATCACTGGTTTTAAGGGCTCTGTGTGTCCTATGTCAGGGGATTACCCAGGTGGCCTGGGTTCCCCTGGTCCCTCCCCCTTCTCTCAGGCCTAGGTCAGGTGACCAGATGCTTTCCCCCTTTCCTCTGCCAAGACAGAAGATCAGTACTGGGAATCTAAGGGAAAAGAAACCCAACCCCCAAAGATGAGAACATAAAAGCAGGTGGATGAAGTTAGTCTACAGAGCAGCCTCCAGGGTGTGTCTCAGAGAGGAGAAACCTCTGGGACAGCCAGGAGGGGGCCGTCTCCCTCCCTAGGCTGTGCCCTGATTTTTAAGAGCCCACTTGACTATAGGGTCTACGAGGACACTCAGTAAATATTTGTTGAATGAATGAAAGGTCACATTTTCTGAAAGCAAAACCGGTACATATTATCTGATTAAGGATGTGTTTTGATTTGTGAAATTATGTATTTAGAAATTCTTCCACACATATAACAAGATCTGCATCCTGTTTACTGACAGCTCTGCGCTCCTGAGGTCAGTGACCACAGAGTCATCAGAACAGCGGGGAGAAGAGGACTGCAGGCACTCGGGGTGGCCCAGACGCAGGTGGCTGTCCTTCCTGGTGTCCAGGCCCCTGCCTGGGTGGCCTGTTCCTACCTCTAGAGACAAAAAGCCTTGGCTCTCCCAGGCTTGGGGGCCAGGCCTAGGGACAGGGCCTGCCACCCACACAGCTTTGGGCTCTCCTGCTTCTGCCTGCAGGGACATTCGCAGATGTCCCCAGTTCTGACTGACAAAAGCCATCAATTCTACTTAGAGGGCTGGAGGACCCCTAACTTGCAAGGTGACTTGCAAGGTTGTGGCACTCCACGGCAATTTAAATAAATGTAAGCTCATCTAAACTGGCTTTCACTTAGAACTTCCTAATTAAAAATAAGTCTGCCTCTTCCCTAAACCTCCCTTCCATTGTCCACCCTCTTCTATTTGGTTGAGTTTTCTGGTCTCGTCCTTCAGCCTGACCCCGTGTTTCTCCTTTGTGTACATCCCAACCACAAAAGGATCCACGTGTGGATGTTTTTTAGTCTTCCAACCAACAGCTGTGGTGACTGAGGGCGCTTTTGTGAGGGGGGAGTCTCCAAAGCCCTGGTTTGGGGTGACCAGACCTTGCTCAGCACTGAGTGACTCTGATGGTGGCTTCTAGCCTGCTGTCCTTTCAACTGCCTCAGCCTTGGGCAGGACATCTGTTGGGAACCGCCGTTGGGAACCACCATTGCGAACTGCTCTGCCTGGTTTCAGGAGCTGTAACCCTGCCATGGCTAAGGTTGAGTGAGCGACCTTTGGACCATAAGCCACTTAAGGAGACAAGGCTTATCTCCCTGGCAGGGGCACCGCTTCTGCTCCTTTTACTTCATCCATAACTGGCCCTCAATGTTTGATCGGTTAGCCAATGATAGGTAAGATTTCCCAAGGGGAGAATGACCTAAGACAGGCACGATCATGTGAAGGCCCCAGGGAAGGACTTGGGGGGCTATAGCAAAAGGGGGTGATGGACCCTGGCCCCTCGGCTATCCTGACATAGCCTGAGTCCTCATTCTGTCTGAGACAAGTCTCGTAATCTCCTGGCTGCCTTGCTTATGCTGCCTGACTTAAGGCTGAAGCAATGCTGGTGGTGGGTGCAGCCCTGTGCTGGAAAGGGCAGGTTCCCTAGGGTGATCAGGCCTAAGAAAGAATATGTAAAATCCTGTGAAACCTGCTTTGTTTAGAATGCTCTCAATTTAATAAGGGTCCAAGCAAGAAGTGAGTTTGTTCCTCAAAGTTTTATTGCTCTTTAGCTATCTGACCCTGACTCAAAATAGGCCCTCACAGTTCTTTGTATGTTATCTATTGTTTGATCCTTACTGCCTGATAATGATTAATGAACCTGTATTCCTATGCAAAATGACTCAATAAAAGTCCATTGAGGAAGAGGCCCTTGGCCCTTCTTCTTTGGAGATTGGCCACCTCTCCTCCCCAAGCAGATCATGTCTTGGTAGACTTATTCTCATCTGTGGAGGCCGGCAAGGGTGGGGGTGGGGGTGGGGGTGGGGTTACGCCTGTGGGCGTCCAACCAGTCTGCCCTGGTTCCTCCTGACTTCTCAGCCATAACACAGCTGCTGACCTCACCTCCTCTCCCTCCTCCGCTGTCAGAACTCACCCACCCACCCCCACCAGAGCCTCCCCGCCCCCCCCCCCCCCCCACTTTCTGGCTTTATTCCACCCATTATCACCATTTTTTCCCTGCTTCCCCACCAGAATGACAAACCAGCCTTCAGGAAACCTCTCAGATTGGATTTGCTATGGCCAATTGTTTTCTTTCTGATACCAAAGCCAACATGCTTTTTCCAGATGTGGGACACTTTGCAACTTGTTTAAAAACACTATCTAAAAGGTCTAGTACAGTGTTTTGTTTGTTTGTTTGTTTGTTTGTTTGTTTTACAATAAATGTATCCTTTTCATCAGCTCTCCTATCAGAAAGGCTGACATCATTTGTCCACTACACCAAAGGGGGAAACTGAGGACCAGAGTGGAGAAGGCATTTGTCAGTGGTCACAGAGCTGTTGGGTGTTTGCTGTGTTCAAACAGATCAGAGAGGATGAGAAAAGTGGCCTCAGGCCGACTTGCAAAAGACACTGATTATTTAACAAAACAAGTTCAGAAGCTCAGCTCTCAGCAGCTCTGGCTGAAGAAGAGCAAGCCAGGAGGAGACAGGGAAAAGAACTTAGCCCCTGGCTAAGATGCAGAGCTGGCTGTGGAGTTTAAAGGGGATTCAACAAAAACACACTCACTCGAAGAATAAAGTGAGAGAACAGAGCAATCATTTTAAGGCCAAATGTTCCCAGTTGTGCTGACTGGAGGCTCTGGAAGAGGCGGGCAGGGTCCTGGCAGCTGGGATCCCAGCCAGACTCCAACAAGGAACGTGGGTCAGCCGAGGCAAAGCTGCTCCTTTTGAAGACTGGGAAACAGGCGGTTTCTCTCAGCCTCGACTCCCTTCATCTGCAAAACCACTAGGTGTGGGGACACTGTCATAAACATCCACCTTCCAATCTATTATCGACGGAGACCTTTCTGCTGAGCGCTAGACACGTACATTCAACTGCCTTCTAGGCAGCTCCACTTCGATGTTCCTCGGGCATCTTAAACCCAACATGCCCCCAACCAAACCTGGCTCTGTTCCTCTACCTCCCATCTCCCAAGCCAGAAAGCCCAGAAAATCAACCCCCTTCTCCCCCTCCTTCCTCCCCAAACCTAGTCAGTCACCAAGTCCTGCTTATCCCCTGTCCCTGACACAGCTCACGTTAACCCTTCCTCCTCTGCCTCCTGGCCACCGCGCACCCCTCACCCACACCTCTGCAGTAAGCGCTCCGTCGTGCCCCAGTCTCCAGCCCTGTTTCCTGCCGGCTATTGACGCAAACTGCTGCCAGTGACAGTTCTAGAATCGATCCTACCACATCATTCCATGGCTCGTTTTATTCATTTAACAAGCATTTATTGAGCACCTACAACATGTCAAACACTCTCCTGGGTGGAGCATCAGCAAGGAACAAACCAGACAGAGGAATTCTAGCATCATGGAATTCACTGTTCAAAACCATCTGGTGTTTTCAGGAAGAAGGTAAAAAGTAACTGTGGCTATGCGTGGGTAGCGGGGGGCGGGGTGCTCTAGGCAATCCGGAAAACGCAGTTGATTGTCTAGCCTTTTGTGCCACATGAAAAAAATTTACTTTTTCTACTCATAATATCGTGTTGTTATTATTCACTTTTTATTTGCTGCTCATCTATAAAGCCCACCTTTCCTCCTCGACAAAACAGAGATGCTCATTCCGCCTGGGGTCCCACCATTGTGGGTGGTGCGTTGGATTCTGATCGTTATTTACAAGTCGGTCTCCCCACTGCATTCGAACTTTTCCCTAGAAGGCAGGCAGTTTGTCTGGCTAATCTTTGCGTGACTGGTGCCCAGCTCTGTAGTTTAGTAAATATCAGTAGAATAAACGATTCCATAAAACTAAATGCCTACATGAACATAGATTTACGACATATTTTTAAGCCTTGGGAAGTTTCTAATGTTTCATCAACTTCTTCAAGTAATGATTTGTGTTTTGAGCTTCAGTTAGATTAAGGGGAAACTTTTTTTTCTAGTGTACCATTTCCACTTAGGAAAATAGCAGCTTCTTGAGTGCCACCTGCTGGCCACATAGAGTAAAGCTCTTCGGTGAGGCAAAGAATGTATTAGTGCTGATCAATACTAAGCAATGATGAAAATGAGTAGGCTACACTGTTGATTTACAGGCCTGGTTAACTCTACAGAGGTAAAACATTGGACATACACTGTGATCACAACTATAAAAATGTATTATTTGAGAGGAAGGACCAGTAGTTATATTAGGACATTAGGACAAAGGGTGAATTTCTTCCTTGCTGTTCCCACATTCTTCTAATAGTCATTCACAACTCCTCTTTCTTCAGTCCGTGGGTTACGTCAAATCTTGCCAACATTCTTTTTAACAGTTCATTTCTGTCCGAGCAAAAGGGGCCAGATTCAGTCCACAAGTTGGATTCTAGTTAATTAGACCTACAGATGCCTCCATTTATCCAGCAAACATTATCGTGCACTTCCCGACGTGTTGGGCACTGCACTTAAGCTGGCTCCTCACCGATTCCAAATACAGAAAAACCTTCCTCATTCAAACAAACTGCGAGAAAACCAAGCTCAAATTACTGATAAATCCTTAAAAAGCAGGAGGAAAAATATCTCCTTTATTCCTGCCAAATATTTCACGTGTGCTAGGCTAAGGCTGAAAAAACAGAGGTCTTTGGGGCCTGTTTCGATCACACAAACAAGAGTGCTTGGTAAATTAAAACGTTGAATACCTTTACGTACACGAATATTCAGTCTGACAGCAATTTGCTCTTTTAAGCAGTACGTATGCCTTAGTCTCCCTCTATCCTACCAACACGATGGCACAAATAGTTGCCTAAACTGCCTGTTTTTCAGTCACTGAAAAGACAGTACATTGCAGCCTGATTTGCGTTAATTTATTACCCAATTTTGAATCAGTGCGGTGCAGATGAGAGTGTACTGCCAACACCGGTCCCCTGCCTGAGAAGTTCACGGGGGCTAGTCTGATAGGATTAGGACGGTTCTGCCACGCACCTGCCGGGGCACAGAACTGCCTCCTGCATTGCACTGCCTGCTTCCTCACCCCTCCAGTGAGGATTAAAAATAACACCTGATCCTGGAATGCGGAGAGGACTAAATGAGGTGGTGAATCCTGTAAGGTGCTAAGCGTAGGGCCTGGCGCCCAGCAAATGCTGAATGAATCATTAAAGTCACCACTTCATTCAAGACCTGTGTGCCTGACTCTGACAGCCCGTGGGCACTGCTTCCTTTGCTTTTAATCCGTATAGTCTGCTTCAGTCACTTGCTACTCTGCCTTCTTATTTACTAGCATTCATTGTGTGTGTGTGTTTTACCCGCCCCCCAACCCCCACAAACTATTAAAGGACTATTTCTTATGTTCCTATTATAATACCTAGCATAGTGCCTCAGATCCAGCAGAGCTAAGGAATTCCATGAGCTGGCCACTTGCAACCAGTGCATTTTTTTTGTCCTGGCATTTCAGGGAGATGGGGGTGAGGAGGTGGAGGGGAGACACCAGGCGGTGGGGCTAACTTGATACATTCTTGGAAATGTCAGGCATTGGGCAGTCAGGACCAAAAAAGTGTCAAGCTTTGTCACTGACAAACAGGTGACCTCAAGGACCAGGGAGTTTGCTTGGAGCCTTGGCCTTGAAGAAGCCCTTTATCTACACACAGCCTAAGGTCATCTGGTGGGCTTCACCCCTGACAGCACATCTCTGGGACCTTAGAAGGCCTGTGACCTATCATCCTTGGAGCTGAGGGCATAGTTCAGCTAGCTCCTTAACACAGAGTGAGCCTCAGAGCCCAAAGTGGAGGGAGAAGGGGGCAGTCCTGGTGATACAGCTGAACTGCGGTTCCTCTCTGTCGCACTGGTGGCCTGATCACCAACCCCGCTGTGTGTGCAGAGACTTTACACTCGACTTTCTCCAGGTGGAGCTGTCCTTTCCGATAGGAAGCTGTCCCCCAGCTGCTGTCCCAACATATCATCTCGACTGCATCTGACACTCTGGGGTACGTTAATCAAATCATTACTATACATATTTACAGAAGAAATACTCACAGAATAGATCTGGTTAGAGATTTGGTCACTACCCTAAAGGGGTTAAGGTGTTTCCCCAATTTTCCAGTGAACTCCTTCAGTCCCAGCTGATTGACTTCCCAACGAAACTACTCTTGCAAAATGCCCAAATGACCATAAAGTTTGCCACAAATACACATCAACTCAGCATCAGATCAAGTCAGGCTTCCCTCTGAACTGGTGAATTTTGCTCACTGTGGATTTGTCCAACCCAAATGGAGCAGGTAATAGTTGTGCCTCCCTCCCGCCACACTTGGAAGAAAAAGCCACAGATCCAATGGTGACAAGGAGCTGCTCCAACCAGAGCAGACTCCCAGATCCCTGGGGTGCACCAGGCACAATGGAGATGCAGTTCTTGCCCTCAGTTTATGATTTATTAGCAGTTATAAAAACACAGAAACACAATTCAGGGACACACCAAAAGTCAGTGTCACAAGAGGTATTAGCATGAGATTGGGTAGCAGAGGCTCAGTTTAGGTCTTCTTGGAGAAGCTAAAGTGCTTGTTATTTACCATGTGCGCAGGGCGGGCCAGGCAGCACCAAACCACTTTCAGCTGGGACAGCAGCTGCGTGGCAAAGTTCTGAGACAAAGAATCTGGTAGAGAATGCAGGGGGGTTAGGGAGTAGTCTGGGGGAATGATGTGGAGGAAAGGATGCAGGATGGTTTCGGGAAGATTGCCCCGTGAGGACATGAGTGAGGTGTGCACACATCACCCAGGGAGAACCCTAAGAACTGGTATGGAGAAATAAAGCCACATCTCTGAGAAGCAGACAAGCGAGCCCCCTCTCGGCCCCGTCTGTCCCTGTGACAAGTCCTTACACATTCACACACCTCCTCCCCACACGAATCAGCAAATGAGGTAACCTTTGATCCTAAACTCAGGCTGATACACTCATGTTCTAAAGGAAAAGATGACAACTCAGGAAAACTTGTCAAAGTTAACATGAAACATCACAAAATTAATTTGGAAGAGGAAGAGGAAACAGAAGAAAAATCGAAGACTAGAATTGAATTGCTACTTATCATCAAACCATGCACCATTCAAAGCCACTACCCAGCTTCAAATAAAATGCACTCGGGTCCAACACATGGGCTCCTTCCCATTCCTGACGTCTCATACATTCAGTCGTGTAAACAAAGTGGCAACTTACTATCCAGGAGGCTCTGAAGAAATTTCCGGAGTGGGGCTGACTGCAGAGCTCTGTAAATGTAAAAAAAAAAAAAAAAAAAAGGAGAGAGTATATGACTTATTTTGACTCAGATGTTTCAAGCCAAGGGGAAAGAGAAGTCAGTCCCTTTCTTTTGCTAACTTAGACAGGGACCCCTGGGAGAAGGGGAGCTGGGCAAGAAGGGACTCAGTGCTTGGGGCTGGTGGTGCCTTTTCCTTGGGAGAAGGCTTTCCGGGCAAGGGGGTGTTCTCGTTGTCTCTGGTCTTTTGCCCCCCAGCGGCTGCAGCCAAGGCTCTCTGGGTAGGTTGGGAGGTGGCCTCCTGGATTGCTTGTACTTTCAGTCATGGGCCCACTGGGTGGAGCAACCCACCATTTGGCTGGCATGCGTTAGCGGCATGGACAGCACACCCTACGTCAGTGCACCCTAACCTTCAGACACCCCTGCCAACCCACCAGACTCCTTCATGCACCCCAGATGCCACATCCAGAGAGCCACCCAAAACTTCAGGTACAGAATACATTGGGTTTGGACCATTTGTTTGCCCCTGCAGATGTAGAAGTGTGAGAAGGGGGAGAAACACAGTTTTACAAAAGTTATTAATGACCATCTCAGCTTCAGTGGGGAACGTTTCATAAGATTACATGCCACTATGCAAAAGGAAGAAAACAACTGAGAACTACATGCAGAGAAAAAGCAACATAATTGTGCAGCCTAGGGATTCTGTTGTCTTGTAGAGAAAAATGCAAAGGGTTCAATATACATGCATTTAAAAATAGTGTGGTGGTTGAATAAACCAGTGAAAAAGTTAACTTTTAAAGATACTCCTATCTCTGATAATGACCATTACAAGGAAAACAAAGTATCTGGGGGAGAGAAATTGGAGGCAAGGAGAGAAAGAGAAACACCAGGAACAAGGAAAGGGAGAAACGGAAAGGGGGAGGTGGCAGGAGAGAGGTCGCCTGCCTTCGTCAGGAGCTCAGCCACCCGGCCCCCTTCCTGCTGGGCCCTGTCATTTCCGAGGGCACCTGCCTCAGCTGGACAGCTGCCTCGGCTCCCCGTTACTCCTCAGAGGAGGCACCCCTCCCACCTCCACACTCATCCATCCAGCCCTTCGCCTGTCTGGTCTCTCCTGCCTACCCCCTCTTCCTGAATCTGACCTTTGACATCCGCCCCATCCTGGGTCTTCACCCACCTCTATGGACGATGCCCAGGTCTCCATGTTGAAAAACTTTTGCACACCCCTGCCTTCCTTGCACAACCATGTGTTTTCAATCAGTGCTGTATCCCTGGGGGTTCCCCTGGTTCCTTACTACATACTCCAGCTCCCATCCACACTCACCCAGCAACCTCCAAAGTTTTTTGAAACCTCTTGGTTATGAAACCCATTGACCTTTCCTCAGAGTCTACTTTTGGGACCTCTCTGGAGCCCTGGGTCCTTCTCCCCTTCTCTTCTCACTCCACCACTCGTTTTCCCTCCATCTCAGAACTGTTCTCTGCCTGACCCTCCCCGCATCCTCCTGTTCCTTCGTCAGCACCCCCCAGTAGTGGCTGGTCTTTCATCCTTTCGCTCAACCTTTCTCCTACCCCTGGGTCCCGCGTCTTCATCTCCTGCAGGATGCCAGCCACTGCCTCTCTTCTGGAGACTCCGATGGGCTTTGTGAGCCCCTGCCTCTCCCACGAGACCCAGTCTTACGTGTCCAACTGTCTACTGCATATTCCCTGTGTGATACCCAACCAATTCCTCAGAAATAAATGACCTAAAACTAAATCCTTCATCTCACCTCTGCACTGACTCCCCCCCCCATCTTTCCTCTGTGACATACAATGTGTCCCCATTGTTCCAGCCGCCTCGAGCCTGGACGGGGAGCACTGCTTTGTTCCCCACCCCATTCTTTGTTTTTCACACCAATTAATTAGCCTGTTCCCTGCCATTTCCTCTGCTCTCACACCCACCCTCCTCCCTCATGCTGTGCTGCTGAGGGTGGGCTCTCACCGCTACCCCCTCCTTGTCCTCTCAGCCCCCACCTGGATGGCCTCCCTCTGATTCAGCATTTCTAGGTGCTGACACGACCCTTCCTGAAACACTTCTGAGTTGAATCATTGGTCTGTGAGCAATATCGATCATTTCCTTAATCGTCTTCTGAGTCTCTGTAATCCAGGGTCAAACCTGTTTCCCAAACCTCTGCCCCCGCTACGACCACCTCAAATGTTCTATTACAGCTGCATTTTACTTCATCCCTTGAACACATCCTCAACATGTTCATGTCTGTGCTCCTAACCAGGCCGCCAGTGGCCGCCCCTCCTCTCACCTCCTACCTGCGTTCCACCCTCTGGGATCTCAGCTACCTCTCCGAGAGTCTGCTCTGACTTCCCACGAGACTTCCCTTCCTTCTGGCACCTACAGCCCCTCCCATGCACTTAGCTCTGAGCAGACACGGCTGTGTGCTGCTGGCGCTCTTCTGTTTAAGAGTGTGACTCAGCTGTCAGGTTCCTAAAGGCAAAGCCCATTTTTTGGTGCTGAATTAGAACTTCCATCAGCATATCTCATATGTATTAGGGACTAATGGGCAGCAGGTAACTGAACTGATGGCAAGATGATTCATTTATGCATCAAACTCTTTGTGCCCATCTTGCCCCAGGGAAGATGGCCAGGTACTGGAAGCCATCTCGACCCTCAGGGAATAGCAGTGAGGTCACTTCTCTAGTGGCCCTCCGCCCTCACAGGTGTTACAGAACCACTCATTATCGGGACTACTTTCAGTGCCCTGCCCTGCCCCAACTCACTTTAGGACACACCTGCAGCCACAGCTGTCAACTCTAGAACTAACTCAGACCTTCGACCCCATGCTGGCTCCACCCTGGCTGGGAACAGCCCTCTGCCCCCACCTGTGACATCTGTCTCAGCTGCATGCACTGTGGCTCAGATGTTGTGCCTCCTCGCAGTTCTGAAGGGAGCCTGGGCCTAACGCCGGACCCCTGGCTTCCTCATCCTTCACTGACTCTGGCTTCTGAAGCCCAACTCCCCCAATCTGTTAGTGGTTCCCTGGCCTCTATTCCAGGCTCCCACATTCCCAGTGCTGCTGTAACCCCTGGTTTCCTTACCCTGTCCCTGAGTTAAGTCTGGCACTCACACGACTTTTGGTACCCAAGTCACTCATGCCTGTGGTCTGACCCTCCTTCCTTGTCTTAGTTCTGAAGTTGACCACGATCCACCCACAATTTCCACTTTCCCTGCCGCAGTCTGGGGGGTCTTCCTGGCTTCTTTAGCAGTGTCCGCATTCCTTTGCATTTTCCGTAAAGACCCCCTTTCCTTGTAAGGGCCGCTCTTGTTTTCTCAGGGAGCCTTAGGAGCAGTTCTGCAAACACTGGGCTGTTTTTCTTCCCCCTGGGAACCCGTTTACCTTGGACTCTCTCTCTTTCTGACCTATCCCTTAATAAACCACATTTTGACATAGCTCCATTTAAAAGCATTAGTGCCGGTCGAGTTTCAAACGCTTGTTTGTGGTCAGGCGGTCTGGCCTCTGGGGTGCATTTTCTCACTGAGAACTTTCTGACCTTTTAAATCACGAATACGACTGCTCTGACAATGCCATTCACGTAAGAGGCACTCAACGCACACTGCTACACTTTCACAATGACCTCCCACGGCTGCAACAATGACAACGGCCAGGCAGTGGCTCCCTGAAAATTCAGCGAAGGCATTCCCAGGCGAAAGAAGGGACGTTAGAGGGTCACCCCTGAAAGCAGAGGCAGAGGGGGAGCAGTTTAAATCACCAGCCACCCATGAACATGTGGAAAAACCCCTTTAAGGAAGATGCCAAGCTCAAAAGAAATCGAAGCAAAAATGGAGGGGGAAAGGAATGCAAAGCGGGGGTCAGGAAGCCGTGCAGCTTTAGCGTAACCAGCATGACTACTCCTCACCTTCCCTACAGCGGACACCGCAGAGCTGAGGAAACAGAACAGAGCTGGGAAAGGGACTGGTGGCATGAGAAAAACTCAGAAATACCTGTGACAGGTTTGCACTGGGTGCTTTATTAAGCGTCTCCATTTTTTCTAAATCTGCCTCTAACTCTGTTTGGCAGAGGTTGAGATCTTTTTCTAGGTTAGTCTGGTTCAAGAAAGAAAAGATGGGAAAGAATGTTTTAGTTTGGAGGAAAGGCAGAGAGAATGGCAGGTTAAGTTTGAAAAGTGAACTTTTTAGTTGTCGTATTTTACTACGGCAGAGATGGCGTGGTTAAAACACGAGAGCTCACTGGAAATTACGTAGAGCCACAAGGACAGAGAATGCAGCATTAGGCACAGAAAATCTACATCCGGAAGTAGTCTGAGCTTCAAAACTCTATTCCGCTTCCTACAGAGAACTATAAATTCAACAAAAACCTACCTTTAAGGAAATACCTATTTTCTCTCTTTTCAGAGTAGGGTGACTGTGACAAATACTACGTGTAGAAGAATAAGTCATTGCTTAAAAAAAAAAAAAAAGCAAACCTCTAACCATTAGTACAAGTCTTAGAGACTGTTAAATAATCACCAAGCCAAAAAAAAGTTATAATTTAAAGTAAAAGTGATTTAAGAAAATAAGAGGAACCCCCACACCACACTCACACTAACCAGGCTAGAGAACACACACACAGCCCACGGGGAGGCGCGGAATTACCTTTCTATCCTCTCTAGGAAGGATAGAGCAGTCTCCAGGAGTATAATCCCATATCTTTTTGGGAGGCTGATGGGAAGCAGAGGAGGAAATGAAGAAATGAGCATAAAGACATAAAGACAAACACGGAGACCGGCTCAAACCAAGAGGGGCACACGGGGGAGCTGCCGACACAGAGGGGGGGCCAAAAGCGATGGGGCGGGCCCTGGCTGGGACGCTCGTTTCTATGTCTCTGTCTCAAGAGTAAATCTTTGTTGGAGTCCAAATATCGAAAACTTAAAAGAAGACACAAAGAAAAAAAATAAATAAAAGCAGTAACACCAATTTACACTGAAACAGAAACTTTAAAATTCCTTACTATTCCTTTTGAACTGAGATTGACACTGAGATCCCACATTTTTGAAGCAGTCTTCTCCACTCTCAACTCCATGCTTTGTTAATAAATGTGGGAACTTGGAGATCTGGCCAGTGGAGGGTGAACTGAACTGCATGCGTTGTCTGTGCTTTGTGGCCACGGTATCCACACACAAAACGGGTGTCGAATTTTGCGCTGTGTATCTAGACAATTTTTAGTCTTTCACTGTTTACTAGACTTTGCTAACATGCTAGTGGCAAAGCCGTACCTTCCATCTGCCTTAGAGAACAGAGTTTCTACTACAAATTTAAATAGCAGACTGTAAGGGCATCTTTGTTTTCTCCTTTAACTCTTCAAGGTAGAATTGGGTGTATTCCTACATCAGAAATCTGCCAGAATTGCTGTAAGTTTAGTGAGGGAGGGGTTCGAAGGATAGGACATCTGGAAGTTACAAGCCAATTCTAACTCTCCTCCTCCCCGTCCATCTCGCACGGCCTATTTAGACTTGAAATTTCTTATATGGTGACCTCAGAAGCGATGGGATCATAAATAGCTCCTGGAATTTTGTGAAAATTTCATCATAACCAACTACAGAAGCATTCAAATTGGTTTACACTGTGACATTTTGCTCTGAGCTTGCTTGTAAAAACCACATCAATTTCTGTAGAAGTTAGAGGGAAAAAAGAAAAAAAAAAAAGGCTAACACTCAGGCTGTTTGTAATGAATTTGCAAATGAAAAGTAATCTGATTTCAAGAGGCATTCCCCACTGACAGCACCAGGCCAGTGATGTGACCTCTGTGTGTATAAAGTGCTATTAACAACCGTCATTCTTCCTCAAGCACTTTGTCCACGTCACAGATGGTTCCTATGGGGAAGCAGACGTTCTAAAGCCACTGATGGCATCCCTACTCATTTCTTTGCTGGGGTGGGGAAGGGTGGTGGGAGACAGTGCTTACAAATTAAATTGGTTTTAAATAACCTTCCCCAAAATGGTCCCTGGCGTCTCGAATGATTTGATACTCTACAACAACCTATTAGAGTAAAAGGTATTACAGTCAGGATCTTGCTGAAATTTCAGCTTGTTGGGGGTAGCTTTCAGTGAAGGGGCTGAAGAGGCGGGGAGTCTGGGGTGAATGTCTAGTGTCTAAGTTCTGGCAGGCTGTCCTCTCTCAGGGGGAAGGGGTCCTGCGTTGGCAGGGAATAAAAAGTAGAAATGATGATCTACAGGCTTTGGTAGGAGTTTTCATTTCACTCTGCTTCTGTATGACTGAAAACATTTGAAAACAGCTTTCACGGTTTATGCCACTTTTTATTTATGTCTCTTACTCTTTTATGGCCCACAGTGCCTGGGGCAGAAGTCAAAAGAAGAACAATTTTCTCCCTACCACACCTTCTCACCAAATGCTGGGAGTAACATCCAGTCATGCAATTTGGTTCCACTAGGTAACAAGCCCACCCCGAGAATGCCTTAGACTGTAGGGAACCATTCATTGCAACACAACACTGTTCCTCAGGATAGCCATTAAGTTATCTTGGTAAGTCTTCAAAAGCATTATCTTTTATTACTTTAAAAGACTGATAGAGAGGAGGGTGAGAGGTAGAGGAGGCCTAATACTTGGTGGCGGAAGATGGTTTGACTTTGGGTGGTGGGAACACAGTGCAATATACTGATCTAGTACCACAGAAATGTGTGTTTGAAATCCATTTGACCCTCTATTAACCAGTGTCACCCCAGTAAATTTAATAAAAATTTCAAAGACTATAAAAGACCTACACAAAAAAGTAACAGTCCCATTTAAGAAGGACTCTAAGGTTTATGCCAGCAACACTCCTGGCTTTAGAAAAAATGACATTTTTGGAAAAGCACCTCTTTGAATCGTTAAGAGGCAGTTAGAACAATAGGGTAGGGATACAAGTTACGGCCAGGCCCTAATGTCCAGATGGACCGTGTTCCCAACATTTGTGTGGATTGGCTGTGTGGTGTTCAGACCAGTTTCCAGTAGAAACAGTATGAATTTACCAAGCTCTCCACCGAAACTACTTAATGTATGCTGGGACTGAAATACTGTCTATTGCTGACAAAAACAGGATCATTTGCATGACAGATTTAGTGAAACAAACCAATCACAATTAATTAGAAAAGTCTGTGTCATAAGGGTTCCTAAAAGCTAATATTTAAGATAGAACTAATTTAGTTACTTGGCCAATGAGGACACAGCTAGAGACTGTGGATTCCGAATGGGACTTGAAAAAATCAATGGCACAAACTCTTGCTTATACATAATTTAAAGCTAATAGCTTCTGTTCTCTTGATGGAAATTTAGAATTATTATATATACTAATCATGGTCTTTTGTGGGGAAGAGGGGAGGAACTATATATCAAAAGGTTTTCCTGAGATATTTGAAAAGGTTTTAAGAAAAAGAAGAACAGGAGAAGGGTTAGAATACTATAAATATTTGCATGTGGAGAAGATTGCCTGAGGTAGACCCCATGGATGTCTGAATGGCAGAGTAAAAAGGGAGAGAAAGGAGGAGTGAGGTGTGCATCAAACTGGGAAGGGGGAGTTGGTGCACTTCGGGTTAGATACGTCCCTCTCCACTGGTCACTAGGTGGCGCTGTTCACCCAGGACAGCTTAGCTGCTATTAGGACACAGCGTCTAAGGAGGGGACCAGGTGGGAGGAATGTCTGCTGCTACAGGCAGGATGTTTGCAAGTCAGGTGCTCCCAACTCAGAATGCGTGAACTTTGAAACAAAGCTTAGCATTGTTAAGTCAGTTTAGCAGTTCCAGAGACCAGCTTAATTTAAATACACACCATAGAATTTAACATTTTACTAAACTGTAAAGTTAATTCCTGTCTGCAGATAAGACTTTCATACCAAAGCACAGTGATTCAATGCTTAAAGTCTCATACAAACATCTAATAAAATGTTTTATTTTTATTCATTTAATCCTTCTACCTGTAAATTCTTTTCGCAGTTGTAATAATTAAGATGTAAAGTAACTGGAATTTTAAAGTCAGTTTCCAGTCATTTCCAGTGGAAAAACAAGCTCAATTCTCCCTTCTGTTTGATTCTAAGAAAATCCTCCTTTAAGTGCCAAAAATCAATTTGGACCAAAGCCAACTCAGACACACCAGGGGGAAGCTGCAGAATATTATTAGGCTGAACACTAAATTTGCTGGAATTCCTAACTCTCATTTCAAATTTTGGGAACTATTATCCTAACTCGAAGAGATCACTCCCTAAAAGTCTCCTGAAATGGGGTTCTATTCGTGGGTCAGATCACGGAGACCTTTGTGGCTGGCTTTGGCACTTCCCTTGCACCCGTGCCTTTAAAAGTCTGATCTAATGTGGGACAGTTCCGGGCTGGCTGCTCAGTGTGTAAGGCATTTTCCTGCTTGTCTTCAGGATGCCATGAAGACTTTGGTCAAGGAACTAAACCAACGGCCAATATAATGCCATCCATAGGCAGGTGATATTTGTTGCTAATGGAGGGAGGTCCTAAGACAAGCAAGGATTTAGGGGTGTTTCTCTGGGATCTCTGGCAAGAAATACTTGCAGGTACAGTCCTGTCTTGGTGAAGTTAAGCAATGGAAAGCTTACAGGTTGTGGTGAGCATAGACAATCCCACCAGGGACAACTGACAGGGTGCTCTCCACTCCCTGAGTTCCTTACAAACAGAGCTGATTCTTTAGCAGTGACAATGCATCAACAGCATTATTTTCAAAAATGTCTATAACCACCAAGGCTATTAGACTTACCGGTTTCCCAAACTCCAATTCCGAAAAGAATTTATACCAAGGTTCATTCTTTAAATCTATCTCTTCTGGGCTTATATCCCGACTCTATAGGGGTTGGTGATAGGGAAATGAAAGAGAGAGAAGGATAACATTATGCAAAGATTACATAGGAACAGGCCAGTAGAGATGCAGTGGATTCCGGCTATATACAGCAACTGCGTTCAACAGCAGCAACCATCCAGTTTTACTGACATTGGCAAAACCACGGAGCTAAAACAGGCAGGGAAGGATGTGTTTATAGAGACGGGGACATTGGGCTAGGGAGCAGGGAGCAAATCCCTCTCAGTCCTCAAGCGGAAGACAGTTGGACTGTTGATGGAGAACTCCGCACCACGCTGCTGCCCTGCACAATGAATATGAGTACGACTATAACCGCAGTCCCATACTGTGGGGGATAAGAAAGCCCTTATTTCCCCCTCATAAAGAACTATTAGTTATGAGCGGATAACCTGGTAAGCACATCAAACATTTAGCCATTTATTCCAGGTGAGTAGAGCAAACAATTTTTACAGCCTAGTACAGATTTAGTACTTATTTGCAAGGCTGCCTTAAGGTTTTCAAAATAAATGCAAATACTGACACTTTTATATAAGCCAGTTTGTTAATACTGCATCTTTAATGGCACATGAGTAGGTGAGGAACCATGTCCCATACACAGTAAAGTGAAAGATGATATAAGTAAAAACAGAAGACACAAGTGAAAAAAAACATTTTAAACAAGCACCCGGGGGGGATGAATACAGACAGGATATACTTTATGTTCTAACAAATAAACGTTAAAGGACTGGGAGAAACTAAAGGGAGGGAGAAGCTGAGCAAGACAGATAACAGAACAACAGAGGCGGGGACTTCTGGGTTACGTTACAAACACAGGTTAGATTTCTCACTTATAGAACTCTAAGAGGTAGTCCACACCGACTGATCATTGATTCCATGGGAGTTCATATTTAATCAAATATGTATAAAGTTCCAGTACCCTTCTCTGTGGAATAACATGTGCTTCTGGAAATAATTAGTTAAAAATGAATGCCTGGAAAGCAAATCAAGTTTCCCCTTAATAAACTGGAGATACGCGCACTGCAGACAAAACTGTTAGAGGCTCATGGCCGAATTAAATTCATACATGTGCGTGTTTCAAAAAACCTTGATAGTCACGGGAGAGATGGCGATTTTCTGGAAATAATATAAAATGTGTATGTTCCACTGAGATTAAAAGCAATGCATAAGAAACTTCACTCCCTCGGGGCTCCAACCCTGCTCATCCTGTGGCCACGTCTTCACCGTGGCTGCTTCCCAAGCAGCTCCTCCTGGTCCTGTTTTTGTTCACGTGCCATTAACAGGCCTTTTGCAGCTGGTAGAAATGGCTATAAACTTTCTCAGTGACCTTCACCGATCGCTTTTTCTAAATCCTTACAAGAATCTTCACCATTGTTTCTACTTTTGTTTTAAATTGAGAAAAGTATGGCAGAGAACCTTCTTGAACTGAAATTCACTGACTATAAATTAGTTGAACCCAGGATAAATGTCCAGATTAAAAGCTCTCCCAATTGTCTTGAGGGACTTGGGGCTTAAACCTTGAAGCAGAAGTCATGCTCCCTCACAAGGGGCTCTGTAATTATGTAAAATAATGGATTCTGCATTTATTCAGTGAAATGAGGCCCAATACCTTCAAGGACAGAACTAGTCGGGGAAAAAACAGTTTAGACATTGGGATATCCTGGGTCCTAATATGATGGGATTTCATGAAACCTGTTTCATGTTTATTATTTTTAGAGACTATTTATAAGCTGCTTTCTGTGAACAGTTTAGGCTTTTTTAAAAAAATTATTAAAATGTACCAACTCCTTCAGGAAACTGCCTGAATGCTTTGGTACGCAGACCTGAAAGAATGAACCCACTTTATCGCCAAAGGTTGTCTGCAGAGCGTTTCACTGCCAAGGTTAACACTGCGCTGAGAAATGAATCAGGAGGGATGTCCAGCAACTTGGGCCCAGAGCAGCTGGCCTCAGGCCTTTGAGCTCCCTGGAGAGAATGTTAAAGAGGTAACACCACACAGTGCTAAAATCTGTACTCGATTTTGCCATTTATGTCTCAGCTGCTGCTGCAGTTGTGGAGCGGACTAGCTGCAAAGTCCTTCCAGATGCACACCAGGCCCCGGGGACTGGCAGGCAGGGCAGGCTCCGCAGCACCAGGCTAAGTTCTCTGCTGCCGGAGGCTCTTCTTTTCCGAGCTTGGCAAAATCCTTCGAAAGGGCAGGGGCCTTGCCAGGAAAATGCCTGATGCTCAAGGGCAGTTTTGCTGCTTGAAGAGGAGCCAGAGACTAGCTTCAGATTTTAGTTAAATAATAATCTGAATGCGGTGCGTTCATCGGCACAGCACTTTATAACACTCGTGGTTCTTTCACCTGCATTATTGCACTCGATCCTCTCACTCACAACCTCAGGGAGGTTGGCAGGCCAGATAATACTTCTGGTTCCCGGATGAAAACACCGAGAATCAGAAAGGTTGAAGGACTTGCCCCAAGACAGAGGGCAGACTCAGAATCTGAACTCAGGTCCTGCGAGTCCGAGTCCAGTGCTCTCCACACCACGTTCCACTTCCCATGCTCCTACGACAAGGGGGCAGGGCCACTAGGTTTGCAGGTGAGACCAGACTGAAACAGGGCCAAGGGACAGATTCAAAACGCCAGGAAGGAACACTCAAAGGTAACCGTGAAACGCTCAAAGTAAGCGTGAACTGGGAAGAAACCAAGCTGGGTAAATCCCCCTACTTCACTCTTCAAATACATGTTGTGTAATTACTACCCGTGCGTCTGCCCTTCCCACTACTGCCCCATGGCAGCAGGGACCCCTCCATCTAACCCAGGGCCTGGCATGTAAAAGTTATTCTATCTATATTTGTTGAGTTGAGCTGACATTCTGTAAGGGAATTTGGAGGAAAGTAAAAGGAACGAAGCCTGAAAAAGGCTATTTCTGACAATGATCTCCAATTCCAAGGCCAGAGAGAAGACAGGCCAAGCTGTTCTAAAGAACTTCGTATGATTTTCCAAGGAGCTGAATAGGTCGCCCAGGCCGAAAATCTCCTGTTGGGGTGTTTGAAGGTGGCGTGGTGTTTTCTCTCTCCGGGTGGTTCGCACCAGATGAGCCCTAGGGCAGGCCTTCCCGTCCACCGTTCAGCCCTTCTGCAAACAGGTGCGCCAGTGAGGTCGCCATTCACACTGCCAGGCTTACACAGACATGAGGACCTCAAATGGGAAATAAAAGCATTGCTTTTCCCCCAAAATAATTGTGTATTTCTGAAAGGAAATTTAGATTCCACATCTGTCGCTAGTGTACTTACCCATTGTTAACTGTGTGAGTGTGTGTGCGTGTGTGCGCGTGTGTGTGTGCGTGTCCTCACAGTCTGGCAAACCAGGCACTGGATGTCAAAGGCAAGACTCAGACCCTGAAACTCATGTTCCAACCTTTCTGTTCAAAGTTAATAGGGAAAAAAAAATCAAACACAAAGGACTAATTCAACTATTATGAAGACTAGATGGAAAAGATGCAGATGTGACTGAAATTTCTCTCTAAGATGAAAACCGTCCCTTTGGAAGAAGAGTGCTAAGCGGAGTGAAGGCACTGTGCCGGAATGTAACGGGCCCCCTTCGGTGTTCGTGTCCCACACCTGGATCGCCCAATGGTGCTTTGCCACCAGGTGCCTGGTCACACCAGCTCTCCAAAGAGAGCCCCTGTCTGGTACTATGTGTTACTCTCCTGGGTTTGTAGAAAAAATATAAATGATCCCAACGAATGGTATGGAAGATATTTGATATCAAGGAGAAAAATAAAACTGTGGGGTTTTTTTTTTGCCCTAGTTCTGAATAGTGGTCAAATTAATATGAACCAAGGAAAGGAGAGGAAAATAAAGAAGATGTCCGGAATATACCCAAAGCATGACTTCCTTTCCAGGAACATCTACGTGGAAGCTTATGTTTTGTGTTTACTGTCTTCTAACAGGGAGAGAACCTCCAACGAAGGGTGGAGCCAGAGGCAAAATTCTCTGCTCCTCTCTGAACATTCTGCTTAAAATAACTGTGGTGCACGGAAAATGCCGAAGAATGACAACTCTAAAGCATTTCTGCAAACTGCTCTATCCTAATTAAAATTACTCATCCCTTTGTGCTTTTAAAGATGTCACATTGTTATTTTAGTAAAAGTCAAATCAATTACTCCTTAAAAACACGCAGAGCAGGAGAGGCAGAGGGAAAATAATCTGGGCCCATATTTCAGAGGCTTACTTATTCTGTACTCAGGGTGGTAACAGCATTTTAATAAAATCCAGTTCTCAGTAAGATCACTCCATCTTGCTGGCGCGGCTGGAGGGCTGCAAGGTTACGGAGCTTTGGCGAATCCCTTTAACCGTGATCAGAATCCTGAATCAGCTTTTCTCAAATGAAGGGTTAACAAAAGGAAGTGTGATTGGCAGGCAGGAAACTAACGGGTTTGTAAAAATTCTTCCCCATGTACAGAAGAGGCTGCTTGTCCAGGCTGGTCTGCTCTGCCCTGCAGGCCATTCCCCCAACTTGTAATTGCCTGGAGACGTGAACTTGTGGAGGGAGCCACAGCCCAGACTGAACACGAAATTCTTCCTCAATATTGCACTTGTCAGAAAAGGAAGACCTAAAACACTTTTTTTTTTTTTTAACAGCCAGGGCCTTCCCCCACCAAATCACAACATATTAATTATTTAGCTTTTAATGATGTACTAGTAGCAACTTCTACTAAATGTATACATGTTCAAATAAGAGTCACCTTAAAAAACCTTGAGTTTAGTCCAGTTAGTAATAAGCCTGCTAAATTAATGGTTAGATGTTTAAAAAAAGACAGCAGCAAAATCAATCTTTACATTAGTGGAAAATTTGAAATTATTAAAGGCATGCACACAAAGCGCCGGAAAGCCACAGCGAGAAGGTTCTTTCACAGAGGACTTATTCTATGAACACCTGCAAAAGTGAAAAGGGTGACAATACTTCACTTATTCATTGTCTTCTAAACACAGCAAGTCTATCTCAAGGGAGAAAGAACGCACTCCGAGTGCACAATGCATCGGCTTGAAGAGCAGGGGCAGGGTGAGACAAGAGAACTGCGATATGCACATTACCATCTTTTCGTTGGTCAGAACGGAGGACTTGCCCGGCTGATACTCGTAAATGCTTTTGGGCTCTGCCCGGTATTTTCTTGTATCCACTTTCTTATCTGGGGGCTCCCAGTCGTTCCTGAAGAGAGAAAATCCTATTAGAGCTATTTTCATGAAAATTGACATCCCACATGTTCTGACTTTGGCTGACTGTAGTCTAACCAAGGAATTTTTATATCCGAGGCATAAAATCGGACTCGGTGCAAAGCATTTGGTTGTGCTGGTTCCCTTCTCAATACAACAGTTAAATCTCTGTGTTTGCTTCACAAAAAGGCTTGAGGTGTCCTGAGCTCAAAACCAGGTCCTAGAAAGCAGAGAGAAGAGAAGGGAAGGAAGCAGCAGCAGCAAAGCTTTCTCTAAAAGAATTCTTCACCTTGCTCCGCTCTCCTGAGCTTGTCATTCCCCAAACATGCCTGTACCTCCCACTCCTGCCAGTGCAGGGAGAGAGAATGTACGTGGCAGAGCCAGTTTTGGTGGCTGCAATCCCTGCTATAGTACTTGCTACCTGTGACCCAGGCTGAGCACTTTACCTCTTGCTACCTTAGTTTCCTCATCTGAAAAATGACTCCATTTGCAAGGATTAAATAAGACAGTGCATGTAAATTACCAGGTCCACAGAAACCACTCAATACATGCTATTTACTATTATAGTCCTGTTCTTCCCTCTTCCATGCTCCACCCCCTATAATCACCAAGATCGCAGCCTTCGGGACAGATACTTAACCTCGTCCAGCGGCAGGTTACAAGGATACATGAATCCTTGGAAACTGCAAAATTTTTATGCATGTACATTATTGCATTTGCACTGTGATTGTATTTAGTTGTCCCTGCAAGGCTATAAACCTCTGAAAGGCAAGGACAATGATTGATATGCTCTTTTATTCCCACACAGCTTCCGGTTCCATCAGTGCACAGAATGCACACAGTTTCATAGATGCACTTGAAAAGGATCTATAGGTATACTCAGCCTTCCATTCAAATTAATTAGCAAACTCCTTAGGCAGATGCCATTTACGCATGTGTGAGACTTTCAAAACAGCTATTCATTTGTCTGTGAAGATGGAAGAGGCATGAAGGTATGAAATTGAGTACGTCTTTTCGGGAAAAATAATTCCGTTTGGGTAGAGCCTTTTGTGTGTGTTGAGAAGTGGCGAAAGGTGCGTGGGACACCAGTCCAGATGGCGTAAGGAGGCTGCTCCGGAGGGCCTGAGAACCCAGTGAAAGCACATTGGGTCACTCCCGGCAGGTGTTAAGAGATAACTATCATCATTGTAACAACCACTCCAAGCCACACGTCTGAATAATGTGTGTCACAGAAATAAAATGATGTTAAAAACTGTGGCTTCATAATAAAATTATAGTTTCTGCTATGGGCTCCATTAGTAGACGCAAAGAGTATAAAAACACACGACACATCCTACAGCTACAATTTCTCTTGTGAAAAGGTAAAAAAATGATCATAGTTATAGTCAGCGTTAATGAAACCCCTACTATGAGCCAGGCACTACTGGAAATGTTACATCATTATCTTGTTTTGTCCTTGGAGCATCCCTAACAAATGTAAAATGCATTCCCATTTTACAGGTAAGAACACTGAAACTCAGAAAGAATAAGCCACTGACTCCTAATACACAACAGAGTAGAGATTCAAAATCAGGTCTGCTTGACTCCGGGCTCCAAGGCCACTGCCCAGCAAAGAGAGAGCTGGGACGTGACTGGTAGGCTGTGTGTGAGCGCCTGAAGTTACAGAGCTGACTGCGGAGGGGGAGCACTCACCTTTCTGGGCTTGATTTGAGTGAGGAAGAGCGGGCCGGGAGGGGAAGTGTGGCTGACCTCTTAACTACCTTCTCACCGTCGATGTAGTTCATCTCACTTTTTGAGCGAGGCACAGAAAGGGGAGATTTGGCTGGAGAAGGAAAGTGGGTACAAAAGACTTAAAATGGATAAAAACTGAAAACAAGAAGATGCCTTCCCTTATCCAACAACCCCCACGTCCTCCTCCACACCCAGGATATTCTAAGTCACTTACTGTCTTCAGAAAAGGAGTAGCGAGGAGAGTACAGATCTGAATCATCATCTATTGAACAAAACAAAATGCAATCAGGAGAAATCTGGCTAAGACAGGGGGGTGAGTGACTTGTCCCCCACTCCCACCGTCCTGCGCTGGCATCCAGCCACACCTGAGGGCTCACTGAGAGGGAGGAAGCAAAGCTGGAAGCTACACCACAGTAAACTGTACTCGAGAGGAGTCAGTTTGGAGAGCCCATCCACCCAAACAGAACCTGCAGTCTGGAAGGTACATTCATGTTGCCTGGGAGATGACTACAGCCTAAGTCTAAGAAAAGCATGGGGACAAATAGCCAAAGGTCCTCCTCAAGAGCATTCCCACAAGCATAGCTGGAACATGGGGGCCCCAGCCTGGCTAAGCTGGAATCAGGAGCCCACACAGATCCCTGATGCTCACCCCAAGTCTCTGGTCTACCCTGTTGAGTTCCACGGAGTCTCCGAGGCCTGCTACTGGGTGGGATGGGGTGGGGGGAGGTGTGCGTTCTAGCTCCCCACCTTGGCTGTGACTTGTTTTATATGCTACGGTTCCCTAGACAATATCATTGGACAAGCAGGTTCTGCAGCTAAGAAAAGAGTTTGAGAAAACCCTCATAATCATGTTTTGATTCCACCTCAACCAGGTTCCTTGAGGGGCTCTTTCCTTGGGACACGCACAGCCACGGCAGGTGTGGTTACGTGGTTTGTGCTGCAAACGTCCTGCTTGAGGTAAGTGCCTACATTGTGACGCTGGGACAAATGAAACCCACAGGGGTTCCTGCGCTGTGAGATGGCCCTCCACAGGCCTGACGCACAACCCTCCCCCAACCCCCAAGGAAGCTGAGCTCTGGGCGCCAAGCTCGAGAGCCAAGATACAATCCTAACCCCTCATGGAAACGGCTGCACTGCACTAAGGTCGAGACCACAGGCGCGTTTATAGGAAGAGATTTCAAAATCGGGAGTGTCCTGAAAACTCGGGATATCCCATCACTGTACCCTGGACGATCCC
This sequence comes from Glossophaga mutica, assembly GCA_039655065.1. Taxonomy (NCBI): domain Eukaryota; kingdom Metazoa; phylum Chordata; class Mammalia; order Chiroptera; family Phyllostomidae; genus Glossophaga; species Glossophaga mutica. The sequence continues at coordinate 151,314,750 of CM077307.1, forward strand.
TCCAGAGTGTTAGGGTGAAACAGTCGGCCTTCCCTGTTCCTAATACCTTGCCAACCCAAGTTCAGAATTCATGCATGTGGAATGAAGACCCAACACCTTCCCTTAAAAATCTGTAGTGACTTGGACAAAACACATGAGCTAACCTAAAAAGACAAGTCAAAGGATCCAATGCATGTTAGTGACTAAATGTTAATTAGGTCCTTGTGTCTATAGAAATCACTTTTAGTTTCATAGCAGTAAAGGTCAGAATATTTCGTGAAATGTAAATAAAGCTGACACTGCTACTATTTTTGAGTCAAGTATTAATCAAAGATGGCCTCTCTATCACCCCTTCTTACTCCCTTCTTTTCTCTACATTTTTATCCTCAGCCTGAATAAAGAAAAGTTTCAGGTACCAAGTTATTTTTCCGGCCCTCCCTGCTCCCTCTCTTTGCTTTAAGGGTGGGGGCAGTCAACATGGAAGCGGACCGGGGCTTAAGGTCCTTCTAACCAACACGGCCAAGCCTTTCTCTGCCATAAACTGAGTATGCAAGCTTATTTAACATCTTAGTTAACATTTTAACATGGAAATAGGGCAGAAGAGGTAAACTGGGATCCGGAAGTATACATTTTGCAGTACTGTCGGAAGAATTTTATATTGTCTGTTTGGTTTTAAACAGAACTTCTGATTACTGTACTGATAAAATGCTGCAACATCAAAGACAATTAAAAATCAAGTTTGATCGCAGGAATTCCATTGGAAAAACACTGGCCATCAAATAAAAAGTTATCTTAGTTGGAAAGCAATATATGTCGTGCTTATGATCCAGCCTAGTGTTTTAGCTAACAACCCGGACCTGTCTGAGCCATGGGGAGACACAGCTCATCTGTAGATGGTAAGGTGAGGGTTACTTTTGAACTGTTACCTGTTGTTGAGGTACAAAGCAAATGGTGAGGGGGAAGGCATTTAAATATTCAAAAAAATTTTGTAAAGTCTGAGCTGTTTAAAGTTTTCCTTCTAGAGTTTTCTAATGTGAATTTCTAGAAGATTTGTTAATAGAAAATGAGAAATGTGTCTTATAAGATGAAAAAAAGTAGCTTCACGTGTTAAACAATTTATGTATTTGAAACCCAGAAGTAGGAAAGATGGGTGGGTGCGGTGAAGACAACAGAGAAAATGATTAAATGTTCTTTTTCTGAAAAATTCTCACCTGAGGATATGTTTTTACTGATTTTAGAGAGAAAGAATCAGAGGGAGGGAGGGAGGGAGAGAAACATAGATAGGTTGTCCCCCGTACATACTCCAGCTGGGAATTGGACCCACAACCTTTTGGTGTACAGGATGATGCTCCAAACAGCTGAGCCACCCGGCTCGGGCTGACTGAATGTTCTTGAAGTTCTTTCTTACTTGGTGTAGATGGAAAAGAAAACCTCACCAATCAAGGCTAACACAGGGCAGGGGCATCTGGGAGGGAACGAGGTTTGCATTTCTCACCCAGTGTCCATGGCATCTGAGTCTGACATGTGGATTTCAGGTCATCCAACTTTGAAGACGGCAAACTGAACTTGTATGGATTCAGCCTAACATCCAGGTATACATAATTTATTCTTTGAATTTATGTTTGCCTTGCAAACCTCATGGAAGAAAACTTTACCTGTACTTTTGAGTAAAAATAATAGCAGCTCCCATTATTAAGTGCCTAATAGTAGCTGGTAATTTACCAATATCATCTGGCTTAATCTTGGCCAAAACTGTAGGAATAAATATCTCATTTTACAGACAAGGAAATTAAGGGCCAGGGAGGTTAAGGAAATCTGCCTGTAGCTCACAGTAGACAACGAAACGGGAATAGAATCAAGGTCTTTCTGACTCCTCTTCCCTATGCCGCCTCTGAGCCCCGTGACAGGGATGGGTGCTTCGTTCTATGGGCCACCCGACCCTAGCTGCCCAATTCTGGGGGGGAAATGTGGCTATTCAATTATAATTTATGTTATGCAAGAGACAAGGGTTGGGGAGTGTTGTTCTGAAACTCAAGTCATGCACTGCCATGTTGGCCTGGCTGCCTGCCACCCCTTGAGGCCTTTGCTCTGCTTTTCTGCCACCCGCTCCCTTGTGATGCTTCAGCAAGTTTTCTGTTTCCCCATCGCACTTCTAGTTTTCCTCCTGCTGGTCTCCAGGGACAATGGGTAAAATCGAGTCACTCTTGCTACATCTCCCACATGCTGCTCCTTGCTCTCTACTCCTGGCAGGCTAGGGCTATGCTGGGGTAGATGGGTATGAAGTTGGAAATACCAGCGAATGGGAAAACTGGGGGTAGGGATACCCGCCTGTATTTCTACACACTAGAGTTAGCCAAATGGAGTGTGTGTGTGCGTGCGTGTGCATATGTGTATGTTGTGTGTGTGTGTGTGTGTGAGAGAGAGAGAGACAGAGAGAGAGAGAGAGAGAATTTAACCTTAGTCAAGACACACTCAATAAAACACTTCTCAAGCTGTCCATGAACACAGACATTGTCAGTGTCTGAAATCCTGCCTTTACTCTTTTCCCAGGGCTTTTTAAAAACGCCAGCGTGGGCTCTGCTGAGCCGGGATCTTGTGATTCTCACTCATGGGGGAGCCACATGCTGACTGTGCCCCTCAGAGCAGCAAACGTCAAACCTTGGCAGCAACACTCAGAACTTCCTGTGCCGGTGCCTTCCAGGAAGCTCTGACTCTAAGCAGGATTTACTCAGGGTGAGCAGCTCACTTCAGGGCCCGAAGGACCCTGCTGGGCTCCGGGGTCCACAAGCCAACGGTTACACTCTGGGCTTTGGCAATGTGTCCTGGGAGGCGTGTTTGGGAACAGCTACTCTCTCAAAACTGCCAGGAGGCACACAATTGCCTTTTCAACCACAGTGACTTGAAAAATTAAGTTCTAATAAAAGACTTCTTCTTTTTTAGAATTAATGACAATCTTAAAGACACTAGAAAAGGTGCTGGTTGAAAATGATTGTTCTATAAAAATATCTAATTGTATTGTTCTATTAAAAATAGCTAATTGTATTGTTCTATTAAAAGTATGGGATAATGGGCAAAGAGCAGTACATGCATAATACCTCACCTATTATCAATTAAGTTTCGTCTTTATACATTTCCTAGGCCTTGAGGATGCAAATTATTTTTTCAATATCAATGGCTTGTTTTTAACACAATCTTTTTCCGCTGCTCAAATTAATTCCTTCTACTTTATCCCACACACTTAGGAAGGGAAAGGATAAATGGGTCAAGATAAGGATACACACAAACAAAAATATTCGAAGAAAAAGGCATATGCAGAAGTGGGTGACAAAGTCTGGACAGGACGGAAGAGGAAGAATTTGCAAAAGAGCAAACGGGGCCAGGTGGTCAGGAATAGTCCAGGGGGCTTGGGGAAAGATTCCTAAAGCTGCCTATGTGCTGGTTAAAGGCAATAAAATTTTAAGGGATGAAAACAGGATCAGTAGAGGCTGTAGAGTAGCTACGGAAGACAAATTCGGACAAAAACAGATTTGAAGAAGAGAATGAGGCAGAGCAGGAGAGGAGGGAAAGGAGTAAAAGCTGGAAAGGGACTCACTGACCTCATCGCATGTGGCATCCCCGGCCCATGAAGGTGGGAAGGGAGTGACTGCTAAGGCCTCAACTAGCTGCTGGCCCGGCAAAGACGTGCGCACTTGCTAAGCAGAGACCTTCTGGGCAGCTCCAGTCAGGAGAGCAAAGGTGACCGCTGTGAGCAGCTCAGCCCCTCCTCTGGGCAGTACTAGCTGGAGTTTGGGGCAGGAGGCACAGATCCTGGCAAGGCATCTTCACAATAGAGCGATTTGCTTGGACTCAAGCAAAATAAGGCTATTCTTAGAAATCCTGTAAGGCCAGTAGGGGATTCTTTTAACTCAAATATAGATGTGCCTGGGAAAATCAGCCTCCTAAACCCTTGCCGTAGTGCATCCTCATCAAGAAATAAGGAAAATGTGCAACGAGACAGACCAATGGACATGATGCGTCGCCGCAACCTGGGCATGTCTTAAGTTATTTCATCAGGCGGTGGCCACCATCGGCCTGACAGCGATGCTAGAGGAGCTCAAAAGCAATGGAAAAGCTGGTCACTGGGACTTCACACCTGGCTGACATGATAGCTCTTGATCCGGACACGGCCAGGGGGGTCCTCACAGGCCCTGGACCACAAGGTTTTATTGCTGATTTGGAGGGATCATTTGAAAATATCTTCCATTTTCATGAATAGAACTTTTGCATCTATACCCCCCACTCTAATTCTATATCCGAATTCCCCACATTGCGGTAGTGTCTTCTCCTCTTAGAGGGTGAAAGGGTGGTGATCCCCCATCCCAGTGGTCCTCGGTCCTGGGCAAGGGTCAGCGGTGCTTTCCTAACTTCCTATTCCCAGGCACCATCCCAGGAGACACTGGCTCAGTCCAGGGAGACATGACTGACTCAGAAGCAGGGCCAGCTGGAGTTGGGCATCAGAGAGCCCTTGGCGAGGGGCCAGCCAAAGAACACAGAGTTCAGCAGGAGAGGAACAGGGAGTGACAGAGCAGAACAGAGTAGGTAAAAGCCCATGTTTGGGGAGCTTCAGAGACCGGGGTTTGAATTCTGGCTCTGCCATTTCCTGTGTGAGCTTGCACAAATTACTTAACCTTTCTGAGCCCCACACCTTTATTGATAAAATGAGGACTTGCCCACGAGGTTGCTGGGAAAATGAGAGGACCTCATGACCGTGATGCACTCAGCATGGAGCCTGGTATTTGGAAAGGGCGTCACAGAGGGCAGAGGGAGGCACAGTCACTGCGGTGGCTCTGCTGTTATTATTAATAGGATTACGACTCTGAGCTGCTGGCATGCTGGCCACCAGGCTGCTATTTCTGAAAGCAGAAGAGAGAAGGAGGGGAAGAGGCAGCGCCAGGGTTTCTCAAGCCATTTCTCCATACTTTGTTACTCTCACTCCTGCTTCAGGAGGAAACCACCGGCAGGGCTTCTGGAGACTCCTCCGGCCAGCCCCTCCAGGTCTGGGTGCAGCGGAGGGTGGGGCTGGGGCTGGTCTCCATCAGCATCCCCACTCCCCACATCCACAGTCTTTTAGACTTAGTGGCAGCTCAGGTGCAAGGAAAGGACATTTGCTTTTGAGAGAGAGAATGGAGTGTAATTCCCAGACGAGTCACTTTGGGTCAGAGAGGAAGAAATGATGGAGAAAAAGAAGATCAAGCAAAAGTTTAAAAAAAAAGAAAGACTCATTTGCTTAGCCTTACTTGAAACTTATTCTGGTAAATGATTTTTATTTTTGATAAGCTTCCTAATGACAAAGGTATACAGGAAAGAATTCATTCCACTCTCTCCAAATTTCCCAGCCCCAATTCGTCCCGACTGCCTCATGCAACGAAGAGTAATGAAACATGTTGCTCCTGCCCCCCACGGTGCTCGAAAAGGTTCTGCAGCGACTGGAAGGGTGGCTCCTTATTGGAACGTACAGGTTTCTTTAAAAGAAAATTTTAAACCTCACTGATCAAGACATGCTAATTCTATTTATCTTCTGAAAGTCTGGCCAGAAGTTTACTTTTTCACAGTAGCTAGGGAAAGAAGGTTGCTAAGCCAGCATAAACAAACTTTCACATGGTCATTTACTACTTAGGAGAATCGGCTCTGAGACACTTAGAAATGTCTTTTTCATACTGTATAAACAACCAGAATAGAGACAGAGACAGTGGCTTTAAGCTAGGTTTTGGTAGGTTTATTGCAAGTAATTCTAGTTCCAAATTCTGAATTCAAACAAAACAAAAAACCCAGCAGTAACAACGGTCTCCTCCTCCCCAGGGGATTAACTCTGAAATTCACATTTCTCAATGAAGCTGTGTATTTTATCACTAATAGTTAGGTGCTAATCTGCCTTTAACACCTTTCTTTGAAAGGCATAGCTTTTTCCCATGTTTGAAAGAGTGTGCAGCCCCAGCCCATGTGGCTCAGTTGGTTGGCTCATCATCTTATATACCAAAAGGTTGTGGGTTCAGTTCCCAGTCAGAGCACATACCTAGGTTACAGGTTCAATCCCTAGTTGGGCCATGTCCAGGAGGCAACCAATTATGTTTCTCTCTCTCCCAAATCAATGAACACATCCTTATGTGAGGACTGAGGAAAAAAAAAGAGGAGGGGGGGCCTGCCCACAGAGCCCAGGGCTGCCCATCAGCAGCATAGGCTTGGCGCTGCACCAAGGACAGGGCTGAGGACCTGCTGGAGCTCACAGACATCAAAACCACAAGCCAGAGAATCTCTTAATAGTTAAAAAAAATTAAAATCAAAATAACAATTCTTTAAAGTGATCTAGCTCAAATATTTCGCTTACTTGTAAAAAGCCCTCATCTAATTGAATGCATCTATCATCTCGGCAGAAGTGTGGGCAAGAGATGACATCTACCCTATTTTTAAAAGATCTCCAGGGAAGAAGACTTCTTAGAAACGTGTGTTAAACTTTAATTATATTGGGTATTATGAATTTTTCATGTCCAATCTAATTTTTTAACTTTTTATCCCTTTTAGGACTATTTCTTCCTTTTAGACTATTTCTTCCTTTTTGGTCTTTGGGGAAAAAAAATAAGGTCTACTCCCTAAATTATAGGTGAAAAGTTATTATGTCATCGCTTTTTGTTTATGCCTTCCAGCAAAACAACCCTGGTTGCGGCTTGTGCCTGAGTTGATGTAAACCAAAAGGCAGACATCACCATCACCCGGGTCGCTACGTGTGGCAACAGATGACGTGGCAGCTCTGGGCGTGAAGCCGTGAAACCCCGTCTTCAGATCAACAGCCAGGCTGACTGTGACATCTGCTGGCACTGCCTGTGACAGGCCTACAGCATTTTTCCAGTCCAACGGGCGCCACTGTTCTCCACAGGACTTCCGCAGGTGCCTTTCGTCTGCCTGTGTCTGTGGGATGACATGCCTTCAGGCACGGTGTGCACTTGTCGTGGAAGAGAACCTTATCTGATAGAGTGGGTTGGGTTCCCAGGTCCCAATAAAGCAGAAATCAAGAACGGCATTTAGTCAATGTTGCCTGGAAAAAACTCCCTTGTCCTCGGTCAACTTAAGCAATGCTTTTTGGGTAGAATCAACACCCCAAGATAAAAAGACTAGGTTATCTCAAACCAAGAAGGCCCTTGGTGGCAGTGAGGAAGTTATCAATTAGAATTAAATCCTCAGCTTTTAATTTTTGTTTTCATATGGTAGAATTTTCTCTTCATTCAAAATAGGCCCCAGGCATGAAATGATTGGAAACCAAAGACTAGCACACAACAACAAGGAGACTGAAAAGGAAATAAGGTACTTTAACTAAAAGTAACACATGCCAGTGTGTCATCTCATATATGTTAAGTGATCGATAAAAGTTTAGTGACTGATTGAATGGACGACCCTAGCATTGACGAGAAGGGCTGTGCAGGATGGTTTGCTGGCTTCATTAGAGCAGAGAAGGACTGCGGTGGGAGCCCTGGGCTTGTCCTAGAAAATGACTCTGATTCCACGGTCCGAAGCCCTCACTCATCAACATTCTCCAGGTGTGTGCTAGGGACCTGCTGTGAGCCAGCACGGTTTTCTTTGGCCTTCTGGACACATGCTTTTGCAACAGCCACCACTCTGGACAGAGTATGAGGAAGCGGCCCCAGCTGATTCCCTGCCACATGTGGACTTTTGAGAACAGAGGACAGATCTTAGTCATGGCACTAGCCTCAGTTCCAAGGACGGTGTACGGCACACGCAAGTGCTCCATACTGCCCGAGTGAGTGAAGTTCAGAGCCCTCGACATGTCCTCCTAGAAGAGCAGTTAATGAAACTTGCCCTGCATATCCCATGGACTCTCTCCTCTCTCTGGATCACTCATCCAAAGATCAGGCAATCTTGGGATTAGAATAATTCTCAGGATGTTGCCCTTAACTTGCCTATTAGAACCTTCTTTGACACCTAGATTTTTTGCCCTAGTGAAGAATATCTTAGATATAAATGTGGCTTATCCTCCCCGGCATGTCCAAATTCCTAAGCCGGCTCTTTCAGGAAATATTTTCTTTTTTTCTTTTTTTTAAAGATTTTATTTATTTATTTTTAGAGATTAGAGAGGGGAAGGGAGGGAGAAAGAGAGGGAGAGAAACATCAATGTGTGGTTGCCTCTCACGTGGCCCCCACTAGGGGCCTGGCCTGCAACCCAGGCATGTGCCCTGACTGGGAATCGAACCTGCGACCCTTTGGTTCACAGCCCGCGCTCAATCCACTGAGCTACGCCAGCCAGGGCCAGGAAATATTTTCTAACTTGACCAAAAACTCTATTTTCAAGAAATATCATTTCCCACCATGACTGAATCTCAGGCCTGGATACTTCTTTGGGAATTCCCTACCAAGCAGATACACCCTGAGGGTCCATGACAAGAGGGACCCAGTGATGAGCCCGCAGCACCTGTGGGGACCGGGTAACTTTTCTGCTGTTGACAGATGGCATGTCGACCTCCTGCCCACCAGCCATAATGACTCAGCCTCCCTGAGTCACTGCCCGGCCACCAGTACTATGTGAGCACCCCCAACACAAAGCCCTGTTTGGTTGGGGATGGGCAGCTTTTCCCAGAGCCCCACATGTTCACAGCATCACCACTAAGCTTCACTGACCACCCCATTAATCGTGTGGCTCCAAGGGAATGGGATTAAAACACCATCTGGACAGACGCTGGTTACACAGTCGGCAAGGAGCAAGACAACACCACACAACACGAGGTTAGAGGGAAGCAAATAATCGGGAGACAGCCCTTAGCCACCAGAGAGAAAACCCAAGTAAAAAAGAAAGTAGCGGCACCAGTACAAAGAGAGGCACGTGATTTCCCTGTAATTACCTTCCGACTTAGGACTAGGAGTAGATGCAGGAAACTGGTAGGTGGGAGTGTAAGGGTTGTCCTCTGCAGCAGAGAAAAGCAGTGGCTTTTGAAACTACCCACCAGGAAGTGGAGGAACTGACCAATCCCCAACTGACTCTCTGAATGACTGATTACCTATTTTAGTGTTATTAAAGCACAGGGGCACTGCACTTAAAAACAGGTTAATGCATTAGAAAGGCCTTAGTCATTTTAATGTAGCACATCATGCAAATGAGTGAAATAAAATGTCCACCAACCAAAAATGACTATAAAAACAAAATCTAAAAGCCAAATCTCATTCCTACAATGAAACTATAGGAATTAATTTAAGGCTAGGACAACAGATACACTGTCTAAGTTTATGGTACCTTCAGAATTGTGCTGGCTTTCAGGAAGTTCAGGGAATTTGTACGTAGGGAAATAAGGGTTTTCTTCAGGAGTGTCTAGGCAGAGGAGCAGGTTTGGGAGAGAGAATAGAGGAAGATACAAATGGAGAGAATGAACGAATAGGAATCCACACACAATTCAGGCTCCTTGAATTCTGGAACATTCCAAGCTTCACTAGCAACATGAAAGAAGTTAAAATGGCTTTTAAAAATCCAGTCCTTTTGCCTGAAGTACTGAGACACATCTAAAGAGACAATATCATTTCTCTTCTTAGATAGAGAATCACATATATATATATGTATGTATGTATATGTGTGTGTGTATATATATATAGGATCTAGTAAGCAAAGTCATTTAGCACAAAGCTTCAAGTTTTTACCTTTTATAGGCAAAAATATTAATTATGCTAAGAAATAGTATATAATGAAAACACTATGATAAAATGGTTTTTGTGTGTTTTTTTTTAAATAAGTCAAACCTTGTACTGTGGACATGAGACTCAAGGCAAACAAATGGATTCTTCATTTTTCAATACCTCTACCTACCACTAAGGCAGGTGGTTTCGTTGAGGACCTGATTTAGGCTGTTAACAGCTGTGACACAGGCAGGAGAGGACCTACACTGCCTGTGAGGCAGAATTATACATTTTTCACATATGTATCTGTGTCTCAGCACCTGGGCTGCCAGAGCTGGGTCTAAAGGTGAGACACAGGTGGGTGCAAGATATGGACACTGGCTTTAGGCAGTGACCGGTGGAACTAACGCCATCCCATCAGAGACCCAGGCTTTAGCATCGCCACCATGACGGAGCTCATCCGCCCAGCGACAGAGGACTTACTCCTGGCTCAGAGACATGAACACAAATGAGCATCTCGATATTTAGAAGAGTGTGAAGAGGGGCACAGCCAGGTCCATTCCGAGCACTGCAGGAGCTAATGAACAGCAACGGTAGCTGGCATCCACCACTAATCGGAGATTCGTTATTGGTGACTTAGGCCAGCACTGACCAGAACGTTTTTTCTTTGCCTTCTTGTGTCATCTGTGCCAGGCAGCCAGACTGGATTTGGCCACATGGGAGGACAGGAAGCTCTGCCCGCAGGAAGAGTGGGACTTCCCACGGTGCAGCTGTGTCTCTGCCTATCAGCTGACGGGCGGCACAGGCGGATGGGAGCTGTGGGCTCATGGCCCGTCCAAGCGCTGGCCTGGGGTTCTCCCACCATGCTGGGTCACCTGCTGCCACCCAGCGGGCCCCTGACTTGGAAGCATTTCTCCTCCAGCTTGAGCAGGCTTTGGTGTGTCAGCTCTTGACAGACTCTCAGGACTACCTGCCAAGGGCTGGCTCCAAGGTGGGGAAGATTATTTTTCATATTAACACCACCTTACAGTCATACCAGGCACACTACTTCACAAGGCAGGATTTGCTCTCTTTTGGACCCTGCAACATCCCTTGGAGGAAGGGAAGCGGGACAAACACAAAGAGGCACATGATTGGTCCAAGGTCACGTGAGTCCTGGAGGACTGAACCCAGGTGAGAAGTTTTTAACTCCCAGTTCAGGGCTTTCTCACCTTGCTCTGCCTACAAGGCAGTCATGGGCTGACACAGGGAGGTGCACCTAAAGCTGGAAGCAGGTGGGAGTTGGGCTGCTTGCATCCCAGGCAGGCAGATGCCAGAGCGCAGGGAGGGGGCTGGGCTCAGCCTGTTGCATCCCACAACATCTGGGAGGGAGGACTTCTGAGCCGGCCTCAAATCCCACATCTGAGGCAGGCGCACAAGTGCCCCCTCCCTCCTCAGCTCTGAAGGTGTCTGGCTGGGCTCAGGCAGGCTGGTGCTTAATGAGGTCAAGTGCAGAGGCAGGCTCCTTGCACCCTAGAGAAGTGAGTTTAGGCCCTCACCACAACAGTCAACATATGAGCACAGCAGAGCTTCTACAAAAGCAAACCAGTACCTCTGTTTAGTTTGTGGATCTGTTTAAACATGGTCTTGTACCAGTCTTTTGATCTCTCGGTGTTCTGAAGAAAAACAAAGGCAAAGAGTAAAATCAAATGGAAATCTTCATATGTTTCACAACTTCTATGATTACAAAATCAAAATGGAAAGTAACAACAACATCTCAAGTATAAACTCATGTAATTCTATACATCTTTGTGATTCCACATTTAAATCTTTTTTAAAAAATGCAAAACTGCCCTGGCTGGTGCAGCTCGATGGACTGAGCGCCAGCCTATGAACCAAAAGGTCACCAGTTCAATTCCTGGTCAGGGCACATGCCTGGGTTGTGGGCCAGGTTCCTAGTTGGGGGCATGCAAGAAGCGACTGATCAAATCTCTTACACATCGATGTTTCTCTCCCTCTTTTTCTCTAAAAGTAAATAAATAAAATCTAAAAAAAAAAGCTGGCTCTGTAACTAATAAAAAAATAAGAAATTCAAAACTTTTGAGAAAGATAAACCAAGGGATTCAGATGTGAATCTGCAGAGTAACATTTGGCCAAAAGGACATAGATTTTGAAAACAGTGAAGATCCACCTGAAACTATGTCCATTTTTACATAATTTTTTAAAAATTTCATTTTTAGAGAGAATCTCTTTCCATATATAGATGACTAAACTGAAGTAAACCCCCCCTTGAAACATATGTAAGACAAAGAACGCTTGCTTATCAGGCTATCCTCCACAGTGTGTCTGAGTCACCTTGCACCGGGCCAGACTTAGAACACACGCCTTCCAATGTAACCCATTAGAGCAGCCAATGCCAGAGAGCTGTCATCCTAATAACTTGGCTTTTTTTTTTTTATAGATAAAAATAAAACAAGGAAGGGGATAGGTGGTTAGACCAGATATTGTCACTCCCACTTTACAGAGGAGGAAAAATGAGTCAAAGCTGCTGGCAGTCCAAGACCTGCTGAGCAGATGAGTGGAAGGGCCACCTGACACAACGGGTGTGGGTTCGGATAGGCCACTCTATCGCCCACAGATTACGCAGTCCTGGGCCAGTGCCATAAGCTCTCCAAGTCCCTGCTTCCTCATCTGTAAAATGGGAATAACATTCATATCCACCTTGTAGAGTGAACGATGTTTAAATGAGATAATGCACTTGGAGCACTGGCTGGTGTAGCTCAGTGGATTGAGCACGGGCTATGAACCAAAGAGATAATGCACTTGGCAAATGGTAGCTGTGATAACTATGAGCAATAATTCTCATCATTATTATTATTTTACAGTTATTATTCCATAGGACCAGACGACAGCTCTTTTGAGACGTAGCCCACTGCTCTTTCTATTGGCCTTCTCCAAAGGGACCCAGAAACCTGTCTATTAGCTCAATGGACATCACAGAGAAACATATTTCGACCAGTGTTCTGGTGGGCACCTGGACAGGAACAAGATTCATCCTAATCTAGTGTCAAAAGCTGGGCTTCCCTAGAGTCCCTAAGGGCCTGCAGGAGGCTGGCATACCTGTACAGGGGGGAGGGCTGGGCAGGGCCACCTGAGAGCTACTCTGTTCTGGAGGCCTCAACAGGCTGAATCTATTCTGTGGTTGCCTTAGAGTTTCCTTCTCACTTTGGGTGATGGGCTAGATCCCGTCCAGGGGAACTTCTTCCAGAACCCGTGAACAGAGACTCAGAGCCTCACTCTCCCCAGGGTTCTCTAACCCTGGACTGACAATTTCGGAGTCTGCTCCATGGAACAATAAATAATGTGTCCTTGAAGGGGGCAGGCTGGGAAACTGCTCACCCACGACATTCTCCCCTTGAACTCACACATGCCCACAGCCTCTCAGAAGATCTGCTGCAGAGATATCTCACTGCCTTGTTCCACCCAGTTTTCCTTCATGTTCATTCCGCCATGAAATCCTTTCCCTCTCGAGCCTTAGTAACACCTCACCCATGCTTTGGGGAAAGCTGCTGCACACTGAGCCCAGGACCAAGGTGGGCCTGGGAGACTGGAGCACAGCTCTTGGAGGCCCTGAGGCCCTCAGTGGGCTTGGATGGTGGACAGAGGTGAGGAGCCTCCTTAAGATGCCTTTGCAACCCACGGGGGTGACCACAGGCACTCAGGGGTGTATGCCTGTCACTGGCTTAAGAAGAAGCCTAAGAAGACTCCTCGGTCAGGATTCCTACCCGGAGTGGGATGCCAACTTCATCCATGGACACATCGCTCAGGTCCTGAGCACTCTTAACCACCCGCCTGCTGTCATCCTTGGCTTTTTTCTCAGTAGTCCTGCCAGCAGAGGTGGGTTTTTCCTGGGTTGGTGCCGAGTGCCGTTCTCCTACTCTTCTTTCGGACACAGGATCTGGAAGTGAAAAACAATCATTAGCTGAAAAACAATCATTAGCTTTTCTGGTGGCTCCAAAGGGGAAAAAAAAAAAAAATCCCAGCCCGGGGGAAGTGTCTTTGCTAATTCTCAATTGGAACGAGTTTCACGTAGAGCAAGGGTCAGCAAACTGGGCCCAGCCACCTGTTTTTATAAATAAACTTTTATTGAAATACAGTCACACCCATTCACTTACGTATTATTTATGGCTGCTTTCAAGCTAAAGTGGCAAAGTTGAATAACTGAGACAGAAACCGTATGGCCTGTGAAGCCTAAAATATTTACCATCTGGCCATTTTTAAAAAACCTGCAGAGGGATACCCTTGGTGCTCCAGACATCCCAGTGGTTCCAGCTGCCAGGGAACAGGCAAAACCTTAAAGAGATGGCCAAACTTTTCTCAAAAGTCCTTCTTTCATCTTGGGGGAGTCACCTAACTTTTCTGTGCCTCTCCTTTCTCCTCCAAAAATGGGGATAACACTTCCACTGGCCAGCTCATGGAGGTGCTCTGAGAGGACCTAACAAGATAACTTAATGCCAAAGTGCTCAGAAAGCTGTAAATAGCTAAGTGAACATTAGAATATTTTACATTTGATTCATAGTTGGAACTTATAGAGATGATAACATGCCACATGCCGTCTATGGACTATAACATTGCTTAATTTAACCTGTTAGTCCAAGCCATGTCATTTACTTATGGTAAAGCATTACTGAGTACCTGACAGGTGCTATGCATTCCCTTGCAAAGAAAAGGGACCTGGGTTGGGGAAGGCAGGGAGAGATGGCCTCTTCCATTTAGACATGGTAACTTTGAGGTAACAGCGAGATGTTCAAGTAGAAATGCCCTAGAAACCCCTAGAAGAAATGTGGGAACTGAGCCCAGGTGAGAGGCCCCAGCAGAAGGGTAATTTTGGAGCCATCAGCACAAAAGTGATGGGTGAAGTCCAGGAGATGGAGGAGCTCAGTGGGAGAGGTAAACAGGACAGAGTCAAGGGCTGAAATCATGCACGGAGGAATGTCACAGTCACAGGTTGAAAAAACAAAGGCTCCCCCAATGATGCAGGAGCGATGTGAGAGTTGTTAGAGGAACAGGAGATGACTCCAAAGGGCCGAGTGAGGGGTCTCTAAAACCAGAGAAGACTGAATCCAAGCAGTGCGTGGTTAAATATGTCAAAACAAACAAACAAACAAACAAAAAACTACCAAAAACAGAAATGAAGCAAGAGAAGAGTCACAGGATCGCTCTGAGGGAGAAATTTCAGGAGGCCAGTGGGGGCAGATGCCAGATTACAGGGAAAGAAATGAATATATAAGCAGCAAGTGGGTTAGTAAGTAGGGAGATGGGCACAGAAGAAATAGGGCAACCAGAGAGGACATAAGATTAGGGGGGCAAAAAAGTCTAAGCCAGGGGAGACTACGTCCTATCAATGAGGCCCTTGGGTGAGACCAAGGGGATGGAGATGCATCCTGGCAATAACAACTGCTCATTCAGTAAGCACCTGTTCATTGACTGAGGAGGGGGTTCTCATCTTTGATAGAGGAACAGGTGCAGAGTGCTGGCTGGAAGACTAAATTTTGCAAAAAGGAGGAACTTGGGGGTATGTACAAAGTTATGCCAAAGTCAGAGATGTCCGTGTGTGGAGGAGGGGTTGGGGGAGTGGGGAAACACTGTTGTGGGCACCCTCAGGTTTCACGACTTTCAGGCTGCTCCATGGGGTGACTCTGCCTAGATTTGAAATTGACCGCTAAAATGAGGATTCATTCTGTGGCCATAGAATGATTTCTAAACATTCTGTGGGAGACTCAGCTCAGGGAGTCATTCAGAAAGCCCGATCCTGGAAGTCATTACTGTGAGTTCTACAGGATGTTAAGACCAGACTGGTTTCATGGGATGAGTTCTCATGCTCCCAGGAAATTCTAACAGGAGGCCAAGGATTTGGCTGGAAGCATGGGACATGCAGAGGGATTTCAAGGTAGCAGAGCCTACCCTTAAAATGGGTGGGCATTGTTCTGCTGGGCATTCCCCCACTGGAAAGGCCTTCCTTAGTGTGATCAAGACTTCAAGCTGTCTCACCCGGTGCTGGGAGGTGCTCACACTCCTCTTCTTCAAGGCTATTTCTTTAGAAGAAGAGGAAAATCACAGCTATGCCATCCTCAGGGTTTTGGGGTCCAGAGAATTTTTTAAAATATTTTTTATGGCAGGTGGCTCTAGCAATGATCACTTAAAACCTGGGCCGACAGTCCACGGATTTATTCCAAAGCTGCCAGAGTCCGTTGGATCCACAAAAATTAGCCCTGAATTATCTTACTTTAGAAACTTGTGATCATGTGATTTATGATTGAGTGGATTTCAATATACGAATGGCTACACAGCAGCCCCTGAAGAAAAACGGTCTCTTTATAGAGTGAAGACCCAAAGTGACACTTCCTTGTGCCACACAGGTGACAGAGCCACCCTTTTGACATACGTGTGACAATGAGGGCTTGCTGCTGTTTCTCACCAGGCAAATACAGGTCCCTCACATGACATCTTGGAGCACTTTCATCTAATTTCATCCTGTTTTCAAAAGCAAGGTCCTGGAACGAGCCACTAAGTAAATAATGGTGTGACGACCTGAGACGGGGCCTCCATGTTCCTGGGGGCTGGGAAAGCCCACCTTTTCTTCACACCAAGCTTTGTGATGGAGGGTTACAGCAGTGCTGACACCTCCCTTGGGGAGGGCGGTGCGTGGCCCATGAGAATCTCGCTGAGCATGAAGCTGAAGAGACTCAGTACGAATCTGTGAAAGGGAAGGAGGCTGGTGGCTCTTCCAAGTCCCATCAGCGCACATGTGATGGGCAGAGCCTCCCTCGCTCCCGGGCACAGGCTGCAGTGCCAGCCCAGCCAGCCCTCTCTCCTTTAGGAGCTTTCTGAACAAAATGGTGCTTCTTTTTAAACAAAAACTAACACTCAGTGAGCTATTGACGTGCCACTCTGTCAAACACCATGAGTGGGTCTGTCCCAGAACTCAAAGAGGACAGAGCAGGAAGCTTCTTTCAGAGCCTGGGGCGTGGCCTGAGCCTGGAGGCACGGTGGAGAGGCCTCCCTTTGTCACAGCGCTTCCAGGGTGCAGCTTGGAGCTTCCTGTCCCACAGGACCCTCATTTACAACGCTTCTTCCAGGCAGGAGCAAGGACTGTCATCCCCACTTCCCATGTGAGGAACCTGGCTCAGAGAGGTAAAGCCACTTACTCAGGGACAAACAGCTGTGAGAGGGATGAGCCAGGACCAAACTCTGGGTTTAACTCTTGTGTGTGGGTGCCTTCTAAAGACTCTATTCCACTGCTCCTTTCACACTCCCAAAGGCAGGGAGCAGCCCGCAGGAGCTACCTCTCTTCCCGAGCCACCCTGCTCTTAGCAACCTGGGCTGGGGCCATAGATGAAGTGGGCTGGAGCGTGGGCCCTTGAGGAGGGGGCAGCGAAGGGCACCTTGTGCTCAACCACAGCCTGTCCTGGTTCCACAGCCAAGTCCTGATAAAGCTGAGAGGGTGTGAGAACCCCACGTCCTCCCCACCTGGCCTTTCCATGAATCACAAGGGCAGCAGAGGGATTAAGTGACACAAAAATCATGGAGCAACTGCTCAGAAAATGGTGGCCTTTGTTACCCGCCAAACCAGGGGCTCTGAGCCCCGAAGTTCAAGGGTCTCTGCACATCCACCACGAACATGTGTTTTCACATGTGTGGCTTTTTTCTAGGGAATGAATCTACTCACTGCCTTCACTAGATTCCCCAAGTGGGTCTGTGAGCAACACAAAGTCACAAACCCTTCCAGCACAAGCTGCCTGAGGTCAGCACACTTCCCTGACACGGCTCCAGAGCCTGGCTCCATGCTCAGCACAAAGTAGACATTCAATAAGACGACATGTGAATCAGTGGAGGCACCTGTGGAAAACAGGCACTCCCACCCATCAAGCACTGTGTGAATGCCATCGCTCAGTGCTAAGCTGCTTATAAGCAGAACATCTGACAGATAAGAAACTGATCTGTAGTTGAGATCAGGAGTAACCTGTCTACAGCTGTGCATTAGTAAGTGGTAGAACCAGGATTTAAAGCTAAAGAGCTACAGAAAGCCATGAGGAAATGGCTAAACATTCCCACTCCTGGGTTTCCTCGGTTGCAGCGTATATGGGCCACTCCTCTCAGTCCTGCACACGTTACCAGGGAGTGAGCCTGGGTATCCGACTGTATTTGTAGTCACTCCCCACCACTGCTGCCTCCTGATGACACTTGCTACGCTTGCTGGTCAGTACAGAGGGCAGGGCCAGCATCACCTGGCTGCTGGTTAGAAACGCACATTCTTCCCTACACCCGTTCAATCCAAATCTCTGCACATGCAGCCTAAGTTTTGACCAGCTGTCCAGGAGATTCTGATGCCAGCTCAAGTTCAAGGAGCCGAGCTCGCACTCACTCTTCCAGGCACTGCTGGTTTGGAGGCTCTCACCTGGGTCCATCATCCCCAGGTCACCTGCTGGCATCTGGGCTTGCCACTCAAAATGAAGAGAACTTTCCCATGTTTCCCACCCCCTAACCTGTCATGTCCTAGAAGAGGGACATAAGCAACAGAAAGGTGACTTCTTCAGCAAGGCCTGCCATGAACACACTCCATCTAAAATATAACTCCTTATTCTTTTTAATCAGGATATCTTGTTTTTACCCAGCAAGGCATGTATCACAGTTCATGGGAGACGATTACTAGTTGGGTCCACCTGTCTGGTCTGCCCCCACCAGCCTGCAAGCTGCAGGAAGGCAGGAACCGTGCCAGCTGTCACCATCCTTGCTGTCCAGCAACAAACAGAGTCCCCAGCACCTCAGAGGAGCTCATAAGGCTGTGCTGATCAAATATCAGGCGGTGAGCAGAAGCCAGCTTTAATAAGGACAGATATTAATGTGTAAATAAATATTTCTCACCTACCTGAAAGGCTACTGAGTCGTTTCTGCTGTTCTGTGATAAAAAAAAAAAAAAATACACAGTGTGAGATTTACAAAGACATGGTAAAACCGAGAAGTCCCGCCCTAACACATTAGGACCGCAGGATCTGTGTCCTCGCTGTCCTCCGGGCTTAGATGTGAAAATGCCATGTGTCCAGTGAATACAGGGGTGTTAACATGGCTCCTGTCATCTCATCCCCCCCTCCACCTAGATCTGCACAGGATTCAGGGAACTGTCACTGGTTTCTGGTTGCTTACATCTTATCTGAAGATAATCTGATCCCTGAAGGAGACCCTCCCAACTCCACTGGTTTCAAGGGAGCAGGAGTTTATACAACCCCAGTCTTGGTGCCTTTTGAGGGAAAGGAATCATAATCATAACCATGTCAGCTACCGTTTCCTGAGCGCTTGTAAAATACCAAACACTGTTCTAAGAGCTTTCACGCAGGATAATGCGTTTAATCTTCGCAGCAGCCTTAGCAGGTAGGTCAGGATGGTGGAGACACCCTCAGTTAGGGACACAAACTACCTAAGATGACACCGAAAACCAGAGCTGGGTCTAAAACCTAGAATGCCCTTATTTTCTACTATAGGATTCTGTCCAGCTCTAATCGCCAGGCCCCCATTCCTTAACAGTGAGGTCTACGGTGTCTCACTCTCCGAGGCGCTCGTGAGGCAGGGAGGCCAACCTCTCCTTTGGAGCGTTCCGTGTGTACGTGCTATGGCATGAGCACAAAAATGACCTCTACCTTCCATAGCCGCTAAATATAAAGCAGCCGCATAGATAAAAATAGAATGCTTGCCAGCCCAGGGGTGCTATCAACATTCCCCTTGGCCGCGTCCCACCCCCCGCTCCAGCATGGGTGTGGGCAAGAAGGAAACGGAGCAGCCGGGGAGCTCCCAGCTGCTAGAAGCAGCCCTGTCCACCTCTGACCCGTGGATGAGGCTCACTGGCACTGACTGGCCAACAGGAGCCCAGCAGAGCTCAAGGCTCAGCTCTGCCAGCCACATGCCAGATGACACGGCCAATTATGGAACCTCAGTTTCCTCAGTCTCTCCCTTAGTTCCCTCATCTGTTGATTCAAAGTGCTCACTGGACCCATGGATCCCAGACTCTGGTCTCCAAGCCAAGAAGGGCAAGGTCTTCCCCAGCAGGCAAAAGCAAATTTATTCAGTTTAAAACATGATGCGGTTCCTACTTCTGAGCTGTGAAATGGCCTTTCTTTCTTGGATGACATATGATGTTGATGATAGCAATTGTTTTTCAGGGGTGTTATTTAGCAAAGTTAGAAATTAGCAGCCCTGGTGTGGTCCCCAGACTGTTTCATGTGACAAGGACTGGGAACCACTGAGCTCTTGCTCTCCAGTGTGGCCCAGGGACCAGCAGCGCTGGCACACCCTGTGAGTTGCTGAAAAATGCAGAACCTCATCCCTGCCTCAGATTGCCTGAATCTGAATCTGCAAGTCAAGAAGACCCCCAACACTCTAGGCACAATAAAGACCAAGAAGCTTTGCTCTGGCCGGGTAGCTCAGTTGGTCAAAGCATCATCCCGATACACCAAGGCTGCAGGTTCGATCTCTGGTCAGGGTACATATAAGAATCAACCAACGAATACATACATAAGTGAAACAAATCAATGCCTCACTTTCTCAAATCAGTCAATCAATCAATCAATCAATACAGCAGCTGAGCCAGGGGACTCATGCATCTCCTTCAGTCCTGAGCGTTTTCTCATTCGAGTCCTCCTACCAGGCCATCATAAGCAATTTGCTCTCAGACATGTGTAATGTCAACACTCAGGAGAGAGGAGCAAGGGCTGCTTTGTGCGTGGCCTTCAGAGCCAGGCCAGACACACGGCGCCCCTCCGTTTGTTTGCAGTACAGGGAGCTGGCTGCCAGAGAGGGGGTTATTATCACACTGTGTGCCCTGGGTCAGTCTAGGCAGGAAAAAAAGGAACCTTTTTTTTAGGATGACTAAACTAGAATTCCAGAAGAGAAGTAAAGTTATCATTCCCTCAGGAGAGTTTGCGACAGTTAAGAAATTGTTTTTACGGGAATTATCTGTGAGGCAAAGCAGAGCTGCCAGGCTGGGTCAATTCCAAAGCAAAGCCAAAATGCTTGACCTAAACCCCACCGACAATCAGGGAGCCAGGGCCGGGCCAGCACGGCACTTCCATCCTCCTTGACTCTTCCTGCCCCACCTCCTCGGGGGAGCATATGGTTTGCTCTTTGTGGGAAGCTCCTTCTAATTCCAAAAAACGAATGGACTTGTATCCTTTTTTAAAGGATGTGCGATTCGGACTGTACGATTCTAATTTTTAAACTCAAGGGCAGGGCTTGGACAAAAGAGAAAGGCAAGAGCCAAAGGCATTTGGGCAAATAAGAACTCGTTTGTTCAGGGAAGAATCAAAAAGGAGCCGTAGGTACTTCTGGGCCCAGAGATGGCTCGCTAGGTGTCATCAGAGGGACTTGGCAGGACCAGCTGACATTATACTTGGCATTTCCCAAAAAACCAAGTTGCCTTGGGAATGAATCCCATTTTTAGAGAAACTGCTTTTCCTTCTGGGAACTAACTTGCTTCTGTTTGACTGGATTTTTTAAAAAGATGAGTCATAAAGAAGTTCACAGAGAACCAAATTTCACTTTGTCCCGCATTACGGGCACTTTCTGGGCAGAGAAAGCTATTGCTGAGAGGAGAATGGGCTCTTACATAATTTAGTGTGGGGGTTGGGGCACTTTTTTATTTTTTGAAGAACACAGATTCATGGGTGAAAATTAATATGGGAGTCACACATAGTGAAAAAATAAAATTACTAAAATAACTAAGATTTGAGTGGGAAGATTTTAAGTGAGAGAAATGTTCCATTCATCTGTTTTTTAAAGTTGGGAGCAGGAAACAGAAAACTCCATTTAATATGGAGACCAATAAAAATAGACTTCAGCCCTACCCTCATCCAAGTTAATGCAGAGAGAGAGGCGGAAGGGAGGGGAACTATGAAGTCGGCAAGCAGGAAGTCAAGAAGATGAAGAGTCGGTGCCGAGCTTTGCGCTCTGAACAAAATAATTAAACCTCCACCGTTCTTTGAAATTCAGATGAAGAAGCCCTTTCTACATGCAGAAACTCAGAAAGCTTGGAAACTTTACATTTGACATCACAACGGGCTTTGGGGAAGGGAAAGTTTATTCTTCTATTGAATTCCAAAAACAAAAAATTGGGCTTTAGGATCATCTTCTGGAATTTTAAAGCAGAAGGGTCAACATATGCAGTTATTACCTAAAAGCACTTCTGTTTCACCTAAGATGCCCCTGCAAAGGAGGGGAAGAAGCGGTCAGAGGAACCGTAGAAAACAAACACGGAGTCCCTCCGCCGAGCCGTCTGTGGCCACGGAGCGAAGGGGCCGACAGCCACGGACAGTCCCGGAGGCTGTGCTGAAAGGCAGCTCAGTGGGGCGGCTGCTGGCAAGAGGCTGGTGAGTCACTAAGAAAAAGTCCAACAGCCTCTGTTCGAGAGGTACAAAAAATTGTTTTACATTTTAGAAAATATTCCATCCACTATGTTTTCTTTTTATAATCCTGGCACTCAAAATTTTGCTTTCTAGAAAAACTCATGATGTCAAAGAACTGAATGATTTAGGACACCACTGAAAAGAGGTATTAGTGTGTCTAGATTTTCCAAACACAGCTCTGGTTAGAATTCTCACGATGAGGAATTAAGGGGCACTGATTTTTTCTCTCTGCCTCATCTTTCTTTTTGGCGCTAACATCCGAAGACACCACGAACATCCAAGGTGTGGGACACGCACTGTACCAGCTTACTTTTCCCGATACCTGACAGCACCCCAAGTCAGGGGTCTGTCTGCTATGATTTGCTTTGTGGGTTGTGGACTAAAACCTAAAGTGGGGCAGATGGCCTCGGAGAAGAATGAGATTTGTGAAAGGCAGAGTTACAGACCCAGATGTCACAGGATAGGGAGCCGACGGGGAGGTGTGTGGCGAAGCTCCCTTACCTCGGTTGTGCTGCAAGAGCACTATCGTGGGATTGACAATTGTCGTGGAGGGGTAGGCCGATGACGGCTTGCTAACTGGTGCGAAGGTGTGGGAATCAGTGCCAGTTCGGGTGGGAGAACCTTCATCTAGTAGGGGACTGGAATCCTGAAAAGAAAGCAAACATTGTAACTTTCAGTACACGAAACCTAGAATTAAAGCTTTTTAAAAAGAAATTTAAAGCTTTATAAGGACCTTAATTATAAAAAGAAATGTAATTAATGAGACATCATTAATTCCAGTTAGAAGCTTAATCTGGAATGCTTATTCTCTGTGTTGGTATTAGTAAGGGAGAGAGGGGAGGTAAAGTTATTGAAAGTCTCAGCAACATCATTCATTTTTTTTTCACCTGGTAACAACTGTGGATCAATCCAGTTACTGAAAAAGCAAATTCAAATCAAAGTAGAAAAAACATGCAAGACTCATGCAATTCCAAACGCGATCCCAGGATGAGAGCTGGCTTAATTGGGAAAAATCAGGAAAGTTTAGTACGCGTGTTTAAAGAAACACGAGACAATGTGAGGACAGGAAGCTGTAGACGTAGGAATAGAAAGAGTTAAGTGTGGGTACTCTTGGAAAGCTTTTCTCACCCACGTCGCTGAACAACCTTACTAGCACTTGCTCCTGAGATTCAGACAGTATCCTGTCCTACTGGGATGTTTTGTTCACTCCAATATCGAGTGACAAAGATCTCTGAAGTAAAGACTTATGAAAATCCTGACTTTTAAAAACCTAAGTGATTCTGCCAGAAATACCAATAAAATTATTACTACGTACTCACATTATAATCTGCATGATGGGAATAATGCCAGTCTTTTTAAAGACAGGAAGGAAGACTTCAAAATGTAGTGAGGATATGTAGACAGTTTCCTCTATCATACCTACAAAATTTTGCAACGCTTCTATTTTATAATTTACAAATCCTAACACCAGAATACCATTCTTAAAGGGACTGAAGAACAAGACTTCATTACTCTCCAGATAAAAGCATGGCACACAAGCCATTCGCACGCTCCACCAGAGATCATCGCTCTGTAAGGACTTGCAGTACAAGAGCCATGCCTCCCTTCCTCCTCCCCCACCCCTGCCTTGGCACAGTGCCCTGCAGACCGCAGGTGCTCAGTACATGCCACATGAATGACAGGAGCCGCCTACCAGCAATGGTGTTTCTGAGCAACTTTTGTCCAAAAGAACAAAAGTTCAAGAGAACACATGCCCACCAAGAGGGGATGTGAGTGTCAGGACCCAGGACAGCTCCCGACACACAGTAGGGTCGGCTTCCTGAGAAACCCTGGCTGGGTCAGTCCATCTGTTCTGAAAGTGCCCTGATGGCACAGCTGTTCTGTATGAGTGGCAGCTCAGTTTTAAACAACCGAATAAAACTCTTCCCCAAGACCCCAATATGGCACAATGTGAGCTTGTACAAAAGTGTTTCGTCTTAATTTTTCATTTGTAAAGTGGGAAAACAATTACACTGTCCTAATTTATTTCCAAAGTGATGTAATACAGATAAAGGACCTTTCAGTGAAAATTCTGCCATGATGCAGCCAAAAAACACAAAAACTCAGGCACATGGCTTTTTAAAGTGTCAACACCGCCTGTGATGCCTGGAAAAATCATGTGAGCATAGAGCATTTTATAAACTTTACTCTGGGACGTAAGTCTTATTTCTGGGACATTACAAAAATGGTTATTGACTAAAAAACCTGGAAAAATTCACACGAATTTTCTGCTTCCCTCTCACTGTCAGATAGCTGCGGATAGAGCAGATGTAAACTTGTTGTTTGGCCGCCACGCCCAGGGGGATCTACTCTCCTTGACAACTCCCGTTCAGCTGGGGAGCCCAAGCAGCTTCCTTAGCCACCTCTTACTTTGTTACCTGGGGCCAAACTACCAGTTCCCAGGCCAACTGAAGTTTCCCGGGGAGTCCATACCAGGTTGATCAGTCAGGTGTGAGGAACTGAGGACACTGTCCCAACTAACCTGTCCTGGCACACCTGAAACAAACTCAACACAAGCACCGAGATCTACACAAATGATACAGTACAGGGTGCACAACGAAACGGCTCACAATGTATACATCCACTAAAAATGACTCGCTTGACACGCTGCTCTAGAGAAACATCCTGTGCCCAAGAGAAGAATACCTGTATTCTTCAAAACAAGGGCAGCTTCTAAATTCACCCATAAGTCGAGTTAGGGTGAGGTGAGCGCATCAGGGAACAATCTAGCATTTCCTCCAACAGGGCAGAGCTGTAAAGCTTGAAGCCAGGATATCCAAGCCCTGGGGCCGTGTTTGGCAGGGCCCTGACCTAACTGCAATGTGCTGCATCTAGAGCTTTGAGAAGAGGTTCCAGCCCAGGATGTCGCCATGCCCAGCTCTGCGCCTAAATCTCACTATAATTTATCTTAAAAGCCCCCTCCATCCCACCAAAGTTTCCCTCCTGCTTTCTGCGTAAACTCTGCAAGAGCTTAACGAGCCATTTGTGCCCATTTTGTAGGCATGCCTCTTTAGACAGAGGGATGTCAGTAAATGTTTAGTTCCACCAGCCAACTGCATGACCCTGTATCTCAAAATGTGGTCCATGGACCCTCAGTGTCAGAATCCCCAGGATGCGCATTACCAAGTGGTCTGAGTCCTAGGTCCCTCCCCAGCCCACTCAGCCAGAACTTTAGGAGTAAAACCTGGAGTTGACAATTTAAATGAGTTTTCCTGCTGCTCAGATGATCCCATGTACACTATGTACACTGAGCTTGAGACTACCACCCAGATAAATCCTGAGAGCAGGGGCTGGGCCTTGTTCAAGGTTGTGCACAGAGAATTTAGAAGGATGCCTAGGACATGGTGGGAACTCAGCGATTGTTAGTTAGCCAGTTACTTGTTTTGAGGGACTCTGGCCCCCACTTGTTGGGGCAAGTCCTCAGCAACGTAGCTAACACTTATTGGGTGCTGCTCGCTCTGTGCCCAGAACCATAACGGAAACTTTCACATGCTCACCCCACTGCACCCCACAGCCCTGAGCGCAGATCCATGCACCCCCGTTTTATAACTCACACTTAGCTCCTTTCAGTCTCTCAATCCCCAGGACTCCTGAGAAGAGAACAGACTGACTACCTGGATTGAGCTTTTCCCTAAAGCACTTGGGCTTTCCCACCTATGCTGGGGACCTGTCCCTCAGGTTGTAGGACCTGAAGTGCCAGGGCCCTTGAACTTCAGGCCTGGGGAGGTGCTGTGTTGCCACTGAGGCGCTGAGAGCCACTACTCAGGGGCCCCAGCAACGTTTTGCCTTTTGAGGAAACAGCCCTAACATTTGTACAAGGCTTTTATACCCATTCTCTCAATCACATCCCTTTTTTAACCTAGTCCCTGCCACTACTGTGTGGAAGAGTTTGCTTGCTTGCTAAATCAGCATAAGAGTGACTCTCTTCCTCCCCTGCTCCCTGGTGGAGAAACTGCTGTTGGCTTTCCACGCAGTTCTTCAGCTTTCCTCAGCTCTCAGCGTTGCCTCTGCGGGCCTGCGGGGAGCAGCACCAGCGGGAGGCAAGGCCACGGAGGCTGCTTCCTCTGAGGGAAAACAAAGGTCTTTCAGGAGGACGTGCATTCGGAACAGGACAGCGAGCAGAGCCCCGGGGACACACATGGGAGGCATGCACTCTAGGGGCAGCAAACACAGTTCCAGTCGCCACGCAAGCACAGCGGCAGCCAGCACTTCCCTCGGAACTTAGTGCTTCAGTGAGAAAGGGGTTTTTTACTGCCGGGAGCAGACATTCAGGAAAGCCGGGAGGAAGGGGTCCCAGCGAGCTTACGGTACTTGAAACAGCTCCCGTGAGGTCGGGCTCCGAGACTCGGTGCAGGCCCTCCGGAACCGGGGGGACCAGCGGAGGTGGTGGTGAGAAGGATGGTGGAGTCTGGCTAACGGGGGGGTGGGGGCCAGGAGCGCTGGCCGGCGGGCTGTGGTGGGGCCGCCTCTGCAGATGAGGGGGAATGAAATCATCTAGAGTCGGGAAGGTCAGAGGCGAGCCGGTAGGGGTGGCGGCCGGGACTGGGGGGCCCAGTGGCCCCAGAGATGCTGGAGGTCTGGCAGTGCCTTCGTGCCCTCTGTCGGTATTAACCAGGTAGAGAGGGACAACTATAACCTCAGGCTGGGCTGGGCTGGAGGAAGTGGCATCCTGTGGGAAATAAGGGGGTCGTTACGTAAAGGGGTACGGCAGCAGGGAGAAGGAATTCCATATTTAAACAGTTGAGAGTGGACATGCAATGATGTACTCTGAGAACTATTTAATCGGTGCCCTTTCCTCAGAGTGCATGAGACGGTCGGTGCTAGCCAGTTGGCCTCCTGACACCCTGTGACACAGAGGGAGCCCCATCCAAGTTTACTTTCCATCCATCTATTTTTGAATCCTTTTAACACTTTCTGAGAGAGAAAGAGAGATACCAGGCAGGCAGGCTGTGTTTAACCCCCAAAGCCGCTTGCGGAGCAGGAAAGCTTGGGAGTAAGTACAATTTTCTTGGCACCTTTTTATAAAACATAAACACTGTCACTCTCACCATAGTGTTAGTCCTGGTATTCCACACGCTGGCATACTTACATATTTACAGGAAAGAGAGAGAGGGAGACAGAGGAAACTGTGCTGAGATGTTTAGAGAGAAGATTTCAGGATTCAAGCTGCAGCAATATTAACAAGGAAAGGAGGGCAGGGCAGCCCAGAAAACAAACGAGCTCTCCCGCGAGTTTCAGAAGACACGGAGTAGAAGACACACAAACATTCCTAATTCCTTGCCTTGGCTGGATAACACGGCTGCAAAAGGTAAGGTTCTTTTCTGCTCCGGTTTTCGGGATCAGAGGTACCCTGGGGGCCTAGCACAGGTGGTCCCACTGCGTCTGGGAACGAAGGCCGAGTCCCCAGGGAAGGACTCTCGCCAGGGTTAACGGCATCTTTATGGGGGTCAAAGAATAGCTTGGGAGGGTGAGGAGGAGCAGAGGGTGGCTTCCCCGTGCCGGCTGTGCAGGAGACAATGCTGGGAGCCGGTGCTCGCGTGCCTTTGGCCGGGTCACGTGCAACACGAGAGAGGCTTTCCAATGCCACCGGGCAAATGTTATTGGATAAACATGGTACATATAAGCTGCTGACCTTTTTATTCCCAACTGCCTGATGACGTGGGTTAGAGCTCACATTCCCACTGTAAACTGTCCTGGCGGCTGCACAGTGGTGCTGGGATTGGGATGAAGCACTGGGGGAGGCAGACCCCGGAAGTGAGGGCCCAGGGCACACCGCGCCTTTGGGAGCTGATCTGGCTGCCAGGGCCATAGGGACAGGCTGGGGGGGTGAGGGGTTCTGCCGGCTGGGGGTGCTGGGTGGGACGTAAGGCTTTGGTGAGCTCCGGTAGAGCGAGTCCTTGTAGGTACTGTGGAGGGCAGGGGGCTGCCATGCAAAGCGGCCCTCTTTAGGGAGAGGCGGGCGTGGGGGAGAGAGAACCTTTAGTATTATTTTCAAGACACAATGTCAAGACAGGGAAAAAAGAGAAAGGAGGGGAGATAGAAAGGACGACCATTAGAAATAGCAGCATAACATGACCAGAAGAAAAAACAATACTAGACATGTTTTTAAGCCAATCCTCAAATTATTAGACTCCTCACGGAGTCTGCACTGCTCTTCTGGGTAAAGTCGAAGACTGAATCGTACTCACCTGGAGAGGCAGGCCCGACTCCCCTTACATCCCAGGGAGGCTGAGCTCAGCCCTGGAGAGGCCGCGTGCTGAGTCAATTCTGACACCAATCCTTGGTTGACCTGCACCCTTTCAGACCTCCTGACTGAAGACAGGTGCCCAACAGCTAAATGCCAGTGGAAGCCCCCAATTTTCGACACCTCCTGTCCTCAAAGATTCTTCTTTTATGCCTTTGGCTTTAAAGTTCAGTAAAACGCTCAAGTGTCTTTCACTCTTTTCCCTTAGGAAATGTGGAATTGGAAGAGTCTTCCTTATTTGTGCTCACAGGAGACAGATGTCTTAATTGAGTCACTGGGTTTTAGTGCGCAATTCCATAAGCATAACAAATTAAAGCTCCCCAAGAAGAGAATGCTGAGGACTTAGAATCCCCATGTGCTCTTTTCTCAGAGGAAACAGTCTGATGGAACTAATTATTGGAAGGAAGACAGGCATGAGATTAAACGCATGCAGTCTCCACTTTTTGGTGTGCACAGAAGGGACCAGGCAACGAAGCACTTAGTGGGCCTACCAGATTGGACCGTACCTGGTTTATCACACTCCAGCCTGTTCCCCATTCCCACCCAGCTCCCTAGGAGGTGCAGAGAATGCTGGAGGGAGGTGGTCAGCCCCAGGGCTCCTGGCATAAGGCCAAAGCTCTGGTTCCAGGTTCGGAGCTGGAAAGCTGTCGTTCACAGTGCATTCCCTCTTCCTCAGCATGACTCCTCCTTGGGTCTTGGTGGGGCAGAAGGTCAGGCAATGAGGTAAATCTCCAGACTGATTCTCATTTCAATGAGAGCCATCTGTCAACCTGTGGCTCAACTGGGAACTAGACCGTAAGATGAGCAAAGTTTATTTTCCTAGTGTTGTGTCTGAGTGTCTGTATTCCCCAAAATTCATATGCTGAGCCCCTAACCCCAAGAAATGATTTTTAAAGGTGGGGCCTTTGGGAGGCACTTAGGGTTAGATAAGGCCATGAGGGTGGGGCCCCATGATGTGGCTGGGTGACATGCAACACGAGAGGCTTTTCGATGCCACTAGAAAAGAAAGTGACCAGAGCTCTCTCTCTTTTCACCATGTGAGCTCACGGTGAGAAGGCAGCCATCTATAACCCAGGAAGGGAGCCCTCGCCAGGAACCAAACAGGCCAGCACCTTGGTCTTGGACTTCCCAGCCTCCAGAACTGTGAGAAAGAAATGTGTGTTGTTTAAGCCACCCAGCTATGGCATTTTGTTATAGTAGCCCAAGCCAGGACACCAAGATGTTCTTCACTGGCCCCTATCTGTAAAGACAGCCCAGTTCTAGAAGAAAACCAGAACCTTCCACCCAATGGCACAGGTAAGATACATTAGAGTTTGGTCACTATCTGGCAAATGGGTTGTGACCAAAAACTGGGAGGGAACGAAGGTGTGGACCTATTTTGAGGTTTTTTTACTTTCTGTTTATTTTTTTCATGGAGTGCAGGTGGCAAGGGGGAAAGGCTATTAGCAAGAGTAAATACGTGAGAAATAAAGAAGTTTTTTGAGTCTGGATTAGAACATCAACCCAGAAACAGTAAACAACCTATTCCTTAACAAACTCAAGTTTTCAAGTAACCTGGAAGGAGAAGCAGCTGGCTGAGTGCCAGGGCTAACCTGGCATCTATCCCTTCCTCAGGGTGCCCGTGACAGCGCCGGTGGAATATGGCCGCAGGTACGAGCCAAAAGACAAAATGAGCGACCCTCTTCAGTAGCAATGAGGAGCAAAGCTTCCGGATGCACCCACTTGGTTTCCGTGAACACAGGCTGGAGGCTGGGGCATGCTTATAGGCTAAATGATGTTCTCTGGAAACAAAACACTTGAACTAACATGCACCGAAGGGACTGTGGGGTAAGCTGATAATGGTTATCTAGGGACATAAGTAAAAGACAATTTTGAATTAGGCTCAGATTTACTTTTACTTTGAGCTTGAGTGTCCCACATGTGAGTCCTTCTTGTCCAAAGATAGAAATCCATTTCAATGAGTTTTTAACTTAATTTGGCTGTGGCTGTATATGGTGCTGCAGCTGCATGACATCAGGCGCGAGCCTTCCCAGGGCTCTGACCCTGTAGAGAGGACGCTTCCCCAGGGTGTTGACCACGCACGCAGAGCCAAAGGCCTTCCTGTCCTGGGGCTTCTTTTGCCCTAAAGGAGGAGCTGGATAGGCACAGTCCCTTTGCATGGAGGGAGCCACTTTCTGTTTCATGTGAACAATGTAGGACCCACATAGGCAGTTTGCATCCTCCCTCCCCAGAGTAAAGGCTACTAACAAAATTTCATTTCTCTTATTAGAAGGTGAGAGTGAAAAACATGGGAGGAATCTGGTATGTTCCTAGTTCACACGGTTCTGGAAACTACCAATCCCCATGTCCACTGGGGACACCAACATGATGACACTCTTGGAGAGGGCAGCCCTGGCTCCCTGTTACTGTTAGAGATCAGGGCAGCAGGTCCAGGCTGGCAGGAGGACAGGCAGCCTCTGGGAACATCAGGGACAGCCTCCACCCCCAACCATGTGCCCCTCGTACGCCAACTCAGTCCTTCAGGAGATGCACAAGTACTCAATAAACCTGCAGTAAATAAATGTGTAATGTAATTTTTATTTACCTCACATGCTTTTAAAATCATGTCTTTTGAAGAGCTGTTTAAGAAGCCGAAAGGAATTAGTGAGCTCTCCTTGAGCTAAGTCACTGATAGTGGAAGAGGATGTGCTTTCACATTTGCGTTGAATGAATCAGTACTGCCTCCTAACCTGGAACAGAGCCAGCTGCATCCACTCTGGAGATGGCTGAGAAGGAAGCCCGCCTGCCCCAGGCAGCACGCTCACACGCTGCGGAAGGTCTGCGCCAGGGAAACCGATGGCAAGCCGTTTATTAGACGAGTGACTTCCCAAGTCCCCATGTCTGAGGAGGACTTCAGGAGGTGCCTTTGCAGCTCCTGGTTCCAACAGGGGGTCTGGGTGCACACGGCCATACCTAAGACCGGCAAGCCATGGTGGGGGCAGGAAGGCTTAGCGGTGCTGCTCGGCACACCGGTGGGCAATTAAGCGACCAACGGTAAGCGTGGGGAGACAGGGGTCTGCAGAGAGGAAGGGGGACATTATCTCTGACTCAGTTTCACTTCAGGGGCCAGTGCAATTTTATGTCCTCAGAAACAGGAACCAGGGGGTCACTGGAGAAGGAGTGTGGGAAGCAGGAAGGAAATGCAGAGTTCCTGGGCTCTTGGTGAGTTCTGGGAGCACCGTGACGGAAAGCAGGCACAGGGAAGTGGACTACATGAGGAGCACATTCCTGCAACGTATTTTGGGCTGCAGAGCTTCCTTTAAAAGAAAGAACTGCGCCATCCCATGGCTGTGCTCCTCCATGTAAGCGCTCTTCATGGATTGCCTGAATTAAAACTGGGTCTGCTCCTTTCACCAAAATGGCAAAGTAGCCACGGGTGGGGGAGGGAAGAAAGATCAGGAAAACAGTCTAGGGGGAAAGGTTTAAGCAAAACGATCCATTCTCCAAGTTGTACACCTTGGAGTTTGGGGGGTTTTTGTTTTTGCTTTTTGTAAGGGAGGCCTAGGTGGTTTAAGCTCCACTATGCTGTCGTCCTTACACAAGCTGCCTGCTCCTGGGCCAGGGGACACGGGTCTGGCCACAGCCGCCCGAACTTAATCTGTAAAGACAGAGTTGCTGGAACTCTTACAGCCCCAACCGCAGCAAATTAATGGAGTAATTAATGGAATGGACGTGGGCACTCTCCCTTTGAATATTCCATTCTGAAGAGTTTTTAACAAACAAGCTCAGAACTTTTCCCCACTATTCAAAGCCAAATGACTCTCTCTTCCAGAACATTCCCAAACACACTTAAACATGGTCAAACCCTGGGCCCATATTTCCAGTACCCTGGGACACACCATCCCCACCCTGCGCCTCTGCTTCCCTCAACCCTAGCTTCTCCTGAACTGACTCCTGCAGAGCTTTTCCAGAGCTGGCCACCAGTGCAGCTCTGAGCCCAGCCCATCACCCAGCTGAGCGAGCCGGAAGCTTGAACTAAAGCAAAACCACTAAAGAACAGGTGCCGCCCAGCAGTCCCCACCCTGCCCTGGGGCACATGCCTACCTGGGGCTTGTCGGAAGGAAGGTTGGGATGCACACTTCTGTAGCCCTTGGCAGCGAGTGAAGAGGGCTGGGCGTTTCCATTGGCATCGGCATTGGAGGAAGGCCTCCACTCATCTGAGATGGAAAAAAGAAAACGAAAAACCCTCAGTCCCAAGGAACACTCCCAGGCTCCCCACTGATTGAAGGGCCCCTGGTGGAAGGCAGGGACAGGAAGAATGCCAGGGCAACCATACCTGCGGAGGGGTTCTCTGACTCCAGAACTATGTGTGGTGCAGAAAGGATGAAAACAAGAAAAAAGGGGGCGGGGGGAGACAGCAATGGTTACATTTGCAGGAAACAAGCATGCGCCGCACAGAAAGACGCAAATCCAGCACCCTGCTGCCTGACACAAAATGCCCTCAGTCACGATGGCCTAATTACCATAGGAACCCACTCCAAACCATGATGTGCTCACAGGCGCTGACCTTTGAAAACACAAGGCTCGCATTCACAGCAATGAAGAAACAATTGTTCCTTGACATTCTTATTTTACAGACTAAACGGCAACAGAACTTCACTGTCCAGTGCCTCCTTGTTCCCCTTCTTCGCACCTGATGTGGGCTCAGCATGACCCCTCCTCATTAGCAGGCTGGGCTAATTAACAGACCCAGGAGAAGGAGAAAGAGATCAGCACTTTTTCCATGGGTCTTGGTGCTGGGATAGCGAAAGAACATTTCAGCCTGGTGGTATCCGAGGGGGTAAGAACATTCTTTTCCTCCCAGCTGCTTTTCTTCTTTCCATTAAACAAGCCACATAAACATTTAAAATCTAATCACCCCTTTCCATATTTTCATCACACTAAAAGGCACCCTTGTTTCCCTTCAGCGGGCTATCACCCTGCCCTCCCAGCCACTGCCCGATACATCTCAGACCCACCTAACGCCACCAGGCAACAGAGAGCACAATTGTTATTAGCTCGCCTGGGAAGGCAGGCGGATCTCAATTCAAATCCTGACTCCACCATCCAGGGACTCTGGGTCCCTGAACGAGCTATAAGCCTCAGTTTCTCCATCTGAAGAATGGGGATAATGGGGTGCCTGCTTCATAAGTACTGCTATAAGAATTAAATGAAACAACGCATGAAAAACACTTAGCCCAGAGCCTGGCAGAGCTCGGTAAATGTCTGCTCTTACAATCTTCTGCATTATCTCGTCTCCATTCTTTATCCTCCATCTAGCCCAGGGGTCGGCAAGCTTTTTCTGTAATGAACCAGACAGTAAATGTTTTAGGCTCTGCGGCCACATGATCTCAGTGGGGACTATGCAACTCTTCTGTTGCAGTGCAAGAGCAGACATAGATGCTGTGTATATGAATGAGTGTTCCAATACATTCAATACAACGAATGGCTATGTCCCAATATACCTTCACTTATGGACACAAATTCGAATTTCATAGAATTCTCATGTGGCACATAATATTGTTTTGACTTCTCTTTCAGTCATTTAAAAATGTAAAACTCATTCATAGTTCATGGGCTGTGCAAAAATAGGCACGGCCACCTCTGGCCCACAGGTCAAGTTTGCCAGCCCCTGTTCCTGCCAACGCCTTCACTTCCCTCTCCCTGCGCGCCTCCTCTGGTCTCACACTGTACAGAGACAGAGAGGGAATGACCCAGCAGCTCTCACAGCCCACGGCTCCATTTCAATGTGTGTCCCTCCAGGACTAGTGATGGGCCTTCCAGATGTCAAGATGAGATTTACACACCTTTACTGAATACCTTTCTAAGTGCCAAATGCGGTCAGTCACCTTTGCTCCAATTTAGTATTTCATTTAGACGCACAAGTCTGTAACGTAGGTAATCATTTTACTTCATGGACGAGGAAACAGAAAGGTCAACTGACTTGCCCAAAGTCACCCAGCCAGGAAAGGACAAAGCAGTCAGCGCGGGTCTCCAGAATGACGTACAGTGCTCTGTCCACCATCCACAGCCACCATCGGCCACCAAGCAGAGCCCACGTCTCAGGGAGGTGGTGGGAGCCACAAGGTGGCAGAGCTGCGTCAGAATCACAGGGAAGGCATGTGAAAACAGACTGCTGGGCTTCACCCCCAGGTTTCTCCCGACTCAGTGATAGGAGGCTAGGTCTGAAAATTTGCATTTCTAACATGCTCCCAGATGATGCTAAGGCTGATGATCCACAGCCCACACTCTGAGAGCCACTGATACAAGCAACACTTGAAAACATCCTTATCTGGAAAACTAACTGTATCTATTTTTGCTTATTTTTTCCCCTGTAAGTCACAGTTTTTACATGTTTCAGGTGCATATTCCTTTAGCAGGTTGTCTGTGACATTTCTGCCCTTCCCTTTATGGACAATTCACAGGTGTTTGTCTTCTCTTCCCAAACACATAAGTTGGGAAATTTACAGGACTTGATTTTTATTCATGTCACTGTAATGGATAGCTTGTGTGACCAAGGGTGAGCTGTTCATCACTCCCATCTATAAAACACAATCCTTACTCCATGCACACCTCACAGGGTTGCTGACGATCCAGAGACCAGGTACGTGAAGTATCCTCTAAGTGACCACTTTCTAAGTGTCTACGTGACACACTCTGCTGCATCCGCCCAGAGCCCTGGCCCAGAGATTTCCTCACACCTAACAGGTCCTGAAACACCAGGTGACATGTGGTGACAATGGTTCTCACTCCTCCCCTAAGTTATTTCTAATTCACCTTTGTGAGATCTTTCTATCAAATCTATTAGATTTACAAATATATTAGAGTATCAGTAGGTGCTGAGTGAGGGACTATTCAATAAAGGATGTGAGCTTTGTACAGGGATTTTGGGGCACTTTATTTTGCTTCCTCTTTGGTTCTCAGTTGGGTTAGCTACTCAGGTGACACTGATAAACAGATAGGTCATGGAAAACCGAGATGAGTCTGTCCCTCCAAAGGTCTAGGTACCAAAGGGACTACCATGTCAGCCCCAGACCGCCAAATCTGAATGCTGACTATGCTGCTACCTGCATATCCTGCAGCAAATGACTTCGCCTCATTTATAAAAGAGAGCTTATCTATCTTTTGAGTCATGAGGAGCCAATGGAAATGAATGGCATAAAGTATGTGCTTAGTAAACAAGGAATCCAGAGCATAAGGAAAAAAAATTTCCCCAGACATAGAAATAAATGAGAGTTGCTGACTTCTGCCATTCGATAAACGGTTTCAAGAACATAATATCCTTAGGGATCAACCCACTTTTTCTTCTAATTCCAAGTCATTAAAACTGTTCCCCTTATCTTGCCCTTATTAGTTCCCAGGACTCTTCTAAGCATTCCTCTCTTCCTTTAAAGCGGGGTGGGTATGTCTAACGTTTCATCGCTCTCGTCTGTTGCCTTCTCAGCCTTGAAGGGTGGCAGCAGCGCAGGGTCACTGTGTGCCTGAAACAGCCTGTGGGATCTTATACACAGAGCCATCAATTATTAACTCCAGGTGAGGAGACTGTCAAAATGCTTCTTACAGTCAACGTCACCTCGAGCTCCTGAGGGGGAAGAGGGCCCTGGAAAGTTGGATCTTGGGTAGGTTCTGCAGCCCTGAAGAGACCCAAGCCTTCCCAGGAGAAGTAGAATTCTTTTTGCCTTATCTTTTCCTCCCTTTATACGCCACATTTTCTGACCTGTGGCCACAGCCCCCCTGATATTTTCTTGTGTCTTATTCTGTGCTAATGTCATTTTGGTTTGTCCTAAATTGTTTTGCTGGTCAGTTTCTTCTTGGAATCTTAGGATAACTTCCTCTGAGAGATTTGATGTGTTCTGGTAGCGTGTCCAACAGATGAGAGGGGTCAAAAGTAGCTCTAGGAGTGTTTAAAAATTCTCTATTTATGTTTATTTCTTTTTTTTAAATATATTTTATTGATTATGCTATTACAGTTGTCCTGTTTCTCCCCCATCATTCCCCTCCACCCTGCACACCCTCTCCCACCCACATTCCCCCCTTTAGTTCATGTCCATGTGTCATAAGTTCTTTAGCTTCTACATTTCCCATACTATTCTTCCCCTGCCCCTGTCTATTTTCTACCCACTATCTATGCTACTCATTCTCTGTACCTTCCCCCCCCTCCTCCTCCCACGCCCCTGTTGCTAACCCTCCATATGATCTCCATTTCTGTGGTTCTGTTCCTGTTCTAGCTGTTTGCTTAGTTTGCTTTTGTTTTAGGTGTGGTTCTTAATAGCTGTGAGTTTGCTGTCTTTTCACTGTCATATTTTTGATCTTCTTTTTCTTAGATAAGTCCCTTTAACATTTCATATAATAAGAGCTTGGTGATGATGAACTCCTTGAACTTGACCTTATCTGAGAAGCACTTTATCTGCCCTTCCATTCTAAATGACAGCTTTGATGGAAAGAGCAATTTTGGATGTAGGTCCCTGCTTTTCAAGATTTCAAATATTTCTTTCCAGCCCCTTCTTGCCTGGAAGGTCTCTTTTGAGAAATCAGCTGACAGTCTGATGGGAACTCCTTTGTAGGTGACTGTCTTCTTATCCCTTGCTGCTTCTAGAATTCTCTCCTTCATTTGAATCTTGGCTAATGTAATTACGATGTGCCTTGATGTGTTTCTCCTTGGGCCCGACTTCTTTGGGACTCTCTGAGCTTCCTGGACGTCCTGGTAGTCTATTTCCTTTGCCATATTGGTGAAGTTCTCCTTTATTATTTGTTCAAATAAGTTTTCTACTTGTTGCTCTTCTTCTTCCCCTTCTGGGACCCCTATAATTCGGATGTTGGGATGTTTAACGATGTCCCGGAGGTTCCTAAGCCTCTCCTCATTTTGTTGAATTCTTGTTTCTTCCTCGTCTTCTGTTTGGTTGTTAGTTTCTTCCTTCTGGTCCACTCCATTGATTTGAGTCCCAGTTTTCCTTCCATCTCTATCGGTTCCCCATGCGTCTTCCTTCATTTCACGTATTGTAGCCTGCATTTTCTCATCTAATTTATGAGCAAAATCAACCAATTCTGTGAGCATTTTGATGACCAGTGCTTTGAACTGTGCATCTGATAGGTTGGCTATCTCTTCACTGCTTAGAGGAATTGACTCCGGGGCTTTCATTTTTCCTCCGGTTTGAGCCATTTTTGGTGGGTTTTGTTTTGTTTTGGTTTTAGTCTGGTCGCAGCTATTACGTATAAGGGGTGGAGCCTAGGTGTTCCTCAGGGCGGGGCAGCCCAGTCGCTGGGTTGTGACGCTATAGGTGGGGGCGGGGTCCGAGAGGGAAGAATGGCGCCTGTTCCGCTCTCTCCTGGACTCCAGTCCCTTCCGCTGCTTCCCCTTCACCTGGATTATCTGCGCACGTGCGCGTGCTGTTACGTAGTGAGGGGTGGAGCCTCAGGCGCTCCCCAGTGTGGGGCAGTCCAGTCGCTGGGTTGTGACGCTGTATGTGGGGGCGGGGTCTGAGAGGGAATAATGGCACCTGCTCGGCTCTCTCCTGGATTCAGTCCCTTCCGCCGCCTCCCCTCTGCCTAGACCGCCTGCATGCGCGAATGTGGGACCCCCTGGTCAGCCAGCCACCTTGTGCAGCCTCACTGGGTCTGCACAGTTGCTCCCCTGTGCCCGGGGTCCGCCAGCTGCCGCCTGTGGGCCTGAGGACCGCCAGCCACCGCCCGTGCACCTGGGAACTGCGAGCCGCTGCTACTTGCATTCCTGGGTCCGCACCTCCACTTTTTCCTACCGAGACTCCGCCCCTCTTACCGATCTGGATGAATGGTTGTTGGACTTCCGTACAGTTCAATTTTCTATAAGTTCTGGTTGTTTTCTTGTTTCTAAATATTTGTTGTCCTTAATTTTGGTTGTGAGAGGAGGCACAGTGTGTCTGCCTACGCCTCCATCTTGGCCGGAAGTCCCTGTTTATTTCTTATTCATGCTATGTGGTGAAGAACTTAACCTTACCCAAAAAAGACGTCTGGCATTGCCCTCTGGCTTCTGGGAGCTGATCTCTAAAACCCTGGAACATCGTCCTGATGGGCGTGTCTCTGTGTAACACCAATAATGTGCTTTAGGGTGTTGGCCACGTGGGCGGTGGGTAATGCCTGCGTAATGGAGTCTCAGTAAAACCTCTGAACACAACGGCCCAGGCGATCTTCCTGCTTAGAATAGTGTGAGCAACTCAACACCTAAATGGTAGAACCACGCACCCTGACTCCACAGGAGAGGACACTAGAAACTGTGATTCTTCTCCAGGCTGATTTTAATCTGTAATAAACCATTACCATGAGTATAATAGCTTTCAATGAGTTCTCTGAGGCCTTCTAGAAGACTATCAAAGCTGAGGATGGCTTGGGGAGTCCCCTAACCTCGGAGCTGGCGTCAGAAGCGAAGGTGTTCTCTTACGGGCACTTTTCCCTCCATCTCAGCTGGCTCCAGTTCTCACACGTGGGCTCATAAAAAGGTCTCTGAGTTAACGGGGTAGGAAGTATCTTTCACTGCCCCAATGTTAGTTTTCTCACACCATCGTTTTTTGCTACTGCCATTTCTGGAGAGCAAATGCGAGACTCCAACTAGAGCAAACTTGTTGACTGCAGGCCCAAGAATCTTTACGTCCAAAGCAAACTCGGTCCTCCAGAATTAGGCAGAAGGAGTGGAGCCAAGTGGTACAGAATTAATGAAATATAAGAGTTGAACTGGCTTTTGGCTTGTGAGTCAAAACACAGGCATTGATGGTCTTCGGGCTGTACCAGACAGGAAGCGTGGGATCACACCCACCACCATTGCAGGCTCCCTGTCTCCTCGGCAGTAAAAACACCTGACCTGGGGCCATGGGTGGAGTCGCTCTGAGCCCACAGGCCAACACCCAGACCTGGCCCAGCAATGGTATCAGGAAGCAGGGATCAGGTAACGCCTCTCCCAGGGGCAGGGAGTCAGCACTAAGATTACTGCACCAAATTCTTTCCAGATGGTTCTATTCCAAAAACTAAGGTCCACAGTCAGAGATTAGAAGCTAGTCAGAAAACCATGGCAAGGGACCCAGAGGCAAGCTACCACGTGACAGCTAGAGTCTGGACAGAGTTTACACCAGGCAACTCCAAAAGCTCCATCTGCCACTGAACCTCTGAGAACAGCTCTACCCGCCCCGTGTTCACTTGGTTGCAGGTGACTACCAGATGCATATCTAAACTCCAAATTTCCAAAGGCCTATTAGAAACTTCCTCCCAGAAGTCCTTCCCTTGCCAAAAAACTCAACACATCAAGAAGAAGGAATTCACCATTCCTTCACCTTCCCCACGTCATGAGTGCCAGCCGCTGTCCCGGTCAGCACAGAGCCCGCCCTCCGCACGCCTGCAGCACGCTGTGCGGAGCCCCGTGGTCTCCCTTTCCCAAGTCCATGCAGCCTGGGCCCCTGCTCTTTCTTCCCACCACCAGCACATCAGGCCCAGGCCCTCAGGGCCTCTGACTGAAAGTATGGGAAGCCTTTAGGGGACCTCCTTGTCTGCAGTAACCAGAATGGTTACCATTAAAGAGCACCTGCCGTCTGCCTGGCTCTGTGTTAAATGTTGATATGAAAGAATTTCACTGAATCCCAAAAACTCTATTAAGATCATCCCTGTTTTCTAAGTGAGAAAACTGACGCTCTCTAAGGCTGAGTAATTTGCTGATATTACAAAGACAGTAGTGGCAGAGCGGAGCCTCGATAGAGGACTATATGACTCAGGAATGCGAACATGTGTCCCAGGATGAGAGGGTTGGAAATAGGGGGTGACTCTGAAGTGTGGGTGTCAGAGGTCCATTTAAGGCAAGACATCAGGACACAGTGTGGGAAACTGGAACTTCCAGTCTATAGGCAATTTGGAGACCTGTAGGAATGGAAGGAGGCGGTAAAGGCGGGGAGGAAGACAGGGGCAGGGCAGACCAAGGGGACAGGGAACAGATGCTGGCCCCACTGACGGGGGGTGGCAAGCGGGACACTGTCTGACATTAGCTATCTGTGCAGATGTTGAGAGTGGAAAGACTCACTGCCTCGCACCTGGGCCCCCAGTCCAGGTGGGGCATGGATGCCTGACAGTACTGCTGAAAACTGTTTTCACCAGGCAGGTCTGGGCCCAGGGGCGACCGGGACAGGACCGGAGACTGGTGTGGGCCAGGAAGATGTCATCCAGCGACCCTGATGGAGGGGGCAGGCAGCGAAGAGCGGGGGCCAGGGAGCCACGGGGACACAGCCAGAGTCAAGAGCCCGCAGGATGCTGCTGGTCAACGAGCAGCAGGGTGCGAGGACAAGGTCCCGAAGGTCCGACCTCTAGAGTCACATCCCTGGAACCTCCCCCGCAGGGTCAACTCATTCCAGCCTGTCGTGTACCCTTACTTGGTATGGGGCTTTTTTCCCTCCACGCAAACCAAGCTTGCTCCTTTGGAACTAGAATGGCTTGGAAGCCATCTTACCCAAGTCCCTCATACTTCATATGTGCCTAAAATGTGTCGCTTAACCACGGTCAGAAAGCACAGGGGTGGACTAGGGGCTTGTGCCTGACTTTCCTGCCACAACAAGCTGCCTTTTGTCCTCACCTAATGCTCCCAGAATTACTCTCCCTTCTCCCCACTTCTCATCACAATTCCCTGGACTCAGTGTCTGGCAAGGAGATGATGCTACATGAATGTCTGAATGAATAATCTGGATTCAGCAATCTCAATTTACAGGATAAAATCATCTATTAAGGTTAATTTATTGGAAGGTGTGAATCACTGATTATTATCCCCTAATTATTCAGAATACTTGCATGTTTAAATATGATTTTTTCCACACAAATTACAGCACTTCCCAGCTCCCAGGACACTTGGGCTGTGGAGAGCCCTCTCCAGAGAGGCTGAAACTTATAAGATATAGAATGATTTGGGGGCCAGAGAGAACTTCCTAAACAACCTCAAATAACTGCACACTGATATAGCAAAAGCCTACTACAGACCACAGGATAGAGGAGCATTTAGTCTGATAGTGCCACACTATGCCCACCAGGGGGCGCTCAAGGCTCCCCCTCGTCCCATCCTCTCATTCACCACCAGAGAAAGGACCCGGTGATTGATAGGTCATTTTATTGAGCCATTGGGCTGTAGGACGGTTTTTCTCTTTAACCATCACTTGGGATTCTCTCTTCCTCAAGTATCCTCCAGCTTGGAAGCTGGATATTTTCAGTTAGGCCTCAAGAACAGTTAGGTTGTTTTAGGAAGAAATTATTTTGCCTTCACTGCTTGGCCCCACATTTCCTGGAGATGAAAGTAGCAAATGGCAGCGGGGCAAGAGTGAGGTGTGGGCCCAGAAATCTAGGGCCAAGAAGCAACTTTTGAGTTTCAGTGCCGGAGGCTACTCACTTCTTCCCTGAGCCAAGGGGGCATGACCAGAATGGGGCTTGTGCTCACACCCCAGCCTGGCCTCATCCTTGGACACCTCCCTGGGCACCTGTTACAGGTGGCTGGCGCAGAGGGAAGTCAGTCCCCAGGATGATGGGCACTGACTGTCGCCATCCCAGATCTTTGCTCCTCATGTACCTACAAGCTTTCGTGCCCGACTCCCTGTCCTCTCTGGTCCCTGGGGAGCAGTCATGACCCCGGTTCCTTTTGTCCCTGCATTGCCTTCCTTCGAGAAAGCAACTCCCATACTCTACAGCAGTAGCTCTCAAATGTGGTCCTTGGACCAGCAGCATCGGTATGACCTGGGAACCTGTCAGAAATACAAAACCTTGGACGCCACCCCAGGCCTATAAGTGGAAATCATAAATTCTGAAGCTCTGACCTGGGGGCCCAGCAACCTGTGTTTTCACTGCAGGTGATTCTGATGCAACTCAAGTGTGAGAACCACGCACTACCCTACAGAGTGGAGAGAGGCTGCCTCACCCTGTGCTAGCAGAGCCTGTGGAACCTCTTAAGTCAGCGTTTCCCAGCTCCCGGGACACTTGGGCTGTGGAGAGCCCTCTCCAGAGAGGCTGAAGTAATCACATCTTCCAAAATTACAGAGCACTTTCGAACGAGCTTGGAAACCATCTTGCCCAAGTCCCTCAGACTTTAAATGTGTTTCAAAGGTGTGACTACTTACCCAAGGTCAGAAAGCACTACCCAAGGCAGTGCACCGGGGGGCCCACGCCTGACTCTGCTGATGCAACAAACGCAGCTCACTCCAGGTGTGGTGCAAAACACTTCCCGAATTTCATCCTCACAGTCATGCTATGAGGCAGGTGCAGTCATCAACCCCATTCTACAGATGAGGTTACTAGGGCTGAGACCAAACACCTCAGCCAAGGTTGCACAGCCAACAGGTAGTGAAGGACTTGAACACAGATCTATCAGGTTCCAAAGTCCCAGGTTTAAACTTCAACACCATGCTCTAGACGCCCAGGCTTCCCAAGGGATGGGTCAGGGTGGGCAGATGGGCTTCAGGTGGACTTCTTTGACCTCCCTTTGCTCCTGGTTTGCACTGGCCTCAGAACTGCACTTTCATCCCGCTCCCTCAGCTGCCAGGTCATCCCCCCAGGCCTGAGTCTGCTTTCCTGGGAGCCAGGTCAGCCAGCTGCCGGCACTTCTCAGTGTCCCCTGGCTGCTTCCCAGCCCCAGCCCTGCCTGGCCCTCAGAGACACCTAACCACTAGCCCATCTCCCTGCTCCCTCCTCATGCCCCCAAGCCATCTTTGTGTTTACCAACGTAGTCTGCAAAGCCACCAGCTCTGTAACAAAGTTTCTGCTCAGTCAAAAGCTAAAATAAAGTGGTGGTTGCTGCTATGCCTTTGTCTGAATCAAGTGAGTACCTGTCAGTTCAGGGCATCGATCACCACCCATCACAGATGGAACAAGGAACTGACTGACCCAGGGGCCCCTGGGAGAATCAAGGAGCAGCTGATGAATCCATGCCCTTCCCATGTGGCTTTGACCACCTGTCCCTAGCTGCAGGGGTAGCGCACCTGGTTTGCTTTCGTGTTGTGGGGTTTCCTGAGGGCTCACAGGGCTACTGCTTGGGGTGTCCCTGTAGGAGGACGAGGCCCGGAGAGTCACGGCTCCCTTCCCAGTGCAGACTTTTGTAGGATCCATATCTGAAAAGGAAACATCCGAAAGAGAGCACTGAATCCAAGGCTCCTGATGAATCAAGCAACAGTCAGCTAGCAACTTGTTAAAGCTGGGGAATGAGATGAACCTGGTTAGAGCCACGCACAGTCTTATGGTGAATGCAAATGAATCTGTGGGTGGTGGAGAGGAACGAACCCCAGTTTCAGAGGTTCACTGCCCATCATGAGGTTAGGGAAAACGGAGGCAACTGTGAGTTCTGAGTAAATGTATGAGTTATAATATCAGCTGAAAACATTTCAAAATGAAAGTGGGTTTATTTCTTTTATTAAATGAGAAGTTTAGCTTGGTGAGCAGGCGTCTGACCAATTAGTAAGGCACAGTTCAAGACAGGATTTAGGAAAGACTTCTCAAGC
Organism: Glossophaga mutica; assembly: GCA_039655065.1. Classification (NCBI taxonomy): domain Eukaryota; kingdom Metazoa; phylum Chordata; class Mammalia; order Chiroptera; family Phyllostomidae; genus Glossophaga; species Glossophaga mutica. Next base: position 151,358,585 of record CM077307.1, read on the forward strand.
TTCCAGACGAGCTGTCTCATAAAAGGCCAAGCTGGCAATATCAGGAATGAGGTGGTTCTCTGCAGAGAATCACTGCTTCGTGCACTTCTCCAATGGGAAAAGGAAAAGAAAGTCTGTACCAGCAAGCAAGTCAAAGGCACTGAAATGACGAGGCAGGACATGCTGCCTGGGGAGAGAGCATGTGAGTGAGAGAGCCTCACATTCCAAACTTAATGAAGAAAAGTCACACCAAAGAGAACGACCAGAAACACTACACTCTTCCATGAACAGTGTTTGCTGCACACCCAGTGGGGCCGTCCCTGGGTCCCGACCTCTCCTGCAGTTGACAATGGCCTCATAACAGACCTTGGTCACCTTTCGGAATTCCACAGAAAAGGATTTCAAAATAGGCTTCAAAAGAGCTGGATGCTCACCCTCCAGGAAATCAGTCACAGGAAGCAAGAAACCAATGCAGACCACACAGTCCTGAAGGCACACGTGCTAAATGTTTCTGTGCAGTTGAGCTGAACTGAATTCCACAGTTCACTTTTTCAAACTGCTCTCAGCACAGCCAGGATCTTTGACCTAAAATCACCAAGCCCGGGTTATGGGGTAAAGTGTAAGGTGGACATGGGACAGGACTCGGGCTGAGACATCCAACGCATTCTCCTGGCTGGGCCGAGTGGAAAGAAGCAAGGCCTCTTTTCTCCTTCTTTCCACCCTAGCAGCCCCCTGTCCAACAACTTAGAGCAGTTCCACATGTTACAGAAAAGCACAGACCTGCCCCACCGAACATGAAGCACGGAAGCACAATGTATGGCAGAGTCTGACTCGTCCAACCCTATCAAGAGGATGAGTGACTGATGCCACAAAACGACTGGGAAAACTGATCCATGGCCCACAGTGTTTTCATGAGGAAGAGGGGCAAGCTGACAAATCCAGCCCACTCATGGGTTTCTGAATGCACAGCCAGATTTGCCCACCTCCTGAAAGCACCACTGGGACAAAGCGTCACCTGGGCCACACTTGTCCTGCTTTGTACAGAAGGAAGCTATGAGCTGGAGCTGACATCTGAACCTCACCCCTTCTTGGAGAGGAGAAGCAGGAAATGACTGCAGGTGAAGGTCGGGATGGGGAGGGAGTGCTCTGGGAAATGGCCCAGCGAGCTTCACAGACATACATCTATCTAGGTTTGGCAGCTGCTTCAAGTTCAGCCCAATTCAGAGGTTCCCTGGGCAGCCACATTAATTCTCGGGAGACTGGAATTCTAAATGAAGTACTGGAAGCTGGAAACCTCTAGGGAGAGTCCAAGAAGCCCATGTACCTCAGACCCACAGCAGATTACAGGTTTAGCCTCTGGACTGACCCTTGTCCTAAAGAGGGGTGGAGGGCCAGGTATCTGTCAGTGTGTCTCCAAGCTGGCTGGCCCACAGGCACACGCACACGCACACATACCGAAAAAGAAAAGAAACCACCCGAGGAAGTGAGAGGAAATGGCTCCTAAACATGCAAGGATTAAGCCTCCAAGTCTTTGTTAGAAGGAAAGAAGGAAGGAAAACCATGCATGATCTGCTAACAATTAAAAAGAAAGAAACCAACCCAAGGAGAGGTACCTGGAGGGAGTACTAGGCCTGAAGAGCTTTTCACTGTCTTCACAGGAATTATTTTAACAGCGGAAATAGAGCGTGCACGTAAAGGGTCGGCAGTTGCTGCAAACACAAAAGGGTAAATGGTGCCTCTAGAAAGAACATTTGGGAAACGCTCAGGCAGTTGAGGAACTGGGCAAGGACAATAGGAGGAAGTCGCCCACACGAAGAGAACACTAGAAAGAGCAGGAGACGCAGTAATCTGAATTAACCTGCTTTCTCTCTTTAGAGTTCGGTGCCAGGACAACAGAACCCTCCCTCCAACCGTCACCCACATGCAGTTGGTCAATGTCTGTGCCTCCTGCCACACCAGGAACTTGCCAAGATTTAGAGACACAGATGGCCTGGCAAACAGAGGAAGGGGAGAGCAATCAGGATCCAAGCGGCCCCCAAAGAATGTTGGGCTGTCTGTGCTGGGGGGGAGGGCTCCAAGAAGGAGAGCCATAGCTCAGGCCCCAGGTGAGTGGAGGAAGGAAAGGGACACATTTGTGAGAGTCATCACAGCTGCTTCTCCGGAATCTTAACTTCTGGGGTCCTGTGCCTGCTCCTCTCCGAGCACCCCTGTGTGCAGCACAAGGTCCTGACACCCAGCTGAGCTTCAAGAGAGCTGGTGTAACTGCCCGGGATGTGGCAAGGGCTGCTGTCTCTCCAACGGCAACAAATAAAGAGAGATGCGAGCTCAGGTGCTGTGTGCCAACGCCACTCCAATGAGGAACACTCGGAGGTCTTTTGGCCCCAGATCCATGTAATAACTGGGGGAGGGGTGGGGGGTGCCAGACTGTTTAGGAAGCAAGATGGTCACTGATGAATTACCATTGCACTGACAAGCCCATCAAGGGGACAGGAGGCAGGGAGGAGCCTCCACAATAGCCGGTTCACCTTGCAGTCCATCATGCCTCTATTTCATAGGGCACACAGCAATCATGTGGCCGTCAATAACTAAGTCGATCGTATCCATGCTGCACATCTGGAGATACAAACGTGCTTTCACAGCAATCCTGTGGACTGCTCTTTATGACCAGCTGGGAGATTGGCTGGGTGGAGGTTTTTGTTATGTTACCATTTTCAGAAGAAGAAGCAAGAGGCTCAGAGAGCTGTTCAGAGCTCCCCCAGCTCTCAGGGGAAGAGGCTGAGACTAGAGCCCAGCTGGGCTGGCCCTGGGGTCAGTGACCAACTGAGGCCACCATGACGACCTTCGGTTACATCTGCCTCCTCTCTCCGACCAAAAGTGAGTCTTACTGAAGAGAGGGTGGAATCGACCTCCATCTGCCACCCTCCCCCTGCACCCCTGAAGTTTCTTCTTTCAGTGAATTCCTAGGGATGGTGTTGATGGCCCCACAGGTTTTAAAAGCATCAGAGTCCCGACCTCTTCCGTCCTCCTCATTGGATGGTTAAACCCTCCCCTGGAGCCACTCCATAGGTACCTTCAACACTCCTACATGCAACTTAGCTGAGATCGTCCAGGACCCCGAGAACATAACCCTGCACCACGAGTAGACAAGGGCGGCAGGCAGGGAGGCAGGGAACCTGCCCCAACCCAGACACCCCCACACCCCTCCCTCCTGCTCTCTACGCCTCCTCTGTTCAGCTCTCCAACTTTACACTTGGCCTTACACTTGGCCTTATCTCAAAAGGAATGCTTGGCAAAACCAGATAAAAAGTACAAGAGCCCAACATGTCAAACTCTGAAATTACTTAAATACCCAATGATAGGACTTTGGCCCTCCCTCTTTGATACCATAACATGCAGTGGGATGAAGGCAGAGAGAGTCCCTGGAACCCAGAACTTGAAGCAGGACTAAATACTGCAGATCATGCAATTCCTGGGTTTTTTAGAAATGAGAGTTCACACCCACGAAGACAAAGGACCTCCAGGGATGCATGTGAGTGGCAGAAGTGGGACTCGAACCTGTACTGTATCTTGTCACCCCAACTCACACCACACTTCAGAAGTGATGTGGACACTTAGCTCTCTGGTCAGCCTTGAGACACTCAGATGAGAGAACGCAGGGCAAATGGGACCCCAAAGGTCATCTTATCCATCATTTATGTCACACTTAAGTTTTTTGTCTTAAAGCTTTAAAAAACTGAAAAGATGAAAGGATATGTATGAAACTAATGCCACTGGAATAATTTATTTCAGCAATTTAGGCTCTTGCCTTAGGGTTAAGACTGCGAAGGTGAAATGCCAGGTAAGGGAAATTTCAGGCTGAAGAATGCCACATGCATCAGGCATGAGGTATGCCTCAGCTTGTGTGTTTGAGAGCTAGGGACCATTTTCCGTAGGTCATCTCTGATTCCTGAGATGCAAGAACATGCTCATCTTTTCAGAAAGTCAGTGTGGGAAATGGGTCTCCAACTCAAGGCCCAATAGGACCAGTGACCAGTCCCGCCAGGCGAGTGGTCCAGGCTCACCATCCTCTGTTCCTCCTAGAAACATTTTCCAGTACCAAGCTGGGGTTCCTTTTAAAAGCCTTACCTCTGTCCTGCCCATTGCTGTCTGGTGACAACCCGTTCACCACGGCTTTAGAGGCGCCAACGTCACATTCTGAAAGAAAGAAAAAAAAAGCACGAGGCTAAAGATGAGGTCTCCCTCCCCAGCAGGTATTGAGTCCCACACAGTGTGAGGTGCTGGGGACATGCAGGCTTCCGCAGGCCTGGGCACAGGCCTCCTCCAGCGTCGTGGGAGAATTCTGAGAACTGTGTGCGGCCTGAAGCAGGAGAGAAGGCAAAAGCTGTCTGGGGATGGAAGTATTTGGCGGGTGATATAAATTCTCCTGCCTTCTTGCCATGGCTTCATTTTGGACATAAAAAAAAATCCACTTAATTCCCTCAAAATGGCATCTCCTGCCTGACAAAGGCTTACCTGCCCATTCGAAGGCCATTGACCCCATGCGATCAGACGGAGTCAGGCAGCTGAAAACTCAGGCTCTGTGACCCTTTTCTGCACCCCATCCCATGTCCAGCTGTCAGCAAAATCATGCTGTCCCTCCCTGGTCCCTGCCCCTCCTCACCAGCTCACTGTCCCAGCTGAGGCCCTTGAGTTATTATCTCAGAGACGACATTCTCCCTGCCTCCATTCTGCCCCTCCTCCTCCCCAGCCCTCAGTCTGCCCCAGAGAACGCTTTCTAGGCCTGGACCTAACCACAGCCCTGGGTTAACAAGCCCCGGGGTGCAGGACAGATGAAAACCAAACCGAACAAGGCGGTAGGACTTTCTAAAATCCCTCTACTTCAAACTTGCTGTATTTCCCCTCTGTTTTATCTTATCTTATTATTTTTAAAAGACTTTATTTATTTATTTTTAGAGAGGGGAAGAGAGGGAGAGAAAGAGAGGGAGAGAAACAGCACTGTGTGGTTGCCTCTCGCACACCCCTCACTGGGGGCACATGTGAGAGTACCCAGTACTCCGGGATGCAGACCCAGGCATATTCCCTAGACTGGGAATCGAACCAGTGACCCTTTGGTTCACAGGCCAGCACTCAACCACGGAGCCACACCAGCCAGTGCTCACCTCTGTTTTAAAAATGTTGGGGTTTAGTCTGGGAATTCAACCATTTATTTATACTATTTTCTTGAAAATAAATGTATTCCAAGTTCCTCAAAATGTACCAATGATTGTTTGGAATAGTTTTGTAGTTAGTGGGATGACCTGTATCTAGTTGTATTTAAATTAATGAATTGGCCTTCTTGATAATTAAAAGCAAACCAGCAAGCCCCAAAGGCCAGCAGGCACCTACGGGACAAAGCCTGGGGACATTCACCCTGGACTGGAGGCTCTTCAACCACTGGTCCCAGCTCTCTTCCAGCTGCATTGCCCCTCCCCCTGCCTGACACACGCACCCCCTCTCACGGCCTGTCAAATACTTTTAGACCAGTAGGTCTGTTCCTTCCAGGCTCTGGCTTGAGAATGAACCTTCCCCTTTTTTCACCTCGAGGAAATCCTATGTATCCTGTAGGCAAATGCCACCTTCTCTGTGTCAGCTGACACCTGTCTGAATCCTGCTCAGCTTCAGACACTGAGACCCTCGCTGCTCACCTTTGCCCCACCCAGAATCGATGGAGGCGGGAAAGAGAGGACAGGTGGGTGGGCAGACCCTGCCACCCAAGAACGTGTGACCGGTGTGCTTGGAGTGACCTTTAACAGCCAAAAGCCAATCAATCATAATAGCTATGGTCTTTTAAGCGTCTACGTGGCCGGCTGGATCTGAGGAGCTGTGCTAAGCATTCCATAATTAGCATCTCATTTTGTCCTTAAGACTCAGGGCTCTAGAGCTCAGTATTAGGAATTGCTATTTTATAAATAAAAAAATTTGAGGCTCAGAGAAGATGCCAGGCTCTAAGATCATTAAGCTGGGATTTGAAGTCTGGTCTGTTCCATCCACAAGTTATCTTGTTCATCCCTGACTGGGATAAACACTTTTTACTTTTATTTTAAAGACTGTATTATTTTTAGAAAGAGGGGAAGAGAGGAAGAAAATGAGGCAGAGAAGCATCGATGTGAGAGAGAAACATCAATCGGTTGCCTCTCACACCCCGACCAGGGACAGAACCTGCAACTCAGGCCTGTGCCCTGCCAAGGAACGGAACTGGAATTGAAACAGCGACCTTCTGCTTTGCGGGATGATGCCCAACCAACTGAACCACACTGGTCAGGGAAAACACTTTTTATTTTTAAAATAATAAATATTTTATATACATGCATATCAGATATACTCTACATGAAATGGTTTATGTATATAAACCAGATACATTCTGTATTATATATATATTCTATAGAATATATCTGGTCGATATATATCCTGCTTCCCTAAATGCTAGCACTGAAGCCCTGTCCCAAACCCCAGCAGCTCACTTGACTGAGACAAGGTCACCCCACCTAGACCTTAACAATCAGCTTCCCCAACACAAACTACCCTCACAGGCCAGCCTGGATGCGCCTGGATGCAGACAGGAGCAGGGCCCACTGCTCCTCCTACCAGCAGCCTGGACAGGTCCCCCCAGGCTCCGTTCCTTTTATTGCCTTCAGTCCACCCACAGATGAAGGCCAGTTCCCCAGAGGCCAACGTCTCCCTTGCACCTCCATTACTGGTGTGGATGAAAGGAGGGTGTCGGCAACAAGGCCAAAAAGCCAAGTAAAAGGAACATCACAGGTTCTATCACCCCACCTGTCCTTTGACTATCCCTTTCCCCACACACCTGTCCTAATTTTTCTTGGCTGTCTCCTAAATAGGACTGTAGACTTTGCTTCGGGCCTCCCCCTCTGAACCTCCACCAGGTCGAGCCCCATGTCTTTCCTTGCCTTTTTTCCCCTTCTATTAATTAAACACAGCTAACTTAAAGAAATTTTGAAAGATCATTCCATCCCCTTAGACTCAAACTCTCCCACTCAGTGATGTCCAACAGCCTGGGTTTGCCCCAACTCCTACTCACTAACCAGTGATCCCAAATTATTAACCACTCAGGGCCTCCGTTTCCCCATCTGAAGAATGAGAGAAGTAAACCATGCCCACCTTTGGGGGTTAGCCAGGAGAATGAAATTAGATAATGCAGACAAAGCACCTACCTCAGTGACTGGCAGCCAGTCCTGACTCAGAGTAAGAATGTAACAGGGTGCAGCCAAGAGGGGACCCCAAATAGGGATTTGTAATAGGGTCCAGAACTCATGGTGTCCAGGAAATATTAGGGAAAAAAAAATATATATATATATAGGATGTCCTCACCCCCACAAGTCTGAGCTGGGGGATGGGACACATGGAACAGGACCATTCAGAGCTGTGTTGTACAGCAACAGCTTTGCAGCTAACCTCTGGCATGGTAATTTAACACATCTATAACCTTTAACTGGTTTTATAGATATGTTAAATAGCTGTGGCCATGCTTTGAGACAGGGAGGAGGGAGTGACTTCCATCCAAGATGTAACTGGGAAGCAACTCCCCCTGGTTACAGTGCCTGCGTGAAAGCTTGGAGATGATTGGCTCCATGCCATGGGACCACACCTGCCCAGACTCACTATGGCAGCCCAGTAAAGCTGGAAGGATACAAGAATGCTGGTAGGTGTAACCGATTGTAGGAGGAGTCAGAAATGGCACTGCAGAGGAAGACTGGCACTGGGATTTAAACCCGGATGCAGCAGCCATGCTGGGGCTTTTTGGGACCACACAACTTTAGCGTGCTTCCTTTTTGCCATGTGGTTTAGGAAGCAGGAGAGACTTTGCCTGCAAGAAAAGGGGTAAAAGGACTCTTGCTGGTGGGCCATGAGAAGGTGCCACATGGCTTCGGATTAACTGGAGATCAAGGTGGTGACACAGCTGATGATGCCGGGAGCCTGAATCACAGACTTCTACTTCTTTTCCTGAGATACGCTACCCCGGACTGGGCAGAGGGAGAAGGAAGGACTGTGCATTTGTGGTATTCTTAAGGGGTCTAGTATTTTAATGAAGACATTAAGTCGTTACTCTAAGTCTATACAGCTTTTAAATAAATAATTCCTTTCCTTTTCACCAATCTCTGGCATTGAGAGATGTCCTTCCTCTGGCAGTGGGCAAAGTGAACCTAGTATGGGGGTGGGAACCCCAGGAGAAAAAAGGGGGCTCCTTTTGGTAATAGTATATTGTAAACCACCCCTGGGTCTGATCTGTAACAAGAAGAATGCATCGTTTTCATGCTGCTCAGTCCACCAGAGGTTAAAAGAAATGTTTTCAACGTAACTGCTCTCTTTGCAACAATCATTGTAATATTGGCATAATATCCCATCAAGTAAATACACAGAATGAACCTACTGATTCCCCACCTTCCTTCGGGCGATGTTTTTGTTGCCTTCGAATGAAGATAGACATTCCCAAGAGTGGGTTTATCAGGTCAGAGGGTCCAGACTTTTTGGACTCTGGCTGTGCAAAGCCTCCCTCCAGCACCACACCCGAGAGGAGACCCTGGGGAAAAGTCCCACGGGGACTCCCACACCCTTGCCCTCCTGCCCAGCCCCTCCCTTCCTGCTTCCTCTGCCCTTGATTCCTGCCAGGAGTAAGCAGCATTGCCAGTTTAGGCTAATTCTGATATTAGAGGAACAAAAACTTTAGGCTGCAGAGCAAAAGTTAAAAAAAAAATGACAACAGAGACAAAAAGTTAAACAAAAACAAAAAACGAATCACAGAGCAGGAATTCCTGGCAGTAGCTGAACCCACCTGGAAGGGAAAAGTGTGCAGCCTTTTCATGCACAGCAAAAGCACGGACGGCATCCGGGAGCAGTGAGTCCCCCTTGAAAGGAGGAAACCGGGGCTGATAACCCACAGACAGAACACTGGCCAAGGCCTGGGTAGGGAACTCAGTACAGTAGAAGCACAGCCTCACTTAATCCTCAGACAATGCCAGCGAGTTGGCGCTTTTAGGATGGCCACTTTATAGAGGAGGATGCAGAGAAGGGTCCACCACAGGCCCAAGGTCACATAAGTGGCACCTGAGGAAGCCAAGTTATAGCCCTGATCGGTTCCACCCAGAGCCCTCCTTGGTCCCAAAGCACACACGGCCCTGCCTAGTTTAGGACTTGGCTAAAGGGCACTGTGTGCGAACAAACGAACAAAGGGAAAGCCTTGTTTTTCATCCACAGAGGTCTCTGGTAACACCCTGGAAATAACGCAGGATTAGAGCACCCTTGACCAAGCTATCCCCTCCTCACCGCCCCCACCCCCACTGCCTCCAGGCTGTGGGGAGGCTGCAGGCAGACTCAGTAGCTAAGGAAGGCCTTCATCCCCAGATGGAAGCATCTTGTCCTCACATTCAGGGCTGGAAAGCAGACAACTCTTGGCCGCACAATGAGCAGGAACGCATTCCCTTCTCATCTTCCCCAGCCTGTACTTTCTATGCCAGCTCTACATTAAACACACTCGAAACCGGTCATTTGTTTAGGTCTCACAAAAGGGTGAGTGAAGGGCTCTGCCTGCCAGGATGAAGGTCCTGTGAGATTAACTCACACCCTGGGGCAATTATGGTCAAGCCGTTTACTTTCACTGCCATCACTGGGATTAAGAAAGCCATTGGGGTGTATACACGTCAAATTTTTATCGAATTGTATACTTAAAATATCTGTAGTTTATTGTATCCCAATTATATCTCAATAAAGTTGTTAAAATAGATGGAGAGGAAGCTATTATAAGGGTCAGGATATGTGCATGTAAAGTGTGTGGCCCAGTTCCTGTCACGTGGTAGATAATAAATGTGTAATAATGAATGTGATGATAGTGATGATGACGATTTATGACAAAGCTCTGGCACTTACCCAGGTCTCGAAAACTAAAAAATGAAACGCAGTTGGGACCTTCAGAGTAAGGAGGAAATCTGGGTAAACTGCCCAGTTGTGTAGATTTGTCCAGAACAAAAAGGGTTTTAAATGACTTACCAGAGCTCATGGTGGTGACAGGACAAGTCTTCTGCAACTGGGGCTCTGAACTGCTCTGCAGAAAAACACACACCGCACAATAGCATCAGTGAGCGGCACGTTCAAGACAAATCCCCATGGTTCACGTTACAAATGAAAATAAGGTATACATCCTTGATAAAACAGAGCTGAACCGGGAGTTGGCTTGGCCAGGCTCCTGGTTCTCAGTCTGCTACGCACCCACAGGACCCTGGGCACATCAATCAGCCTTCTTGGCCTCAGTTTTGTGACCCATACTTGGTCTCAATATCATCCAAGGTCTCTTCCAGCTCTAAAATTCAATTAAAGCCCTCAAGTCACAGGAGTGCACATAGGTCAGGGAGAGGTTGAAGGGAAGAGCCACACTTTGGGAGAAAGGTAAAATCACAATATTATTGGGGGTTAATAATAACAACAGCAGCAGCAATAAATATAGCTTATTAAAGGCACAGGGAAATGTTCTAGATGCTTTCAAAATATTAATTCATTTGCTCCTCACAACGACCCTACAAGTAAGCTTTAATGTCATATTAGTTCACACAGATGAGGAAACCGAGGTACAGAGAGGTGAACGGCTTGCCACCAATGTAGCAGAGTTGTTACTGGAACCCAGACAGCCTGACTTGAAAGCCCAGGCTTGTAGGTGCTGCACTTATCACTGAAATTCAAATAGATAACCCTCTTGTTCAGTGTGGTCTTATCCTCGGGTCCCAGGAACCACTGATCTGCTTTATGTCACTACAGTTTCTTCTCTTCTAGAATTTTATATAAATGGTACCACAGTGCATGCAATCTTTGTACCTGGCCTCGCTTGCTTAGCATAACACAGCTTAGCATTTGGCCATATATATGTGAGTCCTTTTCTGGACTTCATTCTGTTCCATTGATCTGTCTTAATCCAATAACTCACTGTCTTGATTACTATAGCTTTATAGGAAGTCTTGATATAGGTAATGTGAATCTTCCAACTTCATTCTTTTTCAAAATTGCTTTGGTTCTTCTAGGACCTTTGATTTTCATATAAAGTTTAGAATCATCCTGTCAACTTCTACCAAAAACAAAAACAACCAAAAAAGAAGAAGGAAGAAGGAGGAAGGAGGAAGAAGGAAGAGGAAGAAGGAAGGAAGAAGAAGAAGGAAGAAGGAAAAAGAAGGAAGAAGGAAGATGAAGAAGAAGACGAAGATGAAGAAACCTGCTGGAATTTTTATTGCGATCATATTGAATCTATAGACTGATCTGGGGAAAATTACCATTTTAACAATATTGAATTTTCCAATTCACGAGAACAGACTCTCTCTCTTCTTATGCAAGTCTTCCTTAATTCCTCTCAGCAGTGTTTTGTGATGCTCAGACTTCAGGTCTCACACATATTCTGAACAGCAAGGTACAGCTGAACATCTGAAGGACAATCTGAAGAGGGAGTCTTCAGGACGCCTTGTGGCACCTTGCTATTTAAAGTGTGGTCTGCAGACCAAAGGCACTGGCATCAGCTGGGAGCTTATTAAAAATGCAGAACCTCAGTCTCTACTCCAACTGGATCAGAATCTGCATTTTAAAAAGACCACCAGCTGGTCCCTGTGCAGTTTAAAGTATGAGAAGCAATGACGTAGAGGAAACCAATTCCTAGGTTCATAAATTCTGTAATAAGAAGGTCAAGGTATGGTTTGAAGGTCTGCACAAGAAGACATGCTTTAGCTTCCTTTTTAACATGGGCATTGTTTTCTTTCTGGGTGGCTGCCTTGATCACTGCCCTTGGAATTGACCCAGGAGAATGCTCAGGGAAACAAAGAAATCATTCTAAGTCCTATGCAGCCCAAATCAGCAGTACTTTGCCTCTGTCGCTATCAATACACCTGAGACTACCCTTGACCCTCAAGAGCCCCTCAGATCATTGTCTAAGTGGTGGAAACATTTGTTCTCTCAGTCAGGGACACAACCTTCTGTGTTCTCTAAGCCTAGTGGTTTCCAGTCCTGGTTTTATGATACTTTAGTTTTCTTCTCAGGACCGAGAGGGCTGTTGTGGTCCTGACTGGTGTGGCTCAGTTGGTTGGGCATCGTCCCGCAAAGTGAAAGGTCACCGGTTCGATTCCCCTTCAGGGCACATACCTAGGTTACAGGTTCGGTCCCTATTCAGAACATGTACTAGAGGCAACTGAGTGATGTTTCTCTCCCTCTTTTTCTCTCTCCCTTCCCCTATCTCTAAAAATTAAATAAATTTAAATAAATAAATGAGTGAATAAATAAAAAGGGGCTGTTCAATAGCATACAAACATCTGTATTTTAAAAATAATTTTAGCAATCAATTTTATTATGTTATGGTTTTATTCATTCAACTTTTAAGGCATTATTGAAGAAATGGTATTGATTCAACCATGGAGCTATCTTAACAGAAAGTACTTTTATTCCTTTACAGTCCTACCTTTAGCTATCTGCATAAACAACATTTACATAGTTGTAACCATAACGTCTGGACATTTTTGTGTTCCTTTTTTTTTTAATTCTCACTCGAAGATACATTCACTGATTTTAGAGACAGAGGAAGGGATGGGGGGAGAGAGAGAGAGATTGAGAGACAGAGAGAGAAAGAGAGAAAGACATCTATGTGAGAGAGAAACATCAATCAGTTGTCTCCCACATGTACCCTGAATCCTGGGGATCAAACCAACAATCCAGGTATGTGCCCCAACTAGGAACTGAACCCACACCCTTTTGGTGTATAGGACAATGCCATCTGGCCAGGGCCCAACTTTTAAATTAAATATTTCATTAACATTTCCTGGATTTTTACAGTCATTATATCCATCATTTTAATGGCTCTACAATATTTCGTAGTAATAACATTCCATAATTCATTTACCAATTCCCTCTGTATAGTTTACTTTAATCCATCTTAGTTTTACAAATAAGTTTGCAGCACTCTTAGGCGGGGAAGAGACGAATGGAAATGTCCTATAGAACAAACACAAAGGATGTCTCATCTCACACATGATGAGTAATCATCATCACATGTGGGTAGTCCTTTGCCGATTTTATATTTTTCAATATAGATACTAGTGATTTCTAAGTGTCAGCCCCTTCTTACTTACAAACTAATCTAAAGTACACATGGTCAGGAATAATATCCCAAATACTATCCATTACTTTGACAGAAATGTCCACCAACCACAGCAGATGCCACTGCAGCTCTCTGGGAGGCCTTCCCTGTGTCAGGTATTAACCATGCAGTGGTTGGGTTGGAAAGAGAAAGCCCTGGCCAGGTAGCTCAGTTGGTTAGAGCATTGTCCTCATATGCCAAAGTTGCATGTTCAATTCCTGGTCAGGGCGCACAGAAGAAGTAACCAATGAATGCATAAATAAGTGGAACAAAAAAATTTCTGTCTCTCTTTCTCAAATTGACAATAAATATTTTTTTTTAAATGATGACAGGAGAATGGGCCCAGAGTGACAGGACACTCTTTTGATGACGGTGTAGGTGACAGTGACAATGTATAGGGGAGTACCAGCTCTGCACATGAAGACTTTTGGGGGACCAGGTTCTGCTGCATGCTGTCACTTGGGGATTGATTGAATCTGCAGCAGGTGACACGAAGACACAGTGGCAGTTTTAAATAAAAACTGCATCAAGAATGGCAATGGCAGCTGTGCCAAGGATGGCGCCCAGAGTCCAGTCTTCTCTAGGGGTGGTGACAGCAGTGACACCCTACCCAGACTATTCCAGGGCCTGACTTTGGCTCTGATTCCAGCCAACTCAGCCTCCTTGAATTCCTGTCCCTGTTCTGAGTGCCATTCTCCAGCCTCCCATAAACTCAGAACCACCCAAGCTCTTGCCAATAAATCCCTTTTCAGTGTGAGTTAACCAGGGGTGCTTTCTGGTTGTTCTGCAATGCAAGAACCTTGACCGGCAAAGATGAGGGGGAGGGAGGCATCCCAAAGGCTTCCCTGGGAAAGGAGAACCTTCATTCCTCTCTCCTGCAATACGGCCAGCCAGACCCAAATCCCATGTGGCTCAGCAAATGGTTTTGTCAGCAGGATGCATCCAGGAAGATGCGCAAACCCAGCCTGACCGGAAGAATGCTAAGCTCTTTGAAAGTCATAATTCAGTCCCTACTGTTTATTTGGACATAGTACAAGCTATTACCATCATATGTAGAATGTGAGAGTTTATTTTACATAAAAACCTGTGACACTTAATATTTATTTAAACACTAAGCTGTAAAGAGCTTAATCTGGTTGAGAACATGATGGCACCTCTTTGGAATTTCTCCCACTTGTCTGCTCCAAAGGAGGCAGGCACCTTTGGGTAAAAGCCAAAAGGATGAACAGCGCCATCTAGTGGCAAAACTGGACAGCTCCCCCCAACGGGTTGCGGGAACCTACACAGTTGAGTGTCACAGCTTGGGTGGGCCAGTGAGGGTCAAGACACCATTCCGCCCACTGGGCTGTGGGACCTACCCTACTTGGTCAAAGCACTGCAGCATCAACACAGACATTCCACCAGAAGAACAAGATGTGAAGTAGCCAGACTTGTTAAGAACGCATTTAGATAATTAACAGTTCTGCATGGTCCCTCCCTAATTCCACGACCCTGTAATTCTGAGATGACACAGAATGAAAAATTACTGAAAAGCAAAAGTTATACTCCTGCTTCCAGCTTACGAAATAGGAGCCAATAACTAAATATGGGTCTTTTGTTGGGGAAGGAAAGAAGGTCCTTATATGGGTGGTTCAGGGATATATGACCAGGGAGGAATTGAGTTTGCCTGTAAATGCGAGCTCAAAGTTCAGCAAAGCTTCTTAGAAGAGAACGAGCCTTCGGTTGGCCTCTCAACACAGCATGCTCTAGCTTCGCCGATGCACAGCGACATTTTGCCTCCGTGAGCCACCCTCACCCCTCTGCACACACAAAAGACTGTAAGTTTCCGGAGCAGAGACACTGTCATCCTCAGGACCAAGCAAACGTGGGTGCTCAGTCATGAACTTAGTCCTTCTCTTTATTTCACCTTCAGGACCTAACTTTGGAGTCTTGTCTTCAAGATAACCAGACCGCCCTTAACTCTACTGCAGCTGCTTAACAGGAAGCTAGCTCCCCACTCTGACCGAACCCTGGTTCTACTCTAGTTTTGAAATCCAATCTGGGACTTGATATATTTGCAGTTACTTCCAATGGCTTGAAAAGAATAGAGACAAGTCACAAGCGTTATTGCTTTAAACTTTGCCGATCCACCAGTCATGCTTCTCCAATTTTGACTGCCCACCCTCTTCTCAATCTCAATGTCATTTCTCTTCAAACGCACTCTCTACAGTATTGTAGCCTTTCAGAGGCTCCTCAGAAAGCCAGAAGGACAAACACTGAGTCACTAACATTTCCTTTTCAAGGAGGGGACGTTAGGATAAGCTCGACCCTGACATTAACTTCAGTCTGGAATCCCGTAACACGGCTGGTGGCTCAGAACACAACAAACACAAGATTTCTGTGAAAAGATCGATGCTTCTGGAGAGCGAGCAATAGGAAAACACATCAGAAAGGCCATCCTCCACATCCTCCCATTTCCTCCTGGAGTCCCTCCAACACAGTTTCCGTTCTAACCAATTATCTGAAATGGCCTTCAGAAAGGTTTCCAGTGCGCACACATGGCCAAGCCCAATGAATTGTGCCCTGACTGGGGCCTCACTGACCTTTCCACTGAATGTAAGACAGTTAACTCCTTCCTCCTCCCACAGTCACTTTCTGGTCCTTGATCTCTAAGTGTCACTGTGCACTGGTTTACCCTGGGCCATGACTACTGTCCCTCTAGAAAAGGGCCTCTGTGGTCCTTCTAGGAGTTTAAGAGCCGGGGAACTCTGGCTAGTCCTCATTCCTTTCCAACAACACACTCACTCCCTGATGATTTCATCTGGATGATTAGAACCAGAGGGTCCATGCGGGTTACAGAGTCCTCGCTCACGGTTTCCCACCTGTATCGGAAGGCAGATCCATGAGCCCTCTCAGGCCACAGTGCAGGTGCCCATCCCCCACCCCGCACCTTTCACTTCAACCAGGGTAGCTGTGCTTTTGCTGATTTAATTCATTTATACTTCCTGAGCTTTCCTTGGATAAATGGGTTCTATAGCTACAAAAAAAAAAAAAAAAAAAAAGTTTGCAAACCAGAAATCTAATCTCTCCCTTATTATTTAGAAGCAAAAACAAATTCAGAAAAGTTTTCCTCTCTCTTGCTTTATACCCCTTCTCTTAAGCCCACTCTCCCATCCCTCTTCTAACTTCCTCAGAGCGCCTTCGGCCTCTTGGCAACAGAATCTGAATTCCAGATGACAGTCAGCCCTCCACAGCTGACAGATCGGACAGTGTAACCTTCCGCTTTAGAACCTTTGGATACCGCCCCATAACTCACTGAACAATGCAAAGTCCTGATAATGAACTGCCAGGACCAACTGAACCCATTACTCACCTCTCCCCACCTCCCCTCCCAGTCTCCTCTCCTCCAGTCAGGCCTCATACACGAAGACAGTGAGTACCTTCAGGCAGGGCAGTGTCTTGTTTATCTCCATTCTAACATCTACTAAGGCACCCAGCACAGAGCAAGCACCCAGTTAATATCAGTGTGGAGTGAATAGCTGTTCCTTGCATAAGCCTGAGTGCCCTGCTTTCTCCTCTTTTCCTTGCCACGCCCTCCACCCAACACCTGATGAGTTGCCTAGTCTTGTCATCTCTTCCGTCTTCATGACTCATGTGTCCTAGGCACCTCTGCTTTCCCATCCGCACACTCACCATTCTATTCCATCACCTCATTCTCAGACCATTACAATAGCCTAAGAAAGCTCAGAATCACCCTCATAGTCCGTGTACTGCCACATTCTGACTTCAGCAGTGAAAGAGTTCCTGGGACAGATTTCAATGGGGGAAAAATCTACAGGGCCCCTCTGAGCTCAGGGGGGTTGGCTCGGCAGCATGGGGCAAAAGGAAAAAAGGCAGTGAAGCTCCTAAGGAAGAATAATGCATCTAAAACACAGATCTGTTGATACCATTCAAACAGCATTTCTTCAGCACCGACTATGCAACCAGGACAGGGTGCCCAGAGGACACCAACATGAATGCGGTGCAGCTGTTATCAGAGTGACAGGGTGACAGATGTAGCCCATTTAAACATACTAATCCAATGGGCGACCCTTCTGCTAGCAACCTGACCTAAGCGTTATGGGAGCACAGAAGGAAAAGGAATGAATTCTGCATGGGAGAGAGAATCAAGGAATGAATAAACACTAAAATTTAAAAGTGTTCAATGCCATGCCTTCTAAAATGACCTACAGTGCCACGCTTTGGGAAACACTAGTCTAAAACATCAAGTCCAAATTCTTTAATGTACCATGAAACCCCGTGAGATGAGATTTCAAGGACTTTCCCAGTCTCACTTCCCCCCATCCTCAATAAGCCCTACGCTCCATGTACCCCGTACGTGCCACTCCTCCTGAACCCTGACAAGACTTCCCGACTGCAGGTCTTTAATCTCCTTTCTTCCCAGTAATGCCCTTCCTCTCACCTCCCCAAACTTTAAGGCCAATCCCAACAGTCAGATCCACTTGGCCCACAACTAAAGGTTTTTGTTTTGGTTTAGTTTTGTTTTTTAAACCCCCATTAAAATTCGTGATGATAAGAAACTCATTTTAACGAGACCTATTTGTAATCAAAGGGTTCAGAAACCCCATGCCCAAGTCTCACTAAGACCAGCACACTCTCATCCCAGGCCCTGCCAGAGAAAGGGACAGATCCAGAGCAAGAGAGTTAACTACCACTAAGTCTGCAAGCCTCTTTAACCCTCCATATCTACATGAAGCCTTCACATGAACATACAAAGTTGATTCTGTCAAAAAAAATTGCCAGCAACCAAAATGTAGCCTCCAAATAGCTTAAAGTCTTATGAAAGCAGTATTATTTGAACTTCAGACAATAGATTTTAGGAGATAACCTGTAATCATATATTATTTATATATTATAATGCATGGTTTACAGCAAACATAATTGAGGGTTAATGTCCTTTTTTTTTAATCCTCACCCAAGGACCTTTTTTCATTGCTTTTAGAGAGAAAGGAAGGGAAGAGAGAAACATTGATGTGAGAGAAAAACATCAATCAATTGACTCCTACACAGGCCCGGACTGGGGATCGAACCCACAATCTAGGTATGTGCCCTGACTGAGAATCGAACCTGTAACTTTTTGGTTACAGGACAATGCTCCTAACAACTGAGCCACACCAGCCAGGGTAGGTTAATATGCTTAGTTTACAGCATACTTATACTTATTGCCAAGAAAAAAATTAAAAAGGCATGAAGAAGTAATTCCTAGAAGAAAAAATGCAAATCTATGAGAAAATGTTTACTTAGCATGATTAATTTTAAAGAAGATTCAAATAATGACTAATCATTTTTCCACTTTTTAAATTAGTCCACAAACTTAAAAACATTAATACTCAATGTGGACAAATGCAAAGATGCTGGCGTTTTCCTATACAGGCGGTGACACTGTAGATTGTTATTACTGTTTTCAGCACAGCATATCAGGAGCTATGTACCTGGTACCCTTGGTGCTTTAGGGGACTCTCACCTGAAGAAAGAACCCCAAGTGACAATAAAGCAATACAGTCCGAGAGATTTGTCACAGATTTATTAAGGGTGGTGAAAACCCAGTAACACTCCAGCATTCGGTGACAGTGGACCAGACCAACTACACAGCCACGCACTTCTGTGTGGCCTGTTGCATAGTTATAAAAATAAATGGTTACACAGACCACACAATAAGGGAAACGACTTTTGTCCTAAGATTTGGTGAATAAAGCAAGGTATAGGTCTGTTTGACATTTGTGATTA
This sequence comes from Glossophaga mutica, assembly GCA_039655065.1. Taxonomy (NCBI): domain Eukaryota; kingdom Metazoa; phylum Chordata; class Mammalia; order Chiroptera; family Phyllostomidae; genus Glossophaga; species Glossophaga mutica. The sequence continues at coordinate 151,377,483 of CM077307.1, forward strand.
TAATTATGTAAAAAACAAAACAAATGCACATATTTGAAAGGAAATATGCCCAAATTCTAGTAATAATTATAGGTAACCTTATTTCATTCATATTTTCCAATCTGTTTATAAAACAGTATAATATTTTTTTAAATGAAAGGTAATTTTTTTCTTAGCTCATACCTAGCATTTGATACGCAATTGTTTAATCTTTAGAACTTTCAGGAGAAAATTCTAGGAGACAAGCTTTTAAAAATTGCCACTAACAATCTTGCCCATTAGAACACAGCAATCTTCCACATGATGCAATCTTCCACAAAACTAATGGCAAACACCCCAAATGTGGAATTTCGACATGAATTGCCAGTGATTGCTTTTGTTTAATGAAGCCAAACTACTCCCATGCAGTGTCTTATGAGGACGGGGTTGGATGGGGTGGGGATGAAATGACTAGACTGTTCAGCCAGATTTCCTAAAGAAGCAATTGCACTGAAAGGTTTCGTCTTAAAATAGTCCGCCGAGGCTGCCAGGTGACAACACACGCAGCACCCCACTGCTCCCTGGGACTCTGGTTGCCAGATCCCTGCTCCTGACCCGACTTTGCGGCATTCCACAGCCCTGAGGTCCTTCTCAAACTCTTTATATGTACAACTCTGGGCACACGGAGTTTCTGAAACATGCATTGTTAACCAGGATGAGTCTTCACTACAAAAACTGGCCCATTTGTGTTTCCCAAATATGGCTGTGTCTACGGAGCCAAAACAAAGCCGTCTGATGGGGCGTGCGGAGCCCTTCTCTCAGACAAGCTACATGATTCAAATGAGGGCAGATGCGCAAACTCATCAGATAAAAGCCAAACATCTTAGCTCTATTTCAATTGTAAGCACAAAACCTCAAACTAATAAAGACAAGCCCTGGCCATGGATGACGCCCGAAGTGGCCACTACATCATGTCTCCCTGTAGAGAAAGCATGAATGAAAGCATTCCGAATTCTCAGGAGAGTCAAAATGGGGCTGTAGTCTACCATACAGGGAAAGGGGACTGAGATGTTACTGTGTGGGGCTGAAAAAAAAATCTTAACAAATCTGAAAACGGTCTGTCAGACGTTGAGAAGGAGTTAGAAGGGTGGGTTTGATATGGCAGGAGAGGTGTCTACTCTTACAGACAATCCACAGTTCAACTTTTCTTTTAAACCACAAAATTGCTCAGGCTCCGTATTTGCCACACCACGCATCATGCAGACATCTGCAGAGCAGGCCCACAGCAAGCTCGGGAATGAGGGAACAGAAGTTCCATTCAGTGAAAGGCCTTAAATGCCTCGATTCACAATACTGGTGCAGTCAGGAATTGTTTGTTTTCTTTAAGAAGTTCTGAAGTTTTACTGAGAGTGTACTGACCTAGCAAAAAGCCAACATGAAACACTGAAAACATTATCTTTTCTAAGAAAGACTCTTTTTGGTGGCATATATTTGGGAACTGGGGTGGAACACACACAGGCAGGCCCAGAATCAATAATCCCGGGACGCGGGCCTGTGCCGAGACCTGTGTAGACCATTAGTGCCCAGCTGCAGAGACCGGGAGACCCTGGCTTCCACAAACCGCACAGTGAGCTCCAGTACATTAGCCACTTTCCTCTACTTTCTTAATTTTATCCTGCACTTATTTGAGCAATTTTTCAATACAGCAGGCAAAAAAGTTACATTCGAGCATTTGAGAATACAGTGCAAATTTCTGAAACAGGTTTTTTTCAAAATAAGCAAAGACCACTAAAATATTCAATGTAGTGCCAAACTCATAGCAAACATTCAATAAAAATGTATTTAAGAAAATCTGTGTTGTCTCTTAGACCAGGCTACCTGGAAACAAGTTGATGTCTATTGCACATTTACATACTGATACATGGAAATTTTAATTACGTCCCACATATACATGCACACACACTTCTGACTTCAGTTGTTCTGTGTGTATCCAACTATATCGATAATCACTTTGAACATCAATGGTCTAAATGCACCATTTAAAAGACATTGTCAGAGTGGATCAAAAACGAGACCCAACTGCATGCTATCTATAAGAAACCCACTTTAACTATAAAGACTATATAGATTAAAAATAAATGGATGGAGAAAAATATATCATGCTAATAGTTGGTATATGTGCTCAGTGGCTTTGAAAGAATAAACAAAAACAAACAAACAAACAAAAAACAGGGTCAGAAGAACTGGGCTTAAATCCAAACTCTGCCAGGGCCCTGAGCCTTTTAAATACTTTATAGGTATTACTCTGGGCACACAAAGTTTCATTTTTGTCAGGGCTGTACAAATTGGGAAAACCCTTAATTCTTTAGCTTCAGAGTTTACTCATCTATAATATGGAACACCTAAATTAATAAGGTGTTTCTAAGATTAAAATTTAAAGTATATATGAGCTCTGGCTGGGTGGCTCAGTTGGTTGGAACATCATCCCATATATCAAAGGATTGTGGGTTCGATTCCCAGTCAAGGCACATACCTAGCTTGCAGGTTTGATCCCCAGCTGAGGCACATATGAGAGACATCAGATGGATAAATCTCTCCCTCTCTGTCTCCCTTCTTCTCTCTCTAAAATCAATAAACATATCCTTAAGTGAGGATTAAAAAATAGACTTAAGCCTCTTTAAACATACATATATATGAAACATTCTATATTGTTGTATTATAAAAGTATTCTAGCCAAGAAGGTGCTGGTCTAGTTCTATTATCCTTTGTTTATTGCTTTAATAGACTGTTTAGTATAAGCACTGTGTATCTTATTGTGAGGTTGATATTACCAGCACTTACCAGCACAAAACATCAGGCTTTTCTAACTGAAATAGCACCTAAGAACCAAGGCATCTCTGCCTCTGCCTTCCTGTGCAAAGTCAGGCAGTGAAGGGCATTCTCGATAAAGGCATCAGGGGCAAACCTTGAGAACATTATGCTCAGGGAATAAGCTAAAGAGTATATGACACCACTTACATGAGGTAGCTAGAGTAGTCGAACTCAAAGACCAAAAGTGGAACGGCTTCCAGGAGCTGGGGGGGGGGTGCGGGGAAGGGTGGCAGGCAGGTAGAAAGGGTCATTGTTGAATGGATATAGATGTTCTGTTCTGCAAGCTAAGAAGAGTTCCGGATGGATGGTGGTGGTTGCACGATGATGCGAATGTACTTAATACCACTGAACTATGTGCTTAAAAAATAGTTAAGATGTTAAATTTTGCATTATGCGTACTTTACCACAATAATTTTTTTTTTTTAAAGAGTGACTTCAGAATTGCTATCTCTTTAAGGTCAGGTCTCAAGGAACCAACCAAACCACTCCCAGCGAGAACTGTTCATGGTGCATGCCTTCTGTGCGAGGCCTGGTGCTCGGGCTGCAGATCAGATGGATGAACCATGTCTTCATTACCTGAATGCTGACTGTGAACCAGCCACTTTACACAGGACGTTTCTAATCAGTACAACTCCGTGTAAGGTTTCTATACCGATTTTGCAAATGGAGAAACTGAGCCTCAACATTAAAAGACTCATGGAAGAGTCTTGCCGAAGCCAGCAGGAAAGCTGGATTACAGACCCCAGCGCTGGCTCCCAAGCCTGTGCTCTTTCCAGTCCACGATGTGGCCTCACCCACAGAGGCACCAAACAGTCCCTGCCTAGAGCCAGAGGCTCTTATGTCAAAGTCGATCAGAGAATCTACAGGCCTAAAAGAGAGACACAGATAACTTTGGGGGGCATTTTTACCCAGCTACAGTAAAGAAATAATCCAATTTATCAGCCAAGATAAGACATGGTGCCTGCCCTCAGAGACTTTACATTCTAGCTGGGGACAGAAGAGTAGCTGCCTCAAACCCTTGATGAACCACTAGAGGCAGCATGAGATGGCATCGACGGACTGCCCTCTACTGTCCGGATGTGCCAGCTGGTAGAAGGCCAAGCTTCGAGACCTACCTGCAAAAGACCTGGGGCCATGCTGACAAAAGCACCTTTTCTGAATGCTTAAAATACCCATGTTGATCTTATGACACTAACTTCAGTAAGGAGAGTGTTCGGGGGTGGGGGGGTGTTAAACTGAATACACTCACATTTTCTAACAGCCTTTAGGAAGCAATGACACCCCCATCAACACACCTTTACCTACGAAAACCTTTAAAAACATGCACATGATCCCTAGAATAAATATAAGGGGTTTCAGTTGCTGCTCTGCCATTTACTAGACGCATGATCTGAGGATGGTCAGTTAACCTTGCCAAGCCTCAGTGTCCTCATCTATAAAATGGGAAAAACAACAGCCACCCATTTCGGTGTCATGGTGATCATTGAATCAGGTCAGGCACGTCAAGTGTGCCTGTCACAGCGTTAAAAAGTGTTCACCACCCCGTGGCTGCTTGCAGCATCATCAGCAGCAGCAACAGCCTCTGAGGGTGAGGCTCAACGCTGTCTCGTCCTCAGCTGGTTTCTGAGTAGCTGCAGATGTGCCTTTTCATCTACAGAGAGGCTTGTCTTCTCCAGCTGATTAAAAGAGCTGCCCCGGCTCGGCTCCTTTCAAGAGCTTACTGCACCTACTTCCTCTCTCTCCTGAAGTTGTGTGGTCTGTCTTTCCTCAACAGCACCATCCCCTCCGTAACTCAGCTTCCCACAGTTACCTCTCATGGCTGTTACTAGCTAGGTGTCACTTGATTTACATCTAGAACTTAATGTCTTCCACGTCTCTGGCTATTAACAAGCTGTTCACCTGAAGTTTCCAAGGTGGTTTCCACACAGGTAGTGCTTGGTACAGAGTAAAGAATAGACCAAAGTCCTGCTCGATTGGTGGAAAGGATTTCTACTGAAGCGGATGTGGAAGTACGAGCATATGAAAGTAAAGCAAGCACAGGCCACAAAATGGCCCTGCATGCAGGCAAAGGCACTTGCGTGTCTCTGTCAGGCCATAAAACACAAGGTACTGTCTTTGGAAGTTTCCTGATTCAAGATTAATCTGACTGAGACATGCAGGATGAACTACAGAGGTGGGGCACCAGGGCAGGTACCACACGTGAGCTGAGGTCAGGCCAACAGAGACAGCTTTGATGTCCAGTGATTTTTATCAGAGCCCCACGACCCCTCACCACCTGCCAAAAAATTTCCCTTTACCACATATACCCTTCTCTGCCCAGGAGAGAAGCTCCCAGCAAATGTATTTTCACCATTTGTCTGTGAAAAGCTCCACAGAGGCCTTGATTACAGCAACCACGGGTGACAGTTTCTACATTTGTCCTGTCTTGCTTATTTGTAGCAAAAACTGACGCTCAGAGAGAATTTGATTTTCTGAGCTTACTGATGAAATCTCATTCTGCCACTTTTGCGAATCTTGTTTTCCTGCCCAATTGCCTTGGTGGCTGACAACATAAAATTATCAAAAAAGAAAAGGTGTCAAACATCCCTTAGAACTCAAAGAAGCTTACTAACGAGGGGCACTGTAATAGCAACCACTAAACCAGAATAAAAGATGACAGAGTCAAGGAGGTTTAAGGTCATTTTCAAACTGATGTTAAAGAGAAGTTCTCAACACACAATAGCTTTGTCTTCACAATTCACAATTTATATAAATACCACATAAGCCATTGGGAGAAAAGAACTGTTTTCAATTAAAGTTATTATAGGATTGGGGGGATATGATAATGATACTGACATTCTGATTAAGAGAATATTAAATCCCTCACACCCAACTCCAACAGCAAAGAGTTTTAGGTGTTCAGGCAGTGACTCTACCACTGTGAGCCTCAGTTTCCCCATGTGAAAACAGAGATTAAGCCCTGGCTGGTGTAGTTCAGTGGATTGAGCGCGGGCCTGAGAACCAGAGGATCGCAGTTCGATTCCCAGTCAGGGCAAATGCCTGGGTTGCAGGCCAGTTCCCAGCAGGGGACACACGAGAGACAACCCTACATTGATATTTCTCTCCCTCTCCCTTTCTCCTACCCTTCCCCTCTAAAGATAAATAAATAAAAATCTTAAAAAAAAAAATAAATAAAATAGCACTAACCTGGAATAATGGGGCTGAGCATTTACCCAGGTAGCACAGTGCTTGACATACAGTAAGCACTCAATAAATAGTCATGTACCCACATAATTGGTTTATTTGCCATTTGTCTGGTTCTAATTCCAAAAATGAGGAGAGCAGGAGGTGGGTGGGAATCCTAACTAATAAGAGACTCTAATTAGTCACTGTTTTACTATAACAACAGTTTACTGGGATTATGCTCGAAGGAGATGGGGCACTGCCAGGAATGAAGGGGTTTTTTTTGCCTTGGGCAGAAAAAATACAAAACTTGTGTTGACCCCACCCAGCACTCACATTTATTTGTACAGAACTTCACAGGTTACAGTACAGCGTTGCCTTTGGCTGTGCAAAACATGTTGTAAGGAAAGAGAGAAAGAGGCAGAGGGAGACAGAGAAAGAGACAAAGAGACAGAGAGAGAGACAGGAAAGAAAAAGAAATGCAATATGGTATGTCTTTGAGAAGGTTTCATGTAACCAAAGGGCTCAGAGAATCACAGAATTCAGGGCTGGAAAGGACCACAATTTCCAAATATTATGAGCCTTGAAGTCCTGACAGTGAGATGAGCAAATGCAACATCCAGGTACACGTCCTCCCCAAAAGAGAAAGGACCCCCGCCCTGCCAAGCCCTTCCAACGGGACAAGGTGGGGGAGCCAAGCCAGCAATGGATGTTGCAACTACCACACCTGTGGTCCTGCTGTGCTTTCTAGAAGCTGAGCTCCCCGAAGACAAGCATTTATGACTGTATGTGTTTGTAAGTCACAAGGGCAAGAATATTATTCTAAGTTGCTTTTAAAATCTTTGATGTGACATTCTCTTCCTTCTATTAAGAAAAGTAGTAGGAAATTAAAATCTGAGGTCTCATAACATGTATGGTAACTCGAAGTGTCTCTAAAACTAACATCTAAAATCTTACATACAAGTACAAAGTTGGAGAATAAATGGCTTTCTCCTTTTAAAAAATAAATCATTAATTAGAGCAAATCCACCATCAATGCCCTTTGGTACTTCTGAACTCATTAATTCATTCAATAGAAGTTCACTAAACGTGGGGCAGTGAATAATGGGTCTTCTCACTGTTTCAATTTATAGTTACATCTTACGTATCTGGACATGAAGTCATCAAAAATTCTAACAGGGCATGCGACTGCAGAGGTGGGGGAAAGAATAAAGGTCCCATACAACAATCTCCCCAGTCCTTTAAGTATATGCTACAAAAATCCTTCATAAAAATGGAACTGTAGAACTCTTGGGTGGGTTCCCAATCTTCTTAGAGGAAGTTTTGCTGTTTGTGGAGTTTAGTGAATATATTACATTTCTGGAGGACATCCAGTTTAAGAAGCATATAATTATAGACTTTCTTCCTATCGGTTTAGCAATAAAGGTACAAAAACAAATAAGTTTTTTTTCTGTAAAAATGTAAAGTCTAAGTAAATACACTAGATTATATGGGAGAAAAAAACTAAAATATGTGCTTAACACTCTAAAAAGAGAAATGAAAAGCACTTGAACTCTCAGCAAGGTAATGAAACATTTCAGATTCCCATCTGCTAATATCACAGCTCTAAAACCAACCGGCGAATTTCAATGTGGAGAACCAGGTGCAGTAGACCTTGGGCAGCATGAAATCCGGGATGACTATGCAGTTTGTCAGCAGGCTTTGCTACATTGTCAAGTCCAACCAGTGAACAGGAACAGAAACTCCCAGTGACTCTAAGTTACATATATGTGTGATTTAAAATACGTTCCTGCTTCACTGCTGGTTACACCAAAGTCCAAAGAGAAGGGAGGGAGGGGCAGGCAGGCTCAGGAATGTGCCCTAGACACCAACCAGATGAGAATGAGCTGGAAAGGCCCTTTCTTGGAGTCACCCGGCAGCTGGCATTCACTCATTGAACACTGAGCACGGACAAGCAGCCGAGTCCTTCCAACGGGGTGCCAGACGGGGAAACCCTTCCCGGGCCACTCAGCTCTGCTCCCTCATGAAACGTAGAGTGAAACCAGCTGCAGGGAAAGGCAGAGGGTGACCCAGCCATGGCTCTGGAAATTCCTAGCAAAGGAAACAAATGGAGTGCCTGGGTCACGGGAGCTCATAGATCACAGTGCCAGACGGGAGATTGCAGGCAATTAATTTTCAGGGAAATACAGAAATCATCCTTAGAGTGTTGCTCTGCTCCTGGCTGGAAATTAAGTGTGGTTTCTCTGTAGAATGCGTTGGGTTCACATTCCAGTCCCCTGGGCCCCTCTGTCCCCAGGGAGGGAGAGCAGATGGTAGGAGATGGGGGGGAGGGGCAGGCAGGCAAGGAGTCCCCAAAGGCCAGCACGACAGAGCGTAGGAAGAACAGACCAGTGCTGCCCAGTTCAAACAACATGTCAAGGGGGGAAAACAAGGGTCAAAGCTTTACAAGAATCATTAAAATTATATGAAAGAAATATAAAATTCTTCCCTAAACAGAAGTTAGTTTTATTTGAATCTTATTTCATTCATTTCTTCTGTCCCCGAAACCTACACAAATGACATGACAAAATTGTATTTAAATGTAGAGGCTGTGTGAAGTCATTTTTAAGGTCACAAAAATGTTGAGATAATCAAAGTGCTTGTTTCCTTCATGCCCTGATTTCCCGCCCCCCTTACAGATTTGTCTGTATACGGAGTATGGCAAGACCCTAACAGACCCTTCTTGGCTTTAATTTCATCAAAAGCCAAACATGCTGCTTCATGTAATTATGTGGTAAAAAGATCCTAATAAAACCATTGTTGTCTTTTTGTGGAGTACTGGTTATTGTCCTTATTTTATCCTCAAATGAATTATACTTATTGAATTGTATATTACTTTTAACACTTCACATGAGGTAACATCTCTTCATCCCTTTCCCTCTGAATTTAGTAATTCCTTCAAATTTACTGGTTTATAAATTCCCAAACGACTTCATGGTCAATGATTTTCACAAATGTAAGTTTTCTTCTTGCGGATATTGAGAAAGGATCCTAAAGTGCTACTTGCAGTGCTGGTTCCAGCCCATGCTGATTGGTTGGAGAATTTAGAAAAGAACAACGATGAGCATTTTAAAACGTATTCTCCCACGTGCCCCTCAGCTTACTCTTTAACTGGGACTTCAATTTTCTTTACGCATTTGAATTCTCTGTGTTTAAAATATTTTCAATTCAGATAACCACTAAACCTCTCACAGGTTCTGCCCCCAGATAGGTTGACTGAGAAGGTCCCAGGGGGCCCTAGAATCCGCCTTTCTGGCAGATCTGGTTCAAGGCCACACGCTGAGAAACACCAGCCAAAATGACCACGCTGGAAATGATCATGAATTTGCTGCATCGCTTTAAATATAATCTATAATTTTGCACTGATAGTGTCAGAATTTTATTTAAACAGGATGACAGCTTTTCCTTTTTCTCTCTCTGCAAACTGTTCACAGTGAATAAAACAATGTGCCCATGTAATTCTACCTGCAGGGCCTGCCAGGCGCGGCTGCTGCCCATCTGCACACAGTCTGGCACTGGGTTTCCACGGGAGAGATCTGCTCGGCGTGCACGCATCGCTGAGCACGAAACTTCCTACGCGATGTGTGAGAAAGCAAATAATTCAGTTGTACCCTGAAAAGGGGGCTATTTCATATCACAGTCCACAGTGACTACAACCTTAGAAGAGGAATATATTTTGAAACATTTGTTGATGCCATCCAAAGAGTAAATATTTATTTTTTAATTACATAGTCTTTCCGCTTCTAATAGTCTGTTAATGCTTAACCCTACCATATTATTGTAAGGGGAAAGTTTTCAATTCTTATCAGACCCTTAACTTCTCAATGTGTTCCCACTAAACATAGTCTCATTAATTATTTAGCAACAGAAAATACTTTCTTGTACAAAGCAATTAGAAAGGCAATTAAAACCCTCCAAATTCAAAAGAGGTTGCTATTCAAGCATTAAACATTAAAAAAAAAAAAAAGAATCCCTCTTACACTTCATTTCAGGAGTGCAGTTTTTAGATTTAACAGGCTTTATTATTTTTTTTAAATCTTTTTTTCTTTAATTGTTGTTCCTGTACAGTTTTCTGTCTTAACAGGCTTTATTTTTTAAAACACGTTTTAAAGGACAAAAGAAATCTAAGCACAGAACCAAACATCCGGATATTACAGGAAGAGACCCATAACATATAGTCTGCAGGCTCGAGCTGCCGTACAAGAGCACTCACACCCTGGGGAGCTGGTGTCCCACGCAGGTAGTTACAAAGCATTCAGGACTGCACCCCTCTCCACCGTGTAAACTTGTAGCTTGGGGGGTGGGGGGCACACACTCAAGTCCTGCTGTACATTTATTCTGAAAGGAAGCCAGATCTGAGTTTTTGCCCCGAGCAATAAATAAAACACAACTATTATTATGACCAAGAGCTCCCCAGGCACCACGCTTAGCAATGTTATATATAATGTCTCATTTATCCCCAGTATGCTTACAATGTGTGCACTGCTGCTACCAGTTAAAAGAGGAGGCGACGGTTCTTCTCCAGGGTCACATGGCCAATTTGCGGTGGAATGTGACCTAAAACTTGATCTGTGTGAGGGTATCTCACAGGCTCTCAACCCCTACCTCCCTACAAAGATGTCTCATCATGCACGTCCCTTCCTTTCACTCTCCCCCCCATTTTAAAAACTCCTTTCCACTGCACTCATGTTTATGGTTATTAAGTAAACACACTCAACAAATCACTCCACATATTTACCCAGCCTTTATGAAGTGTCTGCCCAGTGCCTCGTACTGTGCTCAGAGCTAGCTCTGGAGATGAACACTATTATTGCCTCTGAGGGACTTACACTCCAAGCGCTGGAAGGTACTTAAAAGCAAGATAATGGGTTTTTGTTTTTGTTTTGTTTGAATGCCACGTGACGCCTGGACAATGTCCACTGCTGGCTGCTGAGAGAGTGACAGAGAACAGAAGCTTGGACTGAGGCCTGTGAGCAGAGACCAGCGAGCACTCTGGTCCACGAAAGGAACTGAGCGCTAGTCAGGACCTCTGCGCGGCTCACTTAGAGCCTCTCACAGCACAGATTCCCAGTCTGGGCTTTTTTGATTCCGCAAGTGGAGACGTTAAAAGGACACTGGATTAGTTTAAAGTGAAATTGAGTTTTGGGAAATTTGAAAAAAAATCATTTTAAGCCTTTTCATAGTCATGCCCTCAGGGTCACCCTTCAATCCCAAGTAATTGAGTTCAGCTGTTTACTCTCTTGACATGACTTTTGCCAGCTCAAGTGGCAAAGATATCCCAAGTTCCAGTAAACACATGGCTCTTTTTAGCACTGGTGGGAACGCTGGAGGGACTTTTTTGGCCAAGCGTGGGCTACGGTCTTAACAGAGAGGCAGTATTCCCCAGGATTCAGCAAGGCAGGAACAGGTAATCAAGGTGAGCAAACCATAAGGAAACAGGTCTGTGTAGGTGGTTCATGGTCATGAATGTCCCCTTCTCCCTCCACCACCAACTCTTGGCCAATTCCATGCTCCCCTTTAATGAGGGTCTATTGCCTCTCTGTGCCCACGCCCTCACCCTTCCCTCAGAGGCATGGCGATTGATGATACAAGCTCAATAGCAGTTATTGGTTCTACCACTTACTAGTTCTGTGACCTTGGGCAAGCTACCTCGGTTTTCTCGTATGTCAAAGGCAGTGATCACAGCATTCCTCTCATGTGGCTGCTACAAGGCTTGGTTGGGATAATATAGATAAAGCCCCCAGAAGTAGTTGGCACAAAGCCAGGCATGGGGCAAGAGCTTAATAAATGACAGCTGTTGCTCAGGACTCAGGGCACTCGCTGTCCAGTCCACACTTTGTCCCACTTATGTGACATCTCCCATATCATTTCCTCTGCTGTAAACCAGGGGTAAGTCTCGAAAGGGGGTGCCAAGCCACTAACTGTGACATCTTTTCTGCTATTTGCAGTGATCTACCCTTGCAGAATGGTCAAAAAATACTTTTGTTTCGTTGGTGGGTTTATCTAGCTATAAGGGATCTTCAAAAACTTCCCAAAGTAAGAGACTCTCTTACACTTACTGGGAACTATCTCAGTACCCTACAGAGTGGAAAATATTCAATAAAAATCATTGTCAGGCTTATTTTGTCATGGAGACCTTAGAAATAATCCAGTTGGACACCTAACTGTACAGATGAGGAAAAGGCCAAGTGGGAAAGGAGAAGCCTGCCCACAAAGTTGGAGTGAGCCTGTGATGGGACAGGAATGTAACAGGACAGCTAGCTCCCAACCCAGGGCTGTTCCCCCCAAAGGATGCTGCCCTGAGTCAAGACACGGCTCACTGGTTGTCACTGTTTGCCCTAGAGACGAACAGCAAAGAGAGCTTCGTATTAATGTCATACTTCAAGGGGAGCAAAATTCTTTATTTGCTGCATATATTCTTTCTGAATTTTCACACGATGTAGTAAATAGGCAACAAATATTTGATTGATTTGACTTTATATAAAAAGTATATGATACTAAGACCTTCACTAGGAAAAATTATTCTAGATCCTAACTTTCCATGTGCAGAGATAGTGGCATGTCCTAGACGAAATACACTGGTCACTATGGTCTGAATGTTTGTGTCCCCTGCCCAAGTTCATGTGCTGAACACCAAACCCCCAAGGTGATGATATTAGATTGGGGGAGCCTTTGGGAGGTGATGTGGTCATGAGGACAGAGCCCCAGAGGGACCCCCTCACCCCTTCTGCCATGCGAGGACAGCCTCAAACACGGCCAGGAGAATTAGCTCTGTTTCACAGTGATTTTCTTCACTGAGTTTCGGTGGGGGTGGGGGGTGGAGAGGGGGCAAAAGCAGGGGGGCTTGGGGTGAATAGTTACCAAAGTTGCCCAAAACTCCCTTGACTAGAGCTCTAGACCCATTTTCTGAGCATTCCAATCAAAGTTCTACTGCACAATAATTTATGAGAGGTCTGAGGCATGTTGTGAAAAAAATATGCCTGACATTTAAGACTGTTTTAAAAGATCTCGCTTGTAAGAAGAGCCGGAGGTGTGGCAGGTTAGGCCACGCTCGTGCCTGGGGGAGGGTTGCTTTTAGCAGTGCAGGGCAGGGCCTGGCGCACCAGGCCGGCTCTCCACACACCCTGAGGCCCTGCTGGGCAAAGAAGGCATCTCTGTCCCTGTCTGGGGCCTCAGCACTCTGTTTGCCCTTCAAGGTTCCCTGCTGCCTAAAGAAACATTCGAAATATTTCCGTAAAGGACCGCTGTGTGGAAGCAACAGGAAATAAAGGTTTACTCCAGCGACTCCCTGCTAATAAAGAGGCAGGGGTTGCATCTGAGAATCAGTCTTCCAAGAGACTTGTTATTTTTACCAGATGTTTTCAAAGGCAAGTCTTGTGCACAGTATTTGAGAGGTGTTTTTGTTTTCTGGAGTAAAGAGGACTTTACTCCATGAGACATACTGTAGTTGAGCACTAAAAGCCAACCCAAGTTCAAAATGACGTGGGAGAATGCAACCTCCTCAGAAATGTGACTTATAAATTTTCTTGGGGCATAAGAGAAATTAAGTATTCATATACTCTGAAACTTCCTAACAGTGGTGAAATAAGTTCTTAGAAAATTCAACATTTACCATCTTCTAACAAAAAAACATTAGGTGAAAGAGACTCACCGGACCAGGGAGGTGGCCCCCATACACCCCGGTTTTGCCCCACTGCTTGCCCACCTCCCACCACCAGCCCCACTTCCACGGGGCTTCGGCGCCTACGACGAGAGCACCCTTTCGTCCTGCTCCCACTGCCAAGCCTCCCCAAGCTGTGCCATATGTCCGAAAAATGTCCCTCCATCTCCCCCAGCTCCAACAAACTCAGCTGCCTCATTCATGCCCTTCAAACGGCTCCCACACCCACCAAAAATATTCCCCGGAATGAGACTAAGCCCCCAAAAGGAGGCATGACAGATCTCCGTGGCCTCAACCCACCCAGACATGGAAACCGCAGAGGCACCATTTCTGTCTCTTCCCCATAGCGTGTCATCTGCATACTTTTCCTGTTAATTTATATGTCTGCCTAATGGGTTCCTCTCTCGTGACTGCTCAGAACACGAGCTTGTAGTGTTTCCAGCCTCGGTGTACGGAGACAGCCTGGAGAAGAGGGGCCATTTCTCCTGAAGAGCTGTGCGGGGACAGCACGGGGCTGCCAGTCCCAATAGGGCTGTTTGGCTTGGGCCTCCCTTTCCTAGCTGCTTTCCAAGGGTGACTTGCTTTGCCTCTTTGAGCTTCACTTTCTTCTGCAAAGAGTGAAATAACAAAACCTGCCTTTGGGGTTATAATGAGGAATGAATGGGATACATGGAAAGTCCTCCGTGCACAGAGGACTTCAAGCCCTGCGTCAACCGTTGTTGCTTTTCCCAAACTCTGCCTACACTTTTTATAAATAGTTCCTTTATTTAAATCTCTTAAATTACCCGATTTCAATATGCCATATGTTTCCTGCCAGGACTCCAATACTGTCAGTAAATGACATTTTCCTAAATTGGTCATCCCCGCCTCTCCCCATATATATGATTTTCTACCTAAGAAAAATATGACACTGTAGCCTTCCTTTCCGTATCTTCTCAATGTCCTAGTTGTTACCTGAGTCTGGCTTACCCAAGGCCCAAGCAAAGCCAGCCACTAAGTCTACAAGCACCATGTCTGATTTTCCCTGCATCTGAGGTTTCTGCAGTTCTCACCGAGTTACGGGAATATTGAATCTCAAGGCTCCAAGTACCCTTGCAGATCACCAAACCTGCATCTCCCAAAATGTGTTCCATAAGATACTGTTGCCAGAAAAGTTAGCAGGGATGTGGCAGAAACGGTATTGTGGCATCTAACAAGTTTGCAACACCTCTCAGTGACCCTCAGTGACACGTTGGAGTAGCCAAAAAGGCTTGCCACAAAACATCCTGTCCAAATTCACTGAAACTATTTCACTAACTTATTTGGCTGCAGAACCTCTCATCTACCCCTACCTTTTGGGCACCCATTAACTTCCTGCAGAACAGGGTTCTTCAAAACACCCTTGGAAAGGGAGAGAAGAAAGAAAAAAAATTCACTTTCCTACAGTCAGGTCAGTCAGTAAATGGCAGAGCTGGCTTCAAACCAAGCCTCTCAGACCTTCAAACCCCCTCCTCACTATACCAGAGGTCGTTTAAACCTCACCATGCAGCAGAATCACCAGGAGTGCTCGTTAAACTGCTGCGTCCCACCTCCGACTTCCTAACTTAGTGGGCGAGGTGAGCATTTCTGACCTGTTCTCAGGGGCTGCTGCGCTAGGAAGTGCACCGGAGAGCCATAGCGCCACACCCAGCTGCTATGGGGCAGCGACTGCACCGTGACACAGCTTACAGTCAAGACCTATGGGGGAAGATGAGGCATACACACAGGAAAATGACCAAATGACAACAGGGTTAATAACTAACAGCCAGTCCAGTGGCCCAGAATCAAAGACCTATGCAAACTGGACAGGGGGACTTGAGCTGGATCTTAAAGGACAGACAGGTCTGAGTGGGGAAAAAAAGAACTGGGAAGAGCATTCCAAATGACAACAATGGTTCCTATTATCCAAATACGTGTTTGTAGAATCCTAGCCTTTTGTAGCTGAAGGGACCTGGCCTGCCCAACACTCTGGTTCCTACATTTGAATATGGGTGTGACTGCTATTTCAAAAATTCACAGCAAAACACTCAATGCAAAATAAAGTAGCTCTTCTCCAAATAAGTGATTTGGAGGATCTAGCAAAGATCTTCCCGCTCCCTTTCCAGCTGTACCTGTACCCTGCTCGCCCTCCCTGCTTGGGTGCCCAGCAGTCCACCTCCAAGCCATAAACCAAGGGCCAAGCAAAGCTGGCCACTAAGTCCACAAGCCAACAGGATGAGGCTTTTCTTGGGAAGTGGGGGTAAAACTGTCAGAGCTACCTTCCTGCGAGTCCTGTTCCAATGGAGCTTCGATGAAATGAAACAGGTTCTACACATTCCTCCCACCCCCATCACTCCCCACAAAAAATATCTGGGAAAATAATTTCCATGAGTTGGCTATAGCAAATTTCCTCAAAGGGAGAACCAAGAATGAAAATACTGTTCTCTGTGATCACTTCAGGGGCTACCATAACTCCCTGAGGCTCCTAATTCCAATCTTGTAATGCTGTTGCTAGCTACTGCTTTTCAAAGAAATGGTAATGACCTCCCTGGGGTAGGGAAATGGAAAGCCTGCCTTTCACGAAACTCAATTGCTGGCATTCATTGAACATTTGGTTAACATAAGGTAGGATACAGGTGACAACTACTGAGACATAAAATGCCCTCCCAGTTAAGGCAGAGAAAGCACACCGGTAAAATCATAAGGCAAATCAGGAGCCGCATGCAGGCCAACAGTGCCATGCAGGCCAACAGTGCCATGCAGGCCAACAGTGCCATGCAGGCCAACAGTGCCGGAGCTTTAGGTGGAGGCGGTTACTTCCAGGGGACTGCAGTGTGGCGGGAGGAAGTGCGACGCAGGAGAGGGAAGGTCAGAAGAACTGATGGTTCATGAGCACCTGTTCTGTGCCATACACTGCTGGGTTCTTCACCTACTCTCTCTTGTCATCCTCATAAAGTCCTCTGAGGGAGATCAATGTCTCCCTTCGCAGATGGGGAACCAGTGCCCTGGAAGGGTAAGTGGCTCGCCCAAAGTCGAATAGCAGCACCAACATGGGGATATCAGCTCTGGTCTGTCTGAATCCAAAAGTGCTGGACTTTGATGATGTAAGACTTATAGGTGACGTGGGACCCAATAAACTTCCACCATCAAAGTCAACTAAATCAGGGTAAGTACACTCTCCAGTCTTTTTCAAAGATTACTTACAATTTAAAACATGGTGAAATCATTCCATAAATTTGAGTCATACACACATACACACACCTGAGCTGTGTATTTACCTAAATGTAAAATATTATGAAGTTCTAAATTAGTTAAGTATGGGGGGGGAATCTGGACCATTTGTTAAAAATTATCACCATGGGCAATACATTTAATGCCTTTGGAGAACTTTGGACACATGAGTATAGTGGCCTGAAATACAATCTTCCTTTTTCTCCTCCAAGATGTTACACAAAAGCAACAAGGAAATGGGGAAAGGGAGGATGAATGTGGCATTTTGGTAAATTTAGGAGAGAAAACCCACAGGCTCAAAAACTATGTTATAGCTTCTAAAAGCCACTAAGAGTGATTCAGAAACACTTAGAGACAAGAACGTCTCAGAATGGAGGAGTTTCCACATCACACAAAATGATAATAACTAGTAAATACATACAGATCTGTCTACATGCCCAGAACTGGTCTATAAGCTTTAGTGTTTGTTTGTTTTAATCCTCACCCGAGGGTATGTTTATTGATTTTAGAGAGAGAGGAAGGGAGGGAGTGAAGGAGAGAGAGAGAAAGTCAGAGAGAGAAACATTGATGTGAGAGAGAAACACTGATCAGTTGCTTCCCATATGTGCCCCAACCAGGGACCAAACCCACAACCTAGGTATGCACCCTGACCAGATCAAGGATGCAACATTTTGGTGTAGGGAACAACATTCCAACCAACTAAGCCACCTGGCCTGGCTACGGTAGGCTTTAATAGTTTTTTTTTGAATTGTTCAAGTACAGTCTTCTGCCTTTTACTCCCACCCCAGCCCAACCCCCAGCCCTCCCCACCTCCCTCCTGTTTCCATCCCCCCTCCATGTTTTTGTCCATGTGTCCTTTATACTTGTTCCTGTAAACCCTTCCCCTTTTCCCCTGAAATTCCTTCCCCTCTCCCCTCTGGTCTCTGTCAGCATGTTCTCAATTTCAGTGTCTTTGGTTATATTTTGCGTGTTTGTTTGTTTTGTTGATTAGGTTCTTATTAAAGGTGAGATCAGACTTTAGTGTTTTTAATCATCGCATCTTACCTATGAGATAAATGCTATCTTAGAAATGAGGAAACTGAGGTACAGAGAGATTAAGTAATAGTCAAGACCAGAGTCTACAATAGTAAATGGAGAAACTAGGGTTTAAACCCAGGTCCTTGGGCTCCAGAGCCCACTCTCATACCACTGAGACAGATCACCTATCCCACGGCACATGTACAAGATTATCACTATCCCATGGTTTTAGTGGCAAAAGATTAGAATGGCCTAAATACCGTTCATAGGCAATTGTGTGTTATGACATATCTTACTCAATGAAAATAACAAAACTATGAGAGATCATGAGGTAGCTTGAAATGTGAGAAGGAATGATTTCTAAGATTATGGTTAAATAGAAATGCCAAGTGTAAAACACTGTGAAGACCATGATGTCATCTGTGTGAAGAAAACATAGATACACATATATTTATAAACTCAAAAGAAAATCTCCAGAATAGCATACAAGAAACTGGTGCTCAGAATTGCTGTTGAAGAGAGAAAGGCACCTTGATATGGGAGAGATGGAAGATTTACTTTTCACTACAAACATTTCTCCAGTTTTTGAATTCTGAACATAGTCATGTATCACCTACATACTTGAAATAAAAAACAAAAAAATTATCTGAAGAAAATCAATGACTTGCTTTCCAACCTAATTCATAGTAGGGAGGGCAAGTAGAGTAAAACTGATCAGAACAGTCTCTTTTTGACAATTCTCTATTAACGCATCGAGAGAAGTGAGTCATTTCCTGCAATGTTTTATAATAGATTCTGAAAGGTATGGAACCAAAAGAAGAAGAAGAAGAAGAAGAGGAAGAGGAAGAGGAAGAAGAAAGAAGAAAGAAGAAAGAAGAAAGAAGAAGACGACAACAGAGGAGAAGAAGGAGGAGGAGAAAGAGAAGGGGAACAAGAACAAGAAGGAGGAGGAGGAGGAGGAGAAGGAGGAGGAGGAGGAGGAGGAAAAGAGGAACAAGAAGAACAAAAAGGTGGAGGAGGAGGAAGAGGAGGAGGAGAAGGAGGAGAAGGAGAAAAGGAATAATAAGAAGAGGAACAAGAAGAACAAGAAGGTGGAGGAGGAGGAGAAGAAGATCATGCCATCTACTTTGTTAAATTCCGACTCCTGTTTCTGGAGAATGCAGTGGGCAGACAGCAGGACATAATTCCCTGTGTAGATGGTAGTAAGAAGAGTTTCACTGTCTGTGCATGAGAATGCAGGACGGAGAGTGAGACATCCCTTAAAAAAATAAAATGACGGTGGCAGGTAATGACCCAGCACAACCACTGTGGGGCTAAAATAGAAATGGGTATGTCACCTCCATGCCACTAAAGAAACGGAATCTCTCATGTCCTACAAAACACGCAAGGCATCTTGCCTTGCCAAATTTAAACGGGGACATTATTTTTGAGTTACTATAATTAGTTCCCATTTGTCTATGAATCAGCCTTTATGAGGCAATAGCATCTAAGCCCTATCAGATGCAACCCGAGGCGACATCATCTCTGTTTATTATTTTGAAAAGAAAGAGAGGGTGCCAAGTTTCCTGCAACACCCAATTCAAACACTGAAATTTGGAGGACAGAATGTCCTGTTGTCCCTGTTTGAAGATAGGAATATATTTTCATGTAATACATCAGTCCCAGGTTCAGCTGGCAACAGGAAGGAATTGAATTCCAGAGCTCAAAAATAGGACTTAAGTACTAAAGCACCTTTCTTTTTCCTATAGGATACCATCTACATTTTAACCTCTTATGTTGCGGCATGTTTAAGAAGAGCCCACGTTTGTGAACAAACACGAAACATTTTCATCAAAAGATACCTGCCTAAGTGACAAGACACTGGCAAATGCAAGTGTTGTTAGGCTATTTCCACGTTCCTGATACACTGCTTTCAGAATTAAGTTTCTCACACGCTGCGAACAACTTCAACACCAAATATAAAGACAAGGGGAGGGGGAGAATTCCTATTTGGGCTTGAATGGAACAGGTCTTTTGAGGTGTTCTGAAATCAGGTATATAAATATGGTAGAATCTTGTGCTCTCCAAAGGGAATCCAACCAGAGGACAGGCAACACTAACCAGGCAGTTAGAGTCTGGAAGAGGCTTACCCTGGCACGTCCGGAAGTCCCGGAGGCCCAGTGGGAGGGTACACGCCCAATGCTGTAGCTCCCAGAGACGCCAGTCAGCATTAGGCCAAGGGTCGACAGCAACACACGTGAGGGAGGGAGGGTGTGGGCGTGGAAGGGGAGATCCACTCTTCACTTGCCTCAGATTCATTATATCAAAGCCTTAATATATTCACTCACACCCATGTGGCCTGGGTAAATGTGTGCAAGTGCACCTGGACCTCCTCTTACAGCAAAAACCAGGGGTTCAGGGTCCATTTTCGTATTTACTAGCCAGCTTCCCTTCAGCAAACCATCTTAACACATCAGAATCTCACTTTTATCCTCCAACACAATAACAACAGAAAACGGGGATGGGGAGTGATACTTGCCCATCTAACCTCACAGGGACTCTATAAGAATCAGAAGGAAATCATTAATAATGGTTTTATGGCTTTTAAAATGTAGCAAACATTTATATAACACTGTGAGCCAGGCATGAGGTACTGTGAAATTCTTACTTTTAACAACTCTCTGATAGAAGTTCTATTATTATCCCTGTTTCATGCATAAGAAAACTAAGGAAGGCCCAGAGAGGCTCGGTAACTTTGTCAAGGTTACATAACTAGGAAGTGGGATTTGAACTTGGGCAGTCTGACTCCAGGGTCTGTGCAACTATACAGTGGTATGCAGCCTATCATCATCATAATTGTGATTACTATGAACACCCTCACATTAATCCCAATTCCACACATGAGGAAAATGATGCTCAAAGGCTGTCACCAGCCAAGATAAGATCATTAAGCAAGTGCAAGGCAGAGAGCCAGGATTTGAAACCAAGTCCATGACTCCAGACCTTTTACTCTTAACCACAAAGTTAATAAACTTAGATCCACAAATATTTACCCTGTACCTATTGTGCTTGAAAACACTACTTTTTAAAAAGGTAAGAGGTGGTGGAGCTCCCTCAGGAGCTGAAAGCCTTTCCTATCACTTCCAGGCTGCAGCAGCTCCACCCATGATCCCAGAGGAAAGTCTGGACCCCGCACGCAGCAGGTGCCCGGGGAAAACTGATGCCCATAAGGATGATGAGGACAGAAATATTTTCAATGTTAGGATATAGTTTCAAAAGGGAATTAGACTGCTCAGTTTGAAGGGGGAAAAGCCCTACAGGGCAGAATGCCAACACAGTTTTTAAAACAATGTGAACAGGTGTGGTCTCTCTGAACAAGTGGCATATGTTAGGAGCCCTGTCCATTCCTAGTGACCTTTCAACTCCTCAGGTAGGGTGACCAACTCAGCCCAGTTCTCCCTGGACTTTTCCGGCAGACTCAGGTCCCAGGAAGCCCCTTAGCTGGCCACCCTACGGGGCAAGTATCAGGTTTTATACTCTTGACCTCCCACCCCCACCCCCTGGTTCTAGCAGAGTGCACTGCAAATAGGTGTTTAGTGTCAGCTGGGAGGACAAATGGAAGAAGCAATATTTTACAGTGCTCACTTCCACTGTACAAAGGTTGCCAAGCAGCAGTCCCCACACTGCTGAAATGACTATGTGAGAATCATTTCAATTGGCACTTGTATTGTTCATATGCAAATGTGCATCCCTAAAGTGGGTCCTTTAAAAATCTTTTCCTAAATCAACATCCCTCGCTGAGATTTTTCTTAGTAAATCCTTGTCCACAGACAGTAAAGAGATAAATTTCATCATCCAGCCTGAGTCATAACGATCCTAAATCTGTAATAATGAAGTTAAGATGTTTTTCTCTATAGGAATGACGAGTCTAAAATGAGGAAATGTGAGGCACTTCCAGGTGCCAGGATAAAGCAGCTCCTGGACTTACTCATCCAGGATGGGCAACTCTAAGAGAGGGCGCACTCCCAACACCAAGTTCTTTTTGCAGAAAGGTGGAGCACCTGGCTGCCTGGTTCCCTGGCTTATACAGTCCTCAGAGTTATCATAAGCAAGACTTTCCAGCCTCCCTCTGTTCTCCATTCCCTAAGCGTCCAGCTTCCAGCTCAGGCAGCCCATGCTCTCTGCTGGCCCATCCCTGTCCAGTTTCCTTCCTCTGGTTCTCTGACCCAGGGCTGGCTGGCCTTGGTCTTGTGCCTCAGCTCAGGGAGAGGCCCAGATGCTGAGAATTCAGCCCTGGCAGAGGTACTAGTGGACCCAGCCCAGCCCTGCCCTGGGTGGGAGTTCTGAAGAGATGGTCTCTTGGGGGGTCAGGGCGGGAATAAAAGTTATGGACAGTCTGCAGGGCCGGGTCTTGTCCTGAGTCACTAACCCAGTCCTGCATGGTTATGCCAGGCAGCCTAGGGAGCCTGTCACAGCTTAAAATTAGAGAACATGATGATGAGAAGTGCAGTTCCCGGAAGGGCAAACAGGGAGTAGAGGTTACCCGAGCTTGGAGAAAAACTCCTGTTGTCTCATAGGGTGGTGCAGACTGGAGCTAGCAGAGCCCTGAAAAGTCCTTTAAACTCCTGCAAAGCTCCGTATGCAGGTCTGGGCCACAGGAGGAGGAAACAGTCAAGGCAAACAAAAGACAGTAGGTTACCAATCAGAAGGAAGTCCGAAAGGCTAAGGTCTGGGATGAGTTAAACATATGAGCAATGTAAACAATCATCAGGGAAGGTGGGTTTGGGGGGGTTGTTTTTTTTGTTTGTTTGTTTGTTTGTTTTAAAGCTATGATCAGAGCAAAGAAGTAAAGCAAAGAAGCAATAGGCCCGCTTGGGGCAGCCAGTGTAATGCTACAGCGGCGGAAACGAGAGAAATGGCTCCTCTCGCTGCTGTTTCGACCTCCTCCACCTGAGAGCACGTTCTCCATACGGGAAAAGGCAGCTTGATAAGAGGTGGCTGAAGCAGAAGACAGGTGTGGGGCCGGAAGGAGAGCCACAGCTGCTAAGTCAAGTCAGGTTTTCAGGCTCAAATGAATC
Source organism: Glossophaga mutica (assembly GCA_039655065.1). NCBI lineage: Eukaryota > Metazoa > Chordata > Mammalia > Chiroptera > Phyllostomidae > Glossophaga > Glossophaga mutica. The sequence continues at coordinate 151,400,475 of CM077307.1, forward strand.
CACCCACAGGTAGAAGGTGCGAGCAGGTGTCAGTTACCCTCCAGAAAGGAATGGTGTTGAAAGATGGAAAAGGAAGGTTCTAAATGTATACCCCAAGAAGCTTGGCACCAATGTCCAGAAAAATTCTAGCCTGGATTATAAAACAGATGAGTACCTAAGAAAATATGGCAATCACCAAGAACTGGCCTGGGTTCACTGTGAATAAATACCAAATTAACTGGTTCCTTTGATTTAAATCGTGATTTATCAATATTAGACCAATAGTTCAGATGACTGTAACTTCACCTGAGTCAGGCTTTAACAAAGAGCCCAGTGCTATTCTTGTGAATATGACAGAAGAAACTTGAGCAATTAGGTGGGTTTATATACAGACGATTGAACCATCAGACCACCACAGGCACGTGGATTTAGCCCTGTCCTGGGACATTCTGGTCAACAACTCGTGTCTAGAGGTGACACAAATGAGGGATGCATCCAACCTGTGACATGACAAAAGCTGGATTGTAAAAGTCCTTCAAGGAGGCAAGATGAATGAATCAAGTCTAACAGGGTTAAGTGTAAGATGGCTACACGTGAAGTCTACATATTTCTGGGGGAGCTGAGGAGGCGCAGTACTTTGGTTGACCACATGCTCCACATGAACAGAGAGCCTGCAGTGGCCACTGAGAAGAACAGTCAAGTCTTGGTTGTGTCAGGGTCTTTGTGATGATCCTCAGACAACTTCCGGAGGGGACCCCAACACACCTCTGGGATGCCAGGAGAACCTCTTCTAATGTTCTCATTCATGGCACCACACAGAAAAATTATACCTGGAGGGTTGGGCTAAAGAGAGGCCACCTCTCAAAACACACCTTCAGGTCACAGCCCAGCAGGGTGATGGCTGACACCTTGGAAACACCTTCTGCTAGATACCTGTGATAGTCAAAGCCGTTCATCTCGAGACTGTCACTCTCAACACTAACCAGCAAAAGGACCACAGCCAATGGGGATGGGTCACGGAGGGATGGATGTCAGGAGCATTTTAAAATTGGTGCCGTCCTTCTCACCCGGTGACCTGGTAGTGACAAGCTAAGATCCCTGAATGGAAACACCTGGTTGGACTGCTGTCTTAGCTCATCAATCAGACAAGAACTTTGGATATATTTTTTCCAAGGAAGGGGACGTCCCTGAAGGAAATGAGTAGATGCCAAGCAGAAAATATAGCAAATCAAAATACTTCCCGGTGCAGTCCAAACCCTTGGCTGATGTCTTTCCAGCTCAAATCTTGGAACTCAGGATCAGCCCAAAAGGTCCAAAGTGCCTTCAGAAACCCCTGAGACCAAAGACACTGGCTCTTTCCAAGCCACAGGATTTCTGAGCTGAAAGAGGGCACTAGACATCATCCAGTTCTTAATTATTTTTTTAAAGGGAGGGGAATATGAAAGTGCTGAGGGTAGGCAGTGTTGCAGAGGTCCCTAAAGTAATGAAGAATTGGAAGACCCTGGTCTCTACAGTACTTTTTCCAAAATGGGCATTCTTGCCAGGTACCGTTTGGTTAGTTAACAGAAGAGCACAAAGGTTCAAACCTATCTCCCCGACCGCCAGTGCTCAGTGAGTGAACCTTCCCATCCTGGAGCTGAGGGGAGGTGCTGTGGCCGAGGGTGACAGAGAGAGAGCCGAGACGATCCGCAGTGAACGGGAACCAACCTCACAAAACTGCATCATCCATGAACAGGCAGTAAGGGAACCAGCCACACCCCACCCTCTGTCACGCTGAGACTTAACCCTAAACAGAACATGCTCAACATTGAATATTGTCCAAAAGCTCGGAGACAAGTTGTAGAGATAGAAAACACACAAACAAGCATTTCTAGACATTCTGTCTTGTATCCCATTCTGCAAGGAGGGGCCTGGAAACCTAAAGAGTGACTTTTTTTTTTTTTTTTGCTGATAGAAAATGATTCAGATGAGTGTCCACTTTCTCTCTCTTAAGGCTTCCCTTTTTCAGTGCTCTTGCTCCAAGGAGGAAAGGTCCGTTGTGCCCCACCAGTCTTTAACACACGCTGCACCAGGGCAATCTGGATCGGGAGAAGCAGCAACAGCAGCACGAGGGGGACAGACTGAGGCACTGAATGTTTGAACTACAAACTCTGAATCTGAGATTCCTCTGTTTACTTAGAAACGGTTGCTGATGTCTGCGCCAACCAAAGATAAACTCGGACAAACCCGGAAAGGGAAGGGGAAGCAGTGAGCTAAGTGCTGTTGTAAACCTGGCACCGTGCAGAGGAAAAGTTCCTCAGTTGTCAGGATACTGTTTTCCTCTCTGCAAGAAAAACGAGGTAACAGGCCCTATGAACGGTGACGGCTGCTCTAACCAGGAGCCGAGCGGAGGCAGGAAGCTTGACATCTCTACACACTTAGAAGCCGTCCACAGACACGTGTGCAGACTGTTGCAGTACAGAGGAAAGAAGGTGGCATTTGGAATCGGAAGAGGTGAATTTGAGTCCTGGCTCTGCCTCAAGCAAGCTGGGTGACACGAGGGCAGGCGCTCAGCCTCTCCGAGTTTCAGATCCCTGTGAATTACAAAATGAGTTGGACTAGCTGATCTTGTCACTTCTTCCAGTTCCAGCATCCTGTTATACTATTGCGTTAGCCAAAAAGTTCATTTGATTTTTTCCGTAAGAGGGTAGAGTGCTAAGTTGTTTTTAACTTCATTAGAGACAATTTTGTTAGATTGTATTGTGACAGCTGTCATATCAGCGTGAATTTAAAAACACTTATCAAAACTGGTAAATTTTTGTGTAGCCATTTTAATATTGAAGATGGAAGAAATTACGCAACATTTTCAGCGTATTATGCTTTCTTATTTCAAGCAAGGTAAAAACACAACTGAAATGCACACAAGAAAAGATTTGTGCAGTGTATGGGGAAGGTGCTGTGACTGACCGAAAATGTCAAAAGTGGCTTGCAAAGTTTCATACTGGAGATTTCTTGCTGGACGATGCTCCATGGTCAGGTAGACCATTTGAAGTGGATAGTGATCAAATCAAGACATTAATTGAGATCAATATTATGCCACATGGGAGATGGCTGACATACTCAAAACATCCAAATCAATAAAGTTATTGGTGAAAGTGAAAAATATGTCTTTTACAGAAAAAGCCACACAGACTCTCTGACCTGCCCAATACTAATACCGCAGCAAAGCAGTCTTGTCTCCATTTGGAAAGCATTGGCTGAACACCTTCTGTACCTCCGGTGCTCTGCGGGCCACTAGAACAGGATTGCACTCGAAGAAATCTTCTGATCCACACACACCAGCAGCCTGTAAACAAGCTTCTAGAGTACAGAGGGGAGACGTGTGGACCGGGAGAAGGGTCGGCTGGCCCAGCAGAAAATGGAGCACATGGCAGTCAGGAACAGCTTCTCAGGAGCGTGCTGCCCAGGCCGGCACTTGAAGTAGGAGGGACTTAAGCCGAAGGAAAGGGTGAAAGAAATAAATGTACAAAAGACACAGGAATGGCCCACAAGGGCATGCACAGGGGGAGCAGTTCTGAAATAAAGGGTCTCATAAGCCATGCTAAGAAGAGCTATTAATGCCCAGCACTCCCAGGCCCCCAACTTTCCCCACTGTTCACCTCAACATCTCCTTATACAGCCACATTCTCAGGGCTAGTGCATGCCAGCACCAGGTCAACCACCAGGCAACCATCAAACCCCTGACCCCCAACCTCTCCTTTCATCCCTAGTCATACAGCAGCCACACCTGCTGTACACAAAGGCTTCTTGCTAGTCTCTCAGTGGGCCTTGCTTTCAGCTCTTGCTCGGCCCTGACTGCCCAACCCATGGCAGCTGTTCCAAATAGTTTCCATCTTGCTCAGGGCTGCAACCGCATCCCACCCAGCCCAGTCATGCTCAGTAGATGATCCCCACCTCCTCTGTTCCTGGGCATGACTGTCTACGCACAGCTCCTGTGGCAACCCTCTGCCCACCCATCCTGAGTTCTTTCCTCGAGAGTCCAGGCTGAGCTGTGGGCATCTCTGCCCACAGCACAAAATACAGGGAAGAATGGAAACCACGGTCACCCAATGCCAGCTGTTGCCCATGCATCTGACTGGGCTCAAACAAGCACACCTGAGTGGGATGAGGTACATGGATGTACTCTGCATGCCAACAGGCATTATACAAATATTATTAGCAATTCAATCATTGTTGGCTGAATTAATGAGTAAACACATCGGTGAATCTGATGTGGAAGAGGTAATCTAAAGAGATGCAAAACACACAGTATCTTCAGGTATTCAGCCTAGAATTCTGCCCAGAAGATCCCTTCTGCAACACAATGGCAAAGCCATCTCAGGCCTGGTCTCTGCTCCTTGCTTCGCTCCTGTACAAGCAGCCCATTGAATGCCAACCCAAACAGCACTGAATCGTTTTAGTGCCAGTTATTTCTGAAATAAAATTCCTAAAGCAAACTCAATATATTTAACATAAGATACACACTCAGTAGGTTGAATACATACTGCACACACATTACAGTGTGTATTTATTTTTCCAGGCTCTAAGTGCCACTACAGGCCCTCAGCCAACGGGATGGAACACTCCGCGCACGCAGCCAGTAGCTGGCACGGCCCCGCCGCGCGGCACCCTCAGCTGCCTCCACGTCACCACCCCGTGCTGGGCATGTTCTACAGCATGCACTGTTTACTTGGCTAAAAACTTTGCCACGTGTTTTTTGTTCTGGCCAACAATTTTGACTCATAATAGTCAAGAGGTGGTATGCAACTGGTGTTAGATCTAATAGAAAGAAAGAAAGGATAAGTAGGGGATCACTTCATAAGTTATATAAATGTCTAACCACTATGCTTGCTGCATACCTGGAACTACTATAATATTGGATGTCAACTGTGATTGGAACATAAAAAAGATAACTGTTAATAAAATAAGTCAAAACAAGAATTTTATTTAAAAGAAATAAAAGTGTCACCCAGAATTATAAAATTCAAGTGTTAGGGCAGTCAACCAGTGAACATGGGTCAGCTTATAAATCCAGGGACACAGTCTTTGGGAATATTCTATAGAATGCCAAAAACATAAAAATCCTGCCCAGCTCACCTCTCTCCTAAATAGAGCAACAGAGTTCTCTCCCTGTGCTGTGGGTTTCGTGTTACACCGTGAACGCAAAACTCATTATACTTAGTTCTTCCGTGTTTATTACAGTCACCATGAGGAATAAATAACATTAGGCACCTCACTCCACTGGGACTCTGCTCTTCTAATCCCACAGAAATTGCCATGCGGCTAACACTCTAGTTTCCCAGAACTCATGCCCAGCGCTGAGTGCTGCATGGGACAGAACAGAGAATTCTAGAGTGTTAGAGTTTGAGGGAAACCCAAATATAATCTCATTTTATGTAAGAAACAAACTGCCCTGGCTGGTGTGGCTCAGTGGACTGAGTGCTGGTCTGTGAGCCAAAAGGGTTGCTGGTTCAATTCCAGTCAGGGCACAGGTCTGGGTTGCAGGCCAGGTCAGGTCTCCAGTAGGCGGCATGGAAGAGGCAGCCACACATTGATGTTTTTCTCCCTCTCTCCCTCCCCCTCTCTCTAAAAATAAATAAAATCTTAAAAAAAAAAAAACAAAAACAAAAACTGCTCTAGGCTGTCCTAATGTGGGTGGCAAGTCAGGGCCGGGCAGGTGGCCAGGGTGAAGATTCCAGCCTCTTCATCCCCGGTCCTGCATGAGTTCTCACCCTAAAGCCAAGTAGCTGAAAATAAAAAAGGGGTCAAGGTGCTGTCTTCATCCTGACTAGCACGTAGTTTCCAGAAGTTTACAAAAATAGTTTTAGGAGGAAAAAGGCATTATTAGGAGAAAGAGAAAGTGTTGATCGCAATAATAGCTCATGAAATGGGAATGGCTTAGATGAAATTCACACAGCAGTTAAAGTGTTAGGTTGGTTTGTTGACTTCGTCTTGTTTATGTGGAGCCCGATTCCTGATTCCCGTCATCTACAGGGCACACTGGAAGGCACCACCTTCCAAAAATCTAACAGCCCTCTTTTCTGAAGATGGTGGCTTCTGTTATCTAATTTTATACTTTTGTCTGCTTACTGTAAAAGGGGGGAAAAAATGCAGAAATGGTCAGCTCCTTCAAGTTCAGTAGTTCAGTTCCATTTGGAAGAAAAAAAACTAGACATATTTGAAAGCAAATGTAATTAGTAGATTTGTATAAATGTTCCCAATATGGTAATTTTATGAGCAAACCACATTATACGGAGTACATGACATGTTTCAAAACTAATGTAATGGTTTGATATTTTTAAAGAATATCAAAAAATCATATTATTGCTCTCTTTCCTGCCTCTCTTATTCAAAAAATGCATAAATCTCTTTAAGGAGGAAAACACTGGTTTCACAACCCCATTGCTCCAACTATTTTTCTGCCTATCATTTCAAGTTTAGCTTCTATTATTTAAAAAGGAGGATACCAAAACAATGTCTTGCTACCTCCAGATCCCTTGATTTTTCAAGATAAGATTTTATACTGAAGTTTTGAGTCAGGAGTTATAAAACAAAAAAGCCCAAGAAGGTCCAACAGGCAAGGGGCGGTGTGGGGACTGCATCCAGCTGGGGCTCACATGCCCCCACATGTAGGGACAAGGGGTGGAGTGACAGTCCCTTGCTGGTCCATGCAGGCATATGGCCCCATAATGCTAGAGAGTCTAATTGTTGAGTGTAGCTAGAAATCAAGTTATAAGAAATTCCCTGACCTTTAAAATGCTGGCCACTTCAAAAACTTTTTAAAAACTAGTGTTTTGTGGGCAGCTAGTTTGCAACCTACCACCCAAAACAGAATGCTATAAATATGATCAACTCAGGGGAAAAAAAAATATAACATCTAGAAACACAAATTTTGTTAAAAGAAGAAGGTTGATCTCTATATATTTTTTAAAAACCTATATTTCTCTATATTAATAACCTTTCTCTTGGCCAGGGTAGAAGGGAGAAAAAAATGAATCAGCTGTTAGAAAACAAAAAGGCTACAGATGCCCCTACTTCCTTTTTTTATATAAAAACAATAGCCATTCACAGAAGAGTATTTTCAACTTTGGAGTCCACGTTGGGGCAGTTCTGAAAGCTGTGAATTTCACTAAAGTTTGGCTTCTTGAACACACCTACCTTCCCTCAACTTTCTCTGTCTAAGAGAAATGCCACCCCAGAGCAGTGCCCGGCCACTCAGAGCTACCTACACACAGTCACAGTCATCATGGTACGCTAACAGTTTGTGTGACTGTTAGAAGGCTTGATAACTGGTAGGGGAGTATCACCTCCTGAAAATGTAACATTATCACATATGCAAATTGTGTATGTGCATATGTGTCCTAGAGGAATTCTTGACCCCTCCTCCCCAAAAGCTTATGAACCAATACCTATCTGATTATAACAATGAAAGTTCAATTGCACAAGTTCAAGCACAAACAATGCATTTGATTTTTCAAAGCATCCCTCTGCAGGAACCGATTTTTATTTAATCACTGCTATGATCAGCACACCAGAAAAAATCTCTGAATGAGGAAAACAGAGCAAGTCATCTTGGGGTTGTTAAGGAGGCTTCAGGCTGAGGGGACTGCTGTGAAGTAGGTATCAGATGGTGCCTTGTCTAAATTAGTCAGTGGAGCACTCAGAGTGATTTCATCCCGTGACATTCAGTAATCACTGGAGAGGAGGCTGATCTCCTTGTTTTAGTGACAACCCAAGTACAACCTTATATTTACTTCCTCAAACCAAGGGAAAAAAGGAAAGAAAAAGATGTATTTCACTCTCTATTTGTAGTCACTAGATGAAAAAGGAAAAAAATATATTGGCTTTAAACATGGTCAGTAAATGGGATACAACTTTCCTGTTTGTTGAAAAAGTACAAAATCAACTGTGTAAACCTCTTGGAGAAGCACCAACACCTAAGAAATGTCACTGCTGCATGAAATGGGTATCACATCTTTGTAGGACACAATGACAAACCAATGCAGCAGCCCAAGGAGATGCTTGCAGACAATGACCCCTGCAGAAGCTGCCCCAACAGCACACACTCCAAACAGCAATGAGGTGAGCAGCAGCGTGGATCGGAGAAGCAGCCCAGACTTCACTTTCAGAAAGGTGACAACTTATGCAAATTCCCTTTCAAGCATTTTCCTACAGTAGTGGAGATTCTGAAGACAAGGAACATGAGTTTGGGTTGCTTTTAAATTTGACTGAACTCTGGAGCTGGAAACTGTCAAAAACAACAGATTCCAAATCCCCTGTCCTATTCCACAATGCAACAAACCTTTGCTTTGAAGGGTGGCAGAGAGCTGGCCAGTTGAAATGTCCATAATTTGTGGCTTGACTCCTGGCAATTACAGCTCATTTCTAATCCATATTTGTCTAAAGCGGCTGAATCGAATATTGGCTAGAGACCGCCTTAAATCCCTTTTGAAAGGAGGGATGGAAGGAGGAAAGAAACTGGCCTGACCAATCTGTAGCATGTAAAGATTTTAAATTCAACTTTTAAGAAGCCCAGTCCCAAGCTGCTGATGAACATGAAGCCTTAAACAAATAAAGGCCATGGGCAGGGAAGAGGCAACAACCTTGGTCAAAATACACAGTGAGCAAGAGCACTCAGAAAACCAACCAGCGAAGGAACTTTAGTATTTCTAGATCATGGAGAAGGCCTAAAGAAGATACTACTATGCTTTTTAAAGCTAATACTCAACACGATATAAAAAATTAAAAGTCTAAGTGGGTACACAGTGAAAAGTAAGTCTCCTTATACCACTGCCTTCCCCACAAGGCTTCTCACCTCCAGCACCTCATCCTGAGACAGTCTATGGCACACAAGCAATGAACTACCGTTCTGCTTTTTAGCATTAAGGAGGGCAACACCTTTGTTTTTTAATGGCCCAGCACTTTAAGTCTCTAGGGGCACCAGAAAGTGCCAGCCTTTTATTCCTAGAATCACTTACTGAACAAGTAAATAGGAGGAGAAATCCTCCCCACGATGATTACCAGTAAGTTTCATTTCTTTTTTAGCTTTTTTAGGTTCCATTCTGTGGGAAGAGAAGACAAATGAAAACCAGGGTTGATGTCACTCGTCACAAATACCATTTCACTGAAATCTTCATTTTGCTGTAAACTGCTGATTATAGATATAGAACATTATATAATCAATGCTCACTTTTCAGAGATTAGAGGCTAAAGAAGTTCCACTGAGAAATTTTCACTGAAATACGAGCGTCTGGAACTGACTGCATGTAAAAGCAAGTGCGGGCTGCCCGTTTCCCGAGCAGCAGTGGCGCAGAATGCGGCGGACCACACTGCCCTCAACAACCGCACTGGTGTCCAGTTCTTCTGCCATCCCCACAAAAGGCCTAAAAAGGCCACGCCCGGGGCGGGGGGGGGGGGGAGCGGTGCGAGGCGGGGGAGTGAAAATGTTTGCAAAGGAAATCTTGAGGCTATTCGAAGAAGCCTGGAGGGACAGCTAACCTGGGGGGCTCACCAGGGCAGCCAGAGCTGGTGGGGCCCAAGCTCAGGGCAGGAGAGAGCAGGCTGGCAGGCTCTGACGCAGTAACTGTGGTTAGGGAACCACACCGTCCGAGATAACGAGACTGAAGAAGCTCCCCAGGTAAGCTCAAAATGAAAAACCTGAGGAGCCCAGTGAGAACATGCAGGAAGCTCAGTAGGGCAGTTTGGGGAATGGACAAAACCAGAATGTAACATCTGTGTTTTAGGCCGGAAGCCCACAAACAGATGAAAATGGGTGGGATTCAGAACAGATTCTCTCTCATCAGTTGATGGCAGCAGAAGGATACGTGTGGTACGTGAAACGCACACACATCTACTGTATTACGAGAATCAGAGTACATTTTTGCTGCTTTTTATTTGTAGCGTTTATTTTTGCTATTTCAGTGACACCCTAAATACTTCCTAAATTGAGGTACTGCAAATTGTGGTGCCTATTTGATCATCTTCATAACATTTTATCACCTCTAACTTTCACTGCAAAGTGACAGACTTTTCAGGCATGGTTTTCACTTAGTAAACCCTCATTTAATGAACTTTAGGATGAAAAAAATCTGAAACACTAACAGTGAATTAAATTTAATAGTCATCAAGATAGCTTGCGAAGTCCCAGTGCGTGCAAAGAACAGTGCAGTTCACAAGGTACTGGCAGAGGGCGCTAGACCTTTCTCTCGCCAGCCGAAGGCACAGCCGCATGCCAGCTGCATAAAGGGGGTTATAACTCACTTAGCTGACCAGATTTAAAATTATGCAATTTTAAAACATTCTTTCATTTTATATATATTTTGAGGTATAGCTGACGTACAACACTGTATCAGTTTCAGGCGTACAACATAATGATTTGATATTTACATATACTGTGAAATGATCATCACAATTAGTCTAGTTAACATCTGTCACTATACATAATGACAAAATTTTGTCTTGTGATCAGAACTTTTAAGATCTACTGTCTTAGCAACTTTCAAATGTGCAGCATAGTATTATTAAATATAGCCGCTATGCTGTACATTACTTCCTCAGGACTTATTTATTTTAGGATTGGAAGATGGTACATTTTGACTCACTTCACCCATTTTGCCCACTCCTCATCCCCCAACCTCAGCCAACCTGTTGTTGGTGCTGGATGTAGGAGCTAAAAGGAATTTTCTTGTTTTGGGGGAGTCGCACTATTTCCAATATTTTTATACGAGGAGAGGCTTTGTTCCCACTCTTGTATCGCATTACCTTATTTAAATAATTTATATTTGCATGACAGGAAATCCTACCATATTCTTCAGCCTGTGTCTTCACTTACTTCTTAGTAGGGATTTCACATGGGAAATCCATGCTCTGCCTTCCCTCTCTTCTGTCCAAAGCCTGTCTCTCCCTCTTTTCTCTCCCTGGATGATCTCGTCCAGTCTCGCCACTTCACAGGCCATCTATGTTTGGCTGACTCTCAAAGGTACCATTTCCAGCCCCAGGCAATTCTACATCTCTGTGAGGATATCAAATGGGAATCTCAAATGTAATACATCCTGAACAAACCTCGTAGGGTCCGCCTAAACTTACCCCTTTGTTCCCCATCTCAGTAAACAGCAACTTCATTCACCCCCCCAAAAAACACCAACTTATCCTTGACTCTTCCTTCTGCTTACACCACACCCAACCCAACAGGCTCTCCTGTCCACATATCCCAACCTTCACCACCTCACGTCATTCTGACACCACCACACTGAGCCACGCCTGCACCACTAGAAGAGCCTCCTGGAGGTTACACTGATTCTACTTTTGCCCCCAAAGTCTATTATCCACTCAGGACCCAGAGAAATCACTTTAAAGTACAAATCGGATCACATCACATTACTCAGACTTCTCCGGGGGTATCCAATCATGCTCGGAGTAAAACCCAAACTCCTTATCATGGCCTACAGGATCTGGCTCCCACCTACCACTGACCTCATTTCATATCACTCTCCTTCCCATAACTACCCCCAGCGCCAGGCCAGCCACACTGGCTGCCTTCTGGTCCTTTCTCATGCCAAGCTCAGCCATCATCAAAGGCCTTTCTTTTAGCTTGCTGTTCCCTCCGCCTAAACACCCCTCCCCGGATTCTTCCACTCCATTCTGATCGCTGCACAAAACAAACTCTTTCTCCTTCTTTCTCTCTGCCCCCCACCACACAGAAGCCTTTTCAGACCACTCTTTCAAAACAGGGCCCCATCCCGTCCCTCACTTTGTTTTTTCTTAGTTATGCGTTCTGACCAGGAATTGCATCCACGACCCTTTTGTTACAGGACAATGCTTCAACCAACTGAGCCACACCAGCCAGGGCACTTTGTTTTCTTTTTTGCACTTATTACTACCTGAAATTATATTACCTATTTAGTTATTTGCTTCATTCATAAAACAATATTTAGTGAGCATCCACCACAACGAGCAAAGTGCTCTTCCCAGAACCAGGTGATACAGCAATAATGAGATAAGCAAAGCCTCCTGCCCCCAGAGAGCTCACATTCTTGGCTGTCACCTGTACTCAAATCTAAGCTCCAGGGAAACATGGATACAGTTGGTCTTGCGCCACCAAATCCTCAGTGCCCGGAGCAGTGCATTGACACAGAGTGGGCATTTAATACATACTTGCTGAACAGGCAAAGTGCCCCACCCATCTGAGGCCATCTGCTTCCCTGGAGACTCTCACCATAGAGCTCATCCTGCTTACCAGATGGGACTCCAGTTACAGGACCCAGAAGATCCATCATGTCCCTTTAGACGCAGTAATCTGAACACTCAGCTTTTCAAGCCTGAGATGGGTCCCTAACTCTTGGCCTGCCTGTCCTGACTCACTGCCCTTCCTTCCTGCTCCAGCACTCAGCGCACTGCAAGTTCCCTGGTGGTCGTGCCACTGCGGTTTGTCTCAAGGGACACAAGAGCACCTGGTTCACATGGTGGGAGCTGACTGGGCAGTCAGCATCAAACAAGCCAGCTTTTCTCAAAAGAATGTCTGGAATCAAGATGCACAGGTCTTACTGCCGCCGTGGCTCATGGCGGTCCTGCCCCTCCACGGCTCACACAAGACCCCCAACGACAATTAGCTGCAGGCCTCAGCACATTCTCTTCTCAGCTGTGGAACACATTACTGTTAAGGACATGTCTTTGCCTCTTTCAACTGCCACAGGGGTGAAATGTTTACCTGTTGTGATGAGTAAGTAAGTTTCTTTATAAAAAGAAAGAACGTTTGTTAAACTGTGAAATTATCCGATCGCAAATAAAAATGAAGCTAACAATGAAATGTAATTAATTCATCCTTCAAAAAAATACAGCAGCTGCAGTGCTAGGAAGAGAAAAAATAAATTGCAAATCTTCTGAAGAACCACTCCGGGAGGCTCAGAAGACAGGTATTGAAAATTCACATTTTCATCATGTGTTCATGTTTTATTTGTTAGCTTAGAATTGCTGTGCCAAATAGGATTACCTTATACTTGCCAAGCACTTTATTCCTTCTGAAGCATTCTCACAAGTGCAATCTCTTTTTGCAGGGCAGGATTCATTTCTGACTGGGGCCCAGAGAAGTCCAACTATTCATCTAACATCCCACAGTAAAAGTGGCAGAGTCCACCAGCCACCAGAACCCAGGTATGCCTAGTTCCAGCCCAGTGTCCTTCCTTTCTATAATAGAAAGGACAGTGTGGTTCCCTGAAAACCACATCCTACAGTCCACCGAAAATACTTCCCTTCATTGCAGAAGGAAAAAAACATATATATTCACCAGTGGTTTGATGTGATGGAAAGATGCATTGCTCCAGGAGCTCTGGGCAGAGAGAGGGTCTCATAAACGCTTCCAAAAATGCCAATTCCTGCAATGACAAACATCAGAACATCTGGTATGAATCAGGCACCTGCGGCCTCTGTCTAAGGAGGTCACCTAAACACCAGTTCCAAGATACCCTGTCTCCTCAAAGCCCCATCCTCCCGCTCTAGCCTACTCTCTTCCCACGCTGACTTGCCCAGAGAGAACAAGAACCTTCAGTGCACCAGCTGACATGGTTCCCCATAGAATCACTGGATATTGGGCGTTAGAGATCATGTATAATGGGGATCACAGAGTGAAAGCCCTCTGGGTCACATCTAGCCTATAGAGGTATTATTACATTGAGCTACAGGAGATGTTTAGAAAATCTAAGCCAAACTAAAAAACCAGAGATGTTGTGAAACCCAGACCTCTGGCATCTCTTTTAAAAAAATCAGGAGATCTGTCAAAATGGCCCATATTTATGTCAGAATATGATTAGCTGGTGCTAAGTAGCAGCTGCCCTTCACGGGCAAGTTTGGCTGCTCCAATATGCCACAGTCCCCAGCACTCCCTATTGTCTCAACACAGAGAAGAGCTGTGATTATCACTGCCCTTGCATTACCATTTTCGTATGGTACAGAACTATTCCCTCCACCTATGATTTTAACAAAAGCAGGAAATAAAGAAGAAAAGGGGGTTGTAAGTTCCAAGAGAAAAAATGGTAGAGCACATATATCAACTTAAGTTACTAACCTCACTCCTGTAGAGTTTGCAATCCCTGAACAAGTACAAAATTCCCATTTTATAGAAATGTAAGCAAGAAACTAACTAGCCCACTTCCACAGTTAGAGGTAGAGTTAATTCTAGAATCTAGGTCTCTTGACAGCCAATCCACAACCTTTCACTATGCCCCATTGCACAGCAGTCTTACATTATGAAGCAAAATATAAACACACACACACAGAAAGATATCTGTGTGTGTCTCTCAAAGCTAACACTAAATTCAAGGAAATTACAGTTGAAGTATCCAGCCTACTTTTTACTAAAATGCTCACTAGACCTTCATTTGTCAAAAAATATAAGAGTAAATTATATCAAGTTCCCTAAGGGTTCGTTTCCTAATGTAAAATTTTCAATAATTTTGCTGCTTTAAGTACAAAAAAATTCTCACAAATGTAATGCATCTACTACTTCAACAGTGCTCAGTTAATGTCTAAAATATACTCTTTATGCAAGAAACATTTCCCTTTACAAGACTATAAATAAGCTTATTATATACAAGGTACTAGCACTGTAATAAGTAAACAATGTTCAACTATAAGATCTTGGTCAGAATTATTTATATCATCCCCTCAAAGAATGTATTGATTCATTCACTCAGCAGATATTTACTGAACCCTGTTACAGGCCAGGCAGCCTGCGAGGTGACTGAGATATGAAGATGAACGAGGCCCAGTGCTCGCCCTCACGGTGGTCTGTCTGGATAAGAGACAGACCCAGACGCTCGGAGAGAATTCGAAAACAACAGGTACATGTAAAGAGCTGGGCAGGCTCACGGGAACGCTGAGCAGGGGCTCCTGGCGCAGCTGAGGTGAGGAGACACTCCCCCGCGTGGGCAGGGGCCTGAGGAAGCCCTAGAGCAGGCGTGGGACTGGGGCAGGCAGGGGGCAACCTGAGGGGAAGGTGAGAATTACAGGTCATGGGACAACAGGGGCAAAGGCAAGGACTGAGAGCAGCCCCTCCAATTTGGTCCGGTCCAAATCTCACATTACCTACCGCAGGGGCCTTAAAAACCCCTGCCTTTTGCCACACGCCCCCACATCTGCTGAGACTTCCCGCGCAGCCCTACGTGCGCACCCTTGGAAGTTTACGTCGCCAAGGGCCCTTGTCAAGAGTGCCACCAGTTCAGCCCCGCTCCCTGGCAATGCCCAATAGGACTCCCTCCAGCCAACTAGTGCTGTCTGTGAGTCTGCAGGCCAAAGGGACGAGGCCTCTGGGAAGAGAGTAAACAGATTTTCCCTGTGCTAGTCACCAGATGGTCCTGTCCACCTCAGGGCCTGGGTTTCCAGGGTCAGAGTCTGCTATGCAGTTAAGCTTCAAGCGGGAAAATTTTAAGAGAACATGTCCCAGTGTATCTGCCCATCGAAATCCCTAGGAGGAGTTCTCCCTGTTCTTCATGGATGAGAAAGAGATGAGGCAAAGCTTGGCAGGGAGGTGGGGGGAGATGAAGAACTGAAAGGGCACCGGTTCTTTCCCCATCAGGGCACATGCCTGGGTTGCAGGCCGAGTCCCTGGCTGGGGAGTACGAGAGGCAACCAATTGAAGTGTCTCTCACACATCGATGTTTCTCTCCCTCTCTTTCTCCCTCCCTTCCCTGCTCTCTAAAAATAAATAAATAAAATCTAAAAGAAAGAAAGAAAGAAAGAAAGAAAGAAAGAAAGAAAGAAAGAAAGAAAGAAAGAAAGAAAGAAAGAAAGCATCCCCAAAAGACAAGCTTTTGGAAAGGGGCATAAAGAGGAGTGAAGACCAAGTACATGTCCATGGTTAGCAGGGCTCGGTGTTCAAGGTCAGTATGAGGAAACAAGGAGGCAGAATCCACGTGAAGAGTGAGAAGAGCTCCCCTAGGTCTGAGAAGCTCTTCTCACTAGAAGAGAAAAAAATTCCTAGGCCCCAGGCCCATGAAGACAGAATCTCTGATTTGGAGGCCCAGGCAATATTCAGGTAATTCTGATGCCCAGACTCTGCTGCCCACTGGAAAAGCCTATCTTTCACCCAGAGGGCTCGGGAGCTCTCCAGTACAAGCTCCTGAAGTTCCATAATTCAGTCTCCTTGGGGCAGGATTCACGGATCCAGGCTCTGGAGGAGCCTTCTTGCTCCTCTCAGTTGCACATTCTTAGTACATTTACTTACCCACTCCTTGCATCACATTATGACATCCATCATTTAACTCCTTTTTATTTTAAGTAAATAAAAATACACATAATGCCAGCACCCAGGACGGAAACTAGGTAAACGAAGGGGCCTCCCTCCTCGCTCCAGTCCATATACCATGACCCAATGCCAGTGCCTCCAGATAAACAACTACAATTGGTCCTGTCTCAACCGGGACCTGAGCCCTCGTACAAGTGTGTAGGCTCACCCTGGCAGAACAGAGGATCTGGGAGCATCCAGTCATCAAGGTGGCCTTCGAGGAACAGCTCCAAGGCACACAGCACTCTGATCAGGCCCTGACTGCCTAAAGAGCAGGATGCTGCTGATCAATACAACGGCTGGAACCCCGCCAAGCCAACAGAGCACTTCTGTTCCCAGATTTCCACGTTGTGGTCAAGTAACAACCTGAGCAATGTCAAGCCAAGAATGGCAAAGTAAATGCTGTGTAACACAATGAGGACAGATCGGAGAAAGCGGGTTTCCTGAATGGTCCAGCCTAGAGGGATCTCTTCCCTGACATCCCCGGGTGCTACCAGGTGACCTCAGACAACCCAGGACCCAAGAAACCAATGGCTAGCCAAGGTCACTTCCTCACTGCAAGGCCCAGCAGCAATGCACAGTATCCTTCACTAGGACAAGAGTCCCCTTCAACTTAAGGGCTCTTCGGTTGAGTCACAGTGCAAATCTGGAAGAGCACGGGTGGGCAGCACATTTAGGAAAAGCTCAAAATACTAACTGGCCCCTTCTGGTAGTCCTCAAGTCATAGGGGATCCATTTTTTCCTACTGCACCCTTATATCCTTGCCTAAAACAAGACCCTTCTCTGACCCAATCCTCCAAAAGAAATCACAGGAGTTGCTCCGGGCCCTGCCTTGCACCATTGCACTATTACCTCCCTCCCTCATCTATATCCTCATCTCTACCCCATCCCAGGAGTAAAGAGCAATACTGGATTTGTGAAATTCACCTAAGCCACCTTCACTCCTACCAGACATCAATCCAGACCATCCAGCTCTGGACCAATGGGAGCTTCTCGGTTACGTATTCTCGCAGCACCACCGTCATAGCACGAAGTACTTACTCATGCTTGCCTTTTTGTTGTTTTCGAGGTTTCAAGGGGTCTCTTGTTTGTCTGGCTAATCATTGCATGCCAATATACTGCTTTCACACCCTCCAGGTTGTTTCAAGAATATACTTCAAATTTTATGTCTCCCAGCCAAAAGATGATCAAGCCAATCCATTTCCCAACTACATAGTCTTGCCACCGGCCTCTGAAATTTAAGCAGCCACTAAACCAACAGTGGCAAACACAAGGTCTGTGGGCTGAATCCGGCCCTCCACCTTGCTTTATCCAGCCCGGCACCTTGTTTTTACCCGGCGGCAGCACCAAGCTCTCACTTAACTGTTAAGGGGTACATTTATACAGTTCTAAAATTACACTCAGCCCTTTGAAGGTAACTGTGAGGCTGACGTGGCCCCCAGGGAAAATGAGTTTGACACCCCTGCACTAAACATTCCACTAACTTAGTGAACCTTAAGAAGGACCCTGCTCAGAAGGCTAGTCTAGAACTGGAGAAAATGCCCAGCTGACCTGGAGCTGACCAACTCAGGAAAGAAACATATCAGAACAACTACCTTTTTATTTCTTTTGTGCAGGGCTTTTTTTCCCTCAAATCACACGGCATTTATTATTTTTTAAGATAACTTTCTAATATATGCAAAATTAACTCCTTTTTGACCTTGAAGAGCACTTACCGATTTCCCAGAACAAATCCCACTGGGGTCATGACCAGGGCCACATCCTTAGGACGTGAACGCCATTGAAGCTTCCAAGATGCTCAGCGCTGAGGTGGCTCAAGCATCTCTCGCCTCTGGCTCCACTGCCCAGCTGTCCTCCCTCACACCCCTCAGCAGAGGAAAGTGGGTTTGGAGGAGCTTTTTAAAGTTCCCCCACCCACTCCACAGACTCAGTAGGAGGGAGAATGAATGTTTCCAAGTTCTCTGAATGACACAAAAGCTCATAAAGTAGAATAAAACTAGCTAAAAAATAGGAAAATGATTTTTAGCTTCCCTTAAAAAAAAAAAGCACGCCCACTTTAAAAGATTCATAGTGACTTCATACTTTCTTCCTCCCAAAACTGGTGGTTCCCTCCCTCTTCCCCCTCCACTCCAAAGACAAGCTACCCATTCAATCTGATGTGAGGCCCCCTGAGAAATCTTGACGAAGCCCGGAGCACCCCCTGCAGATGGCCAGAGGCTCCTTCCCCTCAAGGACTGTTACATTTGCTAGTCTCTCTGCCTGCAAAGCTCTAAATTTTAAAAAATAATAATTTTTTTTTTAAAAAAGCCAAAGACTTTACTTTTTACATATTCTGGTTTCATGATTTCTCTTTAAAAATACAAGGATCCAGTACACTGGGCCTCAAGGACAACATCTGGGTGGAACCGGGTGGTCGCTATTCCCCCTCACAGGGGCACAGCTCTTAGACTCATCTCCCTAAACAGCAAGGTCAAGTGTTTGCCATTTAGTGTGGTGCTCGCCCTGCTTTTTTCTCTGAAAACAGAAATATTTTTCTATCACGGTAGAGAAATGAAAGACCAAGAGGGTCTTGTATTTCCCCCAAACAGGAGAGACACCCACATGTTTTGTGCAAGTGAAGAGCATTCCTGCGAGTTTGATTTGGAGTCTCCCATCCTTCGTCACACTGCCTGCCTGACTGCGGTTTAGACCCCTGGACTACAACTTGTTAGGAACAAAGTTCTTACTCTCAGTCAGCAAACACATTTTAAAACTAAACCATTGGAAAAGAAAACAGCGTCAGTGCACAGTATCCCGTTCTCCCATGGACATTTTGGTTCTTTGGTCTCACCTTCCTGAGAACACAGGATCCTGCTTTCAGCCACCAAAAGGGAAGGTGCCACCCCTTATGCATGATCACATCCAGGTAAATAAACAGGATTTCTTTTTTTCCACTGAAACTGCAGTTGTATATGGAGGAGAGGAAAAAGGTCCCCGGGGCACCCATTCCCCCACCTTTCCCATCACTCCCTCACCTTTCCCATCACACCCCTACCTTCACCCCCACAGAACGTGCTTGGAATGCAAGTGCTCAGCAAAGGGGGCGGGCGAAGTCAGAGAAGCCAGGTAAATTGCCCAGGGGATGTTCTCAGTGCGTTGTTTCCAATCAGGCTACACAGAAGAAGCACCTGCGGCTCCACACCGATCGGGGAATGCTAATATTCTCCTCCTCAGGTGACACTCGTGCAGACCGCCTGGCACTGATTGATTCTTCCTGTGGCATCTGGAAACCACTAATTTAAAAAACTGTGACCCCTAGCTACCCTTGGCAGCCAGGCAGGACGCACCTCTCCAGTCAGGTGCTGGCGCCGGACTGTCCTGCAAGGTAGCCACTCACTAGCCATACGTGGCCACTGAGCCCTTGAAACATGGCTTAGGGTGGCTTAGGGTGATGTGCTGTAATGGTTAACACACACTGGTTTTGAAAATTTTGGTGTGGGGAAAAAAAAGAATGTGAAATTTCTCATTGATATTTTAAAATATCTATTACACATTGAAATGGTATTTTGGATACACTGGGTTAAAGAAATATGTACTTAAAATTAATTTCACTTGTTTCTTTTTACCTTTTAATGTGGCTACTGGAAAATCTTAAATTACACAAGCGACTGACACCGTGTTTCGACTGCATAGTCACGCTGGAGGAGACACGTAGCCTTCTAGCGTGGGGACGACAACCATAGTGGAAAAAATGAGCACTCGGTCAAGCCTGGTCTCCACCCACCTCCTGCAGGATCCTGAGCAAGTTCTCAATCTGTCTGGCGTCCACTTCCTCCCCTGTACATGGGCATGATAACTGAAGGGGGCCAGAAATCAGACAAAAAGAGTGCCTAGAAGCACTGGACAAGGCGTACTCTCACAAGTGGTGCTCAACACCAGTGCACTCCCCACCCGTCTCCCTTCCCTGGTGCCCTTAAGAGCACAAAATCTGAACCCAGGATCTCCTGGCATCCAATTTACTAACCACAACACCCAGTTTGCACAGTGACTGTAGATGGCACGGTGGTTCCCCATCCACAGGGTACGAAGGAACCACCTGGGAGCCCCGGCCCCCTGCCCCCTGGCTCTGACTCCGTCCCCGTGCAGTGGACCCAGGTACGCACACTGCTCACAAGAACTGTGCAGCACTGCAATGCCCATGCTCTAGGAGTCCCTCTGAGAAACACTGAGGAACTGTAACCAATACTGTCAGGCGGCCCCTGGACTTCCTCAGTCGGCAGGCAAGCCAGCCTGAAATAAGGCAGGTGTGGCCCGTGGACCGGCCCAGAACTGATCAGGGCTTTCCCCCAGCAGAGGGCTGCTTTCCTGACGTCTTTGAAACTTAGGTAGGAAATGGCTATCTGCCCTAAACATTGTTTCAAGCACCAGAAGGCAGCTGACATTTCCTGCCCTCATACAAGGCCCCCGAGGAGGATCAAAAAATACGCCTTGGCAATTGGGCTAAAAAGACTGAGCTGCTGAGCATCCCCACCAGCAACAGGTTCCCTTTCCACCCTTGCCTGGTACCCAAAAGCACCAGCTCTTGCTTGAACCATTTGGATGTCAGGTCTACCTTGTGGGTCTTCTGCCAAAGAGTTTCCCCTGCTCTCCTAGGAGGCCAGAAAGGGGCCAGGACACAGACCTGCAAGGTCCAGTGCCTGTTTATTTTGGGGTCTTCAGTCCCTGGAAGAAGTCATTTTATTGAACGTGAATGCTGGACAGAGCACATGGATCAATTCAAGCCCAGGAGGCTCACTGGCAAAAAACAAAACAAAACACTCTATTCC
Source organism: Glossophaga mutica (assembly GCA_039655065.1). Lineage (NCBI taxonomy): Eukaryota > Metazoa > Chordata > Mammalia > Chiroptera > Phyllostomidae > Glossophaga > Glossophaga mutica. Next base: position 151,421,553 of record CM077307.1, read on the forward strand.
AAGGCTGTCCCACCTGCGGCCTGTGGACCACACGCAGCCCAGGACGGCTGTGAATGCGGCCCAACACAAAATCGTAAATGTACTTAAAACGTTATGGGATTTTTTTTTTTGTAATTGCATGTCACGGTGTATTTAATGTGTGCCCCAAGACAACTCTTCTTCTTCCAGTGTGTGGCCCAGAGATGCCAAACGGTTGGATACCCCTAAAACCAAACAGTCACTGCCTCAAATTTTCTTGGAAATAGGGTACAAAGTGAATAAGCACTAATCTGATAACTCTGACTTTTTTTTTATTTTTATTTTTTTACTTTTAATGGAGAAAAATGATCTGGGTTTGTCCAAAGTGTAGTAACACAAACTAGACTATCACGGCAGCCCAGGACCGCCCCCTCCCCGCCCTGCCCTGCCCCACCGCAGAGCATTTCCCCCAGATTGCCCACCCTCCAGAGTCTGCTTCTCACATTCCTCTGCCCCACACTCAGCCTGTCTCCCAGATAGAATGCACCAGTAACATGAATACAGGTAGGTCTCCAGGTAGCCACTGGCTTGAGGCAAACAATCAAGCCCAAACATAATAAAAAGTAATTCAAAATGTTAGTGGATCTGGTCGAACACCAACAGGAGGAAATGAAATCTTTACTGCATAGGAAACTATCTTTAAAGTCCTTTGTTTTCTACCATTCCATACCCCCCACACAGGAGCTATTCTAGAAACTCTCCTCTACTCATCTCCCCACTCCTCCCACCTCCCCAGGGCCCAGCTCACAAACACTTTTCCCTCTCTTTTCCTCTAGCCACCACGCCATCTTCTCTCACAAGTTCTGGGCCTTTTCAGATATAAATAAAGTTCCTCCTTACACATGCACAGACAGACCATCCTCAACTCCCGGTTCCCCAGCACAGCCTGCACTCATTGCCCTGACCCTCTGAAAAACATCCAGGAGCTGAGTTAACCAAGAGAAAATTTCCCCTAGAAGGCAGAGAAACTGGGAAGCTGAGTAATAGACAGTGAAACGGTCATTAGCAGAGAGAAGAGAAGAAAGTCCATGGGCCCTCACAGTGGCATGTGGCGAGGAGCAGTGAGTGGAAGCTAGTAGCACCTAGTAGTGCTGTCACCACTCTGAACGCCCGGCCCAGCCCCAGAAAGGATGCTCTGCATATCCACGTTGGACCTCTGCTGGAGAGAGAACCCAGGCACAGCATTAACAAACCATATCACCTTGGCTCCCAGAAACTTCCAGTAACACATTGGCTGGGTATATCCATCACTACTGCAATGGGGAGATAGTAGCATAGGGAGAGGGGTATTTCCCAGGTAGGTCTCTGAATACAGCAGGGATTCATTCTGGCACCTGGAGAAGTTACCATGATCTGAATGTGTAAACTGTGGGCCTAGCACCAGAATGAACTTCTGAGATGGCTCTACTTGCACAGATGGCTTTGTTCCTTCCTTCACCACGCTCCGAGGCAGGATGGAAGGCAGTGAGGAGGAACAGGAGAAGTTATAGTGAGAATGACCTAGCAAGTAGAGGGAATAAGGCAAAAACTGACTAAGGGTTGCATCTGGTCGTGAAGAGCATGAAGAGGAGAGGAAAGGGCAGCCACGTGGCACAACTAAAGTTCTGGCTCTGCCATGGATTAGCTGTGCGGTCTTGGTCAAGTTCCTACACCTCTCTGAGCCTATTTCCATTCCTGCATCAGAAGAAGGCTGGCCTTAGGTGATCAGGGTCCTTCCCAGCACTGACATAGTCCATGGCTCTGTGATACGAAGGATACCTACTGTGGGGGTCATGAACAAACAGGTGGGGAATAGAAAGGTAGAGACAGGGGGAGGGTACAAACTATTCCAAAATCTTATTTTTATAATCTCTGGAATGCTGCTCTATGAATACATTCACTGGACCTTCCACAGCTTCAGTTGTCAAGCACGGCCTGTGGTCACAGGTCAGTTTCTGGGTTCGTTAATCTTAATAAAAGAACAATGTCCACAATGTGTTTGGAGCAGGCCATTTGCTTATGAGCTACCCTGAAGACATATTAAGAGCAGTGCCTTCCTCATAGAGTGGGGAGACCCTCCTCATCCTGATGAAGGCCAGAGTTCATCCTCCCCTCTTTGTGGATGAGCAGACAGGCTCAGGGAGTGAATGACTCCATGAGTCACACAGCTTGGAGGGGCAGAACCAGGAGAGAAGCCCAGATTGTCTCACTCCCCACCTACCATTAAATGCCAATTAGATAACTGAGTGGGATCCATGCAAAGCTTGGACACTGAGAAACCCCACGCAGATGTACAGAACTGATCCAAGAGGATGGGGGAGGATTCTGCAAAGGGGAGCCAAGAACAGCCTTTCCTTCCTCCACCACCTTGACTAGCAGGTTGATCACCAGCTATGGGGGTTGGTATCCACCTACTATCCTGTTACATATACAAACGTCCCTCTTTAAGCAATGCAGGTGGTGGCTTGTACTCTAGAAACAAGGTAATCTAGATCCTGGGGTCCAACTGAAATCATATGCAAAGATCCTATACTACTTTTTAAATGTGCATCCATAGGAAAGTCATTTAACATCTCAATGCCTCAGTTTCCTCATCTTGAGAAGAGGGATAACAACAGTATGTATACCTCAAAGGGTTATGATGAGGATTAAAAGAGGTAATACATGTAAGTGCTTAGCACAATGCCTACAGCATAAATGTTGGTTATGATCACTATGATTTTTCTGGGAACAAGTCCAAAGCTTTCATCAGATTCTCAAAGGGGTCTATGACCCAATAAAAATTAAGAATCCCTGTTCTACATGCTCAGAATGGAACTAAGGCCATTCTGTGGGAAGGGCAGTACCTCTTCTAGCTTCCTTGCCTTTCCCGAAGAAGGGGATTTGAGGCTTTCTATGCTGCCTACTCTTAGAGGGCACAAGAAAAAGAACTGATGAATGGCACTGGAGGCACTTAGTTGTCAGTTCTGTGGCTGGAAATGCTTCCTTGGACCCAATAAAGCTCCAATTTAAAAGCGAGAAATTAGAAAAAAGAATCAAACCTTAACTCCAGTTTCCACACAATCAGGAATAAACCCACTCCCCCTCTGGTCTGTCAGGGTGCAGGAGGGAGAGCTTCTCACACTGTGGCCTTTCATTCCAGGTGTCTGGCCACCTTTCCTGAACCTCCTGATGTGCTGGGATGTGAAAAAGGCCTGAAGCTGAAGTTGTATCTGAAAAGAGCTGATTAAGGAGGAAAGGGACCAAAGAGAAAGAATTTGAATGATGTAAAAGATGGAAAGCAATTTAAATCCTAACTTTGCATGAACATAGACTCTAAAATCCTTGAAAAAATCCTCAGCAAACCAAATACAGCAATGTATGAAAAAAATTATACGCCATGATCAAGTGGGGTTTATTCTGGAATGCAAGGTTGGTACAACATTCGCAAACCAATAAATGTGATTCACCATATAAACTAAACGAAGGCTAAAAACTACATGATCATATCAATAGAGAAAGGAAAAGCTTTTGTTAAAATCCAGCACCCATTTATAATAAAAACCCTCTGCAAAGTGGGATTAGAGGAAACATACCGAAGCATAATAAAGGCCATATATGACAAACCCACTGTTAGCATCATACTCTACAGTAAAAAACTACAGGCATTCCCCTTACGATTGGTAACAATCAATACAAGGATGTCCACTTTTACCTCTCTTATTTAACATAGTGCTGGAAGTCCTAGCCACAGCAATCAGACAAGAAGAAGTAAAAGGCATCCAAATTCGAAGGAAAGAAGTAAAACTCATTATTTGCAGGTGACATGATACTGTACGTAGAGAACCCCAAAGAGTCCACCAAGAAACTACTACAACTGATAAATGAATTCAGCAAAGTAGCAGGATACAAAATTAATACCCACAAATCAGCTGCATTTTTATATGCCAATAATGAAATAACAGAAAGAAAAATTTTTTAAAAATCATATTCACAATTGTATCAAAAAGAATAAAATACCTAGGAATAAACCTAATTGATGAAGTAAAGGATCTGTACTCAGAAAATTATTAAGACACTGAAAAGAAATTGAAGATACAAATAAATGGAAGTACATACTGTGTTCATTAATGGGAAGAATTAAAATAATTAAAATGTCCATGCTACCCAAATCAGTCTATAGACTCAATGTAATTTCTATCAAGATTCCAATGACATATTTTACAGAACTAGAAGAAATATTTCAAAAGTCTATGTGGAACCACAAAAGGTTCCACATAGCCACAGTGATTCTGAGAAAGAAGAACAAAGTTGGAGGAATCATACTACTTAATATCAAACCATACTTTAAGGCCATAGTAATCAAAACAGCCTGGTACTGGCATAAAAGTGGACATATGGAAGAGAATAGAGAGCCCAAAAATAAACCCACACCTTTACAGTCAATTAATATTTGACAGAGGAAGCAAGCACATACCATGGGCTAAATATAGTTTATTCAGCCCTGGCTGGTATGGCTCAGCGGATTGAATGCTGGTCTGCAAACCAGACAGTTGCCGGTTCAATTTCCAGTCACGGCACATGCCTGAGTTGCAGGTCAGGTCAGATTCTCAGTAGGGGGTGGGCAAGAGGCAACCACACATTGATGTTTCTCTCCTTCTCTCCCTCCCTTCCCCTCTGTCTAAAATAAATAAATAGTCCCCTAAAGGAAGGAACATAAAGGAAGGAATAAATAAATGGGACCTCATCAAATTAAAAAGCTTCTGCATGGCTAAAGAAAATAACATTAAAATGAAAAAAGAACCAACTATATGGGAAAACATATTTGCCAATGATACCTTGAATAAGCATTTGATCTCCAAAATATAGAAAGAACTCACATGACTCCACTCCAGGAAGACAAAAAAAATAAAAAAATGGGCAAAAGACTTGAACAGACACTTCTCCAAGGAGGACATACAGAGGGCCCAGAGACATATGAAAAGATGCTAAGCCATCAGAGAGATGCAAATTAAAAACATAATGAGATACCACCTCACACTGGTCAGAATGGCCCTCATAAACAAATCAACAAACAAGTGTTGGAGAGGATGTGGAGAAAAGGGAACCCTAGTGCACTGTTGGTAGGAATGCAGACTGGTGCAGCCACTGTGGAAAACAGTATGAAATTTCCTCAGAAAACTAAAAATGGAACTGCCTTTTGACCCAGCTATTCCACTGCTGGGATTATATCCTAAGAGCCCTGAAACACCAATTCAAAAGAACCCATGCACCCCTATGTTTATAGTAGCACAATTCACAATGGCCAAGTGCTGGAAGCAACCTAAGTGCCCATCAGTAAATGAGTGGATCAAAAAACTATGGTATATTTACACAACGGAATACTATGCAGCAGAAAGAAAGGAGCTCCTACCCTTTGTGACATCATGGATGGAACTGGAGAGCATTATGCTAAGTGAAATAAGCCAGGCTGTGAGGGACAAACACCATATGATCTCACCTTTAACTGGAACCTAGTCAACAAAAGAAAAAAGCAAACAAAATATAACCAGAGACATTGAAATTAAGAACAATCTAACAATAACCAGAGGGGATGGGGGAGGGAACATTGGGGGGAAGGGTTTTCAGGAACTGCTATAAAGTTCACATGGACAAAACCAAGGGGGATGGTGGAAACAAGGGAGGGAGGTGAATTTGGCTGGGGTGGGGGGGAGTGGTAGGAAAGAAATGCAGACAACTATAATTAAACAACAATAAAACAATTTTTAAAAGATAAATTAAATAAATAAAATCTTTAAAAATGATAGTTTATTCAATAAATGGCATTGGGAAAATTGGACAGATATATGCAGAAAAATTAAACTAGACCACCTTCTTACACCACACACAAGAATAAATTCAAAGTGGATCAAAGACTTAGGTGTTAGACCTAAAACCATAAAAATCCTAGAACACACAAGCAGCGAAATCTCAGACATTGTTCATAGCAATATTTTATTGGATATATCTCCCCAGGCAAAGGAAACAAAAGAAAAAATAAACAATGGGACTACATCAAACTAAAAAGTTTTTGCACAGCAAAAGAAATCATCAACAAAATAAAAAGACAACCCACAGAATGGGAGAACATATGTGCCAATACATCTGATAAATTTAATATCCAAAATTTATAAAGAACTTACAAAACTCAACACCAAAAAAAAAAACAAAAAACCAAAAAAAAACAACCCAATTAAAAAATGGGCAAAGGACCTGAATAGACACTTCTTCAACGAGGACATACAGACAGCCAATGGACATATGAAAAGATGTTCAATGTCACTAATCATCAGAGAAATGCAAACTGAAACCACAATGAGAGATCATCTCACAACTGTCAGAGTGGCATCATCAATAAATCAACAAACAACAAGTGCTGGTGAGAAAGACGAACCCTTTTGCACTCTTGGTAGGAATGCAGATTGGTATAGCCACTGTGGGAAGCAGTATGGAGATACCTCAAAAAATTAAAAATGGATCTGCCTTTCGACCCAGCTAGCCCATATCTGGGAATACTTGTATATCCAAAGGAACCCAAAACACTAATTCAAAAGAACATAACCACCCCTATGTTCACTGCAGCATTATTTACAATTGCAAAAACATGGAAGCAGCCCAAGTGTCCATCAGTAGATGAGTGGCTAAAACAACTACACATGTATATAATGGAATACTACTCAGCCGTAAAAAAAAGAAAGAAAGAAAATTGTACCCTTTGCAACAGTATGGATGGACCTGGAGAACATTATGCTAAATGAAATAAGCCAGTCAGAGAAAGACAAATACCACATGATTTCACTCATATGTGGAATCTAATGAACAAACTGAACTAACAAGAAAAATGGGGACAGACTCATAGATGGAGAGCAGGATGACAGCTGCAGGGAGGAGAAGTCAGGGGGTGGAGGGATTGAGGAAAAAGGACTCATGGACATGGACAGCAGTGTGGAGATGGCTGGGAGGAAGGGGTTATAAGGGGACTAAATGGTAATGGAAAAAAACACAAAGATTAAATAAAATTTATTATAAATTAAAATAAAAATAAATAAATCCTGACTTTGCTGTTCTTTGGCCTCATGACTTTGGACATAAAAACTCAGTTTCTCCATCAGCAAAACTGGGGGCTCACTAACAGTGCTTGCTTCGCAGACAAGTTACGAGGGCCAAATGAAATCTGTGTAGACATTTAACATAGCATCTGGTAGTAACTCCGTAAGTGCTCACTTAACTGATGCTAAGCAACTTATTATTACCACTATGAGGATTACGATGATGATGACAGATGAGGCAAAGGGTGGCATAGTCACAAAGCCTTATTATATTATTGGTTTTCAGTTTCTAGTTGTTGTTACACTGAAAACAGAATCAAGGAATTTGTGGGGAGAAATATCAGTACTAGAAGGAATACAGGGTCTTGGGCCCAAAACACAAAAGAGCTCTAACTGCAGAAACCCAACCCTGAGTCTTTGGCTCAGGAAGTTCCACTTAGAGAGCAATGAAGGTGAACACAGACACGTGCCTAACAGAAGGGCCAGCTCAAACCTCCCGCATCTTTACTCTTAGCTGGAATAGCATCAATTCCATAAAATTATCTAGATAATTCTCTATAGGTAATTCTCTTTGATCAACAATAGGGAAATTACCACTTAATAAACACAATGCTGGGTTAGATGAAATCTTTCAAAGCAAGGGACATTTAAAAGAAAAACAAGTATAAAAATAAAAGAGAGGCATCTTGGGTGGTAAAAAGACTGCCATGGCAGCCCCAGTTCCCAACAACCCTCGTTTCTGATCTGTTATCCCTCCTTAATTTACCCTGTTACCTCCTTAGCAGACTAGGAATGAGTTTGAAAGCAGCCAGGCTTTTTCTCCAAATAATCTTCTCTAATGTAAAAGTAATATACGTTCATCACAGGAAGCTGGAAAAACAAAGGAAGTCTCAAAGGAAACACAATAGCCCAGCCACCAATGTTAACATATTCATTTAGCGCTGCCAGTGTCTTTAAATAGAATCACATCACACAGTTTTCCTAGGATGCCGGAGCTGAAGATAAGTTAAAGCAAAAGATTCAAGAAAAATTTAAAACTGGTTGACAAAAATGGAGACAAGCATACGTACATGCACACGTGTGCACACACACACGCAGGTCTTGCTTCTCAGAGGCCGCTCACACTCACCATCCAGGACGGTCACTGTGGTGAGCCGGTCAGCCCTGAGCTAAGGAGTTGAAACTCAGAGGATCAAAAGAGAACTCCACCCACTAAAACAATGCTCTTTAAGTATCAAAAAGGCTAGCATTACAAACGACCGTTTTTAAAAACACATTTAAAAAAACCCAAAATCTGTGATGTGTTCCTTGGCACAAATCTGGGTCAGTTCCTGGTGGGGTTCCAGGATAGAATTTCAAAGATACTATAATTATTTCTCATGTCACTGATACTGGTCTAATAGACTTGAATAAATCAAAATCAAAATGAAAAAGAAAAACAAAACCGAACCTCTCTGGCAACACATTTGGTGCTTAGAAAACATGAGTTTCGACCAGCATCTTTTATGGTTACCTCTTAAAAGCATTTTCAATACCACTTACGCCAGAGTAACAGGAAGATTAATTTTTGTTGATTAGTTTCAACAAACTGCCTTCAAGGATGCCCTCATCTGTTTGGTGGATAGAAGTCCCAGACAAGGATGTCTGTTCAGCAGGAAAGAACTCTCCTGAAAGAAGCCATCCAATATTGGAAAGGGGGGGCTTCTTGAGTGAGTGAACTGGAGGTGTGCAAGTAGAGTTGTGCAAACCATGTGGCTTACAGTGTTAAGACTCAAAGTCTTCATTCTTACAGTGGAAGTCATGAGGGCATTGCCCTGTTGCCTCCCCTCATTTTTCATTAATGAGAAAGAGGTAAGACCACTGGTGTGAGTTCCAGAGAAGACTTTCAGAACGGAGAAGGGCCACAAATAGAGACAAAAGTCAGGAGGTGGGCGTCCTCATGAGTCTGGAGGAAACAGAGAGGCCCAGAAGAATGGCCTCTAGATTTGGACAAAGAATTCAGAGGTGTTTGCGGGTGGCTCTGGGAAACTCTGAGACTCGGAGTAGAGTCCACATGCCCTAACTTGGGACTGAACTGCAGCAGCTTTTTTGGGAAAGATGGAACTTTTAGGATTTTATACAAAGCCCACTTGGGTCTCAGGACACAGGTATCTCTGCCACTGTCCCACAAACCCTGGACATGACCAGTCAAATATAGACAGAAGCTGACAAATATAGACACTTGAGAGTGTCCTGGAACTGAGGGTTCAAGGCAGGTGCCTTCTAGGACCCCCAAGATAACCAAGTCCAGCAGACAATGGCCGCAATTAACTAGGATGCTTTATTTTCTCTACATTCTACTTTTATGATAAAAGCAAAGGGTAACAAAATAAATTGATACTTGCACCAAAAAATATCATCTAGGAGATGCCCTAATTCAGCACAGATTCCGATGGGCCCTTGTTTTGGATGGTCCGTAGAGCTAGGAACAACACGTGGCCCAACTCAAACCTATAACTTAGAATTTTGGACAGACCTTCAAAGTCTTATGGGCAAGATCACAAAAAGCCAAAAGATGTGCATGTTACTCCATGTAAGGAACCCTTGTCCTCTAGCATAATGTATGATGTGACATTTAGAGAAGCAAGACAGGATTTTTCTTTCTCCGAAGACAAAGAGAGATGGTGCATGGGGAGGAGGAGAGCCAAAGCCTCATCTTACATGGTGAGGAGTCAACAGATAATGCCCAAAAGTAGCACAACACACAACTTATTGAAAAAATGTGGAAGTAAATACCAAAAGGATCAGCTAATATTTTTTAATGACAGTCACTAGGGAGTTGGGGTAGAGGTGACAGGGCAGGACTTCAGTCCTGGAGAACTATTCAATTCTTGAAACCATGTAACTGATAAACACTACAAATTTAAAAACAAGAAGAAAAAAGGGAAAACGGGCTAGGATACGGTGGGTGCATATATTTTCCAAATGAAGATATTTTAAAAAATACTTCAGTTAAATAATGGTACTCAAATATTATTTCTCCATATTTTTCAACCAGAGTATTATTTTTTAGTAACTTTTTCCAATTAAAGTGATACTGTTCACTGTTAGAAAATTAACACCCCCTCCAAAAGGGGGAAAAAGGAGCAACAGTTGTAAAATCACCATCCAGAGATAACCACCGGATAACTTAGAGGTAGTTTCTTTCTACATACATGCATATGTATATGCCAATTGATAAAGACACTGAAAATTTTCTTAACTCTTTGGATTTATCCAATGACCATAAGGCTTCTGTTTTGTTTTGAGGGGAAAGGAATATTTTATTTTGAAGAGTATTAAATAAATTGGGCCTTTGCTTCTCATACCATCAGTCAATATCAAGATTTCATTCTATAGGGCTAGGCAGGTCAGGTCATATTCTGACTTCATGGCACATGTACAAAGAAAAACAAACCCTTGTGGGATAGCGATTCTGTAATTTTCTCAGAATTCCTAGACATAAAATTACAGCAATGGGGTGTAAACTTTACTGCCAACTGGTTTCACCTCAAATTGTGTTGCTTTCTGACTCTATGCCTTGTCTGTTTCTTCCTATGCGAGTCTCTGTCTCCCCAGGGCCTCCAACTTGTCACCGTCTTTTCTTCCTATGGCACCCACCCCAACATCTTGCTTTATTCCTCTCCCACACCTATGCCTTCTCCCTGCTACCTTAAAGGGGATGCAATGTGGAGCCGGAAGTGATATGCCCATTACTTTTTGCACCTGCAGAATAGAATTGTCTTTAAGTCTAAAAAGGCAATACAATGCACTCTATTTAGGCATTTTCTAAAACCCAGGTTGCCTCCCCCCATTTTTTTGAACAAAGGCAGCTACAGCCCCAGGGCCTAGGGCCTAAGTAGACAACCCTCAGAATAAGAAAAACTCTGACTCCTTCCTGAAAAAGCCAATGTACACATGGAAGAGGCCTTGTGTGGGTAGGGGGGCAGGTTCCCAGAGGGGAGGCCAGAAAGGAGGACTAATGTCAAAGCCAATTCACTCTGCTCCTGAGGCACCCAGCCTAGCATCATCTCCTGTGGGGGAGGCAGTAGGTCCAGAAGGCAAACCTCAAACTATCAGGGCACCCAGCTAAAGAATGACCTACTCATGCACCTCTCTAAGAAGGACCTGCCTCTTTTTTTAATCACCGAAAATGCCTGAGTCTTTTTCCACAAAAGCTTCTTTTAAAATCAGGTCATCCCTATCCTACTCATAAAAGATTTTTATTGTAACCCAGATGCTGGGCACATCTTAAAGAGCTCTCTGGGTTCTGGTTGCTTTTTGAAGTGTACGTACTCTTTCCCAGCCCTAAGACGTCCGCACACTTCACACGGTTGCTTTCTACAGCTTCAAGTGTCTGATTAAAAACATTGCCCAGGCACAATCCTATGCCTGCCACAAGAGGCCTCCCACACAAAGCATGCAAACCTGATCTGGTAATCCAGCCAGCAGTGAATCTACCTGCAGCCTCATTATCCACCCCGCACTTCCCAATTTAGCCATAGACTCCTAGAGGGATTCTTCCCCTTAGATACCTGAGGTCAGCGCACATGGTACTGTATCTACTGCACATCCTTGAGTCCACATCAGAAAAGGAATATGATCCACTGACAGGCTTGCACTCCAGGAACTTACACTGGTTCTTAATTACTACTGTGTTCTTCTTGGTAACTATTCCAAAGCCATCTCCTTGTGAAGATATATAAAATTAAGAAAGAAAAAGAGAAGAGAAAAGAATCATATAATTTCACTCATATGTGGACTATAACAAACAAACAAACAAACTGAACTAACAAGGAAAATGGGGACAGACTCATAGATGGAGAGCAGGATGACAGCTGTTGGGGACGGAGGTTAGGGGGTGGAGGATTGAGCAAAAAGGGAAAAGGACTCATGGACATGGACCACAGTGTGGGGACTGCTGGGGGAAGATGGGTATAAGGGGACTAAATGGTAATGGGGAAAAATACAATACGGATTAAATTTTAAAAAAAGAAAAGAAAGATGGAAGCACAAGTGAGGCAGTTCTGCTTTCCCCATGTATTTCCCCAAGAAAATCAGGCAACAGCTTCAGTTCTGAGAAATAAACCAGTAAACTCCTAAACATCAAATTTTCTACAAATGATGCTGGCAACTGGGGGAGGTGGTGTGGAGGGGAGAACAGAAGGGATGGACCAGTTCTCATCAAAGAGCGTAGATGAGTCAAGTTTTTATACAGTGGCAAATGTTCCTATTGGACTTGCTTCAAACCTGTGTGTGGGCTGATTCTCTGAAATAAACAAAATTCTCTTTTAAAACGGAGGTTATGGGGTGACTAAGAGGGTGAGGATTCCAACAGAAAAGAAATCACCCACAAAACACCTTTGACTAAAAGAAATCATCTCTGATAAATAAGATCGGTTCTGCCTCCACTGGGTTTTAACTCTGCAAAACCTGACCAGGGACATGGAGCCATAGCAAGGGGTCCACGCAACACCAGAGGGATGCGTATATGCTCCAGTTTAAGTTCAGCAACTACCTGAACCAGTGCAAATTTTCAGAGCACTGATACGCCCTGTTCCACCCAGCGAAGAGCTGGAATGCCAATCCTGGCTTCACCCAGCTCCCATACGCCGCTGAGGGAGGCACAATGTCCTGAACAGCACTTGGCCAAACACGCATGAGGGAGGTGCAGCTGCTGAGCTTCTGTGTTTACCAGGAAGAATGAGTGTTGATTTTGCAGATTTTTGATAATGTTTTCACAGCCACTGTTATTCCCAACCCATTTTAAAATGCAATCCGAACAACACCCTTTTCCTCATCAGTCTCCTTGAATTTAAACAGTTCCATCAACCTTGGTCCTAGAAGCCCTTTCTCTGCTGGCCACACCTCAGTTTCGCCAAGTGGGGGAGCAGAAGAGACCCAGGGTCTCTGCAATGGCAGGGCAGGGAGAGGAACCATAAATTCAGACACAGGACACTTGGCTTAGGACCCTGGTGCCCAGCAGATCTCCAAGGGCCAGCTAGGGTCACCTATAGGAAGGACTCCTGCAGCTCTCACGGTCTTTGGGCCCATGGTTGTACTGAACTGATTCCATATTCTTGCCTGAAATTTAGTTACCCAAATGTAATAAGTCACAAGGATTTGAAAGGACTAGAATGAACTAAGAAGTTACTTTAGACTAAGAGCAAAGAATGGGCCAAACAACTAGCCATCCTGCTGGAGGGGATCTGGCATGCCCCCACAGAAAGGACCCAGGCTAGAAAGAGCCATTTACAAAATGCTGAGAGTTTGCCCAGACCCTTTTGAAAACTGGGTTCTTGGGTTGTTTCCTGATTTCTCTTTTTCCAGAATCTCAAACATTGACTATTATGTAGAAAAAAGAAACATTTACAGGGACAAATCTATCTTTGGGAGACACAGGAAGAATGCTGTTTGAAGTAAGGACCTTTTCTCTCTTTCTCTGACACACACAACTACATACACACACTCAGCTAGGCTTCTGAGAAACCCGCTGCTGTGGCTGACGCCCAGCTAACTCTGCCGTAGCCAGCAGTCTCTGCCAACCACTGATGCAGTGAGATAGCTGTCTGACCAGCTCCCTTCCTGATGTTGGTCTATTTTTGGTTAAAACTTGGGCTTCAGATAGGGGCTCAGATTTGCCTGCGGCTCCCTCCTTGCAAGTACTATTTGATGACGGTCATCCTCCAGGGTCTGTGCTAAAAATGACGCTGTGAAGAACAAACCAGTTTCAGACCCTTATTGCCATGGTTTTGATATCTGTGCAGGGATCAAGCTGCAGTCAGCCCAGAAATATCATGGTGAATCTACCTATCCTACTATTGATTACCTATCTGTATGTCCAACACACCATGTAAACATCTTAACTTCTGTGATGCTTACAATATAACTTCAGAGATAAAAATCAGCCCAGTGAAAGCTAACCGGACAGCCATATAAAGCAAAAGGTAAAAATTAAGTCCTGTCCAGGTAGCTCAGTTGGTTGGAGCACCGTCCTAATACACCAAGGTTGTGTGTTCGATCTCTGGTTGGGGCACATACAGGGGTCAATCAATGGGTTTATAGATAAGTGGAACAACAAACTCTATGCTCCCCCAACATCAATAAATTTAAAAATCAATTTTAAAAAAACCACCATTAGTAACAAGAAGTTGTGAGAATGAACCAAGTATGGGCTACAAAGGTCACCCAGACATTGCACAGGGCCTTGGGGCAGGAGGAGAATATGTGTAAGTAGAATATGATAAAGACAATCCAGAAGAAAGGCCCGATTAGTGACCACAACAGAAACCCTGGTGCTTCCTTCTTCTCCGAGAAATCAAGAGCCAGGTCATATGCTGACCAACCAAGAAAGCAACCGTTAACAAACCCCCACCTCTTCCAGGCCTACAGCTTTGTGTCTCTCTGGTATGGATTATAGACTCGAAGTAGGAAACTCTAAGGAGGACAGATGTGCAAGCGGGAGCTTCTGGACGGTTGGAATAAAAGTGGTACCTACCACATGTTGGCAGACTGAAAGCAAGTCAAATTCTCTATAATTTTCTCCTTAAGTGTGGGTCTCATATCCCTGCATCAGAACCCCTGGAATCTCTCCAGACCTGAGAAATCAAAATCTTTGAGGGTGTTACCAGGAAATCTGCGTTTTTAACAAGCCACTCAATATAATCCCAAAAGTGTAAAAACTGTTGCTAGCTTGTTCCAGCCTGTTCTCTTCCAAAATGGGAGTAATTAAAGAAAAGGTCAAGTGTCTCAATTAAGAAAGAGATTTAAGTAGTAACCACATATTGTGGTGGAGAGAGGCAGTGGCTGGAGCAATCAGCGGGAAATCTCTGAGGGTAAGAAAATATGATGCTGAGCCACTGAGCCCCGTAGGGAGACCTCCCTCTACTGCAGCCTTGGAAGATCATAAGACAGAAGGTGATTTCCTTCCAGGAACCAAAGAGGACTTGAGTTTCAGTGGATCTGGGCCAGTCTCAAGAATGGATGAGTTTACCAACGTGGATGGGACTGTCCAAGTTTGGCACAAAGCACCCTGTAAGTGGTACCTTCTTCCCACACACCACAGCCCTGAGAACTGGTGACCACCAGGGGCCATCCCAAGTCCTAAGAGATCCGAGGAAATGGTGAAGCTACTTCCACTCCACCCTGGACATCACAGCCACTGACCCAGAGTGGCCAATGCCCACACAGCTCTGTCTGGCTATAACATGGCCCTGAACTGGCATCTATACACCCACAAGGGTCAATGGGTTTCCCCTGTCACTCTCCAGGCCTGAGGCAGTGGCAGGGCTAAGTGGCTCCAGATCTAAGCGGTATGTGCCAGGAGTTCTCAAAGTGTGGTCAGCAGCCCAGCAGCATCAGTATCACATGGGGACTTGTGAGAAATACAAATTTTCTGTCCCTTCTCTAGAGTTCCTGGATCATATTCTGCAGGGAGGCCCCAGCAATCTGTGACTTAATGAGCTCTCCCAGTCATTCTGATGCAGCCAAAGTTTGAGAACCAGTGTATTAACATTATTAATAACATGACCCATGATGGTAAATCAACAAAACAGGCATCTATTTACATAGGCCCATAAAACACTTTGAGTACATTATCTTAGGGATACCCTCTTCTAATCCTAAGGCCCTATAATTCATTTGAATCCCATAGCAATTCTGAGGTAGATAAAGCAGCATTATCTCATTTTGTAGGTAAGGAGATGGAGACTCAGAGATGAAGTGACGGACACACATTATCCCCACCCGGAGCCCACTCATTGACAAGCCACAGGAGAGTCACTGAGACTTTGAGTAATTAAGTGATCTGCCCGCACCAATATCTTTTCCCCATGGCCCAAAGGGTTACTGTTAGCAGTAGATATTGGCATTCCTTCTTTTTACCTGGCCTACTGTTACTCACCTCAAGTTACTATTTCTAAGACCATCCTCCAATAATTCAGGATTTGAACTGAAAAGGCAATTTTAAAACCACTGCAAGACAGATCCACTTGGACTCCCTGCTGACGTGACACAGACAACAACCCTCAATGGATAAATGGGCCACGTGCCAAAAGTTCATTTACGAGTTGGAGGGCTGGACCTCAGACTGCATTTTGCAAATGGACACAACATGGAGCTGGTGGTTGGATCCCCAGATCAACCCGCCTCAAGTCTGTCTGGAAGAGGAAGAGGCAGAGGGCATGGGCAGGTTTGACTGTGAGCCAAAAGGTTCAAATCCCAGCATTTCCTTCATTAACCAACATGAGACAAAGCCCAAGTCACTTAGTCTTTCTGACCCTCAGTTTTTTTCATCTGGAAATTTTAATACCTTGCAGGGCTGTTGAAATGATTAAATAAATGGTAATGTACCTACAGTGCCTGCCACACAGTAGACATTCAACAAATATTGCAGTTTATGTTGTTTAACTCCTAAAGTAGCCATCATACTATATTTCCGCTCTGAAAAAATATGCAATTAAAAAAGGCAAACATCTGAAATTACATAAGGATTGACTGTAGAAGAATTAACTACTTCCTAAAAGACCAAGGAAAAAGAGGAAGGGTGGCAGGCTCGGGGGTCAGGTCACCTGTTCCCCTCAGCTTTGGCCTTCCTTCAGCTCTCAGCTCAATTCTTTGGGGACCTTCCTTGTCCTCCCAGACTGGGTCAGCTTTATTTAGTGTATGCTCCCATGGCCCCCAAGTACTTCCTATTCATAGCCTTACAATGATTATAATTTAACCCTTATATGCTTAAAGGCTATGCTTCCCACCATCTCATTAGGTCCAAGGAGTCAAAGCCCAGGTCTGTTTCTGCTCACCAGCATCTTTCCCTGGTACTTTGCCCTGTGTCTGGAACACAGTAGGCATGCAAATACTTGAAGAATGAATCATACCAGGGCAGCTGGGCAGGGATGAGTAATGGGAAAAAGAGGTCGTGTGCAGCTGGCTATGCATTTGTGCAGATAACTCATAAGTCGGAGGTCTATGACTCAGGGTTGCCTAGACAAGCATACAAGTTTTTCTGCCCCAATAAACTCAATCTGCCTCAGCCATATCATTCAGCCAATAAAGGCTGATTATTAAACCCACAGGCATCCACTTTCAGTGGGCGCCCTTTCCCCCAGAGCCTCGGTCTGCTCACAGGGCCAGTGCAGAATGAAGTGACAACAGTGCAGGAGTCCAGGCAGGTGTGGAGTTTAATTGTAGTTCTCCTGCTTCGATATCAGTTAAAGAGAGGGAAGACCCCAGCCTCACCCCAGCTTGAACTCTGAAGCAAGGTATGGAAAATGCTGCTGCTAGCTGCATTTTACCGAGTGTCTCTGTGTACCAGGAAACAGTCTGGGGCGATCCTCAGAACCCATTGAGGAGGGTATGGTTCCCATTCTACAGATGAGAAAACCGAGTGTCAGGAAATTAGGAACACACGGACAATCACATAGATAATAAGCAGAGCCAGAACTGGAATCCAAGTTAGTCAGATTGCACAGTGTGTGGGTTCTTGGCCTGTTTCAACCACCTTTTCCATAGGGCAGGTATAAGTTTCTCCTGACTGAAGGATGCACAGGCCTTGAACTAATGCAGCGGAAAAATGATTTAGTCCATGTTCTTCCACTACCATGTGATCCAGGCTTAAGTCATTTTACTTCCCTGGGCCCAGGAAGGCTTGCTCCCCAGTAATATAAAATAGAAAAACCAGATCACCCTTGAGAGAAGAAACCCAGTGCTGTTGAGCACATAAAATCACCTGCCAGTCAAAAGCGATCATCCAATCTCCTCTGCCTGGTCCTTACCTGGACCCCCCAGTATGCGGCTGCTCAGCTCTCCCTCACCTGAAGTGGAGGACTGCCAGAGACTGAGCTTCCTGGAAGGGCGGAAAGGAACGAGAGAGGCCACTGACTTTCCTAGCAGAACCCCTGAAACAGGCTTGGAATGAACCAAGGATAAGCAACAAGGGAAATGAGACTGTTTACTGCCCATTTAATTAAAGCTGAACCTCCCTTCCTGCAGCAGAAAATTGAAAAACTACTACATGCTGTGAAAAAGCAGCTGTCTATCCCCCAGGTTCCCTGGGACTCATGCCCACCAGCAGTCTCCTCCGCGGCACCAACTCCCTCTCGGATGGATTCAACACGCCCAAGACCAACTGCAGGAACGGTCTTCAGAGGTCAGGGCCATCGATCCAAGAAGCAGTCTCTCTCTGTACAGTGTCAGCCTCTGCACTGCTGTACAGAGTGATCTGGAATTTACAGTCTCTTCTACAAAGCCTTACAAGGTCAAAAATGTCCAAGCTGTGTAATTCCTATGATGAAAAGCCTGTGGAACAGCACAGACTACATGTCCAATAGGAAGGACATTTCAGAAGCCAAAACCTACTAGCCAAACCTCGGAGTCAGCAATGGCACAGCAGCAGCCAAGGAGCCTGGGGCTGCCCAGGCTTCAGCAGCACTCCAGCCTGTGCGGCCAGCAGCCCCCATGAACATTACCTCCTCCCGTCAGTCCCCCGCCAAGAGGGAGCACAGTCACCTCAGCACCAAAATAGGAGTGATGAAGAGTTGACATCCACTTTGGGGAAAGTTGCTGACCCCTGGGCCATCATTGTCTTTTGTAAAACCTACTGACTTTTACATGTATGGTATAGCATAGGGGAAATGGCTGTAGACACTTTGTAAAATGTTCATTAAAATAAAGCCTGAACTATGAAGCAAAGGAGCAGGGAAGGAAGAAACATCCCCTTCTTTACCACAAGCCTAGATGCGCTAAGTCAAGCAATGTATAAGGGCAGAAAAGTAGAAAGAAAAAAGGGAAATAGAGCAAGAAGAAGAAAACATAGAGAGAGGAGAATGGTGCTAAAGAGGAAGCCCAATGTCAAGTTGCCCCCGACCTGACCTGCCTTGGGAGGCTTGGTCTTGCTCCCCCAGCCCTAACTCTTTACCAAAGCTGTTCAAAGAGGGAGGTCTAAGAATCCATGCCAAACATCAAACATCAAAGACCTAACGACCCTAACAAACCAACTGTGCTACATCAGCACCCGATCTCCTGCAAAATAAGAAAAGCAAACCAGCAAATGTTGAGTGGACCGATCACCAAGTGAGATACCAGATGCAAGGTTTGAAAACATTTCTAGCTTCTAAAATAAGCTACTAAATGCCTAAACATAATTAGGAAAACCCTTTCAAATTAAATGATAAAATATACACTTATAAAATAAAAATTTTAAGTTTTTTTAAAAATAAAGGATGCATTGTGCTTGCATACTAAAAGGGCATGAAAAACTATCAGGATTTTGCAATAAATATTGGGAGGCTTAAGAGGCTGCAGTAAGACTGAGGCTAGATCTAATCTATATTAGATGTAAAGCTATGGTACTGTAAATTAGGGGAAAGAGTAGTCAGCAGCTAACCTGGGACCAACAGATTTTCACTGCGTAAAAATGTGTTAAGATGAACATTTCTACAAAAAGATCTTTCAAGTGGCTTTTATACATTAACTTGAATACTCTGAATACCAGTTACCCTACTGTTCAGATATACAAAAGACGGTTCTGGTTCTTTCCATGCCCTGACTTTGATGTTATTGTCACATATGAGTCCTGCACTGGATGATGAGACAGTGTTTATTAAACACCTACTGCCCTGGCTGATGTGGCTCAGTGGATTGATCACTGGCCTGCAAAGCAAAGGATAGCTGGTTTGATCCCCAATTAGGGCACAGGTCTGGGTTGCAGGCCAGGTCCCCAGTGGGAGCACATGAGAGGCAACCACACATTGATGTTTCTCTCCCTCTCTTTCTTCTTCCCTTTTCCTCTCTCTAAAAATAAATAAATAAAATATTTTTAAAAAGACACCTACTGTGTGCCAGACCTCAGAACTAAGGTTCCCTTTTGCCTGACCCCTTGTCTCCCTAGTTCCCAAACAGCTGTGACAGGTTAGGAATATAGAAAGAGGCCTGAAGGTCACACCATGCTTCAGATTCAGCTGATATTCAACGGCGGGCAGAGGTGAACAGCACGCACAGAGAACTCGATGCCCCACATAACTGAGGAGTATGTCAGCCCCTAATTTAGAGATGACTTTTTTCATCTTAAGAGGCAGACAAATGTGGACTGATGAACTCTTTCACCGTCTTTTTCCCAGTGGCTGCTGAGCCAATCTTCCTACCCGTCAGGCCCTCCTGATTGAAGACAGAACTTCCTCCCCTAATTTTATCTTGTTTCTGGTCACTGATAAGACTGATCTGGAATTCAGCAGGACCTCAGAGTAGAAAAGTGAAAACTGGGGCTGTCTTGAAAAAAGGAGGAAGTCACATCACTAACTTCAAGGAGACAAGTTTCCAAGGCCCTCCTGGAGCTCAGAACGAGGTCCCAGTGTGCTTACAGGTTTGAGATGGAAACGGTGAGAAAATCTTTACACAGTTTCAAGACCCAACACAAAAAGGCCTCCTTCTCTCTCTTTTCTTCATCCCAGTTGCTAATTTTTCCCTTTTTGCTTTTCTAGTCAACACATTTCTTGAGTCTTTACTTAACACATGCATGTTTCCTGGTTTAACATGGCCTTTATCAACATAATGCAATTGTACACAACACCTGACATTTCATGAAGTCTGCCCTGGGGGGATCTTAGAGAAAGTCTTGTGAAACACAGTCCCTGAAGTGAAATTTCACCAAATGTGATTTTATGTTGTTGGATCATAGCTCCTACCAATGACCTACACCCCACCAACTTCATGTCAATAGTCAGAATTACGGGTGCAAAGTACTGATAATGAATGTAAGGCCAGCGTTCTTCCTGCATAATCGCATATGGGACACGCATGAACCAATTTATAAGGCTGGCACTATCAGCCAAGTAGCAAAAACGAAGGACAGCCACCATGATGTATTGAGGCCCTGTTCATGGGTCAGGCATTAGGCTGGTGCTATTAAACTATGCATTACAAGAACTGTGAGGCCAATTATATCATCCCAATTTAATGGGAGTGCACAGTGAGGGGAAGCTGAACTCAAAGACTTTGCCTGCAGTTACATAGCAAGTAAGAGGCAAAGCCAAAATGTGGCCTCAGGAGAGTCCAACAACTCCTCTCCCTGGTGGTGAAGAGTCAGACAGGACTCACTGCCTATAGCACATGCGGCAAGGCCCTCCCCGGTCCTGGGTGCCCCTCCATTCTATGTGTGGACATGGCAGTGGACATGAATGCTGGGGGTGGAAAATCTGTGTGCCAGAAATATCCAGTGGGGAGGGGGGTTGGCAGTAAACGTCTGTTTGTTTTTCATGATTTAAATGAGGGAAGGGGAAAGGGAGAAATCTGCCATGGAAATACTTTCTCTATGCACCCGATAATGTCGCTTTTTCTCCCAAAGCATTATCTTAAGCTTTTGTACTTGAACATTTTGAAAGTGATCAGCACAGACCAGCAAGGTCTGACCTGATGAGGCTGGGTTGCAAAGACGCAATCTGTACTGTTTTATTCAAGTTACATCCAAGATTTGTCTAAAACTTTCAGATTTCAAAGATACCACTAGACGACTCCCAGGGACCTGGCTATCAGAGCATCGCTAGCTTCTCTACTTCGTCCTCAAGTACCACTGAAGGCAATGCCAGGGGTGCATGGGTGCTGCCGGCCTGGCTCCAAGCTCCTGGCTCTGCAGCAAACCTGCAGCTAAGCTCTGCAGCCCTGAGTCACCGCTGACCAACTGGGGCATGTGTGTGGCATTAAGAAAAATACGAAGAAGAGGCAATATACCCCTGTTTGGAAAACCAAAGAAAATAAAACCACATTCACCAATATTCCTACCGCAGTATTATTTGAGGACATTTTTTGAAGATTTTTTCATACACATTTAGCACACAGTTCTGACTATAGCTTATATACAAGTTGGTTTCCTATTCCTTCAACTACTACTTCTGCTTGATTACCAAGGGTCACTTATTCTATGCAGCCTTTCCCAGCCATCCCCCTGTCCAGGGAAACTGACCTCTTTTGTCCTCTATGCATCCACTATTCTCTGAACACACTTGAATCGTGCTCCTCTGAAACTTTACTGATTAACCAGGCTCCCCTTAGACGACAGTCCTTCCAAAGCAGTCTGACTGTACACTTAGATTATTTTTCACATACTTGGCAGAAATGACACCAAAATGTTAACAGAGGCCAAGTAGGAGTGGCGCATGATGACTGATTTGTTTTAGCTTTCCTTCTACTTTTTGATGTGGTTCCAAATTTTCTTTAGACAACATATAATTCTTTCATGCATATTTAACTGACTATAAAAGTTTCTAAGAACTGTGACTGATCAACTTCAAAATCACACAAAGAAGGAAGGGGTCTGACAACATAAGACATGTCCCAATATTAAAGTAAGAAAGTGGGCAATCCTGACATCTGCAACTAAATAAATCCTGAAAGCTACAAATTAAGAGACTCCTAGAGGGCAGAGCAAGGTGTTGAGACTGTCTGGACAAAATGTGGAACTGAACCCAGCCAGGTCAATGGAAAGAAGGTTGGGGAAGGAAACAGAGTCTTCCTGAAATGATACTACAACTAAATAGATGCGCCTACAGCAAGTGAAATGAAGACTTGGATTATTTTGCCAAATAGTATGCCTCAAACTCAGCTGCAGGCTATACTGCAGGCTTGTGAGGAAGAACACATTTCAAATTTCAAAAATATCATATCTGGGTCTTCTGGTCAAGATGCATAGGAAACATAGGTAGATACGCTTTGCCTCCTCACACAACCACAAAAAGAGATAAAGCTAAATCTCAAAACAAATAACACCCAGAACTGTCAGAAAATTGAACTGTATGGAAGTCCAACAACCAAGGATTTAAAGAAGCCACACTCATCTAGGCACGTAGGAGGGGCAGAGATGCAGAGACGTCAGAGAGGTGCGGTATGGCACAGAGAGGTGGCGGTGGCAGAGCAGGCATGGGCGGTCCCACATTCATGTGTGATGGACAACAATCGGAAGGGATACCTTGGGAGCAAGCCATCCCAGCCCCAGGACAGACCACACAGCTCAGGATTCCAGACCCAGGAAGATAAATCCCCATAACTTCTGGCTATAAAAACCAGTGGGTACTGGGGTGGCGGAAGAAACTGCCGGATTTTTAGGAAATTCCGCTAAAGGGACCACATGGTCTTAAAACTTCAAACCCACCCACTATGGGATTGAACACCAGGGCAATAGCTGGAAGCGCACCAGTCGCATACAGGGAGTGGGTGAAGTGACTGGAAACACGGCGAGTGCTGGGCAAACCTCCAGAAGCCAGGCAGTGGCACAGTCCCCTCTCTAAGCCCTCCCCCAACATAGGGCCACAAAGTGGTAAAGGGGGTTGCCCCACCCTGGCAATTACCTAAACTTCTGCCCCATACAATTTACAGGTGCCTTTCTGATAATAGGTCATGCTACTAAGATAGGGAGTCAAAGCAGCTCTACCTAATACACAGAAACAAACATAGGGAGGCTGCCAAATTGAGGAGACAAAGGAATATGGGCCAAATGAAAGAACAGAACAAAACCACAGAAAAAGAACTAAACAAAATGGAGATAACCAACCTATCAGATGAAAAGTTTAAAACACTGGTGATCAGGATGCTCAAAGAACTCACTGAGTACAGCAAAAACATAAAGGAAGAAATGAAGTTTATGATAAGTGAAATAAAGAAAAGTCTATAGGGAACAGTGAAGGGAAGGAAGCTGTGATTCAGATCAATGATTTGAAATATAAGGAAGAAATAAACATTCAACCAGAACAGAAAGAAGAAACAAGAATTCAAAAAAATGAGGATAGTATAAGAAGGTCATTGGACATCTCCAAATGTGCCAACACCTGAATCATAGGGTTGCCAAAAGAAGAGGAAGAGCAAGAAACTGAAAACTTATTTGAAAAAATAATGAAAGAAAACTTCCTTAATTTGGCAAAGGAAATAAACATACAAGTCCAGGAAGCACAGAGTCCTAGACATGATGGATGCAAAGAGGCTCACACCAAGACACATCATAATTAAAATGCCAAAGGTTAAAGATAAAGAGAGAATCTTAAAAGTAGCAAGAGAAAAGCAGTGAGTTACCTACAAAGGAATTCCCATAAGACTATCAGCTGATTTCTCAAAAGAAACTTGGCAGGCCAGAAGGGACTGGCAAGAAGTATTCAAAGTGATAAAAGCAAGGACCTATAACCTAGATTACATTATCCAGCAAAGCTATCATTTAGAATGGGAGGGCAGGTAAAGTGCTTCCCAGACAAGGTAAAGCTAAAGGAGATCATCATCACCAAGCCATTATTACATGAAATGTTAAAGGGACTTATTTAAGAAAATGAAGATCAAAACTATGAACATTAAAAAGGCAACAAATTCACAACTATCAACAACTGAATCTAAAAAAACAAAGCACACAACCAAAATAGGAGCAGAATCGTAGTTATGGTGATTATTTGGAGGGGTATCATCTGGGAAGGGGAGAGGGCAGATGGGGGAAAAGTTGCAGGATTAAAAATCATTATTGATAGGTACAAAATAGACAGGGGGGTGTTAGGAACAGTATGGGAAATGGAGAAGCCAAAGAACTTATATGCACGACCCATGGACATGAACTAAGGAGGGGTGGAGATTGCTGGAGGGAAGTGGGGTCCTGGGTGGAGGGGAACAAAGCGGGGGGGGGGGGGAAACTGGGACAACTGGAATAACATAAACAATAAAATACACTTAAAAAATAGAGACACCCGGCAAAATTATAAAACAAATATTTTCAAGGACATTTAGAAAAGGATATCTGAACATTAGGAAAAAAGCAATGTGGGTACACGATGACCAACTCATGCCAAAAAAGCAGCAGTTGTTTCTTGTTGTGATTACCAAGTTGGGCAACCAGGTGAAATGTGGAAGGTAAAGTGCATTAGATTTCAGCAAAGCAACTAGAAAAATCTCCAGTGATTCGCCTGCAGATAAGCTTGTGACATAGAGTCAGTTTGTACTAGTGTATGACTATCTAGCCAGTTGAACAACTACCCCCACAGAATGTATGTCACCCCCGCCTTTGGGCCAGGGCTGTGCTTCACACATAACCCTGTCATAGCACTTACCAAACCTGACTGAGCTCCTGGTCTGTCTTCCTACTAGACCCGGGGTCAACGCACTAAGGCCCACAGGCGAAATCTAGCTTCTCACCTATTTTTGTAACATTTTACTGGATGAACCATGCCATTTATTTACATGTTGGCAATGGCTATGTTGGTGCTACCAGGGCAAGGTTGAGTATTTACAACAGAGATTGACCCACAAAGCTAAAATATTTACTATCTGCTCGTTAGAGGAAAAAACCTTCCCACCTCTATACCAGATGATTATCTCTCCTTCGGGCGGGAAGGCCGTCCTGTTCCTCCATGTACCCTCAGCACTAGCGCAGTGCCTGGCACGTACCAGGTGCACATTAAACATCTGCACACACTGATGTCTCCAAATATCCTGCTAACAAGCTAAAGAAAGGCTACTGACAGCATGACACAACGTCCGATTCTTCGCCACGTCCTGTCCAATGTCTTCTTAACAATGACTTGACTGAAGAGAGACACAGGAGGCAGGCTCATCGAACCCCCAGATGGCACCAGACTGGGAAGAGCAACTAATACTATAGATGACAGAATCAAGATGCAGATGATCCAGCCAGCCTAGTTCTGGGCCGGACACAAAGCTGGTTGTGCAAGTACAGGCTGGGGGCACTTCCTCGAGTCCATGGAACCTGCCCTGGCAACCATTCATGTGAAACGGAGCTGGGTACTGTCACTGACCACAAGGTTCATCAGAGCCCACAGGCCAAGAGTAAGACAGTCTCAAGTGGCATCAAAAATAGGACAGTGTCCAAATCCCAAAAAAACAGTGACACTCCCACTGTACCTCACAGCAGCCGGGCCACAGTGGAAGATTCAGCTCAGGACACCACACTTTTTAAAATAAATGTCTTAAGAGGGTTACAATCACATTATTTAAAAGGCACCCAGTGCTTTCCAGTGAAAAGTTCCTATTCCACCCCGTCTCCTCCTCAAAGGCAAACAGCGTCACCCATTTCTTTTGTGCCCTTCCACAGACACTGTATGTATATGCAGGCAAATAAACACATACTGCCCTCTGCTTTTTTTACACACTATACATGCAGTTCCATGTTTCCTACAGATACTCAATTAGTACAGATATGGGTTCCCACACCAACACTCAGAAAGCAGCCTCGTCCTTCTCTGCGGCTGCACAAGATCCAATTGCATGGAGATGCTAGACTGGGGAATACTGAGGTCGTTCCAGCCTTTTACTGCTAGAACCAATGTTGTAAGGAATGAACATACATCATTTCTTACCTATGTAGGTATATCTGTAGGACAAATTCCAAGAACTGGAATTACAAGGAAAAAGAGCAGATGCATTTGTAATTTTGATGGATGTTGTCAAATGGTGCACCGCCTTTTAAAGTTTCCAGTTTCCCAAGAGAGGGGGCTGGAAATTATGTTCCAGAAGGAAGAGTTCAAGAGGCTTAGTATGGAAAAAAGAGGGCTGTGAGGAGAAGCGAGCACCATCAGCTTTGAAGACCCACGGCTGCCACTAATAAGTTCAGTCCTCCTTCGCTTACACCTGCCAAACACATTCTCAGGGACTTACATACACCATCCCACTTGACTGTTAGGACAACCTGAGGGATGGGCATATTTACCCTCATTATGCAGGTAAGGAAACTGAGGCCAGAGTCCTCTTGCCCAATTCCACAGAGCTGATAAGGGGCAGAGCCAGAACTCAAACCCAGCCAGGTAACTCCACCATCTGAGCTCTTCACTGTCACAACCCTAGGTCACTCCAGCCCTGGCTGCACAGAATTCCATGGGAGGCTTCTGCACAGGCCCCTCCCCCCACCTTCAGATTCTGATCTGACTTGTCAGGGAACAGCAGGCACAGGCTTAAAAGCCACCCCCCTACAACCCCCGCCACCAGCTCAGGTGACTCCAGTGTGCAGCCAAGACTGAGACCCATTGCTCTTGTCTACATACAGCAGTAATTCAACTAGGAAAGAGAGCAGAGCCACCTGGAGCCCTCGGAAAACAATTTTCGGGCCCCACCCATGAGTTCGTTCCTGAGTCAGCACTTCTGGAGCAGTGCAAGGAAATCTGGTTTTCGAGCAAGTTCCCAGGTGATGCTGCTGACCTGGGGACCACACTCCGAGAACTGTTCTGGAAGCAAGAGCTAGCACTACTCTTGGTAATACCCGGCAATTAACGTGTTACAAGGTACATCACCCCAATGAACTCTCACTGCTTTGGAAGGTCCAGTGAGATAATGTCCTCTATAAAATGAAGTGAAAACAGACACTCAAGTGTCTTAACCAAGTTCATACAGTTTGCAAGTGGTACAAAACCTTCATTTCTTTTTCTTCTTTTTAGGACATTTCTTTGGCTTGTACTCAGGTTTTTCTAACATCTAGTTCAATGCCCCTTCCACTATACCAACACCAGACTCTCAGTTCCAGGAGGCAGGAACCTTGTCTATCTTGTTTTATCTTATTTCTCCTGAACCTAA
Organism: Glossophaga mutica; assembly: GCA_039655065.1. Taxonomy (NCBI): domain Eukaryota; kingdom Metazoa; phylum Chordata; class Mammalia; order Chiroptera; family Phyllostomidae; genus Glossophaga; species Glossophaga mutica. The sequence goes on from CM077307.1 coordinate 151,449,173, forward strand.
AACATAGTTGGTGCTCAACGCATATGCTTGAATAAATGAATAAATGCATCATGGTGTATAAATATAGTGAGACATGGGTCCTGGAGAAGAAAATGGTAAGACAGGTTGATTATATTTCATACTAAAGAATTCTAATAATTAGAAGCATTCAACATGCAAAAAAAAAAAAAAATGAACTACCCCTTGTCCTTGGAGAGACACCAGCAAAAGCTGAACAGCCAAGTGACAGAAATGTCACAAAGCAACTAGACACTCCAAGGTGACCTCCATCATCTTTAAAAGCTTTTGCGAAGATACGTTTTAATTCATGTGCATTCCAGTAGACGAGAGGTACTCCATAAATCTTGATTATTGGTCAACTAGCCTGCCAACAGCTTCACCATGACTTAGACTCATTACTTCACTCCTGTGCCTCAGTTTCCCTAAACACAAAATGAAGGGATTTGTTAATCAATCTCTATGGATTATCTTGCAAATAATAAACTAACAGATGTATCAAAGTACTCAAAGTGCATACTATGTCTGTCTTTTCTCCTCTCTGCCATTATGCGCTGCAACTGATCCTGCATCTAATTGATATTTCCATGAAAATTAAATATAAGGAAGAACCAAGGGCAAATTCAAATTCACACAGATCAGCTTTTTGAATGCCATGCCTTTACCAGTTAAATTACTTGTCTATCTTTTTTTTTTTTTTTAATCCATGTTTCCAGCAGACACGTGTTGGGCACCCACTAGGGACAGAGAATTGGGAAATGCAGGGGAAAACCACGCCCAGCCCTGCCTCCTTGGGTGCAAACTACATCTACCACTTTCATTGTGTAAAGATTCCTAAACCCTGGCTGGTGTGGCTGTGGATTGAGCATCGGTCTGCAAACCAAAGGGTCGCCAGTTCGATTCCCAGTCAGGGCACATGCCTGGGTTGCAGGCCAGGTCCCCAGTAGGGGGTGCGAGAGAGGCAACCACACATTGATATTTCTCTCCCTCACTTCCCCTTCTCTCTAAAAATAAATAAATAAAATCTTTTAAAAAATAAAAACACCTGAGTAATGTCGAAGTGTTCATCAGAATGTACTAGTGTAGAATTCTGTGTTTACATATTGATTTTGACAGGGAAAACCACAACACAAAATAATAGAACTAGAAGTGAACCACGATCCAGAGGAAAGCTCTAAATTTTTAAGATGTAGGATGCTAGGTGCCAAGGTTTCATCTTTATGACAGGCAAGAACATAGCACCCACACCTAGGACCATTTCACTCAACACCTGAATAATATGAAGGAGTCAAGCTCAGAGTGGTTTTCGGCAACAGCTTCTCAAAGTCCCCAGCACTGTGGAGTCTTCGGGGCTACTGGGAGGTTTCTGAGGGGAAAGGACAGGAAACTGGAACAACTCCCAGGCAACTATATAAAGCCCTTATTCACTTACTTGGAGCATTAAAACCCATGTTTCCAGATATAATGCCCAAAAATGAGAATACATGCTGCAGCTTTTAAAACAGTGACCCTCCCTTACTAACTTCACAAAGACAATCCAAGGAGAACCAAAGTGGAGACGCCATTTGTGAAAGAGAAGATGAGAGCTTTGGCCTTGCGCTGGACAATGCCAGTGATGCTGTCAGCCACAGGAGGTCCAGGGAGAAGGACTCAGGACAGGGAAGCCCGTCAAGCACTCCAAAGCTGGAGCTGAGAAGCTGAGGTGGGTGTTTGTTGCAATGATTCGGCTCCTAAACAGATTCCGACAGTCACATTCAGGTACGTGTGCACAGGGCTTTTCTTCCTTAAGGAATCTCAGACCTACCCGTGTAACCGCTCACAGGCACACATTGCCAAGAGCCAGGACGCCTCAACTACGGAGCAGCTTGCTGAAGGCATCACTGCAAGGACAAAACACCAAGAAAGCTCCCATTTTATTTTTCCCGTTCCTGCACACCTATCTATGGCTGAGGAGGTTAGGGCTGAAAGTCTTACAGATTGAAAGCATGTGGCTCAGGTATCCTAAAACGCTAAGACATCTGGGAATTCCCTGGAGCATCTGTTAAATGCAGACTCCCAGGCCCCACTCCCAAGCATCTGGTGTATGAATGGGGAGGAGCCGCCCCACCAGGACTCCACACACCTTGCTATTCTAAGGTAGGCGGTCCCTCGATCTCTGTTTGAGAAACACTGACCTGGTCCAACAGCCTTTTTTTTCTTAAGTGAGAAAAATAAAGCCCAGAGAAGTGAAGTGCCTTGACCAAGTCCAACTTCCTAAGCCCAGGAGGAGGAAATGTAAGTATAAATAAACACCTCAGAGTATAATTCCAATTGTTGAAGGGCATGGTCAACCCTGGGCAGCAGGCAGCAAGCTAGCTTCTTAAACTGAGCCTCTCACCAATCAGGAAAATAAATAAATAAATAAATAAATAAATAAATAAATAAATAAATAAAAAGCCTGCGATGAAAGAACCTGCCCGGAAGGAAGACTAACTAGCAAACACCAGTAAGTAAGTTAAGCAGGGCTCCTACGTTTCCGCAGGACCCTGTCCACACTCCGGTCATACTGTCACCCGCACTGTCATTTCCTCTGCACCTCTGACTGCGAGCACCTGCAGGGCGGGGACTCAGTCCCACCCACCCCTGCATCACCGCCAGCACACAGCAGGCTTCCATGAACGTTCTGTGTTGCCCGATGAAAGCCATTCCCACCCTCTGCCTAGAATTCCTTCCAAGAGGCTGGTCCACCTGGCACATTTCTCTCCCAGCCTTCCAGCCCCAGCTCAGGTGTCACCTCCTCTGAGAAATGGCGGCCCCTCCCCCACCAGACACAATCAAGCATCCCTCCTACCTCTCCTAGAGGATCCTTATTGCAGACACTCTGGCCACCATGTGTCAGTTGTCTCCCCAAGCCAGGCTGCTTCTCCTACCCTCTCGGTCACAGCCTCCCATTTCCACATTCAGCAAACCTCCGGGCTTTTCTGAGAGTTCTTCCTATTCACATTTTACTGCTATGTAACAAACCAGATTTCCTGTTTCTTTCTTGTGTTTATTATGCTCAGGATATTTTTTCCTAGTGCCCTGAGAATTATTCCCATAGGAAACATTCAGCTCCTTTGGAACTTTTTTTGACACTAAACCCTCTTCCCTGAGAACCTTCCCTCAGGGGCATAACAAGGCTGGCAGCTGCTGATAAGGGCCAGTGTGGGGTAGGGTATCCAGGAGGCGCTACACGGACGCTGAGTCAGGGAGTCAGCTGGCCTGGCCCCCTCACCCACAAGCCGTGCAACCCACCGCAGCCAGCTTCACCTTCCTGGGCCTCAATGTCCCCATCCATAAAATACAAATAATACGACCTAACAAGAGGTTGTTGCCAGGATTGAAGGTAATGTCTGCATTGTACCTAGCACAGGGGGTTGAAGTGGGTAGGTCCCCAAAATTTGAGCTGATATCATTATTTCAACTGGTTCTGGGTACAGCCACTGTGAAGGTGGAGGCAGCAAATTTTTTTTCCTCATGCCTGGAGAATTCTTTCCATAGGAAACATTCAGTAAGGCCCCCTGCCATGAATATCTGCTGTCATGGAGGAGAACTCAGAAACGAAGGGGGCTGCCTGGAGACTTCAAGAAGGCCAAAAATAGGATGATTTCCCTCCTAGGGCTAAAAGGCCTCTCAAACACTCCGGTTCCCTCACCCCCAACCCGAGCAGCCTACCCCTCTGTTATCTAAGACAAGTCACTGAAGCTGGGTGAGTGTCATTTCCTCATCTGCACAGCGGAGATAACCTTACCAACAGCCCGACCGTGCAGGATGATGCGAGGCAATGTTTCTTGGCGCGTGGTCTGCAAACCACCTGCTCACTGGGCCCTGGTGGTTGCCTCCCCAGCCCCTAGTCCCCTCCCTCCCTCCCTCCCTTCCTCCCTTCCTTCCTTCCTTCCTTCCTTCCTTCCTTCCTTCCTTCCTTCCTTCCTTCCTTCCTTCTTAACAGAGCCCCATTTGGTTCAGGTGCCTGCCCCCGCATCCAGACACCTGAAGCGCAAACACCTCCAGTAATTGACTCAGGGACAGACACGTGACCCGGGTCCAGCCAAGGAGGCATCATGGATGTGCCTCAGGTAGCTTCCTGGCTCCTAAGAGAGCAAGCCAGAAATCAATATACATTTTTCTTCTTCCTCAGGATATCATGTGTCTGACAAAGATGTTTGGAAATGCTGCAGCCATCTTATTCCCAGCCTGCAGACGAAGCTAGCACCACGATGGGCCTTGTTGACAGCCCTGAGCAACTGAAACAATCAACCCTGAAGCGCCCCCTACCTCAGGGTTCAGAACTGCCCCACTGCACAGCTCCAGGGGGCACGATTCACAATGCCGCCCCAGAAGGGCAGGTCTTGGAGTTGTTCAGCCCACCACTCCTGTTCCAGAGACAATGAGCTCCTGTTAGCCAGTCTGAGCTGGAGTTCATCCCTTGCAGCTGAAACTATCTGGATAGAACCTGCAAAACCTACAGAGCATGTTAAAAATACCGATTATTGGGCCCCACCAGGGAGAAATATGCATTTTTAACAAGCACCCCAGGTGACTGTGATGCTCCCCACCACTTAAGAACCACTGCTTTAAGGGAAGGTAACGGTACCCAGTGTGCCCAGGCACATGCCAACCCTCTCAGCTGCTCCACAATGGATTCACCTGAGAAACACCATTCACCTGCCCATTTCCTGTGACCAGCTACTGCTGGAGAACAGATGAGGGGAACGGAGAGGGGAGTGTGAGTTGTCGAACAAATGGCACCTTTTCACAAAAGGCGGCTCTGCACAGTGGTAGGAAAACATCTGCTAACATTCAGCCAGAACCCTCCTCCATGACAACCCGACTCCATTCGTTTCCTCGGCAGCCACAGCTGGAGTCACTACCTGGAACCTATTTCAGTGGCAACCGCAGCACACAGCAGGGCGGCTCATGGCCACACATCTGGCCATCCCAGCTCTCCCAGGGGCCATTTTGACTTTATTAAAAGGTCGTTTTCCTGGCCTGACTATTTCTTATCCTGGACTGATCACCCTCTGTGGCACCAGGAAACTGCAAGGGAAGCTGTATTTACTAGAAGATAAAAGAAGGAGCTGGCTGAGCCACCAGACCGATTCCTGAAATCACTGTTTCAAATGTCAGAGGCGCAGTGCCCTTAGGGGTCACACCCCGCACCCCTCATTCCAAGGGAGAAACCAAAAGCAAAGAGGAGAGGGACTGGGGCTCCCCTACACACAGCTCTATCTTTCAGCACCAGTCAGAGTTAGGATGTCTCTTATCATGGCAGTGGTAATGGATCGAGCGGGGACAGAGACCGCTCAGCCTGGGAAAGAAAGATCGAACAGAGGGCAGGCTCTAATTTACAGAGGCCTTTGCAGGATACCAGTGGCCTAGATAAACACTGTCCTTTCACTCACCTGTCTCTGTGCCCTACAGCAAGGGGCTCCTCTTGCTCATCTTGTTCATCGCTCCATCTCTAGCACAGGTGTAGCACCCGCAGCGTGCTGGCTGCACTCGGCGCACGAGGGGAAGCCCTCAGGAATGCTGGCTGATGAAAGGGATACATGACTAGGTGAATGGACAGTGGATGGACAGGGAAGCCAAAGAGTTCTAGCCATGGAATCGGGGAAGACTTCAGGAAGGGCTGAACATCTAGTGGTAAGCCAGATCTTGACGCATTTAGACAAGTGGAAATGAAGGGAGGACCCACTTCACCCCAAGTGCCTGGTACCACCTTAGGCAGAAACCTGGTGCTTAATTAAGTGCTTCCTTGATGAGTTTACTACTGAACTGGCCTTCCTAAGTGAAGGAAGCCGGCTTCATTTCCCACAGCCTTTGTTTCTCCATAGGTAAACAGAAGCCACTCCTAAACAGCAATTAAATTCATAAACCAAGGAAAAGGCAACTGCCTACCAGTCTCTGCAAACACTCCTACCCAAAGGCAGATTAGCAGAACGAGGACACTCCACTTCTGCTGGCATGGAGCACTCCCGGGTGCACTGTGAAGTGACAAAGGCAATGTCACCCCCACCCTTACGTGTGTATCTACACCTAGAAATACTGGAAGGGTACATAAGAAACTAATAAAAGTGATTATCAATCTCTAAGGGAATGTATCATTTATCGCCTAAACTAGGACGCTTTTGGGAATGAAAGAGGGTACCACTGATCATTCACTGGCACAAAGAACACAAAACCAGGACTGTCGTGGGCAAACTGGAATGCGTGTTCAGCCCCCTAATGGGGTCCGGGTTGGGGAGGGAGTGAAGAAGACATCACAGGGGCGAGAATGAAAGTTTTCCATGCATACATTTTTACAGTGTTTTGATTTCTAAACCGTGTGTGTGTATGTATAACTATTTGAAAATGTAATAATTCTCTTAACAGGAAGGGAAAAAAGCCCCCAAATTTAGCCTTCCAACTCTCCTGGACAGAAAAAAAGCTCACTGGCGGGCACTACCGAGTTGCCACCCCGAAGAGCACCTCTAGACAGTGAGCGAAGTCAGGGCTCACGGCACAGCCCCTCCGCACGCACGAGAACGAGAAGGCAGCCGTGAGAGGAGAGCTGTGCATGGCCTAAAAAGGCTCTGACTCCGAGCGGGCCGGCCAGAGAGGGGAACGCCGGGAGTGTAAACAGTGTGACGGACAGAAAGCAGTTCAGGTTTTACACAATCATGGCAACAAAGTGAGACTGATTCACGACTGAACTGAGCTCTTTATATTGCTTCTACTTAAAAAGGAAATGTATTGACTACAGTCCTCCTCACAGATTTATCTTTCCTGACATCAAGCACATTCATAACCTATTTAAAATTCCAAGGAACAATGCTGGGGTTTAGGAAAGTGAATACCAGTGTGTTTCACCAGAACGTTTTGGAGCCTGGGCAGAAGTCCTCTGACTTTTAATTGCTCAGGAAATATGCACATGTATTTTTTTCCTTATCAGTCATAACTCAAGTTAGAAAAACTCTTACCCGGGATGCCTGAACTTCAGGATGGGTCTTTCTTTGGAAGAGCTGCTTTGGAGCCTCTTACAGACCATGGTTAGTGTCGCCTTGGCCTCTAGTGTCTTTGGTAGCCATGGGCTCCTTTCACACGACAACTCCTTGGGCTCAGGCCTGAATTACCTGGACTGGAGAACATCCCATTTCCCGTCTCCCGGAGACCAGCCTAACCATGGCCCACTACGAACCCTTAAGGGGCTCCACACAGCTTTCAGGATGGCAGGACCATGTAATTTATCATCCACACAGGGACACCTGAGAGTGAAAGGGGGCATTATGCCTAATCACACTGGGACAACAGGCAAAGCCACCCTGTGAAAGTGGAATGTGAGGTCATCCTCCTGCAGGAAAAATCTGGCCCAGCTTACCTTTCCAGTAACATTGCAGCCTGACCATACCACATGATCCAACCCCAAGGGACCTGCAGTTCCCCAGCATGCCTTGGGCTTCGCTATCTCCGTGCATTTGCTCACACCATTTCCTCCTCCTGCCTCCACCCTACCCCATCCCCAGCCAGTCTGTAACATGCCTCTACTCCATCTATGCAGGTCTAGCTCCTATACTTCCCTCAAAACCAAGTCCAATGGTACTACTCTTTACGGCATTCATTTAACAAATCATCACTGACTGTTCATTATGGTATCAGGTATGTAGTGAAGAAGACTGAAAAAATGTCATCTCCAATGGAACTTTAATTTGTGTGTGTGCACAACTGTGATAGCTCGTGCCAAGGGCGGGCATCGGGTGATACGTTGGAGTCTACTCCATTAGTTTTGTGCAGACACCCCCACCCCCCACCCCACAAGGCTGGGAGTTCCTTGTAGGTAAAGCCCAAGAGACCCGTCTTATAGCCCTGCTGAGCCCACCACGCATCCTTGGATACAGCAGGCTCTCACCAAACATTTACCGAGTTAATAATTAACACGAAAAACTTTATTTAGTCTGAAGACAGTCTCCTAACAACTACTTCTGAGTTCTCCATGAACCTGTATGGGAGGGATCCAAGGGGAACCTGAATTCCCGCTGACCCCAGAGAAACACCCCAGGCCCTGTAATGCTGACTCTCATCCGACGCTGACGCTGGAAGGGGGCAGAGGTCCCCTGACCCCAACGCTGCATTGCTTCTCCAGAGGTTAACTGACTCATACATCCAAGGGCACACAGCTAGTCAGCAACTGAGCCACTGGAGAGGTCAGAAGGTGACACTGAGAATTTAATGACTGGATAAACGACCAAAGGAGTCACTGGGCAGTGGTGCCTGGAGGAGGGAGGTGACCCTGGAAATGAGAGTGGCCAGAGAGGTTCGAGGAGGAGGCCTGGGGTGGGGCCCGGTGATGGAAGGGTAGGGGGGGATTGTTCCTGTCAGTGAGGCAGCAGGGGAAAGCACTGTGGTAGGGAATTCGGTAAGGGCAGCCTGCAGGGTTACAAAGGGAGGCCTGCTACCGAGGCAAACAAATCTTACCTGGTGATGCACACCACCCGAGAGAAGGGCGCAGACACACCTTCTCCGTGTCTGACCTGGAAGGGGGGCCTGAAGTAAGAGCAGGTGGGGGTGAAGCAAACTTTTCTCAGGACCGTCCAGGAAGCACCCCCTCTCAGGCGAGGGGCTGCCCTATCTGACCTACGGGGCTGCTGGCAATGCTCAGGCAAAGCTGCTCAGAGAAGCTCACGTTGAGGCCAAGCCCGGGGACTTCCCCAGATGCCTTTGCCTTCCTGCCCTAAGTGGTGTGGGGCGGAGAGTTAAACAGTAACGAGCAGCAAAGGAGCCTGGCAAGCGGCACAGCCATGTCCCCGCGCATCCGCAACATGCGCACCCCTTTCTCATGCCTTTCCCATGGTGCATAGTCACAGCAACCATTTACTAAAGGCATTTAAGAAAGAAAAAAATTAACAACTAACTGGATCTGAGTTCTTATTTTAGCCGCACACAGAGAAACCGCCAAGTTGATTTGCAGCAGCCTGGACAGGACCCCACACACCTCTCGCAGCCCTGGCCCATCTGCAGCCCTGAGCCACCCTGGCCTGTCACACCTTGCTGGAATGTTTCTTTCTGGCCCCCACCCACCCCCACCCACCCTGGCCCTGTGGACCTCTGTCAGTCAGGGGCCCTGTACTGCGAACATTCATTAACATACGACATAAGTCTCTGGAGCTGAAGGAACAACTCAAGTTCCTCAGATGGGCTTTCCAGATGGCCTTCCACTAACCCTGTGCTCTGAAGTCAAAATACAGCCAGGTCCCCAGAGGGCAGCATTGGCCAACCTTGGCACATTGACATTTCGAAGGGGACACCTCTTTGTTGCGGGGCTGTCCTATGCATTGTAAGATGTTTAGGAGCACACTGGTACCTATCCACCCACCAGATGCCATAGCATCCCCTAAACTGTGACCATCGAAGATGTCCCCAGACATTGTCAAATGTCCCCGCGGGGTAAAATCACCCGTGGCCAAGAACCACTGCCAAAGGGTGACCTCCCTAAACGTTCTGTTCCATATATTCCCACATGCTCAGGCACCTGGACAGCCTAGTCCTCCAAAAAGCTTAGAGGCCAAAGGCAGAGTTTTGGATCAAATGGATCCTGGCTGGAGTCCTGCCTCTATGCCATACAAACTCTGTGACATTAGGTAGGTCACTTAGCCTCTTTGAGTCTCCGTTCCTTCACCTGTAAAATGGGAACAACAAAGTGGCCCCTACCTCTTGGTGAGGCCGTGGCAGTTACATAAAACAACACGTAAAGATTGACCAGCACAATGAGTAGTCAATAAATGTTAGGGATTATTTTCAGGCCTGGAACATTCCTTTTAGCCAGGCCTAGAGTTTAGTCTTCTATTTTTGTGGCTTCTGATCTTCCCCCTCCTTCCTATGCCCTTTCCACCTGTTAAATGCCTTTGGTCTTAACCTTTGGTCTGAAGGAATCCTTCCTGCTGGTTCAAAGGCATCTGAGGTTAAAGTGAAGGAAAGAAAACACACACACACACACACACACACACACACACACACACACACACACAGAGGACCTTTCAGATCCAGCCCTGCCCAGACCAGCTCTCCTGACAAAGGTTTCCATTGTTGTCTACAAGCAAACATTTCCACAGGGAGGTCTTAAAAGAGCCAAAAAGTCTCCAAGTCTCCAGACTCTTCCAGTCCTCACCACCATCCTGTCCCTGATCTTGGCATATCCCTTCTCCTTTCTGGGCCTCAGTTTCCTGAGAATGAGGGCCGATCTGTGAATGAGGGCCGATGAGCTCGGAGAACCCCCACCACCATTCTCTGAGACACTGCACGGCACTGGAACACGGCCACGTGGACGGCAGCTGGACCCATATTTCAAGTACGTGCTTCACTGGAAATGACGGTCATAAAGACAAATCATTCCCTTTTTATCCCTGAGTTCCCCCCAAGCCAGTGGAATATAGTATTTGCAGAAAGTAGAAATGAGTATTGGTTGCCATTGGAGTCAGAGACCTGATTAAATGAAATCCTGCGTGGAGACCTTGGACAAATTAGTTCATCTCTAATCCTGCTGCCTTATCCGTAAAATGGGATAATAAAAGAGGCAGGAATGACATCAAGATGAGACAAAGATCATGAACGCTGGTACAGAGATGGTATACATACTAGGTATTCCAAAAATCATGTCTTCCTTTGTGGACTCTCTATTTCAAATTCTGTAATGTAACTCCCTGTCATTCTCCTCTGTCCAAGCCCTCCTCTGCCAGGAAGCCTTCCTACAAGGACTCTGTTTCTAAAGGTCCAAAGCCATTAAGCTTCCCAAAGGTTGGCTTGGGGAACAGGGGCAGGGCAGTGGGCAGAAAAGGAGGGGAAGGAGTTCACTAATAACCAGTTCCCTGCCCTGACCATCTCCTTTCTATGAATTCAGGAAGATTAATTGCCCTTCCCCGTGCACCCCAGAACGGAGCACTGACCTCAGGCACACTACAGGAAGAGAAGGAATAGGACTAGGTGGTTTCTTCTCTCACCTCCATTCGGCAGTCTTGAAGATCTGCAGCCCAGACCCTTCCCCTTGCCTGAGCCCTAGGACTGGAACAACTCCACTGTGGGAGATGAGCTTGAGCCATAAGGCAGAGGGGCCTACTGATAAAAAACAGAGCTCGGGAGATAAACTGGCCCAAGGTTTCCCAGCTAGTTCAGAGGCAGGCTGGGGTAGAACAGGAGTCTCTGGGCCCTAGACACACTAAGCCTCTGCCCACACCCTCTTTCCCACCTGCTGGTCCCCTCCTGTCCCAGATGTCACCATTCTTTTAAGCTAGGAAGCTTGCAGTCACCTCCACCTCTTCTCTTGCCTTATTTTCCTTCTCCTCTTATCACCAAGACCAGTAATCCAGTGATAAAAAATGCAGATGACCCCACCACTGCCTGGTCCCCATCGGCTCAGGACAAGGAACCCAGACTGAACTCCTCAGAAGTCCCTTCTAGTCATGAGGGCCCGACTGTTCTTTCTTCCACGTGCCTTCATCATGCTGTTCTCCCGTCCAACAACCTGCCCTGGCTCCACTGTCCCACTGGATTAAACCTCCCCTGCCCAACACGCCCATCCTCCCGGAATTAGCCCACCTGGTTTCATCCTGCTCCCTGCGGACTCCCCTCCCCTCTCTCCCAGATGACCTCCTCTCAGCTCCCTCTCTAACCTTGGCCCATATCACTCCCGTCCTTCGGCAAGTCTTACCTTCTCCCCTCTTCCCTATCCTACGGTCCTTCCAGGCTCTGTCCAAGGCCTCCCCACCCCCAATGAGGGTGGCTCCCCTGAACTCCACGGCCCACAGCAATCTCTGACTCCTCTCACGCAGTCCTCACTGCACGGTGGTGGACCTATGCCTGGTGCCCTCCTGGCCTCTGCTGTTGTTGCACCACCAGAGCTGCGTGAGCCCCACCCCCTCACCAAACCGCAGTGGCCACTCAACAACTTGGCCACTCAGCCTGGCACTCATTCCACAAATATTATCTGAGGGCCTCTAACATGCCAGAAAGTTCTCATCCTTGCTCTTGAAACCCTCCTTACCATTCAAGGCACTTGTTATAGGTCACCTACTCTGTGAATCTTTCCCCAACCCACCCCTGGAGTCTTCGCCTCTCCACATTGGGACCTCCTAGTTGTCCTCAAGCCAATGTCCCCCTGTGTCCTCCCTGAGATCCAGACCTTTTCTTTACTCCTGGCTGGGCCTCCCACAATACCCTGTACCAATAAATGCTCAATGAATCGCTTTCACAGTGAACTGAAACAAAATCTGCCCAGTTCTCTGGCCAGCTTGGGCTTCTGGGTGGCCTCAAGCTCCGTACATCCAAATGACCTCTTACTGTTCTTCCCAGATTGGATTTGGGCCCAGACTGAGTCAAATGACCTCTTATCATTCTTCCAAAATTAGGCTTTCCTCTTTAATTACACCTTATCTAGCCATACTCTATGTGGGTTCTAATTACATAATTACTTCAAGCCCTGGGACTTAAAAACAAAAAAAGAAAAGGAAGGCATGTACATGATTACATAGGTAAGTAAATGCACCCAGCATGCACCTTTACATATCCCATGCTCCATTTTCTTGCTCACATACAATTCTGTAACCCAGAAAGCAGAGTCCATGGCAGGGTCTACCTGACATTAAGGTAAAAATCTCACCAGGTGGGAACAGAGGAAGGAGAACTTTATGGAGAAGCCAAACCCTGAGATGGGCCTGAAAGAGGCGTGAAGTCAGCCCCCCGGCCTCTCCTCTTCCCCTTCTGCAATGAAGACAGGGGCCTGTATGACCTTGGGCATGGGATTTTAAAAGCATGACAGGCCTGATCCCTGCTAATCAAAATATCCACCCTCTGCTGAATTCCAGGTATTTACTGTGCTGTCGCTCTCCCAAGCACATTGGCACAAGTCTTTGTGCCCTACTAGCCTGTGTCCATCCTGCAGACAAGGGCCCAGGCTCACCCACCTGGGTATTCCCAGTGCTCAGTCCCTCCCAATACCAGAAGGGGCTTCAAGCAGGTACTCTTCCTGCCTTCTCCTCCAGCCTTATTAAAATATATGCCCCTCTCCCAACGCGCTAAGCCTTCTCATGCCACCCTGCCTTTGCATGTGCTGGGCCCTCTGCCCTCTGCCAGGAATGCCATCCTCGGGTCCAGTTCCAGCTCCCCTCCTGTGTGGCCCCCACTGCACCCTGTACTTGCCCTAACTTACTGCTTATCACACTTTGGCATAAAAATGCTTTCATGTGCCTACCTCCCCCTTCAGAACACAGTCACCAAACTTTGTGATCACACCCTCCTATTAGTAAAATAGCATTAAGCATGCTCACTTACCAGTTAATTATAAATCTGTGTTATAAATAGGAAAGCTACGTTGTTCTATATTCGAATTAAAGAATAAATAGAACTTGGACTGATAATGTGTTCTTCCTGCTCTCCACGGGTGTCTTAGGTTCACCCAATGTTAGAAACAACGTGAGGACAGCAAGGGAGTTTTATTCTCTTTGTATTCCCAAAACAGAACCCAAAACTTCATAAATGAACTAATTCACTCCACAGACGGAGACTAGCTACAATCGGCCAGACACATGCTGTGCTCTAAGGACAGAACCGTGACGAGAAACAGCCCTGGCCACCATCATCATGGATCCTACAGAGGTGGGGTTGGACAGGCAAACCATGATTTTCTAAACACGTGTGGCAAAGCAGCTGAGACGGATGCTGTGAAGAATGCTGTGTCCAGAGCCACCAAATCATGACCCTCACACACGTGGGCTTAACCTGCTCCGGAGGGTCAGAGGAGGCTTCCTTCTCTGCTGCTGCAAGGTGAAATCTGAAGGGTGAGCAGCACTAACTAGGTGAGCAGAGGAAAGTGCACTCCAAGCTAAGGAAACTGCACCGGCAGAAGTCCCGAGGCTGGATGGAGAGGCATAAGTGCTGGGACTAACAGAGGCTGATAAAATGAAATGAATGAACAAGCCGCCAAAGGAGGGTGCCTTCTCCTCCTCCCACTTACTTCTCTCCACTTATCAAGACCACCTCTAGCTTCGACCTCTAACCCTAACCCCCACCCCTTCTGAGGAGCCCAAAAGCCCCATGAAGACACTCCTGAAAACCATGCATGTTGCCATGGGCACCACCAATCAAAGCCTCCTGGGCAGTTTAATTTTTTAAAAAGTATGTTAAATATTTTACATCACCTAACATTGCAGCTTCTTCCTTGCCTATAATGATGGAAAGGAATACCCTATACTTCCTGAATTAAAGATTCACACAAAAGAAAATGTCAATCGAAAGGACAGTCTGAAAGTGCACACCGTTGCCAAGGGCATCCTCTGGATTTGCTGGTTGCCCAGGTTCCTTAAGGGAGCAACCTGGAGACTCTAGAACCACAGCCGCGAAACTCCTCTCTATGGGAGCTTCTCTGACTCCAAGGAGGGAAAATTATTTACAATGATGCTTCAGGTGAGTGTTTAAATAGCCCATGACTTGAATAATTAAAGACAAAGGCAGGACCATAGATTGTAATGCAGGCTGGCGGGCGGCAGGGCTCCTCCTGCAGCAGCTGTCTTGAAGAGGAGCTGTATCTTCTATCAGTGCGCAGGCATGACTAACATTTCCCAGCTCCTGGGGGGCCTCGCCCCCTCACACCTGCCAGTGCTGGCTCACTAATGTACCGTGTCCAGCGTAACGGCCCCGCAAAGTAAATGAAATAGTCCTCAAAGGCCTGAGGCTGCCTTGGCCCAAGACTCGTGGCCTGGCAGCCTGGTTTTCAGCAACCACCACCAAACCTGCTTAGGTCCCTGGCACTGCTGAGTCCTGGCTTTCTCCGGCTACTCTGTCTTCTGTCCCTGGTGGGATTTTGCTTTCTCCAAGCCTTACTCATTTTGTCCTGCTTACAGCAGCCCAGTTTCTGCTTTTGCCTTGCCTTCTCCGTCCAGAGCCCTGGCCTGCTCTCAAGCCCACTGCCCGGGCCACTAGGGCAGCAGCTCAGATCTCCCAGCTCCAGTTCCGGCCTCTCTTACCTCATCCCTGGCTTCCTGATCCTGCCCAGTCTCTTATCACCTGCCTCCGTGTGCACTGTCTATTCAGAGAGGCCCAAGCACAGAAGAGTCAGTGGTGTATGTGTGTTACAGCCACCTAACATCAGCGTACCACACAAATGTCTCCACTTTCCCCCTGTCATTTTGTTATAAGCAGCTACAACCCCTGACCATCATTCTGTGCTCACAGGAAATACTAGGTGTGCTCACCCAACACTACGTCTGCCCCAACTAAAGACAAACACTAAGTAGAGAAGCAACCTGCCAATATATTATCTATTCACCTGTTGGTCAAGGAAGCTGCTTATGTGCACAGACACCAGGTTCCTTGCAAATTCCAGGCAATGGGAGAAATTGTTTGGATTTCACAAGCTATGTGCTAGTGACTCTTCATATTGGGACACTAAGCTCAAAGGTCAGCCTGCAGGCTGATGTTAACAATCGATGCATAAGGCATTTTATAAATGAGTAATGAGTTTTCTCACTGACAATCAGGCAGGAGGGCAATTCCGGGATTTAACTAAGCACCCATTCCTGTTACAGCTGCTATGAGCTTGGACATCACCCATGATGGAAAGACCCAAATGGGAATGGGGCTGGCCGAGCCAGTTACAGGTTAAGGCACAAGTACTCAATACTCTTGATCGCTGGGTATGGGTACCCAGGCTACATTTTTATGGCACACTGACAATCCAGGCTGTCGGGAAAAGTCTCCTCCCAGGTCATCCCTGGGTCTGTCACTGGCCTCTCTGTGCTCTCTGCCCTGTGTGCCACACTTGGGTAAGGCGAGATGCCCATGGGTTATCGCGTCTAGCGTGCCCTCGCTGCCCCACCCCCGACACCCAGTTTGTCATACTAAAACCTTCCTACTTCAAAACCTGAAACAAACAGTTGAATGCCTGCTGGGGAAGATAAGAGCCTCGCCCTCTTGGTGTTAATGAAGAAATCAACTCCAGGAGGGCAATACTCATGTCTCCATTGTTCACCGACAGTTGGTTCGTGAGCGAAATGAAACTGTGGCTACTGAGCACTTCCTAAACTAAAGATCCACATATAAGCAGGGATTCGCCTATCCAATGGGGTGCCCTCCCATCCCTGGGGCTAACATCAGAGCTCTCCTTCTCTTCATCCAGCAAAAGGAGGCACCTTAGGGACACCCTGAGACATGAGATGGACCTGCTTGCAAGACTGAGCAATGATGGGAATGTAAATCACCACGCAATAGAAACCTCAAAGAAAGGGCCAGGGTCCAACTGCTCGACTACCTGGGCTTCTGCCCCTTCTCTCTTCTGCCCTCCTTTGGCAAATCCCTCTGCTCCATGGGGGTGATGATAAATGTCTGTGATCCCAACCCCTCCAAGGTGGAGGTGCAGAGATGGGAGAAGGGATGTTTGCGGACAGAAGAAAGGGCTGCCGGCAGGGATAGACCAGGAAGAAGGAAAGATCAAAAGGATCCTTGTTCAGAGTACAGGGAATTCAGAGGCCTCGGGAACATGCTGGCATTTTTACCTCAGCTCACGTGACCAAAGCAGCCCCTGGCTTAGAAACATTCAGTTCTGTGTCCTTCTCCAGGTTATTTCTACAAACACAGCCTCACCTGCCAAGGTTTGTTTCCCATTCCACAGTCTCCTGTTTGAAAATGCCTCCCAGACTCTGCCAGTAACTTCTCATTCTCAGTATAGCAACCAGCAATGTGGAGTGATTACTGCGTGTCAGGCACAGTTCTAAAGACTTGCACTATTGGATTATCTGACCCTCCCTACAATCCTGTGAGGTCGGTGCTATTAATTTCTCCATTTGACAGGCGAGGCAACTGAGGCACAGAGCAGTAACTGCCCCAGGAAGCCGCAGAGACAGGAGGTGAACCCAGGCAGCCCGAGTGCAGAGACCACACTCTTAGTCAGCCTACGGCCCAAATTCACTTTAGGTGCAGGAGAGCCGAACTCCAGGACTAGAGATCTGTTCCCAGCTCAGGCTCGTCCAGCCCCATGACCTTAAACAAATGGCTCTTCTCTGCCTCAGTTGCCTCAACTGTGACACAAAGCTAACCACAGATGCCTGGTGTAGAAGCACTTAGCTCTGCAGTCCAGTGTTGCCCGAGAGAATGTGCTAAGGCGACAAAAACGTTCCTGTGTGTGCCATCCACATGGCAGCCGCCAGTCTCATGTGGCTACTGAGCACTTGAAACGTGCCTAGTGTGACTGAGAAACTGAATTTTAAATTGTATTTCATTTTAATTAATTTAAACTGAAAGAGCCACACGTGGCTAGTGGCTACCATATTGGAAAACTCAGCTCTAGTCTGTCAATTCCTGGATGGCAGGAGCCATTTCTCCTGGTCCTCACTGCACTCCCGGAGCCCAGCATCGACCCCTTGGAAGGCTACTTAGTGGTCCTAGCGCATTAGCCCACAGGTTTTGGAAAACCAGAACAAGTTATGACAAAGCACTTAAACATTTTTAAACTCTATAAACACAAAATTATATCTGTAATTCATTTTCTTAGTTAAGATGAATGTGATCTTAACTCATAACAGTATGAGGCTGATTAAATACATAACTGTGATTTGTCTGGGGGAAATAATTGTCTACGGTCAGGGCTGTGGTCCAGAGTTCCTATGTCTGCTGACTCTAAGATCAACACATTGGAGTCCCCAGACTCTGTAGGTGAGCAAGGGAGTGGGCAGCTGAACTAGCCAATAGCAAGGCCTTGTTCTTCTAGTAGGGTCTGGGGATTCTTGCAGAGCAACTCACATATTTCAGTATTTCTAAGTGGAAAAACTGAACATTTACCATACACCTCCTATGCACGAAGAACTGTAGCAGATGCAGGAAATATAAAGATGACTTCAATACAGTCCTCAAAAGAAGCCCACAGTCTATAAAAGATAAGAGGTCAAATTTGCAGAGTCCTTCCTTCTGTGCAAAGCACCAAACCACAATCAGGAGAAAGAGCAAGCCAAACACAATCAATTCAGTGACAAGAGCTATAACAATTGTATGTACCACACTTTGCACATAGTACATACCCAATGTGGTAAACTGAATTAAATCTTGACTAACAGCTCATTTTAAGGGTGAAGAAACCAAGACCCACACAGGTTAAATGACTTTTCAAGGTGACCCGAGTAGTTAGTGACGGGGCTGGAGACAGCACCTGGGCCTCGTCACTCAGCAGCTCAACAATCTATCCAGGGGTAGACAAAAGTAGGTTTACAGTTGCATTGTGACATTCTTTTGAGTTGATAAAGCACTGCAATAATCATAACCTACATGTCTTTTTCCATACAAAGAACTGTAAGTCTACTTTTGCCCACCTCTGTATGCTGTCTCCTGATGCTTCTCACTGGATAGCACGGGGAGTGTGGCTGGATCTGCCTGTTACCATGTCTATCTCAGAATAGACCATGGATTTATTTTTCTGGGATTGTGTATTTGGGACTCTTGAAATCTGATGACTAACCATGTGCATACCATCTAAAAACATGCATTGAATCACTCAACATACATTTCTTGGGAATATACTACATATAAGGCACCAGTTAAGGGCTTGAATAGAAATGAAACAAACTTTTGGTCAAATCAGAGAGTTGAACAGCCATATTTATCTCTATTCTCTCCTAGAACCACACTGAAAGGGATTTTTTTTTTAACGGGAAGGACACAACGGGACACAAGGTATGTCAACAGAACTCTGGAAGACAGAGCGCCAACCGCCGTGCAGTAATAGCTGATTTAGTAGCTGCTTCGTCTGCTCTGCTAGGCGCAAGCGGGAGGAAACCACTCAACAAGTGGCAACTTATGTCACAGAAACAGGAGAAGGCACAGGAACTGGAGGCACCAAGGACTGTGAGAAGCAGGAGGGGGTCTAAATAGAGGGCAGCCTGCTAAAAGTTGGTGCAAAGAGCAATCAGACCCCAAAGTTGCTCCACAATCTGCTCAGTCTGGTGTCTCCCCTTCCTTAGCCAGCAGAAGGTGGTGGTTCACCCTTTAGGCAGATTACACTACACACTCTAAATTCAGACACAGGTGAGGGAGGGACACACAGCTGAGGGAGGGACACACAGCTGAGGGAGGTAAGGAGAGAGGGAGGCAACTTTCAGAAAATAGATGGATTGAGTGTAAGTCTACACACACTGAAGGGGGAACCCGGCTTACTTCCCGAACGAGGCTTCCAGAATGGGGAACAACCAGCCTATTCCAACCCCAGCCAAACTCCAGGAAAACCCAACATCCACAGAGAAAGGATCTACAGACACTGGCATCTAAGTGCCCCAGTGGGGACAAAAGGGGGGGGCGGGGATCTGTGCTGGATCACCCTACAATGAAATTAACAACTCCTTCCGTGTCACACAGATGCCCTATCAACAATTTGACGTCCACTCTTAAAATACAAATAGACAACTCAGTGATCAGCATACATGGATGGATGGCTCCAATGGGCAATACAGTAACCAAAATAAGCAGAAAAAGGGACTTGGAGGAAACAAAGACAATGTGGGGAACAGCAGAAAAATGTCAGAAAACAAACAAAAACCTATTAGAAGTGAACTGATTGGACCCATGAAATAAGAATAGGATGTATTTAAAAAAGAAAAAAGACAGAAAAGTGAGCATTTAGAGAATAGGGAGTTCTAAAAAATAAAACATGCATGTTTCATGCAAAACCATGAAAGTATAAATTTTAAAATTCAAAAAAAGAAGAAAACTGAAGATATCATCCTAAAAGTAAAACAAAAATAAGATGAAAAACGAAAAAAGAGATTTTAAAATTACAAACTTGAACCAATAAATCCAACATCCAACTAATATGAGCTCCAGAGGCAAACACAGAAATGGAGAAAAGGAAACTGTCAAAGAAAACTAAGAGAATTTCCAAAAATTGAAGGATGTATATTTTCTGTTCAAAAGAGCATGCCGAGGATGCAGCACAATAATTCTTAAAGCAAGAAAACTCCAAATACAGAGAAAGAGAGAAGATTCTAACTTTCAGCAAGAAAAAAGCAGGTTACCCATAAATGATCAAGAATGGCATCCAAAACTTTGGACATCACTATCGGATGCTAGAAGATGGTACAGCAATGCTCTCAAAATTCTAAGGAAAAATGGCTTTCAACCTAAAGTTCTAGACAAATCAAACCACGAACTGAGTGTGAGTGTAGAATAAGATGCTTTTAGACTTGCAAGTTCGAAGTGATCAGCCTCCATAGACCCTCCCAGAAACTCCTGGAGGAATAAGTCAAGGAAGAAGAAACAGGTTGCAACCCAGAACAAGACGAGGGACTCCCCAGGCCCAGAAGTCAGTGGGCACAGAATGGAGGAGAGGAATGGAGGCCTCTGAGAGCAAGATCTCTAAGGCAAAAATACCTAATAAAATTAAAAGAAACATATGTTATAAAACAGAAATGTTTTAAAACATTATCAGAAATTCTGGAAATTTGTAATATATACATAGAAAACTACAGCAACAGAAAAAAGAAAATAATTATTAACTCAAGAAAAAAATGTACAAGAAAGAAAATATCTTATATGGCTAAGGCCATGAACACAATTTACACAATCAAAATAATGTAAGCACTGAATATCGATATAACCAGAAACTGTGATGGGATGACAGGAAGGAAGGGGAGGGTGTGGGGAAGGGAAGTGATAAGAGAGGAATAAGGGTTCCTCTAATCCTTAATAGGACATGAAGAAATAACATCCAAAATGAGCAATCGAGCACCGTATTGTAAACAGGTAACTCACAAATATGATAGTAATATAAGGAGAAATGACTAAGAGCATTGGAAATGATTGTGGTAGGCAGAATGGCCCCTTAAAGATGTCCATATCCAAATCTCTGGATGTACAAACACGGCACAGGGGAATTAAAGCTGCTAACCAACTAATCAAAACAGGGAAAGTATCCTAGATTATCCAGGTAAGCCGGAAATAATCACAAGGGTCCTTAAAAGTGAAAGAATGGAGTCAGAGGAAGATGTGACTATGTTAGAAGGACAGAGTGATGCCATGGAGGGCTCATCTGGCCATCGCTGGCTTTGAAGGTGGAAGAAGGCCATGAGCCAATGAATGCAGGCGACCTCTAGAGCTGGAAGAAGCAAGAAAGGTTCTTCCCAAAAGAGGATGCAGCCTGGCTACCACCTGGATTTTAACCCAGTGAAACCCTTTTCAGACTATTAACTTACAGAACTGTAATATAAACATCTGTTGTTTTAAATCACTATGGTGGGGTAATTTGTTAACTTCGTAACAGAAAATCATGTTCAGTGACTGAGTCTGGGAAGTGGATCACCAGGACGAGGAGGAGGACAGCGTTATTTGACTTTTAAAACTTCATATGTATACATATGATTTTGATACAAATTAAAATCGTATTTTAATAGATGAAACACAGATTCTCCCTTGCCAGATCTCACAATCTGGTAGAGAAGCCCGACAGGAAACCAGCTGTTGCTAAAAAGCAAACGCAGGAAGACTAGCCACTTTTAGATGTGAGGGGACCTTGAAAAGAGAAGGAAGGGTCGTCCAGATAACGGAGAATAAGGTCTTCTGCTGAGGGGACAAGTCTTGGTGTGGGGGAGCACCTGGTCTTTGGGGACAGGGAAGAGTTCTGAAGGACTGGGACCTCAGTGGGTCTGCCAGAGCCGGTGGAAAAGGCTGGAGCGGGTCCTCAACACCACCCGACGTGGCGCCTGCCCCACTGCTGGCTTCTCCAGCTGGAAGATGGACCTGCTGTGCATCTTTAGGGGGCACCGGGGCAGATGAAGGCCCAGGAGAAACACATTTTCTTGGACCATCGATTGTACTCAACAGTAAAGCATTGTAAATGCTTTTTTGCTACAACCAGCCCATATTATAGAACACAAAACTCCTGTGAATTTTTAACATAAAAATGGGAGACTCAAGGGGACATCTTGCTTAAGAAGCCCACTTTACACACTAAACTTTCTGTGGACCATGAGCGCCACGACTCAGTCTTGTTTGTAATTAGTCAATCAGAAGAAAGGTTGAAAGGGCTATACAGCATGCATCCATCAAAGTATCCGGGACTTCACACTAGCAACTGCCAGGGGCAGCCTACCCTCCCTGTGTCACCACAAGACACCCTTTGGTTCCTAACCAACACTCATCAGAAAGATGAGAAGCAACCCATTCTTTTTCAAAGGGGTCTGGGTCTTGCTCCTGGTGGGAGGGTTAATTCCACCTGGGGAAACAAAGAAAAACCATCACACTAAACTTTTCAGAGGGAGTGACTAAAGTATTCACAGAGACACTTTCAAGGCCTAAAGAGCACTGCTCCCCTACTCCACACATTACGAGAATCAGTAACAAGATCCCCAGCTCCACCATCACAACCCCTGACCCCTTACGGTGCAGGCCTCTGTCAGAGAATACACTGCAGATGCGCTTTCCAGGGCAGGAAGTCAAGAAACAGGGCACATCTCTTGGGAGAGGGTGTCCCTTGTGTCCACAATACAAGGGTGGAAACTTTTTCCATTGTTATAGCTGGTCTGTTATAAAAACAATAGCCACATGACAGTGAGCTGGGAATTTTTTTTTTTCTAAAAAGAGACACCGACCACAGAAGAGGGAAGATGGGGGGGCGGGGGTCAATGGAAGACCACACAGAAGTAAAAAGCAACTTAATTGGGTTTGGCTTGTTGGTTTTGTGTGTAAGACACATGTACACACATTCAAAAAGACTGAACTCAGCTGATTTCAAATTAAGAACAGAGAACATGAAATTTTAATGATAATAAATTTATTAAAATACACTACAAAGCTATATCATTGGCAGTAAAGAAAGGATGGGGAGGAGGGCAAGGAAAAAGACACAATAGGAGAGAAAAAAAATGTTCAGAAGAGGAAGATGTGGGGAAAGGATGGGAAGACAGTAAGGTACGGGGACAGACATGCATGTCCAACCCTCCCCAAAAAGAAGGAACTGCTAAAATCCACAGAGACACTTTCTAGGCCTACAGAGTTAGCCAAGTAAATTTTACTGTACATGGCCAGCTGTTGGCTTGGGCTATAGACTTCAAAGTATTATCACCTATTATGCCTTTGAATGATCTGGTAAACCACAGTTTAATTGCTTGTTGAAACATTCGGAGACTTAGCTCAGGTCACAGGCCAGAAGCTCCAGCAAGTCAGTCATCTCTAAGTATCTCCTCTGAAAAAGAGTGCATGAAACACTACCTCACACAAAGTGCAAGGAATGCCAGAGGAGAAAATGCTGTTTGAGTTGAAAAGAAATTCTATGGAAAACTTTTTTCAGTGTCTGCATTAAAAAAAACTAGGTCTTCAGCAGAACTGGGTCCAACCTCAGCATTCTCTAGCATCACCACCAGCACATCTGACCTCCCACATGTTCAAGTTCTTTGTGCCCCAGTGGATCCAAAGGCCTCAGCTGACCCTGGAAAAAACCAGCCTCCACACTGCAATCTGAGGGTCAAAGGACAGATCCCAAGGAGACTCAAGAGTTAGTCTCAGGCCCAGGTTGGATTCTGAAGTCACCCATGCTCACCCTTGTGTAGACCAAGCCTCTTCACACTTAACTTCACTCTAAGGGATGCGGAAATCTGCTATTTCACAGCTGATAGAGCCCCCACGTTCCAGCCCCACCCTTTCTCCTCTAAGCTTGGTGTCTGTATTTTCTCCTTCCCCACCTGACCTGCCCCTCGCCTCCTCCCCAGGCTGTTTCTCCAACCTCCAATCTCTCCCTTCCTCAGCCTCTATGTCTTCACTTTACTCCATCTTAGAATCATTTTTGTTGGAGGAGGAGGGAGCTTTAAAGACACATCTAGAATACAAAACCTAGAATCTATACCCATCTGAGATTCTACCCCAGGTCTGCATTTTGCTAGCTGCATGACCTCAGACAAATCAGTAAACCTTATAACCCATCAAATTACTCAGGGAGGGAAAATGAACCTGACAATCACAGAGGTCTCTTCCAATTGTCAGGTTCTAAATATCTAAATAGTCACCTGTACGACCATAAGTTAACCATGGGTTAAGCATACACAGAATGAATGATAGCAACTCCCTCCCCCCAGCATTCTATCATCCTCCCCTCCCCCCACCTACCCAGCCAACTACCCACTCTGAAGGTCTGTGCCTCTCACTCTGGGCAGTTCTAGCTCTGAATTATTTACATATAGTAAAACCTCAAGAATCACGCTAATCAAGAAAAAGGTGAGTCTGAATCCAACAGAAGTCTGAGTCTCACAATGCTTGTTTCATGCCATTCAGCAAGATTGTGGATTTAACATCAGTTTAGCAAACAGAAAAGAACCTAAAAATGACACCACAAACTGTACTTTTGATTCTAAGGACAGTAACGCTATCAGGAATCCCAGAAAACAGTCTGCTCCAAAGCCCTCCTAATTACCAAGGTCCAGAGGACGAAGCCACTATTAGCCCAAAGGCTAAGCAGGTTGGTGGCCAGGATCGAAGCCAGCTGTCCTGCCTCTGGTCCAGAAGTCCTTCACCAAAGCTTTTTGAGACCATCCATCTCCTTTTTCATAGAGAAATAATAAATCCTAAATTACCAATGAGTGCCCTCTACAGCAAATCCATTTCCATGTCCAGGGAAAGGTCCAGAACTAAATCTAGATGACCAGTTGATTTACTAATGCTGCCTAGTAAAAGTTTGCTTTCCTGAACCTTGACTATTCATTCTTTGCAAAGAAAACCCCAGACTCTGTTACCTATGTTGAACTCTATTTTGGAGAGGGGAAAAGAGGGGAGAACTGAACAGTTCTTTGTCCTGCCAGTAAGGAGCATTTTTCTGTTCGTCCTTTCCCATAAGGCCTACTCCACTCCCCAATGTTCCCAATCCCTTTTGAAAAGTTCACAGCAACTCTCCAACTAGAATTTTCAAATGCAGTTAAGAGAAGGAGAAAGCCAACAGCAGGTAAGTATCCAGTGGAAGATGACAATACCCTCCCTTCTCTTCACCTAGTAGGGTAGAAAGCATTTCTTTTCAGTTGCTAATACCCTGCATGGAAGTCACCAGAGCTAGTTCAACTCAGGGCCCTCAAGCTGAGAAATAAGCTCTCAGCAACCCCTGCAGAACTAACCTTTCACTCACCATCAACTCTAAGAGTGTCCAGGGCAAAGGTACTAAAAGACCAACCCCCTTCCCTGTGGACCCCTCTGGTGAACAGCAGGAGTCTGAGACACCCCTGGAGCTTGGCTGGCAAGGACCTATTTAAGGCAGCATCAAGAGGGTGGGGTAGAAATTTGCTGGCAGCATCCTCCTCCTCCACCCCTCCCTCACAGCCAAAACACACCTCACAGCCAACACACACACACCCCTCACTTCACAGATAGCCATCTATCTCACCTATGTCTCTAAGGCTCTAGATCTGGAGTCCCCAAATATCCAGTATGTGTTTTCTGTCTTTAAGGTTGTTGTCCCCATGTGGGGCTCATCCCTCTTAATCAACCCCCTTCTCTTTGATCACCACAAAGCCAAAAACACAAAATTGGATCTAGAGGAGCTCAAAAACCAAAGAGGGGAGTGGATACAGACAAACCGTCCCTTCACTTATGAAAGGGAAAAAGGTGCAAGTGGAGGCAATGTCAGATTGCCTGGCATGCCGTTTAGTTCCATGATGTCTGTAAGTGAACCTTCCTCCTATTGACAATGAAATCAATTCAGCCAATTTCAGCAGGTCGGCTCTCTGACAACAGGAGCATCTCAGCGCTCAGTTTAAAACAAAAGTCCAAAGGCTCGGCCAGAACACGCTAGAAAAACCCAGGGTCTGGATAAAAGGAAACACTCAGTGGGATGGATCCTTTCTGCTTTTACGTAGCAATGTAATAGCGTGATAAATTCTGTCTGCCTTAAGAAAGCAGGCACTAGTGAATTTCAAAGCCATCTTACGACAGCGGATGCTGGGGGATGCAGAATTCGACAGCACATTCCCCCATGCAAGGAACATGACTTCAAGCCTCTTTCCGCCTCTATCTTGAATGGGGCTACCACTTATCAAGGAAGCCGTGTCCGAAAGCAGCGAGGGGAGAGCCAGGGATGTCCGGGGAATTCGGAAAAGGGAGTTGATTTCAGTCCATCTCGGTGATGAGCTGCCAGTCACTCTAGAGGATGAAGGATCATGGGCAGATGGGCAGACTCGGTGTCCTCGGACGGACGGACACACACATACACACACGCACTCGTTCTGGTGGGTCCTAGGCCAGACCCGTCGTCCTTGGCCCCTCCCGCCGCCTTCCCCTCCAGAAGGATGCTGATGAATGAAAACACCTGAGATGCCTCCATCCTGGCGCTTGCTCCCTTCCTTCTTCCCTGGCTGCAGCAGAGGAGCCTCTCCTCGGTAGTTTCACTTTACAGAGCAAACCCACCCGGGCTTTGATATCGCCTCCACCCACCCATATTGCAGCCAGCCTGAAGCAGAAGGACGTTCTTTCCTGGCAGAGGCCATGATCGCACGTACCCCCCACCCACCAAAAAAGCCCCTGGAATCTCCCAGAACCCCCTCACCCTGGGGAACTTTCCTTGAAAGACTGGCAGAAAAGAGGGTTGGCCGAGGAGGGCCACGATGTCCCTGTGACTACGGGAGATGCTCTGGGGGAGGGGGTCCCCAAGTCCCTCCAACAGCTGGCCCTTTAAACGCGCCTCCTCCGAGCGTGGAACAAAGGCGCCGCCCGCGGGGGCCGGGCTGGCGCACGCCCCCGGCGCCGGCGCCGCGGATCGGATGAGAGCGGGCTGGCAGGCGGCTGGCGCGGGCTTACCTTGCGGGTCACCGGGCGGCAGGCTGGCAGCGCGCGTCCTGCTCCACTCGCACTACACGCTGCAGTTGGCCCCGCTCTGTTTTTCTGGGACTCGGTGCTGACTTCACCGACACTCCGCAGCGGGCCAATAGGCTGCGGCGGCCGCCCCCTCATTAGCATGCATCTGGAACCGTCCACTCCGGCGGCGCTCTGACAGCGGGCGTTGCCAGGGGGCGGTGCCGAGCCCCGCAGTGACAGGAAGGGGCGTGTGCGCCAATAGGAGGCGAGGAAGTGCCCCCCGCCCCTCCCCGCGGTATTGTCAGTGCAGAGCGCGGGCCCGCGGATCCTCAGCCCATAACGCGCGCAGGGGACCGACCGGTAACCCTTTCTGTGGTGGCGACTGCGGGCTAGTCTGGAGGTTGGTGCAGCGCGCCCTCTGGCCGTTCAGAAGGATCGCCCAGGGGAAGCTGGGAAGGACCCTTGGGCATAAAATAACATCGGTCGTGTATGTTGCTTAAGCATATATGTTAATTGAGCGTATACGTTACTTAACCCCTATGCCCCAGTTTGCTCATCTGCAAAATGGTATAATAGTAGGATGTAGTAAAGATTAATATAAAAAAAAGAAAAAAGATTAATATAGTTAACCTACGTAAAGCGTTTAGGTCAGTATCTGGCTGTGGCGCTACATAAACGTTTTCTACTATCATTATTATACTCTATATCAGCCAGTGTGCTTAATGCTTCCTGCATATTTTCTCATTTGATCCTCATAGCCTTCAGAGGCACTAGTAGTAAACCCTATTTTTCCAAGCAGGAAAACTGAGGTGTGGTTTAAGTGGCTTGCTCAAGGTTACACGGACAACGCTGCAATCATGATTTGAACCCAGTCTCTGAGCGTTCACTCATGCAACACATTTATTCAGG
Organism: Glossophaga mutica; assembly: GCA_039655065.1. Lineage (NCBI taxonomy): Eukaryota > Metazoa > Chordata > Mammalia > Chiroptera > Phyllostomidae > Glossophaga > Glossophaga mutica. The sequence goes on from CM077307.1 coordinate 151,476,860, forward strand.
GGCTGCATGGCAGGCATGCGTTAGGCCCTTGGATCACTTAAGAAAAAACAAGCAGGCAAGGGCCCTCCCCTCATGAATTTTCTTATTTAGTGAGGCAGACCGACAGATCAATAAGTGAATAAATAACCAAGATCGCCTGTAATGTGAAAAGTAGAGTGGATGAAATAAAACAGGGTAATGTGCGAGGGGAGAGAAGAGTACTTGACTAGATTGAGTTCTGAGTTAACCATTGTGTGATACCGTCCTAACCTCCTCCAGTCCCCCGCAGTGTTACAGAAAAGGAATCAGAGAGGGAAAGCTGCTTGCCCAAGGTCACAGGGCCAGCTATTTGCTGGCCGGGAATTTGATTCCTCCATGCCTAGCTTCCCATATCCCTGGGACATCCCAGTCATCCTTGGGCTGAACAGAACTGACTTTGGTAGCTGCCCTTGGCAAAATACTTCAGCCAGAGCATGTTCCCAGTTAATAGGCTGTGTGTGTGGCACGGTAAAGACAGGCCATGATAACTGAAGAGGGTGATGGAAAACTCATCTGTTAATGTTCTTAGATGTCAGGTAACAGTGACAAGCCTTTGCTGAGCATCTGCTGTCCTCGTCTGTGTAAAGAAAAATAAAATTTTAGAAAACTCCTAGCCACCTGGGAGCTTACTCTACAACTAAGGAGACAGGACACCACTAGAAAACTATTCAATCTAGGGAACCCCCAGCCCAGGCCTGTCTCCACTTGCACCTCTTCCAGCTCCTTTGCAAAGAACACTGCACTAGGAATCATGCTTCCCAGACTCTGCTATTAACTTACGCCACGATCTAGGCAAGACAGTTCCTTCTGGACCTGTAAAGGAATAAAAAGGCTTTCATTGAGCACGTCTAGTCTGCTATGTGCTGTTCTGTACTTGCGCTAAGAGCTTTACCTGCATTAACTCACTGACACCCCACAAGCAGCCCAGGAGGAATACTATAATTATCTTGAAGTTGTCCACACAGGAGGAAAATAACAGGTAGAGAAACTAAGTAAGCTGCCTACCTAGCAAATTCAGGGCAACACCATTTAGAGTAAAAAAAAAAAAAAAAAATCAAAACAATTCAAATATTCAATTAAGTGGGTTGGATAAAAATATTACAATATAATCATATGATGCAATACCAATAACCATGCAAAATGAAAGAGTAGAGTGACACTTATTAACACATAAAGATGCTCATAATATATTGTTGAATGGAAAAGTAGTTTAAAAGCTAGTTTTATACTGCAATCCTATTAGAACAATTTCTAACAGTTCTAATGAGATTATGAGTATTTTTTTCTCATTTATATTTTTCTGGTTTTTCTTCAAAAACATCTATCAAATTGTCCAATTAAAAGAAAACAAAATAATTTTATTTTTTTAAAATGTATTTAAAACAAAATAATTTTAGAATGCAAAACCAGACTCTACCTATGGACATTTGATCTACAGGCAAGGCCATCTCTGTAAGTGAGAAACTGCCTCAAGGAATCTTAAATGAGGCCAAAGTCTTCTCGTCATCCCTCAGATGTCGAAGTCCTGTTCCAGTTCCAATCTGTGTGACTGTTGCATTTCTCGCTGTAAAGCCTGACATTATCATTAGAGTTTGTGAGCTAAATGGAAAAATACTAGAAGAACAGGAAGAAAGGCAAGAGGGAAAAACAGAAAATTCCTACTATCCTTCAAGACTCATCTCAAGTACCTTCTCCAAGAAGTATTCAGAATCAAGGTCTAATAACGTTTTAACACTGAAAGCAACCCAAGAAATCACCAGAGGTCATTGTTCAATTCATTCTTATCTCCAGTCACTCACTGTCGTGTTTGAGTAGCAGGCCCCAAGCTAGACACTGGTGACACTTGGCTCCCTATCTCCCAGGTAACCCTTGATGAAGTAGATGCCCAGGGAGGCCCAGGTCCATGGAGATGCAGCCTGTGCTGGGAGGGGTCCCATGTTCTGTTCTCATCATCTTGAAATTCTTCACATTTGAACAAGGGGCCCCGCAATTTCATTTTGCACTGACCCTGTAAATTATGTGGACTTGTCATGGGGATGAGAAACACCAAGTTCTTATCAGGGCATCCAGTGACAGAGCCCCGAGTAAAGCTCGGGGCTCTCTGCTCTGCATCCCAATCATTCTCTTATATCACATGGTTCATTCCCAGTTCCCCAGGGAAATGTGAGTTCTCCTGCTTTCTAGTCCCACAAGCACTTCATTTATTCCTTTCTCATGGAATTTACCATATTTGGCAGGAACTCGTATATATGTGTATAGTCTTATTCCTCATCCTCTCTCCCCACCAGACTGTAAATTCCATGAGGTCCTGTCTTGTGTCTGCTCACCTCAAACAGTGCTTAGCAATGTGCTCTACACAGTTAAAAATCTGCTTAAATGTGACTTAATCTTATTAGTAAACCCTTGTTTTCTCTTCATGTGCATCAGATTATTCCCAGCGGTCTTTCTGCTGTTTGAGAGAAACAAAAATGTTAGGAGAGTCGATCATACAAACCAGGATCATAAACATGCAGGAGGAAGCAGCTCACAAGTGGTCTATGAGTGTGAAGAATTAGAAGAGGGGGCAGGAGAAAAAGTGAATCTATACTCTTGTGCCGTATAGATTACTGAGGGCACAGAACTGATTTGAACATCGCAGAATGCCAAGTCAAGAATTCTACGTTCTCCAGAGGTCAATGCTGGGGATGGTGCTTTAGGGAAGTTTGGCGAGATGTTGGTCAGAAGTCTATGGGGCCAGGAAGAAATGAGAAGAGCTGTGGGGTTCACTCTGCTTGGGAAGCAGGGCCAAGATGAGCATAAGTCAGTAATCCACAAAGTCCAGTCACAGGCCTCTGTTCATCGATCTAAAAACACTTGTGATGTAGGTTGGATAGAAACGTGTACATAATAAGATCACAATTCTATACAATTGCATTGTATTTGACCAAGTATGTAAGGTTTCATTTTGAGATTGCTTTATGCTATTAAATAATCAAAATAAGACATTTAAATAAGAACTGGGTAGACCTTTGAGAGAAATGAGAAGTACATAATGTACTTCTCTCCACTTCCACTGTGTTAATAGAATGGCCTACCCTAGGTCAGGGGTTTGGGAGGGTTGCAAGAGGAGGGGGCATCTGAAGGCAGCTGCTGAGTCAGGGGTTCATCAATTAGAATATGCTGAATTTACTTTAGAAGACTTACTACTCTGAAGTAAGTTAGTTACTGAAGTGTTTACCTGAAAAAAATCATTTTTAGGGTTAGCAATAAAAGCCAGGAAGAAGAAATAAGCAGAAAGAGAGGAAGAAAAAGAGGGTGGTGAAGGAAAAGGGGGTGGATGGCAAGAGAAGAAGAGAAATCATGAAATGGCCTGAAGAAAAAGAAATACAACTTCAGAAATAGGGCAACTAGCTTCACTAAATGAATGTAACCTTAACGAAATTTTAAAAAATCAACAACAATGGTATTAAGGGAATAACTGACATTTTGGAAGCTGCTGGAAGCTTTGTCAGAGGTGATTGGAAGAGTTCACTGAGGAAATTCATTGCACAGGACCAAATTGAGTCACGTGGGTGCCCTGGGATGGTTAATAACGGTGTGTCAGCGTTTACCAAGAGGAGTTGCTGCACCGTGTGGGGAAAGGGCAGGAGGGGAGACAGCAGGAGTACCCATCAGGTAACAGCCCCTTCTCCATCACCTCTGCATGTCTGTCCTGCCCCCACACTTGCTTGCCCCGTCTCCTACGCCAGTCTCCTAAGCCTTCACTTACCTGGACCTGCTTCCATGCACAGCAGTGTGGCGACCATCCCTAGTCACTGTGCTGTGCTCCGCAGGGATCGCACTGCTTGCTCTCCCAGCTGGCTGAACCAAGCGATTCACCAGGCATGCCTGGCTGTCTGTAAGAGGAGGTCTAGGAAAGTACTATTTCCAGGGATGTTGGAGCCCTCTTAAAATCGGTGATCTAGGCAGTACTCGTGCAGCCAACCTGTTCACCTGGTTCTGTCTGTAAGCAGGAGGTAAACTGAAGGAATCATGTCCTACAGCCAAGTGAGTGAAGGCAACTGGAGTTTGTAGAAGAGAGAAGTAGACAGAGATACCTCTCTTTTCCCCCTTAGGCCAAAAGAACTGAGGGCTTTTTTATTTGACCTTGATTAGAAATACAGCAGAACCAGACAGTATGCTAGAATCAGGCTCCCAGAAACTGCTGCAGCCCAGCTTACCACCTCCAAGGAAGGTGGGTCATTCATGGTGAACCCTCCAATGGGAGGAGCGTGAGGACCCCTCAGGGGTCAGTGGCAGCCCCTTCATTCAACTCACTGTGGCCCTTGGACCAGGCTCAATGGTGTTAAACAATGTGATTCTACCAGTTGGTGTCCAGACCACAGGCTGCTCCATTCTTTGGCTCCAGACTGAATACACTACGCCTGGACTAGGGCCCTGAACAGCCAGGTGGTTCATTAGGGTGGGAGCAGAGCCCTGGGCTTGTGGGGAGACAATTTTCAAATTATTCAGTTAACCAGTTTCACAGGTCTGTTCCAGGTCCTCTGCTTGGCACTGGGGAACCAGAGAACAAGGACAGGACCTTATCCTCAAGATGCTCACAATCTAGAAGGAGACACCAATAAAAGTACATAGGCAACAATGAGACAGTATGATAGACACACTGTTTTAAAAAAATTGAGGTGTAATTTACATACCAGAATAAGGCCAGTGGTTTTTAGTATATTCATAAGGTTGTGCAACCATTACCAGAAACTAATTCCAGAACATTTTTATCACTGTTAAAAGTAAAGCTATACCTATTAGCAGTCAGTCCCCATTTCCCCCTTCCTCTAGTGCCTGGCAATCACTAACATACTTTCTGTCTGTATAATTTTGCCTATTCTGGGCATCTCATATCAGTGGAATCATACCACATACGGCCTTTTATGTCTAGCTTCTTTTACTTGGCATACTGTTTTCAAGGTTCATCCTTGCTGTAGCATACATCAGTATTTTGTTCCTTTTTAGTACTAAATAATATTCCACTGGATATCTTATCACAGTTTGTTGATCCCTTTATCAGTTGGTTCCACTTTGGGGATATTATAAATAATGCTGCTATGAACATTCATGTACAAGTTGTTGGTTGTTTTTTTTTCCTCACCCAAGGACATGCTGGAGAGAGGAGAAGAGAGGGAGGGAGAGAGGGAGAGAAACATTGATCTTGTATATGCCCCAATACAGGGACCGAACCCACAACCAGGAGTGTACTCTGACCAGGAATCAAACCCATGACCTTTCGATTTATAGGATGACACTCCAACCCACTGAGCCATGCCAGCCAGGGCAATTCATGTACAAGTTTTTATGTGGACATATGTTTTCAGTTCTCTTGGGTATATATCTAGTAATGGAATTGTAAGCCATATGGTATGCAAAACTCTAAGTTCAACTTTTTGAGGAACTGCCAGACTAGCCTGAGTTAGGTTTTTATTATTTTTAATGGCAGAGGCCAATACACCTTGCTGAATGAAAAGCATAGGTCGCTTTATTTATTTATGTGTGTATTATTACTTTTATAAAAACTTTCTGAGGATTAGTATACTACTAATTAGTATACTACTAATCATTTTAGACAATTTGAATATACAAAAACATTTAAAGGGAAACCAGTTAAAATCATCTATATCCCTATTGCCCAAAGCTACCACTATTCCTATTTGGCATGCTTTTTTCCTTTTAATCTTTTTTTTCTCTGTATACTTTTAAAAAGCTATGTCATATTGTATGCTTAGTTTTACAACCTGCCTGCCTCTCTGATTGTTATATTGTAAATAGTTCACCATTCACTGTTTTATAAACTAGTCTTTATTTTATGTTTTCTTTTTTAAATGTTATCTTTATTTTTCTTGCTTTTGAAGAGAGGGCTAAGGTGAGAGAGAGAGAGAAAGAGATTGATTTGAGGGAAAGAGGAAGAACATACCAAGGAGAGTACATGCGAGGACAGAAAAGAGAGAAGGAACGACTCTTGTTTGCTTTCTTATATGCCCCTATTTTATCCTGCCTCGTTGCAGAAAAGATTTAAGGCACTGTTGTCTTTGTGGCTTGAGAACAGCTCTCCGGTCTCTTTTGTCGCTGGCGGTGGCTGTGGTGGCTGCTGTTGTTTCCATGTGCCTGGAACGCTGAGGCTGAACCAGAGAGAGCTTCTGCAGACTGCAGTGCAAGACGGCCAATTTGCAATCTTAGCAAAATCAATCTATTGGAAACTACTGAGGCACAAATAGTTCATGCACTTTGAGGCAAATCTGCCAAATGAGATAAACAGGGCTCAATCACCAGGGAAAGTCAATGATGCAAAAATGCATTTCAATCTAGCGTTATTTCCTCCTGGGATATCCACGGCATCACATTCTATTGTTTTGATGCTTCTGTGGCAATTCTGGTCTAAGCTCCTGTAGGCCAGGCTGGGAGAACTCCCTCATCCAGAGTTTCATGTGTCCAAGAGTTGGTTAAAAAAAAAAAAGACCACAATTTGGTGGCTGTCACACAGAGGCCTGGGCAGCCACATGTGTGAGAAGTGAGGAGTTTCAATTTTATAAACAAATGCTAAACCTCTGTGTTTCTAAACCACCCTGTATAACAGGTGATAATTAGCAAGGAACATAATGGTGACCTTTCCAAGACAGAAAATCACAAAAGTATTATGTCATTAATTCACATTTATAACACATAAAATATAGAGTGATGTTTTTAACAGCCTATGATTTTTTGTACCACTTAGTTGATTTTCTCTTAAATATTCTACTAGCAATATTTGATCACTGTGAAAAAAAATAAGAAGCCATTGATAAGCAAAAAATTTTAATAATCTCTATTAAATTTTATTTCTATTTTTCCAAATTTCTCTCTATACAGGATGATGATGATGATGATGATTATATTTTTTAGAGAGAGGGGAAGGGAGGGAGAAAGAGAGGGAGAGAAACATTGATGAGAGAGAGAAACATTGATTGGTTGCCTCTCACATGCATCCTAACCCGGGGACCAAAACCATAACCCAGGCATGTGCCCTGACTAGGAATCAAACCAATGACCTTTTACTTTGCAAAATGATGCCCAACCACTTGAGCGTCACTGGTCAGGGACATGCAGAATTTTTTTTTTTTAAATAAGACCATGTAATACATGCTGTTCTATAACCTACATAACCTATTTTTAAAAAATTATAATATATTGAAGCTGTTCATTCTGATCAGGTCTTTTCCACAGTGTCATGAGGTTGCCTGGGAGGGTCAGACCTCCACAGTCCATTTGGAAGGCCACTGGGTCCTTGGGAGGCCTGGCTATAACGGTTTCGGTCAAAGAAGTAGGGAAGGGACTAGAACACAAAGCCTGATCCCAGCTAGGGGTATCCTGCAGGAACTGGGGCCCAAGTAAGGAGCTAAGTCAAATAGGCCTGGCCTGTCAGCTAGCTCCAAGGCAACCGTTAGGGATAAACGACAGCCCAAGGGTGGCTAGAAAACCAAGAGCACAGGCTAAGACCCAAGGTCCGGTCTGACCAAGGAGGCTCAGAGTGAGGCTGTTCCAGGGTCTGGGAGAACATGTGGATAATCCGAAGCAGTTAACTCTCTCCTCAAGAGCAAGGAATGGATCTGTTCATGCCAGGCCTGGTTCTCAGCAGAGTGGAAATTCAGTAAGTATTTGTTAAATAAAGGAATGATGCTTCTAGTCTTAGTTTAGGTATTAACTCCTCCGGAGAACAGCTAGAAAACGGAACATCAGTCCCGACTAAGGCAATGGCCTAAGGACAGTCGTCACGTCGAGTGCCAGATGTGCGAGAAGAGACCAGAGGGTTTGCGAGTGTGGCTGTAGTTTTAGGCAGAAAGCTAAAGACGTTAACAAGGGCCAGAGTGCGGTGGCCTTGAAATCTAAGCTCATGACTTTGCATTTTGCCCGGTAGCCAGTGAGAAATCAACAAAGGTTTTAAACAGGGCAGTGGTGTGAGGGAGGTGACATGTAAGGACAGCCTGTCTGGTGGCGGCAGCAGGATGAACTACAAACGACAACTACAAAGGCCAGAGGCAGAACATCCAGTAGAGAGTATATTCTCATCGCCCTGGTGTGAGGTAATAAGGGCTGGGACTAGGGAGGTGACCATGAGGAATGGTAAGAAACAGACATTTCACTTACCTACTCATTCATTCATTCGACAAATACTTATTAAGCACTGAGAGCCAGGAACTGTGCTAGATCGGGACACCAAACTCATAAACGGAGATGTGGCAAGATCTGTCTTTCATTGGGATACAAGGTCCTAAACAGAGGTGATCAAAGATGACTCCTAGATAACTGGGATCATCACGGTGTCATTAACAGACTAGAGAAGTCAGGATAAAGACCTAGTTTGGGCATCTAAGAAATAATTCTGGACATTTTTTATGTCACTGGAGGACAAGCAGATGAAATGATCTAACAGGCAGGTGGGAATGTAGGACTCAAGCTGGAGAGGGATGTCAAGGCAGAAGATGGAGACACAGGTACCTCTGCAAGGAGGGGGGCTTCAAACCCACAGGGGTGCTATGACTTAGGAAGGTCTGAGCCGACCTGACTGAGTGCCAGCCCGAGCTGAGAGCAGGGAAAGAAGACAATATAGATCCGTGCAAAGCTGCTGCCTCTTTCCTGTGACTCCCAGCATGATGGCCCCGTCACACACACACTGATGTGACTTTTCAAAAGTTGCTTATTTAAAGCCTCCGATCTGACTCCTATTTCACCTCTAGCTTGGCTGGTGCTCTTCACTCTCTCAGCTAGGAAAGGGTGTAGTGCAGCCAGATGGTAAACTGTGAACAGAAATAAACTCTCTTCACATGTAGCTAGTATATTTATATCCAATCCTATAATATCACTGCAGGCATAATTATAGCCAATCCCATAATTGCGTTGCGGGTATCAGGCACCAAAAACCAACAATCAAATGTGCCGTGGAGACCAGGAAGATAGGCTCTGGGACAGGGAGCCGCAGGGCCGGCTGCTGCCCCTGGGCAGCGACTGGGCAACACAGGGCAGGACTGTTGACAGTTTAACAGCTTATCCAGCAGCTCTTCCAACAGAGGCTGGAAGGGCGGTAAATAATAACTTTGTGAGATACACGGCTCAAACTCCCATTTCACTCATGCAGCACACTTTCAGTCTTTTTTTAAAATCATAAAATCAATACTTATTCACTGTGCAAGGTTTAGGAAATACGGAAAATTGTCCATAATCCCACAATCCAAGAACAGCCTTATTAGAGGGTATTATGCTAAGTGAGATAAGTCAGACAGAGAAAGACAAAGACCAGTGATTTCAGTTTTATGTGGAATATAATGAACAAAATAAATGAACAAATAAAACAAAGAAACTGATGATTGCCATGTAGGGGGGCAGGGTGGAAGGGATGAGTAAAAGAAAGGTAAATTGCCAGTTATAGAGACAGGTAGGGGACCACTTGGTCTGGGGAGTAGCCACTTTCTGTCTCACTGTTGCACTAATAAACTTTCACTTCAAACGCCAAAAAAAACAAAGCAATACAAATAGTCACGGGATATAAAGTACAGCATAGAGAATGTAGTCGATAATATTATTGTAGTGACTCTATATGGTACTAACTTATCAGGGTGACCACTTTGTAAGTTATATAAATGTCTAATCACTATGCTGTATACCTGAAACTAATATAATATTGTATATTAACTTTAACTAGAAAATAAGTAAATATGAATTGTCCCCCCAAATAACAGTGAACTTTTTTTGTATCTGTTATTGCAATATTCTGTGTGTGTGTGTGTATAGATAGATATATGTATGTCATACTGTAAATAACATTTTATATCTTGCTTTTCTCATTTAATATTAAGAGTACTTACAAAGATATGATCTAAAGTATTATTTTAAAACTTTCCATTGTGGTATATGAAATCTATATAGCATAAAATGAATGAACCAGAGCTTCAATATATCAAGAAATACAAATTCTTGCCCTGGCCAGGTGACTCAGTTGGTTGGAGCATTGTTCTGTGCACCAAAAAGTTGTGGGTTTGTTCCCAGTCAAGACACGTACCTAGGTTGTGGGGTCCACCCCCAGTTGGAGTATATATGGGAGGCAACCAATCACTGTTTCTCATATCATTGTTTATCTGTCTGTCTCTCTCTCTCTTGTGCGTACTCTCTCAAATCAATAAAAAAACATATCCTGAGGTGAGGATTAAAAAAAGAAATACTAATTCTTTTTTATTTATTTTTATTTTTTTAGATTATTTACTTATCTTTAGAGGGGAAGGGTAGGAGAGAGGGAGAGAGAAATATCAATGTACGGTTGCCTCTCGTGTGTCCCCTGCTGGGAACTGGCCTGCAACCCAGGCATGTGCTCTGACTGGGAATCCAACCTCGATCCTCTGGTTCGCAGGCCCACGCTCAATCCACTGAGCTACACCAGCCAGGGCAGAAATACTAATTCTTAATATAAGATTAATTACAGGGGAAAAGGGGAAGGGTTTACAGGAACAAGTATAAAGGACACATAGAGGAAAACAAGGTGGGGTGAAAATGGGAGGAAGGGAGGGACAGCTGGGGGGTGGGATGGGAGTAGGAGGCAGAAAACTGTACTTGGACAACAATTAAAATTTTTAAAAAAGATTAATTAAAAAGGTAATTTGCTGAGTAGGAAATATAATTCAATTTTTGAGAAGTAAAAGACCCAAAACAGTATTATATACTGTTAATGCCATAGGACATGTAAAAAAGTACAGAAAAATGGATGGAAGGAATTTTCTCTGGGAAGGGTATAAAGGGTGTTGGTTTCTATATTTTGTTATATCTTTAAAAAATGATCTAAACCAATTATGGCAGTATCTTAAGACAAATTTATATGGTGAATCAATGTGTGTTCATTATATTGTCTGTATGTTTGAAATATACATAATCATTTTTTAAATTGACAGACTTTATTTTTTAGAGCAGTTTTGGGTTTACAGTGAAGTGGAATAGAAAGTACAGGAAGCTCTCACACACCTTCTCACCCGTCCACCCCCAAACACACACCCGGACACCGGCACACAGTTTCTCCTGTCATTAACCTCTTACCTTAGTGTGGCACATTTATTACCATTGGACCAATATTAATACATCATTATTAACTACAGTCCATAGTTTACATGAGCGTTCATTCTTTGTGTTGTATACTCTGTGTTTAGACAACTGTGTGATGACATGTCTAATCTGGGAGACAGTTTCACTGCCCTAAAAATTACCTGTGCTCCACCTATTCGTTCCTCACACCTTCCTCCCTCCACCCAAACCCCTGGCAACCGCCGATCTTTATACTGTCTCCATAGTTTTGCATTTTCCAGAACATCATGTAGAATTGGAATCATACAGTATGTAGCCTTTGCAGATAGGCTTCTGAATGGATCATTTTTAAATCAACCATTTAATGAAGAAAACAAAAACCACTAGGAACTTCACTATTTTGATATAATCATGACTGACCATGCGTACAATGTATCTTCCCTCATGTAAATGGCATCATAGTGTGCAAAATATTGTGTTACCTTTCTCTTCACTTCGCAAACCATATGTCATGAAACCAGTGTGGTTCAAAAACAAATTTAAAGGCCTTCAAGAATGTTTTGTGGTATGGAATATTATATCAGTGAGTTAACAAATAGTTAAATATTATTGGACATTTAGGCTGTTTTCACCTGTGGCAGGAATTTTTTCTGGCCTTGGGGAGCCCCTTTTAAGTTAGAAGAGGCCCTTGAAGTCTCCAGAGAAATGGAAACAGTCAGCCTTCTAGATACGTGGGACCTGGACAACATGCTTGACATTAACTGTGAGTTCCCTACAGTGAAAGACATTGTTTACCTACTTTCCTTGCTCATTGCTAACACAGCAGGTATGCGGGGACTGAAGGCAATGGATCTGACTGCCCTGATCAAGTGACCTTGGGGTCCTCTCTGAGGAAATTCCTGAACCACAGAGAGGACTGACTTCTTTCAGAGCGTGGACTGTTCACTAGGAACCTGAGAAAGAAATCATGGAGCCCTGGTTTGCAGAGCAGAGCTAGATGGGCTCCTTGAAGAAGTAGGATTCTAGGACTCTGGGACCACGTGGGAACAGAGGGCAGGGGGCGTGTCTGTGGAGAAACAGTGAGAATCTGCCCACCGCTCTGCCATCAAGGCCAAGAGCAACTGGAGTTTTGTGTAGGCGGAGGAAGGGCTCAGACTTCCCTGAGAACATCTTCCTTTCTTCAGTCAGTATAATCATATTGGTTGAGAACCTGCAGTCTGGTATGGGACTTCTGGTTCAAATCCCAACTCAGCTACTCTCAGGCTATTTGACTTTGGGCAAGTAGCTAAGCCGTGATGGTTTCAGCCCTGAAGAATAAAAGAACACCACCTCGAAGAGCTGTCGTTAAAGTTAAATGAGATTATATATATGTATGTATGTATGTGTGTGTGTATGTGTGTATATATATATGTGTGTGTGTGTGTGTGTGTGTGTGTGTGTGTGTGTATGCAAAGTGCATGGCAAAGTGCCTGGTGCTTGGTGAGTGCTCAGTAAATGTTGTGGCAACAAGGGCTGAGCATCTTTTCTTTAAAAAAGCAAAGTGAGCTGTCAGCAAAAACATGAGATAGCCAAGCCCAGGTCAGCAGAATTCTCACACCAACACTTTCCTTTTAGAGAAAGGCCCAGCACATTTCACAACACCAGGTATGGCCTTGATTCAAGTGGGTGGGGAGCTGTGGGAGCAGGAAATAGAAACACCCGACTCAGTAGCGCCAAAAGAATTTGGGCTCCTTTAACGATTTCTGCAAGCTACCTGCCAGTCCATGGGCATTCCCTGGTTTTTACATTCATTTTCCCGTGTAGCCATCTCTAGCTCCTATCTTTTGTTTGGTTGCTAGCTCTAGCCATTGCAGGTGGGTTTTCAAATGAACACATGGACTTTGAAGCCACCTAGTTCCACCGCCCACCCAGTGAGGGTCTATCCATAACAGCCCTACGTGTTCTCATCCAATCTGGGAGACGCTCTGGATACCTCTCTTTCCTTCAGTCATTTCCAAGTAAACCTGGTCAAGTCCATCTTCAAAGCAGATCTTAAGTCTCCCCTCGTCCTGCTGTCACGGTTGCAACCCTCCTTCACTGCTCGCCTAGACTACAGGCCCCTGACTGGCCTCCTTACTTCCACACTTCCATCCCGCAGTCTGTTCTTCCTCAGGAGCCAGGGTACCTTGGAGAAAGGTGAGTCAGACCAGGACTTTCTCCCTATCTTAGGTTGAGTTTCCCAGAAGCAGGCCCTGAGACAAAGATTCATGAGCAAATGTTTTATTGAAAAAGTGTCCCCAGGAGAAACCCATAAGGGAATGGGGGGAGCTGCACCACAGGGAATCGGAAGTCGCCAAGCAAGGAAGAAGCCTGGGAGCCTGGACTGCATCCGGATTCGCTCCTCCTGAGGATGACGGGCTCCATTGCCCCACTCCGCTGAGTCCTGGGCTGAGGGCTTTAGGAGGAGCTCTCTGTGCAAGTGGGCAAAGAGCTCCAGCGTCCCGAGAATTGTCCTTGGAGCAAAGTCGCAGGAGTTGGTCCTTGTAACACAAGTGTGCAGAAGCTGGGCGGCTGACACGCAGAAACCACAGCAGGGACCCTTGGCAGGGCACGGGCCCACTCCAGTGTCCTCCCTTCTTCCCTTCCACATTTCCTTCATAACATACACTGTGATTTGTATGGAGTTTACACAATCATCTCTTCATTTGGTTGTCTGTTTTCCCCATGAGAATGAAATCTCCAGGAGAGTAGTGAGCATGCTTGTCCTGTTGGCTTTTGTGCCTCAGTGCCTGGAACAGAGATGGCATGTGTGGGGTCTCCACAGAAATTTGCATGCATGGATCAGTGGACAATGGAACCTTGGTTTGGACACCTTCAGCGATGAGGAGCTTCTGCAATTCATCCTATCAGAAAGCCTGAATGGCGAGTCTGACCAGGGCTGAGCCGTGATCAGCTTCTGGTTCACACCAGCCAGTCGCCCATTTGGAACAACTCAGGAGATGAGGACGCGTTCCATGTGCAAGGTCCCGCCTTTCTCTCCCCTAGACTAACCAACCCCAGCTCTTCCAAACATTCTTCACTTGACTTGAATTTTGGAGCCACTGGCATCCATACTTTTATTAGTCTGATAAAATTCCTCTTACCTACCCACACAATGAATGCATAGCGATCCCTCCCACAGCACCCTGAATACACCCAATCTTGGAAGGTAAACTGGGCCAAGCCAGATAAGAATTTAAAGGAGTGAAGCTGAAGATTACCTGCCAGCGCTCCAGAGCCAGCAAACCCAGGTTTAATTCCAGCTCCACTATTGTTAAATGACTGCTCCTAAGCAGAATACTTAATTTCTTCATCCTTATAAGCAGAAGAAAATAAGAGCACCTACATAACAGAGTTGGTGTGAGGGTTACAGTAAGACAGCGGATGTAAAGCACTTAGCAGAATGCCCGGCACATCTTTAAGGACTTGGATCTTCCCCAGACTCCACCTCTGACCAGCTAGCTCTCCATGCCCCCACAAGCTTCTTCTCCCCAGTCAAAGCTTCCTGCTAATCCAGCTCCATCTCAGACACCTCCACGCCCCTGCAGGCATGACACAACTTTCAGGTCCTGTATCCAGATGTTTACCTGGCCATTATTTCTTCCCATTTTCTCACTTTCTCCATGTCAGGATTCTGCTTCTCTACCGCAGTCCTGACTACCCATCCACATATCTACCCTACCCTCCCTGTCTCTTTCACTTGTCCTTCTTGCTCACTTAATTCTTTCTTGCTTTTTGTCCCCCCCATTTCTTCTTATAGCATGCAAACCAGTAAAGTTATTTAAAAATTTTTCATTTTCTGTTCTGCCTCCTACCTTAGTTGCAGATAACTAAAAGGAGATGATAACAGTAAAAGTGGTAGATAAGCTACAGACCTTTCCATCTACTCCTTGCCACAGACCAAGTGGTAAAAGTCAAGGTCAAAAGGGCAAGGACAGAGGAGACACAGGAAGCTCTCTTTCCCTCACACCTGTATGCGTGCTTCCCGCTCCTTTCTAGCCTGCTATATTAGTGCACTACCGTGAGCGTCGTCTCTCACTGTGACAGAAAGTCTGGTTCCCGACTTTCATGAAAATGTCTCTAATATTTTGCCATTAGTTATGAATTTTTTCTGGGTTTTGTGCTATAGCACAAAGGCTATAGCGTTTATCCAATGTGGGGAATTCTCTTCTCTGTCTGGTTTGCTAAGCTTATGTAATATGTCATTGTGGTAATTGGCTTGTGTCTGTAGGTTGGAGGCAGAGCACTGAAAATCAGGGAAGCAGGGTGATAAGAAGGTTGGCTTGGGAGGTAACCTGGGGCTATCAGAAGAAAGAAATTGAGGCCAGTTGAGGCCAAGTGAGCAGGCAGGGGATGATGGAGCTTCCTGTCCTGAGGGACGGTCACAGTACTGATAGTTACTCCTCAAACTCTGCTCTTGCCATTCGAAGGCTCTACTGGGACCTTGAGGGTAGCCATTGCAAAACTTGGCTCTAGTTACAGTTCTTTTACTACTTTTATTAATTTAAATAAGCAATTCTGGATTTTCAAGAAGCTTCTTAAATTGGAGCAGATAACTGAAACTTCATCCGTTTTCACGTGAAAGCTTTTGGGACGTGGGTCCGATCCCGGTGTTCCATTCCACTCAGCTGCTGTGAGAGCCACTTGTTCTTGCTGTGGGCAGATCAAGCCTCTTTTTCTCCCTGATGGAAATTCAGGAAGGAAACCAAATAATTCCCAGCAGAGACAAGAGTTGACCACAGCACCATCCAAAAGGGCTTTTAAAGATTTCAATCTTGCATGTGAGAACACTGGCAGCCAAGGGTGGTTACTGGCTCTGCACTGTCAACTAGACAGAAGGCTTGGGAGGAGATGCGGTCTGCCATTTTGACAGGAAATTCTTTTTTGATGGAGAAGGACTTGCAGTGGAAACATTGCCGAGGTGCACTTTAACACTGGAAAATTTCTGTGAAAGTGTTTGTGACGAGCATCCAAAATAAAGTACTGAACACTCAGGCACAGACATTTCTCAGTAGACACCACCTAGCTCACATCGGGGGACTGGTGAAAGGAGGAAGAGACATTCTGACAACGAAATCACCCAGTGTGGCGTCTATTGATTGCTGTTCTAACCCTATTATATGGCGTCTTTGGGGTGTCTATTTTGTTTTAACATGATTGATGGAAAATTGGCCAACCTGCCCCTGGAAAATCAAGAGTTGACTGCTTCACTTTTTAAAAGAAGATTTTATTTATTTCTTTTTAGGGAAAGGGGAAGGGAGGGAGAGAGAGAGAGAGAGAAACATTGATGTGAGAAAGAAACATTAATTGGTTGCCTCTCCCATGTCCCCAACTGGGGACCAGGCCCGCAACCTGGGCATGTGCCCTGACAACCCGTGAATTGAACCCGTGAACTTTTGGTAGGCAGGATGATGCCAAACCCACTGAGCCGCCCAAGTCAGGGCTGTGCTTCACTTCTTTACTTAGTTTCACTCTTAAGAGGGGTGAAGAAAGTAAGTTCTAAGCAACCTGTCATGAAGGGAAAATTTAAACAAAACAGTAATGTGTCAGACAGTTGTGGAATAATCTCAGGCGACAAGTAAATACAATCTAGGAAGAAAAGTTGAAGGAACTGGCATATCTCATCCTTAAAAAGAGAAGATGACAGGCTTGCAGACTGACTGTTTCTAGTATAGTAAACTAGATCATCTGCACACTCCAAAAACACAGTCAATGCTTAGCTGAGGTGGTGTAGTGGGCAAAAGCCGTGGGCTTAGCTCAGGAGAGCAATGCTCCAGTCCCACCTCTGTCAACAGGTGACCTTGGCAGTCTCCCTGTCTACCTCGGTTTCCATCCCCGTAAAATTGAAAAGTCGGATGACTTTTAGGATTCCCAGGCAAGTCTTCCTGTAAGGCTCACAAAAGAAGAAAGGTTTAGACGTTTCAAACCACTCCAAAAGTATAGTGCTTTTAAATCATTACATAATAAATGCATTTATTTAGTGAGCAGACTCGTTCAAACAGGGGACTTGCTAGGAAAAAGAATAATAAAAGAGGTGCTCCGCGGTAAGACTCTGGGAGCCAGTCTGCGAGTAGGACCCTCTGGAGGAGGGGCGGTGCCTGCTCCCTCCTGGAGACTTCAGTGTCAGTCAGCAGGGCCCTCCTCCAGTGCTCAGTAGGCATCAGACACACAAAGGCTCTGAGAACACATCATAAACTCCCAGGTACCCATTGCCCACCTCCAGGCTTCACCCCTCATGGCGGATGTAATGCTCCAACCCAACTGACCCCCAAACCTCCTCTCAGATTATTCTGAAGCAAGTCCCAGACATCGTGTAAGTTCACCCACTAATATTTCAAAGTGTTGCTCTGAAAGACAAGTCGTTTGTATATACAATATAATCACACCAAAAAATGAACCACATTTTCTTAAATATCATCTGTCAATTTAGTGTTCAAATTTCTCTGATTCTGTCCTAAAAATGTTTTATTTAATCTAAAATCACCCCTCTGCGCGCACACACACACACACACACACACCCCTTGGCATCTGCTTATTGTAGGATTTTGGTCTCTTGTCCTAGAGTTTCCCACAGTTGGGACATTGCTGGTTGCCTCCACATAGTATCATTTAACATGCACTTGTATTTCCTACAAAATGATAGTAGGTCAAAAGACTTGATCAGGTTTAGTTTCTATTTGGGGGAATCAAGAATGCTTCATAGGAGGTCTGTTGAATTTACATCAGAAGGTATACAATGTCCTTTTATCTTTCTTTTTTTTATGTTAGCAACCATCGATGGTCATTGCTTAGATCCACCATTTCATTACACGTCACAAAAATGTTGATATGCTAACTTCATTTCATAGCTCTATCTCTTTGTTTATCAGCTGGCATATTTCTAGAGGGAATATCATCAACTACGTGGTTATCCTGACACTGCTAGGAAAGGACCGCAGAGTAAATGCCGTTTCTCTCCCTTTCTTTACCAGTTTTAAACTAATAAGCTCTTCCCCAGCATCGATCAAAAGATGACAAATGGTTTTGTTTTTCAACTGTGATTACAAACTCATGGGTTTAAATATATACAAGGAGCTTGAGTTCAATGAAGGTATAATCCTTATCAGTTAACCCATCACTGGTCACTGGGATTATACGAACCTTTTGGCCCAGCTCAGGTGGTAGTTGAGGTTCTTACATTTTCTTTTCTTTTCTTTTTCCAGCTTTATTACAATATAATTGACATATAACATTGCATTACTTTAAGGTATGTAACATAATATCTTGATAGATATATATTGCGAAGTAATTACTGTGATAAGTTTTAGTTAACATCCTTTGCCTCACATAGTTACAGTATTTTTTCTTGCGATGAGAACTTTTAAGATTTATAGTTTTAGCAACTTTCAAATATATAACATGGCACTGGGAATTGCAGTCACTGTGCTGTACCGTCCAGCCCCCAAAACTTATTCCATGGGTTCGGCCCTGGGAAATCAGGAAAAGGGTTCCTGCTTCACCTCAAAGCTGGCCCTCAAATCACCCCAAATGGGTGTCTAGACTGGACTGATTTCCTGATAACCACCTTCCTGCCCATTCCCATCCCCACTCCCTGCTCCTCAGCTGGGGTGATGTAGTTTCGGGAGGCACCTAGAAGTGAAAAGTTAGGTGCAGGAGAGAGTAACCTACAACCCTAACTCTAGGGGAGCTTAACTGGGTTAGTCCCTCTCTTGGGTTTGAGTGCATCCTGTCACCACCCAGGAGTCCTGGGCCTGGGGCCAGCTTCTGCCCTGCCTGACCCCAGCATGTCCCTGGTACATGTGACTCAGATGTCCAGATGGCAGAATGACCAGGGAGAACCTGGTTTCCAATTCTCAAAAAGGTAGGCTACAGGGGAAGAGAAAGGCTTGGTTGGGAGCATTAGGCAGAGGTGAACATAGCTTCATGCATAGCTTTAAACATTTGGGCGTATGGTACATGGAGCAATACTGGCACTTTTGTAAATGCCAGGGCAGTGTGGTCCTTCCGGTTCAGACATTCCAAGTCAGTGCTTGAAGTGAGAAGACACAGACTTCACAGTTCAGTGTAGTTCCTTGCCCTGGTTCTTTGTTTCCCAGTCATCATAGAAAACAGACTGCCACTGGCATTGTTGAATTCTAAGCATGCTTAGAATTTGTTGTGGGGCTGCTGCTTTTCATTTAAAGTTGGTGGAAAGCTGCAGTTTGGGGGAGCGTGGTGGGAACTTGTGTGAACCTCAGAGGGATCCTGATAGCTGGGGTGACCCTGACCACTTGGTTAAAGCTGATTGATTATGGCGCAGACACCCCACCCAAGTGCTCTCATCTGAGAACTCCAAACAGAGACACACTGGCTGAGTGCTTCTGCGACAGTTGCCCAAGAGGTCCCCTGGTGCCAGCTGCCAGGGTGTCTGGAGCCATCCTTAGTCCTTCCTTGCCTAAATCTTCTTTGTCGATCTCCTATTCAATTAGGTGATACTCAGTAGCCTTCAGAAAATTATTTTTCATTAGTTTGAGCTAGCCTGAGGCAGTTCCTGTTGCCTTCATGCACGTGTGCACACACACGCACACACAAACAACCCTTAATGAAAACCACTGTGAGAAGGAGCTCTGGGTAAGGAGTCACAGCACCTGGACCCATCCCTTTCCCTCTGACACCCCCATCCCTGTTATCACATCTTTAAAACCCAGGCTTACTAGTGGCTGCCTATAACCAGAGCTGAAGCAATAAGGTGAAATAAAAATAATGATCAAAAAATAATAATGCTAATGATAATACCTATCACTCCTTTTAGCACTTTGTATACTAGGAACTGTGTTAAATGCTTTACATAAATTCTTTTATTGAATCTAATGCTCAAAAACAGCCCTGGGTTTGTTGGGATGCTTTTGACTCTACATAGAGAAACCTTAAACTCAAAATAGCTTAAACATAAGGAAGTGAGTTATTTATATGTAACAAGAAGTTCTCAGTGAGGGCAGCTTCAGGGCTGGTCAAATTAGAGGCTTGGTGATGTCATCAGGGACCCAGGTTCTTTCCCTCTCTTTGCTCCATTGGCTTGGGTCTCCTTGGGACTGCAAAGCAGCTGCTTAGTTTCCAGGCATGCAATTGAACATGGCACTGTTTAGCAGAGGGATGATCTCTTCCTTGTGTCTCTTTTAGAAGTACAAGAAAAGCTTTCCTAGAAGCCTCCAGCTGCTCACCCGCCCCATCCCTGTGGCCAGGACTGGGTCATACATGCATGCCTAACCCAACCATTGAGCAGAGAGTAGGATTACTGCCAAGAGTGATTCACCACTGAGTTGAGAGGGGCAAGGTAAAACACTGAAAAGAAAAAATGAGGTCTTTTCCAGCAAAGAAGGGAGAACACTGTTAGGTTGTTAAAAGCATCTGCTACAGACTTTGTCTGAAATGTAGGAGAGGTAAAGTGACTTGTCCAAGGAAAAACAACTAGTTAATGGCAGATGTGCGATCTGCACCCCGAATTGTCTCTAAAACCTGCTCTCTTAACCTGTACTCTGGGAGGCAGTTAGTCCTCACTAGATTTTTTTGCCTTTGAGGAATTCAAGGCACTAAGGCGATCCTGGGTGTTTCATGAGAACCGGAGTGGGAGCTGCCAGCCACCAGATTCAAGAGACCAAGCAACAGAGCAAACCTTATTCAGTTTCTTCCCCCAAGGGGAATCTCTTTACTCTATTTAGAGGGAATTTAGAACAATTTAAACTCAGCGAACAGGCCTCACTGCCAGATCTCTTGCTTCCTAAGTGAGCACCACACGTGAATAAACACCCCTTCCTTTCTATGTCCTTCCAGTTTTCCTCTTACTGTCTTATTGTCCCCTTCGGGGAATTCCTTCTCCCCAACTTCAGTCATTTGGTTCTGGCAAGAACTTTCAATGACAATGTCAAAAGGTGACATCCAAATAGTTGACAGATGGGAAAGCACAGACACCACCCAATCAGAAGGGTCACTGGCAATGGTGGCAAAGCAGGAGGAGAGCACCCCTGGCTGGACCAGCAAATGACCAGCTTTAGCTGATGGATCACGGGGAAGTCCCAGTGCCAGGAAAGGCCAGGTGGTCCTAGAGGGGGAGGGTAGGGAACTCAGGAGGCTTGGGCCAATGGGTATTTACCAATTGGCGTGGAAACGCTTAATTTTGTGAGTTCTTGATTTTAGATGTTGCATGTATTGGTTCTAGAATGTCTATTTGATCTTTTCTGTATAGATTCCAATTCCTTATTGACATTTTTGATCTTCTCATATTGGTGTTCTTTTCCTCTATTTTAATATGTTTATAATACTTATTATAAAATCCTTCTCTACTGACTCAAATATCAGAATCATTTATGGATCTGCTTCCATTGTCTGCTTTTTCTCTTAATTATTACTTATATTTTCCTGCTCTTTGCAATGTCTTATAACTGTATAAAACAACCTTAGGGGTTGCAGATGATGTTATTTTTGTCAAGTGATGATTCTTTTTTGCTTCTGTTAGCAGATGGGGTGAGGGACCACTCACCTCCAACCAGTCAGGATTCAGCTGCATTGGGGCTGGACTGCAGTTTTATGAGTCCCAGTCCAACCCTGAGTCATCTTGTGCCTTGGGGGGAGCCCACTCAAGCTGTTGGCTGTCAGCCTGCCAGGTCTTCTCAAACCTGAAAGCTGATGGAAGATTCAGTTCTGTTCTTTCATCTCTTGCCCCACAGTTTCAAATTTTAGCAAATGTCTTGAGGGGGATACCCATCGTATGTCTGACATGGTCCTCCTCCTCCTCCAACAGGATTTTGTTTCCCACGTAGTACAAGTCAGTGGGAAATTTCCCTCTGCTGTTGGAAACGTCCAGCCCAGCCTCTCCTGCTCCGTCCCAGAATTCAGCAAACGTCCCATGGGAAAACGGACTGTGTATTTGGAGCACCTCTAGATTCCAGTGTTACACTCCTCCAGCTCACATCAATCATCAGAGCCCTACTAGTCTCTCTTTGTCCCCATAATGACCTTATGCCCAGCCCTGACCAGTGTGGCTCAGTTGGTTGGGCATCGTCCTACAAAGTGAAAGGTCACAGGTTCGATTACGTCAGGGCATATGCCTGGGTTGGATTCAGTCCCGGTCAGGAGTATACAAGAGGCAACTGATTAATGTTTCTCTCCCTTTCTTTCTCCCTCCCTTCCCCTCTCTCTAAAAATAAATAATAAAACCTTTATTTAAAAAAAAAAGACCTTATGTCTAACCCAAACTCTATCCTAGCCTGCCCCCAGATTTGGCAAACACCTCCAGGAAAGAAAATGATCAGATTATCAGTTTGTTGATAAAGGGCTCTCTCCTCTCCAGAATTTTAGTTCATTAGTCCTCATTGCTGCCACAACAATCCAATGTCTTTAAAAATATGACTGTGGGGGAAGGCTGGGGTGGTGGGCTGGGGGCGGGGTAAAAGACAGAAAACTGTACAATATCAACAATTAAAAAATACTGATTTAAAAAAAATATGACTGTATAACTTACCCAGGTTTTCTAGCTACTTCAGCAGGAACATTGGGTTGTCATTACACACCACATCATCCTATCCAGGAGAAGTCCCATGAAATTATTGCAAGATGTAACCATAGTATGGTCATGCAGATGTGATCTGGAATGTCAGGGTATGCAGCATGATACATGGCTGAATGAACCCAGTCATGCCATGGCCCTCCTCTCTATGTGACTACAGAGAGCACAGGGGGCCCAAGTAGACCACCCAGAGTCCTTCTGCATGGCAACTGGGAGCCAAAAATGCTTTTGTATTTGCAGTGGTGGCAAGTGGGACAAAGCTCCAAGAGTAAGTCTGGAGCTTCCACTGGTTATGTTCCATCCTCATGAGGAAGCCAGTCTCTAATAGGAGGGAATTAAGCTCTCACACAGAAAGAAGGGGTGTAGGAGCGTCCAGGGCATGGGTGTTGGGGTCCCTGATTCTGTCATTCCTACTTACCCTGGTAAGCCACGGCTAGCTCTTTTTTTTGCCTGAGCTGCTTCCAGCCTTCTGAGAGCCTGAGAGGCTGGGTGAGCTCTCTCTCTCTACACACACACACACACACATACATATATATCAGTTTTATATATATATGATAGCAGTTATCATATATATGCCCTTGGGCTTTCTGAGGTACCCTGTGCATAAAACATATCATCCTTTTCCTCTTAAGCAAAGTGGAGTTGGTTTATGTTACTTGTAACTCAGAGAGTCTTAAATAAGACTGCTCCTTTAGAGGTGGGCAGGTTTAGAAGGGCCTGGTGAAGTTATCTCCCTCGTTGCACAGAAAGATGGTGGTACTGCTGAGATCTCCACTTTGGATCATGAGTCCTCACCCCAAAGAGAGGTGGATGCTTCAGGATTCCAGACACTCAGCCCACTGTGGGCGGAACTTCAGACTTGCCTAAGAAGTCTGTGGCCAAAGCCGTGCTGTTTCATGCTGGACTCCAGTTGGGAGCCTGTGTCCTCACTCTCGATGATGCTATTCATAGGTGGGGGGAATAGAAACAGGGAAATTCCTATGTTTACACATTTTATCCACTCCTGGGGCTCCCAACTTGCAGATGAGCCTGAAGTTTACACCGGAGGGTAAACAAGATAGCTATTTGGACATCACACACCGCTTTGCCAGTTTCCGTTCTCTTGAATTATTTACCATCTCATTGTCTGCATGGAAACAGAATCTGGAGACACAGTCAGTGATGCAGCCTTATTTGCGAGTTAGAGAAGGAAAACCAGAGTTTGGAGAAGTACCCGAAGCAGAAACGCCTCACGGCTTTCTGAAGCTCTCCAGCGAAGTGGGTGAAACGGGAGCAGCAACAGGCGGAGCCGCAGGCTGGAGGCTCTCGCGGGCACGACCAGTACGATCTCTCCTCTGAGGCTGCACTCCCCAGGCAGGCAGAGGCCTGGGTTCCTGCCTGGACTTACCCGCTGGGCTGCAAAGGGGTGGGGGTGGGGGGGATGGAAAAACAAGCTTCTCTTTTGACTTCAAAGATTGTTATCACAAATTTTATTTTCACCATCGTACCAAGAATTTCCCATAGGAATAAAGATTAGTAGCTCTGAAAATAAGAAAAATAGTCTAAAAATAATTCAGGCAGTGAAATAGAAACTTTGGAAAACTTAGAATGACAAATAAAACCCACTAGTAGTCTCACTTCTCAGTAAGAATCACTCATGATATTTTGATATGTTTTCTTTCAGTCTTTTTTCTAACCATGTACCTATAATATTGTTGAGAAATAGAAATTATACTTCTTTTATAGTCTAGTGTTTTCTATTCAACATCTTGTGGTGAGCTTCTACCCCATGTCAGTACTCATTTAAAACAAGATTTTTAATGGCTGTTTTCAAATAGTTCGCTATAAAGAGATACACAATTCAAATATTATTAATTAGGATTCAGTGGGTTCAGTCTGATTTCACACTAAAATCTAATCGGGATACTATGAAGGACGCTGATATCGACACACTCGCAGACCAGAGAAGACGAGGAGGGACTGGAAGCAATCCTTCCCCGCGAGGACCGTTTCCCGCTGCACAGTGAGTCTGCACCGCTGGCCCGTGAGCAGGGAGGGAGAGAAAGGGAGCCACGGATGGGTGGGCGGGCGGTGGTCGAGGTGAGGCGTGTGTGAGCATGCAGGTGAGGGTGCGTGAGTGGGGAGCAGATCCTAGAAAATTCATGACCCTCATCACAGAACTCGCTTATAACGGCAGTCGGGCTATTCCATATGCTATCACGGCCAAAGACTATAGGCCACATGCCACCTTTGTACTCACATTTCCTTCCATTTCTCTGAGTATCCTTTTCCCTTTTACATAGCTGAAATCTAAAGTATGAATATTTGTATTACCGGTTGTTTTTTTCATTTGATTTGTGTGAGTTTAGGATAGAGGAAAAGGAGCTGTGCATCAATACAGAAAGGCAACCCATTCCCAGTTAGGGTCCTGTGTACATCACCGATTGAAACGTGATTTGAAATTCACAGAACATTGGTCCATTCCCAACAAATAATTTTTGGGACAGGGAATGAAGGAGGAGGTAAACACACAAAGTGTACACAGCCCATGCCTCCTTTTCCCCTTAGGCAACGACGGGGAGGGGTAAGGGGTAAGTAAAGGCATGTCAGGGAAAGTCGGAGAAGCATCCACACCTGCTCTTTATATCAAGTGTCTAGAGACTCTCTAAATAATTCAGGTGTGCTTGGCTCCCTCCAGGGGCAGGTGTTGAGGAGAGTTTCCAGACAAGCGTCTCCTCTTGCAAAACTGGAGCAGACCGAGGATCTGATTACTTGAAAAGGGGTCCAGTTAGTAGCTATGACAACCTCCTTCTTCAGCCTTACTTACAGCTTGCCTTGGACCAAGCAGGTACAGGAAGCTTCTGGGAAAATACTACTACTACTGGTGATTAAGAGCGATGATGCCCAGCTGTCTAGGTTCTAATCCAAGTTCCACCCCTTCCAACTGTGCGGCCTTAGGCAATTTACTCAACCTCTCTGATCCTGACTTTCTGTACCTGTAAAATAGGGATAACAATGCCCTCAGACTGTTGTGGCATAAGGCTTTTATTTTAGTGCCTGGTACATGATAGATATCTCTTAAGAGTGTCCTCACCTGATTTTCTAAGAATAGATGTTTGGACTTTAAATAAAAGAGCAATATCCATAACTAAGAGAAAGCTATTTCTTAGAGCAGAATAAGTAACAGCAGCTAACAGTTATCGAAGGTTTATCACAGGCTGGATGTTTTGCTGAGTGCTTTACCTAAAATCTCACAAAACCCACTTTATGGGCAAGTATAATCGAAGTTCAGAGAACCTGAGACTTCCCCCAGGTCAAACAGCTAGTGGGTGGTGGAATCAAGGTCCAAACCCTGTTCTGCCTCTAATCCCCCCAAAGGCCTGTGTTCTTGCCTCTAGTTGAACGGGTCCCTGAAGTTATGTGTCTGTGCCAGAGCTGTCCAGGTGAGCAGGCTGAGGATGCCGCTGGGTTGCAGGCACCAGGACTTGAGGGAGGACTGACCTTCTTAGGTCTATGGGGCCAGGCTGCCCCCTAGTGTGGGAGGAATCTTAAGGCAAGATGGAATAAATAGTGAGTTGCTCTTCTGAGATTGTAGTGAACTCTCCTACCTTCCAGCCTGGAGCAGATCCGCCTGGTTTGGTGCCTTCCTATTGGCCAAAGGATCTCTCCTGGGAATGAGGGTAAAGTGGGTGGTAAAGACTGGGCGGTAAAGAGGAATATCTGGGGAGTAGAGCAGCAATTCTCAGACAGGTAAATCTTTGAACCATTGGGTAGGGGGAATGTCTCTTATTACCAGCTCATAGCACTTAATAAGCGCTCACTGAATACAGAAGGAAGTTTTAAATCTCATTCTCACTAAAGGGAGTTCTGCCAGGAAGAGTGGTTAGGAAGTTATTCATTGACTTTTGCTGGAAGCAGGAGCAGAAAAGACATTGTGACGAATAACCCCACCGTGCAATCCAGCAGACTGCAAGGGCATGTTCACGTTCACAACTAGGTGAGACAATGACAGAAATAAGCTGGGGTCAGCAAAGACATATGATCATTTTAGGTTGCTACCTTCACTCCAGTGTCCCTAATGGCTCTGGGGTCTCAGAGAAGGCCCCCCCCCCGGCACCTCCCTAATTCCGCCCAAGTAGTCCATTTCAATATGCAATCAATAGCCATCATATGGAAACAATCTAAGTGTCCATCAATAGCCAAATGGATAAAGAAAATGTGGCATATACATATATAAAGGAATAGTATTCAGCCATAAAAAGAAGGGAATTGTACAATTTGAGACAACATGGATGAACCTGGAGGACATTACACTAAGTGACACACGTCAGACAGAGACAAATACAATCTCTCTTCTATGTAGAATCTTAACACACACAGCAAACCAAGCTCACAGACAGAGCCCAGACTGGTGGCTGCCAGAGGCAGGGTGGGAGGTGGGTGAAATGGGTGAAGGCCGTCACAGAAGGCGAGCACCAACTCCCAGTTCTGAAGTGAGTCAGTCCTGGGGGTGTAATGTACGGCGTGGTGGCTATATGTAATAATTCTGTATTGCATATTTAAAAGCTGCTAAGTGTTGATCTTAAAGTTTTCATCACAAGAAAAAATTTATAACTCTGTATGGTGATGGATGTTAACTAGACTTATTGTGATATCATTTCATAGTCTATACAAATATCAAGCCATTGTATTGCACACCCAAAACTAATAGAACGTCACATGTCAATTAAACCTCAATAAATGTGTTGATCACTGAGCACCCACACAAGCATTGCTCCTAGCTGTGCTCAGTGGGGAATAGAACGACAGATTATAGCAGGTGGGTCCCTACTGCGAACTGTGGTGAACATGGATGGAGCTTCTTTCATGACCTAGGCGTCTAAGCCATTGCCTGGTTCTCTCCTGATAGGCAGGTGTTAGTCCTCCAGTTTTTGACATTGAGGTTCACGTCAGTAAATTGAACTCTGCTAAGTTCACACAATTCACAGTCAGCCTTGCAGGTCAGTGTGACTCCCAAATGCATGCTCTTCCCACGGTCGTTCCGGCTAATTCTTTGAAACAATAAGATTCCTTTTCTAAAATGCAAGACCTTCCAAGAGAATTACTCCCACCAAGCCATCAGTTTAAAAACAGATGGCTTTTCTCACACTGGTTGTTTAGCTTTCTCCAGCCTAATTTCCTGCTGGTCCTTGGTCTCTACCCTCTGCTTAGGGCAGGTATACAAGCCACTCTCTCCTCTTCAAAACTACCCTGGAATTTCACCTTTTCTCCATCTCTTACAGAGTAATTTAATCTTCCCCCATCCTACTGCAAAACCTGAATTACAAAACCCATCAGTGATCTCAAGGAAATAAAGTAACCTTCCAAGAAAACCCACAAGGCCTTATGGGTTACTGTGGCAAATAGTGCCAGCAGCTTACCTAATACCTACCTTCTTTCCTCCCTTACGAAGGGGATCCTGGTTTCTGTTTGGGCAGGAATGTGCTCAGCTGCAAAGCTGTATTTCTCAGCCTCCCTTGCAGCTCCAGTGGTCCATGTGGCCACATAAAACAGATCCTTCTCTAACGGCTATGTTTAGGACAACAGATCCCACTTCCAGTTCCATGAGTCAATTAGGATAATTTTCTGTCTGCCCAATTTTCCTCCTCCCTTACCAATCGACTCCTACTTCTTGGAGCTGCAATGTGCCTAGACCCCTAATAGACAGGGGAGGCCACTGGCCAGTTCTGGCCAAGCCATTGGTTGGGCCTTCCTGGAAAGTCACTTAGAAGGGGCCATTTGCACATATGTTTTGCCCAGGGTTCTTTCTCCTCCCTGCTGTCCAGACTGCAGTCCTGATGGTTGGGATGCCACGATCACACAGGGGAAGGCCTCGGCCACGGATGAGAGAGCAGAAACCAAGAGGGGCCGGGCGCCTGGTGACATCATGGAGCCATCCCCTCAGCCGACCTGGGACCCCTACCTCCAGACCTCTTTTTCCACGAGACAAAAATGAATTTCTATCATGTTCCTGCCCTCAATGTTCAGATTTTCTGTGACACGCAACTCAACTGAACTTCTACATTTACTATAGTGATGGGTTCAGGACAATTTAATAAGAGTGGAATTTAGGACTTTTGTTTGCTGGAGGTGGGAGGGCAATAATTTTTTTTTATCCCACTCCAGCACCCAATCCACAGCGTGGACAGATTACTGCTGGCAGACATTGGTCTAGGTCTGTGGTTCTCAGAGTGTGGTTCCTGGATCAGTGGTGCAGCTGCAGTGGCAACTGGAAATGTATTAGAAATGCAGATTCTCGACCCTATCCCAGATCTAATGAATCTGTGTTCTGTTTAATAAGCGCTACAGGTGGTTCTGAGATTCCAAAGTTTGAAAACCACTGATTCACAGGGATCTACAGAGAGAGCCAGAGCCCTGATCAAATCATGCCTGAACGATACACTGGACTTCCTCAGTTATATAAGTGAATAAATACACTTTCTTTCTGTTAAAACTAGTTTGGGGTTTCTGTTACTTGTACCTGAAAACATTTCCACTTTTGTTGCTTTAGGGACACTATCCATACAGGGCACAAAATGCTACCCAGAAATATTTTGTTCCACGTCCATTTGAGAAGCAGATGTGAGCAGTAATGGCGTCAACACCACCTACCCCTGTGTCAGAAGAGAGAGTCGATTAACAGATTTAAAGTCTTAGCCAGCAAGCCGTCCAGAGGATTTGTCTAAATACTCAAAATCTTTGTGTTTGCTTGGAGGTTTGAAAATGAATTTCTAGTTCAGAAGAGCACACGCTGCATGCACTTTGCCCTGCTCTGCAGGACTCACAGGCAAGTGCCTATGAGCCCAGTCTTTTGCTTTCCTCCTACCCACCACTTACTCCCGTAGGCCTGGTCCCCTCAGCTAAGCCACGGCCACCTCTCTCCTTTCAGGCTAAAGACGACATGCACCTGGGCTCCCCCTCCTCTTTCCCAGGCCCACCATGGGGTTTCTACTGCTCATGCCCTTCTCAGTAGCAGCCACCCACATACTCCAGGTGCTTAAACGTTTGATGGAACCCAGCGCTCTGTCCCTCCCTGCCCAAGTGGAGGGCAAGGCTGGTCTGGTGACCAGATGAAGCTGGCATGGGAAGATCTGGCTCCGAAAACTGCCTTGTGAGGAACAGAAGGGGCTTCTGCTTTCTTGTAAAGTGAAGAGCCAAGCGCACATTTGGGCACCTGAAAACCATAGCAAGTGACCTTCTCCCATTTGTTGAGTGCTTGCTATGTGCCCCTGCTCTGCCAAGTGTTTTAGATAACCACCTACGATGTAGGAGGGGTCAATATTCCCACAAGGAAGCTGAGGCTCACAGAAGTCCAATAACTTGCCCAAAGTCACTGCTTCAGTGGCAGAGCAGACCCTTGAACCCAGCTACATTATCCAAAGTCTTCTAAGGTGAAAAGGATTAAAACCCAACTCCAACTAGCATAAGCAAAATAGGGAAAGTATTGAATTGAATCCAGGGGTGGATTTCAGGCACAGATGGAACTAGGTGGGCAAAGTCTCTTTCCTCTGTACTAGATACGTCTTACCTTGTCTCTCCAGTGGAAGGATGGCTATTATCAGCCTTGGTCCTTGAGAGTTAGAGCTAACTCCAGAGAAAGTTCTTCCTAATAACTGCAGTAAAAATTTGATTCCACCAGCATGCTGTGCAGACAAGTTTAAACCACATGCTCAGCCTTAAAGCGATCATGGTAAGCAGGGGAACAGACTTATCAGACCCAAGACCCAAGACTACCGCTAAAAATACGAGGTACTGGGACATGAGAATCCCTCCTGTAAATCACATAGACTGAACAGAATTACTGCAAAATGGAGAGAGGGTTCCACGAAATAAGGGATATAGAGCTACTGAGACCTATTGTAATCTAGCTCTTAGTTGCCCATTCCATAAGAATAATTTTGTAATGTATGTATGTGCTGTATCATTGAGGCAATTTGGGCTCTGAGTAACAGAAAACCTAAATACAAGTAAGCTTGGCTGGATGAATGAGAACACCTGCTATCTTACATAATATCCCAGAGGCTTTCTTTCCCCCTTGGTGGGGAGGTGGGGACTTTGGGGATTGGTGTTTCTGTGGCCTGTGTTGACAACACAACTCCTGACAGGAGTTAGTGACCAGGAAAAGAAGTAGGGTAGGACCGCAGGAGAGATTTTAAATCGAAAGGCTCCTCCTGTAGCTAGCCAAGCTTATTGGCTCGAAGACTGCCTGGGCGGGGTTACTGGTGAGGCTATGGCTGCCTCCTGGCCCTCCTTAAAGGATCTATCTCTTCACTTGTGGTGAAAAACAAGAAAAAGAATGCTGGCGGCCCATGGTCTTTGCAGCAATGGACCGAGGCTGAGGTGGCTGCCTGAGGGGAACTGGTCTTGCTGAGTAACTTTTACCTGTGGTCCCAGACCAAACCCCACCTCCACCTCTTGTCCTGAGGAGTGGCTCCAGTCGGGATCGCACCATAAGCCATGTGGCTGTAATACCTTCCCGTTTACCCACCCGAGCTTCCACCCCGAACCGGCATGTTCACTGCTCCCCGGCCTTGTGTTTCATCCCCACTCGGGGCTTTTGCTCCCACCAGTCCCCTGCCTGAATGCTCTGCCCACTCCTTCCTCACTCCTGTGTGTTGCTCGGGGCCCAGACCCAGGCCTGCCTCCTCAGTGGAGTCTTCCCCACGGGCCCCGCCTTCTCGGGTCACTTTCTATTTTAGACTCCCGGGCTGTCTGTTGTCTGGTTGTGAGCTGACTGTGGTATTTGCCATACGGTTTCAGGGGGAACTTTGCCTTTTCAGGCAAGTTATGCCAGAATTCCCCATTCAGAGGACAGGGCAGGGTAACGGGCCAGGCCATGTAAGGGTCTGGATGAGAGGTCAGTTTGGAACCAGCCCGGGAACGTGTTCCACATGACACCGTAATTCTCGTGCTCATAAAACACTCTCGGGGGTAAGCAGCAGCATGTAAGCGAGTGCTTCTTTTATTGGAAGGGCCCTCACGAGACAGGAAATCTTTCAACTGCCGACTGTTAGGCACCAGCGCCCCCAGAAACTGGCGCTGGATAGAGGGAGGGGGGAGAAGGGTTAGAGCTGTCAACGCAGGCACCCCTGAGGCAACGGGGCCACCCGAGTGGACCTGGGTGAACCTGGCACAGCAGCAGCATGCTCCTGTGGTATACACCCGACTTCAGGCCGACACACACCTTCAGTCCTTCAACTCAGAGCCTCATCTCCTCATTCCCAGCCAGAGTCCCTCCCCTGGGCATCTACCTGGACTGTGGAGGCAGAGAACCCGGCTGTCTCCCAGGCGGCTTCTAGAGGAGACAATGAGTAAAGGCAGGGCCGTGGGGGTTGAGGGGGGGCGGGGAACGGAGGACAGGGCAATAGCCAATGGCACACAGGCTTTTCGTAAGAACTTTATTTCTCAAAACAAGGGAAGAATCCAAAGTACTAAAATAATCCTCTAATTTTATTCTGGAAGGAAAGAATAGGGTGATATAATAATTCATATAAAAATTTCAAGCATAATTGTTGTAGATACTTCGTCCTGAAATGCGCACCTCCTGTCTGCAGCTCCAGGTTCCAAAGCATCATGGGAAGTCCCCCGGACCCGGAGAGGCTGCCAGTGTTTGGAATGCTTATTTACATTTACTCCGCAGATAAACACAGAAGATTAACCTTCCCAGTGGAAGAGATTCGGTCCATTTTCGTGATTGTTTTTAATGAGAATGCTGAAAAGAGCTGCCCCTCTTCTAAGTTCTGAACCTTTCCTTTTCAAAGACGACTACGGGTGTAAAAGAAATGGAATGTGGAGAGGCTCCCTGGGTACGGCCGGCCCTCGTGCCAGGCACATGCCGAGGGAGACCGCACCTCACTGAGGTGATGAGGTGAGCAGTGGTCATGGTTTTTCTGTTGCCTCTTATGTGGGGAAACCACACCTTTCTGTTTCTATTACTGCAGAAAATTGGACCGTACCAAGCAAAGCCCCTCTCTGGAGCAATTAAGCTAAGTCCCTATCCATAACAATTATTTTTTAACTTAAAAAATGAGAAGGAAAAAAGAAAACAGTGAGCAGGATTACAGGTCATTAGTCAAGACTGGCGTTGCCAAACTGAGCCCAGAAGCTCTGCTGAGCCTTCCACCAAGCAGACCCTTCCAGGACGTGGGAGACAAGACTGGGCTCATCCCCTGAGATTCTTAAGACAAGGTGGACTGTGAAGATGTTTTGGAACATTCCGGCTCTTCTCCAAGTGCTTTCAGTTGGTGTTTCTCTGAGGAACAGGGAGGTTCTCGTGAAGGTATTTTAAACTTCCATGCTCTGAGAAGTCTGAGACCACGTGGTCCTGCCCTCGCAGCAGCCACTTGGTAGTCAGCAGTCCCTCAAGTCCTACTGGTCCCCGGGCGTGGATTCGCGAGGTGCTGATTCCCACCTCAGCTCCTGCAAAAACGCGCGGATGAGGGCGTGGCTTTCCCTGGGCTCCGCTCTCTGTCTGCCCACCAGCCCCCTCACGCTCCTCCCTGGGCCTTCTCTCCCGGTGCCCACGCCTGCCCCATCCTCCCCAGGCCAGCTGGAGTTCCACTGTCCCCGTGTGGAGCTGGCTGCTGGAAATCACGAGCCCCCTTCTTGAAACAACGTGTGGGCTTCTCTTCCATACTTTACTAGAAGTGCTGTCTCTGATAGCTGTTTAGTGTCTGGACTGTGTAATGTAACTTGACATTTGGGAATTTTTTTTGACATGTATAACAATGTTTAATATGGAGTTTTGATGTCCCTAAATATTCCTCAAGTCTTAGAAAGTAAGGGACGTGTTCTCAGTACGCCCAGAACTCTTGGCACTTGGGTGCTACTCCTCAGACAGTTACTGAACACATGAAAGGGCTCTGCTCATTTCCCCGCCCTCCAGGCTCAGATGTGGGGACTCAGGGTTCTCCTGGGCTGGCTCAGAGTTCCGCTCCACCCACGGTGGAGGCAGGGTTCCCTTGCTCTTCGCAACTGTACTGAGAATGTACTACATAAGAGGCCGTGGGAATAAAGTGGCGAATCACTGATACAGGTCCTGCTTTTGTGGAGCGTATATTCTGTGGTGATGGAGTGAAGGGTGCTGTGACAGACTGCATGGGTGGGGGGGATGACACTGGATAGAGTGGTCAGGGAGCACCTTCCTGAGGAGGGGCCTTTGCACTGAAATCTGAGCAACAGAAGCAGGCAGCCAGGGGAGGGGCAGTGGAGGGTGCTGTGGGCAGAGGGAGGAGCGAGGGCAGAGACCTGAATAGGAGTGAGCCTGGGGTGGTGGTTGAAAAAGAGTGTGAGCGCCAGATTCAAACCCTGGTTTAAGTGGCTCTGGGCCCACTCCCTAACCATCTTTTGTGCTTCGGTTCTTTTCATTAAAAAAATGAGAGAAATAACAGAACCCATTCTGTTGAGGTAAATGTGATACTGCATGTGGTGCACTTAGCACAGGTGCTGGGAATATAGTAAGTGCTCAGTAAATATGACACATCACTGTTATTAATGCATTTGACTCGGCCAGAGCGTGAGCCTGTGCTCGGAGCTGGGGATGGAAGGACAAGGGAGTGGGTTGGTCTCTTGCTTTCCCCCCATCTTGACTTTCAGTTGAAAGCTGGGCACCTCAGCCCTTACGCTGCTATTTCTTCTTCAAGATCATGGAATACAAAGTCTAGTGCAAGTGATGTAATAACGAAATCAAAACCCCAACATAATGGAAACAGGGAATTAAAAATAAAGTGTTTACCAACTAAAAATAACTGAGTAAAATTCCCTTTAATAACCTTTAATGATGCAGTGAGAACTATTTCTCTGGGCAGACCATCTATTCAAAAGTTCAGAGGGATTAAAAGGTTTCAAGTGGTTGAAATACTTCTCAAATGTGTCATAAGTGCCTTTATTGGAGCTTTGTATAATGGTGCCCCTGAAAACCACAGAGAGTCTGAAAAATCCCCGTACTACTGGGGATGAAGGTTTTATTGTTAATGATGGAAGGGGGAGAAGGGTGTCTTTCTGAAGCTTTTTACTTCAGTTTGCTTTAGAAGTAAACCTTGCACCTCTGGGCTTAGCTGTTTTTGAGGCTGACACGCAAGCCCAGCATAGGCACTAACACCCGCTTTTGTCCTGTCTGCACAGGGAATTCTTAGTTCTGACGCAGGCTGGCTGTGTCCTTCTAAAGAAGTAAGTCTGCCACCGAAGTGCTCTCAAGGACCTCGGCAGCCACACCTGTCACAACCTGTGTATGGAGCCATGCCGAGGTGGGAGGGATCCCGGCTTTGGGCTACGCGACTGTACAAGTTACTTCACTTCTCTGACTCTCGCTTTCCCCATGCACAAAAAAGAAAATACAAGTACCTGTCTTCTTAATATGTGAAGTGCTCAGAGCACAGGACTGGTGGAGCACAGGACTCCTACCAGCTCTCATTTCCTCTCCAGTACCCACCCTCCCCCCACTCTGTCTCTGTCATCTAGGCCAAGCAGGTGACCATAGAGGAGCGGTGTCTCTTCCACCCTCACCGTGCTCCGTGGACCACACAGCGGTGTACAGGGACGGCTTTCCCCCACGACCAGTGTCTCTTACCCAGTCCAAAGCGGTAGCCATCAGAGAAGCGAGTGCTGCTGTTCCAGAACACACAGGCGCTATCTACGTGCTGGAGAAAGAACTCTGCTGTTTTCTCTGCAGCATAAAGAGAAGAAACTGTGTCAGAAGGACCCACAGAAAATGCCCCTGCTTCCAGCCACTCACCAGCGACTCACTGGGGTAGGGTCCAGACCCCTGTGGAGCTTCCCCACATGTTAAACATCAAGATTTGTGGAAAAATACAAAGAGGAAGAAGGCAAACGAGCTTCGTCAGTCACTGCTGTGGAGAGAGTAGTTGCCTGGGTTGGAGCCCAGATCTCCCACCGCAGACGTGCCCTCGGCGCTGCAGTGGCCTGTCTACACTGCTTATTTACAGGCTCTGGGGCGAGAAGGCTTAACTTTGAACCCTAAGTTCACAGCCACTAGCTCGGTGACCATGGGCAGGTTTCTGAACCTCTCTGTGCCTCAGTAAAATGGGGACTGACAACATGACCTAGCTCCCAGGGTGGTGGAGGGGATGAGGTGAACTGATGTCCGTAAATGGCAGCTGTTGTTACCAGTGCTGCTGTGATTCCCCGGCAAACTGTCAGGGGAATCACATCCTGGCTTCCTGCATCACTCACTGGGCCTCAGAGCCTGACACCTAGGCATGTCTTACAGCACATCCATGTCTGTAGAGGGAATGGATGACTGTGGAGTTGGTTCTGCCCTTACTCTCCTGAACCTCAGTTTCTTCAGCTGCGAAATAGGTGTATTCCAAAAACCTGGAAGGGCTGCTGTGTGGATTAAATAATAACACCTGTAACGCAGGAGTCATTGTTAAAGTGGATCTAATTGTCTCTTCCCTGCCTCCTCCCACAGGACCACTGTCACAGTGTAATGAAGTAACAGATGTGAAAGCACTTGGCAAACCAGCAAATGCCGCCAACACCGGGCATCATCATTAGTCTGTTCAGATTACGTTTTCCCGCAGGCCAAGAGGGACTGAGAGCAGCAGAACCACCTCAGAGATAGAGGCAGAAAGAGCAGACACCATATGCTTGAAGCATCTGCACACTGACCATTCTCTGTGACGATGACATCCGTGTGGGAGCTGCCATACTTGTGGATGTGGTCGATGGCATCCTGGACGCTGTCCACCACTTCAATGCACAATTCCAGGTCCCCGTACTCAGTTCGGAGGGACTTCACTTCAGAGGGGCTGAAGGTCAGATAGGAGGCGAACTTGGGCCCTGCGTGAATTTTCACCTGGAATAGAGGAAGGCCAGGGGCAACAACAGAAACACAAGGAAGCAAGAGCACACCTCTTCCTCTAGGATCAAACAGCAGGATGAGCCTGCAGATGATAAGCCTGAGGTTCCGGTGGCCTGGAGAGCTAACCTAGTCCTCCTTTTAAAGGCAGCTTGCTTTTGAAAATGCTGACTGACCGCAGGCCAGCAATAGGCCTTCGGCAAAACTGGAGCAGGGATTTAAGCAGGAAGCCTCTGAACACTAAAAATGTGCAAGGTAGCCTTGGCTGGTGTGGCTCAGTTGGCAGGAGCATCGTCACCTAAATCAAAAGGTCACAGGTTCAATTCCCAGTCAGGGTACATGCCTGGGTTGTGGGTTCAGTCCCTGATCAGGGTGCATTTGGGAGGCAACTGATCAATGTTTCTCTCTCTCCCCCTTCCTCTCTCTCTAAAATCAATATATATATATCCTTGGGTGAAGATTTAAAAAAATGTGCAAGGCATTTAAGGGGTTAACCACATTAGCCCCTGACTGCTGGCATGTCGTTAACATGAACTCACCTGACTGTAAAAACCCCATTCCCTGCATATGGGACCTGGACACGGGGCTTGTGGACGGGGACATGCCACGTGCACACTTCTATCCTTACACCCTGGAGAAGTCCCGGGCGTGCTTCGGAGGGACAGGACTTGGCTGGCAACCACGTCAAACTGTGGCTACTTGCTAAGAGTTCCGACTTTGTCAGTCAGGCCCCACCTCAGGTTCAGCTCAGCTCCAGGCACAGGGGCTACTTCTGCTCCTGCCTGGAGGAATTAAAGGATTCTGAGGCTGGTTACTGAGGACCCACTCAGAGGTCTGATTCTGCTTAAGCCTTGTTCCCAGAGACCTCCCAGGTAGGGTTTATGCCTTGATTCTCTGGGACCATGCTCTTGCTCAGTTCACCTTACAAGAAGCGGTGTCTGTCCTGTCCTCGTTGCTCCTGAGGCCCTGTGTGGCTTCCTATCTGAGACCCACTTCCTCCAGGCCTGGAGCCCAACCATGTTCCTCAGGGACTGAAAGCCCAGCCCTGAGCCCAGCTCTGTGCAAGTCGCCCTGCTGGTTTACTTGCTGCGATGCAACGGTGCTGCGTGAAGTGTGCCTAACGACTCGTGGTGGCCTGAGGCGTTTCAAGGCGCTCCTGAGGAAGCCTGAGGGTATCGTGGGTTTGCCTGAATCAAGACTGGGGGTTTTATTCCTGGCTAAAGGAGAACTTTCCTCCTGTCCAGTCCAATGTGGTGCCTGGCACACACAGGTACCCGATCAAACAGGCCACTAGCATAAAGTGAGGCCCAAACACAACTGAGCACGGGATCTAACTCCCTTTAATTTGTGGGGTGCATTTTCATTTTCGAAACAATCCTTTCAGGTTCTCACTGGGTCCATGCCACATTTATAAACTCACTGCAGCCTTCCTTTCCAGCAAAAGAATGGAAGGGGAGAGACACAAAGCGACCGAGGCCAGCGGTCACTTTCTCTACTGCTGGGCTAGTTCACGGAATTCTGAAAGGGCACCATGACAGCAGGTATCAAAGCTTAAAATACATTCTGACAGAAAACTTAAGATTGTCCATGTTTGTCTGGAAAGCAACTATTTTGTTGCAATTAGGAATTTAGGATGGAGCATACATTTACGTTGGAAATTTACTGGCACTGGTTGTTTAGAACCTTCATGATGTGGTAAGAGAATAACCTCAGAAAAAGAAGATATCATACAAATTGCTGACTCCCAACTATCACTGTATTAAATACATTAATATTGGTAATTGAAGATATCTGTGGAAGGGTAGATGCAATAAATTTTTGGTTTGAAAACATTTCTGCCATCTTTTCAAATCAAATCCCAACAGGCACGTGTTCGGACACGAACTGTGAACTGTGCACCGGAATAAAGGGCTGTCATGTGATCTGTCCCATCTTTGAGCCCTCTCAGCATCCACCACATTCCACTTTGTAACGAAGCTGTTTGTGTGTGGGTTCTTCCATCTACTAGACTGTCAGAAAGCAGAGGCCATGTCTTCATGTCTTACTCATCTCTGTGTACTTGGCACAGAACTTTGTACAGAGCAGATGTTCAAAAATATTGCTTTTTGAATGCCTTACACGGTATGGCAGATGCTCCTGGTCTAATCCCATAAGCTTTGCGGTCTCCACGTGAAAGGCAGAAAGTGATGTATGAATCCCATGAGACTTGTCTTACCTGCTCCACTCTCAGCATGTCAATGATCTGGTCAAATAGGGGTGTTCTCAGCAGGTCTCGGTGGATTAAAAGAGTCTCCAAAGCATTACAGGCAGCTGGATATTCACATTTAGAGTCTCTGACTAAAGAAGGAGGACAAAGAATTGTTTCTATTAACATTACCCAGAGCTACAGAGGATTTGACGGATGTTTCACCTGTGCAACAGGGGACCCCATCCAGCTCACCCAGTCTGGAGGCTTTATCGACACTGGCCTCCGAATCCACATACATGTGGCAGATCCCTTCGCTGTGCCCCATCACTGGGATCCCCTTCGAGGCTTTCTGGATGTCTCTGACCAGCTGGGAAGAGCCACGTGGGATGATGAGATCTATGATTTTGTCTAGTCGGCAAAGATCTTCCACCTCTTCTCTGGTGTTCACCTGAAGGAGGAGAGAATGAAAAGATACGGAGGATGTCTCCTAGCCCCGTGAGATCTAGAAGTAGCAACATCCCCTTTACAGGCAAATGCCTGCACCTCCTGGTAACAACATCGGCCACTGTGAAAACTCACTCCAAAACAAGATTAAGTCCCGATCATGGGAACTGATGCTGTCCAGCAAATGCTTACCAAACACCGTACGTTAGGTGCTGCGCCCTGTGTGACAAAACGTGTGGGATGCAGTCTCTGCTCTTCGACAGCTCGGAGTCAAGTAGGGAAGACAGGGCTAGGACGCAACTAGCTATATACCAGGCAGGTAATTTTTAACCTTCCAGGAGAGGTATTATAAAGTGCACCCTCTGGAAGGTGGAGGAGGTACCGATTATGCCAGGCGACGAGCATCTCAAGAGAAAGTGGCTGCTCTGGTGGTTCCCCAGCCACACCCTGGATGACAGGTTGGGTCTTGCTGGGGAGTCGTGGCTCTGACCGACATCACCGACAGCCTCAGCCCTGGGAGGTTGGCTGGCTGGACCGAGGTGCTGTGTTAGGACAGTGAGATTACGGGCATCTTTCTTTCGTCTTGATTTTTGATTCCCCCCCTAGTGGTCATGTTACTTACAACAGAAATACAAATTTACACACACAAAAATGTTCACAGCAACTGTACTCTGCACAGTCCAAAAGTGGAAACAACCCAAATGTTTGTCAACAGAGGAAAGGATAAACTGCAGTACATGCACACAAACAGAATACTACATGGCAGTGAGAGAGCAATCTGCTGCAGGTGCAAAACTGTGGGTGACTCTCGCGGACATGATGATGAACAAAAGAAATTCAACATAAAAGAGTGCATTTGGTATGACTCCATTTATATGAAGGTGAAGAACAGGCAAAAGATGAGAAAGAAGTAAATCAGTGGCTCCCTGCTGGTGGTGATGGGGTACACTGATCAGGAACGGCACATGGGCCTCTGGGGTGCTGGAAATGTTCTCTACTCATGGCTGGTGGTTATGTACATGTGTACACACAGATGGACAAAACCACATTAGCTCTGTGCACTTACTGTATATATTTTACACTGATAGGAAGGGGGGAGGGCGGAAGTCTTGAATTAAGCTAGGATGTGGCAGAGCTGTGGTTTGAATCCCTAAAACCTGTGCTCTTTCCACCCACTATGCTGCCGTAAGAAAAGCCCAGATTCTCATCGGTGAGCATGAAACACAGCAGGTTTGTAGACTTCCCAGCAGCCAGGAGGATCCTGGAACATGGTGCGAGTGGGCCTCACTGGAAGAAGAGGAGAATTTGGAGCCAGCCTAAGTCCAAATCCAAACTCTGCTACAGGCTGTGTGATTTGGGTTGAGTTACTGAACTCTGAGACTGTTTTATTTCCATCTGTAAAATAGGTAGAAATGAACATTTTCTCACGGAGTTGTTGAGAGGATCAAGTGAGACAAGGAAGAATAGTGCCTTGCCTATAGTACATGCTCAATAAAGTGTAGCTCTTACTATTTGGTTCAGAAACTACAGTTGACAGTTGAGGAGTATTAGAGACTGGTTAAAATGATGACTATAATAATAATAACAACGATACAGCATGACCGAATTCTTACACGCTCCATGATGGTTTATGACAAACTTTCATAAAATTTATCTCATCTGGCTTGGCCTAAGTCACTCTGCCAGTGAGCAGAGCCTAGGCCTCACACTCTCGGTCCAGTATTCCTGCTGCCCTGTGACCTAAAGAATGAAGGGTTAATAGGCATTCTTATAAATCAACAGTGCCAGGACACAGCTGAATGAGAGTGATCTTCCTAAGCCACCGAAGACCCGGGCATTGTCCAATGTCGGCAGACATGCAGGACCTGCTGCCACATCAATCGAGCCTGCCAGTGGCCTGAACTTCCATGGCCTAAGCTTTGCTTCAGATACCCCAGGGCCTGACCTGGCCCCTCTGGGTCTGCCTTGAGTCCTTCTCAGGGACCTACCAGCTGTACTGCCTCCTTGACTCCATGGATCGAGAGGGCCTCCTGGGTCAGCAGGTGAAGAATCCGGTTGCTGTGTGCGGCTTCCTTCCCTCCTTTGAGTAACAAGCCATTACCACTTGCAATAGCCAAGGCTGCCACCTGGAGCCCGAAGAGGAGAGCAGCGAACCAAAGGGAAAAGCAAGAGCAACAGTAATGTCAGCACACGCTGGGCACTTTTTCTGTGCCAAGCACTGGATTAATCACTTTAAAAGGTCTATTCTGTTTAATCTTCACAACATGCCAGTGAATCAAATACCTGTCTTATCTCTGGCTTTACAGATAAGGACACTGAAGCCCAGAGAGGCTGGTGACTCTGCAAGGTCACTAGCTTCTAAGTGGCAGGGCCAGGAACCCTGACTGAGCCAAACCACCCAGACCTTAGGAACTAAACTGTAAGTCTTCCTTAGCCCATTAGCAAAGTAACCCGAGTTGGGTCACACAGCCCCTCCCTGCTGTGGCCCCGGTGGAGGACGAGGGCTCCACTGCCTCCTGACTTGAGCAGAGGTTGGGCGGCATTTCTGGCCACATCTTCCTCTGGCTTTGTAATTGTTCTGAGGGCTCTGATCGCCTGGTGCTGAGAGTCCAGAGAGGCCTAGAGCTCCCGCCACCCCAGAGGCCACTGGGCAGGGCATCCAGGAGGAGGACCAGTCACCCTCCCAGGGCACGGAACGAACCTCACTGGCCCGATCATCCAAGGCCTGAAGCTGGACTTTCTGAATGCTCCCGGAGTAAAATGAAAATTGTCCTGTTTTTGTTAATGATGAAAAACACTTCCTTACTAAAAAACCTTACCTGAATATGTTAATCTTCAGATTAGTGGCCCTTATCTTGTTAGGGTTTTTTTTTTGTTGTTGTTGTTGCTGCTCAAGAACCCCTTATAAAAATTATGTAAACTTTCTCCAGATAAATGCCCAAATACGCTGAATTCCGCATACAACTTTTAGGATTTAAGCATTCTGTGATATTATCCAAGGTTAAGACCCTAAGAGAGGAACCTCAGCTGTAGTTGGCTGAAAAAAGAGACCTCTTACTTTGCGCAGTGCCAGCTAGTACGGATAACAGGTGGCAGAGAAACTCCATGGACACAGCCTGCGCAGAGACCCAGGACCCATGTCTACCAGCACAGGGGGTTCTGCAGTGCCCCCTGGGGCATCTCTGAGAGCAGGTCAGAAGGGCAGAGGGTACGGGAGCCCCGTGGCGAACAGGCTGGTGGTAGGCCACGTCAGGGAGTACCCTCCACGGAGCACTCTGGACCTCATGGTCACTTAGGCCCTACAGCAAAGAGCGCAGGTTGTTCATTTTTCAGACAGACTCTTTCAGACTTCATGGCTAGTGCAAAGAAAGAGCTGGTGTCACTGTTCTGGACAGTTCAGGGGGAGAATGGTCCCAGATTTCTGGGAGAAAGTTTAGGGCAACAAGGCCATGGCTGCTTGGCGAACCCTCGCATACGTGGTTTGTCGACACTGGCCTGTGACATGCCGTGTTCCTAAAAGAGGACGATATTTTAGTTTCCACTACTACTAGACGTCCTTTTTCTAAGAGATGCACCTACAGGAAGCCACCTGTGACACTGATAATAAAGGGGCCGTTTTCACGTGGGCAAAACCAGCTAGGAGATGAATGACCCTGCAGGAGGCTAGCAGGGACTCTGGTCAGGGAACAAAGAGCCCAGCGAGCTAAGGTGCTGGGCAGCGTGCTCCCGTGCCACGGTACGATTCATCGGGGCTCAAGGCCCACACCCGCACTTGTAAGCTTCACAGTAGTAACGTCTGTAAACTTCAGTTTCTTCAACTGTAAAATGGGCATATAAATACCTATGTTAGAATTACTGGAAGAATCAATAATATAAGTTACCTTAAGAACAACCTGAGAATAAAGCCTCAAAAATTATCTTCGCGGGGAGAAAAAAGAAAACTTTCTCACTTAAAAAAAAAAAAAAAAAAAAAAGAATCTGTGGGAGATTTATCTTGGCGTTAGTCACTTACCTGAGGTAGACAGTCAGGGCGAGACTCAAAGATGACCAGCAGAACTCCGATTGGGACAGTCACTTGTTCTAGTTCCAAGTTTTTGGCAATTCGGGTCCGGCGCAAAACGCGCCCCACGCTGTCCTGCGAGGAGGCGGCAATCTGCCGCAGACCGATGGCCAGGCTGTTCAGTTTAGACGTGGAGAGGCTCAAACGTTTCAGCAGAGGAGGCGCCAGTCTCCCTGGAGAGGTGTGAGGAACACGTGAAAAACAGCGGATGTGCGCCGGCTGCACGCTGACTGAACATGCGGTGCTGTGTCAGGGACAGACGTGGGATTTATGAGGTCCAGGGAAGACAGGGACGTGCCCTTCATACAGCTTTTCCAGTGTGGCGGAATGCACGAGCGTGCACAGGTCTGCAGACCATACCCTTTGTGCAAGCAGGCTCGGTTCCAGAAACCGACATTTACATGAGTAACTTGCAAGTAATGAGGACCTTACCACACCATTTTTGTAACAGTGCGGAACTGGATTCCACCTATAAATTCAGACAACGGGCCACGATGCAGTTAGTAAGCTGTTCAGAATATCGTTTGTGAGAAAGGAAAACTACAGAACAGCATGTGTGGCAGGGTCCTATTCATCACACATTTTACATATACATGTCTGGAAGGCGTAAGAACAGTAATGATCACTGTCTATATTTCTGCATTATTTTAATCTTTTATAATGAATGATTTTATAATCAGATGCAATAGAGATTTTTTTGAAATAAAAATTTAAATACAGTAGTATGCATGGAGCGAGTCTCTGTACTTACACATATTCAAGTACATGCATGTACATATACATCTTAGGAAAACCACATGAACTCACACATCACAAATCATTACTGTGGTTAATGCTGAGATGAGATTATGAAAATGTCTCAATTCTTTTTTGTAGCTATACCCACCTAGATAATAAAAAGATTTCTACTTTGGAGGGGAAGAACCAACCTTATATTAAGAAAAAATATTAAACCATC
The DNA here is from genome assembly GCA_039655065.1 of Glossophaga mutica. Classification (NCBI taxonomy): domain Eukaryota; kingdom Metazoa; phylum Chordata; class Mammalia; order Chiroptera; family Phyllostomidae; genus Glossophaga; species Glossophaga mutica. Next base: position 151,520,992 of record CM077307.1, read on the forward strand.
ACTCTACCAAACACTATCAATATCATTTAACTATATCAATATTAATTTTCTTCACATTTCCCCCGTGCTAAAAATTAAGTTTTAATTATAGCGCCTGTTAAATGTTACACTCTAGTTTTTTCGCCTTACAATGCATGTACCTCTTCCATGTTGAACTAGTTATTTAATTACTAATGAGTATTCCACTGAGTTGATACAGATTAATGCACTTAACCACACTTACGTTATTCGGTACTCAGGCTATTTCCAGTTTTCAGTGTGATGAATAATCCTGCTCTAAAAATCTTTACAGGTAGGCCTGTTTTCTCCTCCTAAAATATCTTCTAGGGTCAATTTCCTGGAACGGGCTTCCTGAGTCAAAGGGGATCACCACGTTCACGCAGACCCAGGACCTTCCTCCTAAGCCACTGCGTGTCCTCGGGAATTTCCAGACAGAGAAGACGACGACCAGAAGTCAGAGTTCTGCCAACTGCTCGTACTGAGACCTTGGAAAACAACTTTAACCTCTGTGGGTCCTGATTCTTTCACTTTAAATTATAAAGAACTGGATAAGATCTCCTCATTTCTTACATTTCTGAGAGTCTATTTTATGACTTTCCAATACTGCAAAACTTCAAAAGACCAGAAGTAAACTCTAAAGGAAGTGCCAAAGCAATGGCTCGAACATGAAAATTAAAAGTCCCATGAAATCAACCCCCATTATCGTGGGGTGCCAAAGACAGAGAATTAGGAAACGGGACAGAGTGAGCACCTACCCGACTCTCCATGTTCAGTTGTCTGCAAAGTGAGTTCAGCCGCCTTGCTCGCTCTAACCCGGGCACCCAGGGGTGTTCTGGTTGGCCCTGCTGCTGACTCTGGGCAGACCACACTCTGGTTCATTCTCTGCGAGATAAGCTGCCTTTCACCGCTGGCTGCACAAGCCGTTCTACGACAATTTCACAGGCCCAGTCCGTCTGGGTTTGAATCGCAGACCTGTCACAGGCCGCATGGTTGTAGGCATGTGACGACTTCTCTAAGCTTTGGTTTTCTCCCCTCTAAAACCGGGATAATAAATAGCAGCTACCTCACAGGTACTACATTGTGAAGATAAAATAAGACTGTGTCTGTTAAGCTCCTGGCACCATGCCCGGCAACACAGAAAAGGCTTAAGAACTGTTAGCTGCTGTTAGCTGAATGTCTAGAACAGTGAAGTCCTCAAATTTTTTTGTCTGGAAATTGCCATAATAGTCATGTGGGGAATAGAAAAAGCGCCTCAGGGGGGTTGTACTAGAATATCTGGGAAGGGGGTGGAAGTAGCGTGCATTGTTGGAAAGAGCCTAGTGAACACTAACCACCAACCCTCAATGAACAGGATGCATCATACATAATTTCTTCCCCAACAATCTCGACCTTAGGTAGACTATGGCACAAGAATTAAATAAAACCCTCCTTAACACTGACTTCAGACGCCTGGTATTTACCCTCTGCCTCCTCCAAGTCTTTTTTGTTGGCCAACAGGATCTCATCGCGCTGGTCCGTCAACAGATCAGCCAGATGATGGATGATCTCTGCTCTCTAGGAGGAAAAGTCAAACATTAAATAAGCAAACACATTAACCCAAAAAGTATGCACCCCCGCTCGTTTAAGTCTGCTCTTCCGAGTGTGCCAGGCCTTGCTCCCGAGTCCAAGGTGACCAGTGACCGAAGTCTTTTTACTTCCTCTCACTCATTTCCCAACACGGCTCCTTCCTTTCTTCCCTTCCTCTCTCACTATTAACTTCCCCCTACTTCTTCTTACTTCTCTTCCTCTTTACCACTCCTAATTATTGTGATTGGCAAACCTTGGTCCAAGGTAAGGGAGGGGGCACGACACAGGGCCAGCACTTTGAATCGGCATGATACACACATCTCCACACATTTAGTGTCACTAGTTGTACATAGTTCATTTCCCAGGTAAGTTTCTGCATCTAGTTTTTCTCTTCTGACAATTATTTCTTGAGTGAATTCAGTCAAAGGGGGAGAAATCCAGTCCTGGATGCTTAAGGAAACCCCGCCCTTCCCCGCCCAGACTGGGAAATGTGGGAAGTCAGCGTGGTGACCGCTGCAGGAGCTGAAGGAGTAGAAGTGGTTTAACAGAGAGAAGCTGAGCTAGGCTCTCCCTTTGCTTTCCCTTCTCTACTTGTAGTTATTTCCAACTCTCTTTTCCTTTCTCAGGTCCAAGTACTCCTCAGAAGAAATCTACGTACATCACTCTCAAATCCATCCTTAACAACACAAGGCTTGGGAAGCCAACCCCCGGCCTTCCCCTGATCTCGCCGCATTTCCAGCCTCACCGGGTCTGCTACTGCGACTGATGCACTGTGGACAGGGCTGGGCTAGGATTGCGGAGCAGGCTCTTGAGCGTCCACCTTATGGATCAGTTAGATGATCCGGATGAGTAATTTTCCTACATTTACAGGCCCAGAATGTGGCAGGATTAGGGAGCCTCCCTGATCTCATCATATTCATATTCATCATATTGATCAAAACATCAGAATAGTGGGAAGGTACCATAGGCCTCAGCCCACGAAAGACAAAAGGGAAAGTAAAACTCAGAAAAAGACAAAAGGCAGGGCACACCTGAACCAGGCTGGTGACTCGGATAACTCTGGGGGACACGAGGAGTAAAGGGGGAACAGCAGGCTTGCCCGAGTCCTAACCTCACAGCACGACTCACTCTGAAAAGGAACAAAACCATCGGTAGGGTTACTACCTGCTCCGGTTCCAGAGTGGCCAGCGTCCTTCCTCCTGATCGAGCCATTTCTCCCTGCTGCTCCACCGTAGGGCCTGCAAGCACATTTGCAAATTTCAGATCATGGTCAGCTTGGTTCCCTGTCACTGTCACTATCTCGGCTCGTACACAGGCTCATCACTCGCACGGACCATGCACTTGGTGTTTTGTTATGCTTCTTGCACACACAGAAATCACGCTGACCAATAAAATGGCAAAGGAGATGCTGGAGTGACTCAGGTATAAACACACGAAACTTGTCCTGTTTCTGGGGTGGATGATGCAACTCATGTCTTCTAGAGTTCCTTTCAGTTTCATTCTGGCCTACCTTTTCTAACGTGCTGATATCTCTGAATGTAGACTATAGCACAAGTCTATCTGTGTGAACACTTGAGAGCACATACCAATCTTATGCTCCTCTAGTGTTTCCTGGTGTGTGGCATCCAGCATGAACCTAGCATAATGTTTCTTGATGAAAATGGTTGCTTATACATTTTTTAAAGATTTTATTTATATATTCTTTTAGAGAGTGGGGAAGGGAGAGAGAAAGAGAGGGGGAGAAACACTGATGTGTGAGAGAAACATCATCAGCTGCCTCTCACAGGCACCCCTGTGGGGACTGAACCCGCAACCCAGGCATGCGCCCTGACAGGGAACTGAACCAGTGACCTTTTGTTTTGTGGGATGATGCCCAACCGAGCCACACTGGTCAGGGCTGCTTATATTCTTTAACTTAGTGACTTTAGAGAGAATTAGGAGGCCTAGTTAGGCAGGTGAGATAAATTTTATAAAGCAAAGCAAAAGCCAGTTTTGCAAACAGTGTCCAAAACACCAGCACATCAGCTTTGGGAATCCCTGTTCCCAGACTGAGAGCTCAGTGTTCAGCTCCATCAAGACAATGGTGTCGCTCACTATCACCCATAGCCCACAGGACGCCACGAAGAGCTACTCACCTGCAGGCTTTACTTCGGAAAAGAAGGTGCCAACTTTCTTTCCATCTACGATGTCCGTGATGACGTGCCCAGACACTTTGGGGTGAGTTCCATTGGCAATAACCACCGAAGTGCCACCTTGCAAAGCCCAGAGGGCTGCTTTCACCTAGTAGGAGAGGTCAGATCCAAAGACGAGATTCAGACCTTTGCAGGATCTAGTTACCCACACTTTACATTTGCAAAATGACATAAAATACAATGGGATACTGAGCAATTTAAGTACCCAGAGGGATGTTCCAGAAGCTCTGTAAGCACACCCAGCCCAATTGTGGCTTGTGCTGCCTAGAAATGAAGCAATCAACCCTTTGTGCTCAGCGAGTTCCCTCTCCAAGACTATACTAGGACTCACAACTTCCACACTTGCCATACTGCTCCTCAACTTACCGTCCAGTCTGGTGTCGACCAGAGTCTGAAGCTGAGCACTTTCAGCTTTGTAAAGGGGACTTTTGTCCTCATCTCTGCCATTGCTATGTGATGCTGTATCTTACGGGTATAACTTAGAACAATTAATGGAAGAGAAGAATTTTTGCAAGATTTCATCAAGAAATATTTGAATTGATACCATTAGAGGATTTATGAATCATGAAAACTACATAGACTTCACCTTATGGAGTTTACAATACAAATATACTCTTTATATAATACTAATGAACAGAATACATGCACAGACATGACTAAATATTGGTGCACAGTGTGCATTAAGCCTGTATTTAGATATGCGCATATGAGTACGTAAGAGTGTATGTGCCTCTCACGTGAACCATTAGCCCACAATCAACTGCAAACGTAAAGATGATGAGGCAGTGCTTTGGTTTTAGAGCTGTCACAGGCGGTGAAGGCCCCGGGTCTCACCTTGGCTTCCATGCCCCCCATGCCCACTCTCGACTTGGTTCCGAATGTCACAGACTGCTGATCTCCGGGATAGAATATATCAATGAGCTTTGCATCGTCTGACCCTGGGGGGCTGTCAAAAAGACCTAAAAAGTAAACAAGGGTCAATCATCCGGCTTTAGTGGAAGTAAGCGCCCCCCAAAAGAGGCCTCCCAGGCACTGCCAACCACTGGGTACTTAACTCGTCCAGATGGACTCTGCTGTCCCACCAGTGCTACCCAGAAAAGAGAGCGAGGGACCAGTGGCGTCCACCCACACTGAGAGGCAGCTCCAGGAGGACTCGCCTTATGTACTTCTGTAACCAAGCTTAATAAGTCAATGTTCGCCCGAATCAGGGCATGGCCACATCCTTGGCACAAAATTTATCAGCCCCACCCATAGTCTACCCTTGTCTCTGCCATTGAACCAAAGGGTGGCAGTGAAAAAGATGAGTGACTTTTACAGAAACAGCACAGCAGCCACAACTGTTTAACGTGACTATTTCCCAACAGGATGAGATATGAAACTGGTTCTCATTAACTCTCACAGAGCCCTATTATACCACCCGTGTGATGGGTGAGCCGTTGTGAAGGTCAGGCTGAGTTGGCAGAAGAGCGCACTGCATTCAGTCTGGATTTATCACCGCAAAGCCTGTGTCCCTTATGTAACTGAGCAGAGTGACAAAAGAATTACGTGAAATGTTGTATGCATACAATCCAAGATTAAAAATCCTTGCAATTTCACTCTGAGCAAGTTGGAGCCTTGGAGGGGAAATGAGGGGCCTGAGGAAATGGAGTCGCACCTAAGCCTAAGGGGGACACAGGCAGGGAGGAACAGCGCCTGGTCACAGACTGGCTGAGGACATCTGGGGCAGTGATGCTTCTGGTTTTAACTCACTGCTGTTCCTGTGCTAGAACACACCCCTCTGCTGCCCTGTCCCAAAGCGTTACCACAGCCCTGCCATGCACACCCTCCCTAGGGAAGCAGGGGTCAGGGAAGGGAGGAAATCGGTGTCCGCGCAGAACAAGTCAGTGTGCAGCAGTGACAGCGAGAGTCACCTCTCACAACCTCTGTCCACCGTGACACAGCATGTCACAGCTTCCAGGATTTAGGGCAGTTCTTCCCAGAGATACTGTGCGTGGAGGTCATGGGCTGGGATTCTGTGGCTGTTTGGGTTTCACACAACAGGATGGGCAAGGTTGGACTATTCTAAGCCGAACCTTCTCCAGAGACATCTAGAGATTCCGGGCATTCTGATACTCTGCCTATTCTTTTTCCATTATAGCAGCCTCTCAAAGCCAGCAAGAGGACATTTACAATTACAATTCTGACATTGTTCTAAAAATCAACACTCGGTAACCGATCAGAGGTAAAGAGCACAAACCTGTATGACTAATTTTGGTGTATGGGGCTACCTTAAAGCTATTCACTCGAGTCCAGTTCAAATTGGGCTTTACACATTGATCTCTCAGGCTCACATTCTTCCAAGGGAAGAGTGCAGATTTTTTAATTGCGAGGAGTAAGATTAGAAACTGCCTTCTACCAAGAACTAGCTATGTGACTTTGAATATACCACTTAACTGATATGAACTTAATTTTTTATTTCTTCATCTGAATAATTGGGCCACCCTACCGACTTTACAGGATTGTTACAAGGATTGAACAAACTGACATTCATAGGTACCTAGAGTAGCATTTGAGCACAGGAGAAATTTAATTTAAAAATCTGCTGATTAAATCAAAATGCCTTCTCCAGGATGGCTTACTCTTACCCCAAATTAGCCACTCCTGTCCTGAGATTTCACATGTATAATGGATAAACACAGTACCAAGACTTTTTACAGGTAGAGACACTGACATGTAAGGATGGTATCTCTGACCTCCCGCGCAGGCAGGAGACTGACCGATCCACCTTGATCTGCCCTTCAGCCGCGGCCCTGACCTTACACAGGTAGAGTGCAAACTGGAGAACAAGCCTGGCCAGGTTAACTTGCCTGGGGTGTGGGCTGGGAACCAACCAGGTTTTTCTGACCTCCTGGGAAGGTAACAGGGGACTTTGGGGATCTTGTAGGTTGGGTCTATTTTTGACATGGCTCTCATATTCCTTATGGGTCAAAATGTAAATGGGAACAGCTTAAGAAAGTGGGAAGTGAATGGAGAGTCAAACTGGAGCCAAGAGGGGCCCCTCCATGAGGAGGGAGAAAGGACTAGAGTCACACATTCGACATGGTGGCCACCAGCCTGGATTTTCTGCAGCAGCTCCAATTTAAAATAATCCGTCTCATGAATTACATTAAAAGCTGAAAGTGATTAATACAATGATGTTATCACTTTATATCACTAAGACAGCTATAATCCAAAAGGCAGATAACAAGAGGTTTAAGTGTTGGCGAGGATGTGGAGAAACAAGTGCCCTCACACACTGTGAGTGGGGATGTAAAATGGTGCACTTTATACTGTTTTGGAAATGGTTTACATGGTTAAATGGTATACATGGTTTGGAAAACAGTCTGGCATTTCTTACAAAGGCTAAACACAGAGTTATACCATATTATCCAACAATTCTGCACCTAGATACAATTAAAAAGATGTTCACACTAAAACTTGTACAAGAAATTCAAAGCAGCATTAGTGTATGATTTCATTTATACAAAATGTCCAAAACAGGCAAATCAACAGACACAACGCAGATCGGGGGCTGCGATGGGCTGGAGTTGGTGGGGAGCTGAGTGACTGCTAACAGTATGGGGATTCTTGTAGTGGTGATAAAAGTGTTCCAAGAGCGTGACGAGGGTTGAAACACTGTATGAGGACACTAAAAAACACTGAACTGTAAATTTTAAATAGGTGAATGGTACGGTATAGTATGTGAGTTTTATCTCCATAAAGCTGCTATAAAAAAACGAATCTAAAGTGCCTGGAGATGACAACCTTTCAGCATTTAAACTGTATCTCCAGGACTACCCCCCTTCTTCTGAGTCATAAAAACCCTTTGTCAGACTGCAGAGCTTAGAAAATAATGGTCCATAGTAAAAAAAAAAAAAAAAAAAAAAAAAAAAATCAGAAAAACTCAAACAAAGAGGGACAATCAAGCACTCCACATGTAGTATTTAAAACAAAGGCTGGATAAAAGAAAAAGGCATTCCTTTGTACCTTCTACATCTGAAAGAATAATCAAGAGGTCCGTTTTCATTTCCACAGCCAGTCGGGCAGCCAGGCTATCATTATCTTTAACACTAATAACCTGGAATGCAGATAAAAAGTCAGAAGTGAATGAGCTATACAGTTAGTTCAAAAAGAAGTTCTCAGAAGTACCCAGCTAAGCTCTGGCAGGCCAAATTAATGACCGAGTACACGGATGACAGGTTTTGCAAGACCCTTCTGTCTGCAAAACACCATGCCTACTTGGCAACCCCCCTTTCCAAGCATGCACCGTTCTAGCCAACTGACACGCAGAAGCCATGCCCACAGCACCATCTGAAGCCTTAAACCACTCTCACGCCTCCCCCGCTGAGTGAGACCCTGTGACTCCAGAAGAGCTTACACACCGCTGCTCACAAAGCCACCTCCTCTCCCAGTTTCTCCATCTTGTCAGCACCCCGCTCCCGGTGTCAGTGCATGCAGCACAGTGCAGTGTTAGTCTCTCCAGCATGCTGGACCCTAGGAATACTTCACCCACATTTACCCCCTGGAGATCGCTATTGGGCTCAGCTGGGGGGACAACAGCGTCATTTGTGTTGACAATGGGGACGATGTTCATTCGGAGGAGCTCATGAAGTGTCCCATTGAGGTTCCGGCGCTTCTGTTCATCATGGAAATCCAAATTGGTCACCAAAATCTAAAAGGTTGAAATAGATCAAGAACATAGGAGGGAGAAAAATGATGAACTTCCTAGTAGGAATAACATGCTCAGATGCTAAGACTGGGGGAGTTAATCTTTAGACTTCTGAGACCTAATACAGATCGCAATGGAGCACACATCTTTGGAGGCTTACCCGATTTTTCTAGAGATGGAGAAAAAGTCAGAATCACTTGGAAGATTTAATAAATGTTCAATTTTAGTAAATAATTTTTTTTGAAAAATACTTTAATTTTGAGAGCTACCCAATCTCATCCATTTACAAAACTAAGAAAATTAATATATCGACTTTAGAGTAATACTGGGGAAAGTAATGACTGACATTAGTTTCTAAAATATCGTTGTATCTCAGCATCTGCTTCAGGGTCTGGCTGCAGCACCTCTGGTGAGGGAAGGCATGAGTGGTTTACCCAGCTGCGAAGCGCACGAGATAAAGGCAAGGGGGCCGTGTCATCACTGTCCTTGCTCTGCGGCCGGCCACTACTGCAGTTAGAAAAGGCTGTGTCTGAGCACGTGGGATTAATCTGGGAGGTGTATGGAGGTGACTCTCCAGTCACACCCTGGAAGGACTGGCATGACTTCGTTCAGAGGCAGAGGGGAGAGCTGGGTGTGGGGCTGGCAGTCAGCTCTGCTTCCCTGCCTGAATCCCAGTTGTCAGCAGTGTTTAGCAGGAGAGAAAGGTAAATGGGGATGAGGGCAAAAAACTAAATAGTAGCAAACCCTGAAGCTAATGAACATGTTTCACTGAAAACCCTCTGATGTTTAAGGAAGAGGGTTCTTGTGTGTAAGGCAGGCCGAAGTAGGAACAGCTGGAGCAGGCGGTCAAGAAGGAAGGCACTGAAAAGGAGGAAAGGGCTACGCCCTGAACTAGGGTCTGGCTGTGGTAACTAACATAACAGCAGCCCGAACGATATAAAATGTGGGCGATGAAGACAAAATGGTAATATGTCTAAAGGAAATAATTCACGCACTCATTTAATAAAAATACATCGGGCCCTGGCTCGTGTGGCTCAGTGGATTGAGTGTGGCTTGCGAACCGATTCCCAAGAAGACCACATGCCTATATTGCGGGCCAGGTCCCCAGTAGGGGGCGCAAGAGAGGCAACCAAACATTGCTGTTTCTTTCCCTATCTTTCTCCTTCCCTTCCCCTCTCTCTAAAAATAAATAAATAAAATCTTTAAAAAAAATACAATGGGTACCTCCGAAATGCCAGGCCCTGTACTAGCTGCTGGAATGGCGAACAAACATGTTGATGCTTTGGGGAAAATGGAATGGGGCATATTTTTGTAAGGACAGATCATGAATTCCTTTTTAGAAAAGTTTAGTCCTCTAAGAAATAGGCCTGGGGCAAAAGAGAACATATAGACTCTAGTCCTGGTAGTAAAAGTAAACACGTGTGTGTAGCAGAGGCAAGCAGGAGGTATGAAGGTCTCTTGAAAATACCTGTGGCTCCAGCAATTTAACAAGTAAGAGGTAGGAGACAAGAGCCCTAAGAGGGAAAAGTATATGCCTGGAGAAGGACAACCTCTTAACATGCAAATCAGTTTCATTTTTATGAAGAAAAAATAAGCTGCTATGCTTGTGTAAGTCTTTAACCTGACAAACAACTTACTAGAGATTTCCAAAAGCCAATGAAAATGATCTTCGAAACAGGATCAGTAGAGAAAACAAGAAACTACAGGACACGGTATAAAAGGTAAAGCTTTCCGGTAGGTAAGACCATTGGGGGAGGCAAAGGTAGGAGAGAAGGGGCCCGAGGACGGATGCCTGCTGGTCGTGGAGGGGGCAGAGCTCCTTGTTTCACATCGGTATTAATGGGAACAATGGCTAATGTGCACTGACTTTTAATGTGACTTTCATTAAAGCAAACAAACCAACCAACCGAAAAAAGAGAAACAGCAAACCTGGGAAAAGCAAAACAGAACAAAAACACAGCTCCTGGACCTAAGTTTCCTCACCTGGCTCCTGGTACTTTTTAAAAATTAGACGAAAACTACCATTGGGTTGTGACAGAGAAGAGACAGGAAAGTGACAGAAACTGAGGCTTCCATTGCATTTACGCTAACAGAAAAAAAAATCCAAGCTGACAGAGAGAGGAAACAGGTGGACAAGTCCATCCCTTTCTGTTCCGGTTCACTTTTTCAGGGACACCCTGGAATAACGCCAGAGCGTCGCTGAGTAACAACTGTGAACAGGGTGGGGAAACGAAGCAATAGGAAATGGAAGAGCAAACCCTGAGGGGACGCATATGTAACATCACCCGTGTGAAATAACATCTGTGCCAATGGACCAGAGGCAGCAAAGGAGTTTAAAAATAATAACCTGGGGAGTTAGGGTTTTTCCATTGTTTTGTAAAGTGACTGTTCCATTGTTTTCTGATATTTAGGTCTATTCAGTGTGTAGTTGGTTAGTTGATGAAAAAAACAATTGAAAAAAATTCCGGAAATTTAGGTAAAAAAGAAATAATATAGAAAGCAGGTTCTAGAACATTCAGAGGTAACCACTAAAAACTTCTAAGTTCCACGAGTACGGGAACCATGGCTGTTTTGTTTACCACAGTATCCCCAATGCTTAACACATTTCTTGCTACACCATAGGTGTTCAAAAAATATTTGATGAATGAATGAAAAAACCAACCAACCACCAGCATTCCTTCCGACCTTCAATGCTTAATATCTATTATATAAAGCAACTCGGTGCCAACCAAAGCAAGTCACCTGAAGTCCAAGTTGCTAATGATATGAAGACATCTAAGTTTTCTGTCTTTAGGAGTATTAGCAGTTGGGGTAGCCCTAAGCGGTGTTAGTACAACAACCAGAGCTAACACTGAGAGCATACTGTGCACCAGACACTGTATTAAATGCTTTTCATATGTTTTCTCATTAAGTTGTGAAAAACCCTCTGAAGTCGGGCTGATCTTATCCTTGTTCTTCAGATGAAGACACCGACACATATAAATGTTACGACTTAAAAGACACTCTCCAGCCCTGGCTGGTGTAGCTCAGTGGATTGAGCGCGGGCCTGCGAACCAAAGGATCGCGGTTCGATTCCCAGTCAGGGCACATTCCTGGGTTGCCAGGCCAGTTCCCGGCAGGGGACATACAAGAGGCAACCGCACATTGATGTTTCTCTCCCTCTCTCCTTCCCTTCCCCTCTAAAGATAAATAAATAAAATATTAAAAAAAAAAAAAAGACACTCTCCAGATCTCCCAACCAAAAAGTGGTGAAGCCAAGATGGAGGTCTGGCTCCAGAGCCCTTCTCAGTCTTCTTCCATGGGAATCATCCTCATGGGTCCCATGGGTCCCATGGCCCTGTGCAAAGGCAGCCTCTCACCTGGGCAGCACAGATGCTGTACTGGGTAAACATGGCTTCATATAGGGCCATCAGTCCACTCTGCCCCGCGGCTGCACAGGCTCGGGCTTCTAAGACAGGAATTGCCTGTAACACACCAACAGACAAGGTGTGGGTGGGAGAGAGGAAAGGTGCCTGAGGACCCCTGGTTCAGGGGGTGGGCAGGCAGCACTCACCATCTCTTTCAGCTGGTTCTGCCCCGAGTGCAGGGCCTGCCGCACGCTCTGGGACAGAAGGATCTCATGGCGCAAGCGTTGCTTGCCAAAGGCTACAGCTCCACTGGTTACCAGCATCATCTCTCGACCTTGATTCTGTAGCACTGACACCTGACATTGAGGAAGAATAAGGCACAAGTCACTTGTAATATCTCTTTTCTCACTTCCCAAGAAACTCAGGTGGGATGGACAACTGAGTGGATCCCAAATGCTGGTTTATGGAGCAGCAGTGGATTGGCCCTGGGAAGAATCACCCAGGTTGCTTGGTAAAGATACAGATTCTTTATAAAGAGACATAGACCTATGTCTCTTTACCAGATATTTGGTAAAGAGACACATCCATAAAACAAATGTCATCTAAAACAGGAGTCCCGAACCCCTGGACTGAGAACTGGCTGGTATTGGTCCATGGCCGGTTAGGTTAGGAACTGGGCAGCACAGCAGGAGGCGGGCCAGTGGGTGAAGCTTCCATCGCTTTACCGCCTCAGCTCCGCCTCCTGTCCCCACAGCCCCCCATCCCACCAGGGGTCCATGGAAAAACTGTGTTCCATGAAACCAGTCCCTGGTGCCAAAAAGGTGGGGCACCACTGATCTAAAACATTTAAATAATTCCTTAATATCAAATATCAAGTCAGTATTCACATTTCTCTTATTTTTTCATCTTGCTCAAACTGAGGTGCAAATTAACCCCATACACTGCAATCCACTGAAATGTCTCTTACATCTTTTTTAGTTCATAGGTTCCTCCTCCAGCATTTTCCTCTTGATATTTTTTTGTTAAAGGAACCATTTGTTCCTCAGGGCTTCCCTGCCTCAATTCTCCTGCGTGTGTCCCTGTGCTGTACTTTAATGCTGTATTCCATAGTCCCATAAACTGCTATCGGGTGTGGAGGCTTGGTTTGTCAAGAATTTATAGGTCTTAGTGTCCATCGCGGGGATACATAATGCCTGGTTATCTTTTTTTGTGTGCTGTCAGCAGCTGTTTATGACCATCACAAAGACCTATCAATTATTAGGGCTGCACAATGCTGACATTTAAAATCATTCATTCTTTCTTCATTCATAGGCTTCATTCACTTCCATAAAGGGACATTTTCCTTCACTAACCATTTGATCACCTGGAGGTCTAGTTCGTTTATGAAAGGCGGGGCAGATGTGTGTCTCTTTCCCTTTATTTACCATTTTAAATATAATGAGTAGGTTCTCTAGTATCCTCCAAAGATGACCAATGAGCTATTTTAAAGTGTCAATATGAATTCATGGATTTAAACACATTTTATGTGTTTAAACTCATTGCAGCAATTATCGTCCGTCTTTGGCCAGTGGAAGCCACTTTAAGTTGGCTCCAGCGTCCACCTAGCACGATCAGATGCCTTGGACAAGACGTGCTAGTACTTCCCTGATCTAGAAAGCCCTTCCATTAGGCCCATGGGTATCTCTAGAAGGGAAGCTGGTGACCTAAGATCATCACCAGGTTCTCCCACTGTTTCCATCAATGTTCTCCTTTGCTCGAAATCTTCATACTGCTTCGAGGCTGAATCCCAACTGCTCTACCTTGCCAAAGCCCTGCCTGATGGAGTGATCGGCTTTACTTCCCACTCGCCCTGAGAAGATCACCACTGCTCACAAGCTCACCTCCTCCCTGGCCCCCCAACATGCCGCACTCACCCTGTTTTTGTCCCCATTCTGGAACCCACTCACAGAACCTCTTCTTCCCCAGAAGCACTGGCCTGCACAACTGCGGGGCACCACTCACCCACTGTGCCTAGAATTGTGGCACAGTCGCCCTCTGTTGGTGCAAATCCAACCAGCTGTAAAGGCCCAGGCTGAGCCCCAGCTCTGCTAGGGGGCCCAACCACTGCACTGTCATTTGACTTTTCTGCCCCAGGACCCATCTGTCAATGTCATGTGGGCCCGCTCATTTGAATACTTACTGCCTTAAATAGTCACCTACCATAATTGTTTTGGGTGCCCCAGTCCTAGCTCCCTGGTAGCAGAGTGGCCCTTCAGAGGTCTGTTAAGTCCTCAAAATGTAGCCCTTCGACAAATATTTGTTAAACAGAATTGATCTCATGGGCTCAATCTGGGAGGCAGATTTGATAATAAATGCTTAGCATAGAAACTGCAAGAAGAAAATGCTAATGTCAAATTTCAGGCTAGCAGTTTCCAACTCCTCAGTAAAGTTATGACAAAAACTGAAAATATGTCTATGCAGGACAGAGGGCTAGAAAGGAAAAGCTCTGCCTTCATCTCCAGGATGCCTGGCTGTCTGGTTTTTGACTCTTGATCACGGGCCGGCAAACCATGGCCTGCAGGTCACTTCTGACCTGCGTCTGCTTTTATAATCAGATTGGTAACGGAACACAGCCATGCTCATTCATTTACTTACCATCAAAGGTGGCTTTCGTGGTACAATGGCAGAACTGAGTAGTTGAGGCATAGGCCATATAGCCTACAAAGCCTAAAATACTTACTCTCTGCCCTTCACAGAAAAAGTCTGCTGAGCCCTGCTCTTGGCAAAGATAAGGGTAGTGGGATTTGTGACATGCTTGAAGTCCAAAACTCCAACTGTCAACCCCCAAGGTCAGTTTCCTTTTCAGATAATCTGCGGTCAGCCTGGCTTGACTGCATGGCCAGTGGAGCATTATATCCCCACCAGAAATTTCTGCTTTGAGCTGTTCCATAGCCAAGATTCCTTACACAGAGTTCTTCTGATTCAATCTGGAAAACATGGTGGTCCCTGTCTCCACATAAGGACCCCAGGGGGCTTGTGCACAGTGGTGTGTCTGTCTCTCAGACCCACCCCCAGTGTTTGCTGGCACTCTCTCTCTCTCGTCATCTGTATCCTTTGCCTTTATATATTCACTTTATTTATTTTTTATCTTCACCCAAGGACATTTTTTTTCCCATTGCTTTTAGAGAGAGAAAGGGACAGAGGAAGGGAGAGAAACATCAATACAACAGAGAAGCACTAATTGGTTGCCTCCCACACATGCCCAGACCAGAGATCATATGCACCCAGACCAGGGATCAAATCTGCAACCTAGCAGTATAAGCCCTGACCAGGAACCGAACCCGCAAACTTCCAGTTACAGGATGCCACTCCAACAAACTGAGCCCCCCGGCCAGCACGTATCCTTTGCCTTTAAATGAAAGCCTTACATGGGTTTCCTCTGTGGAATCTGGTGAGTCCTTTTAAACATCTGGACTTGGAAAATCTTTGCAATGATAGCTGATATTTATTTCAAGATTATTGGACTAAAAAAAGAAAAAGCCCAACAAAACAAGAAAAAAAATTCAGTATTTACCCACATCCACCTGAGCTCTCAACCCTGACTCTAAGTTGGAGTCACCTGGGAAACTGGAAACTTGGTGCGTGAGCCCTACCCCACAGATGCATGTTAAATGGCTGCATGAAGCCCAGGCACCTCCAGGTCCTCAGATGGTGTTAACATGCAGCCAGGATTAAGAAACACGGGTTACTAAGGAGCCTGAGGGATGCACTGAATGAAATCAGCTCTCCTCCTTGACATCCCTCTGCTTGCCCTGGGATGCCGTCCCCCACCGGCACCTTCAGCAGGGAAGGGAGTTTTCAAATCAGGTTAAATCTACTGCACTCAAATCAAGATTATTTGTACAAGTTGATAAACCTGAAATGACACCTTAAAACTATTTTTTTCTTCAGTTCAGTAGACTTTTCCATCTTGGCAATTACCTGCTCAACAATAGATGCCAGGCGTCCCAGTGCCAGGCCACATTCATCGCCTCGGGTCACCACGGCACTTCCAAGTTTCACCACAATTCTCTTGGCATGCTTCAGCTCACTGCGGTGGGCAAAGGGCTTGCCGTGTGTGCGGCTGAGGGGCACAGTGATGAAAGGGATGTTGCTCCAGGAACGGACATTTCTGATGGCTGAAGGCTGGACACAATCTGTATCCCCAAAATCAATGCAAAAAGAAAAAGGAAAAGAAAAAGAAAATATATCATCCCATTAAAAAGATATATGCACAATACTGATCAGTTTAGCCACTAAAAAAATTGCTTTACCATTCTTAACTGAGTAAAACCAGTATATCGAAAGCCAGACCTAGCATGTTCTTATTCTAGTATTGAGTGGAGTTTGCACTCACTGCGCAGGCCACAGGCACACTTAAACACTGCTGGTGAAGGGTTTAAACAACAAATTTTTCTGAAGACGTGTTGGCAAAATCTATCAAAAGCCTTAAAAATGTTCTCATCTTTTCATTTGGCAATTCCATGTTCAGAAATTTATTCTAAGAAACTAAACAGAGATCAAGACAAAAAGATTCATCTGAAAGCTGTGCACCAGTGTTGTTTACAATAAGAGTATAATAGATTAAATGTCAAAAAAGGGGGGCAGATGGATTCATGAACATTTTTAGCATTTTTAATAACGTAGGAAAATATTCGTGGTACGTTTCATAGACATGTTTAAATGCACAGAAAAAAGATTCAGGAAATAAATCAAAATAGTAATATTTTATTTCCTAATGGATTATAGGTGATTTAACTCTTTTTTATTCCTGTTTTCCAAATGTATGCAATATACATGCACTGCTTTCATAATAAAAAATACAATATATGTGCTTTTAAAGCCACATCCCTATAAAAAGAGTCAGTCTGATTAGCAAAGACAATTAAGAACAAAGTAATTAGTATGAGTAATAAAACATTATGACTAATCTACCTACAAATTTTATCTCTGACATGGCAGCATGAACCCAACTGGAGAGCCTTCCGAAGGAAAAGTAGTGTTGGGTCAGATGCTTTGTTTTTATCCCTTTGGACATCTGCCCCGAAGCAACCCTTTCCTGATTCTTTCTTTCTTTCCTCTCTCTTTTTTTTTTTTTGGCAAAGCTGTATATGACTTCTAAGGAGGCAAAACAACAAACAAAAGTTGGTTAAAAAGCTGAAAATATACTTACATAAGCCCAAAGCACTAAAAGCTAAATGGCAGGCACTGAACCCCTCAGCACTTCTCACAGGCCCAACTCTCCCCACTAACTACTTGCCAATCACCTGCCCCCTGTGTTGCACAGCACGAGATTCCCTCTCTAGCAGGGCACAGAGCCATCAGTCAAAAGATTGCATTTCCCAGACTTTCCTGTACAGCTAGACACGGCCATGTGCCTAAGTTCTGGTTAATGCAATACATGTGAAAACATATATGGGAATTCTAGGAATTTCCTTAAAAAGAAAAGTGCTTTCAGAGTGAGATCTTACTCCATGGCTGCCTGACTTCAAGCTGCCATCAGCCACATCTATTTGTGCCAATTCATGGCTACAATTTGTTTCTACATAAATCAACGTTCTGCAGCGCAGAGCCCTCCAATTACTCTCTATATGTAGAACCATTCTGCCTCTTAGAAGCTCTTCCTTTTATTACCCAATGTTATGTTTCTTATTGATGCCTTTTTGACTGAAATTACATTAAATGTAAACAAAGAAAATATTTTTTTTAAAAAGAGAGGAAAAGTGCTTCCTTCTTCCCTTCATCCATCCTGCTGCTGGGAACAGGGGTATGAAGGCTGGAGCTCAGATGTCCACTTCAGGCTCTAAGACAACACAGCGAGAACTGTGAAGGAACAGAAAGGAGCGTGGAAGCTGGATGATTTCACACACTGCTCTGGAAGCCCTCAACTACCTCCCTTCTGTGAGGACCCCCGGCTCCTCCCAGGAGAAAAACAGAGAAAGAGATTTCTAGCCTGTTGGAGCCATTACTGTGTTGCGTTTTCTGATACATGCGCCGACCCAAGAGTAACTGACCCAGAAGGAGAATGAGTGCCCAGGCAGAGGGGCGCGCAGGTGAGGAGGCCTGGACGGGGAAGAGAAGCTGCCTGTGGATGGGAGTTGTCGACAGATGGTCTCACCCACTGCAAACGGACCTCTGCTTGGTGGGACTCTTGGACTGTAAGAAGGTGAGAACAAGGGCACGCAGGTTCTCAGCAGGATGAAATTTTAGGTATTCCTGCCCCCTCCCCAGGAGTTCCCTATGTATCATGAGAGGCATTAATGAATGACTAAAAGTAATCATTCCAAGCTACCTTTTGGACCATTTTTCTATAACTGTACCATCACAGAATAACTTCCTCCACTTGAATCAACCACTATTACCTCCATTTATATTTATAGATTTCTCAGAATTTCTCTAGACCTGATCCTTCTGTCTCCTTACTACAGACCAAGAACTCCTCTAAGTACGATCTAGTTTCTGTTCTTTCCTCCACGCTGTCACGATGGTCGGTAAAGCAGACAGAATCTCATTCGCATGGACTGGAAGATCGCTGTGTGCTCTCCTCCCGCTCTGCCTACTTCACACACAAATCTCAGAAAGAACATTTTTAGGGAATTAGTAAAGAGTCCTTTATTCTCTCTCCTGAGGAAACTTTTAAAAGCGACTATGCTTCAAGTCCACTGGAGATACAGGCCTGCAGTCCAGTTGCTGGCAGAAAGCTACTCAGTAAGTCCGTCACCTGGGACAGACCTGGCCCTTGGCACCCTTGCTAGTCCCACAGGTGGACTGTCTCTTCCTGCTGGAGGAGTCTTTTCCCGCTGAAGGACAGGTTTGTTGTCAGGGCTCAGTTCCACGGAGAGCTCCCTTTCTTCATTGAGTTCAGCAATATAGGTACCCTGATTCAGTCTTCAAGGTTATTATCCTAAACACCCAATACTAAATTTAAAAGTTACACACTTAACAGTCCTGACCTTGCTGACCTGACAGAGAGGTGGGAGAAGGAGAGACTTATTCCCCTGGGGTTTGGACTTGGCATCACCAGAGGCTGCAGAGCTCAGAGCTGTTTGACGGCTTTCAGGACTAGGCCCTTTCTCACCCCTGTCCACTATAGGGCTTACCCTGTCCTGGAAGTGTGCTGACACACCAGGGTACCGCAGGGACACAGGTAGTAGCACACGTGTCAGTCCAGGTGATCATATGACAGAAACCAGTTAGAATCTATCAGGCCAGGTTAACAGGAATGAGACACCTGATGCACAGTCTCTATCAGCAGAGACTGGCTCGGCTTGGTGCCAGGCAGTTGGGGTCACTCTGGTTGCTGGCAACTGGGTCACCGCAGACCAGGGCTGATGAGGTTCAAAAGGAGGCCGCAACAAGGTTCCAAGCAAGTGAAAGTACAGTCACGTCCAGTAGGCTAGAGCACCAAGGAGAGTTCTGTGGGATTCAGGGCTCTTTGGGTTTCCTGTTACAGCAATGTTTTCACACTCCCGGATTGACCCTATCTTTCTAGGGGGCATTTCTTAATGATCTGCAGTGTATTATACTTTTTAGGGTCCATACGGAAGACTGAGAAGGCCTTGATTCCTTTGGAAAAAATCCAAGGCTTGGGATGGGTAATCTCTTCCCATTTCCTAATGGACCTTTAGGCCCTAAGTCCCAAAGAATAGATAGCCATTTCGTCCTCGTACGTCTGAAAGGCTCCTGAGTGTACATGTGTGTACTCATGTGGGGGCTGCGGTGGAGAAAGGCTGTCCACGTTCCTCGAAAATGCCATGGATCATACTCCAGGGGAGGAGAAGCCCTTCACCTTTCAGCATCAGAGTCCTCAGGCCTGACCCGGAAGGAACCCTGACATGATTTCTTCTCCCTTCCTGGCTTTCCACTTTCCTCCATGTTTGTATCTATATGCTTTCTCACTTTGCTCTTTTAATTCATTTTCTTCTCTTCTGCTTATTGTGGTCAGCGAACACAGGGCCGCAGGCTCCAGAAAAATCTGGATACAAAGACAGAAAAATAAATCTAGGGACAAGATCAGAAAGTGCCTCCTTCTGTGAAAGAGGCTACTGACAATAAAGTATAATATCAAGAATAAAAATAATGAAGTGAATACTTACTATATACTAGGAGCTGTGTTAACTACCCAGACATCTTTCTTTATAGGGCAGAAGATATACTGTAAGAGGTCAAGTGTAGACTCTGGAGCCAGACTGCCAGGGTTGGAATCTCCACCTTCTACTTACTAGCTGTAACCTTACCTATCTCATAAAGTTGTGAGGGGAAAAAAGCATGAGTGCACTAACAGGCACAGGTGCAAAGTAAACACCCAAATATTCCTGTATTATAAAAAAGGGTTCGCTATCGTTGTCATCGTTATCATCACTGTCACTGTTATCTTACTAAATTCTCATGGTCATCCTCATGACTTAGATATTATGAGTTAGCTACTATTAGCCTCATTTTATAAATGAGGAAACTGAGGCCCAGAGAACTCGAGTAACTTACCAACCATACCAGGTGCAAAAATGGCCACAATACTTGAAGCTTCTCCCACCCCTTGAATCTGTGCTGGCCCTATGACTTGCTTCGACTGCCAGCATGAGGTAAAGAAGCCATGGAGGAGAGCCTGCTGGAGGACGAGAGACCATGTGGAACAGAGATGATCTACCGCCCCTGCAGGGGCCCCCTGCTGTCAGGAATCAGCCCCAGCCAACGTGAAAACTGACAGGCACCGAACCACCGTGCACTGAGCCTAGTCCAACACACCCGCCCCTAAAATTGCGAACTAAATCCACAGCTGTTGTCACTAATGACTTACAAAGTAAGCAGCAGAATTAGTTTTCAAACACAGGGAGCCTGAACTCTTCTTTACATGAATGAGTGAACCCTTACACTCTTCTTTACATGAATGGGAAATAGAGATTTTTTTTTCTAAGGATAATAAGCTTGATTAGTTGATAAGCAAGTCATCTGCGGTAAGGTTTGGAGATGGAATGTTAAGAAGATTCAGGTGTTATCAAGCAGACAGCCAACTCAAACTATAATAAACAGCCTCTCCACAAATGGTGCTGGAACAACTTAGACATCTGTAGGTAAAAAAAAAAAAATCAACCTTGACTTAACCCTCACACCTTATACGAAAATTAACTCAAAATGATCATGCACTTAAATGTAAAACTGTCAAACCTTAAAAAAAAGAAAGAAAATCTTCAGGATCTAGGGCTAAACAAAGAGTTCTTGGACTTGACTCCAAAAGAATAATCCATAAAAGGGAAATCTGATAAACTGGTCCTCATCAAAATAAAAGCAAAACAAAAAACTTTTCTCTGTGAAAAACCCTGTTAAGAGAATGAAATGACAAACTGTGAACTGGGAGAAAATACTTTCAAACTACATAGCTGATCAAGGACTAGTATCTAACACAATACTCTCAAAAATTAAGAGCAAAAAAACCAAACAATCCAATTAAAAAATGAGCAAACGACCTTTCACTGAAGTAGAATATATAAATGGCAAATGAGCACATGAAAAGATGTTTAACACCAATAGCCGTTAGGGAAAAAGCAAGTTAAAACCACAGTACGATGTCACCACACACCTTCCAGAATGCATAAAATAAAAGAGTGACAACATCACATTTTGGTGAGGATGTGGAGAAGTGGAAAACTCACATGTTGCTGGTGTGAATATAAAAAGGTATAGAGCCATTCTACAAAAACAATTTGACAGTTTCGTGTAAAACTAACTACCATATGACCCAGCAACTGAACTCTTGGGCATTTATTCCAAACAAATGAAAACCATGTTCATGCAAAATCCTGTACACGAATGGTCACAGCAGCCTTAACAGTCAAACAATGGAAACCAGATGCCCTTCCATGGGCGAACAGTTACACTAACCGTGGTGCACCCATACCGTTAAACATACTCAGTAAGAAAAAGGAGCCTGCTTATGCAGACATGTTGGATGAGTCTCCAGAGAATTACGCTGCGTCAAAAAAAGCCATCCCCACTGCTCACATACTGTATGATTCCATTTATATAACATTTTTGAAAGGACAAAATTATAAAAATGTAGAACAGAGCAGAGGTTGCCACGGTTAGAGGCAGGGAGGAGGGGTATGGCCAGAAGGGAGAGACCTGAAGGGTCATGTAGTGACGGAAATGTTCTTATCTCGACGCCGTCAATGTCAATATCCTGGCTGAGGTATGAGAGAACTGGGTACAGGGTATAAGGAACGTCTCTGTATTAATTCTTGTAACTGCAAGTGAATCTATTATTATCTCAAAATTAATAATACTTAATTATAACAAAGTAATAACAAAAATAGCCTATAAAAACTTTTGGGGGAATGAATATAGGTAACACTTTATTTAAACTGTTTTAATTTTGAGTTATTTATTTTATTTTATTTAGTTAGTTATTTTATTTGAGTTATTTATTTTTACAACGAGTTGTAAAAATTAATGTATAAACTTGATGAGTTTGATAAGTATATACCATACATGTGAAACTATCACCAGATTCTATGACATAAACCTACGTATTTTGTCCAAAAGTCTCAATTTGTTTTATATTTTTCCCCTCCTTTAAGACCTTGTTTGAAACGCACTCCGACCGAACTCCCCACACGCTGCTAAGCCATTGCATGTATACCATATGGTACCTACGCAGTCTGGAGAGAGCTGTGGGCTGGGCCCAGGGCAGGAGACGGTGCCTGAAGAGCTGGAAGCCAGAGCAGCAGACTTGACTCAACATGTTGTGATGTGGTCACTGATCAAAGTACCTGCAGGATGTATTTTTTAAAAAATTGAATAATGAAAAATACTACACAGTTCATTTTCTTTTCCTCTACTTCCCCATGCTCAGAGTAAAAATTTGACACCCCTGCTCCAAACTCCCCTGCATTAGGGAAATGCCTACCTCCTCTGTATAGTGAAGAAAGGAGAGAAAAAACAAATGGTTTCTTCCCATGCTCCATCTCAACCGTCCCTTCCCTAGACAGCCTTAGTTTTTATGGAAGCAAGTGGCAATTGAGGATTATGAGTATTCTGAGTGATGAAAAAATCTTCAAGGTATAGTGTTTGTTTATGTATTGATACTAAATCTTCACCACAATTCCTATACTAGTGGGGAATCAGTCTCCAAAAGATCAAAACCAGACCCAACATCCAACAAGAGCGATCTCCACCTTCCTGCTATTACCCCCAACAGAACTCTGAAAACCGCACATCTGAACTGTCAGCTTGATCCTCGCAGACACAAGAAGAGGGAAGAAAGGCCAGAGGCTGCTGCCATGTCCTTCTTCCTGCCATCCACAAGAATCTAAAGCACACTCTTACTACCCTGGGAAGGAGGGGCAATGCCTGCAACTGTCTGGCATTTTAAATGACTGGGCACAACCCAAGGAGGATGAGTACATAGGTAGACACCTCTGAGTCAAGAACATGGTGGTTGTGGGCATTTTCTCACCCAAGGTCAAACTTGAGGCTTTAGACAAAAAAATAATGTATTTCACAAAAAGGCAGGGGGCTTCTTCACACACACACACACACACACACACACACACACACACATACACACACACACAGACTACACCATTTACTATTGCAGCTGGAATATTGCTGCTTTCACAAGATAAGAATACCGCACCTCCTTTGCTTGCTGGAGCTTCCTTTCAACCTATGCTGTATGGATTGGTGGAGATATTCCAACCCTCTTAAATGTGCCTCAAAGACTAGCATTTAGGCCCACAGTGAAGAGAAATAAGGAGTGGCGTGTACTGTTTTCCAATTTATACTGCACAAAGGCACAGACAGAAAGGGGAGAGAAGAGACTGGTGGGACACATCTGGTGTAAAAGATACGGCATCTAACAGGCAACAGAAGTGCTAAGTGCTGTCTTTGTTGACTTCTGTGTTTGTGACAGTCTGGAAGATCCCAAGAAAAAATTATTTTCATAATATTGAAGCATGATATGGGCACATGGTCTGTTTGGTTCTTGTGTAAATTCCTTCACCGATGGTTGCCAAACAATTATTTCCATATAAACTCTCCAAAATACTCATAGAAGAGCCAAAATGGTAAAATAATCAAGTGGTGACACTAAAATTCCAGTTCCATCTCCTTCAGGAACCTTCCCCAGCCACTTCAGCATTCAAAGTTGGGCATAATCCTACAGGTTACCTTTGAACTTGTTCATGCTTTTCCCAACGAGATTATAAACCTCCCACTGACAGCACAGTAAACAGTACAGGAACAGGGGCTTTGAAGGTGGGATAGATTTGGGTTGAAGCTTTGTACTTGCTAGCTGTATGCCTTTGGGAGGGTTATGTAATCTTTCTCCCATCCAAGTACTAACCAGGCCCGACCCTGCTTAGCTTCCGAGATCAGACGAGATCAGGCACGTTCAGGGTGGTATGGCCCTAGACGGGTTATGTAATCTTTCTAACCCTCAGTTTCTTCCGTTGTAAATCAGGGACAGGAATAGTAAGGACCACATAAGATTATTGTGAGAATTAAATGAGATAATGTATGGAATGCCTGTTTAACAGATGGTCAACAAATGTCAGTTTTCCTCCTTCTGTCTTTTGGGCACTAGTGGTATCTTGCAATCATTTCTTTCCTTCAAGACCTGCCACAGTCACAAAGAATTCAATAAATATTCTCTGATGGAGATATTCACAAATTATACTTATTGACTGTTTATCCCTCTCTTATCTAAAAGTAACTGAAAGCTCTAAATGTTTAAGATCATTAAGTTATTAGGATGAAAAGTGACCTAGAAACCAAGCCTCCTGGTCTCTTCCCTATACCACACTGCCTCTGACTGACCCCTTCCTCACTGCAAGGAATGGTTCATCCTGCCAGAGTTTATTATGCTCTCCAAAAGCGTTCATTATGGCCTCAAAAATCAGAGAGCTGATTCCAGGGAGCAAAGAGTATGGTGTGTGTGTCTAGACTCAACGTCTTTTCAACGTCAGTTGAAAAGAGTTTCCAAGTTTTGACTCAGGACATTTCTCAAGTACCTGTTTATAGGTTCTAAACAGGACGCCCTTATCTTACTGATTTGGACGGAGACTTGAACTTTAGTCCTAACAAACTTCGCCCAGAAACACAGGATCGGCATATGGTTTGAAGACAAAGACCCCACGATAAATCTCACCGCCTTAGAGAGCCAGGGATAATGGGAGCGGCAGGTGCTGCCTGACTCACTGACCGCACGTCATTTTGCAAAATGCGGTCGAGAGTCTATTTCTCGGCTGCCGGGTGGGGGTGGGGGGCTGGTTTTGAGGAGGGGGTCGCGAAAGCCAGACGGGCCACGGGGGACTACACACACATGCCCCTGAGAGTCAGTGTGTTGCCAGTTAAAAACCAGGGTAAAATAATCGACACCGAGACAGGTGCAATGGACCGAGAAGGGGTCCACCGAGTCTCCAAACGTCCCTCTGGACCAGTTCCTCCCTTTCGCTGGCCAGGAAGGTCGGGTGCCCTAGGTCCACGCAACCCTGGTTTCCACCACGAGGTCCATAACAACCACGCCGGGGCCGTGCTGCGCACCCTAAGCCCAGTGCCATCCCTCGGCGAGCTCCCACGCCCACTCGTGAGACCGGGGCACCCGGCTCCTGCTTGTGCGGCGCTCCCGCGGCCCAGCGCGCCCACGTTCCCCCGCCTCGGCCCAGGCGCCGCATCAACCCTCGCCGAGGCGCAGGTGCCTCGCCATCCCCGCGCCTGCCACGTACCTGACTCACCGCTGCCGCGCCCGGCCTCACTGCCCAGCCAGCAGTCCACGCGGGGCCGACTTTGGCGCCGGCTTACTCTTTTTTCTTCCGTCCACGTCCCGCAAGATGACGTTACGTCAGCGGCGTAGGAGTAAAGCCAGGCCGCCCGGCCTGCGCTGTTGACGTGGGGCTAAGGGGCTGACCCGGAGCTGCGCCGCGGCAACCGCGGAGACGCCGTCTGAGAATCTGGTCCTCGCTCCACGTGGCGTGGCCCGCCCACCGAAGCCCTGGCATGCGCCGAAAGGCGGGGCTTGAGTTCTACTGCTTAACTTCCACGTCCTAGGAGAACGGTCCAAAGAGGGTGTCCCAGAGCTACGCTGTGGGGCCTTCCAGGGAGGCTGGAAAGATGCCTGCATCCCTCAGCCGCAGGTAGAAGCCATTACGTGTGCTTTTCAGTGTGTGTTTCATATCTCGAAAATATCAATGTACACATACTTAGAGCTCACAGTCCCGGCAAACTTTTGCTACTTAAAATGGAAAATTTTGGCACTGCAATAAAACGATTTGCTCCCTAATCGTCTGGGTGCTTTCCCAAGGTTCCCAGCCCAGCTTTCATTCAGTAAGGGCATTGGTGAAAATACTTAAAATAGTTTTATTTACTCCCAGACAATTAAAACTATTTCAAAGGTGAATGAGGATCCACCCTTAAAATTAGAGCTCAGACTCTCTTCCTTTCCCACTTGCTGTGTACTGCTCAAAGGGCATTGCTGCACAGGCACAGACACAGTGCTGGGCGCGAGAGCGCGGGGCGGGGGCGGGGAGAATAGGCGCAGCACCTGGGTGGAGTTCGGTGACAAGGAAGGCCTTTGCCTCTTCTGTAGTAGTCCCTAAGAACATTGCTGAGCCTACTTATTAAATCTTTCGTTCATTAAACATTGGCTACTTTCCGAGTCAGGCATTCCCTAGGTGTGGTGGAAGACACGGTCCTCTCCGCAGTGAGTTCACAGCCTTATGGGAGAGACTGGTACTTGAGCAGATGATTTACAAGACAATGGGATTAATTCTAGAGGAAGGGGGCTCAGGGATTCAGGCATGGCTTTAAAAAGAGAGTAGACATTCAAATTGTGCTTTGAGCGACTAGAAGTAAACAGTTAACCTAGAAGAGGGAGCAGGATCATAGGAAGAAGGAACGGAATATGAAGAGGCATGAGACCTACCTTATGAGAAGAGGCTGCCTGTAAGACAAGACAGGAGAGGTGTTTGCCACCTCGCAGAAAATTTTTTAATTTTTTCTTTTTTTATTATTGATTTGAGAGAGAGAGAGGGAGCGAGGGAGGGAGAACACCAACTGTTGCTCCACTCATTCTGTATGTGCCCCAACCAGGGATCGAACCTTCAATCACTTAGCTTATCAGGACGATGCTCCAACCAACTGAGTAACCCGGCCAGGGCCCAAAAAGATTTCTGAGTCATGCTAAAGGTTTTGAATTTTATCATCTTCAAAGATAGAGGAGCATGACTTTAAAGGTACTCGAAATGGCATAATGGCATTTGTATTTAATAAATCAGTAATGATGGGTAGAAGCTGGGAGGTTGGATGTTAGCTTTGGATTGCAAAGCCTAAATAAGAAATAATGGCTGGCAAAAAAGAAAAAAAAAGAAAGATCCAGCAGTGGGCATAAGGAGCATAGAGGAGAAAGAGCTGATAGCACTTACTACTTGAAAGCTGGAGGGTGAGAAGAGAGGAAGGGTACCTGCAAATCTGTGCGTGCTACTGTACGCTGTGTTAAGGAACAGATGGGAGGAGCTGTTCTTTTGGGTGAAGGATGAGAGCAGCAAACCCGTTAAGTTTTGAGCCCCTTGAGTTTGAAGTAGGGTGGGGGATACCAAATAAATAAAACCGCCCTCCAGTTGTTTCATCCAGTACCTCAGCTTTTCTTTTAAGATTCTCCTCATGAATTTAGAACAAATAAGGCAACTGTGGGCATAGCTAAAGCCATTAGGGACAGAAGTCTTCTCCACTCAGGAAGTCCTATCCTGTTCTTGACATGTGACCTTATGGTGATTGCTTGTCTGCCTTCCCTGCTAGAATTTGAGCTGAGAGCATGAAAGTATACTTTTGGCACACACTAGACACTCAATATATATTTGACAAAGGAATGAATTAAATTTTTTGTTTTCCTTGCCTGAGGAGATACATCACCAAAAAATTACTAAGAGAAATGTCCAAGATTTTACTGCCCATGTTTTCTTCTAGTTTTATGATTTTGAGTCTTACATTTAAGTCTTTAATTTATTTTGAGTTTCTTCTTGTATATGGTATAAGAAGGTAGTCTAGTTTTATTTTTTACACATATCTAATTTTTCCCAACACCATTTATTGAATAGATTTTCTTTACCCCATTGTATGTTCTTGCCTCCTTTGCCAAATATTAATTCACCATATAGGCGTGGGTTTATTTCTGGGCTCTCTATTCTCTTCCATTGATCTATACATGTCTGTTGGTCAGGATGTGGAGAAAAGGGAACCCTTGTGCACTGTTGGTGAGAATGAAGATGGGTGCAAGCACCATGGGAAACAGTATGGAGGTTCCTCAAAAAAATTAAAAATGGAACTGTCTTATGACCCAAGAATTCTACTCTGGATATATTATCTAAAGAAACCCAAAACACTAATTTGAAAGAATATATGCACTCCTATGTTCATTGCAGTATTATTTACCATAGCTAAGCTATGGAAGCAACCCAAGTGCCCATCAATAGACAAGTGGATGAACAAGTGGTGATACATACAAGTATATACAATGGAATATTACTCAGCCACGAAAAGGAATGGAATCTTACCATTTGTGACAGCATGGATGGACCTACAGGGTATTATGCTAAGTAAAATAAGTCAGTCAGAAAGACCAATACCATATGATTTCACTTGTACATGGAATCTAAAGAGCAATATAAATGAACAAACAAAACAGAAACATACTCATAGATACAGAGAACAGACTGATGCTTGTCAGAGGGGAAGGGGTTTGGGGAACTGGGTGAAGGAGGGGAAAGGATTGAGAAGTACAGTTCGGTAGTTACAAAATAGTCATGGGGATTTAAGTATAACACTGGAAATATAGTCAATAATATTGTAATAAATATGTGTGGTGCCAGGTAGGTACTGGAAATATCACAGGGAACATTTTGTAAAGTATATGATTGTTTAACCACTGCTTTCCACCTGAAACTGATATAAAATAATACTGAGAATAAACTGTAATTGAAAAGCATTTTTTAAAAAGACAGGCCCTGAATGTTAAACAAATACATCAGTAAAAAAGGGAAGTTACTTATAAAGAACATTCTTACATAACGATAAACAGGGAGGTTCTTGCTGAAGAGCAAGTATTTTCTTCAAAATATAGTTGTATTTTCTGATTATAAAATTCAGAAATTTATTATTTTTTTAAAAAGCCCCAATTTTGACATGTTAGCCTTCTGGACTTTTTGTTTACCTAGGTGCACATGTATAAATATTTTTTTTGTTCTACAAAAATAGGAGCACCGAGTATATGCATTATTTTGTAATCTGTTTTATTCACAAAAAAAGAGATCATAAATGCTTTCCAATGGCAATTAAGGCAGGTCTACTCAATTTCAGTGATTGTACAATGTTCTAATCTATGAATATAATTTATTTAACTCATCCCCTATTGTTGGATATTTTTTCCTCTTGGATGATGTCTAATAAGTGAACTTGTTGGGTCAAAGTTTATAAACATTTTAAAAGCTTTGATGCATATTATTAAATAGCTAATTGCCCTTCTTTCATAGTCTCATTAAAAGGGTTTGAGGGTACCAGTTTCTCCACACCTGCAATGAGGTGGCTGAGATTTCATTTCATTCTATCTGAATTGTTGTACATACCCCCTTATAGTAAAACTTGCTCTTAAATACATGATTACAACAGAGACCTTCTGTGTAGTAAGTCAAATAACTGATAACTCATCTGTATAGGTAAAGGGAGGGAACTAAGAGGACTGCGTTGCATAGACTCTTTAAAAAATGTTTTGAAGGTCTGTTACAAGGAGAGTAATGAAGGTAAGATGACCCAGTGTGTTAATCAGTCTTCTACATAGTTGGAAACTAGGTTTAAAGCTCATCAAACTAGCAGAGGGGTAGAGAGGAAAAGAACACTTGAGGTATTTCTGCCTTGGAAGAGCAGATGTGTGGATTTTTGGTGTAAGATCTCATATACTACATTCATTTTGGTGTAACTTACCTCATCCCTAGCTCAGTGTCTTCTATATACATTTTTCCTGTCTCTTAATATCTTGTGCATGTGGGGTCTCTGACTCTCCCATGTATGAGGGGCTTCCATACATATGCATACATTAAATTTAGTTATTCTCTCCTGCCAGTCCATCCCATGTCTACTTGACTAGACTAGCCGAAAGAACCTTGAGAGTAGAGGAAACTTTCTTCCTCCCCTAGTTGGTGCTGAGCAGGACAGACTCGCTGGCTGGAACCCTGCACTTCCCCACGGTGGCTGCTGCAGATGAGATCTTGGAGCACCTGGTACATACTGGCATAAGGTAAGTGTTCTTACCACGTCAGCACATCCCCAGATCTCTGTCTGCAGGATCATGGGTTTTTTTTGTAGGATGATGAAAATGTTCTGGAATTAGTGGTGATGGTTGCATAATACACTAAAAACCACTAGAAGGGTGAATTTTATGGCATGTGAATTACAGTTATGTGCGGTTTTGTTTGTTTGTTTGGTAAAGGCATAGAACGGGTTTCATAGCACTTGGGCATAGAAATAAACATTTGAATAAAGGAGTTGAGGGACCAGATACTGAAAAGGACTCTAAGCTGTTGGGAGTGGATTGGATGTGGACTAGATGTCCTCTACAACCTAGGGTGACTTGTCACGTAAGTTTATTTCCCTTTACGAAGCCCAAACTGGAGAACTACAGCTCTAATAGCTTTCTGGTCTATTTTAGTCATCTCCTTGGAGGCAGGGTTGCTGAATTAAATCACACACACGTGTAATGGACTCTGGTGGGAACCATGCCATCAGCCTCACAGATCCCCTTGTGTAGACTCTGCCTTGTACAGAAGCACTTCCTCCTAGGTTAGTATTAACTGTGCAAGAACTTTGCCACCTTCTTCCAGGAAAGTAATTTACTTTCAAGGTACTCTAGAAAGGTGCTTACAGTTAGCTTTTTTTCTGAAGTGGGATTTATGAACTAATGTATGCCTTATTGAACGGCAGTTTTAGAGTCAGACCATTAATATGCTGTGGAAAAAAAGTAGACTATCTCCAAATTTCTCTGCCTGGCTTTCAAGTGCCCATATGAGCACCCACCTTACATACCCCATCTTAGTGCCTACTTTTGCCAGTCATTTCAGCTTCCCAACCCTCTGATCCACAGGAGGCATCACTCAGGTTGTCCTTGACTCCTGGGATCACCTCCTTGTCTCTCAGTCCTATCACCTCCTCAAAGCTTGTCCCTCACTAGTCTAGCTCACAGAGATCATTTCTCAGAACAAATGTGTCTCCTGTGTCATATGTCAGTTTTCCCCCACTACATTGTCAGCTCACTGAGGGGCTGTATCTTACAATTGTTTCAGAGTAGGTGCTCAATACTAATCTTCACTATCACATCCTGTTATGTATACTCTATGTTTTATAAAATGGATTTAAAAATTTAAGTAGATAAAATGACATATCTTTCATCAAAATTTCATCTTAATTACAAGGATAAAATAACTATGCTCTAGTCCCAAACATTTTAATGCTTCCTGCTTTCCAGTTTTCTTTTTCTCCACTCAGAAATGATAGTAGGAAATTACCTTCTTAAGTAGTTTTCTCTGCAACCCAGCATCTCCGAGCTGATCATGCAGGTATGGCCCAGCCATGCCCGCATGCACTGCCCTTTGTAAGCTGCCATTGCTTATGTTTAAAAAAAAAATGATGTCATGTGGAATTCACTACTAATGTCAGGGCCCCACAACTGGGGTCCTTGGAGGGTGTATCTCTCAGGAAAAGAACCCAAGTGCCTTGATTTAAATGATATTATGCAATCCAAGATAGCAGAGGATTAGGTGGAAGCTACACTAACCTCCTGTAATTGAAACCATGGTTTGGCAGCCTGCTTCAACAAAAGCCAAACTCATGAGACAGACGCTGGTGAAAAAGGAAAGAGGTTTTATTCAAACGCCAGCAACCTGGAAGAAGGGGGACTCTCATCTCAAAGCCCATCTTAACACTGCAGTGCAGGCAGGGGTTTTTATAAAGAGGGAAAGGGACAAGGAGAACAGAGAGATCAGGGGGAGAGGCTGTGGACATGTGGTCAGTGTCTTTGGTGGTCTTGATATGAATCTTTAATGTCAACATCCTGGAAGTGGTCAGTGCCACCCAAATTCCTTCAGTTTGGCAACCTGTGTCACCCAAAGTTGTGATCAAGGACATTTCTTGTACAAGTAGAAACTGGAACTGCTGGCATGTGCAATATGCTTACAAAGAAACTGTCAGTATGTGAGTTATTTTATCAGCTTATTAGTACACCTTATTCGATTTCATGGTAAGTCACAGTGATATAAAGTTTTCATTCCCTGTTACAATTCCCCACTGTCAATTCTTCCTCCATATCTTTGGAGCTTTGATGTCCTCTGAATCTTCTGGGGGAATAAACAACCTGAGCCTGTTATAAAGCAAAATCTTGTGAGTTCAAAGCCAATATCTTTTTTTAGAGGTGACTGTTGAGCAGATACAGTTTTTCTGGTGTGGGAAAAACTAGCCATAAGGAAGTTTAAAACAATAAAGACAAGCATTACAAAGAAAAGAATGGTTAAACTTAAATTCCTCCTAATATGGACCTGAGTCCCTGTGGTATCCATGAAAATAGCTAAAGGCTGGAGGAAGTCTTGTTGTTATTTGTCCTGTTATCCCTGTAACCAAGACTGTTATGGAGTTTTTAGTCAATTTGATGTCAGTACAGAATACATGGCTTCAGTGTCTATTAAAAAGTTAATGAGCTTGTTTCCCACTGTCAATTGTACCAGGGGCTCCTGTGGGGAAATAATGATGGATTGGGAGGTGTCCAGAGGAGCCCCTGGGCCTCTTCACTTATTATTTGAGTAATCACTTTGTTTTACCATCTGCCTATGTGTCCTCTTAAAAATTCATTTCCTTTTTCCTATGCCCATTGCTAGGCACCCAAGGCTCTCTGCCTTAGTGGCCTTCTGTACCTGGCCTATTGTAGTTGCTCTGATTTTGTCTAACTGCCTACGGTATTTCCCCCTCAAGGATCTTGATTCTGAATCCTTTCAGGGAAAAAGAGTTCAAGATCCTTTCTGTAACTGCTTCCTGATGAAAGGAGGCATCATTTTCCTTTAGAGTGGCATCGTTTTCCTTTAGAGCTGACAGATCCTTGCACTCCGTCAGAGGAGTGATGAGGCCTGGGCACAGAAGAAGGTGGTAATGGTGCCTAGAGGTGGTATTCCCTGAGTAGGAGTAGGGCTTGTAATCTGTGGAGACAAATTATGTTACAGTTCTCAGTATTATTGGGGCAAAAGCTAGAAAAATTCAGGATCTAGTTCTGTTCATAAGTGAAAAATAAAACTTTGAAGACAATTAACTGAACTAGAGTTTAATGTCCATAACTGTATTATAGAGTCTATTAAAACACAATTTCCCTTCCTAAAATCACCGTTATTTTTATCAAAGAGCCAAATGAAGACCAATTCACTTATTGCATTATGTCCAATTTCAAATTCAGTCTGATTATTTGCATATACTTAACGGGAGTCACAGATGATTATATTGGCTTTCTTAAAAATGCTTTGCTGGAATCTTATAAGGAATTTCCAGATTGAGCTTTAATTAGTCCCAGAGGGCGAAGAAGGCAAGCCACTCAGTTGCCATAAGGCTTTACCTGCAATAGCCATAACTTTCGGTGAGTTCTGCAAGTTCTTGAGATTCTTCCTTGCCATTTCCCAGGAAAGCAACATTCACTCTTTACTTGGAAAGACTGCCATGGACCTTATGAATAAGCAAGGTACCAAGGCCATCTCTCCAAGGGGCTTGAATTGGCTTCAAAGTCAATCTTCATTCTTTAAAGCTTTTGCTGACATCCAAAGTCTAGGTGTGTCTCTAATACATGATATTCCAGTCAAAGTCTTGGTTAATGAAATCATAATTGGAAACTGGCTATGTTTGTCCTGTTAGGAAGAAATCAGATTCCTATTGAATCTATGCAAACAAATATATTGCTATGGAAATAATACTACTCATTCATTAAGAGTTGCCAAATTCCAGAGGGATAAGGGAGAAAAATATAAATGCCTCAGTATTGCTTATGAAAGTATAATTTACAAAACTGCTTTAAGAAAGAAACAAGTTCCCTTATGTCTGAAAAACAAAAGGATTAAAAATTAGTAATGTTTTTAACAAAAAGTTACAAAAACTACAATCATTTTCAGTTCACTGTCTCATAGTCAATTTTTGTTTATGCTGATTATTTGCCAATAATTCAATAAATCCAGTTATCCCACAGAGTTCTAGTTATCTTCATCCAGTTCAAAAATATGATCTGAAAATTTTCATTAATATGTAATTTAGAATAAGTCAGAGACCTTCCCATGGATCTTTCTGAAGATGTAACATACTTGTAAATGCATCAGGATAAAACAATGACTGTCTCTAAATGACAAAAAAATTTCAAATGACACGGTTACAGAAATGATTATGATGCAATTGACAAAGGAATTTGCTTTCCTGTAACAACATTTTAAGATAACAATTAGAATTATAAATTAAAGTATATCAGAACTTTGTAGACTTGTTACTGAACCCAACCAGTGGTTGGGGGTTGGAATCCTATACCACTTGTCACCTACCAGGCAAATCTCCAAAGACTGAGATTGGTGGAAAAGAAAGGAATATTTTATTTAATGGAAAATTTCTGCTTAAAATATCTGGGTAACAAAAGTAAGGGGAAAGAAAGTCAGAGTATAACATCAAAAATAGTCTTATTAGAGCTACTGCATAAGTTTGAGAACTGAAAATAACATAAGGACAAAAATCTGTTCACAGTGCTGACTATTATCACCAAGGTCTCTGGAAATAATGGCAAGCTTCTGCCTCAACGACTGTTCCCTCTGAAGACACCCAAAGAAAAATCACCGTGTCACTCTCTGCCCGCTCGGTTCAAGGTTGCACCTGGAACCTCTCCTCCCACCCAAAGGTATCATAAACATAGGTGGCTGAGCTGGTCTCCAGTTGCTGTCCAGCGTCAAGCATCTTTCAGTCTGTGCCCCTAGGTCTCTGCTCACAGGCCTGCAGTGGCCACTGTTGGCAGGCCTGCTGGGGACCACCGACATGCCCCCTGCCCAGGCGAGGGGGAAGAACCAACTGAGTGTTTGCTTTCTGGCACACTCCATTTCAAATGTTCTCTCCCAGAATTTCATGCACACTGGAAGCCAGTGGGAGTGTCAGCCTTCCAACCAACGCAGGACAGTGCCGCCATGTTTGCCTTTGCCCCTCTTCTGGCTGCCATGTTTAGCAAGGGGGCAAAGTCTCCAGTCACACACGCTCAGCTCAAACCTCTTCCCAATTTCTGGGGGAGTGTCCCCCATTACAGACTCTTGGAGATTTTTATATAATCCCTAGAACTTCCACTTTAAAAATATGTGTATACAAATAGAACATAATTATTTCTTTATTTGACAAAGCTTTTTATGTACTCTAAGCATATCAAATATGTTTAATTAGTTCAAAATTTCTTCCTCATAAGGAGAAAAAACAAATCCTCAAGGCATCCCAGGGACCCACAGGAATGACCTAAAGCCAGTTCTAGGTCAAGAAAAAGTCTCTTAAAATTTAAGCCCTGGGAAGGTTGTCAAACATAATTAACCAAGAGATTATATATCATTATGAAATGATATTAAATTATTTATTTACTGCCGCAGTCCAGCTGCAGCAGGATCCAGGGGGTCCCAAAGGTGGGTAAGGCATCGGCGATGGGAGACAGACAATATCGATACACAACTCGATGGCAGTGCAAAGCTGTTCCACTTTATTATCACTTTTAACATTGCTTCTATACAGATTTTTTGGCAAGCATTAACTTTCTGTGGTTACAGATTTATGGTTAAGCTAAGCAGAAAATCATAGTTCAACATACAATGACTTTATCAATTGAAAATAAGTATTTGACTTGCCAGACAGAGTCTCAGTGAATTCCTTTGCCTGTGGTTAATGGTTGATCCATGATCTATGTCTATTTCCTGATTCTATTCTACTAAAATGTTATGGACTGAGTGCCCTTTCTATTATTATGTGTTCCTGTAAGATTATTTTGTTCTACTTACTTACAATGGGCGAACTGATTTAAGTCTTTCTGATTATTTTTCTTCAGCTAACCATCCTTCATTGCCTCTAAACAGATATGGACAGCATTTTCTATAATATGTTAACTGTCTCCGAATTGAATTCTTTTTGTTCTTTACTTAATTGGCACCAAGGGGGACCTTGGCTTGTTAGTCGTTTCATAAAAGGCAGACTTTGCCAAGGAACATGTTTTCCATCCTTATTAACCATTCTTACACCCTCAACATATGCTCCTGTAAAGGGCAATGGGTGAAATAGTTTTTCTTTATTTTCCTTAAGGAC
This sequence comes from Glossophaga mutica, assembly GCA_039655065.1. Classification (NCBI taxonomy): domain Eukaryota; kingdom Metazoa; phylum Chordata; class Mammalia; order Chiroptera; family Phyllostomidae; genus Glossophaga; species Glossophaga mutica. Next base: position 151,557,168 of record CM077307.1, read on the forward strand.
CTGAGCGACTATGGGAGGGGGAATTGGAGTAAGCTGTGGTTGCATTAGCTCTGCCTGGTGTAATTTGGTCATGAATTGTTTAATTGGGATTTTTCAGGGGGAATTCTTTTGTAACCCTGACTAATAAACTATCAGCACATTCTGGACATTTAGTTGTATTTGCCACAGGGAAACTCGCAACTGGGTTGGGGAGACCGAAGCTTCCTCGGTTCTCAATTTGTCAGCATCATTCTTAATCCTTCCCAGGTTGATCATATATACAATGAAAATTATGACTCCTAGTAATATAATTCCCATACTACCAATTATCCCTATGCCACGTCCTCTTCCCGGAGGACGCCTTCCTTGAAGCTTCTCTCCCCTATCCGGACCTTGTCAGACAACATAGCTGGAAGAGGATGCGGCAATTTACCCAAAGTGACAATAAACATATCAAACATAAGTATAAGCTAGCAAAACTTTAGTTCTTATGATAAAGAATATGGGTTTTAAGGTAATCAAGTACCTGATTAACACAATATAACACAAAACTATTTAAAAAATATAGACTCTTTGCTTTCTAGGCAGATACAAGGACAATTTTTTTCCCTTTTAACAGACTGAAAAAGAACCAAATTCTTTAATAGTTTACTTTTGATATTTAGATTCATCTACCTAATTAAATTCATTATTCAGCTAAACTATTCCACTAAATTATATAATTTCTTCCCAAGATTCTCTTTATAAACCTTCAACTTGCAGAAGATTTTGTGTGATGTACACAGTCTTTCTGCAATTTACAGTCCCTTTTAGTTCACCACTTCTTTTTTTATATATATATTTTATTGATTATGCTATTACAGTTGTCCCATTTCTCCCCCATCATCCCCCTCCACCCTGCACACCCTCTCCCACCCACATCCCCCCCTTTAGTTCATGTCCATGTGTCATAAGTTCTTTAGCTTCTACATTTCCCACACTATTCTTGCCCTCCCCCTATTTTCTACTCACCATCTATGCTACTTATTCTCTGTACCTTTTCCCCCTCTCTTCTCCTCCCACACCCCTCTTGCTAACCCTCCATATGATCTCCATTTCTGTGGTTCTGTTCCTGTTCTAGATGTTTGCTTAGTTTGCTTTTGTTTTAGGTGTGGTTCTTAATAGCTGTGAGTTTGCTGTCTTTTCACTGTCATATTTTTTATCTTCTCTTTCTTAGATAAGTCCCTTTAACATTTCATATAATAAGGGCTTGGTGATGATGAACTCCTTGAACTTGACCTTATCTGAGAAGCACTTTATCTTCCCTTCCATTCTAAATGACAGCTTTGCTGGATAGAGCAATCTTGGATGTAGGTCCCTGCCTTTCAAGACTTCAAATACTTCTTTCCAGCCCCTTCTTGCCTGTAAGGTCTCTTTTGAGAAATCAGCTGACAGTCTGATGGGAACTCCTTTGTAGGTGACTGTGCCCTTATCCCTTGCTGCTTCTAGAATTCTCTGCTTCATTTTAATCTTGGCTAATGTAATTACGATGTGCCTTGGTGTGTTCCTCCTTGGGTCCAACTTCTTTGGAACTCTGAGCTTCCTGGACTTCCTGGTAGTCTATTTCTTTTGCCAGCTTGGGGAAGTTCTCCTTTATTATTTGTTCAAATATGTTTTCCACTTGTTGCTCTTCTTCTCCTTCTGGGACCCCTATAATTCGGATGTTGGGATGCTTAACGATGTCCCGGAGGTTCCTAAGCCTCTCCTCATTTTTTTGAATTCTGGTTTCTTCATTTTTTTCTGTTTGCTTGTTTCTTTCTTCCTTCTGGTCCACTCCATTGATTTGAGTCCCAGTTTTCCTTCCATCTCTATCAGTTCCCCATGCATCTTCCTTCATTTCACGTATTGTAGCCTGCATTTTTTCATCTAATTTGTGAGCAAAATCCACCAATTCTATGAGCATTTTGATGACCAGTGCTTTGAACTATGCATCTGATAGGTTGGCTATCTCTTCAGGGCTTAGAGGAATTGGCTTTGGGGATTTCATTTGTTCTCCGGTTTGAGCCATTTTTGGTGGTTTTTTTGTTTTGTTTTGGTTTGGTTTTAGTCTGGTCGCGGCTATTACGTAGTGAGGGGTGGAGCCTCAGGCGCTCCCCAGTGTGGGGCAGCCCAGTCGCTGGGTTGTGACGCTGTATGTGGGGGCGGGGTCCGAGAGGGAAGAATGGCGCCTGCTCCGCTCTCTCCTGGATTCAGTCCCTTCCGCCACTTCCCCTTCACCTGGATTATCTGTGCGTGAATGTGGGACCACCTGGTCAGCCAGCCGCCTTGTGCGGCCTCACTGGCTCTGCACAGTTGCCCCCCTGTGCCCGGGGTCCGCCAGCCGCTGCCTGTGCACCTGGGAACTGCCAGCCGCTGCTGCTTGCGTTCCAGGGTCCGCACCTCCACTTTTTCCTGCCACGACTCCGCCCCTCTTACCGGTCTGGATGAATGGTTGTTGGACTTCCATACAGTTCAGTTTTCTATAAGTTCTGGTTGTTTTCTTGTTTCTAAATATTTGTTGTCCTTAATTTTGGTTGTGAGAGGAGGCACAGTGTGTCCGCCTACGCCTCCATCTTGGCTGGAAGAGCTAGTTCACCACTTCTTAACTCATTTAGAAATAACCAACTTTAGAAATAATGATTTTATTTTTTTCTTCAGTGTTTTCATACTTTATACTTTCTATTACCAAACCATACAATTTCTTTCCAACTAAATTAGAATTCTTAATTCTTAGAAACTTTGATTTTTAGTGAAAACTAAAAGTAAGTAATTAACATTCTTTAGAATACTTTTATGAATACATTTCATAACTTTTAGAAACAGCCCCCCATTGACAAACACACTCACATTTTTAACCATTTTTAACAGACATACTTCAAATAAAGTATAAGATATATTCATTAACAGATCCAAATTCATTTTCTAGCTTCCCTGCAATAAGAAGCCAAAGTAGACCAGCTCAGATCAATGAATATTTCAGTATCCTGTTATTTCAGAATATCTAGATATTTGATGATTTTTACCATTTAACCCAGAAAAACTCTGAAGTTCCAAATCACCAAAGACTTTGGAAAATTATGTGTAGGTTTATTTATAATGATTACTAAAAAGTCTTATCAAAAACTTTTCATTTTAGTTACATTTATTTACTCTTAACAACTTTATAAGATTTTAAAGTCAGTTATTACTCAAGTCATTTTCTTAACAAATTCTGTAAGAGATAACATGAACTTATTGCTGCAAACCCAGGCAAAACAAACATATATTTTATGCTAATAACTTTAAAAGATATCGATTAAATTAAAACCAGCCTTAATATCAAATATTTTTCTATATGATCCTGAAAAAATATTTGAGATAGTTTTTTTTTTCCATACACATAACAGAAGGCAAGATTTTCTTTTCTTTTTTTTTTTTAGTATGTCCTTGACAACTTTAAGGAGCCTGGAGGAGAGGTGAGGGAGATATCGGGCATGGCTCGCTTTAGCCACCTGAGTAATTTTAAAAAGTTCCTTTTTTTTTTTCCACATTGAGGTGGCATAGTTGCCCCCACTCCTGCAGCCCTGCTCTGGGTTTGGCATTAATTTCCCTGTTGTTTCCAGGACTGCAGCAACTCCTGGACCTCTAGGAGGAGGATTTAGAGTGTGTATAAAACTTATCTCCTCATTTTTTCTACTTTCTGAGTTTTACAGTCTGGGAGGGGAGTGAGATCTTTTCCCCTCTTTGCACTATCAATTTAAATTCTTTCCGAGTAGAATCCTTGTGGTGTAACAATATGAAAGCTTGCACATAAGAAATCTTACTCTATTTACCAAAACTTTGGCAAATGATTCTAATTAGTCATTGACATAGCATAAGTTGACCAGTCAGCTAAAATGTGACCTAATGGATTCTTTGATGGGATCAAGACTGAGCTGCCCATTTCAAAACAGAAACAAAAACCTCTAAAGCAAAGATAAATCTCAAACAAATGACTACTCTCAAACTAAATCTTCTAAAGCATAGGTGGCAAACACAAGGCCTGCGGGCAGAATCTGGCCCTCCACCTTGTTTTATCTGGTCCGGCACCTTGTTTCTACCTGGCAGCAGCACCGAGCTCCTTGCCCCTAGTTAAGGAGTAGTTACATTTATACAGTCCTAAAATTACATTTGGCCCTTTGAAGGCAACCTCGAGGCTGATGTGGCCCCCGGTGAAAATGAGTTTGACACCCATGTTCTAAAAGGAAGGACTTGGACATTATTGAAAATGACCATCAAAAGATCTAAATGGCACAAAGTCCAAATGGTAGAGACAGAGGATTCACTGTATGCACAAAACAGCAAAGAGCAAGCCAAGCCCTTACAGGATAAGAAAGCAAGCAAAGAACAACTGAAACCAAAGTTTCATTGCAGACAGACAAGAATTCTCAGAGAGCCCCCAAACAGAACAGATGAGAGCTCTCAAACAGAACAACTATTCAAAACTGAGAAATCTGTAAATCAAAACAGCAAGTGTGCTCCAAATCCCACACTGGGAGAACTGAGGTTTTCTTAGTCACTGAGCCGTACCTACCACCGCAGAGCACCTATTGATTCCTACAAAATCCCAGATAGTTGGGCACCCTGCATCACCCGAAGTCATGGTAAAGGCCATTTCTTGTACAACCAGGAATTGGAACTGCTGGTGTTTGCAATATGCTTATAAACTGTCAGTATGTGAGTTCTTTTCATCAGTTTGTTAGTACATCTTATTCTAACTCTATTTCATGGTGAGAGTGGTACAAATTACTTATTTCTTATTATATTCCCAGGATCAAACTGGATGTACAATTAAATTATAGAAACATAATCCAGAGTAATGAACTGAAGACTAGCTGGAGAGAAGCCTTATAACCAAGGGCTTACAGAAGAAGCCACATTGAGACTGAGACATAGGAATAACACAAGTGTCAAAACAGTTGAGAGCATCCTCATGATGACCCTTGAACTAGAAAAGCTGTCATCTACTTTTCTTGGAAGCAGTATGGCCAAAGAGAAGAAGAATGTCTCTCAGATTTCAGCTTTGAGGAGTTCAGATTGCCAGAACTGGACTAGCACTTCTGATTTTCCGGGGATGTGAGACCCTGTGGCTTCCTTGGGAAGCTGTGCACCAACCCCCAAGCCTCACCTTCATTAACAACCCCCGCCAATCCCACCATCTCTGGGCTGCTGGAGTCTGGGGCCACTCAGGTGTGCAGCTTAAATCCTGCCTCACTGTGAGGAGGGAGGGGAGCACCAGCAAGAGGTAGTTGTCCCCTCTGCAGTGGAAAAGGACTGCTTGGTCCCTGGTGATTCTGGGAAAAAGGCTCACTCTTCTGCAGTTACTCTCAACCCAAGACTAATAAATGTTGCCTAAATAAAGGTTGGAACCTGAGGTGGGGGAGGGGTGCTTTGTTGCTAAGGGGCGCATGCATGACACAGCTGCCAATTGTGACACAGCTGCCAATTGTCAGCTCTTGCTCAGCATGTGGGGCCAGCATCCCACTTGCTTGGGTCACTTGCTGTGCCCTGGACCTCTGCCTGTCATGTCCAGGCTGCGCCTCTGGGCCCCATGGCTCCTCTTCACATGGCAGCTGTTGTGGCTGCTGGTCCAGGCACCTCAGTCTCCGGAGTTAGCCCTAGACCCTGTCCTGGTGACCTTTGTTTCCCTGTGGGCTCACCAAGCCCTGGCCTGGATCAGCAAAACCTCGCATCTGAGCCTTCCTATCTCTCTGAAAATGCTGAACCTTTATCATTCCAACAGGAAGCCTCAGTTCTGCCTACAGAGTCCTCTGAGGAAATGGAACCTTCTCCAACCCATCAGAAGGCTCCAGCTCACCAACCAGAAACCCCTAATGCAGAATCATCTTCAGTCCAGGAGAAGACGTAGTTCAGCCTGCTGTGTCCCCTGAATTGTTGAAATCTTCGTTAGTTTATCAAGAAATTTTAGACCAGCTTCCAACCCCCGACCACCCTGAAGATGTTGAAGCTTTAATCCAGCCAGAGCTTGACTCTGCCTCCAAACCTTCTCCAGTCCAGCAGAAGGGCTCAATTCAACCTCCAAAATCCTCTATAAATGGTGTAGCTCAGCATTCAATGCATCATGAGATGACAGTCTAAACTCTAGGTACAGGTGAAGCTCAGCATTCAGTGTTACCTAATCAAATGTTATTAAATGTGGATCTTGGGGTTTTGAAAACATCAGAGCACCCTAAAGGGATTAAGCCATCTGTAACTGAAAAGAGGTCTCAGCTCACCCTGCACAATCGACTAAAGTGGGAAAACCTCCAACCAAGCAGGGTGTCCCTCCAAAGAACATTGAGGAGATAAAAAACATCTCTATCACAGCAAAAGACATCAGCTCAGCCTATGTTGGAAGCTGACACTACAGCCCTGCAGGAGACTACAGATCCAACAAAACACTTTGAAGTGGTATTTCCACATCCAGAGCCTGTTCAGACTCCTCCGAATGAAGGCTCCACTGCAACCTTCTCTGAAACTCACGGTTCAACCTTTGGAAATGAAGCTCGCCATAACACCATAACCTGTGGTGGAGGAGGAACATCTAACAGCGTTGTAGCAGAGTACCGCTCCACCAAAAACCCTGAGGTACACTTCTACCTCCAGAGTGATGTCAGGTTCAGCAGCCTACCTTGCCTGAAATCACAGTTCAACCTTTGGACCTGGAGTTACCAAAACAGCAGAATCTACAGTGGAAGTTGAACATCCTACAGGCCTGTAGCAGACTACAGCTCCTCCAAAGCATCCTGAGGTGATACTTCTACATACACAGACTGTTCAGGCTCAACAGCTTGTGTGTCTGAAATCACAGTTCAACCTTTGCACTGGAAGCTCCCCATAAACCCCAAACGTACTGTGGAGACTGACTATCCTACAGTGCTGCAGCAGACTACAGGTTCTTCAAAACACCGTGAGTGATACATTGACAGGCTGTCAGGCTCAGCAGCCTACCTTGTCTAAAGCTGCAGTTCAACCTTTGGACCTGGAGTTCACCATAACACCATAACATACTGAGGAGGCTGAAATCCTATAACCTTTCAATTGACTACAGCTTCTCAAAACACTGAGGTGACACTTCCACATGCACAGGCTGTACTGGCTCAGCAGCCAGCCTTGTCTGAATCATAGCTGAACACTGGGACTTGGAGCTTACCATAAACAAGCTACTTGGATGCTGTACATTCTATAACCCTTGAGCAGACTACAATTACTTCAAAACACTGAGAAATAATACTTCCACATTGAAAGTCTGTTAAGACTAAGTAGCAAACCTTGTCTGAAGTCACAGTTCAACCTCGGGACCTGGAGCTCACCATAACACCAGTACCTACTGTGGAGGCTGCACATCTTACAGCCCTTGGGCCCATGACAGCACCTCCAAAGCACCCTGAAGTGACACTTCAATATCCACACACTGTTCAGGCTCAGCAGCCAACCTGGTATGAAATCACGGTTCAACTTTTAGACTTGGAGCCACCATAAACCCAGAACCTACTATGGAGACTGAACATCCTACAGTCCTGCAGCGGAGTACAACTTCTCTAAAACCTGGAGGGGACACTTTCAGATTTAGAGCCTGTTCAGGCTCAGCAGCTAACAGTGAATTCATAGTTCAATCTTGGACATGGAGCTCACCATGACACCAGAACCTACAGAGGAGGCTCAACATCTTACAGCCCAGTGGCAGAATACAATGCTCCAAAGAACCCTGAGGTGACGCTTTGACATTTAGAGCCTGTCTTGCTCAGTAGCTAAACATGTGTGAAGTCATAGTTCATTCCTTGGACCTGGAACTGACCATAACACCAGAGTCTACTGTGGTGGCTGAACATCCTACAGTCCTGCAGCACAGTACATCTTCAAAACCCTGAGGTGACACTTTCACATTTAGAGCCTGTGCAGGCTCAGTACTTAACAGTGTGTGAATTCATAGTTCAACTTAGACCTGGAGTTCACCATGACACCAGAACCTACTGTGGATGCTGAACATCCTACAGCCTTAAAGCCGACTGCAGTTTCTCCATAGCACTTTAAAGTGACACTTTTCAGGTCCAGAGTTGTTCAGGCTCAGCAGCAAATCCTGTGTCAAGTCACAGTTCAACATTCGGATCTGGAGCTCACCTTGACACCAGAACCTACTTTGGAGGCTGAACATTCTACATCCCTGCATCAGAGTACAGCTTCTTCAAAGCACTCTTAGGTGACACTTCCACATCCACAGCCTGTTCAGGCTCCGCAGCCAACCTTGTGTAAAATCACAGTTCAACTTTGGACTTCAAGCTCAACATAAACCCAGAACCTATTATGGAGGCTGTACATACTACCACCCAGCAACAGACTATAGATCCTTCAAAGCACCCTGAGGTGACACTTTCACATACACCAACCTTCAGGCTCAGGAGCCAACCCTGTTTAAAGTCACAGTTCTTCCTTTGGACCTGGAGCCCACCATGACACCAGAGCTCAAGTGCAGGCTGAACTTCCCATAGCCCTGCAACTGAGTACAGCTCCTTCAAAGCACCCAGTGGTGACACTTCCATGTCAAGAACCTGTTCTGGCTCAGCAGCCAACATATCTGAAGCCACAGTTCAGCCTGAGGGCCTCGTGTTCATCATAACACCAATATCTGTTGTGAAGGTTGACTATCCTACAGCCCTGCAGCAGAATATAGCTTCTCCAAAAGACTCTGAGTTGACACTTCCACATTTGGAGCCTGTTCAGGCTTAGTAGCCAACCCTTTGTGATTTCCCAGTTCATCCTTTGGACCTGGAGCTCAACATAACACCAGAACCTACTGTGGTGGCCGAACATCCTACAGCCTTGCAGCAGAGTACACCTTCTTCAACAAACCCTGAGGTGATACTTTCATGTTTAGAGCCTGTTCAGGCTTAGCAGCCAATCCTGTCTGAAATCAATTCAGACATTTGGACCTGGAGGTCATTGTAACACGAGAATCTATTGTGGAAGCTGAAATACCCTATATCCCTGCAGCAGACTACATGAAAGTTCCTCATCCAGAACCTGTTCATGTTCAGCAGTCATCCTTGTCTGAGTTTACAGTTAAACCTTTGGACCTGGAACTTATCAGAACTCAGCCAGAGTCATCTGAGCAGGTCCTCCAACGACTGAACAGAATGCCACCATGAACATACGTGAGCTCTGTACCTGCCATAGTGAGATGCTCATGTTTTGGTTTCGACCCAAAGCAGAGGCTACATGAAGTGTCTGTACCAGAGCCCAATGCCCACGATGGCACCTCCACTATCTTAAATGCAAGGAAACTCTATTTGTTACATTAATAAAGATACTTGGAAGTCATACTGTTGGGATGAAAACTAATCCTCAGTGAAAATAATTTGAGAGAATTATATAAGGATTCAACTGAAGGCTCGCATCTCTCAAGTATTTAATTCTCAATTGTAATCCTGACAACTCTTGAAGATTTGTATCTTTTTAAGTTGCCAGCATTAAAATATTTAGACATAGGAACAACACAAGTATCACAACAGTTGAGAGAATCCTCATGATGACCCTTGAATTGGAAAAACTGATTCTACCTAGCCATTTGGCTTGCTGTCTATGCCAATTTAAAAAATGAGGCTGTCAGCAAGATAGTCAGACTGCATTGTGATAATTAATGTCTGACACCCGTTGTGATGAACAACTACATTCAGAAAATACGGAAGGCTCTTTCATGGAAATATTGCAAGGCTGAAAGAACACCAGCAGCAAGCTGATGACTGAGCCCGTGAGGGCATCCTCAGGCAAAAAAGGGGACAGATTGTCAGCCTTCAGGATAAAGCTTCTCAGTGAGCAATGAGAAGTAAAGGTTTCCAAGCCACAGTGGGATACAGAGCAATGGGAAAATGAGAGGACAGACGCCCAGGGTGAACAGGAAGAGGAGTCAGGTGAGCTCACCAGAGTGCCAGGGTACGGGTATGAGCACGATCTCGCCAGGGCAGTACCTGTGATTGTAGCAGCAATGATTTTTATTTTAACTGTCTGTCTCATTGTGATTTGTCAGAGAACGGCATCAAAGAAAGGTAAAGAAGGAAGCTCAAGGGGCTTTCTCAGTTCTCTGGCATGAGATGCTCACCAAAACATGAGATGGAGGGCATTTTTCTGGAAAACGCTTAGGGATACATATGGACTTACAACACCATACGCCAGAAAAATGTGGCCCAGAAGCTACATGACAAGGATTCATCTGATGAGGATGAGCTTTTTGTCAGAATGGTGAAGGATGAAGCCTCCATCTCAACAGCTGAAAGACAGGTGAAGAAAGTGAAACACGACACCGCCACCCAGTGAATCCCTGTCCGCAGGCTACCTGCAAATTGGATTTGGAAGTGTTGGCTCAGCATTGCTGATAAAATACATATTTTCTTACTAAAATGTATAAATTCATAACCAACTTAGAAAATCTGGAATTTATAAAAAATTGTATATTCTTATATTTAAACTTCAGTCATCTTTCAAAGTACTCTCCACCTGATGCAGATGCAACACACCTATGGAGGCGTTTTTTCCCACTGCTCAAAAAGTCTTTGAACTCCATCAATTTTGATGCCTTTCAGCACATCTGCAGTTTTTTGTTTCACCTCTTCCACATCGGCAAAACGTTTCTCTTTGAGGACTTTTTTCATCCAGGGAAACAAATAAAAAATTTGCTCAGAGTGCGATCAGATGAACAGAGGTGGGGGGCACAGGTTTTTGGTCAAAAACTGCTCAATACTTAGCACGGTGTGGGTTGGTGCACTGCTAAATCGCCCACTGTGAAATGGGCAACTGTGTTAAAAGTTTTCAAAAAAAAATTCACCTAATGCCGTGGCTGGTGTAGCTCTGGATTGAGCACGGACCTGTGAATCAAACGCTCACTGATTCGATTCCTAGTCAGGGCACATGCCTGGGTTGCAGGCCAGGTCCCCAGTAGTGGGTACGTGAGAGGTGACCACACATTGATGTTTTTCTCTCTCCTTTCCTTCCCCTCTCTCTAAACATAAATAAATAAAATATTTTAAAAGAAAAAATTCACTGAAGTTGAACATGCACGCCCCATACCACCAGCTGGTGCACTGATACAGATGAGTTCCTAGAACACTCACCTAGCGGGGAAAGCCTGTACTACAAGGGGCCTGCCCTCCAGAAGATAATTCTGGGTGTTTTTTTTTTTTTTTTTTTTTTTGGTTCCCCCTCATAATAATAAATGCTATTATATTATAAAGATTTTTCTTTTTTTAAAAAAAGAACCCCTCATATATATAGAAAAATAACCATGAGGCAAACAACCTATCAGTTAATTTCCGTGTGCTGCTAGAATTAGTGCAACTGAGCTCTCAATCAGTTTTATTTCTCTACCATAGTGGAAGAAAGGGAGAAAAATGAATGGTAAAATCATTTGTTAGTAGGAAAGGAGGCTGGGATTCCACATTCATTTTGAAAACTTTCCATGGAAAGAACTGCCATCCTCACTCAGGCATGGGAAGATTGTGACCCAAGGGAGTAGGAAGGAGTCAGATAAAATACATAGCCAGTAGTTTTCTATTCTGAACAGTCAGCTCCTTTCAAGCCCAGAGGGCAGCACTTTCCGAGTTCATGTGGGGAACAGTAGGAGCATGTTCCGTTTGACGTTGCCCAACTGTGCCAGACGGATGAGGACCTTGCAAACCTTCGGTCAGGCACAACACAGCCTGAAGGACTGGAGGAAGAGCTCTTTGTGTTCTTTCCTGCTTGAGAAGTATAGAGCTTAAGGTCTATTTGGTGTTCTGTAGGTTGTATATTCAGTTTTTTGGAGCAAATCATTTGCAACTGACATTACTGAAGCGTGTTCTAAGTTCTAAGGAGAGAGCTAGAATGAATAAATTATCTTTATTACTTTTCCCTCATGTACAAAGATTCCTTCAGTTAGGTTCTCTATTATCCTTAAATGCCTTCTGGTCATTAGCCAACATAAGTAGGCTGCCGTAGGGCTTCCCATAGGGAAAATTAGAATGTGACTTTCTCCTTTCGTCACTTGGTCTCTAGCTGAGAACTCCGAGTAGTAAGAAACACAGGACAAGGATGGGAGAGACTGAGCCTTTCTGAGAGTGCACTCCTTTGCTGAATGCCACTTTGAACGGAAAGAAGAAATCAAATGGCAATTTCCAGTCGGTTCTGGGTTGGCCCCGTGGAGGCTCTGGCTTCTGGGTAATGTCCACAAAGGTCACAATAGTTGTCAAAGACATTTCTGTTACTTTGGAATCCTGCAGGAAAGAAGTCCATGACAGGTCAGCACTTGGTACCAATTCAAATAGCCCTCCACTTGACAACTTACTACTTCCCTGAAAAAAAGACCAAAACCAAATTGCTGTAAGCAAAATATACCTTTTCCTCATATTGGTCCTATGTAGTTTTCTATAAGATACAGAAAATGAATTTCTTAGCAGCAGTCCTTGACACCAGCACTGGGAACAGTTAACACCTACCTAAAGACTGACTCTAGCTTCCCCCATCTGGGAGCTGCCTGGTATCAGAGAGTCCAGATAGCAAAACTATTTATGACATGCTTAGCAGCTCTACCTTATCAGGTCCAACAAGCTTCCAGGTTCTGAAACAGTACACATGTACTGGCGGAAGTAGGAGTGGCAATTCCACCTTTACTCAGTTGTAGAAAGAAACTAGAAACTTCATGGAAGAAGCAAATAACTCAGAAATGGAGATTTAAAAAAAAAACAAACTAGGTTCACAGAATCTCAGAATATAGAAAGGATCCTCCCAACCACCCACCAGTTCAAGTCAAATAAAACAGATGCTCCCAGGAGAAGAGGCCTTGTCAAGCTGCCTGGAGGGTCTGCTCTAACAGAGAGAGCTTTCGGTAGATGTGGCTGCAGCCTGGCGACTGGAATTGCTAGACATGTGGGAGAAACTTCGCACATTAAAGAAAAAACTACCAAATGAGCACTACCAATAAACAACCAAACAAACAAACTCAGAGGAAATAGAGACAAAGAAAGATGAAGGTAAAATGTTAATATCTTAAAAGATATATAAGGACACAATGAAACAGAGAAAAACGAAGAACTCTTAGATATTAAAAATGCAATACCAAAATAAAAAATTCAATTAAGGGTAACAGACAAAGTTGAGGAACTCTTCTTAGAAAAAACAAAAAGCTAAAGAGATAGATAATATGAGAGAAAAGTAGATAATCAATTTAGTGACCCTGTAACAGATTAACAGGAGTTCCAAAAATAGAGAACAGAGAAAATAGTGGGGAGGAAATTAAACGTGTAATACTAATAGAAATTTCTCAGAATTGAGTTTTCAGAGTAAAAAACCCCACAGATTGTTTGATATGATGAATGAAGAAAAAAGCCTAACTTACTTGAGGTATAATATGTTAGAAGCTTCAGACTACTAGGAGTAACTGGAGATCGTAAAATGGCGCTTGAACAGCAGTATTGGAAACTAGAAGACAATGGAAGGATGCCTTCAAAATTATGAGTGAAAATCATTTCAATCTAGAATTGTGAACCTACCCAAATGATCAATTATGAATCATGATGATGATGATGGTGGTTGAATGAAGTTGTCTTTAGATGTGTGAACTAAAGGAAAAAATGTAGTTTACATGTGCCTGTTTTCAAAGATGTTATTCGAATTTGAAGTCTACCAAAACGAGAGTAAATCGAGAAAAAGGAAAAAACAGTGTTCAGTAAACAGTGTTCAGTAAATGAATCTACCACAAGAAGCAAGAGGAATTCCCAGGATGACAGTAAAGAAAAGCCCACTAACAACTGCTGGGCAGCAAACAGTCCACATTACATCGGGTTATGGAGGTCTCCATGGAGAAAACATGTAGGAAACGTAGAGCCGATAACATTATACGGCGAGTTTAAGTGTTTGAAAAACTGAGAAATTTTTTTGTAATTTTTTTTTTTTTGCATTGAGAAATTTTACAAAGCTGTTGGACAGTGTGAGAAGTCTTAGCCATCAGCTAAAAGAAAACTAAAGGAATGAAATATGAGGTAATTACTAATTTCAGGAAGAATGAAAAGTTTCACAAAAATTTAACTCCTTGACTCAACATGAATATTTATATAATCATAATATTGAAACACTCAATATTTATTTAATAAAGCATTTTGATGGAACTACCTTGGGACAGTAACGGAAGGGTAAGAGAGACTAACAGATCTCAACTCACCTGCCAAAACAGGAAGTCAATAGATTATCTATAAACTCCTGACTCCAGAGATAACTGAATAAAATATTGTTTAGAAATTGAGGTAAACACCAGAAGAAAAGAGTAAAAGAGTGTAACACGTAATTTTTAGAGATCAGGATAGTAAGGAGGATTATTAAGACTTTTTTATAAGAGATCCTCTTCTGGCATTTTTTGCCTTTAAAAATATATATATGCTATTTTGATAAATTATACAACTATTAATTTGAGAAATTATACCATTATCTAGCATTACCCTAATCTGCAAGGGAACTCTGAAATACAAGGTAGGCTTCACAGTCCCAACAACTTGCGTTGCCCCCACCCAGGGAAAGGGAGTAGGGCTCTCGTATTCCTTTGCCCTAAGTCACAGATTGAGGGCCATCTAGGAAATGTGTATTTCCAGGCACTCCACGTGGGTTCCAGTAGTTGGAGGACATCTTTTCAAAACAAACGAAACACAAAAGGGAAAACCTTAGGAGAAAAAAGCGGGGTAGGGAAGCTGGGGATGCAACATACAAGGGTTACTGCAGAAAGCAAAATTATACTTGGTAGTCGACAAGGTATCATATATAAGATGTAAAAGAACTCAATGAAATGCCCCAACTAAAAATGTATCCATCATCTTTGACTCATTCTTCCTCAACCTCCACATCCAAGCAGTCATGTTCTATCTGTGACACCCCTGAATCTTCTGAACTCTGCTTTCTGCAGCCCTCACAGGCCCCACCTGGGCCCAGGTCATCCTCATCATCTCCCGGTGAATTTCAGCAACAGTGCTCCAAACTCCACCTCAGCATTGCCCCTCACCTTCTGAAAGAGCAAGGGCAATGTCTACTTTGTTTAGCATGCTCTACCTAGCACCAAGCTCGGTCCTTGGCACAGAGTAAGCACTCAACGAAGATTTTATTTTTGACAAATGAGCAGAGGTATTTTGGGTGATAGAGAATAGAAAGTAACAAGAAATAAGAAATCACAGGGTAGAAAGTATGCTATAGTTTAAGAGCCAGCAATTACAGATCACTTTGACCCCTTAACCTTACCTCCACACTGTAATTAGGATTCCTAAAGGCTGTGCTTCATTTATTCATGTATTTATTTATTAACTAACATTTCAAATGAAATGCTTATTATTCATATATTAAAATTGCCTCTGCCTTGGCTGAATGGCTTAGTTGTTTGGAGTGTCTTCCAGTATACCAAAAGGTGGTGGGTTCGATCCTCGGTCAGGGCACATACCCTAGGTTGTGGGTTTGATCCATGGTTGGGCCACATAAGGAGGCAACTGATCAATGTTTCTCTGTCTCTATCCTGCCCACTTCCTCTCTCTCTAAAATCAATAATTAAAAAAAAATATATCCTCAGGTGAGAATTAAGAAAAAGTGTCTATGTATGTGTTCCTTCCCGCCTCTTTCAAGTCTATTTCCTGTCCCTCTCACAGGCAACTACTTTCTGACTTTTGTCACTAAAGATCAATTTTGCCTATTCTTATATTTCATAAAAATGGAATCTTACAGTGTACTTTTAAATGTGTTTGGCTTTTTTCACTTCAGACAAATGTTCTTGCAATTTATTGCTGTTGTTTTCCATACCAGTAATTGTTTTATTACTGAGAGTATTCCATTGTGCAAATATACAACAATTTGCTCAGTCTCTTGATGATGACTATTTGAGATGTTTCTAGTTTTGTGCTATCTTTAATAAGGCTGCTACGAACATTCTGGTACATGTTTTGTTTTGGACATGTGTTTTAATTTCTTTTGGTTAAATATGCAGGAGTAAAATTGCTGGGTCATAGGAAAGATAAATTTGTAAAGACCAGGAGGTTGTATACCATTTTTTATTCCTACCAGCAATCTATGAGAATTCCATTTGTTCTACATTCCTGCACTGTTTTGCGTTACCACTCTTTATTTTAGTTTTTCTCGTGAATATTCTGTTGATATTCTAGTGAGTGGTGTCTTGTGGTTTTAATTTTGTATATCCCTAAGGACTAAGCACCTTTCATGCTTATTGGCCATTTGTGTATCATTCAAATCTTTTGCCCATTTTTAAGACTTTTCCTGTCTTCACATTACTTATTTGTAGATATTTTTAATTCTGGACATGGAATTTGTTGCCAGATAATGTGTTAATGAATATTTTTTCCCAAATTATAGCCTGCCTTTTCCTTTTCATAGTGGTATCTTTTGATGAGCAGAGACTTAATGATATTTGTTTCCTGTCCAAGAAATATTTGCCTACTTCAAATTTGCAAAGATACTGTCCTGTGTTTCTTTTAGAAGCTTTGTGACTCTGGATTTAAGGTCAATATATAGGTCTACAACCCAGGCATACGTACTTTTTGTGTATGGAACTGATTGATTTTCCTCACTATGTTTATCCAGTAGTTCCAGTTTTATCCAGTTGTTCCAAACCAGTTGTTTTAAAAAATAAAATGTCCCCTTCCCATTGAATCAATTTGTGGATCTATTTTTAGACTCTATTCTGTATCATTGGTCTATCTGTCTAGCCTATACCAATACCACACTGAGAGTTACAGTAAATCTTGAAATCAGGAGAGAAAGTCCTCTAAATTTGTTGTTCTTTTTCAAAATTGTTTTGTGTTTTTAAATCCTTTATATTTTCATATAAATTTTAGAATCAGCTTATCAATTTCCACAAAAATGCTGGGTAGGAGTTTTTTGGGGGGTTTGCATTGAATTCGCAGATCCATTTGGGGATATCTTAATTTTGATTCTTCTACTTCATAAACATGGTATATCTCTCAATCATTTATTTAGGTCCCCTACAATTTCTTTCAGAAATGCTTTATAGTGAAGGAGTCTTCTACTCCTTTTGCTAAATTCATTCCTAAGTATTTCACATTTTTTAATGCTAGTGTAAATGAAACTGAATAAATTCACTTTTATAACATCCAGTTATTTTTAGATGTTTTCCTAGTGACTTCTTCCCCTAGTGACTTCCCCCCTATTTACTTTAAGACAGTTTATTACAAAAGTGGTAAATTATATTGTAAAGAGTTAAAGAATATAGATAAGTGAAAATAAGAAAAACACTCTATTTCCATCACTAAGAATACCACTATTAACATCTATGTCTTTATATATAAAAGCATCCATATATGCATTGTTCACCAAAAGATATCATGGCAGATAGGCTGTTTCATAATTTGCTTTAAAAAAATTAACTTCTACCTTTTCATGTTAGTAATATTTCTACCTAAAATACAGTCCATACTCAAAGTTTCCCTAACTATCCCAAAATGTGCTTTACGATTGTTGAAATCAGAATCCCAGTCCAAAAACATTAACTGTATCTGTCTGTTATGATAATTTAAAAGAAATTAACTTATACTATAGTCTGGGTTCAGGATATTAAAAAAAAAACTGAGGAAAAAGGTTATAGATGTATTCACCATGACAACATGCTAATTTCAGTAACCAGGCAGGGAGGATCAACATGAAAATTAATTGTGTCTGCTTACTCTAACCGAACATTGGCTGGTAGCATCAATTGGCTTTCAGAAGTCAAAAATTATACGGTCATCAAATGGTTGATGAAACAATGTAGGCTTTGCAAGGATTAGAGGTCCTTTATGAGCCATGACTTACCTTTATGGACTGACACTGGTACAAGAAGCGTGCTCCTGATACATGAGCTTGTGGGTTGGACTGGAGACCTATATACGCCCACAATACCTGGATCTCCAGGGAAACTGGTATGACACAGCAGGATGCACAATGTATAGCCTGCAGAAGAGTAAAGAAGCCTCTGCTTGAACTGCGGATGGTTGCCTATAATCAGCCACCGTGCATTAAGTACCCTCATTTCTTAAACATTGTACAATGACAGAGAAGGCAGTGTGGCTTAGAGTGCAAAAGTTCACCATAAGCCATGTTATTGTCCTTGATCTTAGGAAAATTAATATTCTAAAATGGAAATTACTAATACACAGATTATAAAATGTGAGCCCATTTACAATGTTTACAAGAGGTGCTCAGTGAGTGGTGCACAGTCAGTATTGTGGAATACCAGAAGAAACAGCCACTTCTGGCTGAGGACAGAACTGAGATGAGTAATTTGTGACTGGAGAAAATGGTGATTGAGGGAAAATTCAGGTGGAGAGATGGCATATAAAAAGATACACAACCAGAAAAGCACAGGATGCCATGGAGGGACATTCACTGATGAATATGAATAGTAGTTACTGAGTGCCTCCTATGTGCTTGGCATGTACTAGGCAAGGCCTTGAGCAGACACTTGACTGGAGCAAAGGACTTGAACACAGGAGCAGTGAAAGGCTAAGGAAGAAGACATTTCAGTATTAGGTTATGAAGTCCAACCAAGTGGTCTGACCCTGGGAGAATTAATTCCATAATGCGGGAAGGACTGACGGAAGTGAGGACTTTAATCAGGTTACTATAACTTAGCAGATACAAACTATCCTCAAATACGCTTTGTGCTTTTCTAGCTTCATACTTTTTTATAATAAGGCTCAGATACAGGCAAAAACTTGTATAAACTAGGAACAGGAGAAGACACACCATGTTTATGTTCACTAAGGAAACTGTCAAACTGTTTTCCAAACGGCTCACCATTTTGCTGTCCCACAACAGTGTCTGAGGGTTCCAGTATTGCCACTTCCTTGCCAACACATGCTATCCATCTTTTTAATTATAGCCATCCTCATGGGTGTGCAGTGGTATCGCACTGTGGTTTTGAAATTCTTTAATGGCTAACAATGTTGAACATCTTTTCATGAGTTTGTTCTCAATACTTTTAAACATTTTTCTTTTCATTTAATCTACATTTGTAGATTTAGTTTTGTAATCTAAAATGTAGATTTTTCCATGTTGTCAAATGTCCTTGAAAATGTGATTTAAAAATGTAAATTGAGAATAATAAAGAGTAGTTCCACTATAATCTCAATCCAGCTCCTTCCTATATTCAGCCATGTAGCACCCAACATCCACAGTCCCTCAGATGGCTTTGAAGTTTAAGAAAACTCAATCTGACTTCAGTTGCCTAAAGGCTGGATCAAGAACATGTGTTTACTTATCCCCCAAATCTCCTTAAAAGGAAAGAAGTCATAATAGTGCTGTGAAAGGGAAAAATGGCACTTTAAAAATTATCTCCAAGGGGAAAGGTATTTCAAAGTCTGAACTAAAATTCCAAGGTCAAAAAAAAATTGATAAATTTCATAATATAAAAATCAACTTCTGCATGGCAAAGAACACCATAAACAAAGTCAAAAGACAAATGACAAACTGGGAAAAAATATCTGCAAATTATACCACTGAAAAGAGCTGATTTCTCAAATACACAAAGATATCTTGTATGTCATAACACCAGTGATTCAATAAAAATGGGCAAGGGATATAAATAGATTACAGTGAAGAAAGTACAAATTGTTCAACCATACGTCAAGATACTGAACCTTATTCAAAGAGAAAAATAAAACTACACTGGGATGCTATTCTTCACTTATCAGATGAGCAAAGACTAAGAAATCTGAAAACACAGTACTGATGAAGGTGTAGGGCAACAAGCAGTCTCACAGATGGATGGTAGGACTGCAAATTGGTACAGCCTGCATAGAGAATGAATTGGCAATACTTGGTAAAATTTTAAATGTATATACCCTTTGACCTAGAAATTCTACTTCTGGGATTTATCACATAGGTTCATTCTCCCATGTATGAAATGGTACCCGAATGAGGTTATAAAATGCCACACTGTGTATAACAGGAAAAGACAAAACAACCTGAGTGTCCACAAATAAAAAGGGTGAAATTTATGGTTCATCTGTATAATAATGGAATATTATGCAACTGTACACTGCAAAGAATGGAGGGGCTTACTATGTAACAAGTTAAAAAAAGTAAGGTACAGAACAGCGTTTATGATGTATCGTTTGGATAAAAGAAGAACATGAGCATTTACCCACGTGAGCATGCATTATCTATGGAAGGAAAGAAACGAGTGACTTCGATTGTCTCTATGGAAGGGAAGAGTTGCCTGGGAGAGATTTTTATTTTGCACTCTTTGAATTTCAGACCGATTATATGTATTTCTTATAGAGAAAAAGAAATAATTGAATTTTTAAATAAAAAGAAGTGAAGTTAAAGGTATGGCTGACAAAGGTGAGGCGGTGGAGGGCAGGCACCAGAGGACAAAGATGCAGCAGCACAGCAGGTCTCACTTCAGCGTGACCCGCCTGCTGCGCATGGGCCTGATGGGTACCCGGGAAGAGCGAGACCAAAGCAAGCGCTGGGTGAGGCTGCTTCCGGGGCAGGGGTGCTGAGGTTTTTACTTTTCCTGTAATACCATTCTACATGGTTTGAATTTTTGACCTGGCAATGTATTTTCATTAAATGCAAATGTAAAAACATAAACTTTTATAACAACAGAAAGACACAATTTCAACCTCAAAGAAAGAATCTGGGCTGACCAAACGTTCAAGATTATAAGAATATTTGAAATATATATGAAATATATTTAATTTAGTTTTCTCTATGAGTAAGGTTGATTTTGAACCACAGAGCAATTTCTAGATTTTCTACATTCAAATTTTTCTCCTCATAAGGAAAATAAGTTAGGTATAAACCTAACCTGAAATAATGACATCAAATGGGCATGATTTCTTACATTCTTATGACAACCACATTATCCTCCTTCCACAATAACCACATTATCTATGGAAATAGGGTTGGTTTTAATTTCAGCATTCACAAGAAAAGGGGGAAGTGAGTGTTGGCCAGAATGGTTTTCTCTCCTTACCGAAACATTGCAGTTCCTGCTGAGGATCCTGGTCCACTCTCCCTTCTGGGCTGAGTCAGCATCACCGAAGATGGCAACATGCTCTGGCCTAGGCCTTCCATGAAGAGTCTGGTACATCTCTTGCTGCAAGTGGCTGCAGCCCATCTTTTTCAGCCTAAAATTAAACACTATGGAGTCTGAGGTCCAATGCTAAGATAATAATGTAACCATATTAGTGTATTAATCTAAATATTAGAAATAACAGTATAAAAAATTGAAGTAAAATAATCCTCAGGAGGTTTAGAGGACTGTCAGAAAACTCTTAGTAACATTACTATTATTTAGATTATAAGACAATTTCTAATTAGCAATCTCTGAATTCTCAAAATATAAAAGCTGCCATATTGACATAATCCTTAGATAGAGACAAAATTGTGGGAAATGATGCAGAAGCAATTAGTTACCTGAGCTTGCATCCAGACATCGCATTCACTCCAAACTGTACTTCACGTCTCCTAACAGAGCAAGTTCCATCACCCTGGCTTTGCAAAAGGGTTATCTGAGGTGAAAAGTGATGGTCAAGGAGATCATAACACAAAAAGAGACAGGCTGAAAATTTTATGCTCTCCTTGTTTCCTTAACACTATATTTTATTAATATCATGATATCATTCAAGTTACAATTTGTTTCCTTTGTCTAGTAATTAAAAAACACAGAGACGACCCTGGCTGGTGTGGCTCAGTGGACTGAGTGCTGGCCTGTGAGCCAAAGGGTTGCTGGTTCCATGCCCAGTCAGGGCACACGCCTGGGTTGCAGGCCAGGTCCCCAGTAGGGGGCGCACAAGAGGCAATCACACATTGATGTTTCTCTTCCTCTTTTTCTCCTTCCCTTCCCCTCTCTAAAAATAAGTAAAATCTTAAAAAACAACAACAACAACAGAATACACACAGAGTTGTGTTTTTCCAAAAGTGGTTAACTACACACTAGCATATAAATACCTCATTAAAGCAAAAATCGGTTACGATCTTCACTTTTGGCCAGTCCATCATAAGTTTTAGAGCCTTTGGTCACATCAACATTTGAGAGCATAGTCTATGAATGGCTTGGTTAAGGAAATCCTGGATACCTAAAAAACGGGGGAACCACAGAACAGGATAATCCAAAAGATTAGCAGCTGCAGCTTTTCTCATTAGGCTGCAACAGGCCACTCAGCTCTGAAAAGGATACTGAGTGACTCACGTCACCAGTTAGAGCCAGGAGTGGCTTCCCAACAATATAGCCAGGATTCCCACTTCTGGGAGCAGGAAGAGAAGCGGCTGTGCTCTGAGAAGCCTGCAGAAAAAGTGAAAGAAAGTCACTTACGCAGAAAAACATGCTCTTCCACCTCCCACTGCTTGGCTTCACTCCCTGCCCTAAGAAACCGTAGTAAGTTAGCTGCACTGGACAATCTGGCTTCCTTTTACAGTGTAGGACTTTGCAAAAACTTCTACTCCAGTGACTTTTCATTTTTCTCCCCCCAAAGTAAATCCTGAGTGATCTACATATTTGCAATTCACTATATGCTACTCTACCAAGAGTTACAAATAAGGATCTATCAGCCCTGTTTCTCAAGTTGTTCCTCAAAATTTGCTATCAACTTAGGGCTATGTCCACCATGGTTGAAATGAGAGGAATTTATGTGTAATTTATAAATATATTTTCATTAACTACAGATGTTCCAGAGATGAACTCTGAGAGACATGAGACTTGGTTGATCACTGGAAGGCAGAGTTGGGAAGAAACCAGACTCCGCAAGACTAAAAAAGCAGCAGCAGAAGCAGCCAAAGGTGGCAATCAAGATCGGAAGTGTGGGCTCAGTAGGGTGAGCACCACACTGAGTGCCGTCCCACTGTGTTTTTCACCAACGTTCAGAGATGGGCACAGGCAAAAATTCATGCTCACCATAGGCACACAAGCTCAAATAAATATGCTGAACGCCCAGAAATATGAGAAAAGCTAAAGAACTTCTGTGGGGTGATGGCTGAGTTTATGATTTGAAGTGATTAGTTAAAAACGAGTTTGGATCTGAGAATGAAGTGCTGCTATGCTGGGGACCAGACAGAGAATCAGAGAAAATGTTACTAAATAAACACGGTTGAATCCCTATCACTAGGAGTTAAATTGCGGAGTCTTAAACGTTGAGGCCTCTCGCACGGTGAACACCCAAGCGTGCTTTGGCGTTCCCTCGGCTCTGACTCTGTGCTAGAGCAGCGTCTGTCCTTCTCCTCTGCAGTGAAAGGCCTATCTTTTCAAATGTATTCAGAAAGTCGGCACGTTCTTTAAAAAACATGTTGGGCCTCCACTGGCGGACTGAACTAGGCCTTCATAGCTCATTCTATGTCACAGCTGTCACAGACAGAGGAACTGTCCCCACCCCAGTACCTCTTCCCTCCTTCCCCCCCACAGAAGAAGGGCCCTAACCCTGAAGCGAATGATGAAGTGTTGCTGGAGGGAAGCGCCTGGCTCCACGGTCAGGTTGGCTTGTCCGAAACTGACAGAGACTTTCTGGATTCCAGATGTTCCATTGGTCTCTATCTCATAGACGACCTGAAATGCAGAAGTACAATCAACTAATAAAAATGACTTAGTGGGCCAATTATGTAATTTAAATTTTCTGTCTTTGAGGGTTTTATTATAAATGAATGAGGGTATGGCATGGTGACTGCAGTTAACAATACTGTATATTTGAAACTTGATAAAAGAGTAGGTCTTCAAAGTTCTCATTGCAAGAAAAAGCTTGTGACCGTGGTGATGGTTGTTAATGAAACTCAATGTGGTGATCATTCTGCAGTACATACAGGGGTGGTCAAAACTTGGTTTATAGCCCTGGCTGGGTGGCTAAGTTGGTTGGACTGTCATCCCATATGCTAAAAGGTTGCAGGTTTGATACCCAAGCAGGGTATATACCTAGGTTGAGGGTTCGATCCCTGGTCAGAGCGCATATAGGAGGCAACCAATGGATGTTTCTCTCCAACATCGATGGTTTTCTCTATCTCTCTCCCCTCCACCCCCACTTCCTCTCTCTCTAATGAACATATCCTTGAGTGAGGATTTTAAAAAAATAGGTTTAAATTATGAGTATGCTAAACAGTTTATTCTTACATTATTTATTATTGTATTATTTATTTGTATTACAACTGTAAACCTACTTTTGCCCACCTTGTACATGTATCAAACCATATTGTACATCTAAAACGAATACAAATGTAATATATCAATTATATCTTAATTAAAGATATAGCTGAATGAGGGAGAATAAACACGTAGTCTTAAAAATGCCAAACGCAAGTACCATGAAAAGATAAAATTGATTTCATCCTATACCTACATGCGAAAAAAAAAAGATGGATAGGGCTCTTTGAAAAGATTCATGGGAGAGGTGAGTTTATAGTAAGAATCGAAAAGGAAGAAAAATAAGCTTTGATTGTGTGCAGGGGAAGGCGAGAAGCAGCACAGGCAGGTGAGCGCCGCACGGAAACCTTGCTTGCTTGGCTCTCCCCACGTCTGAGGACGAGTAAAGAGAGTAGCTGGAGATGGAAGTTATCAATTGAAGGTATCCTTCAATTTCGGAAAATCATGATTTAAGATAATTCTCACTTCTGTAGGTTGATTAGAAGATTAGTCTGTTTCAGACTTTCAGATGATACTGACTTCAACAGAAGAAAATGCGGGCGGTAAGAACCCTAACAGACTGCATGTGAGCAAAGAAAAGAGGAGTCAGAAATGCCCTTAATGTTTTCGAAATGCAATACTGGAGGACGGTGGCATTGCAGACAAGTGAAACGTGGTAGGGAGGAAGGGGAAGGGCTCACTTCTTGACGTGCTAACTTTCAGGTAATGCACAAAAACTCATATGGGTCGGAGTGGCACTTAACAGAGAAGGGGCACCTCTGGTAACGGTGATCAGCGTACTTCAATCTAGAACCCGAGGTCGGCATCCCTACCTGGGAAACAACGTTCTGACAAGTGTTTCCAGCCAACAGAGGAGAGCTGGCCTGTGAGACAGGTGTTACAGGAACCTGGAACTAGCAAGGGAAAGAAGCAAATTAACTAAAATTGAAAGCAGCACTGCCTCTTCTAACTGCATCTCATGCTGAAATGAATGTTTTTCACTCTGAGCACCAACTTTCTTTCTCCTTCCATTGCCAGCCTACAACTTAGTCATTCTAGGTCTGCACACCTCAAAACATATTTCTCAGATCATTAATTCTAATACATACAAAATTAAGGTTCCATGCTCAAATAGGTTTTAGAAATACTATATTTGATACCTACTTCTTAAGAGATTAATAAGGCCTTCAAGCATATTAAAGACTCCAAAAAGTCTGCCCTACATATAGTGTTTAACCTTAACTCAATATTTCCCAAACTTACCTAACATCTTTTGAATTTTCAATTCATATGATGCTTATTAATCATATAGAACACACATGGGAAGCATTCACATTTAACATTCCGATACATCACAAATACCTTTTCTTTCATCATTACAATCTAGACTGAAAATGCCTCAGAATCAAAGGGATCGAATAGTCTCTTTACTTTTTCCAGATAAACAGCATCATACCTTTGTATTCTGCAGATCAGTCGTACCTGCTGGAACCTAAATAAGAGAAAAGCAAGAAAATGAATATGTATATACCTGAGTGAAAATCTCCAGAAGCTTGTGGTTTCACATATGAGGGGTGGGAAAAATCAACATATTAGAATAATTTGCTTCCTCTCTTCTACCTGACTCTCCTTTACACTAAAATGCCAGGAGTAAAGCTGAGGAGAGGCTGAACGAGTCCAACTGCAATGCCCACCTACTCTGAGCAAAGCTCTCCTGAACAGCAAAAGCAAGAAGCTTTGGTGAAATACTGAGAGGTCAGCCCTCCCTCCCTCCCTCCCAAGCCAATCCCATTAGCCAGGAGGTTGAAAACCTCTGAGCATAACCATATAGCCCTAATTTTTAACCCAACAGGGTTTGCAAGCCCTCTCCCTTTTACATAGCTCTTGGGCACTCTGACTTCCAGTTCAGTGCCTTTCCCACAACCCAACAGTGGGAAGCGTGTTGACTTTAAACCCACAGTGGTGCCAGCGGGGAGAGAAGGGGCACCCACCTTCAAGACGGTGAAGTTGTAGTAAGAGGCAGCATTGAGAGCTGGATCCAAGGTGCAGCTGTTTGCCAGGTTCTTGAAGAAACGAGCGCAGGTCGTACTTTTACTTTCCAAGAAAACTGAGAACACAAAGAATTAAGGAAGTGGTCAATGAGAAGGCCTATTTTAACTTGAACCAAAAGGCTGGCACTTCTGCTCTAGACTCACCTGCAGGATTGCTCTCGGTGCAGAATCCCCCAGCTCCGAGCCCTGAAGGCTGCTTCAGCAAGCTTACTAGAGACCACTCAGGGAAGTAAGTCAAAATGGGGTCCCCAGCCTGAACAAAGTATAGCAGAAAGGTGTTCACAATGAAACTGGAATGAGCCCACCAGAAAATTTAAAACAACAGAAACAACAATTTACTCAACAGCCTGTTAATGTGGACAACACTGGCCTCCAAAAGAACTGACGATGGTTTGCCTAAAGGCAGCCAGGCACCTCAAAGATACCCACTCAGTCAACTGTCGGTGATGAGGGAAAAATCAAGACAAACAATCCCATCCCTCTCCCCAGGCTCACCCTGTAAAAAGGTGGTGGTGACTTGGTTTGGACTGTCGAAGTGAATGATTTGCCTCCAAACTCTGTAGCCAGTGCCTGGAAGTTGGATGCATTGACTTTTTGGAGCTCCTGGAAATAGTTTAATTTTGCTAAAATGTTTTTAAAAAGAAAAGGGGTTTAGATAAAAGATAAACATTTATTTTTAAATATGTTGCATGCCAAGAAGTAGTATTTTTATTGAGGCATAGTACATACACAGTAAGGTTAAGTATTCAAGTGCAAAATGCATTCATCTTAAGCATAAATGCAAAAGAATTTTTACAAATTTATATACTTTTATTGCTACTACTCAGATTAAGTCATAGGACATTTCCCCGGAAAGTTTCCAATCAATATTCCACCTTCAGAGATAACAATTCTGATTTCCTATTACATTCTAATTCATTCGTAATCTGTTAAATGAATTATTGCTTTAGCATTAAGATCTGAGATAAGGCCCTGGCTGGTGTAGCTCAGTGGATTGAGCGCGGGCCTGCGAACCAAAGGATCGCGGTTCGATTCCCAGTCAGGGCACATGCCTGGGTTGCAGGCCAGTTCCCGGCAGGGGACATACAAGAGGCAACCGCACATTGATGTTTCTCTCCCTCTCTCCTTCCCTTCCCCTCTAAAGATAAATAAATAAATAAATAATAAAAATAAAATATTAAAAAAAGATCTGAGATAAGAATCTGGCCAATCCTATAGAAAACAGTACGGCAGTTCCTCAAAAAATTAAGAATACAGATACCACATGAGCCAGCAACCTCTCTTCCGGGTATCTATCCAAAAATTGTGAAAACATTTATTTGTAAAGATATATGTACCCCCATGTTCATCAAAGCATTATTCGCAATGGCCAAGACATGGAAACAACCAAAGTTCCATCGATAGATGACTGGATAAAGATGTGGTATATAGATACACAGTGGAATACTACTCAGACATAAGGAAAGATGAAATACTTCTTCATTTCATGGGTCCATCCATGTTGCCATTTGTGACAACATGGATGGATTCTGAGAATTTTGTGCTAAGCAAAGTCAGTCAGAGGGAAAAAGTCAAGAACCACGCAATTTCACTCACATGCGGG
This sequence comes from Glossophaga mutica, assembly GCA_039655065.1. Taxonomy (NCBI): domain Eukaryota; kingdom Metazoa; phylum Chordata; class Mammalia; order Chiroptera; family Phyllostomidae; genus Glossophaga; species Glossophaga mutica. Next base: position 151,584,952 of record CM077307.1, read on the forward strand.
ATATAAAACTGAAAGCAACAAATGAACAAACAAGAAAAATAAAAACTCATAGACACAGACAACAGTATGCTGTTACCAGAGGCAAAAGGAGGTGGGGGAGTAATAAAGGGTAAAGGGGGGCCAAATATATGGTGACAGAAGGAGATTTGAATTTGAATGGTGAATACACAATGCAGTATACAGATGCTTATATTTAGAACTGTACACGTGAAACCTATATAATTTTATTAACTAGGGTACATTTGAAACCTATATACTTTTGTTAAACACCAGTTAAATAAATTTTTTAAATGATGTAAACATATCACCTAGCTGTCGTATCTACATAATTAAAAGTCTTGAAAACAAGAAAAAAAAAGAACACGGCCAATGGATTCCAGTTAGTTCCACGTCTCCGATGCTGGGAATGTGTGTGATCAGCAATTTGTGATGAAAACAGGGGGCTCCATAAAGTTAACATTTGCCCCATACTAGATGAGTCTCTAGTGCAACAAAATGGTACTGTTTCCATAGGAACATGGCAAAGTTGGAGACAATATCTGATTCGTCCTCAAAGCTTCCTGTTCCCTCTAAACTTCAACTTACCAGTCCTAATAAGAATGTTTCCATCTCTCAAGTATATGGATTTGTCACATTTTATTTTCACCTTATAATTTCTACATTCAAAATTTCAGACACTCTGAAGGGGTGCTTTCTCTGACAATTCTAAATTTGTATGGTAGCAATACACACATCTACCCAAGCTCCTGCAGGCCTCTCCTTGTGGTACTTCAGAACAGGAGAGAGATGCAGGAAAAGGCCTCTGGCATTGTCCCCTGCCCAGAGGGTGGCTGGTAATTAATAATTCTCTGCTTTACCAGCCAGGTCTTCTGTTAACTTGAAAAAGAAACATCACAGAAACATGCCCCGTGATAAATCCTTTAATTTTTCATATAATTATGGTCATTTGGACAGATTCAAAACGGTATCAAGACCTCACCACTGAAAGTTAATGAGGAATCCACATAACAAAAGCTTGACCTTTATCCTCTGCAATCAGTCTTAATTATTTGACTTTTTAGCTTTCTGATACAGCAACAAACGAGCACAATTCTCAATTCTGAGGACTTCCAGACTATTCACCCTCTCTTTACCTCCCAGACCCTTGTTACTCAAAGTGCGGTGCACAGACTAACAGCCCCAGCATCACCTGGAAGTTTGTCAGAAATTCAGAGTCTTAAGCCACTCACTCCCCAGACATGGTCAGAATCTGCATGTGAACAAGTTTGCCAAGTGATGCTGATGCTGATGGTTTGCAGACCACCTCCTCAACCTCTGACCTGAATCTTCAAACTTTAAAACTTCCAGGAGCTGTTTAACATTCCTCTCAGAACTCACACCCTGGAAACCACATGGAAGAAATACCTCATACAAAATGCAGTTATTTCTGCCCTTATAAGTGAAAGAAAAGTCAAAGTTAAGCTAAGAAAGAAGATAAGCTGAGATTAAATATCTACCTGGCTATTTTTTCATGGCTTAAAAGAATAAGAGAAAGTCAACATTTTGCATCTCATGTTAGTGCAGGGATACTGGTGGTAAGAAGGGACAACGTAAATAAGAAACACAGGCTAAAGACAAAAAGTAGAGATTTTGTCTAAAACTCTAAAACGTTTGCCTAAAAATTTCTACCATCCTACATGGTATGCATTACACTGAACAGAGCTTAAAGGTATTTAGACTGCTACCATTCTAGTTGTGGAAGAAAGCCTAGAAACTGCCTGGCCCGATCCCGTAAGGAAATTTGGGTCCTGAGAGGTAAACGAGCTGCAGAAGGCAGCAAAGACATCTGGCAGAGGCGGGACTGAAGCACAGGTCTCCTGATTCCTGGTTGCCTTTCTCCCACTCCATCACGCTCCACAGAATTTGACTAAGAGCACCCATTGCTAATGATCATTATCAGCAAATATTAAGCCTTTTGAGCAAACAGAGACCTCATCCATCCTTTCTAGGTGCAGATAATTTACCGTGGGAGACACAATGTTTATATAAATTGAACAATTCAAAGTGCCCTATAGTTTCCAAGCGAGTGACTCTCGGGTGTTGTTGGGGAAAGCAAGTTCAAAACAACTGGTCCAGAAGCAGTGGTAGGATGGTACAGGAGGCAGGAGGGGAGATTAAAAACAAGGAGAACCAGTTGGATGCTATTGCAATAGCTCTGGAGCACAATCGTAAGGCTGGAACTAGAAGTCAGTGGGAGATTTGGAAAAAGGATGGGACAGCTGCAGACTTATAGTTCCCCCAACCCTGGCAGGTAGCTCGTTTGGTTAGAGCATCATCCCCGATACACCAAGGCTGCAGATTCGATCCCCGGTTGGGGCACATACAAGAAACAACCAATGAATGCATAAATAAGAACAACAACAAATCAATCTCTCTCTCTCAGAGCAATAAATTAAAAAAATAGGAAGTTCCCTAAAATCAAATATTGGTTGTTTTCTAAAGCAAATCTAGTTTTTTCTATTTCTTTTTTAACTGAAATCAGGATGAGGAACATTTAACTCTGTTTTGTATGAGAACCTTATTTCGTTTCTAAAACATTAAAAAGGAGACATACATATAGCTTCATATCTTTAGAAATGTTATAGCTATCACCAGGAAATTTATAAGTCCATTTAAAACCTTAATAACAGCAACCACCTCTCATTGCTACCGCACTCCAAAGTTACAGAGCACTTTCACATCCAGGGTGAGTGTTGTCATTTCTCATTTTGTAGTTGAAGAAATGAGACCGGAAATGTTAAGGGATTAACCCAAGTCTGTGCAGCTGGTAAGTAAATGGCAAGGCTGAGATCCGACCCTAATGCTCTTTCCCCTACACTGATGCTTCGTAAAACAAAAATAAGGTTGGTATGTACTCATTTTTCAAAGACATTCATTTAAGTGTTATTTGGTACCTCCTATGTATCTCTCACTGCAGATTCAGTGAGCGCCTTTGTGGAGAGTGTACCAAATGGGGGAACAGAATCTATCTTAATGATCTGGGCTAACAGGGATGATTAAAATTAAAGTTCTGGCCCAGGCTGGTTGAGTATCATCCCGCAAAGCTACAGGTCACTGGTTCAATTCTGGGGCAGGGCACATGCCTAAGTTTTGGGTTCGGTCCCCAGTTGAGATGCATGTGAGAGGCAACTGATCGATCAGTATTTCTCTCTCTTCCCCCCTCCTCATCCTCTCTCTAAAAATAAGTATACAAAAATATTTTTTAAAAATGAAAGTTCTGTACGGGTTTTCTGTCCCATAGCCAGTAGGGGAGAGGAAATTGCAAATATTCACTAATAAGAGAGAGAGAGGGCAGGTGGAGAGGTAGGATGACAAAAATTCAAAGGAAAGAATACTAATACTAATACTACTACTACTAATAATAATAATAATAATAATGACAGAGACAAAGCCAGCTTTTGGTAAATGTTAGGCAATAAGAACACCCAACATGTTTCTACTCACAGTTGTTCACATGGACACAAAACTGCCTAATTCCATTTAAATCCGTGAAAATCCTTGAAGGAAATGGGGAATTACTCCTGAAGATAAGAGAGTTGTCCACACACACCCAACTTGAAGACCTATGAGGAAACAGGATAAAGAATAGATGTATTTAGAAGTGCAGAGTTAGGTCCAAAGAAGGTTGCCCCGTGGATGTCAGTCAGATGCCAGAGAGAAAACTCCCTGGGCAGCCACGGGACAAACCGAAGGTGCTCGTCTACTGGATAGCCCTGCTATCCAATAAAGAAAGAATCTGAAGAGCAACATCACTCCTGGGAAAAACCAAGGTAACGCCACTTACAGGAGTGGAAATGGGGGAGGAAGACAGGAAGAGTCACTCTTCCAACTTCCAAATATTACCTATTCCAGGGCCCCAGTTCCCTTTAGGACTCAACCTGCGCAACACAGCTCACCTCACGCTGCCTGGAAGGCAGAAGGAGAAAACTGTTCTGGGATGGATTAGATAGCAGTCTCTGTCGCAGCAGCAATTGATATCGCAGGTACCAGGAGTCAAGTCACAGACACAGATCGGTAAGGCTATGAAGGTACGACATGAAGCAGAAAGAAAAGGGATGAGGATCTCTCAATTCTTCCAAGTGCGAATTCCCCGCTTCTGACAGCCCCAGTCCTCACTGCAGCAATTCACTTTGCTCACAGAATTTTAGATCTAAGTCTGTAGTTTCCATCCCCACATCTCCTTCCCTCACCTGGGAAGAGGTCCACGGTCCTATTGTCAGGCATTGAAGGGGTCACGACAGTAGGGCCCACCGTAGAGAGTCCAGGCACGGCCCTAGGAGTTCCAGTCCCCTCCGAAGAGGACTGAAGGGTCTCGCCCTGCACCCCTGGCCCCAAGTCCGGAGGGGTGGACACTGCCCCTGACGGGGAGGAAGAGGGCTGAGGACGGACGCCTTCGGGGATCATCAGGAAGAGCACCTGCAGTAGCACGAGCGGCGAGGTGCACATGAGGCAGTCGAGACCCCCCAAGAGTTTAAAGTGGGATTTCGATGGTCGCCAGACGCGTCGCTAGAGAATTGAGGGGTTGGGGGAGGAGTCGCATAGAGTCAACGTCACTGTTTGCATCAATTCATTGGTTCATGGAGAGGGCTGAGAACTCTTCAGCCAATAGAAAGTGGCGTTATTACAGCACTTTCAGCAACGTTTAGTCTGCACCCTCCTCCTTAAGGCGGGACACTGCCTCCGTAGCTTGGCAACGGCCAAACTGTGCCCCTTCTTTCCGCTAGGTGGCAGTACAAGTCCAGCCGGAGGCCGCGCAGACTTCTCTCGGTCTGGCGGACTGAGCCCATCTTTTTTGATGGAGGGAAACCCGAGTCTGGAACTAGAATTGCATTATTCTTTCCATCTGGATTCTACGCAAAGATAATCCCAGGAAAGAAAATACACTAAAGATTACATACCTAAAAAAAAAGTCTCATCTAAATATTGTATGGGGGGAGGGAGTATTAGAAAGATTCAGTTCCTTAAATTTCAACATTGAGAAATTACAAAAATATTTTAACCTCAGTAAACTTAGGAAATCTCTAAATGCGCACGGCATATCTGTTACTACAGAAAATAGTGAGAGAAGGGGGTTGAGAAATGGAGTAGGGAAAAATGTGAAAAGATAGAAAAGTATGGAAAAGAGAGATATTTTCTAGGAGATGAAGAGAAAATAAGATTCAGGAATGGAAATGGCCGAGGGAGAGAGAAGAAAACTTATTTTGTTGCTATGATAAACCATCACTTTTTGTAGCCCTCTTTAGGAAAGTTCGGGTTTTCCCAGGAGTGGCAGGCGTGTCTCTTCTGATTTTCTGGAGCAGCACTGTCCAGCAGGACTTTCTGCAATGTTGGAAATGTTCTATATCTGCACTTTCGAAATAGCAGCCACAGGCCATGTGTGACTTCTGCGCACTTGCAATGTGGCTAAGCTGACTGAGGAGCTGAATTAAAAAAAATTTAATTCTAAGTTAAATAACTACTTGTTATTTAGTAACCACCATATTGGACAGTACAACTCTAGACCCAGTGTTTTCCTCAGTGTAACGGTTCTTACACCTGGATTATTTCCATTGCTTGGTTTGGGGGTATAGATTAAGCTCTGGTAAGAGTTATCCTAAATCTGGTACACTTACAGCCATTGCTGAGAAGGAGGCCTCAGTATGACATGTCCCCGCCAACCAATGAGGCAGAGCGTCCCGTGGCGCTGTTTCTGAGTCCAGGGAGCCTGGAGGCCAGCTGCGAACGAGGGTTGGTGACCCTTGCTTTGGTGACTGCCAAGCTGGGGGCCCCCGGCAGTTGAGGGAGCCGCTGTAGCGCTCCTGCCACGTCTGCTGCTGTTGCCACAGCCGTTCTGTAGCCCTGAGGCTCCGCGTGGTTGGCTTGGTGGGAGCCAGGCTGCCGGAGACCATTCTTTGGGCATCAACGCCGGTGGCAAAGAGTATGTGGACGTGCGCAGTATCCACTTCCGCAAGGACCCTTTGGAATGCCGGTTGGCAGAGCCTCTGACTGTGGCATGAAATTGCCAGTTCTCTGTTCCAACCCCGAGGACCAGATCCTGTATCAAAACAGGGCGGTACAGTGAGGAGGACTTTGACTACGAAGTGCCCAGTAAGGAGAAGAGGGACTATGTGCTGGTGTTGAAATTTGCCGAGATCTACTTTGCAAAGTCCCAGCAGAAGATATTTGATGTGCGATTGAATGGCCAGGTGATGGCGAAGGACTTGGGTATCTTTGATCGTGTTGGGCACAGCACAGCTCATGATGAAATCATCCTATGAGCATCAGAAAAGGGAAGCTGAATGTCCAGGGAGAGGTGTCCCCCTTCACAGGGAAACTCACCGTCGAATTTGTCAAGGGGTACTATGACAATCCCAAAGCCTGTGCACTCTGTCTATATCATGTCTGGGACAGTGGATGATGTCCCGAAGCTGCAGCCTAATCCAGGATTGGAGAAGAAAGAAGAGTAAGAAGAAGAAGAAGACAATGAAGGATCTAATCTGAAAAGACATGCCAGTAAGAACCTGGCACAACCCCTGTACCTTGGACAATGGCAGCCTCATGTCTCCCTCCTGGTGGCTTTCAGAGTCTTTGTTCCAACCCGCTTCTGCCTCTGCTGGTCGTGGGGACAAATTTACTGTCCTAAATAGGGTGAAGGAGTATGGGAAAGGAACTTCATAAGTGTTGGTATGCTTTTTCATTTTTTCATGATGACTAAAACAAACAAACTTAAAAAAAATAAAGAAGATAAAAAGAGGCAGAGTGAGGAGAGAGCAGCCCTCCTTCACCACCTGGTCCCAAGCCTGCTTCAGTCCTGGGCCTCCCTTTGCGGCTGGCCCCCAGCCGTCTCCCTCCTCTCTAGGGGATCTGCGGTCACCTGTGTCCCACCTGTTCAAGGACCCTCATCTGTACACCTGGTGGAAACGACTCTGAACTTGGAGCAGACGCCCTTTTTTAGGTTTGAAATTAACAGCAGGGAAAAGGTCATCCTATTACCTGAGACCAGTGCTGGGAGTTGGGTATGTCCTGAAGTTGTGTCCAGATGCATTTCCAGATGTCCCAGGATTGAGAGTATGTGTGGTTTGTGTATGTGTGTGTGAAGATGTATAATTTGTAAGATAAAGATGAAAACAGGAGGGTTTTGTTTTTTTTTTTAAAGAAAGAAAAGTAAATGCTTCCTTACTTGGAAGCCTTACTGGTTTTAGCCCGTTGGTGGTTCCACCTTGCTGTCTGAGCTTTATCATCGCCTGTCTCCCTGACGTGGGACAGTTAGAGGACTGTCTGGCATCCAAGGCGATTAGTTTATGTCAGGTCCTCAAATTGCCTCTGACTTATTACCACAACAAATCATTTTGATTTCAGTGCCTATTGGGAACTTGATTTCTTCTCTCTCTCTTTTATTTCTTCATCTGGCTCATTTGAATTATCTCTCAACCATCTCACTAAATTATTTCCAAGAAATGAAGAAGATATGAGAACTTGGGATTCCCTCTGCCTGAATGTCTTATCATCTACCACTTTACCTTGATGGTACCTCCCTCTCTGAATCTCTGAGCCTGCTGCTGGGAACACCTGACTCAGCAGTTCTTTTACCGGCCCCTTTGCCTGGTTTTGCCGCCAGGTGACAGAGATGCTTTCCAGCCTGCAACAACAGAGTACTTGACTTTAAGAGAGTCTCTTCTGGTCTTTGGATTAGAAAAGGCTTACGTTAGCATCATTTAGGAGCAACCTCAGAGACCTGAGCCCTACTAAGTGACTGACCACTGTTTAGAGTGTCTAGTATCTGGTGTTCATTTATTCCCATGTCCTTTTATGTCACAGGTCAACCATTTTAGAGTTATGCCTAGAGCTGGCCCAAGGAACTGGACTGATTGTCTCTATCTGGCCCAGGGACACTGCTCACCAATCTTAACAGTATGCACCACTGTCCTTTCATTTTCCCATCCAAGTAGCAGTCAGGTTCTTGGCATGACAGGGCTGAAAGATTTCTAGTCAGCCATAGTCCTGGCAGCTCTGAAGCCAACCTTAGCATCTAAGCGTCTATCTTGAATTCCCTGGCACAATTTCTACAGGAAATGAAGCTTCCCTGTTTCCCGCCACTGGTCACGGTCATCTTTTCTCAGCTACAAGTAGTTTTGTGGATGGAAGGCAGCAAGATTGGCTTCTGCTTTGGCTGCAGCAGCAAAGAATCTCAGGCCAGGGCCATTTTTTAAATGGTGTGTTTAACTTTGAGTTTGTCTTTTTTGGATATGTTTTTAAAGAGCTGCATCTATTTGAACTACTTATTATGTGACAAAGTAAGTAGCCCTTGGGCTCATGTCCCAGGTTTTGGCTTTTTTTTTTTTTTTAAGATATTATTTATTTATTTTTCGAGAAGGGAAGGGAAAGAGAAAGTGAGGGAGAGAAACATCAATGTGTGGTTGCCTCTTGAGCACCCCCTACTGGGAACCTGGCCTGCAACCCAGGCATGCACCCTGACTGAGAATCAAATTGGCATCCATTTGGTTCTCAGGCTGGCACTCAATCCACTGACCCACACCAGCCATGGCGGTTTTGGCTTTTAATGAGTTACTCCAGGCCAGCATTTCATCCTTTTACAGTTGTAGCCCTTTATTTTAGCTGTGACTTTGGCCTCAGTACTAGGGCACTGAGTCGAGCAGATGGGTGGTTGTGTCCTAAGGCTGCAACTGGCAATTTGGGGTGCTTCACAAAGCTCCCTGCTTTAAAGGATGACATTCTGTAGCCTTGATCCTGGGACTGCCTGCCTGGGGCAGTGGACACCCTGACTATTATTAACTGGGCTTCTGACAGTGGCTTTGGTTACCATTTCATCACAACTCCTCAAAGCTGTAGACTAGTGCCAGTGCAGTTGACGAGGGGAGGAAGGAAGACTTGTTGCCTCTGTTCTGCCTTGTTAGTTTGCCTGGGTCTCACTGAGGAAGGAGAGGCCTCCACCTCTTCACCTCAACACATCCCTTCAGTGACTCAGCATCTCAGAAGGAAACCCTGGGTCCTGGGGCCACTTCCTAATGGACTGTAAGCCCGGCAGCTCTGCGTCTGCCTATTTCCAAGCCCACCCTTTCCCCCTGAGCACGGGGATAGGGATGGGCACTTTTCTCTTTAGTTGCGTCTGAAAGGAAGGAACATCTTCCTATGGCTGACGAAAACAAAGGGGAAATGAGGTAATAGGAAGAAATGGTGGGTGCTGGGCTGGAGTCCCCTGGGCCAAGGGCTGATCGCAGCCGGCTCATGATGCTGCACTTGAAAGCTTTCTTTTTTTTCTCCTCCAAGATGATATAGGTACATGAAGTTTAGGTTAAAGGGATGGGATAGGCAACTCTTTATCTTTGTTTTTGTATTGTACGCGTCCAAAATTACTCTGAAGTAATTTTGCTTTTTTCCATTTTGCTTTTTGCACTGTTCGTCCCCATGCCTGTATTTTGAGCTAGGACTGAGACCTGCACTGTAGGGGATCTGCCTGGGGTTGCTGGCTGATGAGTGATGCCAGATAGGGGTGGGGAAGGAGAGGCCTGGGCTCTTCTACAAGATCCACATTCTGTCCTAAGCTTTTTAGGTCACCCTTGAGACCAGCTTGCTAAAGCTAAGAGCAGACAGCCAAGGTGGAACTCCTTTTGCCAGAAGTGTGGCTTTTGTTGCTTTGGGTGGACCATGCAAAGATGTCTGCTGAAGATGGCCTGAGAGTCTGCAGTGTAGCTCTGATTTGGGCCAGGGGCTAGCCCACCTCTAATGAGACTTTTCTGGGTGTCACTCATGCTGAAACATTGTGCCAGGAAACAATCTATGGGACCCGTGTACCCTCAACTAGATCCGTTTTTTAGAAAAATTTCCACTATTAAGAAGAAGCTGCTCAGGGGATACCTTGAGTTCCGATGACTTGAAAGATGGGCATTTTCAAGTGTCATTGGTGTTAGACTCCCAGGAGGACCGCAGGGCCTGCAGGGCCTGCAGAGCCACCTATTGGTTTGAGGGTGTGATTTCATTCTCTTGTTCCCATTGTTTGCCTTAGAGATACTGGCCTGAAATCGGGGATCACATAAGAAGTTATTTAGGCTTTTAAGAGATGGTATGAAGTTTGAGTTAAGTTTACCTGGGAACTGTATAATCCAGCTTCAGAATTGTGATTTGACGTCTTTATCTTTTTCGGAGAAACTTCCATTTTAAGGAATTTTTCTTCTTATCCTGCCTCTACCCCGGCCTGGGAAGGTCTGGCCATGGCTTCTAGAATCTCAATTGAAAGTCAGAAAACAGCAGCAGTATATATTCCCTCTCGTAGCACTTACATACCTTTCTCTGGAAAATGACTCACTTTGAGAAGCGCAGGGAAAGACCCAGCAGGCTCCCTGCCCTCCCTTGGGGTGGGGGAAGGACCCACCCGGCTCAGCGCTGCGCCCTTTCCTCTCCTGCTCCGAGCCAGGGCTGGCGTTCCCTCTAGATTCGGGTCTGGGTGGGGGTCTTTCAGTCCCTGCCATGGGGCTGCTTCCCCATCCCTGCTTTCCCCTCCCCTTTGCTGGCCAGCTCTGACCTAATTCAAGTGTCTTCTTGCCCCGAGGAGCCTTAATGGCATCAAGTGGCAACATGTACTATTGTCCTCCATGCATCTCCAAAAGGACCAAAGAGAGCAGGTGAGCTTTCCAAAGTGACAGACTTATAGATGCTTCTTTTTAAAAAGGGGGCAGGGGGATGTGCTTTGGGCTTTCTTCTATGATGCCTGGTCGAAGGCTTAGTGATACGACAGTGCAGAAGCAGAACCAATAACATCTAGGATCTGTTCAGAAATCTTAGAAGAAATCTGCTTCTCTTCTATGGAAAGATAATGAGGGATCAAAAAGCTCTAAGAAAATTGCAAAGAAGCCTTAATATTCAAGCTTCAGAGAGCTCAGAGTAATGTTCCCCATTCAGTCTGAGCTGGTACGCTCTCTGCATTAAGACCTCTCCTGGAGCAAAAGGGCTAGATGTTCTCATTTTGTTACAAGACTTGATTGGCACCAACAGGTCATCTGTCTAGTGAGGGTGGGTTTCTTCTCTGCACTTGGGTGGCTTGCTGCCAATCTCATTTGCCCGTCCCCAGCTGCCTTTTGGCTACCCTACTTTAGATTGCTGAATCTTTTTGATAAGAGCAGATAATCTGGGGGCTGGCTGGGTGGGCAGAAAAAGAGCAGGATGGATCTCTTGGGATTGGTTCCCTCGGGGAGTACAAAAACCAGGAGCCAGGACTGTGCCGGCAGCCAGGGAGACAGTGGTGCCCATCAGAGCAGGCAGAGAGGGCCTCGGCACCTCTTGCATCCAGGCAGTCCTGCGAGGCAGGGGCATGTACCACCAGGCCAAGCAGAACTCCATTCTCACCTCTATTTTGAGCTTCAGTGCTGTACTTCAGTAAGAGAAAAAAACAATAACAAACTAAAGTCACTTTCCATCTTTTCAAAAAGACAACTCTTGGGAAAGGAGGGCTGAGTTTCCAGCAGGGTGGGGGAATTGGCAGGGAGAGACAGTGTGGTAAAACCAGGAATGAGACATTCTTGTCCTCTTCCCTGATGCGTCATGGTCCAGGGAATGAAAAGAAATTTGACCCAGGGATAGTTTCCTCCTTGGGTTTTTCCTCCACCAAGTTCTCCCAGGCTAGGTCCAGCTGCCTGTTTTGAGCTCAGGGCAGCCACTTCAACCATTAACCTGGCTGGTCTGGAAGCCAACCTTGCCCCTCCAGATTTGTCCTGGCTGCTCTGTTCTGCACCAAGTATTGGAGAATAGTGTCAGGTTCTTAGTAGACCTTTGTAGTCCCTACTCTAGATTCCCATCCTCACTCTGTGGAGACAAAACCAACTCTGTCTGTAGCCTCAGTGCACAGTGAGAGCAGCACAGTGGGATGTGACCGAAGGGCTTTGACCTGGCTGGCCCGGGAAAGCAGTAGGGGTGGATGGAACCGCCTTCCCTTCTGGGCTGTCTCCACCTGTCCCTACCCCCTCATGCCCCACCCTACTCCCACCAAAAAGAAAAAAAATCAGGATGCTTTTCACTGTCCATTGCTTTGTGTTTTCATAAACAATTTGCAGTGAAAAAGAAATCTAGTACACTTACCTAAAATCTAGCCAATGTCTCCTTTTCCAAGTCAATCACTTTAGGCAGATAAATATTAGGACCCTTGATCTGGTTTACATTTTCTGACAATATATTGATATTCTAATGTTTTGAAGTCAGTAGCTAAATGTATCTCTGTGTTATAAATGTTCTCAAACGTCTTCTCATATGATTGTGTGTGTTTGTGTATGGGCGCAAAACATTTATCTACCTTGTTAGTGTTTTCAGCAGGAAAAGGCCAAGTTCAGATTATTCAAATTATGTGTATTTACTAGAATATAAACCCCACAAAACAGGGGGTTTTATCTGTTTCATTCACTGATGTATCAGATGCCTAGAACAGTGCCCAGGGCATGTTATATGTGCATTAAAAATTTTGTGAAACACTGTTTTGTTGAACTTTTCAGATTTAATTTATGTAATGGTTTTTATTATTTATGTAATGGTTTATATTATTTCAGGATTGCATTTCTTTACGTAAAATTTCTGTTGTACAACCAATCGTAGACTATTTTAGATTTCGAAGTTTGGAATTTACAACATAATTTTAAATCAATGGTAAATCAATGATAAATTATTCCTGAATGTATTAGCATTGGCAAAAGAATCTGTTGATCGAAGTAATTTCAGGGTTGAGTATAGGAATTACATTTCAGGATCTGAGTTGCATTTTCTAATTTTTTAATTTTAGCACTTTACAAATTTTTTTAGAATAGTTGCTTTTTTCTCTTTTTGTTATAGTTGAACAAAAATATTTGTATTGTTGCCATTATATGCGTGTAGGAATCTTCGTAATATAGAACTTGCCATTCTTTTGAAATCTGAAAGATAATTTTGAGAAGGAGAATTAAATTTGTTCACATGTGTCATGCAGATGCCAGTTTCAACATGAGGACCAAATCTTCAACTGAAATAGCTTAATATGACATCACCTTGTAAGCAGAGGTTTCCAAATTAGATCATGTGATACTAGCAGCTGTTTGTGTTTGGTATTGAAAAGTTCAATGTGTGCTTAGAAATTTAGCCAAGACATTGAATCAACATGGCCATAGAGAACAAGTTCTATCCTCTCCTGACTCTTCCCCTCTGTTTAAAACCTGCAACAATTACAGAAAAGTCAGATGGAAACACACAGCCATGTACATCCACGTACATAACCTTGATATTGGAAAACATGAAGGGGTGCTCTCAGTGGACCAGCTATTATGAGAATCCTTGGAATATAGAAGGCAGATGGGATTCGATTGAAGGCGGACAAATAAAAGTTGCATAACAGAGGCTTAATATAGAAGTGGGAATGTTCTAAGCATACAGTAAGAAGCTATGGGTGTCAGTAAGGCCCTTGGATGAGTGTGTGAGTTATTGATTGAAGTACCACTGTAGGAAGAGTTAGGTGGGGCAGGCTCTCAACCTTAGTATTACTTGTGCATGCAGTGGGTAGCAGAAGAACTTGCTCCTAAAGAGGGCAGGGGCAGTCCATGTAAGCACTTTTGCTGAAAAGACAGGACGGTGCCCTGGATCATGTTTGACATCTGGGAGGAAGAGAGAAACCCCACATCTTGAAGACTGGTACTAGCTCACGCCCTCAAGCTACAGATCCAACATTCCCTCCTCCGTAAATCCTAAAAGCAGAATGCAAAGAGAAAATCTTAAAAAAAAAAAAAAAGGTTAAAAAAACACTACTTTCAAAAGATCAACAATAAGACTCACTCTTGACCTTTGACCATTTAAGAGAAATAAGAGAAACCATAGAAGTAGAATAATGTCTTAAAGGAGCTGACTTAGAATTCTATATCCAGTAAAATATCCTTCGAAAATGAAGATAAGAGAAAAATGTGTTTAGAAAACAAACAAACAAAATCACCACCAACAGACCCACACAAAGAATTGCTAAACAAAGTTATTTGGACTGAAGGGAAAATGATCCCAGATAGAAGCATAGAAATACAGGAATAAATTAAGAGCAATGGAAAGAATACATACCAGGTCAAAATGTAAAATTCAATCGTATTCCTATGATATAGCAATAATAAATTAGAAAATAAAATTCTTAGGTGATAAGAATTTAGGTGTTTGTAATAACAAAAAAAAAAAAATACCTAGGAATAAGTCTAAAATAATGCAAGATGACTACAAATCACACTATATACTAGTTTTGAGGAATTAAAAAAAAAACTAACTAACTGGGCAGCTATACCAAATTCGTGGCTAGGAAGACTTATTAATAAAAACATATCAGTTTTTCCCATATAGACATATAGATTCAATGTGGTCCCAGTAATACTTCCCGAATTTTTGGTGAAAACTGACAAGCTGATTTCAGATTTATATGTAATAGCAAAATGCTAAGGATAGCCAAGAGAATCTTGAAGAACAAAGTTAGAAAGACTTTATCTACTATATATCATAATTATTTATTTATTTGTAGAGAGAGGGGAAGAGAGAAAGAGAGGGTGAGAAACATTGATGTGAGGGAGAAACACTGATTGGCTGCTTCTTGGCATTCACCCCAATCAGGGTCCAGAACTACAACCCAGGCCTGTGCCCTGAACCAGGAATCAAACTGGTAACCTTTTGCTTTGTGGGATGATGCCCAACCAACTGAGTCGCACAAGTAGGAGCATCACTTCTTACTTTTAAGATAAAATAATAATTAGGATACAATTTATGGCTTTGGTTTCAAGATATACAAATAGACAAATAGAAAAGAATAGAGTCCAGAAACAGACCTACACGTATGTAGTCACTTGATATATGATAAAAGTGATACTGCAATGCAGTGAGGAAAGTATAATCTTGTCTATATATTGTGCTGGACCAACTGGATATTCATGATATTCATATGGACAACCGTGTATCTTGACTCCTAGCTGCACCTATGCAAACATCAATTTTATATAGATTGTAGGCTTGGGTAAAACAACAAAGCTCCTGGAAGATAGCATGACACAGTATCCTCAGGATCTTGGGGTAGGCAAATATTTCTTAAATTGGATGGAAAGGTTATTGATCATAACAAAAAAGATTGATTAAATTATATCTCACTGAAATTCAGAACTTCTCCTAATAAAAACACACCATTAAGAGATGAAAAAGGCAAACTTGTCATTTTTCTTTTTTAAAGTAAGCTATGAATATATGTTGAATCATTTTCTTCAACTGATACTTTTTAAATTAAAATTTTAATTTTGTGATATGTAGATTTATTGTAGGAAATAATAAATTGTAGGAAACAATAGAGACCCTGTGCACCAGTTTCAAGGTAACACTTTGCAAAACTGTGGTACACACAACCAGAATATTGGCATTGAAACAATCCACCCATCTTCTTCTGATTTGCCCAGTTTTATTCTTGCGTGTGCATGCACACACGTGTGAGTGCATTTAGTTCTATGCAGTTTTTATCACGTGCATGGTTTCCTGTATCCACCACCACAATAAAGAAACAGAGCAGTTCCATCACCAAAAAGATCTCTCCCACTGTCCTTTCGTAACCACTTCCCCCTCCCTCCTTCTCTTCCCTCTCTCCAGGATGCATCATTAATTTTTGTAATAACCATGATTAAGATAACTATGGCATTTAAACAGTGGTTCACAAGCATTTATCCAGGTAAATCAAATAAATGCTGTCTACATGTTTAACAGGAAAATGAAAGTTTAGTAGCTCTGAAAGAATTAATTCTCTTGCTTATTAAGAGATTAATAAACAATGAATACATTATAGAGGGACAATGTGTTTTCACTTGGAAATCTGTTTAAACGTTTTTCTTTAGCCATTAGTTCTTTTTAGCCATTAATATCAAGCACTGTATTGACAACACACCATCTACCATTCCTAAATTGAAATTCATTTATATTTTCTTTCCCCTTAATGTAAGAGGGAGCATCTACTTCCTTTCCTTTCCTTTCCTTTTTGCTTTACTGCATTTCATCCTTTGGAAACTGTCCACGACCCCATTTCTTTCTCCAGTCTGAATCTGGGTACATTTCTCTCTGTGGTAGAGACTGCTGGTCGCTGCCCACATTCACATTTTCCCTTCTCGCTCATGTAAACAGAACCCCAGTTTTGGACTGAGCACTGTGTAACCAAAAGATGAAATTTTCCAGCCTCCTCAGCAGCTAGTTAGGGCTATACGTGTAGCTTTGACCAATGGGTTATACATTAAATATTAATGGGGCCTTGGGGAAAACACTTGAGAAATTAAAGCTGGTCCCCTTTTTCACTTCCTTCTCTATTCTGCTTCTTAAATTTTGAGTGAGCTGGCTGGAGCTTGAGCAGTCATTTTTGGACATGAAAAGACATGCTAAGCAAAGGTGAGCAGTAACTGGGAGAAACCTGGATGGCTGACAACCATGGAAACTTCGGGCCTGCCCAGGACTTCTACCTCCGGACTTCTTGCGTATACAAGAGAAATAAATTTACAAAAGACACCAGCTATGAAATCATAAAGTATTTTAGTGGCTTACCCATACTTACGTAATAACTAGAACTCTCAAAAACCAATTCATATGATTACTTTAAATATATTTACATATTTAAGCTAGAGTTTCTCTTAGAAAGTAAACTAAAATTTAAACTAGAATCTCTGTGTGGACATTCACTGTCCTTTTTTAAATTGGGATTGTGAACTTTTGGGCACAAACCTGTACGTTTGGGGTATTATATCATGAGACTGTATCTTACGCAGAGAAGCCGCTCTGGCGGGGCAGGGGGGCATTGCCCCATGACGTCCGCGTGGCGACAGAAGTCCGTTTCCTCGCCTGGCCTCTGCTGACCCCAGGGGCAGCGGCACCGCTTGTTGCTGCCGGTAGGAGTGGCGGCCAGCTTCCTCCCAGTCTGCTGTGCTCTATTGGCAAATATTTCACTATTCAAAAATTTGTTCCAGTCATGGTATTTGAGAGAAAAGGTACGATGAGCTATTTTTTTTCTTACCTAATTATTTCTCCAAATTGAATCCTCCTCTTACTGTGAAACCATGTCCATTCCTGCTATCAGCAGTGCCACAGACCTCAGTTCTCACTGGACACAGTCATCTTTTCTGTCATGGACACGGCAAGAGATGTGCCGAGCGTTTCTCTGGGGCTCGAATGGTGCGAATCACAGTAGCAGATGTGTGGGGTTGCGAGTTGCCCAGTGTGACTGTGACCGCTGTGACCGAATTCAGCTTTCGTGGGTTTCTGGTTTATGGGTCCCTCTCGCAGGACTAGGGCAGGGGTCCCTTTTGTGGGTTTGAAGGTGGTGCCCCTTCTCTGGAGCGTAAACTTTCAAACTTGGTCCATCTGGTCACACTCATTGCCAGCTCTAGGACAGAATTTCTAATCCAGGGAGCTTCCAAGAGCATGAAGTTCCTCTAACAGACGTTCCACAGAAAACTACGCCCTCGCTCAGGTTAAGAAGTTGATAGGCTGCCCGTTTTGTCCCCTGTAGTGCTTAGTCCCAGGAGTCCAGCCACATTAAGGCATTTGTTTGGGCAGAGCATGGAGCTCTAACATCTGGAGATGGGATCACACTTGGTACTCACAGTATTTCCTGACCTTTCCATTTGAGTCATGGTTTTGGTACATTGAAATTTTTTATTTATTTGAGGGGAAAATAAGACTCATTTACTCAAGAGAAACTCTTGTATCACAAAAGCCTAGACAACCTCCAAAGCATTAGGCCTTCATTTGTATTTATTCTCTAGAAATTTCTTCTCCATATCTGAGAATGGCAATTAGAATTCAGTCTAGAGATGACATCAATGTCTCTACCTCCTTCAAGTTGTCTAGGAATTTCCTCCTGATAACTTGTATGAAACTTATACTTCATAATCATAAAGGTTTATTTTAATTAATATCCATTTATTTGTGGAAAGATTCTCTCACTAGTCAATCAGCCATAAAAAGAACTCAAAATATGTTCTGGGGAAGACCATAATCTCTCTACCCCCTCCCTCACTCTTTATTGGTCAGATTAATATTTATAATCACATTAATGTTTATAATTCATTTAAGTGCAGGCATTTTTAAAATTATATTTTGTTAATTGTGCTATTACAGTTGTCCCACTCCCTCCCACTTTATTTCCCTCCACCCTGCACACCCCCTCCCACCCACATTCCCCACCTTTAGTTCGTGTCCATGGGTCATACATATAAGTTCTTTGGCTTCTACATTTCCTGTACTATTCTTACCCTTTCCCTATCTATTTTCTACCTACCATCTATGCTACTTATTCTCTGTACCTTCTCCCCCTCTTTCCCCCTCCCACTCCCCTGTTGCTAACCCTCTATGTGATCTCCATTTCTGTGGTTCTGTTCCTATTCTAGTTGTTTGCCTAGCTTGTTTTTGTTTTTGTCTTAGGTGTGGTTGTTAATAACTGTGAATTTGCTGTTATTTTACTGTTCGTATTTTTTATCTTCTTTTTCTTAGATAAATCCCTTTAATGTTTCATATAATAAGGGCTTGGTGATGATGAACTCCTTTAACTTGACCT
Organism: Glossophaga mutica; assembly: GCA_039655065.1. Lineage (NCBI taxonomy): Eukaryota > Metazoa > Chordata > Mammalia > Chiroptera > Phyllostomidae > Glossophaga > Glossophaga mutica. The sequence goes on from CM077307.1 coordinate 151,603,535, forward strand.
TATCTGAGAAGTACTTTGTCTGTCCTTCCATTCTAAATGACAGCTTTGCTGGATAGAGCAATTTTGGATGTAGGTCCCTGCTTTTCAAGATTTCAAATATTTCTTTCCAGCCCCTTCTTGCCTGGAAGGTCTCTTTTGAGAAATCAGCTGACAGTCTGATGGGAACTCCTTTGGAGGTGACTGTCCCCTTATCCCTTGCTGCTTCTAGAATTCTCTCCTTCATTTTAATCTTGGCTAATGTAATTATGATGTGCCTTGGTGTGTTCCTCCTTGGGTCCAATTTCTTTGGGACTCTCTGAGCTTTCTGGACTTCCTGGAAGTTTATTTCCTTTGCTGAATTGGGGAAGCTCTCCTTCATTACTTGTTCAAATAAGTTTTCAATTTGTCGCTTTTCCTCTTCTCCTTCTGGTACCCCTATAATTAGGATGTTGGAACATTTAAAGATGTCCCAGAGGTTCCTGAGCCTCTCCTCATTTTTTTGAATTCTTGTTTCTTCATTCTTTTCTGGTTGAATGTTCTTTTTTTCCTTCTGGTCCATTCCATTGATTTGAGTCCCAGTTTCCTTCCCATCACTATTTATTCCCTGTACTTTTTCCTTTCATTCACTTAGCATAGCCTTTAGTCTTTTATCTAATTTGTGACCAAATGCAACCAATTCTGTGAGCATCCTGATTACCAGTGTTTTGAACTGTGCATCTGATAGGCTGGCAATCTCTTCATCTCTTAGTTGTATTTTTTCTGGAGCTTTGATCTGTTCTTTCATTTGGGCATTGTTTTTTTTTTTTTTTTTTGTCTTGTCTTGGCATGCCTATTATGTAGTAAGGGGTGGAGCCTTAGGTGTTCACCAGGGCAGGGTAACCACGTCACTGCTTCCTGATACTGTATGTGGGGGAGGGGTCTGAGAGGGAACAATGGCGCTTGCTCTACTCTCTGCTGGATTTCAGTCACTTCCCCTGCTTCCCACGAGCAAATTTGGCCCTTCTGGTGCTGATTCCCATGTGGGTGGGTTTGTGTACATTCTAGGACCCTGTGGTTCTCTCCAACGAACTCTCCTGTGAGGCTGGGAGTTTCTCCTGCTGCCGCCTCAACCCCCGCAGATGTTTTCAATCAGAGGTTTGAGGCTTTATTTCCCCACACTGGAACATTGGGTTGCGCAGTCTGCATCGCTCCCCAGCTGTTCCTCCTGGTTTATCTGCATGTGAATGTGGGACCACCTAAGTGCAGGCATTTTTTAAACCTGATATGGTATCCATTATTCTTACTTTTCTCATGGCTATTTACAACTAATTGTGGAGTAAAATAATTTGTTCACAGTTAAAGAAACCTAAAATATTAGCAGGTAAGTAGTAGATGTATTTTAATTTTGACTGGGGCTCTCTTAGCACCCTGAAACTAACACCAAAATAATATTATTTATCTATTTGATTACTCATAGCAGTCTGATGCAAAAACCCAAACCAATCAAGAATTGTTATATTTGCAGTGGCGGTGGTGTAAACATCAGAATATACACATAAGCATTCTTTTTTAATTTTTAATATTTTATTTATTTATTTTTAGAGGGAATGGGAGTGTGAAAGAGAGGGAGAGAAACATTGATGTGTGAGAGAAACATTGATGTGTGAGAGAAACATCAATCAGTTGTCTCTCACACACCGCAGCTGGGGACCCGGCCTGCAACCCAGTTATGTGCCCTGACTGGGAGTCGCATTGGTGACATGTTACTCTGTGGGACAATACTCAACTAACTGAGTATGCCCATTGGGGCTTCACATAAGCATTCTGTAAAAGTTAAATTGAGCATACCTTCCATTACAAATTTTTTTAAGGCTTCTGGTCTAGAAGGCAGCACAGGTAAATGCAGTATGTGCATTCTCCCACAATCACATCAAAATTGAACTAAACTACAGAACAATCATCATTTAGAATCACCTGAAATCTAGCTAAACAGAAGTCCCACAACTAGGGATTTAAAGAAGAAGCTATATCAAGAATGGTAGGAAAGGCAGAGATGTGGAAGGACTGGTCTGACACCCAAGTGTGGCAGATAATTGGGAGGAATATCTTGGCTGTGGAGGTCCCCTGTGGGGAGCGAGGGGTCCCAGCTCCGTACCAGGCCCCCTAGCCCAGGATTCCAATGCCAGGAAGAGAAGTCTCCATTACTTCTGGCTGTAAAAACCTGCAGGGATTGTGGCTGAGTGAGACAGAGAGCTTCTGCAGTCCTAGGCAGTTTCTCTTAGAGGATCTATGCATGGACTTACTTGGATCACTCCCTGTCAGCTCTAGCAGTGGGGCAGCAGCTTGAAAGGCACCAGGGACATACAGAAGGAACTGAAGTGTCTGGCATCAGGGCAAGAGCTGGGGTGGGCAGCTTTCTGCCAGACAAAAGTGCTGGCAGAGGCCATTGTTCCTTTTCTGAGATCCCCCCTCCACAGATACAGCAGGCAGGTACCATATCTGAGTTTCCATCAACCTGGATCACACTGTTTGCCCCCCTGCTGGTGATTCCCTGACACCCTGCACCACCCAACTTGTAGGCCCAACCCATGGCATTTCCAGTGGCTTTTCTGTGTTACTGACCTGTCTTGGCTCATGCTTCAGACTTTCCTAAAATCTCTCAAACAAGCAGAATCCAGCCAAAGCATGCCCTATACTTCTCACTAAGTGGCCCTGGGCTTGGCACTAAGTACAGCTAGCTTTGGTTTGCAGCTTGGCCTCACCTGGGCACCTCCAAACACAGCACAAGTAGTAGCCATTTGCACATTGTTGTGTAGCTCAGTCTGGGTGGCCCCTGGCAGAACACAGGTGGTAGCTGACCTTGTCCTGTACTTCCCAGGAGGCCCCAGGGCCAGCACACCTGTTAAATAGCTTTAGACCACATAGAAGCATCACCCAACCACCTCCACAAGTGACAAACTTAAGGAGCAGACTCACCGGGCACCAGAGCCCCAGTGAAGTAAGTCCTGCTCCGTGGAATGGACCACACACTTTTGTAGTCCACTCCCCTTGCTGGTCTAGTTGGCTACCAGGATCTTGGATTCCCATGCCAGTGAGAGACTGTGTAGTACAGGGCTGTCTGAAAACCCCTCCTCCAGTGCTCCAGGGCCTGCCTGGAGCTCAGTGGGCACTAGGAAGAGAGAAGGGGAAGAGTCCTGGGCTGTCAGACCCTGTATGCCACTCGGTTAGGTGGTAAGCCCCATACCCCTCCCCCACATGGTAAGCTGCAGCACCAGCCACTCACCTGCCACCAACGTTCACTCCTCCAGCATGGGCCTTTAGCAGCAGAGCTGCTGCTGCCACTCCACCCACTCCAGCGTGGGCAGGGCCTTGGACCCACCACACGGATGTGTGGGGTCCTCCACAGTGGTTCATGGTCACAGCCAGCCCTTGCAGCTGATCAGCCTTGGGTATAAATTCCTCCCACTGATGTACCAACAGCAATCAAGGCCCCACTACATTCAGAGGATGTTCAGAGCCCACATGGGGCAGGGGGTTGCACCTGGAATACCCAGCTTGGGTGATCAAACAGGCTGTGACACTGGACCTGCCACATAAGGCCACTCTACCAAGCCCAGGAGACATAGCAGCTCTACCTAATACATAGAAATAAATGTAGGGAGGCTGCCTGCCAAATGAGGAGACAAAAGAAACATATACCAAATGAAAAAACAGAACAAAATTCCAGAAAAAGAACTAAACAAAATGGAGACAAGTAATCTACTAAATGCTGAGTTCAGAACACGGGTTATAGGATGCTCAGTGAATTTAGTGAGAACTTTCACAACATAAAAAAGTATATATAAACCACAAAAAAGATCCAGTCAGAAATGAAGTATATACTAACTGAAATAAAGAATAATTCATATGGAATCAACAGTAGAGTAGATGAAGCTGAGCATCAAATCAGCAATTTGGAATATAAGGAAGACAGAAACATCCAATCAGAACAGCAAAATTTAAAAAAATAATCTAAAAAACAAATGAGGAAAGTGTAAGGATCCTCTGGGACAACTTCAAGCATATCAGCATTTATATCATAGGTGTTGGAAGAAGAGAGAAAGCAAGAAATTGAATATCTATTTGAAAAAAATAATGACAGAAAACTCTCTTATGAAGAGAGTTATTTCCTGATGAAGGAAATAGACACACAAGTCCAGAAAGCACAGAGTCCCAAACAAGAAGAACCCAAAAAAGGTTACACCAAGATACATCATAATTAAAATGCCAAAGGTTAAAGACAAAGAAAGAATCTTAGAAGCAGCAAGAGAAAAGCAGTTAGTTACCTATGGGGGAGTTCCCATTAGACTGTCAGCTGATTTCTAAACAGAAACTTTGCAGGCCAGAAGAGATTGGCAAGAAATATTTAAAGCGATGAAAAGCATGGACCTACACAACCAAGATTACTCTACCCAGCAAAGCTATCATTTAGAATCTAAAAGGCAGATAAAGAGCTCCCCAGACAAGAATAAGCTGAAGCAGTTCATCACCACCAAACCAATATTACATGAAATGTTAAAGGGTCTTCTTTAAGAAGTAGAAGAAAAGATAAAAAATATAAATAAGAAAATGGCAATACATACATATCTATCAATAATTGGATCTAAAAAACAAAATAAATGAGCAAGCAGAAGAGAAACATTTTTAGATACAGAACATTTTGACCATTGCCAGATGTGTGTGGGGGGGCATGAGTGAAAAAGATGAAGAGATTAAGAAGTACAAATTGGTTGTTACAGTATAGTCCTGGGGATATAAAATACAGCATAGGGAATGTAGTCACTAATATTCTAATAACTATGTATGATATCAGATCAATATGAGATTTACCCAGATGATCACTTAGTAAGTTATATAATGTCGAATAACTGGGGTGTACACTCGAAACTAATATAATATTGTATGTTAACTGTAATTGAAAATAAACAGTGATTTAAATAAAAAAATTTTTAATCTAGTATAAGTTTATTATTGTTTTAGGTATTATAAATTAAAAGAATCTTTAGCAAGTTTAGATATACAAAAAAATAAAATAGGGCCAAGATGGAGGCATAGGTGGACACACTGTACCTCCTCTTACAACCAAAATTAAGGACAACAAATATTTAGAAACAAGAAAACAACCAGAACTTATAGAAAATTGAACTGTACGGAAGTCCAACAACCATTCATCCACACCGGTAAGAGGGGCGGAGTCGTGGCAGGAAAAAGTGGAGGTGCGGACCCAGGAATGCAAGCAGCAGCAGCTGGCAGTTCCCAGGTGCACGGGCGGCGGCTGGCGGTCCCCGGGCCCACAGGCAGCAGCTGGCGGACCCCGGGCACAGGGGGGCAACTGTGCAGACCCAGTGAGGCTGCACAAGGCGGCTGGCTGACCAGGTGGCCCCACATTCGTGCATGCAGATAGTCCAGGCAGAGGGGAAGTGGCGGAAGGAACAGGAGTCCAGGAGAGAGCGGAGCAGGCGCCATTCTTCCCTCTCGGACCCCGCCCCCACCTATAGCGTCACAACCCAGCGACTGGGCTGCCCCGCCCTGAGGAACACCTAAGGCTCCATCCCTCACTATGTAATAGCCGAGACCAGACTAAAACCAAACCAAAACAAAACAAAACAAAACAAAAAACACCAAAAATGGCTCAAACCGGAGAACAAATGAAATTCCCAGAGCCAATTCCTCTAAGCTGTGAAGAGATAGCCAACCTATCAGATGCACAGTTCAAAGCACTGGTCATCAAAATGCTCACAGAATTGATTGATTTTGCTCACAAATTAGATGAAGAAATGCAGGCTACAATACGTGAAATGAAGGAAGATGCATGGGGAACTGATAGAGATGGAAGGAAACTGGGACTCAGATCAATGGAGTGGACCAGAAGGAAGAAACTAACAACCAAACAGAAAATGAGGAAGAAACAAGAATTCAAAAAAATGAGGAGAAGCTTAGGAACCTCCGGGACATCGTTAAACGTCCCAACATCCGAATTATAGGGGTCCCAGAAGGGGAAGAAGAACAGCAACAAATGGAAAACTTATTTGAACAAATAATAAAGGAGAACTTCCCCAATCTGGCAAAGGAAATAGACTTCCAGGAAGTCCAGGAAGCTCAGAGAGTCCCAAAGGAGTTGGACCCAAGGAGGGACACACCAAGGCACATCATAATTACATTACCCAAGATTAAAATGAAGGAAAGAATCCTAGAAGCAGCAAGGGATAAGGGGACAGTCACCTCCAAAGGAGTTCCCATCAGACTGTCAGCTGATTTCTCAAAAGAGACCTTCCAGGCAAGAAGGGGCTGGAAAGAAATATTTGAAATCTTGAAAAGCAGGGATCTACATCCAAAATTGCTCTTTCCAGCAAAGCTGTCATTTAGAATGGATGGACAGATAAAGCGCTTCCCAGATAAGTTCGAGTTCAAGGAGTTCATCATCACCAAGCCCTTATTATATGAAATGTTAAAGGGACTTATCTAAGAAAAAGAAGATCAAAAATATGACAGCGAAAAGACAGCAAACTCACAGCTATTAAGAACCACACCTCAAACAAAAGCAAACAGCTAGAACAGGAAAAGAATCACAGAAATTGAGATCATATGGAGGGTTAGCAACAGGGGCGTGGGAGGAGGAGCGGGGGGAAAGGTACAGAGAATAAGTAGCATAGACAGTGGGTAGGAAATAGGGGGAGGGCAAGAATAGCATGGGAAATGTAGAAGCTAAAGAACTTATGACATATGGACATGAAGTAAAGTGGGGGAATGTGGGTGGGAGGGAGTGTGCAGGGTGGAGGGGAATGATGGGGGAGAAATGGGACAACTGTAATAGCATAATCAATAAAATATATTTAAAAAAATAAAATAAAATAAAATAAAGGCTCTCTAACCACTGAATATACTTCATTTTACTTGAATTCTCAGTTCTCCAATATTCATTTTGTTTCTCTCAAAACATACCAGATAGTCTAACATTTTAAATGACATTCCTACCCATTACATTCAGAGAAACAAAAATATAGACAATGAAAACTACCTACATGGAAAATGACATAATTTGATAAAGATTTTGAAAAAGTAGTTTTCCTTAGTTTTCCTGGGAAAAGAGTCTATGCAAAAACTTTCTTTACTGAAGTGGTTAGTCCTAAGCTGCAGTATCTGATGTGCTCCTGCAAAGTTCAGGAGGCCAATATCTGTTTCCTCAGGATGGTATGATAATGGAGTGTTGCAGCTTTCCTGATGTCAATCGGAAAGCTAATTAAAATAAAGGAGACTTGCTTTAAGGAAAAGGGCAAAACCTTTTCCTTCCTTATACTTATAAATCTTCCTGCTCCCACCCACTGCAGACTTGAAACAATAGAGTCAGCAATAAGAATGACATCTTTGTATTCACTCTTATAAAATGCTTTATTTTGTTTCCCTAATGACTTTGTCTCCACCTTCCCCTACCTTGTAGGTAGGAATTGACAAATACTTCTTTCCCTAGTTGTGGTACATTTAAAAGCAAACAATCTCCTCTCCCCAAAAGTTTTTTGAAAACTTCATCCCAGCTCTGACTTGTGTAGATCAATGGGTTTCACATCAATCACCCCGCAAACCAAAAAGTTGCCGATTGGATTCCTGGTCGGGGCATGTACCTGGGTTGCTGGCCAGGTCCCTGTTTGGGGGCGTGCAAGAGGCAATTGATTGATGTTTATCTTGAATATTGATGTTTCTCTCCCTCTTTCTCCCTCCCTTCCCCTCTCTCTATAAATAAGTACTTAAAAAAAAAAAGAAAAAGAAAAGAAAACGTTAGGTCAGCCCAGCGAGGGACTACACTGGTTGAGATCTTAAGGCAGTAACAGTGTGAGAGCCAGTGTGATGGCTGTGAAGGAAATATTGCCTTTGTTATACAAATGTCTCTGTGTCAGTGATATCCTGACTCCTTATTTGTCACAAGGCAGAAACTGAAATCTCCACGTAGGAACAATAATTATAACTTTATGATTTCCTTGGACTTGGTGAATGCACACCAAGATGTTCTGCCTAGTATTTCTTACTATAATGTAATGGTGACTCCATCCTTAGGCTCATTTTTTTTACATTATAAAGGAAGTGAAAAGAGGACTAATTGTGATGTTGGGCATAATTACTAGATCATCACAAATGTTGAGGTACATAAAGATAAAAGAGGAAGTGGTTAAAAGAATAAAGCACACTGTCCAAAATAAAAGGAATAACTAGTGAGGAATGAGTGAAGAAAGCAAAATGGAATCAGTCCAGCTAAGCTGACTTAACGTGGAGCCTGTAGAGTCCAGCTGACAAAACTGGTTCAGACCAGATTGGCTGAAGTATGAGGAGTAGATTCTATTTTACTTTAGCCCAAGGACTCAAACGTTTGAACTTTTGAGTTGTGCGTCAATGCCTAGAGATATATATGTAAATCCTGTAGATAACCTTCTGAAGAGCTTAGGAAAGACTGTTTACAGGTTTAGACCTTCTGACATCCATTTTCCAGACCACTGGACATCTGTAAGATTACTATCTCGGGCCAGTCCAGAGGCTTAAGAATGAGTTTCTCCAGAATGAACTTTTTATTGTAAGAACTCAGTTTTTCTTTCGTCTTCAGAACACCCTGGACATTGTCTAGTGGTATTTCCAGTTTGCAAACCCTGAGACCGCTGAATAAATCTTCGCCATTTATCTCTAATCAAAGCCTCTTAACTCTTTGTGCTCAGTTGACACTAGAGAAAATAATGACCATGACTGTTTATTAGAAACTGATGTGTAATTAATTGAATATAGATCTTTTGGATGGGGCAATCGATGGTAAGAAAATAATTGTATGTAAAGACATATTATTTACTTATACTCTGTCTCACTTAATAAAAAATTTGTGGTGGTAGATATTTTATGTAAACGTCTTCCTAAATGAAAAAAAGAATGAAACAAAACAGTGACACTTCTTTCCTTAATGTGGTTAAAGGTGGCATTGCTTCTCATCTGTCTGAAACGGTGAAGGTATGCTAACACCTCACCTTGGTAATTATAAAAGCCTTTGTAATTATACAGCATTTTTTTTAAATATTTTATTTATTTATTTATTTTTATTTATTTATTTATTTATCTTTAGAGGGGAAGGGAAGGAGAGAGGGAGAGAAACATCAATGTGCGGTTGCCTCTTGTATGTCCCCTGCCGGGAACTGGCCTGGCAACCCAGGCATGTGCCCTGACTGGGAATCGAACCGCGATCCTTTGGTTCACAGGCCCGCGCTCAATCCACTGAGCTACACCAGCCAGGGCCTATACAGCATTTTTTACAATAGTTTTGTTAGGTCAGTAGGACCTTGTCCTATCATAAGGATGAAGAAACAGCATGAAATGCTAAGTGACTGCCAAGTGACTCCCCAAAGTAGCATCATTCCTAATTATTAGAGCCAGAACTAGAACTTAAGTCTCCTCTCACTTAAGTAGTGTTCTTTGTACTGCTGGACCAAGGTTTTTTCTAGTCACAAGCTTCTTTGGTTTTAGTGAGTAGGTAAATGTATCGCAATACTCATAGTCAAACAGCGCTGTCCAAGATTTTAAATGAAGAAATTTGGAAATAGCGGAAGGCAGACAGACTGGGTGCACAGATCCACTGTTTATCTCCTCTGCCCTGCTCTGTGCCCTGGGAGGTCATCCAGAGTGAACTGAATTAATGGGCTTCTGGTTAGGTTCAGCAGGAGACTGGAGAGTGTGTGAAGAGTAAGGATGGGTATTAGTTCTCAGTTCCCTTCCCAAGGGCAGTAGCTGTACACCTTAACTGAAAGTGTAACAGACTCTGTGGTCCCCACCATTTACCATCAGTGCTCACCACTTCTTATGAACCGTGGTGGCTCCTTCCTGCCACTCTCTACCTGAGGCCTTCTTCTGGACATGAAAGCATGCCCAGCCCGTGCACAAGGCAGGCCCCAAGTGCTAGACAGTTGATATCCCCAGGGAGCAGCCCTTAACCCATGATACATGGGAATTGGTGGATAAACAAGCCCACTGCCTCTCCCCTAGGTTGGGACAACTCTGAGCCGTGCTCTTTCCCATCTTCCAGAGGTCCCTGTTAAGAGGGAACCCGCTTGCACTCAGTGGTGGTCTGCTGATCAGAAAATCCTGCCCTGGCCTCCTTCCTTGCCACCTCATTTTCCTACCTTCTTCCAGTACCTCCTACGATTGCTTCCTAAATAAACTACTTGTGCTGAAATCTTAGCTTCAAGGTCTGCTTCTGACAGAACACAACCCGTTACAGAAGACGCAGTTCTTGTCAGGCAGCTGTCTCCCGCAGCTACAGCTTACTCTGTGGGGTCCTTCCTCTCCTTGCCCCTGCAGGCCAAGCGTAGTCCTGGATACCCATTGTTGCTAGTTCCAGAGTGATTGATTCATCATCCCATCTACGCACAGCTGCAAGATAGGCTGGGCAATGTAGTTTGTATGCCGGGTGGCTACACAATGCATATTCTTTTAGTTAGGAAGAAAATGAGAATAAGAGTGAACATCTAGCAGCAGTCTCTGCCACAGGGGCACACTTCACATTCCAGAATTTTTTGGAGACGTGTTGTGACATAATTAAATGATTGAAAGCAATACTGATCCAGTCAGCAATGATTACAAGGCAATTGCCACCATCATATGAATAAAAGCATCATGGTTACCTACAGGCTGCTCTTCAGAACGGCTGCTGCCTGGGAAGAGCTGGCTCTGCCCTGGCTGTACTCTTCTTGGAGGCAGAGTTCATGCAGTTTCTCTGTAGCGCAGATCTGTTGACATGCTAACCTCATGCTTCTTAGTTACAACAAAACTGCTCCACACCCAGTGTCTGATATGCTTGGTTTTATATCTCAGGCATTGCTGTAACAATATTTATACTCATTTGTAGCAAAAATAAATTTTCTTTTTACAAGTCAATAAAAATTTAGAGAGACAGCTGGGAGGGACTTGATTTCATTGAGTGTAGTGTTCGACCACCCGTGTGTTAGGTATTTTAGGAGATAAAAAATGAGTAATAAACAGTCCCTTCCTTCCAGAACTCTGAGTCTAGTAGTGATGGAGGGTGGAGTGAGGATTGACGGGAAATCTGGGGTGGGAAGGAAAATACCAAGGTAATTGGCTGGATACTTTGTTAAAATGTTAATTATTATGAGTCCTCAATCCTACCCTGGTTTATTGTTGAAACTACAGAAGGTGCCCTGAAGCAATAGGGGCCTAGGGAAGAAATAAAGGGGGTACCTCTGAGGGCCAGGAGGGAGGGTGGAAATTCCAAAGCACTGAGGAGGGGCTAGAAGTTGGTGGGCCACGGGTAGTGGGGTCTCTTGTTCTGTGGTCCTGTCCCAGGCGGTAACATCTCAGAAAGGATGGCCCTGTGGTACCTTAGGGAGGCTCCTCTCCTGCCATCACACTTAGCTTGTCCCTACTTAGCACTGGAACATAAAACCTGTCACATTTCAAGGTTGGGCAGTGAGAATATCAAAAAGAATCAAGGTAGGTGAGAGCTTAGAAGTCCTCCCCCATTTTCTGACCCTTGCACATCTCCCAGATTCTGGTGTAAATCAGGGAGATAAAGGGACTCCAGTAATGACTGTGATGGACTTTCTTGCCAGCTCAGAGGAGCTGAGATGGAGTTGAGCTGATATAAAGAAAACAAAGATTACAACACTTGGGCACCTAAACGTGGTGGTTTAAGAATTAATCTGCCCTGTGCATAAATAACTGAGACAAAAAGCAGAATATGGCTCTATGGGAGGCTAAGTGATAAAACATAACTTATAATATATCATGGCCCATTATTTGTTGTGTGGAAACACTATAGTTTCTTTTCTTTTCTTTCTTTTTTTTTTTTTACAAAGCTTTTTCTATCTAGGCAGAGGAGACAACTAGAGGGCAGTTAAACAGAGAATGCAGAGAGAATTCTTTTCCTCGTTGATTCTCTTCTAGCTTGCTCCTATTTCGTAACACAAAGCCCAGTAACAAATAATTGTCCATGTGGTAAATATTTATGTTAGTCCATAACCCAGAGTACTAATGAAATATTTTCTGATGATTCCTTCTACTTTCCCCTACATCTGATGGCATGCTTGAGCGCCTCCTGTCAAATGCATGTTGCTCATCCTCTGGGTTATGGAGGCAGAGCAAACAATGTGTCGTCTGCCAGGCATGATGGCACACGGTGCGGATCCCTCTGCTCCCCCAGCTCTCCCTCCCACAGACACCCTTCTCTGCCTGCGGCTTACTCTTTGTCATTCCAGAGGCTTCAGAGCAGAGACCTCTATGCAATTTCTATTTTTCCCGGAAGAAATTATGGCGAACAGGCGTGTGGGTAGGCTTAGAGACATTTTCTATATATAGTCTGTATGTCCTTGATTCTAAAGCACTTGGTAGGAACAGGTTTTTAATGGTTTGAGATTTACCGTGTATCTTGCAGTCATTGTCAAAAGAAATCTGTCTGTTTCCCAGCAGAACTGTAAGTTGTGCTGTGTTTGTCGTTGTGCACGAGCATGCTTAGTGTTGCGTGGAAGATAATCTCTTTATCTGATTGCCAACTCAGATGGGTTGTTTGTCAGCGTTCTTAATGCAAGTGAATTTTAATTTAATTCTATACTCCTAGTTGGCTTTTAAAGCCTTTTAAGTATTATAATTCAGCAAACCTAAACTTTTTAGGTTTAAGTGAAGGTTGCCTGTTATATGGTAAATTAATTTGAAAACAATAGGGATTATCACACACTTTGAATCGGGTCAGAAAAATCTCAGAGGTGGGAGAGATTTGTTTGACCAATTCACATCCTGAGAAAAAATTTTACTTGGGAGTGATCCATCTGTTACAAGGTTCTAGCTAACTTCCCCCCCTAAAATGTTTTAAAATTTTTATTTATTGATTTGAGGTGGGGGGGCATCAATTTGTTGTTCCATTTATTTACACATTCATTGTTTGATTCATTTATGCACCCTGACTGAGGATGGAACCCACAACCTTGGTGTATTGAGAGGATGCTCTAATCGACTGAGCTAGTCAGGGCATCGCCTAAAATTTTTATGAAAATGTTTAATATTTAGTGGAAATAATAGAAAAATGTATGAAGAAAAAATCAGTGAACACCTTTGCCCCCCTCCATCCATTTCCACCCTCCATTCCTCACCCAGAAGATGGTCTTTCCATGTCTTTTTGATGCTCATGCATGAGGTGCATCAGTTGGTTGTTGTTGAAAATTGCCATGATTGATTTATACAAAGCCCAAGACAACCTACAGCAGATTTGTCAGGACTGCCCTCAACGCCCTCAGACCTCTTCGGCATTTCTGTGCATGCCAGCTCCTGGTGTGGTGGCCCACTCAATAGCCTGTCCCTGTGCCCCTTTGTGAGCAGGCCCTCGGGTTGCTGGAACATGCTTTGCCTGTGTCAAGGGGGCCTAGAGGCACCTAGGCATTCATGCCCCACCCTTTTTCCCTGGGCCAGTAAGTGATTAGCACAAATATCAACTCTGGCGCTCTTGCCCCCCTCATCAATACAACTTAGTCAGTCATTCCAGGGGACTTCCTGACTTTGGTTTTGGACACTAAAACAATGCTACAACACACAACTTTGTACAGACAGTCCCTGACTTATGATGGTGCAAAAGCAATAACACATTTAGTAGAAACTACTTCCAGTTTTGATGATCTTTTCCCGGGCTAGCAATATACAATAGTATACACTCTCCGTGATGCTAGGCAGTGGCAGTGAGATGATTTTGCCCAACTGTAGGCTAATATAAGTGTTCTGAGCACATTTAAGGTAGACTAGGCTAAGCTATTGGTAGGTTAGGTGTATTAAACACATTTTCGACTTACAATAGGTTCGACTTATGATGGGTTTGTCAGGAGGTAACCCCACTGCAAATTGAAGAGCATCTGTACATACAAGACATCCTTAAGTATTTACTTAAAGTGGAGTTTCTGGGTAAAAGGCATCCTTTACTTGAGTCTGCTGAGGTTGAACTGCACTGCCACTCGCTACCATGTTGAGATGGGGCGGTGGACCTGGAAGTCTGCCGTGGGGTCTAAGTGAGGGAAATAGGCAAAGGAATTTTGGTTCTTTCTTTCAACAAATATTTACTAATCTCCCATCATGTGCAGATTTTGTGTAGGGTCTATGTATTCAGTGGAGAACAAAACAGAAATGGTTCTTGCCCTCTTGGAGCTTGTCAAGTGGGGGCAGAGGGAAAGACATGAAGCTATAATCTTATGAATAAATCTTTGCAAACTGAGAAAGTGCTACAAAGAGCAAACAGAGGGTGATCTACAAGAATATAACTGGGGGGCAGCTAATTTAGAATGGCAGATCAGGAACAACCTCTCTAGGGAAGTGATAGTTATTAGAAAAATTTTTTAAAAATCCAATATTTAGATTATTTACATAGTCCTACAATTCATTCTAAAACATCTTATTTTATTTTGTATTTACCGGAATTGAATAGACTTGAAATTGAGTTTTGCTCCAACAGGAATGACGGCATCTTTTTACTACATTCCTCAGAAACTCCCTTCTCCGTCTTATCCTCTCCAACAACCCCTCCTTTCATGGTTATCTTATTTTAAAAATTGTCATAATATTTGCAGGGTGGCATTTTCTGACCTTCCAGCCCCACCTCTTTCCTGGCTCACTTCAGGCTGGATGCTAGAAGGAGGTCTTTAACGAGGTGGAGAAAAGTGGCAAAGACCCTGTAGTAGAATACCAGGAAATCTATCAGCGTGAGAAGTGGCCGTGTTAGCAGGAGAAATGTTTGTCTCATAAAGGTATCATGCTGAGGAATCTGGAGGGTCTGAATCCTGTCACGGCTCCCACTTTGTAAAAACCTGATGGAACTCATTAACTAAGGACAGGGACCTCCAGGATGGGGTGAAAGGGAAGGGAGTGAAGTTAAGGAAATCAGAGAGGCCAGAAGAACCCAGAGGCCCAGAATAGTTTCTGACACATGGTAGATGTTCAATAAATATTTGCATAAATGAATGTGTAAATGATGCTCATCAGGGGTAGATTGTACATAGACTGACCAGCAGCCCTGTGGGAAAAAGCAAAGCACTGTTTTGCATTGTGTGAAATGACAGTTTAATGATTAAAACGTTTTTTAGTGATATCCTGTGCCTGCCTGGATTTTTAAATTCTAAGGGTGCAGGCAAGAACACATCTCATCCTCTCTTAAGATAGGGGAAGTATCAGATCTGAACAAAGTAGGAGTGTAGGCAAACCTGGGGCCCAGGTCGGGGTGAGTGTTGAGGCTGTGCCTCCAGGGCTGAGTTCACTTTGCCTGACCAGACCAGCAGTTACTGTCCAGAGGCTTAGGTGCCATCCCCTTCCGGCACCCAAACCGCATGCAGCAGTCAGTCAGTTAGGAACTAAGAAGTCCTGTGTGACTAGAGTCCTGAAAAGCAATTTTTGTTAGGGAAATGCATAATCCTGTTGGTGACAGGGAAAAAGACCTCTTCTCACCTTAAACCAAGTCTTATCATTAGTAAACTGGGCATAATTATGGCGACCTCCTAGCTATGTTGAATGGCTAGCTAGAAGGGTGAGATGTGAAAAAGTCCCGATTTACATTTAATTTTCTTATGGAAATTTGAGAGAGATTGGAATAGCTGATTAAGGTCAGCTATTTATTAAGCACTCATGCAAAACACTGGACTAGGTGCTCTCGGATATGGGAGGATATGGATGAGGAGGAAGGAGAAAGGATTTGTAGTCAAATTTAAGAATATGAAGTCAGACTCTGGATTGTATACATGAAACATTGTAAATGGGGGGTGGGGAAGCTAGCGAGGCATAGAATTAAGCAGGGCACTTAATCATGCTCTCAGAACTTGTAGGAAGAAGGGTTGGCTGGAAGACTAAAGGTTTAAGGTTTGAACTAGACCTCGTTGGATGAGCTGGGAGAACCACCTAGGCTAAGTAATGATCTCAAAAGTCTGAAAATAGCTATTATCTTTGCCTGCTCTCCCATTTCTTCAGGCTCTGCTGGCCCCAGTGGATGGAGGGCCTAATGTAAAGGAGAGCAGGGTGCCTGACCTGAGCGTTGCCTCCATGCCTTCAGGGTGTGTCACCCCTGTTGACCTCTGCAGCGGCAGAGGCTTTAACAGTAACACCGGAGCTTTCTGCTACATACTGGCCTGGTATTGTGGGCTGTTGTCCTCAAAAACTGGCTGTGTGCCGTCCTGCTGTTAAGGTCTTGAACCTCAGATTCTGGAGACTATGTGTTCTTTACAAGTTTCCCTTGCTTCTAGGACCCGCGGTGTCTGGAATTAGAAGTTGGAAATTTATGCCCTCGGGAATCTTGATTGCTTAGCAAGTATAATCCTGGACATTGTGAGTCAGTTAAATGTGGTAAATCTTTCTTAACTCCAACTTTTCTCCTTCTCAGAGCTACTTTAAGTTCTCTGGCAAAGTTCCCATGTAAGGGTGGCCCTTTGGAGAAGTGTAGGCATTTTCCTTCCTTTTATTATTTTGTTCAAGTTCAGGAACCAGCAGTCAGTAACTCCTTCCTGCCCAACCCTGGCCACAGAGTTTCTGACTTCTCCCTAGAGATGGTTATTTGGAAACTTTTTGTGCCAGTGGAGAATCAACTTCGAGGCTTTTTTTTTTTTTTTTTTAGACCAATGGGGATATCATGTGTCATGGACAGAAAGATTTGAATACTACCATTATCACACTAAGTCTATATAACCAAGCTATTTCCATGTCTTGGCACACAGCCCAAGTTAACTTGGCTTTGCTGGATGTAGCTACAGTGAATTCTGTTTGCACAAGAAATCATGTGTAACAAATGCTTTTTGCAAAACCATGTCCATTTAGCAGTGACTTTAATAAAGATACACTTTGGCAAGAGGTTTTGGTACAACGACCAAATTTAAACATTATGCTATGCTTAACTTAACATTAAAAAATAAACTTTTCATTTTAGAATAAATTTTGATTTACAGAAAAGTTACGAAGTAGTACAAAAAGGTCCTATATACTCCATACCCAGTTTCTGTTATTATTAACAACTTCAGTTAGAGTGGTACATTTGTTCTAATCAATATTGAGACGTTATTATTAACTAAAGTTCATACTTTATTCCAATTTTCCTACTTTTTTTTACCCAATGTCCCTTTCTGTTCCAGAATATCATTCAGGATTCCACATTACATTCAATCCTCATGTCCTCTTGGCTATGAGATTTTCTCAGGCTTTTCTTGGTTTGGATGACTTTGGCCAGGTATTTGTAGGACGACACTCAGTTGGCATTTGTCTGATGTCTTTCTCATGATTATACTGGGGTTATATGTCTTTTGGAGGAGGACCACAGAGGTGAAGTGCCATTTTCATTCCGTCCTACCAAGGGTATGTATAATCGACATGACTTATCGCTGTCGAGGTTGATCCTGGTCACCTGGCTGAGGGAGTGTTTGTTGGGTTTCTCCACTGTGAAATCACCATTTCTTCCTCCCTCCCCATACTCCAGTCTTTGAAGGTAGCCACTACGTGCAGCCCACACTTGAGGGGTGTTACGGTCCCCGTTCTAGAGGGCGGAGTATCTACATAACATATTTGTAATTCTTCTGAACAGCAGATTTATTTATTCTCTCTCATTTATTTACTTAGTCAACAATTTATATCAGCATAGATTCATTTTATTTTATATTTTGGGTTATAATTGAACACTACTTCATTGTTCAAAGGGTTCTAGTTTTGGCTATTGCGAGCTTGTACAGTTGACTCCTGTGTCAGTTTAATACACCTCAACACTGTGATGTTTTTTGATTACTTCCTTATTTTCTAGTCCTACAAGATGCTCCAAGCTCACCTTGTATATCTCCTGCCCCAGTCCTAGAATCAGCCATTTCTCCAGAGGGCACAAAGATCTTGTATGCTCATTGCTACTTGGGTATCATTGCTCCTAATGCTTAGAGCAAAGAAATAAACAAACAAATATTCTAAGCTTTGTATACACATACCTATAAATATTGCTATATTTATCCATGTGCAGTCTAAACTAGAGTTCATACCGATGCCTCCAACTCTAATCCATCACCACACGGATTGTTTCGGCCACTTCCCCTTACTTGTCTGAACCCTCTCACTCCAACAGTGAGAACCCTGACTCCTACTGTCGCCCATTTGCTTCGTTGTTCCATTCCAATCGACATGGCTAGTGCTCTCAGAATGACAAACCTCTATCCCCATGGGAAACAGTTTTATCAAGTGGAGTAATGTGGTTTCGTGCAATTCCTTTTGCCTTTAGTCTTACATCCTTTGCCTTAGGTCAGCACTTTTCCCTACCAGCCTCAGTTCAGTTCCATACATTTGTAACACAGTTACATTATTTTGTCATAATCCACACTCCATTCTGGGATCCCTTAACTTCCTGAATGATTTTTTTTTAATGTGTACATTAAAATTCATTCTTTGTCCTCTAGAGTTCTGTAGATTTGACAAATGCGCGGTTATGTGCCACCATTACCGTATCATACTGAAGAGTGTCCCCACCCTAAAAAATCCTCTGTGCTTCTATTCCCAGTGAATCTCTTCCCCTACCCCAGTGAATCTCTGGCAACCACCAATCTGTATACTCTATTTAAATTTAGCTTTTAAAAATTAGTTTTATAAAGTTTTGGAGCTTTTATACATTGATTGGGCTTCTCTAGATGGTGAGTAGTTTCTTTGGAAATGAATGTTTTGACCATAAAGAAACTACAGCTGTTATTAGTTATCATACCAGCAACTCATGGATTTGGGGCATGCCTCTTGAAGTGGCATTAAAGTTTTATCATTTTTAAGGAAGTGACATTTTATCTCTCTACGCATCCACTCATTATCTCTGCAGACCTTGAGACATTTAGAGGAAAGAGGGCACTTGGGGTGGGGTAGGAGGCTGAAGAAGGTAAAGAGGATGTTGCAACAGAAAATGTGACAGATTTTACCTCATGCAGGGAAAGGGAGGGGGCACTGGTTGTAACTCAAATAAGAGTGGTTACATGTAAGTTGTGAAACACTACCCATAAGACAACGTGTATACCACACAAACTTCACTAAGTACCGGGATTGGATTAGACGTTTACCTGTAGTTTAGGACCTTCACTTCAACTCTGCAAACCCCTTTTCAAGTGTGTTCGCTACTCAAAGTTGCTGTGCTATAAATACTCTAGGCCTCCCTTCTGGTGCCACTGTGTGGCACATATGTGCCCTGTGGAAGAGGGGGCCATTCTGCAACATTCAGGGGCTTTCCCTGCCTCAGAGTTCAGGGCATTCCTCTCTGACTCCCCAGGCCACTGGCTTATCCTGGAAAGACAAAGGCATGGGTGACCTCAGGTCCTTCTAGACCCCTCATTCCCCTCTCTCAACATGGCTCCAGTTCCACAGTTGTTGTTGAATGTATAGGATCACTTTAAATTTGGGGAAGGGGGTGGAGAGGTCCTTTGTGCTGTAGGAGGGAAGGGACTTCTGCTCTCATTTTCCTCAGGTAAATGCTGAGGAAACCCAATGCTGGGTTGCTTCTGAAAAATAAATGGAAGATATTGGAGGGGAGAAAGATAAGAGACACGAGAGGAGAAAACAATGTACTGTGTAATCTGAACACAGATCTAGCACGCATACATGTGAGGAGGAAAGGAACTCACACTTGTCCCATGTCAGCTCTGCGTTAGAGTGTCTGTTAGAAGTGTGGACCCTGAGAAAGAAGACACCTATTGAGAAGGACTCCTGGTGGCTAACTGGGCTCAAATTACAACAACAACAACAACAACAACAACAACAACAACAACAAAACCCTCAGAGCTTAGCAGCCATTTCTACACAAGGATCTCTCATGCAACCCATACTTCAGGGAGAAGCCTGCACTGAACTGCCTACCTGCATTGTGTTTCTGCCATTTGAGCCAATCCTTATAAACGAGTTCTTGGTATCCTATTTCAACCAATCCTGTTTCAATCCTATAGGACTGAGACTCTCTCCATCCAATCAGAGCTGTGCAGCTATATTTCCCCCATCAGCTTCTTCACAGACCAATCAGAGCAGCTCCATTTGGACCAATCAGGACAGTGCCTTTTGGACCAATCAAATTGTGAGGATTTGGGGTCCTCATTTGCATGAGGACAGGCCAATCAGGGACCAGGACTGGGACTTCCATCTATATAAGTTAGCTCCCCTCTGGCTTCGAAGTGCACTTTCCCTTTCCACTGAAAACTGAAGACTGTGTCATCCCAGCTGGAGCTGAAATACCAAACATATCTCTCAGAAGCAGAGCAGACCCGTGCAGGCCAGGGCAGAGCAGAGAGGAGCTGAGGAGACTGGCGCAGAGCTATCTAGCTGGACAGGGGCCTGACCACTGGGCCACCCAACTCCAGGGCCACCTCATAGCTGCACTGTTTTCACAGCTGTGCTGTGTCTCAGTTGAGCCTGTTTGCACTCAATAGTTCCCTCCTTCACTGCATCCCAAATTAGGGATTCCTGTTGGCATTGAATTGGCACCAGTGACCATCAGTTGACAGACGTTCTCACATATTTATTCTCCCCTGTCCGTACAATGACTCTGTGAAGTAGATGTAAAGAAAAGAAATCTATATGGTACAGATAAACATTCAGAGAGGCTCACTAACTTGTCTAAGGTCTCCCACAGTAAAGATCTGCACCTAGGTATACTTAATTCTAAAGCCCTAGAAGCACATTAAAATCAGCTAGGCCCCTTAAAGAAATTTTAAGAAAACCTTGCCTGGGTCGTACTTCAGCCCAAATAAAATTCCAATCTCTAAGGGTGGAGATGGGCAGCAACGTATTTTAAGTGTCCCCAGTGATTATAATGTGCAGCCAGGGTTGAGAGCTGTGTTTCTGCTCTGAGAGACAGCGTCTTTCCTATTTTTCCCCTAAAAGAAGGGAAGGGGCATTTTCTGAACCAATATGCCTTTTATTTATTTATTTTAAAAAGATTTTATTTATTCATTTTTAGAGAGAAGGGAAAGGAGGGAGAAAGAGAGAGAATGAAACATCAGCGTGTGGTTGCCTCTCATGTGACCCCCCACTGAGGACCTGGCCTGCAACCCAGGCATGTGCCCTGACTGGGAATCAAACTGGTGACTCTGGTTCATAGGCCCATGCTCAATCCACCAAGCTACACCAGCCAGGGCCCAATATGCCTTTTAAATACTCTCAGAGCACTTTTAGATCCACCCCACTGCTATTTCCTACCCCTTACACAGGTTCTTATCATCTCTGGATGACTGTAAGTGAGCAGATGAAGTGGGGCCAGAGGGTATTACTGATGGTAGAGAAGTACAGATTCAGTTGAGTTACATTGCAAAGCACTATGTCAAATAGTGTCGGGAAAATTTGCCATTAGTTTTAAAATGTGCTGCCAGTTTTGTTTTTTGAGTATTCACATACCAACACCAAATAGTACTGACTTGGTATCTTGGTATCTTGGTTTATGGGTGGGGTAGGGAGGGGTGGTGGTTAAGAAGATGGGGGTTGGTCCCTGGCTGGTGTGGCTCAGTGCACTGAGCGCTGGCCTGTGAACCAAAGGGTCACAGGTTCAACTCCCAGTCAAGGCACACGCCTGGGTTTCAGGCCAGGTCCCTAGTAGGGGGTACACAAGAGGCAACCATATATTGATGTTTCTCTCCCTCTCTTTCTCCATCCCTCCCTCTCTGTCTAAAAATAAAATAAATAAAATCTTAAAAAAAAAAAAGAAGATAGGGGTTGGATCTATTGCTGGTGGGAAAAAAAATCTATGAATTCCTAAGGTTAGATTTGTCAATTGCCATACAATATATAACATTTTACCCCATGATTCTTGAAGTACTGTTATTTAATTGTCTATGGCATTCTTATCAATTATAAAAATCCACACTTTACAGTCTTCTGTTAGCCTTGAAAGCAACCATGAACATGAACAAGGACTTTTAAAAAATATCGAAAGGTCAAACATTTTGAACACTGTGTCAAAGACTATAAAGAACATTGTAGTTCAAATATATTCAAATATAATAAAAGTTGAATGGATAAATAAATGAATTCTTGGAATTGGCAAAACATGTCATTTTGTGTAATAGTTTCCCTGGGCATTTATTTTAAGATACATAAAACCAGAGTACCTCCTTTCATTAGTTTTATCAATAGACTTCTGTTTTAATGGAGAAATAGAAACAATGTAGAGACCATAATGCTCCGCACGCCAGCTACCCAGCCCTGACCTCCAGTGAGGCAGAAACTACCATCACTATTCTGTCAATTTGCATAATGCCTGCTTGGGCGCTGTTGGGTGTATGAAGAGTGCCTCAAGTCGTCAAACCATACCATGGAAATAGCACACTGGACGGAAAACCACACTTTGGATATTGTCTTTCTGTTACTGAACTCAAGGGTTTCCCTGCTTGGGGTGTCTTTAAGAATGAGACATGGTTGTCCTTAGGTAGTTTTATTTACTTGCAGCAAGTAAAGGACATGGGGGGTTCACATCCAAAACTTAGAGCAATGAATCTGCATCAGATTTTGCGTTAAGCTTGAACATTTCTTCACAGAAAATATTTGGGTGATTTGAAGGCTTTCAGGGATAATGCAATGAGTGCAATGCAAATAAAAGTGTGACTACAAATACTTCAAAGATGGTCAAGAATCTGTTGAAACTGATCCAAGTTCTGGAAGGCCTGCAACAAGCAGGGCACCTGAGAATGTTGAACATGTCTGGGCTGCAATCAACAAAGATCAACTAGAAGCTGATCTGGAGATTTTGATGCAGGATCTTGGCATGAAATGAGTTGTGGCAAAATTTGTTCCATGGCCTCTGGTACCAGAAGGAACAATGCTCCCAGAGCAGAAGGAACATTGTGCTGCAGTTGCTAATGACTTGATTCAAACTGCTACCAATGAACCAGATTTCCTCAAGAGTGTTTTGAACAGTGGAAGAGAGGCTGGGAGAACTGTGTGAGGTCCAAAGGGACCTACTTTGAAGGGAATTGAGGTGTCACTATCCTATATACAATGTTTCTTGTATCTTCCTCAATAAATGTCTCTATTTTTCCACATTTACATAGCTGGATATTTTGTGGACAAACTTTGTATATGGGAAAAAGTAGGCTTACAGTCTGCAAAACACAGAGTTTTTTGTTTTTTGTTTTTTTCCCTTTAAGTCTTCACCCAAGGACGTTTCTCCCCATTGTTTTTTAGAGAGAGGGGAAGGGAGAGAAACACTGACGAGAGAGAGAGAAGCATCAACTGGTTGCCTCCCATACACACCTGGACCAGGGATTGCAGGCGCCCCAACTGGGATTTTACATGCAGGGGATCAAACCTGAAACCTAGGCCTGTGTCCTGACAGGGAATGGAACCCGCAACCTTCCAGCTATGGGATGATGCCCCAACCAACTGAGCTACACTGGTCAGGGCCAGAATTTACTCTTGTATTATTGTTTATTAATTACTGTATTATTTTCCATACAAAGAACTGTAAACCTACTTTTGCCAACACACACATGCATACTAAATTACATGTTGATTTCTCTTTTGCAGTTGGCTACGCCTGTGGGGTTGGGTTTGGGTTCCTGTCAAGCTTATCCTGTTTACAGCTTTGACTGCAACATACTGGATATTTTACATTTTAACATTTAGTAAGAACCACCCAGACCTTGAGACTCTCATCCTAGTTAACACTTTCTGACTTTTTACATCTAATATTATAGTCCATAAATAAATTTAAGAATGTTTTGCCCTGACTGGTGTGGCTCAGTGGGTTGAGTGTTGTCCTGAAGGCTGAAAGGTCGCTGGTTCAATTCCTGGTCAGGACACATGATCTAGTTGGGGGCATGTGGGAGGCAACAGATCCACGTTTCTCTCGCATGTCAATGTTTTCCTCTCTCTCTCCCTCCCCTAAATAAAAAATTAAATAAATAAATCTTTTAAAAAAAGGAAATTTAAGAACACCTTGATATTGCTGCCTGATTATTGTGCTATAGACAGCTTACTATATTCACTGTGCTATAGACAGTGAATGTATTGCTCTGGTTTACGTCGGTGTAACAGCTTTTTAGTTTTAACCAATGTGTTGTTCAATTAACTTTAGTTTCTTGTAAATAATCTCTAAATGAAATGCTCAGCCTATTTTGTGGCGATCATCTTGCTGATTAGGGCAATTTTAAAAACTGAACCTTGCCATCCCCACTCCCAAGTATAATCCCTCGCTGCCGTATATAGTCACTGCACGCCATCAGACAATCTTCCACTTTTTAGCCTAAGATTCTTTCCAAGATTTTTTTTATTTATTTATCTTTAGAAGGGAAGGGAAGGAGAAAGGGAGAGAAATATCAATGTATGGTTGCCTCTCGAGCATTCCCTACTGGGAACTGGCCCACAACCCAGGCATGTGCCCTGACTGGGAATCGAACTCGATCCTTTCGTTCGCAGACCCATGCTCAATCCACTGAGCTACACCAGCCAGGGCAGATTCTTTCCAATTTTTTATTGTAGAAAACTGCAAGTATACAAAGCGAATAGTAAATCAAATCCCCGCATACCTGTTACCCAGTTTCAACAAAGATGGCCTCACCCCTAACCTTGTTTTAGCCCCACCTCATCTGTGCCTTCTCTTTCTTAAACTAATCCCAGACTTCTTCTGCACACATTTCCGCATATGTCACCAAAAGAAAGGATTTTTGCGCAGTAATAGACTCGATACTAATATCATGCCTTAAAAATTAATAGTTCTTAATATTATAAAAAAACATCCCAACAACATTCAATTTTTTTCAATTGTCTCGGAGTTTCTTTCAAATCGGTTTGAATCAGCATTTAAGGTCCAGATATTACATTTAGTTGGTATATCTTTTAAATCTTGTTTAGTCGCAGGTACCTCATGTTTTTCCTTCCTTGCAATTTATTTGTTTAAAAAATTGAGTTGCTTTATAGTGTTTCCTGCAGACTAAATTTTACTGATGAAATTCCTATAGTGTCTTTTAACGTGGCTTTCTGTGCCCTGTGTCCTGTAAACGGGTAGCTGTATCTAGAGACTTCAGTTTTTTGGCAAGAATACTTCAGTGAGGGTGGTGTGTGCTTCCTTCAGAAGGTCTGCAATGAATAGTTGCACTTCCTTTCATGACACAAGCAGTCATTGATTATTGTTTAGCGTCATTACTTGATTAGCTACATGCACAATGGTGATATCCTAATGCTACCAATTTTATTCATTACCTGGAACACCTGAAGGAAATTTTCCCTCATCAACTATTTGGTTGTCCTGTGGTATGTTTCGTGCAGCAAAGGCTTGCTGAATGTTGCTGTTTTCCCCTTTTATTCATTTGTTTTAAGAACAATGAATTGGTTCTAAAGATGAACAATGATTTATTTACAGCATCTTTATGAACACCTGGGTGTTAACATATCTGGTGTGTTTCAATCCATTTCAATTATTATTTCTTACTGCTGCTCCAATTTTTACTACTTTGGCTAGTTGGCTCCTGAGTCTTTTTGACACAACTCTGGCAGTTTTAGATAGTGTTCTTGCTTTCTGGTATGACAAAATATTCCAGTCTCATCTTTCATACTTCCTGCCTCAGTCTTGGAATCAGCCATTTTCCCAAAGAGCCTTGGTTTGTTTTAATGGAAAATAGTATTTAGAGAGCACAATCTTGTGCAGAGATAGAAGGTAAATAAAGACCTACAGGGAATGAGAAAATGAGCTGTGTGGATATTTGTGAGAACAGCATTCCGGGCAGTAGGAACAGCAGCTGCAAAGACTCTGAGACTGGAACAGAGGAAACAAGGAAAGGAAAGTGGCAGGAAATAAAGTCAGAGAGGTGGAGGGGGCCAGGCCAGTTGGAAGGGCTTTAGTTTTGCTTGGAATAAAATGGAAGCCACTGGAGGGTTCTGAACAGAGAAATGACAAGATTTATTGTTTTGTTTTGTTTTAATTGAATCACTATGAGTTTTGGGTTAAGAATGGACTCAGCAAGGTTAAGAACAGAATCTGGAAGAAGACTATCACAATAAACCAGGGAGCAGTGGAGGAAATGAGAAGAGGTCAGGTTCTGGAATATTCTGAAGATGGAAACCAAAGGGTTTGAGAAAGAAGTGGACTTGGATTGTGAGGAAAGCGAATGCAAATGTGACTCTATGGTTCATGGTCTGAGCCATTAAATGAAATTGTAACATCACGGTAATATGACTGGCATCTCTCTGTGGGTCAGTGCTATGTTTGTGGAGAAAGGGGGAAAGGACTGAAGTGAGGTCAGGCAGAGGTTCACAAAAGACTAGATAAACTGAGTCATGAAGGATATGGAGGAGGACCAGGAGAACAAGAGGCAAAGGGCATTCTGAGCAGAAGGAACAACTCGTATAAATGCAGAGTCAAGAAAGCACCACGGGTTGGAAATTATAATCCATTTTTAGGGAACAGGGACCTTTGGCAGGTAATGAATCTAGACAGGTAGAGAGAGAGAGAGAGACCTTATGTGTTCCACGGTAGGAAACTGAATTTTATTTTACGAGTGACAAGGAGACCAGAATTTTAAAGCCTGAGAATGACAGTATCAGGTATACACTGTAGAAGGATCACGTGGGCCCTGGCCAGATAACTCAGTCGGTTAGCACGTCATCCTGATACGCCAAGATTGCGGGTTTGATCTCTGGTCAGGGCACGCATAAGAATCAGCACATGAATGCGTAAACACGTGGAACGACAAATCGACCTCTCTCTCTCTCTTCCCGCTTCCTCTCTCTCTAAAATCAATTAAAAAATGAATAAATAATAAGAAAGATCTGGGCAGCAGGGTGAGAGAAAATGAAGGTATGGAAAAAAAGTAAAACTTGAATCATTCTAAGAAGAATCAAAGACCATTTTATCATTAAGAGATGAATATCGTCATCCCTTTTTAACAAGCCCCTTTACCTCTGTGAGCGCAGCTTTTATTTTCTACTTCCTATTACAAATAACAATAATGTAAAGAGTGATGATTTTTTTGTTCACACATTTATTTTATAAGATAAAATCTCAGGCCTTTAAAAAGATGCACAAAACCCCCATCTGTTTTGTAATTATTCTTGAACAAATGAGAAATAATATTTACTTAACTATCATGTCTTCGTGATGCCAAGGAGGCTGTGAACACCAGACAATAAGATTAAATTGTAGCACAAAGCGTATTACCATAAAAGCACTGAATGTCGAACAAAGGTTCATATAGTATGAGTTGGGGACTAAAACTACTCTTCTATTACTATGTATTTAACTCTGATGAACTTTAAATTTTTATGAAGTACTAGTTATTACGATGACCTTTTACCTCTTCTGGTTGAACCAGAAGTGGGGTACTGTACTTGATAGCTTCTCTCTCTATGATGAAATTAAAGAAGATTGTGTCAACTGTTGAAGTAAACTTCAGTCGGCAATGTGCTGTCCAAGTAGATGACAGGAATCTTTGAATTTTAGTTTTGCGTGAAACAGGGAACCGCGGCTTCATGCCCACAGTGGGGCTCTCCAGGACCGCTCGGGCGCCGGCCTGTCTGCTTCCCTCGCCTGCGTCCCCACTCGCTCCGGATCGTCCCCTCGATCACTGTGCTCGTTCGGGCTTCGATGGTCTGTTTCCCATTCTGTTGTTCACAGGATGTTCTGTGGACGTGCTCTTTTTCAAAAATGTCTCCAAAACAATGAAGCAAGACAGTTACAAACCCATTATAAAAATCGTTGGTTTTCCCACATATCCCATTGTATTAGTTAAAAAACAATTTTATGACAATAGGACAAATATCAATGTTCTTTATTAGAGATGGAGTCTAAACTGGCTCTCGAGGAGACATCTATTTTTTTTCCCATTTACTATAACTAGTTGTTATTACAAATGAAAAATCCTGTGACTATGAAGCGTGTAGTAAGACGAAGAGTCTTGTTGTACAGACACACGTTAAGGCATCAAACATTTGTCGAGCACATACTATGGGGCAGGCACTGTGCAAGGTCACAACAGAGACGCCCAAACGAAAAAGTCAGCCCTGCTCTTACTAAAAAATGAAAGTGATTGAAACACAGGCATGCACTAAATAACAACATTTTGGTCAACAGACTGCACGTACAAAGGTGGTCCCATAAGATTACAATGGAGTTAAAAAAAATTCCTATCCCCTAGTGATATCATACCACAGAAACAGCACAGTGCAATGCATTACTCCAGTGTTGGTGGCGATGCTGGTATAAACAAAGCAACTATGCTGCCAGCTGTGTAAAAGTGTAGGGTGTACAATTACGTACAGTGCATAATACTTGATAATGATAATAAACAACTATGCTACCGGTTCGTATATTTACCATACTATACTTTTTATTGTTATGTTAGAGTGTACTCCCACTTACATAAAAAAAGTTTACCATAAAACAGTGTGCTGTGTTATATGGGCAGCAGCCTTGTACATCTTGTTTAGAGTGTTTCTTGGTTGCATCATTTTGTCTTGCACTTGATGTAATCTGTTGTTTGGTACAGTAGCATGCTGTGTGGGCTTGTACCTAGAAAAAATGGTCTTCACCATAGAAGCCAGGTGTGTAGTAGGCTACCCCATCTAGATGTGCGAAAAGGCACTCTGTCATGTTGGCACAAGGACAAAATTGCCTAACAATGCAATTCTCAGAGCATAGCATGTGCCATTAAGTGGCACGTGACTATGTAGTTAAGAATATATTTTCTATATAGGAGTCAAATACAATCTTTGATGGTTAAAAATGTACTGGTTTATGTGAAGAAAATGTCTTACGGTATATTTGGATTTAGAAAAAAATTCTCCTGCTGGAGAAGCAATGCAGAAAAAAAAACAAAAACAGACAAAAAAAAACCATGAACTGGGAATCAGGAACCAGATCTATATTCCTGCTGTGCTGCTCTTCATTCATTCAACGATTCATCAAATATTTACAGTGAGCCTGCACGGTGGGAGAAACTGTATTAGGTTCTGGCAAGCGTGGCTGCAAATAGGAGAGACCAGCTACCTGCTCTTCATCTTTGTGGACATGGGTGGCTTCACTGTTCCACGGCTCTAACCTTGGTTAGACTAGATGTCTGAGGTTTCTCTCAAACACAGAATGCTAAGGTTTCTGATGGCCTCTTCCAGGGAGAGGCTCCCCAGGCAGCCTTGGGACTTGAGGACTTACCTTCCTTTCAGAGGAATTAGCTTTTGTCCTGATTTCAAAATAACTTCACGTACAGTTTTGAAAATCTTTTGGTCAGCCTCTTATCAGCATTTAGGTCATCTTGGCAAAGCCTGGGTGTGGCAGTTCCTGCTCAGAAAACTTCAGAGGCAGGAGTCATAGTTGGGAAGAAAAAAAAAGTGTACAACCTGGGTCAGTACAGCGCTAGAGCTGTTCCCAGCAAGCAGCCTCCTGGCTGTTCCATCAAGCCTTCCCTCCAATTGCAGGACTTCTGCCTCGGCGTCCTGGTCGTCGCTTGGGTTGATCCATTGCTTCTCGGATCCAATAAACCTCGTAAAGGGCTTGCTCATTAGGAACCAGAAGTGCTCAGCTTCCTGGGGCGGGAAGAACTGTCCTTGCATCCCAGTTTTTCCCAGTGGGTATCAAGGTAACAAGTTTCTTGTTATCTGGCTTCAAAACTGCAATAAGTAAATAGCATTTTTGCTTGCAGCCAAGATACATTTTGCAAGGGGAGGAAATGCGTTTCTGTAACAATGAGAGAGGAAGAGAGCGCGCGCGAGACATTTGAACACGAATACAAAAAGTTACAACCCTGGGAAGCCTTCCTGTAGCTTTATGGAAATGAGCAGCTGGACTTTCCTCGCTAAGGCCAGTCGTTTCCAGTCAATGAAAAAGACGGAGTTTGAGGTTCCTTCCTAAACGGGCCGGCTAATTTAGCCCCTCCCACGAGCCGGAGGGTCTGTTATATCTCTGTTCCTTGAGTACCTCTCTCACTGAGACCGTCCACAGCAAGCAGAGACTGAAAAAAAAAGAGCAAAGAAGAAGAAAACAAAAGCTGCCAATTATGGAAGATGTAAAGGGTAAGAGCAAAATTGATTTGATCCGAATCCTTAAGAACAAAAAAGAAAAAAGAAAAGAAAACAGAGGAAAAAAATAAAAATCCAAAGCCCAGACAAAAAGCAAGTACTTGAAAAACCAAGAGGCAAAAAGCCCTAAATGAACTTTCCCACCCTCTCCTTCTGAGAGGAGGCAGAGAAAGAGCTTTGGGAAACTTTTTAAGACTGCAAAGCCCCGTGGTGGTTGTCTAGGATGGCTCTGGAGGCAGCTGAAGGGGATCATGAATATTCATTATCCACTTGTATTCAGATTTTTTTAAAGAGGTAAATGACTTCTTCCGTCCCCTTGCAGTTTAAGAGGCAGCTGCCTCATTAATAGTCCAGAGTCGTCCTGCTTCAGTCGGCGTACCTCAGCGTATTTGCTTGAAGATGCTGGGCTCAATGTGCAGATTTGTTTTGTTCTCGAATTTCCTGTGTGCTTTCCTGTTGTGAAATTAGCAAAGGCTTCTCTGCAGGGAGTTAGAGAAGTTAATGTAGCAAGAGGCTGTCACAACAGGACCCCAGAGTATGCCTTGCAAAAGACTGAACATTTCTTGGAAGGAGTCTGGGAGTGTGTACTTGTATGGAAGGGGAGGGGGGAAGCAGGCGAGAGAAGGGATGGAGGGCAGAATGGCTTTATCTTTAAAAAGCGAGGCATATTTGACTGGCTATATTTAGATTTTGTCTAAAAACTACAACAGCAGCCTGCTTTGCACAAACGGTGTGCAGTCTCTGTCTTTTACCTCTTTTGGTCATTTTCTGCGGGGACGGAAGGCTAGCTGCTTGCTGGTCTATGGGAGCCGGGAGGAATCTCGGCAGCACTGTGGGTGCATAGGGTTGCAAAGCTTCTTCATCCTGTCTCATGTCTAGTATCCCTACACATTTTATCAAGTGGAATGTGGAGGAATGGGATGAGCAACTGGCAGACTTCTTAATAAGGATAATAATGATAGCTGTTAACATTTACTGAGTCTTTACTCTTTGCCGGGAGCTGTTCTAAGTGTGTTACACGTGTCGTTTATTACTCATGTTAACTTTTGAAATGAGTGCCACTCTACCACCCCCATTTTATAGATGATGGAGTTGAGGTAGTGGGAGAGTAGCTGGCTTCCCTTGGGATCACACAGTAAGTGGTGAATTTGGATGCAGGTGAGGGGACACGGCATCTGCCTGCTGGCCTTTCTGTTCCCCGCACTGTTGCTCTACTCCTGAGGCTCTCAACTACTCCTGACCCAGTTGATTCCAGGTTTGCAAATCCTTGAAGCTAACAGTGTAATGTTACTGGTGAAACTGCATGTCTGCAAAGGAATTTGTGTTTTCCTATCAAGTTAACATACTTTTTTTCTCATTTGGTACTCGTGGTTCTTCTCTGTGGTAGAACCTAGGTATTGTCATTATTACCTTTGACGAAAGGGAGACGCTGAGGCCAGGAGGGGTTAGGTGACAAGAACCCCACAGCGAAGCTAGACCAGAAATCCCCGCCTCTGGTTTCCCCTCTAAGCAGCGAGCCCAGTCATCAGTGTATTTTTGTCCCCACCCCGGCCACTTTCAGTTCCCCAAAGGGACCTTGCTTCTGTCCTCCCCCTCAGGCTATGGCTAGAAACTTACCTCTTTCTTGAAGGCTTATCTGTCTGTCTCCTTCCCCTTTAGTCTGGAGCCACATTGACTGGCTTTGAATTCCAGCTCCACCATTTACTGTGCGCCTCCGTTTCCTCGCTTGTAGAAATGAAGGGATAGAATATCTACCTCATGGGGTTGTTGTAAGGACTGAACGAGGGATTCACGCAATGTTCTCTGAACAGGGCCTTCTGCGTGTAGTACATACTCTATACCTGTTAGCTGTTGCTATCACTTCCTGCAGGCCTCATCTTGGTGGTTAGTTTCCTCTTTAAGCCCTCTCTGACCCTTCGAGCTTTGGATGAGGCTCTGCCTTCAGCGTTTCTGCAACACCTCTGAGTCGCACGCTTCTGCGGTGCTGCCCTTTGCATTGCCTCCTCCCTCCCCCAACTATGATTTCTTTACTCACCTTTGGATCTTCAGTGTCTAGAGCAATGTTTAGCCTGTAATGGGCGCTCAATGAATGTTTAGTAAACTATTATTTCAGTTGATGTTCGTCCTGGAGTAAGGAGGCTTGTTAAAGAGGGGAACTTTAAGTTTGTTGTGGAGCTCCCGCTGGTACACACAGCTCCCGTGCAATTGATAAAGGCAACCCTCTAAATAAATGAAAAACAAAACTCGTTCCTGCTAGGCGGGCGATATTCAAAGCTGATGCGGCCCCGTGCCAGGGCACCCAGTTTGGCCAGTCTTTCAGATTCCTCATAGAACAGCCTCACTCTCTGAGTAAAACATCTGGTTCCAGAAATAATGCTTCTCCAGCTCCATTTTATAGCATAGTCTAAAACAATGGACTCTAGTAATAGAAGAAAACAAACACTACCGAGGCTGGCCCTGGGTAAAATCATGAAGTACATTCAATTTGCTTCTAACGCCCTTTCTTTCCTCTTCTTGGCATACCTTCAAACCAATTTGACAAATATTATTGTGTCTACCATTTGTAAGTCGCTATACCAGATGTGTGTGATATAAACAGTTTGCTCACAGTCTAGCAGGAAAGACAGACGCATATACAACGAACTCTAATTAAAGCCAGACTTGGTAAAGTGCTAGGAATAATAGCTGACATTGATTCAATATTTATTATGTGCCAGGCACTGTAATTTTTAATGCATTGTCTCATGTAATCTTCAAAATATACATATGATATAGGTTTCTGCATTTGACAGCTGTGAAGGGAAGTTACATGGACAAGGTCATACAGCTAGTAACAGGCAGAGGAGGAATTTAGATCTATATAGTTAGGCTACAAAGCCCGGGGTTCTATTGCATAAGTTCTCCTACCTCCCTAATATCTGTAATACAAATCCAAAGAAAATGCCATGAGAAACAGAGTAGGGAGTGATGATTTCTGGGAAAACTTCTTGAAGGTTGACACTTCAGGGGGACCTAGAAAGATGAGTCGAGTCTGGTGTCCAAAACAAGCCCCTTCTGGGTGTAAGCAAAATCATAGCCCAGATTTAAAAGTTAACAGCTCTTTTACCTTTTCCAAGTTCTGAACAGGGAACCTATTTACATGTCCATCCTGGAGATTTGGAGGCAGAAGTCCAGAGTTCAGCCCTGACTACAAATTTGGGGATTACCAGGCCTTGACTAGTGAGGCTCACTGGATTGGGTGCTGTCCTGAGAACTGAAAGGGTGCTAGTTCCCTTCCTGATCAGGGCACATGCCTGGGTTGCTGGCCAGGTCTCCATTTGGGGGTTGGGAGCATGTAAAAAGCAACTGATGTTTCTCTCATACATCAATGTTTCTCTCCCTCTCCTTCTCCCTCCCTTCCCCTCTCTCCAAAAATAAATAAAGTCTTAATAAATTTGGCATTACCAGTCATGTAATAAAATAAACCTTTACAAAGTAATCAGCTGCATATTAAATAATTTCCTTAATCACGATTATCTTGCACGGTCATCAGGCACATGTGGCAAATAGTTTTTACAAATGCCAGTGATTAATTAGTCTTGCTTTTACTTGGCTAAACTGCATTTTAAGAGTATTTTCTCCCTTGCATTGTCTTTTGGGTTGCTTCTGCACTCTCTTTAACCAGTGAGTGATTGTGCCCAAGGGCATTAGCATGTAGTCCCACTTTGAGGTGACTGGACTCAGCCCCAAAGAGTGGTGACACCTGGAACAAGGTACATAGGGTCTGTTCTGTTGTGAGCTCTGTTCCCTGCCACAGTTTGGAGCAAGGTCAACATTGAAGGCAGCCCGTGTGGTGAAGAATCATCAAACCTCTTGATGGTTCAATGGAAGTGTACAAAAGCAGAAACACTAGCTTTGTCTTGGTGACTGTGTGTGGGTTCTGAGGCAGTGTTTCTCGAACTTTAACAGCCATGGGTGTCACTGGCGATCTTGTTAAAATGCAGATTCTGATCTGGTAGCTCTGGGATGAGGCCTGAGATTCTGCATTTCTAACAAACTTTCAAGTGACGGTAATGCCGCCCCTCCATTGGCCACACTTTGACTAGCCATGTTGTAGGGTCCTTGCATGCCTTAAGCTCAGGGTTTATTTTGGTACCAAATGACCAACCCCTCCTCCAACCATCATTTTGAGTCATTGATCAGCTATGTTATTGCAGGATAACAGGAAGCATAATTCATTCATTCATTCATTCATTCATTCATTCCTTTGTTCATTCATTAAGTTAGTACATATCCAGAACAGGACGTGGAGGCCCCCAAGTTGTCATGCAAGAAACAAGTCTGAATGTTCATCGCACAAAACTATTACGTATCAAAAGTCCCTGCGTTGGATTTTCTGAGCATCTCTCACCTTTCCTCCATAGCTCCAAGTTTTCCTAACCTCGTTTCATGACCTGCCTCTACCCTGAGAATCTTTGGAGCAGAACATTCTCTCTCCAGAACCCTTTGCTGGGTGATAGGAATGTCAGGGAACTGGGGTTAGCAGGGACTCAGGGCTCTGAGACTGGGAGCTGCCAAAAGTAAAGTCTCTTACCACCCCCGCTTATCCCTCCTTTGCCGGTAAATACGAGGGTTTATCTCTGGACTCTCAGTTCTCTTCTGTAATCCACAGGTCTGTCCAGGTGTCAGTTCTACGCTGTCTTGATTACTATCACTTTGTAGTGCTTTGAAATCAAGAAATATGAGTCTTCCAATTATGTTTTCTTTTTTCAAGGTTGTTTTGACTATTATGGATCTCTTGAATTTCCATACGAATTTTAGGATCAGCTTGTCAATTTCTACCAAAAGATGTATCCTCTGTAAAATACTGGCTTTAAAATCCAATTTTATTCTCTGTTTTCATTGAGGATTTTAGTTCAAATTTATTTTACTAGCCATTCTTATTTTATTCTCCTTAGTGTTTAATGTTTTCTCATATAATGCTCTTTGCTATATAGACTCTGGACTTTTGTTCCTTTTTATATATATTTCTACAAAGCTGTGAATAACAGACATTTTATTTTTATTCTTATCTATAGATATCTTAAATATTAAAAGAAAAACATTCCTGAACTTAAGTTTATCTTACTATCAAAATAATAAACAATAGTAGCTTTTGACTCTGCTATGAAAGATAAGAATTCAAGAGCTTCTATTTCCTGTGTTTTCCTTTCTTATTTTATTTAAACTGATGTTATAAATTGCAATATAGAAAATTCTTTTTTAAAATATATTCTATTGATTATGCTATTACAGGTGTCCCATTTTTTCTCCCCTTTGTTCCCCTCAGCCCTGCACACCCCCGCCACTCTCCTCTCCCCACCACCAGTATTCCTCCCCCCTTAGTTCATGTCCATGGGTCGTACATGTAAGTTCTTTGGCTTCTACGTTTCCTATACTATTCTTAACCTCCCCCTGTCTATTTTGTATCTACCATTTATGCTTCTTATTCCCTGTACCTTTTCCCCCTCTCTCCTCCTCCCACTCCCCTGTTGCTAATCCTCCATGTGATCTCCATTTCTGTGATTCTGTTCCTGTTCTAGTTTTTTGCTTAGTTCATCTTTGTTTTGTTTTTAGGTTCAGTTGTTGATAGTTGTGAGTTTGTTGTCATTTTAACATTCATATTTTTGATCATGTCCTTTTTCTTAAATAAGTACCTTTAACATTTCATATAATAAGGGCTTGGTGATGATGAACTCCTTTAACTCGACCTTATCTGGGAAGCACTTTATCTACCCTTCCATTCTAAGAGAGCTTGGCTGGATAGAGGAATCTTGGATGTAGGTCCTTGCCTTTCATGACTTTGAATACTTCTTTTCAGGCCCTTCTTGCCTGTAAGATTTCTTTTGAGAAATCAGCTGATAGTATTATGGGAAGTCTTTTGTAGGTAACTATCTCCTTTTCTCTTGCTGCTTTTAAGATTCTCTCCTTATCTTTAATCTTGGGTAATGTCATTATGATGTGCCTTGGTGTGTTCCTCCTTGGGTCCTCCTTGGGTCCAACTTCTTTGGGACTCTCTGAGCTTCCTGGACTTCCTGGAAGTCTATTTTTTTGCCAGATTGGGGAAGTTCTCCTTTATTATTTGTTCAAATAACTTTTCCTCTTGTTGTTCTTCCTCTTCTCCGTCTGGTACCCCTATGATTCGGATGTTTGAACGTTTAAAGTTGTCCTGGAGGTTCCTAAACCTCTCCTCATTTTTTTTTTTTTTTTTGAATTCTTATTTCTTCATTCTATTCTGGTTGAATGTTTATTTCTTCCTTTTGTTCCAAATCATTGATTTGAGACCCTGTTTCCTTCCCTTTTTCACTATTGGTTCTCTATATATTTTCCTTTATTTCACTTTTCATAGGCTTCACTTTTTCCTCTATTTTGTGACCATACTCAACTAATTCTGTGAATATACTGACTCACAGTGTTTTGAAATCTGCATCTGATAGGTTGGCTATTTCTTCATCACTTAGATATGGAGCTTTGATCAGTTCTTTCATGTGGGCCATATTTTTTTGTCTCAGCATGCCTGTTATGTTGTAAGGGGCAGAGCCTTAGGTGTTCGCCAGGGCAGAGCAACCCACATCACTGTGTTGTGGGGCTGTAAGTGGGGGAGGGGTCTGAGAGGGAACACTACTGCTTGCTCAGCTCTTGGCCGGCTTTCAGTCACTTTGCCTGCTACCCACAAGCAAATTGGACCCTTCTGGTGCTAATTCCCAGGTGGGTGGGCTTGTGTACATTCTAGGACCCTGTGAGTCTCTCCAGTGAATTCTCATGTGAGTCTGGGAGTTTCTCCTGCTGCTGAAAACCCCACAAGTTTTACAGCCAGGGGTTTTGAGACCTTATTTCCCTGTGCTGGACCCCTGGGTCGTGTGGTCTGTCTCTCTCCCCAGTTGTTCCTCTAAATTTATCTGCACTCAATGTGGAACCACCTTGTCCACCAGCCACCCTCTTCCTCTCCCTCGTCTGGCAGCTACTGCCTCACTTACCTGGTCTTCCAGATGCAGGCTTGCCATGTATCCTCTCCATCCAGGCTGCCCATCTCTGCCCCTCCTACCTATTTGGATGAATCTTTCTTCTTCAACTCCTTGGTTGTCAGACTTCCATACAGTTTGATTTTTCTGGAAGTACTGGTTATTTTTGTTTTTAAATTTGTTGTCCTTCTTTTGGTTGTGTGAAGAGGCAAAGTGTATTTTTACCTATATCTCCATCTTGGCCACAAGTCTGAAAATTCTATTAGTCATTTATTTCACAGGGCTTTAACTTTTTATTTAGATACTAATAATCAAATTCACCACTCCATGCATTTAATTGATTTCAAAATAGTTGTTTTCTCACTATGTCTTTCCCCATTCTTGAGGTCTTAATTTTATTTTTTTCATAATGATCTGATAGGAATACCAAAGTAATTTTTAGAAAGAGTATCAATGTGGTAAGAGAGTGACAACTCATCTAAATACAGAAATTTTATCTCCCTTAAGTAATTGGAGATAGTCCTCTATTGTTTTGAGAAATTCGATTCTTTGAGGACAGCTTTTTTTAACCTGAATATCTTCTTCCCTTCCATTCCCTTCCCTCCCCTCCCCTTCCTTTCCCTTCCCTCCTTCCTCCCTCTCTTCCTCTGTCTTTTCCTTCTGTCCTCCCTCCCTCCCTTCCTATCCTTCATTTATTTTTTTTGTATCCTGACAATATTTTCCTAAGATTGTGCTCTACTTTACTAATTCAATTTTCCTTAATTATCTCCAGTATAAACTTTCATTCAATTACAATGTTTTTAGTTTCCATGAAATCTTTGTGTGTGTGTGTGTTTAAATATATTTTATTGATTATGCTATTACAGTTGTCCCATTCCCCCCTTCATTCCCCTCCACCCTGCACACCCCCTCCCACCCACATTCCCTTTAGTTCATGTCCATGTGTCATAAGTTCTTTAGCTTCTACATTTCCCATACTATTCTTGCCCTCCCCCTGTCTATTTTCTACCCACCATCTATGCTACTTATTCTCTCTGTACTTTTCCCCCCTCTCTCCTCCTCCCACTCTCCTGTTGCTGACCCTCCATATGATCTCCATTTCTGTGGTTCTGTTCCTGTTCTAGCTGTTTGCTTAGTTTGCTTTTGTTTTAGGTGAGGTTGTTAATATCTGTGAGTTTACTGTCTTTTTACTGTTCATATTTTTTACCTTCTTTTTCTTAGATAAGTCCCTTTAACATTTCATAGAATAAGGGCTTGGTGATGATGAACTCCTTGAACTTGACCTTATCTGAGAAGTGCTTTATCTTCCCTTCCATTCCAAATGAAAGCTTTGCTGGATAAAGCAATCTTGGATGTAGATCCTTGCCTTTCAAGACTTCAGATACTTCTTTCCAGCCCCTTCTTGCCTGTAAGGTCTCTTTTGAGAAATCAGCTGACAGTCTGATGGGAACTCCTTTGTAGGTGACTGTCCCCTTATCCCTTGCTGCTTCTAGAATTCTCTCCTTCATTTTAATCTTGGCTAATGTATTATGATGTGCTTTGGTGTGTCCCTCCTTGGTTCCAACTTCTTTGGGACTCTCTGAGCTTCTTGGACTTCCTGGAAGTTTATTTCCTTTGCTGGATTGGGGAAGTTCTTCTTTATTATTTGTTCAAATAAGTTTTCAATTTGTTGCTTTTCCTCTTCCCCTTCTGGTACCCCTATAATTTGGATGTTGGGACGTTTAAAGATGTCCTGGAGGTTCCTAAGCCTCTCCTCATTTTTTTGAATTCTTGTTTCTTCCTTGTTTTCTGTTTGGTTGTTTCTTTCTTCCTTCTGGTCCATTCCATTGATTTGAGTCCCAGTTTTCCTCTCATCACTATTGGTTCCCTGTGCATTTTCCTTCATTTCACTTATTGTAGCCTTCATTTGTTCATCTAATTTGCGACCAAAATGAACCAATTCTGTGAGCATCCTGATCACCAGCGCTTTGAACTGCGCATCTCATAGGTTGGCTGTCTTTTGGTCACTTAGATGAATTGGCTCTGGGGCTTTGATCTGTTCTCCCATTTGAGCCATTTTTGGATTTTTTTTTTTTGGTCTGTTCATGCCTATTATGTAGTGAGGGGTGGAGCCTTAGGTGTTCACCAGGGTGGGGCAGCCCAGTCTCTGGATTGTGACGCTGTATGTGGGGGTGGGGTCCGAGAGGGAACAATGGTGCTTGCTCCGCTCTCTCATATTTCAGTCCGTTCCACCACTTTCTACAAGCAAATTGGGCCCTTCTGGTACTAATTTCTGTGTGGGTGGGCTTGTGCACATTCTAGAACCCTGAGGGTCTCTCCAACAAACTCTCCTGTGAGGCTGGGAGTCTCTCCTGGCACCTGAACCCCCACAAGTATTTTCGATCAGTGTTTCTAGGTTTTATTTCCTGGCGCTGGGGCCCTGGGTTGCAAGGTCTGTCTCACTTCCTGTTTTCGCCTGGATTATCTGCACACAAATGTGGGACTGCCTGGTCAGCCAGTCACCTTGAGCAGCTTCACTGGGTCTGCCCGTTGCCATAACACACCCAGGGTCTGGTAGCCATTGTCTGCACGCGTGGGGCTCCTGTGGGCCCGGGTCCACCAACCTCCACTTCCTCCTGCCGAGACTCCGCCCCTCTTACCGGTCTTGATGAAAGGTTGTCGGACTTCCATACAGTTCAGTTTTCTGTTAGTTATGGTTGTTTTCTTGTTTCTAAATTTTTGTTGTCCTTAATTTTGATTGTGCGAGGAGGCAGTGTGTCCACCTATGCCTCCATCTTGGCCGGAAGTGATTTCATGAAATCTTTTATCTTAGTTTGCTCTGTTCTCATAGCAACATCCTCTTGTATCTAACTAAAAAGTAAGCAAAGAAAGATTTCCCATTATTTCCTGCATCATATCTCTTTTGGAAGAAAGCTTTTCCTCTTTCTACTTTGTTGCAAAATTTATCTAATCTCTGGCCTTATCCTTGAAAGAAAAGGAATTATTTTTGTATGTGCATATAAATGAATGTATGTATTTTCACGTTATTCTAAAAGGATCTAAGGAAGCTCTAGGGAGAGTCATTGCCATCCAGTGTTAGAGGGTTGGAATGCAGGATCTGCCCTTGGCTCCCTCAGATTCTGTTTTCATCCTAGAAGAATACAATCACCAAATGCTTGATTTGCCTTCTATTGAAAGACAACCTTCTAGCCAGAAAAGCTCATTCAGATGCAAGAAAGACAAAATCCTATCATCATACAGTCATGTTTCAGAGGATACAGGGCTAGTCAGAATTCTGTCAATATTGTTTTCCAGAGACAGACATATGTTCAGGAAGGACCCTTCTCTGGTCCCATTTTCTTGCTTTTGCCCGTTCCTCACTGAGAGCAAGCCTCTGTTGAACTGGGGAGTGGACTCCTGTTTCATTTAGTACCTTGCCCAAGAAATGCCTTTTGTTGTAGATCACTTGTAAAGTTTCTTTATACTCATGGTGGACACATGGCTGCCAGTTTAGAGGCAACAACCAGTACCCAAACAAATAAAACAAAGAAAGACTAAACAACAAACCCAAGATTTCCCAAAGACCTCCCATTCCACTGTGCTGTTTTTTCCCATAGTGAACTTGTTCCCAAGTTAATGCATGTTGGAAGGGCCAACTAAGTCCTCTATTTACTTGGCCCTGGTCATGTTGTTCTGTCTCAGAAGAGGCGATACTGGCCCTTAGTGCCATTTCTTAATTATAATGGGGGGAAGACCCATTTCTTTTAGGATACAGATGTAGATTTTCACAAGTGTGGGAGAGTGTGGCAAAATATTTTATGCTGTCATTATACATAAAATTTGGTCATTAGATTTGACTTTGTGTGACTGGTGTTAGTTTAGGGAATGAACCAAGAAGTTGGGGAGCAATGGGGAGAGACAAGTATTGGGCTCCTGCAATAGTCCAGTAGGTGAGAGATGATGGGGACCTGCACCTAAGGCATTAAATAGTGGATGGGTGGCAGGGGCTGGATTTAGACACTATTTCCTAGGTAGAGTCTGAGTTTGAGGGCTAGGTGGTTCATTGGGAGGGAAAGAGAGGAAGATGTCAAAATGTTTTCAAGTTTAGATTTGGATGGTTCGGTCAATAAATGTTTGTATGTAAGGCTGGGAATGGTGGAGGGGAGTAGGTTTGAGCAGGGAAGAGGGAGATTAGTTCATCCTAGCACGTGCTAGATATGAATGTTTATACATTATGGAAGAGATCTTATGTTGGTTGCTAGAAATTTGGGTCCAGAGCTTGGAGAGGTCTGGCAGAAGTTGAGAGATAATGGAAGTTGGGGTTGGAGCATGGACTCAGTGGTTAAAAGTGTGGGTATAAGTAAGTCACTCTGGAAAGTACAGAGAATGAAAGTAATGAGGATGAAGAACAGGACCTAAGGAAACACCAATATTAATAAAGGGATGAGAAGAGAAAGAATTTAAGAAAAGAGATTCAGAAGGAATGCCTTAAAAGGTAGTTTCTCGAGAAAGCCAAGGAGAGAGTCTGAATCTTGTAGTCAAGGGAGAGGGTGTTTTGAGAACCATACCAAGAGGTGCCAGAGTTGCAGACTAGGTAAGAAAGAAAATGAGAATAGGTATTCATTTCTCCTCTTCTAGCATACCTCCTCCTGCTGTCTATACCTGCCCCACAGTGTAATTAATGTGTTTGAGAATTGGAATGTATTTTATAATGTTTCCTACCCACAGTCTGTACTCTCCCCTGCAAATGAAAAAACCTCTAATGGTACCTTTTACAGAGGAAGAAATATAGTGATAGGGTTTGAAAATTTGGTGATTATAAGTGTCCTTGGTGAAAACAGATTTAGTCAAATATTTAGTCATATTAAGAGGTTAAAGAGCAGAAGGTAAGAAAGCAGGAACAGTGAGTTGGTGGAGGGCAAGAGAGAGCCAACTTGTGAGATGAGTTGGATCAAGGGAAGAATGTTAAAGCTGGAGTGAACTTGCATTTGTTTGATGGAGAAGAGCCAGCAGAATGGAGATGGACTCTTTCATTCAACAAATATTTGTTGAGCAGAGTATGTCAAGCACTTTTTGAGCCACTGAGGATACTGTGGGAGACAAAACAAAATCCTTAACCTCATGGGGCTTATGTTCTGGGTGGAGGGGTGAGGGGAGACATACAATAAGCCAAAAAAAAAAAAAGTAAAATGTGTGGTATATTATATGATGATAAGTACTAAGGAGAAAATTAAAGCAGGGAAGAGGGAATAAGAAATGGTGGGAGATTATAATTTTAGATAGGATGGTAAGATAGAAGGTGATTTTGAAGAAAGACCTTAAAGAGGGGAAGAAGTGACTATCTCCAGGAAGAACATTCCAGGCAAGCAAGCACAAAGTCCTGAAGGGAAATGAGGCGTTTAAGGAACAGCAAAGAAGCCAGTGTGGTTGGGTGGGAGAGAGCAAGAAGTAAGAGTTGAGAGGCGGGTTTGGCCCAAACAGACCTTCCAGGGCCTTGCAGGCCATTGTTTAAACTTTGCCTTTACTTAATAGTGAAATAGGAAGCCACTCTGGGTTTTGAGCAGAGGAGTGACTTGATCCAATTCACATTTTGATAGGATCCCTCTGGCTGTTGTATAGGGAATAAACTGAAAGGAGGCAAGGGCAGAAAGGGAGAGACTAGTTGGGAGAGAACTTCTGTAATAAAGGTGAGAGATGATTGTATCCAGTTCTGGGTGGTAGCAGTAGAAGTGGTGAGAAATGATTGGATTTTGGATCTATTCTAAAGACAGAGCCAATAGTATTTTCTGATGAAATTTGGCTGGGAAGCAAAGGGAAAAGGAAACTGACCCCAGAGTTTTGGGGCTCACAAGAAACTAAAAGGGTGAAGTTGCCTTGAGCTGAGATGGAAAAGGCTGTAGGAGGAACAGGTTTACGTGGGAAGATCAGGATCTTTTTTTTCTTTTAATTCAAAGATTTCATTTATTCACTTTTAGAGAGAGGGGAAGAGAAGGAGAGAAATATTGATGTGTGGTTGCCTCTCCCATGCCCTGTACTGGGGACCTGGCCTTGCAACCCAGGCAGCCGTGCCCTAGACTGGGAATTGAACTGGCGACCCTTTGGTTTGCAGCCCTGTGCTCAATCCACTGAGCTACACCAGCCAGGGCAAGAAGATCAGGATCTTGATTTGGATGTTTTAAATTTGATAAGAAATGTCTATTTGATAAGAAATGCCTATTTGACATGGAGATTTTGAATTCAGCGAATGAATATGAATATACAAGTCTGGAGTTCAGGGGAGAAGACTGGACTGGAGATACAAATTTTGGTCATTGGGTGGTGTTTAGACTCAGTGAGATGGGATTTCAATGTAATAAGACTGGATGAGAGCACCAAAGGAATGAATGTAGAGAGAGAAAAGAAGTTTCGAGGACTGAGCCTTGGGATGCTCACACTTTAAAGGTTGGGGATAGGAGAAGACACCATCCCAGAAGATTGAGAGAGAGAGAGAGAGAGAGAGAGAGAGAGAGAGAGAGAGAGAGAGAGAGAGTGTGTGTGTGTGTGTGTGTGTGTGTTGGGGTGGGGGCGGGGCATAAACTAGGAGAGTATGGTGTTCTGAGAGCCAACTAAAGAGTATTTCACGAAGAAGTGGCCATCTGAATCTATCGCTGGGATCAAGGGTCAAATCAGGTGAAACTGACTATCGAATTTAGCACAGTGGAGGTCCATGGTGGTGCTGATAGCAGCATTTTTGGTGCAATGCTGGGAGCAAAATTCTCACTGGAGTTAATCCTATTGCTTCGGCTTCCCTCCATTTCCCACCGCCCTGCCCCCTCCCTGAATTAAGGAGAAATAACTGACATCTGAAGAACATGACTGAGTGTGAGGTTCCTCAAAGGAAATTCAGAGTCATGGTACCAGAAAAAGGGGAAATGGACCCTTGGGCAGACAATACAGCATGTGTTCCCTTCAGCTAGAAATAGCCTGTTTCTGTCCTGTGTATCCTTTTTACGGCCTCTACCATCACTTATCTGTAAACTGTTTTAGGAATGGAAACTTTTATAGGAAGGTATGTAACCTGCTGCTGGAAGACCATCCAGATTGCAAACATTTTCTCTGAAAGAAAAGCCAGAGTCCCTAGGGCCAGAAAGTGTGGTTTTTACAAAAGTGTCTTTCCAGTGAGTCACTCCAGGATTCAGATTGTGAAGACAGCTGCAAACTCCAGGCCCCTACCTGCTGTTGCATTCCCCAGACTTGCCTTATGGTTTCAGAGGGTATATTTGAAAGACTTTGCACTTTAAGGGAGAACTTGGGTAGGCTAGGAGTGGGAAATACTCATTTAAATGTGGTCTAGGTATCCCTGCTTTTGGCATTTCAAAAGGACTCAGTGAATGTTAGTGCTGGAAGAAACTTGAGTCTTCTTAAATCTCTTCATTAAATAAAATTAATTACATGTGCTACCTTAAAATTACATAAATAATACAAGTTTATTGTAAAAATTTGGAGTATATAGAAAGCAAATAAGAAAAATAAAAAATCTCTGTAAGTGCACTACTCACAATTCTTTGTTAGGAAACTTAATTCTTTGTTATGCAACTTTCCAACCTTTATCTGGTCTTCCTCCCTCTCCGCCCTTTTATTGTTTGTTGTTATTATTTAGATTCTAAAAATTTGGGGCCATGTTATGCACACTAATTGCAATCATCTATTTTACTTTATCATTTGTTGTGACAGTCGGATGGCTTTCCCCACGTAATTTCTAATTGCTGCAGATAGTACGCCACTTGAACGTATACAATGTTTAACTATTTCCTT
Organism: Glossophaga mutica; assembly: GCA_039655065.1. Classification (NCBI taxonomy): domain Eukaryota; kingdom Metazoa; phylum Chordata; class Mammalia; order Chiroptera; family Phyllostomidae; genus Glossophaga; species Glossophaga mutica. The sequence goes on from CM077307.1 coordinate 151,648,264, forward strand.
TTGTGGGACACAGGAAATTTCCAAATATTTTACTGTTATAAATAACTGCCTGTGGATTGATCTCCATGTATGTCTTTGAAGATTTCTTTAGGATAAATTCCTGAAAGTAGAATTCCCAAGTTTCTCTCCAAATTACAGTAGTATATGAGTGGCAGAAACTCTGAAGTCTTGAGTTGGGAAGGAACATGCCCAATTTGCCCAGCTGGTCGGTGGCTGCCTTTTAAAGGCCCCTTTCCTTGATACCACACTTCCAGTTACATTTAATCCTCTTGTTATTGATGTCCTGTAGGACTCCTTGGACCTTGATGACATATAATTATTTTTCCTGCAAACTAAATAGCTCCTACTCATGCTAGGCTAGTTCTGTAATTCATCATAATCTACTTCATCTGCAGGGATTAATCTAAACAATAATCTAAGCTTTTTTTTTTTTTTTTCCATGAGAGAAAATGGTGTTTCTTAGATACCTTTTCCCATTAGGGCTATAAATGTTTCCAGCATTATTAGTCAAGCACCATCACCCACTGGATATTCCCTCATACACTTGAAGCATTCCTGAAGTTTCTCTAACTTCTTTTTAACTTTACTTGTTGTATGTTTTCTCTCCCAAATCCTACTTCACAGTGGTACTTCTCTACAGGAAGGCCATCTTTCAGGGCACTCCAGTGATGGGGTCTCCATCACACCCTGTTGTGATTCACTTTGACTTGCCCCAGCCCATCCAGCCAGGTCGGCAATGTAGAGAAGGGGACCAAGAAACTTTCCTCTACCCTTCTAGTTCCTTCCGGCTAGTCTTATAACTAAATCAACATGAGCCACATTAACAGGAGAAAATAACCAAGTTTAATTACATACGAATATATGGGAACCTCGAATACATAAAAGAGTCAGAGAGCCAGCATACATGAGACGTGCAGAGACGGAAAGTTAAAATGAGTTTTATATGGCGTTCTGAGCTAAGGATGAAATAAGGCATGTGAGGGCTTCAGAAGGGGAAAACGTCATTCTCAGGATGATAAGAGCAGATGTTCAGTAATTATATGCTTGCCTTGCCCTATACATAGGTCACAAAAAGCTATCTCTGGTAATAACTCATTATAGGAAAGGCCCCTAATTTAAATTCTTTAAGGGAGAGGTAAAAGTTTCTTGTGAGTCCTCAGGGTCTCAGCTGCCTTTGGCTCAAAATAATACACATACCGAAATGGCGCATCCTGCGGAGGCCTGTTCTGAACTCCTTCAGCAGAAGCACAGCAGGGCCTTGCCATTAGAGCAGGTTGTACTGACGGCTTTTCCATTACTGAGAAACTTTTCAAAGGCAATGCATTGGCCCATTCTTTACCTATAATACCTTTTCCAATTTTACAAATATATTTCTTAGGCTGAACCATTTGAAATGGACAGTTTTGTAAGTCAAAAACTGTCAAGTATTGGCAATGTCTTATGATTCATCCTAATATGTAAAATGATCCTACATGTCAAGACTATGCTATAGAAAATATCCCATTTTATCCTCAAGATAAATTTTGGAAGCCCTGCTATGATTCCTAAGCACCCATTTCATATTGCATTTCTCACATAATGAAAGGCAAAGCTTTTTACTTAAAAATGTCCATTTTTGCTGAAAAAAAATGGAGGAAATGAATATTCCCGAATTGTTGGTGAGAGTTCAAGGAGTAAACTTTCCCAGAGGAAAATTTGGTTATAATTATTTTCAGCCTTAAAAATATCTGCACTCTGAACCAGCACATCTTCAATGAGAATGTACCCTAACTAAAGCAGCCTGGATGTATGTGTAGATGTATCACTGGATGTTTAGTAGAACACAGGTTGTAGTAGTGAACAATTGGAAATAACCTAAAGTAATATATATCCATACATGAAACAATAATCAAATAATGTAAAAGAATTTCCAAGGACAAGAGAAATAAGCATTGTCAAGAGAAAAACAAGGTATAAAGTTGAACAACCAAGACCCATTTTGTCAAAAAAAATTTACCATGATAAATGTAGACATCAGACATGAACAGGAGGGAGACCTGCAAGATGTACGGTGAAATACTAGAAAGATTGTTAATGGGTGATCATAAGGGAGAACATTTTATTTTTACGCTTTTATGCTTTAATGTGTTTTCCAAAGTTTTAACATTGAGCATATAATAATTTTGCGGTCATGAAAATTAATTTTATTTAGAAAATTCTAACATGGAAAAATTTTAATGTTAAGTGGAAATTAATTGACTAATAAACAATTAAGCATGTTTCAAAGGAATATGTGAAATATAGCAAATTGCCTGTTAGTGTTATTTTTAATTTTCAAATAAAATTTGCCTGTTAATTTCCCATGAATCTACAAGTATGTCTTCTTGCTTTCTGAGAGCCAGTGCTATAACAGAATATTAAAAAATGAGATGTGAATAACCCAGAAAAAAATTCCAAAGAAATAGGCAGTACACCTGAATTTGAAATAACAAAAGCAGGTGAAAATAAGAATGAAACTGGAATGAGGAAATTATCCTGGATTTAAAAAAAGAACATGTGCTTACAACCCTGAAAACTGTTAAACTCTTAGAATGTCAGCTTAGTAAGATTGGCATCGATTCTCCTTACTCTGCCTTGTAGATGAAGTTTTCCAGCGATAACAACAGCTCCAGGAGGGGACGTGGAATTAAATAACAGTCTCAACGCAGAACAGACCTTGATAATCATGGCGGAATTTTCTTTTTTAAAAAGATCAATAGAATCATTTACCAATGTGATACATGCATATACAGGGTGGGGCAAAAGTAGGTTTACAGTTGTGAGTACGTGACACAGTTTATTGTATTATTATTTATTAATTATTGTCTCTTCCTTACAAACAACTGTAAACCTACTTTTGACCCACCCTGTAATTAAAAGTCAAGTTTCATAAGTCATACTAAAGAACTGCCTTTCCCCATCCCATCACTTTCTGCCTTATGTCTATGCTTGTCTTATTCCCCAGAGTAGCCACTTTTAATCTTTTTAGGATTTCTTCTGGTATTTGTGCTTACACTACCAGTTTAGATGTTACTTGTTCCTTTCATATTGTTGCAGCTGAGTACTTTTTAACATTCCCCCAGGGGTTGCCCTCTCCACACCATCCCTATATAGTGATATCACAATTTTTAGTTAAATCAATACCTGGTGTTTGTTTACCTTAGCATGTCTAGGTAAGTATTGTTTGTGCCTTAGACTTCCTTTCCTGTATGACTTTTTCTTTTTACTGGCATTATTAATAAGGCCTCATTTCTTCCTCTGCTTAGTTTTCCATGTCTCTATTAGTAATTCTCTTTTGCAAATCATTCAGTATAATTTCTTACATAGTCAGTAATCTTTTTTTCATCCCTCTTTTCTCATCTATCTGTTCTTTTTTAAAACTCCTCTCTAAATTTGTTGTCCTGTCCTGGCCGCTTTCCTGGTCTGCTGCATAGTCGTCTTCCTGGGCTTCCCTTGATCTTTCTTCTGTGTTGATTCTCAGTTTACATAATATCTCTTCCTCTTTCTAGGTTCACTACCTCATTTGGGTGGAACACATCCTCCCGTAACTTCCTGAGAACAGGTGCACTAGAGTGAAAATGAAGAGGCCTTTGTGTCTTTTAGAATTTTAAAGTCCAATGCTATTCTTAGTCCCAATTATTTTTTTTGTCACTTGTTTCTCCCACCATACTGTTTCCAGGAAGCATTTAGGAAATTTTTCTTTATCTGTTACTGAAAATTTATGGTGATGTACTTTGGTTCATGTTTATTTTCATCTGTTGTGTTGAGTATTCTGTTCCTTGCATCTAGCAACAGATCTTTCAGTTTGGGGACATTTTCTCATGTGGTTTCTTTGATAATTCCCTTTCCCTGGTTTTCTCTGTCCTTTCTTTCTGGAAGGACTATTAGTCAAATGTTGTCCCTCTTATATTAAAATTTTAATTTATTTTGTTTTCTCTCCATACTCCCTGACAGTTGGGTCTACCTTCTGGATATTTCTTCAGCTTTACCTTTCAACTCATATGTTAAAATTTATTTTGGATATTATAGTTTAAATTTCTAAAAACTTGTTTTTATTTTCTGATGTTTTCTTTAAACAAAATTGTAGACTTTCTTGGTCTCAGATGCAATATATTCTCATCTTTCTGAGAAAAGTAATTGAATTTTTCTTGACTGTTTTATATGCTTCGGTGTTGTTTTCATTTCTGTCTTTCATTTAAAGACTTTTTCACATTCTCTGATCTTCACACAATTCTGACAGGTCAATATTATTATTTTCCTCATTTTATAGTTAATGGGTTTTAGAGAGTATATCATTGTTTTATTTTCTTTTTTACCACTAAAGCCTGAAAGAGTTATCATGGAGCAGCCAAATCCGTAGTCCATCTTTTTGACCAAGTTGGATTCTCCCCATAAAGTCTCTTCTTACCCTCTTAAACTTTACCTCCCCTAAGCCCTAGAGACAGTTGTCTTACTATCTTAAACAGCTCTGGTAAAAAGATCTGATCTCTTTAATGTTTAATTGAATTATTTCTGCTTCCCAGCATCTTCCCTCTGCCATTGGCACTACTAGTTCTGCCTTCTGGGCCGTAGAGATGGACCAGATCTAAGTCCCCATGAGATAATTCCTCAGACGTTTGAACGGACATTGTCACGACTCTTCCATGTCTGCTGCCCTGTAGCCTGAAGAGGCCCAGGCTCTCCTCCTGTATTTCACTCTTTCGTCAAGCCCTACTTACTTAACATTTTGGAATGCTTAGAATGAGCTCCTCGCTGTTAAGGTCTCACTAAGTGTGGTGTCTATAACTTAGTACACAGACCAGATAGGCTTTGAAGACAGCCTTGAAGGGGATGCTGTCATTTTATTAATGTGTCTTGTGATTAGTTTACTTTTAACCTGGGAAGTTTCATGTGCTCTAACATCTTTCCTAATTGGTGGTAGTTTTGATAAGTTTCTCACAAATTTTAATTTCTAGGACTACTTCTGCTCACTGCCTTTTTAGTTAGGGTTATGAATATGTCATTTTTGTTGTTTACTGCTTTGTTTAATCTCCTTTCAGGACCACTTGCAGTTGACCTTAGTAACTCAAATGGAGGTATTAAGGTATATTGAAAAACAAAAAGATCTTGTTAATGACATGTGTATAAATAAAAACATATATGCAAATTTGTAAAGGGAAATACAATGTAAACAAGGGTTTTCCAGGCACCATGTGGAGTACTTTGTACACATTACCTCATTTGAACTATGAAGAGGGGAGGAAATAAGGCTAATGCCATGTAACTAGGAGGCCAAAGGTGTGAAGATCTAGAAATGCCAGAGTCAAGACTTAGAGAAGTGAGGCTCACACATTCCATTTTGTGCTAATTAAGCTGATACTGTTGAATGTAATTATCTTATACAGTTGACTCTTGAATAACATGGGGGTTAGAGGCACTCACCCCCTTGCCCTTCCACAAAGTCAAAAATCCCTCACAAAGTCAAAAATCCCTCATAAGTTACCTTGTCCCTTGATATCTGTGAGGGATTGGTTCCAGGACCCCACCAGTCCCTCCCCACCGTGGATAAGAAATCTGAGTGTGCTCAAGTCCCTCATATAAAATGGCACAGAACAGTGCATACATACAATCTACTGAAATGTGCTGCATCTTTCTCTTTTCTTTAACAGAGCATACCAGACATAAAAACTTTCACTTGCTCAGTGAAGGTGATGACATTGACATTTTGAATACTAATTGTTATGGTTCTTTAAGAGCAAGGATTAAGTCTCATTCATATTTACATATCTAGTACCAGGCATATTCCAGGCAATCTGTGATTCCAGTCAGTGCAAGAATGCATATATGAATGAGTACTGAAAGAATGAATGAATGAGTGAAATTGTAAGACAGCAATGACTACTAAAATTTTTAAGTCTATTAAAGTTATTAGACTTATTTACCCCTACACTAAATCCTCAATAGATGGCTTTGTTTTATGAGCTCATGTATCTGCTCTTTGTAATTTTTTCCCTTCCTCACTGTCAGTGTTCTAAATGGAACATCTGCAGACATGAAATGTGCCTGAAGCTCTTTGCAGATGGGAGAGAGTAAAAGGAAGTTACCCTGGGTAGATCATCGTGGCCAAAGGAGAGTAATAAACTCATATTTGATCCAGGCCATGGGTGTATTCAAGGGCTTTGATCTGGGGTGTGGGTTCCAGCTGCAGGGGCATCTGGGGAATATATTCTTGCTCTCTGGCCAAGTCACTGGACAGGGAGGTTTGTCCTATGAGCTCTGGGAAGACATCGGAAACACACTGGAAACAGACCAGATCCTACATGAAAGGAGTGGACTGAAACCAGTAGAGGGAGTCAGCCCCCTACCAATTTGGTCGACATTTGCAGTCAGGCTCTAGTGCTAGAGCGGAAATGAAATGAGAACCAGGACCTCGGTAGTAGGCAGACTGTCACACCCCCTGGGATGGATTTAGGCAGATTCTCCCAAAGAGTGGGTTAAATTCCTTCCAGGATACTTGCTCCCAGGCATGGGAGCAATCATGGGTTTTCTGATGCTCTCCCACAAGGGTGAAGATGTTTCTAATACACCTGAGAAATTAGATTGAGTTGATACTCAGGAGACAAATCTATTATGTCTTCACTAGGGCAGGACAAAGCTGGACAGGAGCAAAAAAAGAACAAGCTGCTGAAGGAAATTCCGTGAATAGAAGCTTCCTTCTCTTCTTTAGACCTTCCACCCTCCAGTTTGTTAGTGTCTCTATCAAAACACACTGCTCTGAACTGAAGACAGCACTGCAGAGATAGTGCTATAAAGGCACTGGTTTGCAGGGATCCACAAAGGACTTACGTTGTGTAAGCCCTGTGCTAAGTACTAGGCTTTCACTACTTCATTTACCCCTAAAACAACCCTGTTGACCAATCAATATATAGAGCATTTTCATCACCCCAGAAAGTTCCCTCATGATTCAGTATGTATGTATTTATTTATTTTTTAGTTGATTTATTGAATGAAAAACTGAAAATCACTTTATGAGTGGTACATTTTCTTTCTGCATTACATTGTAAGTGAGATTTTGACAAACTAGGTGAGTGAGTATGTCCAGAATGGGGAAATATTCAGAGAACATGTCAAATAAGGAACATGTGTCAAAGGAGATAGTGACTTGAATGTGACTTGTACTAACAAGACAGTTGGAAGAAAAAATTAGTTAAAGTATTTTAAAGGCTATCGAATATTGCAGGAATGGGCATTTGGAAAGTCCAGTCATGAGCAGGAAGGATGTGAAGGAGGAAGAGAGAGAATATTTTCTGTTCCCTTAGTGACTCTATCTTGCATTAGTTTGTCTCAGTTCTTCCTGTTTTGTTTTGGGTTTTTTTTTGCCAGTCTTGCCATTATTTTACCTATTTCCGAATTGATTCTCTAAAAGCTCTAAGATTGCTTTTTAAACTCCCAGTCCTCTGTATCACAAATCCCATTAGTTTCAGGATTCTTGGATGATTGAGGGGATGGCGAGGTGTCTAGGATAGAAAGACATGGGGCCGGAAGTGGGAGACTTGGTTGAGTTACATACCAGGCCATGAACAGGTTGGGCAAGTTCCCGTGCTCTTTAGTCTCAGTTTTCACTTACCTGCAAAATGGGATTGTGTATGTGTGCGCATACGTGTATATGTAGCCTTTGTTGTCCTAAGGTGTTTCTCTGAGTCTCAGAAAGGAGAGTGGACATAAATGTGTTTGCAGACTATTGTTGAGACTATCAAAATGTAAAGTTTGTTTTTTCAAAATGTGAAGTTTTATGAGCAGCACTATTACCATTGTGACATGGTCATGTACTAGCCTCCATGTAATTTGGAAGCTCCCTAATTCACAGTGATTTGTGTGGTGGAGTCATTACTGTGTTGGAGCCTTAAATGGAGACTTTATCCAGGATTTCTGAAAGGTCTTCCACCCCACAGTCACATGAGAACAGAAAGTAAATCTTGTTTGCTAATTGGTTTCAAGTATTGTCAGCTTCAAATGGAGGTCTCTGGGGGTCCTTGGCTGGCATATCAGGGGGCATTTCAAAGGAAAAAGGCTAAATCTTGACTAGACCTCAGAGCAGATGTATACTCTTCTTTTTGCTACTCCTTTTCTTAAAAAAAAAAAATCAAAAACAGTTTCTACTGTTAGGGGGCCTGTGAGCCTATGTGTATCAGCTTGTTTTCATTCATTTTCCAAAAGCTTTCTTTTGCTTGTTTTATTTTAAAGATAGAATAATCTAACACCCCAATTTTTATATTATCTTTTATTTTAAGACTTTCACAAAATTCCTAGAAATTTTGCTCACGTAGTGTTATACCTTCTCTATTTCACAGGTATGCGTGAAAAACCAATATCCATTTATATTCTTCCTGGCATTTTGATGGCAGGAAAAAATATCTGAGCTTATTTTAGAAAAAAGTCACATGGCAGAAAGAATAACAAATATTTGTGGTTGCCTTGGGAACTCAGCTTCTAGATATTACTGATTATGGAAAGGAGGAACAAACTTGGAGATAACAGTTTGGTGACTAAGTAGTAGAACAACAGCAGGCCCTGCAAAGAAGGGTGGAAAGAGAGAGAAAATCTATGTAAAATATAAGTTCCTAGTCAAATGTTTTCTTTTTGTCTGTTTTTGATTACTGTATCCTGCCTTCCTAAGGAAATAATATGGTGGGACGCTCTATATAACCAAGTGATTTTCTTGTTCAGCTTTTTTGTTGTAGTAGTAAAGATCAGGATAGCCCTTTGACCATTTGCCAAATTAGCTATAAGATAGAGGATGTCAAAGGGAAGAGACACTGAAGCCAGGAAACCTGCTTTCTGTATCCCTGGATCTTTCTTGGAATAGCTCATCCTCAGAATACACAGGCTTCATGGGAGCACTGAAAATGTCTTTGTGGCTGGCTGCTAGCATTTCCAGCAGACTCACCGGCAGCTCTTGGCTCTGGTCAACTTCAAAGATATGGGGACTCCTATGAGCTCTGATATATTGTTTAGAGATTGGGGCTAACTGCAGGTCTGGAAAAAGATTCTGGCTTTGTTCCCACTCACCCTAAGACGTTGGTGGACCTGGGATGTGGAAGTTACGGAGGTCGACACTTCTATGGCCTTCTGAGATGCGTGCTGCAACTGACTTGCTGGTCCCTCAGGAAACATTTGGTGTACACCCAGAACACTGTTGGAAAACACCTCTGGGCCTCATTGCTCCTTCCTCTGGGGCTGGCAGACAATAAAGAAGGAGGGAGAAAGTTACTTGTTGGAGGAGGAAGCAAAGCTGGAGGCTGGGGTTGGCAGTAGGATTTAAGCATCAAGGTCTGTAAGGCTCCAAGGCTCTCTCTCGCCACTCCATTCCATCAGGACAAGTTCATAATGGGTTTGTTGCAGGGAGTTTGAACCTAAGGAAGTATATATATATGAGGCACAGATAACAATGACTGGGTTCAGTTTCCTGATCTGATAAGGATTGACAGGCCCACATGTAAAAGCGAGGAAACACAGGTAACAGACTCTACTGCTGCATATCAGCTGGAGTGGGAGGCCTTTTGTGAGGGCATAATGTCAGATCACAGGACTGGACAGCTACTGTGGACATCTATCTCATCATCCTTCCATTGTAAAAACTCAGCTCCTCTCTGACTCTGTACTCTGTCTGCATCTCCTGATGCAGTGGCTGGACAATTCTCTGTTGTCACAGACTACATTCGGGAGGGTCCCTTGACTTCCCCAAAAAAGGGGGTATAGCAGAATGTTGAAGCATTTGGATAAACCAATTTTCCGATCCTAGTTCTGCCTCTTACTAGCTGTGCAGCCTCAGTCAGGTAACTTAACTTCTCTGAGTGTCAGTTTTCCCACCCCTACAATGGGATTAATGTTTAGTACTTGGTTTACAGTTTTGTAATGAGTGTTAAATGAGATGATGCGAGTCCAGCCCAGGCGTTGGTTGAAGCAGCAGTTGCTGGAATAATTGTGGCCAAGATCATAAGGTCACAACACATGAAGGTCAGCCACAAAACCCAACCTAGCAACTTATGAGGCAACTTTTCTCAGAAGATGGCTGTGTAAACTGGCCACACTTGGCTGAAGGAAGTGGATAGGAGGCTAGGTTGAGGGGTAGGGGGGATAGAAGAGAGGAGTTAAAAATGAGTGTCAGTTCCTCTTAATAATTAAGAGAATAGAGTCCGCAGAGTCAGACAGGCTTGTGTTCCAGCTTTGCACTTTCTATGTGACCATGAGCATATTACTCAACTTTCTGATCCCTGGTTTCCTCAAGTGCAAATGGGTTAATGATAGCTACAGTGTTGGGAGGGTTTCATGAATAATGCATATAAAGTGCTTAGCACAGTGCCTGGTACCCAGCTGGCAAGCGAACAACAAATGATGATGATGAGGGTGATTGTGAGGATGACAGTTTTCCTGGTCTAGAGTCCTGCAATGCTGCTGTTTTCATCTGATGAGGTGGGAAGGAGACAGGGTGAGTAACTACCCTGTTACTGGGTGCTGGTGAAGTGGATATGTTGTCCAGGGCCTCATTTCTGAGTTTCTCTTCTGCCTTTTGACGCTAGGTCCTTCTGCCCTGTTGCCCAGTGCCTGGGTGCTGCCTGAAGCCCTTTGCTCCCCAACCATCCCAAGGGGTGATTTGCCCCTGCCCTTCCTGTACTACCTCCAAATTCTTGTTCTTTCTGTTTAGCTTTGTCGCAGCCAGGTTTTGGGAACACAATCCATCTCAACAATTCACCACTCTAAGGTGTGAAGGACCACACAACTTTCTTTCACTTCTAAGGCCATCAGAGGTATTATTTCATTCCCTCAAATTGGAAATTAGTAGAGTGAGGAGCAATGGAGGATAGAGGGTACTTCGAGCCCAAGGACTTCCATATTGCCCTGAAAGGAACCTGCAAGGCAAGACTGGAAGTGGCAGGATTAGCAGGGGAGGAAGAAGGTGTGAGTTTCTCCTGTCTCCTTAACTGTATCCCCTTTCTTTGCCTGAGAAAGTGAAACTGATTCTAGAATTTGAGGCTAATGTTGCTTCCCAAGGAAGAGGTCAATTTGGGACCACTACCTACCAATCCAAGCTTAGTCCTAGATTCGGAGTCTCCAATACCCACTGTCAGCAGCAAAAGCTGGCAAAGATGACGGTGACAGGAATCTTCTCATCCACTCTAGACTTTCCTGTCACGAGGAAAAGAGGAACCCTGGAAATTTGCAATGTAAAACTTTTAACACCATTTACAAATATATTTGAAAAGCTGCTGGTTACTTGGGTATTGTACATTTGCATACTTGATTTTATACATTGGTTACAAATGAAGTTCAGACCTTATGAACTATAATCATCAGTATCATAATCATTGAATTTATAGTTCCTATGGCAACTTCTTATACATTTTCAATTTAATTTAATCTTCTTAATGACACTGTAAAGGAGGTATGACCGTTAATCTTCATTTTACAGTTGAGGAAACAAAGGCTGAGAATGTGACTTACTCAAGACCCCAGATCCAGTAACCTGTCTGTAGCTTTTGTTTTGCTTTGGGTTTTTTATTTAGTTGCATCATCCAATGTGAAGCATAATCAACTATTAATTTCCAGGAAAAGAACTGAGAGAGCAAAAAGGAAATCAAATCTGTGATTCATTGATACAACTTTTAGGGACATTGATCAGTTTATAAGTATTTCAAGCTTTATTTTGACCATCTTCATTTTTTTCCAAATCAAAGTTTAACCTATTGAAATTGATATGCTGCTTCTATTCTACATAAACACAAAGCTCTACATGTCACAAAAGGCTTAGAAGGATGGGCCTCTAATAAATCAAGGGCAGTGAAGTCTGTTTCTTATTCGAAGACATAGATGTTTTAGGAGAGGGAGGGAATGTTAAAGATATTGTTTGTTTAAATATGCAGAAGCATAAGATTGGCAGCTCCATGCAGGGCTTTGGGTCACATAATACAAAGGAAGGAGAGTGAAAAGGACTTTGTTGTATAAGATAAATTACCCCAGTGAAGTGGAGGCTTTGAGTGAAATGTTTCTATTACAAATTACAAAGCAAGGAAGAAGCGAAATAGACTATCAATGGAATATTTCAACTAAGGGAGGGATTTGCACACTTGATATGCAAATTATTAGTATTTTGAAGCTATCTTACCACCTTTGTCTTGGGAAAGTTGCTTAACCCATCTCAGGTACATTTTTCTTATCTGTAAAACAGAAAACAAAACAGTACTTAACTTACAGGACCTTTAAGAATGCTAAATGAAAAAAAAAATTATGTGAAGTGCCCAGCATAAAGAAGGTCACAATAAAGGTTGGTAACACTTTTGTCCATTATCCCACACCCCAGCTCCTTTCATTTATGAAATTATGAAACACTGTACTTTATCTAGATAGATATTGCAATAGAATTACCAAAAATAGAACATGTGAAAAATTTTTTATTTTCCTTGCAGATACTTTTTGCAAATTGGACAAAGATATTAGTACCCTTCTTCCTTGATTTAATTCTCACTCAAAAGAAAGTTGTGGTTAAGAAGGTAGTTTGTTTAGGCATCAGTAATCCTGAAGAAGGAAAACGTAAGGCAACCAGACACATAGTGTCAATTTTTAGGTTGGTAGATTTAAAAAAATATATCAGAAAAGTGGTAAGTGAGATCTCATAAGTCAGATTTGCTAAAGAATATGGTTCAAAAAAGATAAGGGCCTAGAGTTGGCTGGTAGAGCTCAGTGAATTGAGCATGGGGCCTGCAAACCAAAGGGTTGCCAGTTGATTACCAGTCAGGGCACAAGCCTGGGTTGAGGACCAGGTCCCCAATAGGGGGCATGTGAGAGGCAACCACACATTGATGTTTCTCTTCTTGTCTTTCTCCTTCCCTTCCCCTCTATAAAAATAAATAAAATCTTTAAGAAAAAATTTTTTAAAAAGATGAAAGCCTAAAAATGAAATAACCAACTAAATGAGAAATCTGATTATGTAATTATAAGTAATCTTAATGGGTAAAACATGAAAGGTATTTAAAATATTTATTTCACCAGAGGAACTTTGATAAGAAGCTCAGAAATTATGGGTGAATTTAATTTTCTTTTATATATTTATTTATTTTCTTAAAATGTCTATGATGACCATGACTTTTATAAAACAAAAAGTTTTTTCCTAAGGATTTGTACAATTGAGAAAAAAAATGGCAAGTAATTGAGAAGAATGTTTAGACACTTGGAGATGAAGCATGCAGGAAAAAATGCTAAAGATAACAAAAAAGATGTTATTTTGGTTATGGTTCAGTGCTAGAACATGAACAGGAAGAGGGATGCACAATGAATTGGAACCTCTGAACTTATATTTTGCTTCAATCTAGAAAAATGTAGCTTAATCATTCAAAGAAAAACATGCATCATTAAGAAATCGTTGAAACAGGTGGGAAATTATTAAGAGCCCCCTAACTTTTCTAATGACTATAAAGAATTTTACAAAGATGATGTTCTTTAAATTCTCAGTGGTCATTTAAATCATAAAATGTGGGAAAGAATGGATTCAGAAAACTCCACATGAAATTGGTTCTTGGAAAAACCTTGAAATAAATGTGGAAAATGTGTTAGAATCACTTGAAACTGGCATGGATTTGCTAAACTAAGGTATATCAAATAACCCCAATTTGGAAGACGTGTAGGAGGGTGCTAGAGTTAATAAATTTTGCCAGTCTCTCAAATTTGTAGGAATGGTGCATTGTATTTTAGCAAGAGGTTCACAAAATTTTTTATTTACCAAAAATTTCAAACAAAAACAGAAAGAATAGTATGACAAACCTCTATATACCTACTACCCATCTACAACAATTAGCAGTACATTGAGATTTTTGTTTCCTCTATTATTCTCCCCTCTACCAAATGTTTTTATTGTTGGTTCTGGAATATTTTAAAGCAAATCACAAATATTTTGTCATTTTGCTTGTTAGTTCTTCTGTATGAGGAGAAGTATAGCGAAGTCTTTTATGATATGCTTGAAGATGAGTTGGAGAAATATGGACTGGATAAGAATCAAATAAGAGAATTGGTATTAGCATGAATCATGACTAAATCATGTTGACGAATCATTTGAAATCCACCTTGAAGATGGGTTATCAGGGGAATATACCACAGGGTTGTATCCTTTCCCCAGTCTTGTAAGGCACATTTTACCAATCATTTGGAAGAAGGCATAGAAAGCACGTTTAGCAAATTTGCCAACAATACATAGCTTTTAGTGAGTGTGCAATGTATTAGATAAAAGAATCCAATGTCATCAAGCTGGAAAGGTGGGCTGGCACCATAAGGTTGACATTTAAATGATACACGCAGGGTGAGAATCCTAACTTGGACAGATTTGTAGGTTTTACCGGACCTCGATTTTCAATATGAGTGTCTAAAATAAACAGACACGTTAGGTGGTTCAATTAAAGTTTCCAAATCAAGGATGCAATCACTTTGCTATATCTGTAGTATTATCCTCAATTTAGAGTAGTGTGTTTTGAGAGGGGCATTAACAACCTGGAGGGAATGCAGTGAGGATAACTAGGGTGTATGAGACCTGGCAAATGTGATATGCCAAGAATGGTAATGGAACTGGGGTTATTTAGCCCCAAGAAAGGGAAATTCGAGGGTAGGATCTGTATACTGGCTATCTTTGAAGATTTGGAAAAGAATTTCATATTGAAGAAGTAAACATACTCTGTGTTGCTTCATAGCTTAGAGCTGGGATCAATGAGTGGAACTTAAAATGAAACAAAATCTTGGGTCAAGATAAGAGTTTCCGAGTAATTACAGATGTTTGGCAATGGCCCTGACTACATGGACATGCTCTTCTGGCCCCATTAGAAAAGTTTATTGCAGAAGTTAAATATGTAAGAATTCTGCAGACATGGATTGGACACTTGGAAGACATTTGAAAGCTTGGTTGTACATTGGAATCACCTGCAGGGCTTTAAAAACTGACCAGTGCCTGGGCCCTGTCCCCAGACATTCTAATGCAGTTGCTCTGGATAAAGCTGGAAAAAAATCCCAGCTGATTGTCCTTTGCAGTCAGGCCTGGGAACCTTGGAGTAGCTGAATTGTAAGAATCCTTTTACCTTTGAGACTTTTCTCAACTGAAAAAGATATATTACTTTCACGAGGTATTTTAAAAGTTAGAATGGTAGAAAGCCTGAAGATGCCAATAAAATCAGACAGAAAACTGAGCTCAGGGAAGAAAACACAATTGTTTGAGTGAGCTAAAATTGCCAGAGGTTACCATTGTTGGCGATAGTTTGAACGGAACCCAGTATTAGATCAGTGAGGCCAGACTGGACCTTGATGCAACAACCTCAGTACTATGGGTTCTCACTAGGGAAGAATTCAGAGCCCACACTCAAACTATAAGAACTGTTTATTTGGAAAGTTATGGAGGTAGAAGAAGTGCATGGCAGAAGAACTGAGTCAGGAAACAAGTTACAAAGGCAAAAAAAGAGTCCTTAGAGCTTAGGGGAGAGGAAGGTAAAGATAGCATGCCTTGGGGGGAAGGAGAGGGGGAGGGAAAAGGCCCAGCTTGTTCCCAGGTGCCCTGGGTCTTCTGTCCTAAGGGCTTTTAAGGTGGAAGTCCCAGGGGAGCATTTCAAGACTATTCACCAGCTTTTCCAGGTGTGCCCTTTCAGGGTTGTGGTCACCACTGATTGGTCAGTGCCAGGGCAGGGGGTCACTAGTCAATGCAGCTGGTTCTGGTTATCACCCACCTGGTTTTGCTGCCTTTCTGGCCTGGAGCTGAAATACAGCTGAACTAGATGTTATCTCTAAGGAGAAAAGGTCAGCGTGTTCAAACCATAGGGCAGCAATAAATTATGGGAGGAAGGATGACCCTGGGGTCTGGCGGGGGGGGGGGGTGTCTTCTCCCCATTTTGCCCATTGCTAGGCACCCAGGACTTTCCACCCTGGTGACCTTCTGTACTTGGCCCATTATCCTTGCTCTGACTGCCTAAGGAGTGCAACGTGGAGGAGAGGGTGCCTGTCGGGTTTCAAAGAAGGTAATAATGAGATTGAGTGGGCATGGCAGGACAGGGAGAAAGGGTGACTGAAGAAGATGGGGTCTGAAGAAAATGGTGAAAGCAGGGTGGTCCTGGGTGAACTGGGACAGTTGGTCCCCCTAAGAGTGTCCCACAATCTCCTAAATGAGGGGGGCACAGAAAACCTTTTGTTATCCCAGGCACACCCCTTGCAGAGTGAAGATGTATTGTGTATACATCTCAGTACATCACATTGGCATAGTGAGCAACACTAGCTGTTTATTCCAGGGGTAGTGACTCGTTTGTTTGCCTAGCATCTTGGCAAGATGCTGGTGTTGAGCTCAGGAGCATCCTTTTGGGTGACTTGGAATTCCATACCTACCCCTCCCTCCCAATCCCGGCTGAAACTGTAACAGCAGGGAAATTGTAAATGCCCCCCCCACCCCCACCCCATTCTTCTGACATTGTTTTTGTAAATGCTGACTCTGGCTACTATGTAGCTTGCAGATAAACAGAATGTTTGTTTAAGGGTCCCAGGAACTAACTTCAAAAGATACCACCTCTGACCTTTAGGCATCCCAGCTCCAGGAGATTTGCTCACCTCTAAACATAAAGTCAGGATGACTAAATCAGGATGACGCACATGGGACCATTACTGTCCTTATTGGAATGGATTGTGCTCGTATGCACGTAGAGAACTTTTCAACCCCCTCCCTTGAGCTCTTTGTTACAAAAACGTCGACCTGAGCTGCGAGTGGAGATGGGCTTTATAAGAGATGAGTCCCCCATCTTCCCAGGAAAATGAGCTTTGAGACATTAGTTCCCCATCTTCCTAGGAAGATGGGCTTTGAGATAAGCGTCCTTCCTCTTCCAAGTGACTGGCATCTGAATAAATTTTCCTTTACATCATCACCTGCCTCTTGAGTTGACTTTCAAGGCAGCAGGTAGCCAGACCTGCGTTCAGTCACAAAAATCTCCAAAGTGATTTTGAAGCTCGTTTCTTTGAAGGGCTTCTTGGCAATTCCCTGGCTGCTGTTTCAGTCCTCCTCCCACCCTTGTGTTAAACAATCCTGAAGGTGCCTTCACAAAACCGGCTGGCTTGACAGTGGCAATGAGAGTGGCTGAGGGAATTGCCCATTAGGAACTGACAGGAGGTGTGCTGCCCCCACACATCTTCGTGATCTCTTTCTTATAAAAAGAGAAAGTCATAGGTGGGAAGGATATGTCGAGTTGTTCACAAAAAGAGCACAGGGAAAGTGCCTCTGAAAGGGTGGTAGAAAGGCTGATGATCGTGCTTTAAATGTAAAGAATAAACTGGGTGGCCTTCACTCATTGTACCCCTAAAAGGCCTCACAACTGCTCTGCTATTTTTGTTAATTATTAGTCATTGACTAGGGGGTAGCTACAGAGTCATGAGTCAAAGCAGTGGTTTTCAAAGTGTGGTCTGTGGAGCAGCAGCAGCTGCAGCATTACCTAGCAACTTGTTAGACCCCAGACAGACTGAATCAGAAACTCTGTGGTTGGTACCCAGCAGTTTTTGTATTAACAAGCCGTCCAGGTGATTCCGATCAGGTTTATGGCTTAGAACTGGGTTACAGAAACTACGTCTTTACAAGGTACTCTGAACAGGAACACTACGAGCCAGAGGAACTCTAGTCTTAACCACTAAGCCAGGTTGGGAAGTGGGGTTGACAATTTCTTACTAAAATAAGTCAAGTTATAGGACAGAAAATCTGTAATAGAGAAGGGTGAAATAGTATCAGAATGAGGAAGCAGTGGCCCATCTAATTAACTCATGCCATTACAAATTTAGAAAGGCACTATCGAAATGACTATGATTACTAATACATACCTGCATTAAAAAATCGTATAATATGAATTGAGTTTCTTAATATGCTACATTTTGTTCCACCTTGGAGGTGTGGTTTGTTGTGAAAACATTATGTCTAGTCTGTTCTAGCCAGTCCTTAATTGAAGCTCTATGTCGACAGGAAAATAGGAACTTGCTGAATTTTAAGAAGATGATTTGGCTGTTGCAATTTTATTTTCCTGTAATAACGGGTGCCAAAAATGTGAAAAAAATGGTATGATCTTAATCATAACAAATCGACCATAACAACGACAACGATCATAACTACAGTTACCATTTATCAAGTGCCTGCTGAAAGCCAACACTGCTTGTGTGGTTGCTGTTGTGGATAAGCAGACATAGTCCATGCCCTCTGAACTGGTGGTTCTCAACCTTGGCTGCACATTAGATGCACCAGGAAACCATTAAAAAGTAACAATGCTGAGGCTCCACCTCAGCAATTCTAATTTAATTAGTCTGGGGTGGAACTCTGGTGTTGGTATTTTCACAACGTTCTCCTGTGAATCTGATGTGCAGCCAGAATTGAGAATGACTGGTGTGGTGGAACACTTAAGCCTGTAGGTAATTACAGTGGCCTTAAGTAATATGAAGAATGAGTTTAGGGTGATATGAGGAGTGCTGGCTAGTGTAGGGTTCGTGGGAGGGTTCTCTGAAGCATCCTTGAGGATGTGATTTTTTAGCTGACATCTGAAAACTGAGTAGAAAATAGCTAAGCAAAGGGAGTTGGGGGAATGATGTTTTAGGCAGAGTAAAAAAAATGCTCTAGGGCTCTGTGGCAGGGGAGGAATGAAGTGAGGGCTGAAAGGAGGCCCTCCTTTAAAAAGATGATTTGGCTGTTACCACTTTATCTTCTTGGGGTTATGGTAAAGAATCACAGGTATCAAAAATGTGAAAAACATTGTGAAGTGTGAAAAGAGTAGAGAAATGGCCGATAAGAGGCTAGAAACCAGGGAAGGGGCAGAACATACAGGGCCCGTGGTTTACATAAAGGATTTTGGTCTGTATTCTAAAGTAATGGGAGCTATGAAATGTTTTAAGTAATTAGTGGGTGATGTGATCATATAGACATTTTGAAAAGACTTCTCCAGCTGAAGTGTGGAAAGCAAATTGTCAAGAAGCAAGAATGGATGCAGGGAGACCAGTTGAGGGCATGTCGTGGGAGGTTGTGGCCTAAGAAGGGGGCAGTGTGATGGAGGAGGATGGGTGGACGTCAGAGCCTTTGGGAGGTAGAATCTCAGCACTTGACACAAGGTCTCAGTAACGTTTGCTGAATGAGCGCGTTGCTTGGATATGAAGGGCCAGGGTGACAAAGGAATGGAGGATGATGCCATTTTTCCTGGTGTCACAACTGGATGATGAGAAGAGATGTTCACTGAACTATGGATATTGAGATATGGAAAACTACAGGATGAACAGGTTTGAGGGCAAGGGAGGAAGCATGAATTCTGTTCAGGCAGAAGAGGTTTGAGGTGCCTATGAGTCATCCAAGCTAAAAGGTCAAAGAGGCAGCTGAAAGGTCAAGAACACTTAAGTGTGAACTAAAGATAAGTTAGAGTATTTCTCGCAAATGGATAATAGTAACTGAGACCATGGGGCTGGTTGGGCAGTCTTTTCATACAGAGCTCTCTACATCCTCACATCAATTTCCTAAAGTAAGTGATAGAATTTTGGCCTAGAAAATAAAGATTTAGAAAGGTTAAGTAACTTGCCCAAGGCACATAGCTAGTAAGAGTCAGGGTTGAGATTCTATCCCATTGGGTCATTACATAGTTATAAATGAGGAGATGCATTGTTTTTGCCTAAGTGTACAGCCTCTCTTTCATCAGAGTGATTCATTCTCTGAAACAATGCAGAGTTAACTATTCTTGCTTAGAAAGGACTAAATGTGTATTTCCTTCTATTATAAACATATCACTTGACTCCATTATTTCTGGTAATTCAGTGAGAAAATATTTCATGGAGTTCATGACTAAGCTCTGGGATCCAGGTTTGGGATTTACTGTCCAAACATCTGTCCTCTTGTTTCCTACAATACATGCAAACTGAAGTTGAGGTTGCCTGGCAGCTCACTAAAAATAGAAGCATGGAGTTGAGAAGTTAAAACACATTTGTAATAATCAAACTGCAACCTCCCTTTTCTTGATAGAAACCATTGTGTGATAAACATCCAAATCAATCTAATCCAGTCGTTTATTCAGCTAACATATGGAGTAGTGACATAGGCCAGACCTCTGATGATTTCTGGAGATCTAAAAGGTACACTCTGTTCTCAAGGTGTTCTCTTCAACGAGACTGACAAGGGTGAAAGGCTATGTACAGTATTGTGGGAGGGGTGCTGAGACAGATGCAAAGGAGAGTATTTAATTCATCATTAGAGAAAGGCAAAAGACTTTTAAGAAGACTTCTTGGAAGTGGTGACACGTAAACTAATGATCCTCAGCCTCAATTTTCTTATAAGTTGGAGTTAGCTAGAGAAAGAGAGAAAAGAAGAGTATTTTAAGGAGAAGAAAGGGAAAGGCCATTGTACAAGGCATGAGAATATGAAAAAGAAGGGCCAGTTTAGAAATCAATACCTTGAACTAGGCTTGGATTGTGTGGGGACATGGCCTTAAACTTATTGTTAAAGAGTTTGACTTTTGCCCTGGCTGGTATAGCTCCGTGGATTGAGTGCAGGCCTGTGAACCAAAGGGTCACTGGTTTGGTTCCCAGTCAGGGCACATGCCTGTGTTGCAGGCCAGGTCCCCGGTTTGGAGCATGTGAGAGGCAACCACACATTGATGTTTCTCTCCCTCTCTTTCTCCTTCCCTTCTCTAAGAATAAATAAATAAAATCTTTAAAAAACCCTACTTTAAAAAAAAAGAGTTTGACTTTTATTTTGAGACACATGGTATCATTGAAGAAGTTGACAGTGGTGGGTTGCATAATCAGGTCTGCATTGTTATATGGGTCATGTTAGCTTCAAAGTTGAGGATGGATAGGAAACGGAAGAGCTAGATGTGGGCAGGCCACTACAGAAGCTGTTGTAGGAATCCAGTGAAGAAATAAAGAATAAACAAATAGATTTGAGAGATACTTAGTGGGTATAATCAACAAAACTGGGAGTTTGAATGGAGGAAAAGGCTAGGGAAACTGGGGGCATGGTAGTGACCTTGACTGAGAAGATTATGCAGAAAAATTAGAGTGAGAAAGATCATGGTGAGCTTAACTACAGAACACCAAAACAGAGATGTCCAATGGGGAACTAGAATTATGGATTGGGAGTCAAGACAAAGTCCTGGACTGGAGATACATCAGGGAATCATTGCTATAGAGATCAGGGAGTCATCCCCATAGAGATTAGGGAATCGTCACCATTCTGTTGGGTGAATGTATTTAAAATGAGATGAGCCAAGTTTCCAAGATGGAGGTCTGTGGTACATCCCTATTTACAGGGTACAAGGAGAAAGATAAGCCAGCAAAGTAGAGGTCAGAGAAGTAGGAGGACTACTAGAAGAGCCCAGTGTTACAAGAGCCAAGAAAGAGAGAGTGTCTGTAGTGTCAAGGAATTAACAGTGTCAAGCCCTGGCTGGGTGGCTCAGTTGGAGTGTCATCCTGTACACCAAATAGGTTGTGAGTTTGATTCCCAGTCAGGGCACATACCTAGGTTGCAGGTTCGATCCCTGGTCAGGAGTGTGTACGGGCAGCAACTGATCAATATTTCTCTCTCACGTGGATGTTTCTCTTTCTCCACCTCCCCACCTTCCTCTCTTTATAAAACCAATAAACATATCCTCGAGTGAGGATTAAAAAAAAGTTAACAGCATCAAATTCTACAGGGAGTATAAATACGGGAAATTGTTCTTTGGATATTTGTGTGAGTGGCTTTCATGCAAGGATGTCCAACATGTGACCCACAGGCCACCTGTGGCCCAGAATGGCTATGAATTCAGCCCAAAACAAAATCACAAATTTACTTAAAACCTTTTTTTTGCTCAGCAGTTTTCGTTAGTGTTTGTGTATTTAATGTGTGGCCCAAGACAATTCTTCCAGTGTGGCCCAGAGATGCCAAAAGGTTGGACACCCCTGCTACAAGAATGGTGGGGCAGAATTCAGGACTGGTGGGTCAAAGAGTGTGTGAATTGTGGGGAGGTGGAGTTTAGGAATGCACAGAGTACAAGGAGAAACAAACAAACAAACAAACAAACAAGCATTGGTGTGGCCTAGATCAGCTCACTGGAGATGCATAGGGAGAGACCTGAAGGTAAGAAAAGTGGAATGAAAATACCAAAGCTCTGAGAAGATAGGAAGTAGCCTTTCCCCACCCAGTCCTGAGAGAATAGGAGGAGGGTGGGCCCAACAGTGTCTTTGTAGTTCAAGTTAACTGTCTTGTCCCTGAGGATGAATCTACCAGTGTGTCATTCCCAGAGGTCAATTGTAGAGAATGAAGACTTTCCCAGAAGGTAGAGTAAAATTTTCCTCTTCAAATCAAGTGCTCCCAGAGTCTTTGGATTTGCAGATATTTCTAGGAAGAATTTAAAATATTTTATCCATCATCTCCAAGTACCATAATTTATGCTTCCTTTTGTTGGGTATCCTGAGCTTTTGCTGAGGTGAATGTACTTTTTCCTCCATTCAAAACATTGTAATTCCAAAGAAGAAAAAGCATACAGAATCACTCTTTAAAATTTTAAATTTTATTTACTTAGTTTTAAGGAAAGGGGGAAGGAGGGAAAAAAGAGAGGGAGAGAAACATGGATTGGCTGCCTCGCGCATGCCACCAAACAGGGAGCTGACTCATAACCCTGTCTGGGTGTGAACCAGCAACCTGTCAGTTCGTGGGATGATGCCCAACCCACGGAGCCACATCCGTCAGGGTAGAATCATCTCTTATCTACTCTGACCTTCCAAGTCTCCTTCTTTGTCTTGCCGCATCCCTCCTACCTTGGTGAATCTGAGCAAATTCGAAAAAGCAGACCGCCTGGCTGTGAGCAAGAAGTGCGAAGATTGTGCTGTACTTGTGGAACCTGTGGTCTCTGCATTGCATCTGTGGGGAAAGACAATCTGTTTTCCCTTGTGGAATAAAAAGAATGAGAATCTTGTGAAATGAAACATGCAAAAGATAGACATAAAAGATGGGTATACATACCCACTTATTGTTTAACAATGATTAGCTACTTTTTTTTTTCCAAGCTATCATGGCAAGATACTTTGGTGAACATCAAGTAATAGTAGGAGCTGTTAGTTTGATTACTGGTATTTTAGGAGGCTCATCTTTCATCACTATGAAGGAAGAACTTCCAGGAAAATGGCATACGTGAGTCATGGGCCCAAGCACTTTCTCCCACAGACCTTACTGGAGACATACTACACTGACCAATTCTTTTAGTTGTTGCCTTTTCACTCCATGCAGATGACCTGAAATCCCCATATTCACACATTCTTTCTTCATTTAGGGTACAAAATTGAGAGGGACACCACTTTCGTAATTGTACTCTGCATTTGAGGAAACACTCAGATCAAAAAATTGAATATACTTTTTAAAGAGTGGGC
Organism: Glossophaga mutica; assembly: GCA_039655065.1. Classification (NCBI taxonomy): domain Eukaryota; kingdom Metazoa; phylum Chordata; class Mammalia; order Chiroptera; family Phyllostomidae; genus Glossophaga; species Glossophaga mutica. Next base: position 151,671,679 of record CM077307.1, read on the forward strand.
AATTTTGGTAGGAGCTGTTCTCATCTGTCATGTATTGGTCTTAACCAATTTTGCTTGAGGACGACACTTCTTTCTCCAAGGTCCAGGAACCTTTCTCTAACCTTTCCTGCCTTCTACCTTACTAAATGAATACAGAAAATATGCTTTAAAAAAATCTGGGGGCTCTTAGATTGCCCCTCCCAAATATCAGTTGTATCTGTCACACCTTTGACAAAAACTAGATACTAATCAATTTAAGATTGAGTTTTCACGTAAGTATCTGAAATGCCGTTACTCAGTGTTGATGTCTGAAGAGAGCCAGCTGCTTAGATACCAGATGATCTGTGACAGAATTACCATGGACATTTAGAAACTTGATCATATCTTAACCAGAGAGCATTCCTTCTTATACTGATATATAACAGAAGAGATGCCTAAGAGGTAGTGCCAAATTTCCCTCAAGACAAAGCTTTGAATCTACCCAAAGTCCTACCAAGTGAGACCTGACAATTCTGCCTCAAAGTATACAAAAGAGATGATATTGATCTGGAAAGAATGAATCAATGGAGACCAAGAGATGGCTGCTTGGACTAACCAGGTTAGTAAGTGGCTAGTAGGGTAGATGAGTGGGCAGATAGCAGCAAAGTCAACATTAAACCACCAGTGCACAACTTCCCATTTCCCCAATGCCCATCTTCCAGGCTCCTACCATCTTTGCCATTTACTCCAAACTGGAAACATTCAACTCAAAGCCTATGGGTTATCAGGAATTTCTATTAAGAATTTTAAATTGTTTAGAGAATTAAGGAAGGAAGGAACAAAGGAAGGAAGATAGATAAGGGAGGGCCAGAGGAAAGAGAAGAGAGAAAGGTGGGGGAAAAAAGGAGGGAGGGAGTAAGGAAGATCACGTGGTGAAATATTTTAAGAATTGTTCAGTGCAGAAGGGAATTAACATGCAGGCAGGAACTGCTATCCTTGGGGGGCCTACTTGCAGGGTGGGCCCACGGCTAGCGTCTGGGAGTTTGGATTTCAGGGATGTTCTCACCATTCTGAGAACTGACGGGGTTGGCTTGCTGTGCCTGGACTATTTGTGCAGGGCACCTGGTTTGTGCTGGGCATTTGCTTTCCTTTGGGGAATTTGGAATATTGGTGAATGTTAGACAGAAGGGGCCTAGTGTACTGGTCTTCAATGAAAGCCTTGGGAACAGGGTCTCTGGTATGCTTCCCTGATAGACATTTCACAGTTGGGGGAATCATGTCCTATGGAGTCTACTGAGGGAAGAAGACCCTTGGGACACTTGCATCTGGTTTTCCCCATGGGACTTTGTCCCATACTTTCTCTTTGCTGATTTGACTTCATATCTCTTCACTATAATGAATCTTAGCTGCAAGTATGAGTATATGCTGAGTCCTCTTAGTGAGTCTATAACCTTCCAGAGTTGACTATGCCTTTATCCAGTAAGAATATACTGCACACATTATTCCATATCTTGCTTTTAACATATAAAATATTTGAAGACAGTTTGCATCAACATTCTTGGATCTCAATCTTCTCCATGCCTGCATAGTATTATGTATAGCTGTACTAGAATTCATATAGCCAAAACTCAATTAATAGACCTTTAGTCATTTTTGGTCTTACTTTTACAAATAATGCTACATTGAACATCCTTATATGTGCAACTTTTTATATATTCATAAATGTCATCAGCATATTAAATTTCTAGAAGTAGAATTCTTGGGTCAAAAGATAGATGTACTTTTTGATAATATTGCAAAATTTCCCTCCACCAAAGAGGTAATATGAATTTTTACTCCCACCAACATGTAAGAAGTGCCTGTTTCCCCACATCCTTGTTGATATATACAATTTCTTTATTGAATTTTCCACTAAATTTACCCTTTTCAGGTGTACAGTTCTATGAATTTTAATAAATATATACAGTCATCTAACCAAAAGTACTCTATTCCAAGAGTATTCTATCATCTCAAAAAGTTCCCTTGTGGCCCTTTGTAGTTGACTTTCTGTCTCTGCACTTTTGCCCACTGATTTAATTTTTTGTCCTTAGCTTTTCCTCTTCCAGAATAGCATATAAATGAAATCACATAGTGCATAGCCTTTTGAGTCCGCCTTCTGTCATTTAGCATAATGCTTTTGAGATTCATCCATCTCATTGCATTTATCAGTAGTTTATGCCCTTTTGCTAAGTAGAATTCCATCGATGGTCTTATTACCATTTTGGTACATTCACTAGTTGATGAGCGTTTGTATTATTTTGAGTTTTTGATAATGAATAATGCCATTAGGAATATAGGTACAGTTTTTGTGGAGACAGGTTTTTGTCTTAATTCTTCTTGGGTAAATAGTTAAGAGTGGGATTGCTTGGTCATAGGGTAAGTATATGTTTAACTTCATAAGAAACTGCCAAACCCTTTGAAAAGTGTCTGTGCCATTTTACATTCTTAACAGCAATGTAAAAAAGTTCCAGTTGCCCTACATACTTGTCAACATTTGGTAGTGTTGATATTTTTATATTGGCTGTTCCAATAAGGATGTAATATTATTACATATTTATCAAACTTTTAAAATTTGCTATTCTGATAAGTGATAAAAGTATCTTATTATTTTTCATTTATATTTCTTTAATTAAGGTTAATTAGAATACACAATATATTGAGAATATATGTATTTCTTTTTTTGAATTGTCTATTCGCATGCTTTGTCCATTTTCTCCATTAGGTGGGTTGATCATTTTCTTAATGTGTTTTAATGACTATATATATTAAGGAAATCAATGGTTTCCAATGGTAGTCCATAAAAAACCAATGGTGTTTCATGGTTGTAAACATTTTCCCCAGTTTGCCATTTTTAATTTTTGTTTATGCCATATTTTACCGCTTCTGATTTTTGTACCTTATGGATACAAAAATGGGCAGGTAGAAATGAGAGGACTTATGAATGGAAGATATAGAACACAGTGAACTCTAAGGGTAGGTGACCTGGGTGGGTCAATTCACTCCCTCCACACCATGACCCCCACACCAGTGATATATGGTCAGTACAGATTTTCTCAGTCTTTCTCATTGGCTACAAATAACCAGGGCTTGTTGAGAAATGCAGCTGCTTTGAGAAATTGTAGAGTCCCCAGGGCATAATTCTTCAATTTCAGATGTGGAAGACGATTCATTTAGTGGAAGCAATGTGCTTACTGCAGAGACCATCAATACATGAGATTGTTACGCTTGTTGGCTGGGACACAGGGAATTCCTGTCTGCAGTCTCAGTGATATCACTTTGACGGAAACAACCCTCCTCCTTGCCAACCCTATATTTGAATATGGGTTTCCACAATGCCCACAAAGACCTATTGTGCTCCATGCAATCTACGTCCAAAAGAATTTAGGAGAGGCTGAAGGGTGTGGGTGAGGAGGTAGATGGTATGGTGGGAGGAAGTGAGGAGGAAAGCGAGGGAAGGGGACTCTTTTGCTTCCTTATTTCCCACGTATAGAGCCCACGTTGGCATTTGATTTTTGCAGTCATTAACATTTTTTAGAGTCAGTACACCAAGTGCAAAGTCAGTTACTTGCTGCTAATCTGAGAAGAATGCAACCCACAACAAGAAGAACTATGGGGTGGGGAGCATGGGGTTGGCAGAATCTGATTGGCAAGAAGAACTTGTTTCCCCACCCCCAGACCCCCTATCCTGTTTCCATTTCCTGTGTGTCACTAAAAGGGCTCTTCCCACCCAAAGCTGAGCCTCTGAGGCATTCACCCAGGATCACCCAGATTAGTTTAAGGGAAATGCACTCCTTTTCTTACCAAAGAGCTGTGAACCAAGAATAACCAGCTAATTAACATTTGAAAGAGTAGAAATAAAAGATCATAAGTAATGCAAATAACTTCCTCTGAAGTCTGTGGTTCAAAAAAAAATCTGTGAGATAGGACATGGGTAATTTACTCAATTACCTGTCTTTCTACTTCTCTTTTCATTTCCCTAAACACACATCTTTTGTCTGCTCTTATTCTCTGTCTTTCCTGTGTCCATCTTGTTTTCCCTCCATCTCCTTTGACTTTTGCCCTTTAACTAACTGGTCATCACTGAGGCCTTGAAGTTCATTTTTAGCATTTGTACATTTATTGACATTGCACTGACTTCCTTGATTTAAAAACAGGCAGGAAAACCCCCAACCAAATTAAACTGCTTTATCTTCAAACTTGACTCTGGATTTATTAATTGGGAAAAAATGGGGTTGGGGAATATATGAAATAGACTAAGATCTTCCCATTGCCATTTGGGTGAATTCTTTTGCATTGGGTTGACTGAAAAGGAATGAACCTGAGTGATTTCTACAGGTCTCTAATGCAGGGCCATGGATGAAGCAGTCAAATGGAGAGACTAGGATCAAATCCTTGCACTGTCATTTGCAAGAGTTATGACTTTGAGCAAGTCCTCAAACTCCCTGAGAATCATAATTTCCACCTCGGCCACCTCGCTGTCAGTTTCTGACTCTCAGGGACCAATCACTTTTATACTTTTAAAGGTACGACATTGTCTGGTATCATTACTGACAACAGTCCAGACAGCCGCTCCAGCCAAATTATCAAAGCCAGTCACTTTTCATTTCTGGGTGATGAGATTGACTGCCACATATAGCACTAGTACCATGTGCCAGGCACTGCAGTAAGCCACAGTTAACATGGTATAGGGTTACACGGTGGTGAAACGCTTAGCCTCTTGACCCAAGATGCCTGTGATTAATTCTGGATCCCAACATTTACATCTGTGTAATTTTAGGCAACTTAACTTCTCTGTGACTCCGTTTCCTATCTGTAAGGTGATAATAATAATAGTGCCTGTAATTATGACCTTATTTAGAAGTAGGGTCTCTGCAAATGTAATTAAGGATCTTAAAATGAGATAATTCTGGATTTAAGGTGGGCCCTAAATCCAGTGACTGCTGTCCCGATAAGTCAAAGGAGAGGGAAAAAGGCCATGTGCAAACAGAGGCAGAGATTGAAGTGAGATAGCCACAAGCCAAGGAGCTCCAGGAGCCAGGAGAAGGTAGAAGAGGCAAGAAAGGAATCTTCTCCAGAGCCTTTGGACCTGTTAACACCCGGACTTCTGGCCTCTAAATTGTGAGAGAATAAATTTCTGTTAAGTCACCACCAAGTTTGTGGTAATTTGTTGTGGCAGTCCTAGGAAACTGATACAGATGATAGTACATTACTGCATAGAGTTGTAGTGAGGGTTATATTAGTTGCTACATTTAAAGTGCTTGTAAATAGTTATTAACAACCACACCTAAAACAAAAGCAAACTAAGCAAACAACTAGAACAGGAACAGAAACACAGAAATGGAGATCATATGGAGGGTTAGCAACAGGGGAGTGGAAGGAGGAGAGAGGGGGAAAAGTACGGAGAATAAGTAGACGGTGGGTAGAAAATAGACATGGGGCGGGCAAGAATAGTGTGGGAAATGTAGAAGCTAAAGAACTTATGACACATGGACATGAACTAAAGGGGGGAATGTGGGTGGGAGGGGGTGTGTATGGTGGAGGGGAATGAAGGGGGAAAATGGTACAATTGTAATAACAATCAATATAATATATTAAAAAAAGAAAAACAAAACAAAAAATAGGAATACAGTGAAGGCTCTAAGCATAAGCTGTTAAGTATTGTTAGCTCGTTGAATGTGACTTAGCAACCCTATGATGTAGGTACTATTAGGACGCCCATTTTCACATGAGGAACCGGAGACTTAGACTGAGCTTGTCTGGACTCTTCTTTCACTTGACCACCCCTCAGAAGTCTGTGGAGTCCGACTTTCTGCTGATGGATACTGGTGACTGTTGGCTTGGTAACTCCTCATGATAATGCTTAGTCACTCAATGTTCTTGGTCATAAGCTGCCAAGATCACTAGGTACAGAGAAGACCTTCATTTGATGGTGATTACTCCTTCTTGCTGCATCTTCCCAGCCTTGGTCTTGGCACAAGCTCCACTCTAACAGAGCCAGGCCATCTTCAAACTTGGCTGCATGGTTGTCTCATGACCTGACCTCATTGAGGTACCTTTAGTACCTCCTCACAAGAGGTAGGGATGTACTGTCTAAAAAGTCACACCCTCCCTTCTCCAAGGACTTTAAAGGCCCCAATGCTGGTGCTGAGTGTGGATTATACAAATGACTAGAAATAAGTCATATCACTTTAGGTAAAGGACAAACTCTCACTGCAACCTGCAAGGTTGTAAGTTGTCTTACAAGCAAGGCAACTAGCTACCCCCTTGACCATCTCTTACTATTCTCCCCTCATCACTCTTCTGGCCACATTGGACTCCTGGTCAGGCATTGTCCCATTTCAGGGCCTTTGCACATGCAGTTCTGGTTGCATTATATGTTCTTGCCCTAGAGGTATACATGCATTTTTCTTATACTCAATATCACCATCTCAGAGAGGCCTTTCCTAACCACCCTATCCTTGCTTTTCACTTTTCCTTTCTTTCCTTCCTTAACAGTTATAAATTTTACTTATTTATCTTGTTCATTGTCCCCCAAACTAGAATATAGAACCATGAAAATGGAGTCATTTATCTGTTTTGTTTACTGCTCTAGCTCAGAGCCTAGGGCAGGTCTAGTGTATCATATAACACATCTAACAAATAAATGTTGAATGACTAATTTAAAGAGTAAATGAAGCACAGTCCCCTCCCCCAACAACAGCTATAGTACTCCTAAACTGAAATGGGTCAGTCCATTAAATATCTAGGGATAGCACAGGAAGAGAGGACAACCAGAACAACTGAGCTCTGAAGCACATGGAGGGGAACACATCCTCCTATTGAGGCTGATTTTGAAGGAGACAAGGAAAAGACTTAGTGAAGAAAGAGGGACATTGGATTCCAAGTGAAGGGAATCTCAGAAATTCTTCAGGAAAAGTCAGAACCCAAAATTCATTTATTCATTCCACTGGGAATACAGCAATGAACAAGCCAGAAAAAAAAAGTCCCTTCACTCAGAGAACTTACATTCTAATGGTCATAATGTTAAGCATTATGATCTTTCAAGCAAATATCTGTTTATTGGAATGGTGAGATGGGAAGGACTTGAATTTCCAAATGGCTGAGAGATCTAGGTAGACCAGTGTGGCTTTCATCTGGAAGTAAGAAGCTACCTTAAATTCTTGATCAGGAAGAGCTCTGTCAGTTATGGAAGGTTTCTGCAGCCATACAAGCTACGGATTCTGATAGGGAAGGGGATTAGAAAGGGTGGGAGATATCCGAATGGGCTATTGTAGAAGAGGTGGGGACCGGAACAGGAGTGGATAGCATCATGGAAGATGATAGGTCTAAGGCAGCTGGAATGAAGCGACTGAGAAAGACCTTAAAGCCCTAGTGTGAGAATAATTTAAATATGTCACCAAGAAGAACTCCTTGATGGAGAGGAAGGGAGATGGTCGAGATGGTGTGGAGACTTTGACTCTGGGAACTGGGGGAATAGCAAGGCCAGTTTAGGACCAGTTTCTTGTACTTCAGTGATGGTTCCATCACTGGGCTGTGTAACCATAGGAAGGTCCTTAGTGCCACACTGTTTATTCACCAGTGCTTGTCTATGTTTGCTGTTTTGTTCTCTGTGTGACAAGCCAAGCTTAGTCTGGATGTGACCCGTCAGAAACTGGAAACAATTTGAATCTAGTGAGTCACACTGGATCTGCAAAACTGGAAAAGCAAAACTTTTGTTTTTGTGTGAGACCCACCACATCTGGCCAACACCCCAAATCTTATTATTAATGGAGTAAAATTTTAAGATATCTTTGGTATCATGAAGTTAAGATGCTGAGATTTCTCTGTACAGCAGAATTTTGACTGAGGACAAAATTAAGTAATTCTGATTTTCACTTCACTGTAATAGGATATCATAACGACTGTTTCTGCAAGAATCAAAAACTTATTTTTTTTCTACCTCTGACATAGCTATTTGTCTTGAAATCAGTCTGTGTCTACTCAAAGCTTGGGTTTCCTGCAATTTTGTTTCTCTATTAAATTAAGAGTTGAAACTTCTACCTATTTATTCACTTATTTTAAATGGAAAATCCTTCTCATTTGTCACATGAAAAGAAAAAAAAATGGAAGGGAAGAGGTAGTCTTGAATTCTCCAGCATAATGAGACAATTCAAAGGAAAACAAAACACTTTGCCATAAGATACTTTCGATAAAAATGTTTCTTGAAATTATTTCCCATTGTATGATAGAAACCACATTGCTGTAATCCACAAGGCAAATGAAGGGTTTTTCAAGGGGCAGGCAGTCATTGTGAAATTTCCATAATAGAACTTGGCTGTAGCAGGCATGGCATTTGAAACAGCACTGGGGGTCCAAGAAGAGGAGGTAGTCACTTGAATGGTTCACTTTTCATGATAAGTCCACCTGGACCCCCATGTCTAGCATTATCTGCCATAGGCCATAGAAAACAGTATTTTAATTACTTCTCTCTGGGTAATCTAGTCAGTTACAAGAAAAACAAGCCTAACCATTATTTTTTGTTACTAAAACTTTTGAAAATTGTATATGAATAATTCCTAAACTTTCTCTCTGATCCAAGTTTTTTCTTATCAATTTCTTTAATAAGGAGAATTTAATGAAAGGCTTGAATATATTGTAATAATTTGGATAACATTGCAAAGGCAGGGCAAATGTGGAAAACTATATTTTCAACTGTTCAGGGATAATAATGAATTAGTAAATATTGTTATTGGGAAAAGGAAGACACACCTAGCTGTTTCCCACCTCAGAATGTTTGCTGTTGCTGTTCCCTCTTCCTGAATGTTCTTACTCTTTTCGTAGCTGGTGTTTAGTCATCATCTAGGTCTTGGCTCAAATGTCACCTCCTGAGAGAGGTGTTCCTGACCCTCAGTTGAATCCCTCCCCCCAACTCGGCTGCAAGTTACTATATAACATTCCTTGTTTTTAACTTCTTCTTAGTGCTTATCATGGCCTGAAGTCACTTAGTTATGTACTACGTTCCTGGTTTATCTATCTCCCCAACTAGATTGTGAACTCCAAAGAATAAGAACCTCGTTGGTCTTTTTCACTGGGTGCTAAGATTAGTGCCCAGGTAGATGCAGAAAGAAAATGAGATGGCAAAATTCTCACCCTTATGCAAATACAAGAATTAAATAAGTAGACCTTTTTGAACAGCTGGAGGAGGGTAAAGCATTCAGAATTCCAGTACAGTAGAAACACTGCTGCAGTATGCTGCCATTGGGTATTAGACTTGTAATTGTTCATCCAAAGCGTGTGCTTGCTACAAGCTGTTTCGCTTGCTACAAGCTGTTTGTCAGTATCACAACTTTGGGAACTCTGGGGTAGGTAGTACTTAAGGGGCTCTTTTCCGGATCCAGAGCCCTGGCATCAAACAGGACATTTCTGCCACACCAGTTGTATCAGGATGTTTTGACTTCAAGATATTAAAATCCTGACTTCAACTGGATCTAAGCATAAGTTTTTAAAAAATATTTTATTGATTATGCTATTACAGTTGTCCCATTTTTCTCTCCCCTTTATTCCCCTCTTCCCTGCACCTTCCCTTCCCACCATCATTCCCCTATCTTAGTTCATATCCATGGGTCATACATATATGGTTTTTGGCTTCTCCATTCCCTATACTGTTCTTAACCTTCCCCTATTTTGTACCTAACATTTATGCTTCTTATTCCCTGTACCTTTTCTCCCACCCTCTTCATCCCCCTCCCCACTGATAACCCTCCACGTGATCTACATTTCTGTGATTCTGTTCCTGTTCTAGTTTTTTGCTTAGTTGGTTTTTGTTTTGTTTTGTTTTTAGGTTTGGTTGTTGATAGTTGTGACTTCGTTGTCATTTTACTGTTCATAGTTTTGATCTTCTTATTTTTCTTAGACAAGTTCCTTTAACATTTCATATAATAAGGGCTTAATGATGATGAACTCCTTTAACTTGACCTTATCTGGGAAGCACTTTATCTGCCCTTCCATTCTAAATGACAGCTTTGCTGGATAGAGTAATCTTGGATGTAGGTCCTTGTCTTTCATGACTTTGGATACTTCTTTCCAGACCTTTCTTGCCTCTAAGGTTTCTTTTGAGAAATCAGCTGATAGTCTTGTGGGAACTCTTTTGTAGGTAACTGTCTCCTTTTCTCTTGCTGCTTTAAGATTCTCTTCTTATCTTTAATTTTGGGTAATGTAATTATGATGTGCCTTGGTGTGTGCTTCCTTGGGTCCAACTTCTTTGGGACTCTCTGAGCTTCCTGGACTTCCTGGAAGTCTATTTCCTTTGCCGTATTAGGGAAGTTCTCCTTCATTATTTTTTTCAAAAAAGTATAAGTTTAATGGAAATATTGGATCAGGGTTGGTTGTTTCAGGAGCTCAAAATGCCATCAAGGACTCATTCTCTTCACTTCTGCTCTGCCCTCATTCAATGTCATCCCATCCAGGTATGACAGTGTCTGAGGAAGAAGAGAGAATGCTTCTTTTCCTTTCCTAGACTTGCCACAGCAGACTACCTCCAGAATCTCATGGGCCATTTGGGGTACATACCCATTGTTGAACCAATCACTGGTGAGGGAGTGAGATTATATAGATCAGTCTTATCCCTGAGTTGGGGGTTATCCCTTTCCCATGAGGTGTGTGGCTTGCTTGGAGGAGTAGCAGGGATCTGAACAAAACTGAGGTTCTTTGGGGAGTGAAAAAGGTGGGAAGTGTGATATACTTCTTCTATTGTTCTTTTGTTTGGAAGCAGTAGATAATGGTGTTGCTAAAACTTTCCCCCCTAAATTTCATACTGTTTTATCTTATGGGTAAGCACTGGTTCAAGATTCTAGACATTGACCTTGTGCCCTGTTGGTGGGATTGCAAATTGGTGTGGCCACCATGGAAAACAGTATGGAGGTTCCTCAAAACATTAAAAATAGAACTATCTTATTGAGCCAGCTATTCCATTTCTGGGTACTTATGAAAAGAAATCCAAAACGTTAATTCAGAAAGATATGTGGACCCCTATGTTCATTGCAGCATTAGTTACAATAGCCAAGTATGGAAGCAACTTAAGCGCCCATCAATAAATGACTAAATAAAGAAGAGCTAGTACATACTACAATGGAATATTACTTGGCCATAAAAAGAATGAAATCTTATCATTTGTGACAGCATGGGTGGGTGTAGAGGGTATTATGCTCAGTGAAATAAGTTAGAGACAAATACTGTATGATTGCACTTATTTGTGAAATCTAAAGAACAAAAGAAATGAACAAACAAAACTGAAACAGAAATATAGGTACAAAGACCAAACTGATGGCAGGTGTGTGTGGGGGCTGGGTGAAAAAGGTGAAGGAATTAAGAAGTACAAATTGCTAGTTAAAAAACAGTCACAGGGCCCTCAGTGAGTTGAGCACGTGCTGTTAACCAAAGGGTCGCAGGTTCGATTCCCAGTCAGGGCGCATGCCTGGGTTGCGGGCGAGGTCCCCAGCGGGGCCACGTGAGAGGCAACCACACATTGATGTTTTTCTCTCTCTCTCTTTCTCCCTCCCTTCCTCTCTCTAAAAATAAATAAATAAAATCTTTAAAACAAAACAAAACAAAAAAACAGTCACAGGGATGTAAAGTATAGCATAGGGAATATAGTCAACAATATTGTAATGCCTATGTATGGTGCCAGGTGGGTACTTCAAATATTGGAGGGATCACTTTGTAAATTATATAGATGTCTGATGCCTATGCTGCACATCTGAAACTAATATAAATAATATTGAATGTCAATTGTAATTGAAAAAATGATTCTAGAGGTTGATGCGGATTGGAGACCCTATAGTTACTATCATTTGTATTAAGTCCAAGCCTCTGCTCAAGAGCTTGAGGAGGAGCACCCACCTCAGTGTACAGATGCTGCTGCTGACCAAGGGGGGACAAGGAGGAGGATGCTTGGGCTCCCCTTTTTAGCTGTTTTAATCCCATGCCTTGTCTCTAGAAAAGTGCAATGTATTCTGGAGAACACATCTTATTTCCACATGTCTTTATTACTTTATTTTAGCTTGCTTTCCCAAAGCCTAAAAAAAAGTTTGGGGATAGTTTGGGAATCTGGAGAGGAAGAGAGTGAATTGTCAGAGTGGAGGGAATGGGGCAATGATTCCCTGTTTCCCTACACTATATGCTATTTATTCCGATCAAAGTAACTTTTGCCTTTTATATAATTCTCCTACAGCTTTTCATGTCCCACAACAAGGTGAGATTAAGAACAGAATAGATAAGATAATGTGAATGATGAAACGATCAAAACCTCACAGCCTCTACATTATTATTAATTAATATATAAATGTGGTGGAAATGCAAGGGGTGTGTCAAGCCATGAAATGTCATGTAGTTGTGGGACTTTGGTGTTTGATGATGTATTCTGAATACTTTTTCACATCTTAAACATTTTGTGGTAGATTTTAAAAATGAGGAGAGCATCCTTGCTTTTTGTTATTTGTTATTTGTACCTTGATAGTCTTACATGACTTATTAAACAAACTGTCAATGTGGGATTCTTCTCTCTCCTTGTTCTATATTTGATTACAGACCTAATTTTGCCCATTTTCCTTATGTCAGCCACTAACTCATTCTTGGCACTTGCCTCATCACGTTACAGACAAAGCCTTTTGTTTTAGAATTATCACCCAATTACTTTGTAAGTACCTCATGGATAAGGATTCTTTTATCTATCTTTGATGTCTCCAGGTAGATATTAGATCATATAGAAAAGGGAGGAAAGTCAATGTTTGTTGATTTCTTGTGACATTTTCTGTTTTGCTTTTGGTTTTAGATTCTAGGCTGAAGGGATTTTGTTCCAGAAATATACTGATCATCCTTGGCTTCTCCTTTATCATGGCTGTCATAGCTCTGATCGCTGTGGGGCTGACCCAGAACAAAGCATTGCCAGAAAATGTTAAGGTAACTCAAATCTGTGTGTGTGTGTGTGTGTGTGTGTGTGTGTGTGTGTGTGTTTATGAGGAGGCATGGGCAGAGGGAAAAGGGAGGTTATGGTAAATCAGAGTACAGGAGGAGTTGAGGTTCTGGAAGCCCAGGAGCAAGTCACTATCTATTAGATTAAGGAAGTAAAGTGAAAACGGATGCTCATCTGAAAGAGGGAATGCCTTGAATCAGTTAACAGTGGGAAGATAACTGTCTTTATGATTGTTCAGCAAATTAATTAAATAAATAACAGAAACAAAGGCTTTATTCGCCACATCCATATTTGTGTTATAATGTGCTGACATTCTACTATCTGGTGCTATCTCTACTTCTTACTCTTTGTTTCACTGTGGATGTGTCACAACACTGTGCTCTTTGTTCTTCTCACTCCATCATTATTACTGTCACCAAAATAATTGGGAAGCTCTGAATGAAGCACTTTGGGAGTCAAAGATCATGAGGACGACTTGTTTCTCATTTCTAAAATATCAAAGAGCACAGCAAAATCAATTTTGAAAAAACACAGAGAAACAAGTATCAGCTATAGTAATTTGAAATGAATTCATGAACAGGCAGATTCCTTGTGAAATTTCCACATTTGAAGAGCCAGTTAATATTACTAAAAATAAGTAGGGTCATTAACTCTGCTGTGGTTTATTTCTCCTTCTTTTCAAGTTCATGAAGGTAAAATTTCAAAGACATGCATATCTCACAAGACCTTGTAATATGGTCAGTATTTTATTTAATCCATTAATTAGAAAGCATGTGGTAAATTTAAATTTATGCTGTAAATACATCATTTTAATGATTGAAATTACAGTAAATAAATCTACAAGGATATATCCAGAATATACTGATATGTTATTGAGCACATATGTACATGTGGGCAGCGATGTAGTCAGAAGTTAACTTGACTATGGAGGCCCTGGAATACATGTGCAGAAGTATATTTTCTTGTATTTGAAGATAATGAACTGTGAGCCTGGACATATAGATGCATATTCCAGGATGCTGAAAATTTTACCACCCACCCAAATCACTTGCTGTATACCAGAAGCCTGGATGTTGCACTGGCATCTGTTTGCCATACAAATTCAAGTCAACCGGGACTGTGCACAGCAGCTCCTTTGTCAGCACAGAAGGCTGACACCATCTCATTGGCAATGGTCTCTTGCCTTTTAATGTTGAGTGATGTCGGCTTTCTTGGCAAAACTTCACTCACAGTTGAAGCCTCATGACATCTCAGTTCTGTTATTTGTTTACTAGTTCCAAAAGTACATGATTGCTTTCTTGATTTGACCTTTTCACATGTTTATTAGTGCATCATTGGAGGGGGGACTGCCTAGGAGGCAAAATCCATGACAGACTTGAGCTCTGTGTTCCTAATTAATACTTGTTATGAATGACTGTCTTTCATTCTCAGTGGTCATCTTAAAGTCTGTTGTGATTAATACTGTTGTGTTGGCCTGGCAAAATGGAACAGGGTCTTTGGCATTTTTTAAATAAAAGGTATGAGTATAGAAGAGCAGATGTTGACATCTGAAGTGAATCTTTATAGTAATATCACTGGTTTATTTTACTCAAAGATCATTTTATATATGCAAACTAGCCACTTGTTGAGGTTATACACTCATTTTAATAAGATCCCTGGCATATATTGAGGGGAAAATATTTTAGGAACTTGTCTTTGGTGATGGCTTTAAGCAATGTATGCTGTCTAATTTGATAGTCATTAGCCACACACAGCTCATTCAATTCAATGTTCTTCACTTGCACTAGCCACATTTCAAGTGCTCAATAGCCTCATGTGGCTGGTGGCTACTAAATTGGACAGTGCAGACATAGAACATTTCCATTGCTGCACAAAGTTCTATTGCACCTTGCTGCTTTAGAACTTAGTCTATGATAATATCTCTGAAATCATTCAAAACTAAGTTTGATGAAGAGGTTACATGATAAAACATGTTTAAAATCTAAAATTAGGACCAATAAATGAGACTTTTTTCTTGCGTGGTTTACAAATTAATACCAAATATCATGAGCCACTAAACTATTTTGAGTAGTTTGTTGGAATAAATGAATTTCCTTCCCCAAAATTATGATTTAAAGATAACATATTTAGATATTTGTACCTGGTACATTTGTTTTAAAACACATCATTTCTAAAATAAAAAAATTAAAAAACAAAATTAAAAAACAAAATTAAAAAAATTAAAAAACCCACATCATTTCTTTATGACCATACCTCATTCAGCATCTCTTTATTCATTTGTTCATAAATTTATATGTCAATGATTATTATTTAAGTGGTTAAGTATCTATGTCAGTCACTGGGCTACACAATTGGGAAGCCAGTATAGCTATGACTGAGCTTATCATCTGGGGAGGGAAAAACATTTAATAGATGACACAAACTATTAATTACAATTGTGATGAGTGCCACCAAATGTAAGTTTTGAGGGCCAGGGAAGTTTCCCCTGGGAAAAAATGACATTAACAATAATATCTGAAGTATTATTAGGAGGTAGCTGGGAAAGAGATGGGTAAAGAGTATTCTAGGCAGGAGGAAAGCAAGTGCAAGAATCTCACAGCAGGAGATAGTTGGATACCTACCAGAAATTGGTTGGAGAGCAAGAGTAGATCATTGGATAAAGATGATGAGAGAGGTGGTGTGGGCAGGGCCTTGCAAGTCAGGTTGAGGATTTTAGTTTTAATCCTAAACCAATGGGAAGTCAATGACATGATCAGATTTGTGTTTTGAAAAGATCACTCTGGCTGCAATGAATAAGTGGCAGGAAGGACAAGAGCAGATTTAGGAGATTAGGTTAGAGGCTATTACAGAAGTTTGGAAGGAGGGGAAGGTTTTGGGTTCAATTTTTGAAGAATTATTTTGTAGGTATTGAGTATGAAAAGGGAAATGTCAAAGAAGCAGTTGGATATTCAGATCTGGACTGCAGAGAAGAGACCTGTACTACCGAATAGAAATGTCACAAGTCACATTCCAATTTTTCCAGTAGCCACATTTTTAAAAAGTGGAAGAAGTTAGTTCAATTTGTTCATTAGATCCCATATATGAGTGAAATCATGTGGTATTTGTCTTTCTCTGACTGGTTTATTTCATTTAGCATAATGTTCTCAAGGTCCATCTATACTGTTAAAAGGGTACAGTTTTCTTCTTTTTCACAACCGAGCAGTATTCCATTGTGTAAATGTCCCATAGTTGTTTTTTTGGGGAGGAGGGGTGCCAAATTACTTTATTTGAAGGAACGGTACAAATGAAGGACGTAAGTGGATGATTGGTACAAGTTATAGAAAAGGTAAAGGTGACTCCAACATGCACGCACTGCTTTGGTGACCAGGGAAGTCACTCCTGTGGCGGTGGGAAGGCAGCCTGAGGCTTAGCTATCTGCACTGTTTCCCAGAGTGTGCTTGTCAAATAGATACTCTGCCATGCCAGATCCAGGGCCCCCAGCCTGCGCAAGTTGGTCACCTGGTCACCCAGCTCTTTGATGGATTTCACCTGCTCATCCAGGTAGTGCGTCTCGGTGAAGTCACACAGATGAGGATCATTTTTTTTCAGTGGCCAGTTTGTGCAAGTCCAGTAGTGACTGATTCGCACTTTTTTCCAAGTGTAATGCACACTCCGTTGCATTCAGCCCATTCTCCCAGTCATCGAGTTCTGGTTTCTTGATATCCTGGAGGAAGATCCGGCCACCGCGTTGGTTCTACAGCTTCATCAGTTTCTCAGCATGTTCCCTCTCCTCATGAGATTGGTGAAGAAAATACTTGGCAAAGTTCTTCAAAGCCACATCGTCGCGGTCAAAGTAGTAAGACATGGACAGGTAGACGTAGAAAACGTAGAGCTCCAGGTTGATCTGGCGGTTGATGGCGGCCTCCAAGTCCTGGTGGTAGTTCTGGCGCACCTGAGAGACGGATGTGGTCATGATGGTGGCTGAGGACAGGCAGCTTTGCGGTGCTGGAGCTGTGGTGAGGACCTTCGGGTGATCCGAGGGCGCTGTGAGGAGGTGGTGGAAGGATGGATCTGGGTAGCTGGCTGGGATGGGGGGCGGGGTCGAGCGCCGGGTTCCGTTCAAGCACTGTTGAAGCAGGAAACCACGACGACTCTTGGCCAAGACTGTCCCATAGTTGTTTTATCCACATGTCTACTATGGACACTTGGCTGCTTCCATATCTTGGTGATTGTAAATAACCCTGCAATGAAGATAGGGGTGGTTATGTTCTTTCAAATTAGTGTTTTGGGTTCCTTTGGATATATTCCCAGAAGTGGGATAGCTGGGTTGAAAGGCAGCTCTATTTTCAGAACTAACAAGAAAATGGGAACAGACTCAAAGATGGAGAGCAGAATGACAGCTGGTACAGGGGAAGGTTAGGGAGTGGAGGGATTGAGCAAAAAGGAAAAAGGACTTATGGACATGGACAACATTATGGTGATTGCTGGAAGGAGTTAATAATTCATGTGTTACCATCTTTGGCCTGTCTGCCTGGTGACAAACTGCCACTTATCTTTATCCCTGCTTCTTTCCATCTGACATGCCCTTGTCTAACCCAGCTCAGGTCACCCTTCCAGTCCTAATGATCTAGTCTTTTCAGCTTCTTGCCTAACCTAGTTTGGGTTCAGCCTT
Organism: Glossophaga mutica; assembly: GCA_039655065.1. Classification (NCBI taxonomy): domain Eukaryota; kingdom Metazoa; phylum Chordata; class Mammalia; order Chiroptera; family Phyllostomidae; genus Glossophaga; species Glossophaga mutica. The sequence continues at coordinate 151,689,276 of CM077307.1, forward strand.
GGTGGGGAGGTGGTAGCCTCCTGTCTGGGCCACATTTGGCAAAACACAAGAACTCTTTAATGCAGTGACGTGTTTACATGCCAAACTACCTAGGTGGTAAGCACAATGAGGACAAGGACTGGGTTTCAGTTGTCTTTGTAGATATTTAATTATTTGCTTCATTCATTCATTCATTCATTCATTCAACAAATAGTCATTGACTTTATTTTCTGCCCAGTGAACAAGACTGGCAAAACATTACCCTCATGGAGCTTATAGCCTAGAGGAAGAGATAATCATTCATCAAATAATCACAAAATAAATGATAAATTGCAACCACCGCAGCATCTGACTTGGTTGGTTGCCTGATAAAAGTTTGCTGACCCAACGTGAATAGAGTGAACAGGTAAACCTGGTCCCTCCTTGGATGTGAAGAGCATGTGAAGGACCACCCTGATAGCAGGGTTTGTCAGTGTGGGAAGCAGGCTCCTTCCTCAGGATGCCCTAAAGATCCTAGTTCCCCAGAGCCTCCTCATTTCCAGCTTCCAGGTTGCCGGGCCTGGGAATCAACACTTTCAACAGGCATCCTGGGGCATTCTCATGCCGTTAAACTCTGGGAACCACTGCCCTGTAGCTAGTAATGACCACTTCAAAAAAGAAACAACATAGGCTTTAATGAAGAATGATGAGTTGTACCAAAGTGTCCCCTGAGAAAGTTGCACAGCCCATGTGGAACTGAGAAAGTGCTTTTGTCATGGTGAACCTGGGTGGGGAGATAGCGGGGAGGTCTGCTTGGCTCACCACTTCCTTAAGTGCCTGCTCCTCGTTGAACCCTGGCAATTAACGAGTTGCCAGACATTCCCTTTAGCATGAACATTCCATATTCTGGCACATACAGAAGCCCACAGGGAGCTCTCAGAGGCACCCGACTGACCCAATACCAAACCACATGCCTTCGTTAGAAGCTGGTCACTTCGGTGGAATGCTGGCTCAGGGACAAAATGGCTTTGATTTCAATCCCAGGTCTGCTGCTTTCTAGCTATGAGACTTTGGGCAAGTAAATTCCTCTCTCTGTAGCTCAGTTTCCTTGTGTGTAAAATGGAGATGGCACCTACTTTGAGAATGGTTGTGAGGAATAGTACCAGTAACTCACTTACCAGAGTGCCCAGCACGTCAGAGGCCTTCAGTGGAGAGCACCTGTCAACACTGCTTTGAGGGAGATGAGTTCTAGGCAAGGCCCTCACCCGTTAGTGTGTTATGGTCACAGAGCCAGCATTCTCAGAATGTCCAGTTGCTGTTCAAAGGTAGTGGCCTGTCCCCATGCATCTACTTTTTTTTTTTTCCCCACAAGGAACTAAAGTACTGTTCTTAATAAGCATTTGCTATTTTATCTTTTTATGGAAAATTTGTAAGGATTTGCTCTAATTTTTAACCTTAAATACTCCTGGACAATAGCTATATTATTTTTACTCCACTGGCTGTTAATGTTTCATTTAAAAAACAATACCTGGAGATGGGTGATGATGATGGTTTAACAAGAATATAAATGTACTTAATACCACAGAAATATACACTTAAAATGGTTAAAATGGTCAATTTTATGTTCTGTGTATTTTACTACATTTAAAAACATAAAATAAAAACAAACAACAAAACTGTGGTTTGTATAGGAGGTCTAGCAACTCCAGTTAAAGAAAAAAGAAAGGAAGAAAATGGTTTCTAATCATTTATAGGCCCTGCCAGCAGTGCTGTAGCTAATGGAGACCTGATTTGTTTATAGAGTACTAGAGTTACACTCAAAAGGATAAGCTTAGTTTATTCAAAAAGACTCATAGAGATGGACCGATGAGGTTGCTGAAGTATCTGTTAAAGCTACAGAAACTTTTAAGAAAGATACTGAAGAACCAATTATGTCTGAAGGGACCGAGAGAAGTTAGTTATCACACTGTTGTCTGTGTCACCTGGCTTATGGTTTTTTGGGGACTGGTGGTGGTGGAACTCAACCCTAATGGCACTACTTTTTATTAGACTGTGAGTACTAACCTCTTTTAAGACTGAAGAAGTTTAGGAGCCATATAGTTCTATTTCCCCTCAATCATTCATTTGATTCAAGAATTGTCTGTTGAATTCCTTCTTTGTGCCCAACATGTAGTAGAGTACACCATCGTAGATGTTGCCTGTAGCATGGTAAGCAAAACCTGCCCTAATGTAGCTTATAGTCTGATAAGAAAGACGGACATCAATCAAGCAGCCACATAAACATGCAGTTACACATTGTGGTAAGTTCTGTCTTGGGAGAAATACTACAGGCACTCTGAACACATGGACTAGAAGGGTACAATCTAATCTGAGATGGTCAGAGAAGGCTGGGACTTCAGGTGCAGGGCTTTCTGGGCAAAGGCTCTGGAAGAGAAGCTGAATGGCCCATGTGGAACTGAGAGCAGGCCAGCGTGAGGGTTGGTATTTTCTGAATGAGCAGACTCAGAGGAGAGGGTTAAATATCCCACTTCTGCAAAGCCAGGAATAGAAGTAGGTTATCTGATGCTCTAGTTTTCTCTTTTTTTCCACATCTAGGGAGATGTAACCAAAGGCCTGGGCCTATAACATTTGCACAGGTAGAATGATTTCCATACTAAGGAGGAGTCGGCCCCATGTCCACATGGCCTCCACGCTCTGTGAGCTCAGGGTCTGCTGCCACTCACCTCTCCAAGTCTTTACCAAGGCCCCTACATTAGTGTCTCCATGAACCAAGCAAGGACATTTTGACACGTTTTCCCCCGTAGGCCACTGCTTCTGTTCACTCAGCATACCTCATGAAGATCAGTTACTGTAGCTAACATTATGTTCCTGACCAAAAACTAGCTCAGGACAAAATTGTCTGCATAGGAAGATTACAACTCTATAAAAATCACCATGCATTTAAAAAAAAGCTTGGAAGGAATAAATAAAAATAACAATGATGTCTAGTTGGTGGGATATTAAATGTCTTTTTCCCTTTAGCTTCATTTTCTAAATGCTATTTGGTAAACTTTTGTACTCTTAAAACTGAAATGATAATATTAAAGAAATGTCAGATCTCTTCCTCACTACTTAAACCTTAGGTTTTTCTTCAATGTGAAGGACATACTCATAGAAGCTTTTAGAAATATTTTAAATATGAGCTACAGAGAAACACTGGGTAAGGGTGATAGCATGGAAGGCACAGCACTTCTCAGAGCATTTCTGTAGGGTAGAGCTTATGTTTAAAACAGAATTCTGTGGTCACTGACTCTGAGGATGCTGGCTTATGTAAGGTTAAGCAGGTTTCTCCACTGTCAGACTTCCCTGAAGTGTTCACTACCTCTCAGGTTCATGAGCCAAGGCAGGGGACAGAGCACACAGCATTCTCCAAACTTCTGGGAAGATTTATTTGCCCAGATCCTCTCAGGCTTTGTACTCTCTGGGATATGCACTGGGAAATACTGGCGTGGTGAAAGAGAACAAAAAGTGGTGGCTACCTGGGTTCTCGATGGATCTGTTAAAGCATTAATTATCTGCATTTATTAGGCAAGCCCTTGAATAGTTCTGGACACAGTGTATCATCTTCAAAATAAGATTAGATGGAACGAACATCTAGCTCTTGAGTGGACCAGATGTGAAAATGAGTATATATACTGACAGTTTTGTTATAATGAGAGGCGAACTCTTAAAATGCTCAAACAGAATTCCCAATCCAGCTTTAGCTGTCCTACAAGCAGCAAACAATATTGGTTTTATTCCACAAACCATTTTAGAAAACAAAAACATTTGGCACAGTGCAACAGGTTAGCATTCCAGTCTGCTGTAGACACAAGGTGAAATGTCCTTAATCCCTGTGTTAAAAAGTGTGCTCACCCTAACCAGGTGGCTCAATTCATTACGGAGTGTCATCCTGTACTCCAAAAGGTTGCAGGTTCAATTCCTGGTCGGGACACATACCTAGGTTGTGGGTTTGATCCCTGGTCAGGGCACATATGGGAAGCAATTGATAGGTGTTTCTCATGTTGATGTTTCTCTTTCTCTCAATCTCTCTTTTCTCTCTCAAACATCCTCAGGTGATGATTAAGAAAAGGTGGGGTGAGTTTGCTCTACCCTCTTTTCAAACACTTGCCAAATGAATAGTAAAAGCTTTCATTTCTCAACCACCTCACCGTGTAAGGCCTTGGAGAAACAGCCTGACAGAAGCAACGCTAGTTCCTTTGTTCCACTGGAAGAGTGACGTTCATGTCAACAAAGACAGAATGTCCTGATTCCAGATAAAGGCTGCTTGCTGTTTCTGCCTCACTAACTTTGATCATTTGTTGCTGTGGTTGGAATATTTTCTGGCAGGAAGAATCCAGGGCTCTGCTAGGGAACAACAGCATTTTGTCCTGTTTCTCATGGATCCAAAGGCTTCCGACAGCTCAGTCAGACCTCTCTCAGCCCACAACAGTCACCACCTAAGCTAATTCTTGGTTTCCTCTTGCTGCAAGCCTAGCTGCAGAGGAATCTGTCTAGCTTACTTTCCTTGCCGTGCCCAAAGCCAGTGCCCTTTCTTTATAAGGGCATAATGCTAATTACTACAGGGAATCCTCTGCTACGTGTACAAGGCAGAGAACACTGTGGAGATCATGGAGGTCAAGGATCCTCACGCTGTACAACGATGATACTCCCAGGTCTGTGGTTAAATAAAGTAAGACTTGACACCTCAAAAGACTTCACTTTTCCCAGTGGCCCAGGGAGGTCTCTAAAATTCTCATTCTTGTCTTTTTTCTCCCTGGAAGTTCTTAGAGTTTTTTTTTTTTGGGGGGGGGGTAAAAAATATAATTTACATACATACACATGCCAGACAGGAATTAACAAAGTGTTAATACTGTACTAGTTAATGTCTACAGAGTTAGCGTTTCAAGTCAAAGGAGCATGGATGGATAGACATAGTTTTTATTATCTGATTAAACTTTTTTGCATTTTCTAAATTTTCTATAATATACTTGTATTATCTTTATAATAGGAAAATAATGTTATTTTTAAAAACACCCCATATATTTCTAAAGACTAAGTCCAAAATGTTTATACTTATTAATTTTCATTTTTACTGTCAAAAGAAAGGAGGCTGTTTTTCATTTCCTTTTGTGAGTTCTTTTTAACTGAGTCCTGCTTATTTATTTATCTTCATTTGTCTTTTTCTTTTTTGAGCTTGCTGTTAAACCTGAGTATTTTTCATCTGAGGAACACTTGACCGGTTTGATGCATGATTCTTTCATTGGCTGAAGCCGGTTCTTCATCTGCTTTGGCAGCCTTTATTTCTGCTTTAATTTCATGACTTCCTCAGCTGACAGATCTCCTTTTTTTTTTTTAAACCGCCACTTGAGGCTGTTTATCTTCTTTGTCACTGTGATCACCATCTTCACCTGGGAGCTGAGGCTAGATTCTCTGTCTCCACGGTGAGGCCTTCCCTGTAGCTGACCTGTTCATTAACACGGGACAGGAAAGCTGGCTTGGCTGGCTACACGTGACACCTGGTTCCATTTGCTTGTGGTTGCTCAGGGGAAGACTGGTTCCCCGTGTTGCCTTGAGGTTGTGGAAGTTCTTAAGTTCTAAGCACAGAATGAGACAATATGAGGGGATACACATATATACACACACATACTTCTGACTTAAGCATTATAGTTGTGGGAGTGTGTCTCTGTGTCACTTGGATACCTCAGCGATTTCAGGCTAAGTGGAAAGCACAAGGAAGTATGGGCTTATATAGAACAAAAATGCCCGACCTTAGTATTTAAAGAGGTTCCTATGAAAGCCCTTTATTTAAAAATTTATAATCTTGAAAGAATGACATCAGGCACAGTCAAGGTGAAAGAAAAAGGGAAGTTGAGATACTACAAGGTAGTTTGCAACTGTCATATTTCCATTCTCAGTATGACTCTTACTTAGGACTCCATAGAATTAATGTTACCTTAAAGTAACTGGATCTGGAGTGGGTCTGCCTTGGGCCAGCCTATAGTGTGTAGGTTCTTCATGTAGGAAAGATTTCACAAGTCCAGGTGATTTTGAGAATATGTTTATTAAAGCTGAGTCTAGGATAGAAAAAGCAACAGGAGAGAGCCTAGGTAGGGTTGCTTTGGTTTTCTAGAAATGTAATAAGACAGAAATGAGCCTAGGCAGGTTACTTTGCCTCCATGGAAAGTCAGAGAAAAGGGGGCCTTGAAGACATGTTCAGGGGGTTAGCTCGGGACAAGCTGCCATTGTCCATTGCTCCCCTGGTTGTAAGTTTCGTGGAGACCCTTCGAGTTTAGGAGATGCACGCCTATGGAGGAAAGAAGAGGGGGAATGGAAAGGCACAGGCGTGCTCCTGGGAGGGAGAGCACTGAATTAAGCATCATCAATGGCAGAGCACACTTGGAGGTCCACAGTTCAGATGAGCCACAAAATGTGATGAGAGTAGTTAGTTCTCACTTTAGAAGTGCTACCTCTGCTTTTCCTTTTGCTGCTCCCCCATTTACTTTCCTCCATTTTTGTCTCCAGTATAGGGATGATAAATAAAAAGTACACATGCCCCTCACAAGCCCATAGCAAACATTGTTATTCAATCATGGCATTTTGTTCCTGATTAAACCCAGGGGTATAATCAAAGATGAATATTAATTGGTCAATGTGGGCATTCTTTAATCTACTCCTGGGCAAATATCCCAGAGAAATGAGAGCTCATGTCCATAAAATGCAATGTATAAGAATGTTCCTGGCAGCTATATATTCTTAATAGTTCCAATCTGGAAACAACCCAAATGTTCATCAAGAGTAGAGTGCATAAAAATATGCATATAGTATATGAAAATAATGAAATACTCTACAGAAATGAAAAGGGATCAACTACTGATACACACAATTTGAATGCATCTTAGAGACAAAATGTAGAATGAAAGAAATTAGACATTGTAGGGTAAGTGGAGGCAGTCTGGCTTCCTCATCCAGGCGTCTGGGTAACTAAGGGGAGCAGTGTTCCCATAGCCTTGGAGGAGCCTGATAACTAGTGTTCTTTAAGCCTTGAGCCTGGGTCTGACAAACTGTTCGCGTAACGTGAAGTGCACTCGCATGCACAGAATTATGTTATGTCATGTAATATTCTGGCAGTTTTCCAGCTTTGTTCCCCTCTAGTACTTAAACAGGTAGGGACTCCCTGCTGCCGGGGTGATGATGATGACAGACACACAAGGGGAGAGGTGCCATGATGGGTGCCACACTGGGGAGCAGATAGACATGAGACATGCAGATAGACACACAGCTTGCAGCATGTGTGGCTTGCCCACCCGTGAATAACAGCATGCCAGACATCTCAATGGCTCCATGAATATTTTTCTGTCTGCACAAATACCATGAACCTGCCTGGCCTTGAAAGGTGGCAACACAGACATAAAGGAGGCACATTATGTTACTCCATTTACTGTAGTTCAAAAAATAGGCAAAACTCATCCATGGCGTTGGAAGTCCAGGCTGTAGTTACTCATGAGGGAAACTAAGAGGGGCACCAGGAAGCCTTCTAGAGACTAGAAAATGTTCTGTATCTCCACCTTGGTGATGATTTATATGGATGTCCACATGGGCAAAAATTCATTGGGATGCACAGCTAAGATTTGCATATTTTGCTATAGTTCTCTTTCATTAAAAGTTCTTAAAAGGGGTCACCAAGTTGCTTCCAGTCAAGACAGTGGCATAAGCACGGCTTGGCTCCTCCCACAATCACATCAGAATTACAACTAAAATATAGAACAACCATCACTCAGGACCATCAGAAATTGAGTTGAATGGAAGTCTGACAACTACAGAATTATAGAAACCACATCTATCCTCTATCCAGACCAGTAGGAGAGGTGCGGATGCCGAACCGGGTGGTCTCTCACTCACGTGTGGTGTATAAAATTAGGGAGGGATATCTCAGGAGCGAGGAGTCCCAGCCCCATACCAGGCCCCCCCAGTCCAGGTTTCCAGTACCAGATAGACAAGTCCCCACAAGTTCTGGCTGCAAAAACTAGCTGGGATTGAGTTGGTGGAAGAAACTTCTGCAGCCCTAAGCAGTTCCTCTTACAGAACCCACACATGGACTCACCTACTCAGACTCACTTCCTCTGAGCTCCAGCACTGCTGTAGCCACTTGAGAGGCACCAGTAGCACACAGGGAGAAGCTGAGGTGCCTTGCAACAGAGGCCATTGTCCCTTTTCTAAACCCTCTCCCAACAGAACCAGCAAGTTGGGGCCATATTTGAGACCCCATCAACCTGGCTAACACTGTTTGACCTGCCTTGGAAATCCCCAGAGATTCCACCCCACCAAACCTAGGGGCCCACCCAAGCTGCTTTTCCATATGAATGGTTGGTCTGGACTCATGCTTCACAACTTCCTAAATCCTATCAAACTAGCAATAGCTGGCCTCACTGATCCCAGGCACAGCACTGCAGCAGCTAGCCTAGATTCACAGCTTGGCTTCACCTGGGAATCTCCAAGCCCAGTACAAGTAGCAGCCACCTCAGATTGCTTTATAGCTCAGGCAGGGTGACCTGGGGCAGAACACAGGTGGGGGCTGACCTCAGCTTTCACCACCTGGGAAACCCTGGGGCCAGTGCACCCAGTGGACAGACCATGTTGCAGCACCCTACCTTGACCCTGCACAGCTAATCCTCCATGGAGGGTGGAGGTTGGTGGTCAGTGGTCAGTGGTCAGAGCCAATCCTTGCAGCTGACTGGCCTGGGTAAATCCCTTTCATTGATCTGCCAACAGCAACCAAGGCTGAACTACAAGAGAAGGGTGTGTACTCAACTTATACAAAGGGCACACACCTTGAGTACCCAGCTTGGGTGTAGGGGAGGCTGTGCCACTGGACCCTACAGGACACCTACATCATTAGGCCACATTACCAAGACACAGAGTCAAAGCAGCTCTACCTAATACATAGAAACAAACATGGAGAGGCTGAAAAATGAGAAGACAAAGAAACATGGCCCAGATGAAAGGACAGATCAAAACTCCAGAAAAAGAACTAAATGAAACGGACATAAGCACTTTATCAAATGCAGAGTTCAAAACACAGGTTATGAGAATGCTCAAGGAACTTAGTGAGGACCTCAACAGCATAAAAAGATCCAGTCAGAAATGAGGGATATAATAATTGAAATAAAGAACAATTTACAGGGAAACAACAATAGAGTGTATGAAGCCAAGAATCAAATCAATGATTCGAAACATAAGGAAGCAAAAACAACCAAACAGAACGAGAAGAAGAAAAAAGAATTCAAAAAAATGAGGAAAGTAGAAGCAGCCTCTGGGACAGCTTTAAGAGGTCCAACATTCACATCATACATAGGGGTGCGGGAAGGAAAAAAAAAGAGCAAGAAATTGGAAACCTATTGGAAAAAATAATGAAAGAAAAATCCCCTAATTTGATGAAGGAAATAAATATGCAAATCCAGGAAACACAGAATCCCAGAGAAGATGGATGCAAAGAGGCCCACACCTAGACACATCATAATTAAAATACCAAAAGGTTAAAGATAAAGAGAGAATCTTAAAGGCAGCAAGAGAAAAAGCAGTTAGTTACCTACAGGGGAGTTCCTGTAAGACTGGCAGCTAATTTCTCAAAACAAACTTTGCAGGCTAGAAGGGATTGGCAAGAAATATTCAAAATCATGAAAAGCAGGGACCTATTGCCAAGATTGCTCTACATAGCAAAACTATCATTTAGAATCAAAGGACAGATAAAGAGCTTCCCAGACAAAAAACTAAAGGAGTTCATCATCATTAAACCATTATTATATGAAATGTTAAGGGGACCTATTTAAGAAAAAGAAGATCAAAACTATGAACAATAAAATGGCAATAAATACATATCTATCAACATTTGAATCTAAAAGCAAACTAAGCAAACAAGAACAGACAGAATCATGAATACAGAGAGCATTTTTATGGTTGTCAGGTGGAAGGGGGTGTGGGGGAATGGGTGAAGAGGTGAGGGGATTAAGAACTACAAATAGACAGTTACAAAATAGCCATGGGGATACAAAGTACAGTGTAGGAAATGGAGTAGCCAAAGAATTATATGCATGATCCATGGACATGAACAACGGTGTGGGGATTGCCTGAGGGAGTGGGGGTGCTGTGTGGAGGGGGCAAAAAGGGAAAATCAGGGCCACTGTAAACATAACCAATAAAAAGTAGAAAGTCTAATTAAAAAGGGGGTGCCAATATGAAAACTATTATCTAGTCCTTGGTCCTGTATTTCTTATATAAGGATCATAAGTTCTTAAGTCTGATTCAAATCCAAGCTCTGTCACCCATTAGCTGTGTCTCTTGAGTAAATTACATAACCTTTTGTGCTTTAGTTTCTTGCCTATGCAGAGGGGATAAAAATACTTCCTACTTTATAGCACTGTTCTGAGGGTTAAATCAGGTAATTCTTATAAAATGCTTCATACCACACCTGCCTGGTACACTTAATATACTCATGAAATGTGAGCTGGGGACTTTGTTTTTTTCCTGTTCTCTGACCATATAGTTCTAACTCATGCTGTCTTCCCCCACCCCAACATTCTTTCTTTCATCACCCCCTACTCTCCTTAAGAGCCCCAAACGTGAAGTTTAAGTTTATATCACTTAAAATTTATTGGGTACAATTTATAGTTATATTTATAATAAAAAAGAAAGCAAGTATTTTTCATGTCTCTCTTCCAAAGCCCAAACCACATAACAGACCAATTAAATTACTTATCTGTGTGGTGGCAGATAGGCATCAGTAGCCTTCGAAGCTCTCCAGGTAATTCAAACCATTTTTATGTGGACACAGTTTGGGAACTACTAAATTAGTAGCTCCCTATTCCCTCCATATTGTCTCAACCACTGCAGCACATGGTTCAGAAACTAGCTGCACATTAGAACCACCAAGAAGCTTCTAAACAAAATCGATGCTCAGGCCCCACCCTTGCAAGGTCTGGATATTTCTAAAGTGCAGCCAATACTGAGAGCCACTGTCCCAGAGTGGTGGGAGTTTTGGACTTCTGGTGGATCTTGTGACCAGGGCAACTCTAGGCAACCTGCCCTACCCCTGCCTTCTGTGTTCCTCTTGAATTAAAGTAGTTTCTCCTCATGTTTTTGAAAACTCTTGTCTTTGTCTTTTTTTCTCTTGCAAGCTGAATATGGAGAAGAACAATGTAATGCTGATAAGTTCTTGGTTTGTTTTGCCCTCAGTATGGGATTGTGCTGGATGCAGGCTCTTCTCACACAACTTTGTACATCTATCAGTGGCCAGCAGAAAAGGAGAATGACACAGGGGTGGTGAATCAGATACACGAGTGCAAGGTAAAAGGTAAGATGAAGGAAAAGGGAAGGGGGTGACAGTGGGACATGATACATGTATGACAAGTGGAGCGCACGAAGGAAAGCAAGTCAAGGGAAGAACGTTGTGGAGCTGCTATTGTTATTTTGTCATCATTATAAAAATAATTTGAAATCATTAAATGATTGAGCCCTTGAAGCATAAACTTAAAAATAACTGAGTAATAGTACCTCCCATCAACAGGACACTTCTGTGTGCTGTGCACCAACCTAAGTACTAAAAATGTTATTTCATCTTCACTATCTTCCTTTGAGGTATGTATTATTATAGCCGTTATTTAAAATGAGGGCACTGAGGTTGAGAGATGTTATGCCATTGTTTCAGCTTGCTTGACCTAGTAAGTGGTGGAATAGGAATTCCTAGGGAGATCCGCCCAACTTCATACCCATGTCTTAGCCAGTAGTTCTCAAATTTGAACCCTCTGGAGGGTTTGTTAAAGCACAGATGCCGGGCCCCACCCATCTTGAAGGCCAGACATTTTAAGTTCAAACAATTAGTTGATAACTTTGAGCTGATTTTCTTATTACAGTTAAGTAACCAGGTCGTTTAAAAACCTGTGAATGATAAGGATAACGTATCTGGATAATTATCTTTAAACCAAATCATCACTATAAAGCACTTGACAGTGTGGATGTTCATTTTAAAGTGAACTGAAATCGTTAAGTGTTAACTTCAAAAGCTTAAGGAATCTTGGCTCTATTCCTTTCCTTAGCAATAATTAGTTTTGCTCTAATACTGGAAAAACAGTATTACCAGGGAGGTAGGTTATCAGAGTGGAACGATCACTGAGGGGACATGGAAGAAACTCTGCTTCAGAAATATTAGGGGTCTAGCTATGATCACACAGCTAGTGAGTTGCATTTCCTATCTTTTCAGTAAAAGCCAATGTGCCTGGTGCTTATTTTAAGTTTTGTTTTAAATGTTATCTCCATCTATTTAGATCTTCTAGGAATTAGTGTGGTTAATTATAATTATAGTTTTGTGGAAGAAATGTCAAAAAGTAGCTACATAGAGTAGTTACCTATAAAATTCCCATTAATATCTGAACCTGTTGGAAAGGTAATGCAAATGCATGTGAAAATTGTGCCATCCAGTGGCAATATTATTGAACAGCGAACAGACCCAGCCTGAGGTCTGAAAATAAGTTCCTACTAAGCCAACGTTGGTTCAGTAAGTTACCCTCTAAGTAGAACAAACTAATGCATAATTACATTAAGAAATTGTCTTCTTGAATTTTATTAGAAAACACCAGTCTTTTGCTCTAATATCGTCCTGGTGTGTTCTATACTTAAAAGAAATATTGTCATCTGCTTCTACATCTTTTTCTAGGTCCTGGAATCTCACGATATGCTCACAAAACGAGTGACTTGGGCATTTATCTGACTGCATGCATGGAAAGAGCCAGGAAAGTGATTCCAACGTCCCAGCACGGAGAGACACCTGTTTACCTGGGAGCTACGGCAGGCATGCGGTTGCTCAGGTATCGCAACATGTAGGGAGAGTGTCACACTTCCCTAACACCTACAATTCTAAATATCCTGAATCTCAGTAAGTGAGCAAAACTCCCAAATTCAGTATGTGTAACTTGGGAGTTTAAGTATGCTTTTTAAAAATTCCCACTTGCCCTTCTCCCCTAGGAAATCCAAGGGAACGAGGGCACAAAGAGAGAAAGATCAAGCCTACGTGAGGCCTGTCCAGAAAGTATCCAGACATGTAATATGAAAAATAGGGACGTTTATTGAAGAAGATAAAGATACAAGAAACATTGTACATAGGACATTGATGCCCCAGTCCCCTTCAAAGTAGTCACCTTGGGACCTCACATAGTTCTCCCAGTGTCTCTTCCATTCTTCAAAACACTCTGCAAAATCCTTTGTTGGAATCGCCATCAGCTGCCCCATCGTATTTTCCTGAATCTCACTAACAGTCTGAAATCTCTTTCCTTTCAAAGGTGATTTTAGTTTTGGGAAAAGCCAGAAGTCGTAGGGTGTCAGATCTGAGCTGTAGTGGGGCTGAGTCACTTGAGTGATTGGAGTTTTCATCCAAAAGACTCTGCACAAGATGCGATGCATGAGCGGGTGCATTGTCCCCGAAAGCCTTCTGAACCATCTGAATAGTGTCTGTGGAGGAATGGTCCAGTTTAATGGAAAATTTGAGGCAGATTCGTTGCTATACTCACTCAGTCATTTTGAATGGGATGGCCACACTCTACATGTGCTCACTCAACAGCATCTACTGCCCCCACTGACTAGTAAAGTGAAGTTGTCATTGTTCAGACATGCTCATTCCAGTCCACTCTCCTTGGCTGCCAGGTTACATCAATGTCATGCAAACCCTTCTCATTATATTAATAATGGCAAGACTTTTTCTGGACAGACCTAGTATTATGCTCTGGGATTTGGGGCTATGGATTTAGCTGTTCAATCTCTGAGAGAGGTATGACCCAAGGAGAGTAACAGATGTCCCAAGACACAAATACTCACAACTAGCACATCTTTATTGGTCACCACTTAGCATTTGTGTGCACTATGATTCATTCATTCATTCATTCATTCACTTGTTTGTTCATTCATGCTGCATGTCCTGACTGACCACTCTGTCTGAGTATATGGAAGTAGGTATTCAATTGGCCAAAAAGTTCGTTTGGTTTTTCTTCGATAAGATGGCTCTAGTAATGCTTAGTTGTCTTTAACATCATCCAAAACAATTTTGTTAGACTGTATTGTGACAGCTGTCATATCAGCACACATTTAAAAATCTTATCAAAATTGGTACATTTTGGCATGGTCATTTTAATATTGAAGATGGAAGAAAATATGCAACATTTTTGGCATATTATGCTTTATTATTTCAAGAAAGGTAAAAATGCAATGGAAACACACAAAAGATTTGTACAGTGTATGGAGAAGGTGCTGTGAGTGATTGAACATGTCAAAGATGGTTTGTGAAGTTTTGTGCTGGAGATTTCTCACTGGACAATGCTCCATGGTTGGGTGGACCAGTTGAAGTTCATAGCAATCAAATCAAGACACTAAGTAAGAACAATCAATGTTATACCATGTGGGATATAGCTGACATACTCAAAATATCCAAATCAATAAAGTTATCGGTGAAAATGAAAAATGTGTCTTTTATTTTATGGAAAAAAACTAAACAAAATTTTTGACCAACCCAATTATTTCAGCCCTCAAGGAGATCAGAGTTTCAAGACAGGGTGATCAATGTTTTAATAGAAGGCTGCTCAGAGCTGCTACAGGAGCGTACTTTGCCCTGCCCAGAATGGGAGGAAGTCAGGAGGATTCTCCAGAGGAGGGGACATGTGAGCTGAATCATGAAGGAGGAGTTGACAGGTGGGCAAGGGCATCACAGGCAGAGCAGACATTGTGCATTCCGTAACCTATGTTTTGGGGACAACTGTTATGTTTCAGGCACTGTTCTCAATGCTGGGGATACAATGAAGAGAACAAAGTCCCTGCCTTCCTGGAGCTTGCATTCTAATAGAAATGCAAAGGCAGGAATGTGTGAGAGACCAGGACATGTTCAAAGGACTATAGACAGAACATAGGGTGCAGATAGTAAAATAATAATAGTAGTAGTAATAATATTAGCAGCTTGGATTTGTTGAGCCTTTACTATGTTCTTTTCACTATGCTTTCATCATACTAACTTTATGGAGTAAGAGGCATTATTAACTATCATTAACCAGGTAGGGAAGCTGTGACTTGCAAATGTTAAATAAGTTACCCAGGGTCACACCTGGTAAGTGGTAAAGTCAGGATTCTGAGTGGGATTCTGAGAAGGCAGGTTCTAGATCACACAGTGCCTTGTAGGGTATGCTAGGGAGTTTGGAGTTTATCTGGAGATAATGAGAAGCCATTAAGTGATGTTACACAACTGGTGCCACTAGCAGAGAAGGTGAGCTAGAGAGAAGGAAAATTAGGGATAAGGAGGCCAGTTGGTAGGGTATGGGATTCATACAGATGAGAGGTTACAGGAGTCTAATGCCAGTTGGAAAGTAGCATCCTCTAACCCTGAGGCACTCAGTGATGAGTATTCTATATCTTGGAAGCAGTTGCATCCCATTTTCATTATGACAATTCTAGAAGATTCTTCCTTTAGGTCTCAAGGTCTCAGACATATCCGAGAACTGAGGCACACTACGAGGAAGATTTTTTCCAAGTCTAGCACCAATGGGCGTTGGACATCTGTCCTAGGACATTTGCCACCTGTGTCTATGATAGACCTAATTAAGAACCTCAAGCAGAGCCTGGATATGTAACCAGCTAGTAGTCACTAGCAATGGCTTGTGACATACCATATTTTTAGGACCATAACATGAACCTGGGTTTTAGAGGAGGAAAATAGGAAAATAATTTTCGAAGCAAAAAATGTGGTAAAATATTTAATAACCTGTGACCCTGCTCCACTGCTGTCCCCCTGCCCCCCACAGCGAGCCAGGTAAGCTACATTCAGACTATAAGATGCACCTCCATTTCATTCCCAAATTGGGGTGTGTCTTATAGTCCGAAAAAATAAGGCATTAGTTTTAAGTGTGGTGATCAGAAAATACCCAGCTATAACCACCACAGTAATTAAAAGTATCTTGATAAGTTTTGGGGGCCAGGAAACAACAACAAAAATGTTATTTTAGGAAGACAAACCTATTTAAAGATTGGAAGGATTTGGATTTGGAGAGAAGGGGGCAAAAAAATAGTTCTGCCTCACCTAAAAGGAGGGCTCCTTGGGCAGCCATGGGTGGGTATCTCCATCATCCCGTTTATTCCAGTGAGTTATGATGCACTTCCTAGGAGAACTGAGTGGAAGTTGTGGCTGAAATGGATAGGTGCATTTATTAAAACAAAACTGGTAACCTCAGCTCTTCCCGTTGTGTAGACTTGAAGACAAATCGTTGGCGAACAATGTCCTGGATGTGGTGAGGGATGTCCTCAGCAACTACCCCTTTGACTTCAGGGGTGCCAGAATCATCTCTGGTGGAGAGGAAGGTGCCTATGGCTGGATTACTATCAACTATCTGCTGGGAAAATTCACGGAGGTAATTGATTATCTTACAGCACCCATTGAGTGGCTCCCTAGAAGCCAATGCCATTGCTATCCCAGGCAATACTTGGTTTGCTAGCCAGAGTGAATGATGGATAAGTAAACAAATTAATTTACCCCCACATGTGCAAGGGTCATCAGAGGTATAATTCTCTTAAAAGAACTTTTACTATTGGAGAATAAGGAAGCCATATGTTCACTTTAGAGAGACATAAAAAAATCTATCATTAAAAATTAGAATAGCTAATATTTGCCTAGTGCTATGTGTTTTGTGCTATACTAAGCACTTTCCATGTACTGTGTAATTTAATCTTCAGAACAACCATGCGAGGTATTCTCTTATTTTCGAGTCACAAATTGAGGCCTAGAGAAGGTTAATTATTCTGCTCAAGGTTACATGGCTAATGAACAAATGAACAAGGATCTGAACTTGAGTTTTCCAGCCCCAAATCCTGTAGTCATCAACACTGTACTGCTTCTATATTGCTGCAGTCTGAGCTTTGTGTTTGAGGCCCTTCTTTTCTTCCTGTTGATATGATGTGGATTCAGGAACCTCTAGTGAGCTTTGTGTCACCCTCAAGCCCTTGCTCCTTCACATTAGGAGGTTCCTGAATCCAAGAAATGGTTTAAGACACAAGGTGTCCAGAGACTTCTACCTGGACACTGTACTCACCGGTCACTATACTCTCTTTCAGAAACTGAGGTGGCTCAACCTGATGCCAAACGACAATGAGAGTCAGGAAACTTATGGAGCTTTAGACCTTGGGGGAGCCTCTACGCAAATCACTTTTGTACCCCAAAACCAGACAATTGAGTCTCCACGAAATGCTCTGTACTTTCGTCTGTATGGCAAGGACTACAGTGTATACACACACAGTTTCTTGTGCTACGGGAAGGATCAAGCACTCTTGAAGAAAATAGCCAAGGACATTCAGGCAAGTATAACTGAATCCAGACCTACCCTGCACACATCTGGGCCGCCAGCCCCCACATCCTGTTGTTTTCTCTTTCTACTCCAGTAATTGATCTGAAGTTGGTTACTGTACTTTCCAAACTTTTTCAGGCAGCATATCTAAGTACATCTGGTAGACCCTTACGAATTGTTCCCTCCAGACATCACCCGCTATATTTGTTTACTGCACTGTCTCCAAGGACACAACTCAGATCCTTTCTTGGGAAATAATTTCTCACCCCTAGTCTTGGGGTTGACAATGAAAATTACATGCGAGGGTATTGTTACAGGGAAGGGTGTGTGCAACTTATAACCTCTTTACCACTTCTTAATCTCCATCTCCTACAAACTACAGAAAACAGGTTTGTTGGAAACAACCTGGAGAGGAGGAGAGAAGAAAAGGCTTCAGGGAATACACTAAGTTTATGGATCAATACTTCAAATCTTGTCCCTAGATGCTTTCTGCATTTCGAAAGCAAGAAAGGTTAAACATACTTACAATTATGCGAGTATCAGGCACGCCCTGATAAACAAACACAGAGCAAAGATGTCATATCCAGCTGTTCCCTGGCTCCACTAAAAGGACAACCAGTTCTCTGCTCTCCTTCAAAGCTCACCCTCTGGTTCTCAGAAGCACTATCCATAAGATGACTTCCACTGGAGTGGGGGCTGCTGAGAGAGAAGCCTACTGAACACCAAGGCTCCATTAAGCCTCTAAGCCACAGCAGTCCCCTTTCTTCGCTTGGACATACTGGGTTGTGGGTTAAAAACCATTTTGATGCCCATGGTTTAAATAATCTAAAGCACTTCCAGCTCTTGGAGCTTCTGATTTTTAGCTTGGAGGTGGAGGTGGGGGCATAGATCAACTCCTGCAGAACTACTCCAGGCTCAGAATTTTGAAAATCTTTCTGTTTTTTGTTTGTTTGTTTGTTTGTTTGTTTGTTTTGGTGAATCTGCCTCTAACCAGGTGATTAGAACTAAGCGCTAGGGAACATTCCAAACCAATGGCATTTCTGGGCCCAGCTTGAGCTGTATTAGCTTTCTATGACTGGAGAAAGTTTATTTATATCTGATACCATTTCTAGTGCCTGTTATATAAGTCTGACTATTCCCAAGGCTGAAAAAGGCAGGACAGAGGCATCCTGATGCCAATGCTGAGTGCTGGGAGGTTGTACAATTCTGACACATTAATGAAGTCAGGCTGGTGCTTTTGTACCCAAAGCATTTGCACATGACCCTTTCAAGTGATTTTTCCATGCAGGTTACAAGTAGAACCATGCAGGACCCATGTTTTAACCATGGGTATAGCAGGGTAATGAATGTAAGTGACATTTACAACAGCACCTGCACCTGGAAATTTGAGAAGCCTCTTCCGTTCAATCAATTAGAAATCCTGGGCACTGGAAACTTTGAAGAATGCCGGGAAAGTATCATTGCACTCTTCAACACCAGTCAATGCCCTTACTCCCGCTGTGCCTTCAATAAGATCTTCTTGCCGCACCTTCAAGGACAATTTGGGGTAAGTTTGTGAAATGATAAAATATATTGGTTAGGATGGTTTTTGGATGCAAATTATAAAATATGTGCCTACAAAGAGTTTAACTAATAGGATTTATTTTTCTCTCATATAATGCTAAGCCTTGAGGTAGATAATTTAGGGTTAGTTATTCGGCTTAATCACATAAGGACACAAGATCAGTTTTTCCAATATCTTTTTGTGGTGCTAAGATGGCAGCTGTTGCTCTCAGCATTACATCTTCACGTGCAAAGCCAAAGCAGGCAAGAAGGAAAGTTGCTCTTACGTACACCTTCAATTTCCCAGAAGTGCCAACAAATATCTTCACAGATACTATTGGCTAGAATTTAGTGAAATGTACACCTCTAAACCAATCTAAGATAAAAGGGACTGTATTACCACGGTTGATTTAGACTAATCATTGTTCATTCTCTGGAAGTGGGGAGTCTTCCCTGAGACCATTGCTTTCTCCTACCTGGGTAAAATCAGGAATCTGTAAGCCAGAAAAAGGAGGCTGGCTGTTTGGCAGGCATCCATTAGGATCTGCCATAGGTACCTTCTCAGATACCAGAAAAGGAGAAGCAGCAGTTAGATGTCTTAGCTAAGACTTTCCTCTATGAATACATTTAGGAAGTAGAAATTCAGAAAACCCCAAGGAAACACTGTAGATTCATTTTCATGACATTTTGAAGAGTTGCGGGGCTATTTGAATTCCAACTCCAAATTCCTTTTCTTAATTGCTCCAAAATAAGATAAAATATTTCAGCAGAGGTAGAAGAGGTGCCCCTTGATCTGTTCATTATTCAAATTTCATATTCTCATCCAGGAGACCAAGTGTTAGTGTAATCATAGTATAGCAGCATATTGCAAAATTAGCTACCATCAATCAAGTGCCAGTTATTGACTAAGCACTATATATGCATTATCTCACTTAATCACTTAAGACATTCAAAGAATCAAGGACTTTTGTCTGCTTTCACCCGTTTCTTCCCTTTTTCAGAAAACAGATCAGTGTGTGAGGAGGAAGTTTTAACTCTCCTCCAGGACTCTGACAGGAGAATTTCTCCCCAGGTCTCTGGGCCCAGCCTAATGTCACAGAAAGA
This sequence comes from Glossophaga mutica, assembly GCA_039655065.1. Classification (NCBI taxonomy): domain Eukaryota; kingdom Metazoa; phylum Chordata; class Mammalia; order Chiroptera; family Phyllostomidae; genus Glossophaga; species Glossophaga mutica. The sequence continues at coordinate 151,709,261 of CM077307.1, forward strand.
GCTCCTTGGAAACAGCACAGGCCCTATAGTAATCACACCTGGTTTTAATCCTGGCTTTGCCACTTGTGAACTCTGTGAGCTCTTCATCCTTTGGTCTCTGGGAAAACAACAATGGGCAAGGTTATCTGCGCTTACCTTAACCATGACCCAGACCACAGTTTCCTCTCCTCTCAAGGTTTCTGAGGGAAATACATAACAGAACAATGAGTGGAAGAATAAAACTTGGTTTTTAATTGGCTCTGAACCCAAATTCAGAACGAACTAGAACCTCACTTGGTTGTCCTACAGCTGAGCTAGCACTGGCTGCCCATGTTGGGTTTTTTTAGGGCAAGGTCCTTGCCTTGGATCCAACTACTAGAAGAGAGGATGGTGCCATGAATGGGAGGGAGATGGCCAGGGAAGCTGGGGACCTCCCATTCCATTCCAGTCACTGCTAGGAAGTACATATGAAGAAAAGGAATCTACTCTTGTGTGTTGACTTTTTAATTTTTCAGAAAGCTTTGAGCCCTGGGAAACATGCCCCCGATTCTTGCCTTCAAGCTTAAATGCTTCCTCCTGGGGCGGGGGTGGGGGAGGTATGGTGGTGGTGCTTGCAGCAGAATTTCCTGCTGTCGAATGTGATGCCTCCAACCAACCAAGGTAGGGAGAGGTGATATTGAAAAAGGGTGGAAGAGCCTTGAATGTCCCCTGGAGGCTTTTTTGTTTTGTCCCTTAGTCTCTCATTGAAACCGTTCTCCTCACGGCCTTCTGAACCTCAATTTGGCAGTATCTGTAGATTGCCTTCCTCTGAATAGGGCCTGTCTTCTCTGAATGTAGCCCTTAGGGTGAGTACTCTTCCTATTCCTGTTTTGGCAGTTTTTTTTCAGATTTTTTTTTGGTACCCTCTCTGATTTCTCTCTAAATCCTAAATATTCTTAAGATCTGTTTTCTCCTTTATAAAATGAAGACAGATATCTTATCTCATTGCTGTTGTGAGTGATAAGCCAGACAAACAGAAGTGGACTGATGAATGTCTTACAACCAACTCTTTGGAGATGGAGGGGCTAATTTAAAGCGTTTGCCAATTTTCATGGTGTAAATAGTCCCAACATGGCCTATTTTAAGCTATCAACCTGACATCAGCTGACTCAAAAAACTCTTGAAATTTTTAACAATTAGCCCTCCTGAGTAGGTAGGAGCCAGATCCAGTATATCCCTGCAAATAACGAAAAGCTAACATGCCATAGCACCAGGTGGGGTTAGTTCTTTCTCCAGACAGACTTCACTCTAGGACTTCACTGCTGCAGAAAGTTACCACTGTGAAGTCCTGCATCTTGAGGCATAATGATTAGCAATACAGAAATTTAATTGTATTTTAATTATTTCCAAAACCAGTTAGCCTGGGTATTCTTAAACCACAGAGACTTTTCAGTTTGGTGATTTTTGCCACAATTGCATTTAGCACTGATGATCTAATTCTTAAATTGGAAATTGAGTCCAATTTGTAAGCAAATAAAAAATATCAAAAAGGAAGAAGGAACATCTGTAGAGAATTATTTATGTGGTAATTTAGGAATTTTTAAAAAGATTACATTGTACCATTTAGATGAACAAAAAAGGGTATAAACAAATTCAATAGGGAACCGGAATTGAAGAACATTAAAATATTTGTTTGTTTACATATGTATGTATTTGCGTGTATATTTAGCCCTGAGTTTCATAGTAGCCAAGGGGAAAAATAAGACATAATCAGATACATAATTTTCATTATACCCAACATACCCAGTCCTAGGCCAAAGCAGAGTTATTCCAAAATTGAATCCCAAGGATATTTTACAAAGGATTTTGCTAGAAAGTGTCTTTGACCATACTCTTTGATAGCAATTTTAATTTTTTTATAGTAACTGTAATCCAGAAGTATAATATTAAAAAGCCAACTTTTAGTGATGGCAATTTTGTCATGGACTGAGGCAACATAGGTTTTTGATACTCATCTTGATAGAAAAATTGAGTGGTTGGAAGAGGGGAGAGACATATGTTCTTCAAATAATCTTCCATACATTTTGATTATCTAAGCTAGCAAATGAAAGATGAGGAGCTGACTTTTTGAGGCAAAGTTCTCTGATGATGTCCTAGAGTGTTTCTATTCTGAGTTGCTGCCTAAATATGGACCCACAGGTGATAGAAACCAATCAAGTAAAAGTTTACAAAGTAAGGTTGACTCCTACTATGGAAATTAGGGAGCTAATCACAGAGTTTGATCTCAGTGGGAGGGCATCCCACCTGTACCTAAAGGCAAAGTCAGGAATTCCTAAAGCCAGTCAGCATTTCCCACCAGAATTGCCCTGGGGCCCATTCTGGAAAAGGAACATCTGCTGGATTGAATCTCCAAAGCCCTACCCCAACAGTAGGATCAGGATTGTTTTTTTCTTAAAAACATTTAAAGTGTCACCTCCATAGCCACAGGAGGAAATTTGAACCTTCCGATTTTGAGCCGTGTATCTTGCTGGGGTACTGAAAGAAGATGGTTTTGTCATTCATTTCAATTCTTGGGATTAAAAATGGAAGCATCATGAGTAAGATTAAGGGGGGTGTGTGTGTGTGTGTGTGTGTGTGTGTGTGTGTGTGTGTTGCATTATATAATATGTATAAATCAAGAGGAAAAATTCACCCTAAACTTTACCACTCCATTCCATTAACATTTTATTTTTCTGGGTTGAATTCCAATGCATGTTGGTATAAGCAATATTCCACACTAGAAGAGACTTTTCTAAGGGTTTTAAGAGGCCATCTTAGATGGTAAACCCAATAAAGTGGATTTCTGAAGAACATATACAGACAGGAAAACTACCATCTAGGCCCTGACACAAGGAAGACTTTCAAAAAAGATAGACAGGTAGATAGAGTGAAAAAATGAATATAATATAAATAAACTAGCCCTGGAGTTGGGGAGGAGGAATAGATGGCCTTATTCTGGAGCACAACTGTTTAAAAAAGAAAGACTAATAGATACTTTCCCCATTCAGACAGCAGGGTTTACACTTGAATCTCATTCTAAGTCTTGGTTTCTGTTGTGCTACCAAGAAAGATGTGTATGTGTGTGTGTGCATGTAGAAAAGTAACATGATTATCTTAGAAATTTTTTAAAAATATAAAGGACAGGGTTATAACTTCAATTTTGATTCAGGTGTTTATAATAGGAGGCCATCTTCATTTTACTTTCTATTTCTTATATAATAGTATTGCATAATTGCATACTGCTTAGTTGATTCTATTTTAAGAGAGAACTCTAAATCACAACCTGCAAAGTCAAGACGACAGCTAAAAGCAAAATATTGAGGCTGTCAAGACCAGTAATTTTTGTGTGAGTGTGCTAAAATACTCATTTACATAATAGAAAAAGTACCATTTTAACTACTTTTAGGTATAGAGTTCTATGACATTAAGTACATTTACCTTATTGTGCCACCATCACCATTATCTATCTCCAGAACTTTTTCATCTTCCAAAACAGAAACTTCACCCATTAAACTAAGTACTAACTCCCTGGTCCTCTTTCCCCTCAGCCCCTGGCAACCACCATTCTACTTTCTGTTGCTATGGATTTGACTACTCTAGTTAACTCATATAAATGGAATCATACAATATTTTGTCCCTTTATGACTGGCTTTTTTCACTTTGCATAATGTCTTCAATAAACCGTTCATTCTTAACTCTTTAAGGGATCACCAGACTCTTTGAAGAATGTGATGAAAACTAAAGGTCTTCTAAACAGAAAAATGGACATACAAATGTATGCCAAAAATCTGTACATACAATTTAAAAGACATCATTATCCCTTGAAGTGGCCCTATGAATTCCACATTAGAGCCCTTAATCTAAAACAAAAAGTACATAAAAACTAGAGACTAAAGTAGAACCATGAGCCTTCACAGGGCAGTGGCTGGGAGTGTGAATGCTACACAAGTGTCAGAGGTCAAGTCTATTTAGAAGTATGGAAAGCAAATACAGATACGTATGCCAGAGACAAACAACCCTGCAACTGATGCTACTTCTGCCTCTGAAATGCTTCCTGCCAGGGCAGAGCCAACCTAATATCTAGTAATACAAGTTGGAATGAGTAGTGAAGTTAAAATGGGGGGCAGAGGAACAAGTCAAGTATTTAGTTTGGAGCAGAATCTTGAGACTAGACTGTAATGTTTGTTCCTTCTATTATTACAATGCTTCATTTTATCTCCCCCCACAGAGTACTATCAATATGTTTTTGATTGGATCTTTGGAAAATAATTTAAGATACCCTTTTTCTTCCTTTATGGGAAAATATGGCTTTAGATTAGCATTCTAGATTCGTTTCCCTGGACACCTGGTAAAGGTGGAATGTCAGTTACATTACCAGGCAGCAGTTCTCATGATAAAATGACCCCTGAAATAAGTTGCATCAGGTTTGGAAGAAATTAGAAATGAACTATGCCTATTCTGTGGGTTTCTCTAATCTGCACAGAGGCTCTATAGAGAGGCAGGCAAATGTAGGTGTATAGTTGGTGTACTCAGCAGGTGGATATGTTGACGAGCCAGTGGCATGACCACCACAATCACCAGACCTCCCACCCAGTGGACTTCTTCTTTGGAGGTATTGTCAAAGATAAAGTCTCTTCATGGAAACCACGTACTGTGGATATCAACATGATTCCCTGCTTAAGAGAGTCATGCCAAGAAATTGATGGCAATAAATATAAAGAACTCTATGCCAAAGAATATAGCAACTAGAGTACAAGAATGTGTAGATAATGAAGGCTGGCAATTTGAGCACTGAAGAGATTGTACCTAAGTGCACTGTGGCATTGTCGACATTCTTTTGAGTTAATAAAGTTACTGTAAAAATCATAACTTGCATGTCTTTTCCAAACAACTGTAAACTTCCTTTTGCCCACCCCCGTATATGTGGGATATGTAACAAAAGGCTTTATTTTTATAGCACGTGTTACCATCCATCATACTATCTGTTATTTGTTGGAGTTCTGCTGCCTTCCACTAGAGAACAGGAATTTTCATCTGTTTCAGTCACTGCTTAGAACATAGTTGGTACTCAGTAAATATTGAACAAATGAATGAATGATATGCAGCCCAAAATCAAGAAAGAGGTGGAATGAAAAAAAAGACTATTGATTTTGGCAGTTAGGAGGTTACTGGTGATTTTAGTGAGCACCATTTCAGAAGCCATGTCAGAGTGGACAAAGGGCTCCTTGGGAGATTCTCTGAAGTTGGGGGAGCAGGGAGGGAGGTGGGTAATTGATATCACAAAAACAAGAAAAAACTTTGAGATCAGAGGCTAGACTGCTGTACTTAAACCAACTCAATTAAATTGAACAGGAATGGATCCCATTTCTATGTAGGTTAAAACTGCATAAATTTGACTGATGTGAGTGTGTTTGTCTTTATAGTTGACATGTCTGTTTTCCCATATGTCCTGAGGCTCTGGAAGGCAGAGATGGTGTACTTTTTTACTTTTTCATTTGGGAGCCTGAGTGCCTGGAATGTTGTGTATTCACAGGAAGAACACTGGTGTTTGGGATATTGTAGGAAGACCAGCATGCACAGTTTGGCAGTGGGAAAGAGTAAAGTGTGTTCAGAGACCTGAAAGTAGTTCGGGGGGTTCCCATGTGGACCCAGCAGGATGCTTGCCTCTGGTATTCTAGAAGCTTTTCCCCAAGCTTAAAGATCATCTTTTTTTTATCTTTACATGACTTTTTTTTTTTCATTTTTTTAATTTTTATTTTAATTGTTGATCTTGTACAGTTTTCTGTCTTTTATTCTCACCCGAACCACCACCCCAGCCCTCCCCACCTCCCTCCCATTTCCACCCCCCCATAGTTTTTGTCCATGTGTCCTTTGTACTTGTTCCTGTAAATCCTTCCCCTTTTCCCCTGAAATTCCCTCCCCTCTCCCCTCTGGTGACTTTCAGCCTGTTCTCAATTTCCATGTCTTTGGTTATATTATGCTTGTTTGTTTGTTTTGTTGATTAGTTTCCTGTTAAAGGTGAGATCATATGGTATTTGTCTTTCACTGCCTGGCTTACTTCGCTTAGCATGATGCTCTCAAGTTCCATCCATGCAGTTGCAAAGGGTATGAGCTCCTTCTTTCTTTCTGCTGCATAGAATTCCATTGTGTAAATGTACCACAGTTTTTTGATCCATTCATTTACTGATGGGCATCTAGGTTGCTTCCAACACTTGGCTATTGTAAATTGTGCTGCTATAAGCATAGGGGTGCATAGGTTCTTTTGGACTGGTGTTTCAGGGTTCTTAGGATATAGTCCTAGCAGTGGAATTGCTGGGTCAAAAGGTATATCCATTTTTAGTTTTTTTTTTTTGTTTGAGGTTTATGGTCCATAAACTCATATTTCTATAGTACAGGAAAATGGTGATGATTTTAGGAGATTGAGGATTGCAGGCATGGTTCAGGAGTTTGGAAAAAAAATACTTCCAGGCTTTGGAAGTAATGAATAACCCTGTTTAGATGGGCATATAAAGGACCACTACTGGGACTCATAGAAAATAGAACATATTTTAAGCTTTAGGGTAAAAAAAAAAAGTTATCTCTTACACCTGTAAAGGGATCCAACCTTATTGAAAGAGAATCTGACGAGATATGTACGGATATTTAAAATATGCTCACCTCCATTTTAAAAATTGAAATCTAGCATACACATGTTGGATTTCAAAAAATGTGCATATTAGGCCAGAGTTTGATAGAATTTAAGGGATACACCTATGAGCCTTTCATCTAGATGAAAGTATAGAACATTCCTAGCAACCTAAAAAGCTCCCTTCTCCACTCTCCCAGTTGTTAACTATCCTCTCAAATGACAGCACTACTTTGGCATCTATCACCATAGATTAGTGTTACCAGTTCTTGCAATCAGTCTCCTTTTTTCCCCTGACTTCTTTCACAGTATTGTCTGAGATTTATCTATGTTGTTGCATATAACAGTAGTTCATTCTTTCATTGCAACGTAGCATTCCTTTGCATGAACACACTGACATTTATCTAGCCCTTCTATAGTTAATAGACATTTGAGTTGTTTCCAATTTGGGGCTATTATGAACTGCTATATGAACATTTTCCTGTCTTTTAGAGTGTATCTCCACTCATAAAATATATTTGCCTTCTGAGCAAACATTTTACCCCCAAGAAAGTTATCCCAAGGCAAGGGTACAAAGATGCAAGTACACTATAAAATTTTTACAACAGTAAAATATTAGAAAGCCTAAATATTCATGAATATGAGATTGTTTAAGTAAGTTATGACATATCCATATATAGTACCTTTTTGTAGTCATTTGAATGGGTACGGTAAATCTGCATAGGAACTTGCCCATAGTGTATTATTATCAAGTGAAATGAAGTGGGATTATAAAACATTATGTCTAGTATCATCACATTTATGTAAAATATATACATATATTTTGATATTTTACATATATATGCTGCAGGTATTAAACAGGAAATTATAAAGTGTATTTTTTCTAGGGGATGGTTAGATTAAAGAGAGACTTTCATTTTTTTACTTGTAATAATTCTATATAATAAACACGTTACCTGTTTTGTTTTGTTTTTTTCAAGGATTTTATTTATTTATTTTTAGACAGAGGGGAAGGGAGGGAGAAAGAGGGAGAAAAACATCAATGTGTGGTTGCTTCTCATGTGCCCCCTACTGAAGACCTGGCCTGCAGCCCAGGCATGTGCCCTGACTGGGAATCGAACTGGTGACCCTTTGGTTCACAGGCTGGCACTCAAGCCACTGAGCCACACCAGCCAGGGCCCTGTACCTATTTTGATGGAAAAACAATGAAGAGGGCACCTTTTATATTTTGAGAAATGAATAAGAGCAGGATTCTGAGATGCTAAAGGGAGGCTTCTGAAAATTTTCAGGAGAAAATATTCAACTGCTCATGGCACACGGAGCTTTGAGGGTCGGGGGTGGCACGGACTGGGAGACCCTGATGACTTGATTGCTATGTATTGCACTGAAGGCTCAATGTTTTACTAAATGTACCTATAGAAAGTCTGTTTGTTGATATTTTTAAAATAGTTTTTACTTATTTAAAAAGCAAGTAGCAAAAGTAAGAGAATTTCTTAATTCTTCAATGAGTAGGAACCCTTGTACAGTGTTTGTGGGAATGCAAAATGGTGTAGCTACTATGGAAAACAGTATGGAATTTCCTCAAAAATTAAAAAAAAAAGAACTTCTATATGATACAGCACTCTCACTTTGGAGTTTTTATCCAAAAGAATTGAAATTAGGACCTGGAAGAGATATTAGCACTCCAATGCTCATTACAGCACAAGATGTGGAAATAACCTAAAAAGCCTATTGATAGATGAACGGATAAAGAAGATGTGGTATATACTTACAGTAGAATATTATTCAGCCTTAAAATGAAGAAAAATCCTGTGAAATGTGACAGAAATGAATCTTGGAGACATTATGCCAGGTAAATTAGCCAGTCACAAAAGGACAAATATAAAAGGACTCCACTTATATTAGGTTATCTAAAATAATCAAACTCATAGAATCAGAGTAGAATGGTGGTTGCCAGGGGCTAGGGAGAGAAGGACATGGGAAATTGCTATTAACAGGCATGAGGTTTCCATTATATATGATAAGTAAGTGCTAGAGATGTGCTGTATAACATTGTCCTAATAGTTCACAATGCTGTATCAGATACCTAAAACTTTTTTAAAGGTTCTTGCACTATAAACATTTTAAAAGTAAAATAGAAAAATCTTCCTCTTTCTCCTGCCCCACAATCAGTTAACTCTTAACATATGTAGTTTTAATAAGAGGGAACTTCTCCAGGCATTAACTGTGTACATCATAGCTATCCAGTCTCAGAATTAATCCAGTCTCTCAGTCAACAGAGATTCAGTAAGTTTCTCTTTAAATTTTTTTAAAAACATTTTAATTATAATTTATATTCAATATTATTTTGTATCAGTTTCTGGAGTACAGTACATGGTAAGGCAGCCATACACTTTACAAAGTGTTTCCCCTGATATTTCCAGTACCCACCTGGAACCATACATAGTTATTACCATATTACTGGCTATATTCCCTATGCTGTACTTTATGTCCCCATGACTATTTTGTAACTACCAATTTGTACTTCTTTTTTAAATTCTCACTCAAGGATATGTTTATTGATTTTCGGAGAGAGAGGAAGAGAGACAGAGAGAAACATCAATTGGTTCCCTCCTGTGTGCATCCCGACTGGGAATCAAACCCACAACCTAGGTATATGCCCTGACAGGGAATAGAACCTGCAACCTTTTGGTGTTTGGGAGGATGCTCTAACCAATTGAGCCACCTGGCCAGGGCCACATTTGTACTTTTTAAGCCCTTCACCTTTTTCTTACCCAGACTCCCAATTCCCTTCCCCTCTGGGAACCAATCTGTTCTCTGTATCAATGAGTCTGTTTCAGTTTTGTTTGTCCATTTATTTTGTTCTTTAGGTTCCACATGTAAGTGAAATCACATGGTATTTGTCTTTCTGTGACTGACTTATTTCAGTTAGCATAATACCCTGTAGGCCTATCCATGCCATCGCAAATGGTAAGATTTCATTCTTTTTATGATTGAGCAATATTCCATTGTATATATGTACCACCACTTTTTTATCCACTTGTCTATTGATGGGTATTGGATTGCTTCCATATTTTGGCTACTGAAGATAATGCTGCATATATTCTTTTGAATCAGTATTTTGGGTTTCTTTGGATAAGTAGCCAGAAGTGCAATCACTGGGTCATAAGGCAGTTCCATTTTTAATTTTCTGAGGAAACTCCACACTGCTTTCCAGTCTGCATTCCCACCAACAATGCATGAGGGTTCCTTGTTCTCTACATCTCCACCAACACTTGTTTGTTGATTTATTATAACCATTCTAACAGGTGTGAGGTGATATTTGATTGTTGTTTGAATGTTCATTTCTCTAATGATTAGTGATGTTGAGCATCTTTTCATATGTCTATTGGCTATCTGTATGTCCTCTTATGAGAAGTGTCTGTTTAGATCCTTTGCCCATTTTTTAATTGGATTATTTGTTTTTCTGGTGAGTTGTATAAGTCCTTTATACATTTTGAATTTAACCCCTTATTGAATCACTGGCAAATACCTTCTTCCATTTGGGGGTTATCTTTTCATTTTGTTGATGGTTTCCTTTTCTGTACAAAATATTAATTTGATGTAGTCCCATTTTTTGTTTTTCTTTTGTTTCCCTTGTCTGAGAAGATATATAAAAAAATACTGTTGAAAGAAATGTCTGAGATTTTATTGCCTATGTTTTATTCTAGGATTTTTATGGTTTTGAGTCTAATATATGTCTTTAATCCATTTTGAGTTTATTCTATGTCTGGTGTAAGAAGGTAGTCTAGTTTCATTTTTTTATATTTATCTGTCCAATTTTCCCACCACTATTTATTGAATAGACTGTCTTTACCCCATTGTATGTTCTTGCTTCCTTTGTCAAATATTAATTGACCATGTAGGCATGGGTTTATTTCTGGGCTTTCTATTGTGTTCCATTGATCTATGTGTCTGTTTTTATGCCAGTACCATGCTGTTTTGATTACTGTAGCCCTGTAGTATAGTTTGATATATCAGGTAGTATGATACCTCTAAGTTTGTTCTTTTTCAAGATTGCTGTGGCTGTTCAGGGTCTTTTGTAGTTCCACATACATTTTTAGGTTATTTGTTGTAGTTCTATGAAAAATGCCATTGGTGTTTTGATAGGAATTGTGTTGAATCTATAGACTGCATTGGGTAGTATCTCTTACATTCTAGGCAGTGCTCTAGGAACTAGAAAGAAAGTAGTTTTGTGCCACTTGAACATTTATAGAGCTCTTCCATGTGCCAAGTGCCATGTTAGTGCAGTTGAGAATAAGACAGATGTGGTCCTGCCATTCTAGATGCAGGTAGATAAGAGACTAGAAACACAAATGAACAGAAGCAAATCAGACCATGGTAATTGCTGGGAAGAAGGAGATGGAGTCCTTTGAAAGGGAATAACAGAGGGTACTAGTCTAGATAGATAACTAGAAAATCTTTCTGAGGAGGAAACATAGAAGTCAAGGGAATTCCAACAGAGGAAATAGCAAGTATGCAACCCCAGAGAAGAAAAACTTGGCAGAGACTGAAGGCCAAGGTGGCTAAGGTGTGGTGGGCAAGGTGGGAAAGAATATGAGAGGCTATTGGCAAGGTGAGAAGGGTTAGAACATACCTGTCCTTGAGAGACTTGGGAGAGTCTGGACTTTAATTTAGGTATAATCCGGAGTCACTGAAGGAGCTGGGTGGAGGAGTGTTATTATCAAATTTGTTTTTAAAAGATTTCTGCAACTGCCCTGTGCAGGATAGATTAGAATAGCACTAGAAAGCTAACATAGAGATCAAATAAGAGGCCATTACAGTGGCCACACAAGAGATGATGGTGTCTTGGGTTAAGAAGGTAGAAAGAGGACCATACCAGGATCTTGTTCTGCAACCAGCACCTGATATTGAAAGTGTTGGAATTCCCAAGTTCCAGGAATGTGGAAGCTGTCTTTCCAAGCTCCTACAGAGCTTGATTTCCCCAAAGGAATGAGCATACAAATTCAGAGGCTAAGTGTACAGGAAAATGTATAGCAGCATTGCTCAAAGGCAAAAATACTGGAATTGAGTGAATGCCCACCAGGAGGGGATTGTTGAAAAATTATGGTACATTCACACCATGGACTCTTATGTAGACTTTAGAGTGTCTCCAGGTGATTTGGGAGTGTTCCACAAAATACTGTTGAGTAAAAAAAAAACAAAATGCAGAATGTTTAAAATTTCATATAAAAAGCAAATCCTTACATATGTATGTTCGTATATGATTATATGAGCAATAGGAGAAAATGGAAGGCTTCGTATTAAGTTGTTAATGTGAGCTTCTGTTGGAACTAGAAATGGAGGAAAAAATCAAATCGAAAAAATTGAAAAAGAAAACTTATTAAAAAGGACAAACATACACATTCATGTTTTTAAATAAGATGTTATATATGTATAAGAATACTTTTTTCAAAATAATGCAATTGTTAAGAAGCTGGCATTAGGCTTATTTTGGCTGGACTTGAAGCATAAGACCTATTTGCAGCAAGAACTTGTCTGATGGAGGATAGCTGTCCCGTTCTCTGAGTTAGAATTGAGCCCCCAGTAGGATCCCTGCTAACTCCTGTTCTTTGCCCTCCTGTATCTTTCTTTGCCCATGAAAATTACATAGGAATGCACTTGGCTTGTTTGAAAATCACATTTCATTTCAACAATCACTTCTAGCTTACTAATTTTACAGAAGGCAAAATATAATCCCTAATCTAGATACTTCTAGCACAGGGAAATCTCTTTACTCCCCTCCAATAATCTCAGTAGATTCTGTGGCTCAGCTCAGTGCCTGAACACCCAGTGTACAGCTCACGGTGTTTGGTAAATAAGCAGATGACATGCTTTTATGACCTTCAAAATGATTTCCCCTAAAAATTGGCATCCTTTAGGGCAAGAAAGAGAAAAAGCACTAGAGCTGGGGTTTCAGTTGCCTCATCTAGCAAGCTCTGCTCAATTAGTTTTTCCTCTCTAAAAAGGTACCATAAGGGTTCAAAAGGAAGTTATAGGGTGGTATAAAGTGTGATAAAAATTAGATGTATTAGAATGGAGGTAAAATCTCTTTTTTCCTGTATCATATTTAATACTAGTTGTCTCTAAGTGATAAAATTTAGGTTATGTTAATCAAATGTCTCCTTTTTTATGCATTTGTACTTTTAACTTTTTCCGTAGTTCTCATTTATGTTATAATAATGATTTTTAAAAACCTCTCAGTTGTACCTAGTTCATGAGAGATCTGCAATAAATATTTGTTAAATAAAGATTGACTACTTAAAGAAAGCGGTGCAAAAACACCTCATAACTGCTATTCAGAGAGAACTTTTAATACCCCTGTATAGAATTTTCCAGTTTTTATTTGATAAAAATTTATATAAAACACATAGTTTTTTGAAGATGGGATTTTTAGTAACCTCTTCCTCTTCTTTGTCTTCTCTTTTACCCATCTTTCTCCCTGACTCTCCCATTAAAATTATTGAGAAAATTAGCTACCAGCTGGCTCAGAAATGCATGTCAGAAGCAAAGTGACCTATCTTGCTAGGGTCTGAAATATCAAAAATCCTGTGAATTGACTCAACAGAGATTTCCAGGTACCTTCATTAGGGGTAGGACATTCTGGAGAGTCAGTGTCCCTCTGTGTTGAACACTGCAAACGCTGCATTTCTCTCTTGCAGGCATTTTCAGCTTATTACTATGTGATGAAGTTTTTAAACCTTACATCAGAAGAACCCCTCTCTCAGGAAAAGATGATTGACACGATAAAAAAATTCTGCTCTCGGCCTTGGAAAGAGGTGAGTGATTACAGACAGCAGCTATTACCATTGTTTTGTGCCCTTAACAACACAGAGGATATGAATCTGCCCTTCAAGCTGTGCTAACTTGACCAAGATATGGTAAACATATTAGGGAAGCCCAAATGGGGCAATCAGAAAAGAGTTCATCGACATATTCTAATAACTTGGCATTCAATGGCTTAAACAAAAAAGGTCTCATGCTCCTCACCTAATGCGAAGTCTGGCAGTAGGCAGCTGCTGGCGTGGGGTCAGCAGCAGCTTGACTCTATCTCAGCCATTACCTCTGTTTTGTTGTGATGCCTATTTTTTCATGGACACAAGATCTAGCTTCAAGGATCACAGCCATGTTCAAGGTCAGAAGAAGGGTAGAACCAGATACATCTATTCCTATTTACGGGAAGACAAAAAAAATCCCAGAAGCTCCTTAGCAGTTTCTCTTATATTTCACTGGCCAGGACTGGACGGGAGAACAGAATGCATAGGATTTTAAGATTGGCTGAGAGCCTCAGATCCATCATGAGCTGCTTCCTGGATCTGGGCATATTGTCACCCACTCCCCTCCCCAAACACCCAAATTAAGAGTTTTATTAGCAAGAAAGATGGGCAATTCACAGAACCTTCCACAGACACCATTGTATTAAGACCCTTTCTCCACTTCCCAGGTCCAAGATATCTCTTACTCACTCATAAATTTGAAGCACAATGTTTTTCTTGTCTGAGGCACTGAGTCACTCAAGATTTGGTGCTATTTGATGAAAGTTTCCAGGAAGAAAAGAGTTATGGGGTCTACTCTCATTTAAAAAGACAGATCATCTAGGCCTCTAGATTCTAGGGATAGTGCAAAACAGCAGCTGTTTTAAATTGACACCATTGCAAAAGTGAATGGTGCTTTCATTCTGAAAAAATGCAATTAATTAAAAATGGATGCTGTTCTCATCAGCAATGACAAAGCGGGAAGGGAGGTTGTGCAAGAGCCCAGAGGTTTGGAATTCTCCCTAAGTATTTTGAGTTAAAATAGGAAGGAAGGGTATTTAGGGATTTTCTTTCTTTCTTTTTTTAAACTTTTTAAAAAAGATTTTATTTATTTATTTTTTTAGAGAGGGGAAGAGAAGGAGAGAGGGAGAGAAACATCTGTGGTTGCCTCTTGAACACCCCCGTATTGGAGACCTGGCCCACAACCCAAACATGTGCCCTGACTGGGAATCAAACTGGCCACCCTTCGATTCGCAGCTGATTCGCAGCTCGCGCTCAATCCACTGAACTACACCAGCCAGGGCTCTTTTTTCTTTTTAATTTTTTGATATATTGATTGATTTTGAGAGAGAGAGAGACAGAGAGAGAAACATCAGTTTGTCATCCCACTCATTGATGCATTCACTTCTTGCTTCTTGTATGTGCCCTAACCAGGGATAGAACACACAGCCTTGGCATATCAGGGACAATGCTCCAACCAACTGAGCTACCCTACCAGGGCTCAGGAGTTTTCAAAAGAGCTGCTGAAATTTGGCTGAGCACCTTACAGTTTGCAAAAACACTTAGGGGAGGCATTTTGCAGTCGGTGGTGATCTGTGGAGGAAGATGAACATCTTGGAGTTGAGGAAATTTGATATCAGGTGTATGTATGGCTGCCAAGGAGGTAGACTGAGGCTGCACTTAGAAAAAAATTACTTCTTGTTCAGAGTGAAAACTCTTGTCAGGTTTTCTCTCTTTACCCTCATCCACTTCCTATTTCATCAGATTACATTAAGTTGGGAATCTGACAGTATGCAGACCTGTAGGTCTGCTCAGGTGAGTCATGTGAGGAATTGCTCAGGAGCTGAGCCCTGGAAGTAAGGTCTTAGAGGCCTGCATCTGGGAGAAATTCTGAAACATTTGGTGGGGCGGGGATATGGGAATGAATATAGGGTGGATGGGGAATGGAATTGTAGGTGAGACCCAGACCCTCACTCATAGCCTAGAATGTTGAGATGGGTGTTATCAATCAGCATTCATTTTTTCTAACTTTATTGTTCATCTGTATGGAAAGAGCATAGTTTTTGGGGGTTTTGGTCAAATGTTCTGTTATAGGGTAACTCTTTTCTTCTTTTCTTGCTACCCTCAACATGAGGAAGAACTGCTATCCCAGTGTGACTTTAGTCTGGGAATGTCCCTTCTAAACACCTTTGACAGAGAGAGCTAACAATTGTTAAGCATATATTATGTGCCAAAAAGTGGGCTAGATGCTTTATACATACTGTAATAGTGCTGCCTGTCCCTGCTTAGGCAGGGGAAATAAAACACAAAGGAGGGTGAACTCTCGTCCCATTTGGAGAGCACATAGTATTGAATCCACAAGCATTAACGTGATCAGTTCTGGAGTGTTAAAGGTGAAGGGATTAGAAATACAAATTGTCTTAACGTAAAGTACAGCACAGTAATATAGTCAATAATATTATAACTAAGTATAGTGTAAGTACTAGATTTATTGGGGTGATCACTTCGTAAGTTATGTAAATGTCTAATCACCATGTTCTACACCTGAAACTAATATAGTATTCTGTGTCAACTGAAATTTAAAAAAAAAAATACGATCAAGTCTGGATCGATGTACCAGGTAGATGCCTTTGGCTTCTGTATTGTTGGCTAATATCATAAATAATCCTCAGCAGGTTAAACTGCATAGCCAATGTACAGTTTCCCAGAAGGAGGAGGGGCATAGGAATGTTGAAGAGTTCAAGGAAATTTGGCCAAAATGGCATTCCCCCAAGGGATAGGCAAGGCCTCAAGAACCTATGGGGTTGCTGGCAGTGGATTCTTGAAATTTGTGTCCCTTACCAGTTTTTTGTTTGACAGACCTGCCAAGACTACATCAAATGGGAGAAGAGGTCTTTTGACAAAGGAAAACCAGAGTGCAGAAAGAAAGGGGTAGGGACCTAGTCAGGCAAAGTCAACTGATGTCACACCAAGGTCTCAGGAGAACATCATATACAGAGGAAGTGATCAAAGAGGGGAAGGGTTTACAGGAACAAGTATAAAGGACACATGGACAAAAACTAGGGGGAGGGTGCAAATGGAAGGGAGGTGGGGCGGACTGGGGGGTGGGCTGGGATGGGAGTAAAAGACAGAAAACTGTACTTGAACAACAATTAAAAAAATAAAATAAAAGAATTCCCTATAAAACATCAATTGTTAAAACTAAAAATATACAAAAGATATTAAGTCAGATATTTTTTGGTTAAATTAAGTAAAGTCCTTTATGATAATAATAAAAAAAAAGAGGACTGTGATAAAAAGTTTCCAAGCTGGGTCATTTGAAGAATTCCTTCAGAGCAGGACAATTCAGGTTAGGTGTGGGATTAGCTTTCCAGAGATTGAGGGCTGGCAGGACCCAAGTGAGAAAGATTCCAGCTAGCAGTTAAAGGTTAGAGACGGGGTGTTCCTTGTGAGGGAGGAGAAGTCTGGGCAAAAGGGGGGTAGGCAGGCAACCAGGAAGCCCTGCATATAGAACATCAGGCATAACTCCTAGCACATGCTTAACAAATGCTAGCTCTCTCATTTCCTAAGGTGTCTAGGAGGGAATGCCTATCTCAAGGGCTAAGGAATAAGGCAGTAGAAAGAACTCTGAGCTGAACTGGAGATGTCCTAGTTGATCTTGAGGGGAGAAAAGGAGCAGAGCCGGCTGTGGGCATCTGGCATATATTCACAACTAGGCAAATAAGGCAAGGGTTAGTAAGTAGCTATTAATTCCTTCATTCAGGAGTAGGGTAAACACATGAAGGACTCAAAAAGACCCCTTTGCATGACTTACATTAAAAAAAAAAAAAAAGTAAGGACAGAGAACAGAAGGTGAGATGTTGGTAATTTTAGCAATCCTGAGCAAAATGCTTCCTAAACTGTGTTCCAAAGCTGTTTCTCAAACTTAACTATATACGTGATCACACTCTTGTGTTGGCTGTTCTGTGTGAGGACTACCAAGCTCCTATGGGATGTTGATGCTGCTAATCTAGGGATTAAATTGAGTGGCTCTTTGACACTATTTCCTTAAGGTGCTTATAGAGGCTCTGAACCAAAGACTCTGGTCAAGAGCATATAGGAAACTGATTACACAAAAATTAATAGGTTTCTTTCGTGCAAGATTTTTCACACCTTTAACATGCTAATCTGTGAAACTCAAGTTTCACAAGGGATGAAAGTGTTTCTGACTTACTAGATAATAGAAATGGCTTTTTTCCTGGAGCATTTATTACCATCTCATAGAATCTTAGAGGAGAAGTTCCCGAAACATACTCTATGAGCCCTGGCACCCACTGAAGGAGCACAGCACCATTCCCAAAACCAGATGGAGAGGCGGACTTTCAAGTCCATGTGAGCTGGGGCTTCCCCCTCTCTTGATCAACTGCAAAAGAGATCTGGCTCTTGAGAGTTGCCCATTACACAAGTATGATATTTCCCTCACTTCATTTCCAGCTGAAGATGAATTTCGGTGATGTGAAGGAGAAGTACCTGAGTGAATACTGCTTTTCCGGAACTTACATTATCTCTCTTCTTCAGGAGGGCTATCATTTCACACCTGAAAACTGGAAGACTATTCATTTCATGGGCCAGGTACTTACTGGGTTGCGGGGAGGCTGGGTTGTTGTGACTGAAGCAGCTTTGGGCTTGAAAGAGGTAGGAGTCAACCTGAT
Source organism: Glossophaga mutica (assembly GCA_039655065.1). NCBI lineage: Eukaryota > Metazoa > Chordata > Mammalia > Chiroptera > Phyllostomidae > Glossophaga > Glossophaga mutica. The sequence goes on from CM077307.1 coordinate 151,727,368, forward strand.
TTAAGTTTTGGCCTGATGTCCTATTCTACCACTTCACCTCTAACCCACACTGGCATTTTGTGCAAAACCCTTCTGGGTTTCTTGACCATCCAGTTGTGGATATCCTATCTAAGGAGGGCTTCCTGCATTCTCAGACTCTCCTTTCTGCTTACATAACAGTGACAAATTCCTTATGAAACAAAAAGTGAGAAGTTATAGTAATGTTACAGTATTTTAGTAGCCACAGTGATTCTGTGTGCTCAACATCCATCCTGAAGACCCCTTCCATGAATCAGGAAAGGATGATCATGGTTTCTCATAAGGGGTGAAGGCTTTGTTGGTTGTACCTTTAAGGTTGACCAGTTTGAAAACTCAGTGTGAAGAAAGCAATGAATGGCTGTGAATGAGGGTCTTTGCTTAGAAGCCAGGCTCAGCAGGAGCCTTAAAGGGGAAATCTCACGGCTGTGCTTTATCATAGCGCCACCTACAGGTATCCAAAGAGAAACATTTATATCTGCCACATGGCTCATGTACAGGCAACTCAAACTTGAAAAATATCAAGAACAGTTTTTCTCTACATTTTATGCCTATACCCAATAATGGCAAAAAGTTTACCCCTTTATTAAATTTGGTGATTTCAAGCAAAAAGAAAACCATTGAGGCAGAGGACTTGTAGCAGCCTTGGATAATTCAAATGCAAATCTTTTCTTAATATCCCAGTCTTCTTTCTATCCCATCAATTTATTTTGTCTGTTTGAAGGATGTATCTATATCAAATTTACAAGTGATTTATATTACTGGAACTCCAATGAATAATCCAGTATTTCTAAACCCTGGATGATAACTCTAGCTCTGGAGCTTTCCTTGACACACCAGTCAGATAAAGTTCCTCTCCCCTTTAAAAGGAAATGGGCTTTTTAGAGATTAATTCCAGTATTGGTAACGGGTTAGGAGAGGGGAACATTTCCATATGGTATTGGCTGGAAGGTAAATTGGCACAACCTTTGGGGAGACTGTATTAGCAATATGTGCTAAGAGCTCTAAAATATGCACCTTGTTTTATCCACTTCATTTCTGGGATTTATAAATAATGGATAAGGTGAGTAAAAATGAACATATAAGGCAGTTCATGCCAGTGATGATGTTATTGAAATCCCTTAAAAAACATGGGATGATGCTTACAAGGTATTGTTAAGTGAGTGATTCTACATACAATTTAATTACATTTTTTGTTAAGAAAAAAACTTTACAGAGAGGGCTAGAAGTATATGTCACAAAATAATAGCAACTTCTGAGTGTTGAAGTACAGGTGGTTTTCTTTTTTTAGGATTATCTGTACTTTCTAACTTTTCTACCATGACCATGTATAACTCATGTAATAAAAATATTTCCAAAATTATTTATTATTCACAGACTATATACTCCAATAAGTGGTGAGGCAACTGGAAAATATTCCTAGGAACAAGGCAGGGTCAGAGCATATTTTAATCATTTAATAAGAATGCTTTCTCATGCATATGCTGTCTTCCAATGGCATGCCATAAAAACTGATTTGCTGGGATCCCTCTCCAATTTTCACTAGTTGAATCATAAAGAAGTCCTGGTTTTATATGGATGAGATTCCAGCCCTCACAAAGATCATTATCCCTAATGCTTTGCCTGCTTTATATCACCTCCCACCTCCCTTCCCCACCCTAACCCCCAACATTCACACACACACAAGGAAAAAAGAATGCAAATCTCCAAAGGCCTAAGTTCTCTTTAAATTCCGTGGGAGAATTGGGCAGTCTGTCACAAAGATCCTCTCTGAATTTTGAGAATATAGTAGTGAGGCTCCAAACTCTCCATAATCACTTGTTCCTGCTCCATTTTCCCCCACAACTAAATTCCCAGTTTAGAACATAGAAGTAATTAATCCCTGTAGAGAACTGAATGCGGTGCTCTCTACCCTCTGGCTGCTTAAGTGTTATGAATGGGCTTGCATGAAAACTCACCAGAAACAATAGATTTTCCTCACTGTTTGCAGATCCAGGACACTGATGTGGGATGGACTTTGGGCTACATGCTGAATCTGACCAACATGATCCCAGCTGAGCAGCCGATGTCTACACCTCTCTCCCATTCCACCTATGTCTTCCTCATGGTCTTCTTTTCTCTGATCCTGATTGCAGTGGTTCTCATAGGCTTGATTATCTTTCGCAAGCCTTCATTTTTCTGGAAAGACATTGTATAGCAGGAGCAGCTGAAATCTGCTGGCTGGAGTGAGAATAAAAACTTGCCCAGGGAGCACTTTCCTCCACAGTGGTGTACAAGGTCATCATCCTTCCTTGCCTCACGAAGGTCAGTCTTGACCAGTATAAAACTTCCTTGGTTTTGCTGAAGCCTTTCCCTGGAAGGTAATCACCACCTTCTGCCTCAAGGACTTCCTGGTGGATATTGTCTCTTTTGTGAGTCTTTCCCAGCTCCAGCCCCTCCTTCCTTTTTTGTACTCTGTGCTCATGTAGGTCTTAAAAACCTGCCACCTTTCATGATCTTTGCTTTATAAAAGAACAATATTGGCTTCATCCAGAAGAACAGAGTCCTGACTCCTGTGCTAAGAAATTGTGCTGGCTAAAAGAAGAATCTCAGCTATATTCTTACAGACATTTTCTCTCTTGTTTCCCATTTATTAAGAAAGCCATACAGTGCCTTTGGAGAGGACAGACACACATTCCACTCCCAGCCTGCCTTTGCATGGGAGAATTTTTTAGACTAAACAGATATGTCTAGGACCAAAGAGTCTTGCAAGGGAATTTATGTGCTTGTGCCAGTTAATACTATACTTAATCCAAGCCAAAACAAGGATGGGTCACACATTGCAGTGTGATGCCAAAATGCTACGGAGTTGAACACCCAGACCAGATTTCTAAAAAGCTGATGTACATATAGGCATTCAGATATCAGGGCATGTATTACATGGTAGATGTATACATACCAGGAAGAAAAACATAGTTGGATTGGGAAGTGCATCCTCTACTGCATTTGTTTTTATTGTAGTAAAATATATATGACATAGAATGTTGTGTAACCATCACCACCACCTAACTGCAGAATATTTTCATCACCAAGAAATTGGCTAGAGACAAGACCATTCCCGGAGGGGCTCAAACCACCAACCTTTCAGTTAATAGGCAAATATACTAAGTGCACCACAAAGACACTACTGAATTTTAAAGCCATGCCATATCTTATTGTCCCAGGGTTTACTTCAGGGAGAAAGTTGCACTAGTGTAGTGTGCCATACCTTTTTGCTGTTATGATATTTATACATCAAAATTTGCCAGGAATCAGATCTGAAAGTGTTGATGCTACTCCTGTCACACAAGCATGGATTCTATTTACTTATTCCATGAAATATTTTGTGAGAGAAGCGGCAACTATGGACCTTGTCACAGAAATATAAAGAGACCCTGTACCCTCTTCCTTTAAGGATTGCTGTTAAGAGTTACCTTTTGAACAGGATGGAGTGGCAATGTGTTACTCTGACCTTGCCTCAGGCTCTCCATCTCTGGCTCTGGGGAGTGACTATTGAGCTGATGTGGGGCAGGGTGGAGGTGAGAGGGAAAAGCTCTTCCACAAACTAGAAGCCAAATATCCCTACATTTCTTGAATAACCAAGTCATTTTTTACAATATCCAGGTGAATATAAGTGTAATAAAGCTGTGGACAGGAACATTTTCTTCTCTGATACCTGCAATTGAACTTGTTGTACCTTGATAAGGAATAAGAAGCCAAATTAGGATATGTTTAACCTCTTTCTAATAGTAGTTGGCTATATTGTTACAGCTAATATTTATTGAGCATTTGTTGTGTATTATGCTCTGTGACCAAGTGCATTACGTTCATTTTCTCATTTAATCTTCACAATAATATGAAGGTATGTACTATCATTCTATTTTATAGGAGCAGCAGGTGAGGCTAAGAAAGGTCAAGTTACTTGCTCAAATGGCTGAGCTAAAGCCTGGCAAGCACTTAACTATTATTCTCTCTCCCAAATATACTACTAGACAGTCTCCTTATAAATTCAAAGCATGCACTTAAGTATGCATGAATACAGGGCTTATGGGCATGGTGGAAAGGGAAGTAGACACATGACCTGTTTCCTAATGGACTTGGAATTTAACATTGCTTTAAGTTCACAAAGGCTGTCATGGCAACGCTGATATTCTGTTCATATACTTTGCATGGTAACGTATATGCTGCATGATGCTTATCAATGATTCCCATACTCCTGGCTCCTTAATTATATGGCTTGCTCACTGAACATCAGAATCAAGTCAAATAAAATAATCAAAATCAGAATCAAATAAATAGTAGTTGATTATAATGAGGAAAATAAAAGGTCATATAAATACAGCCAACAGCAGCAGCTCCTTTCTTACTTATGTCTGCATGTACAAAGCACTGTCAGGCACATTGTCTATTCTGGTCCTAAAAAAACCCATGAGAGTGTAATTTCCATTTTACAAACAAGGGTCATACAAACTAGTACATGGCAGAACTGATACTGAAACTCAGGTCTTTGCCCCAAGTTTATGGCTCTTTGTTTTCTAAACACTGCCCCTCAGCAAGCTGAAATTAGAATTCACAAGTTTCCTTTTGTAAACACTGAAATCTTTCCCTATTCCATTTCTGTCTTATTGCTTAGACTCTCCCTTCCTGCCCCCCAGCAAAATCTTAAAGGTATTTGGGAGCCAAACTCCACTTACAAATCTCAAATCATGGAGACGATCAGCAGGTACAACCTAATCTATTATAGGGAAAGAGGGTTTTGAGGCAGATCAAGGAAACTGCTATCAGCCATTCTGGATGAGGAAGGCCAAATAAAATAGATTACTATCAAATAATTTTAATATTGGATTTCCCACTGGTCATAAATGATTACTATTTCTTCTTGGATTTTCACCCAAACTTGGTTCTGGTGAACCCATTCCTTTAGAAAGTGGGAAACTTTCTATTTCTATGAAACCACAGGGATTAAAATTAGAAGTGGTTATTTCTGTAGACAAAACAAATTGAAGTTATTTAGGGTGTGCATGTGTGTGTATGAGAGAGAAGAGCGAAATATAAAAGTTTCACCTGAATAAGAAAATAAAATATTATATAAATAAAAGTTTTTTAAAAGTATACTTCATTTTAATATTGTGTCAATCAAGACCTCTGTAAGAAAATGTGGTACAATCAAACTGGGTTACTATGGAGAGTTTAATAAAGTGACTATATCTAAAATATGAACAGTTTAACATGTAGTTAATAGAAATATTAATGAGATGTTTATTTTTTTCATATTACGCTTTTGAAACCTATTGTGTGTATATTATACTTACTGCACATCTTAATCAGGACTTCTGGATTTCAAATGCTCAAGGTCATATGTGACCAGTGGCTACTATACTGAATAGCACAGTAGTCTAAAAACTACAAAGCCAAAAGGATACAGGCAACAATCTTTTGTCTTTCTCTTGAGGGAAGACTTTTTAAAAAACAGGTATAGCTGCTATAACCTTCTTGCTATTATTTATTATATATGAAGTTTAACATTATTCTTAAACAAGTTTTTAAGATTCCAGCTCTGTATTTCACTTTATTCCTCAGGTTTTGTTGCCTTTTTTTTTTGTGAAGGCAGAGATGCCTGTTATTCAGGCCAACATGCCCAATCTTTGGAAAATTCAATCTGGATTCAAAAATAATACAAGTAATTTTGATGCTTATATTTTATAGTCAAAATGTATATTTGAATATTAAAATAAAGATAAGCTTAATAGCTCACAAAATTTACCATAAAATCATAAAATCACTATTAAAGTATGTTCTTTTTATTGTCAGTTTAAAAGATGAGCTGAATTTCATCCACACCGGTCTGGCCCCTCTCTGATTCAGGTTCTAATCATTGGTATCTTGTTTGAATATGACAGTTGCTCCTGGTCATCTGTGCTCATTAATGATATACTTCAGGGTTTTTTTTTTTAAATTAATGATAACAGCCTCGAAGTTTCAGTGGCTCACCATACTAAACACTGATTTTCTCGTTCATGGGTCTGCAATTCAGCTGGATAGCTCTGTTTCAGGCAGTAAGTTCAGGCCTGCTGTACGTGTCTCACATTATCCTTGTCTGGTGGTTTTCTGAGTCATGTCCTCAGCTGAATGGCAGGGGCACAAGAGAGTGAGAGGAAACAGAATACCTGGCCATAAGACAATGGCCAGGACAGCCTGTCGCTTCCATCCACATTCTACTGACCAAAATTTTAAGTCATATGACCAAGCCCCACATTAGCAAGTTGGAAAAACACTGCGAAGAATGGCAAAGTCATATGGCAAAGGACATGGATGATTAATTCTAACAGAGAAGGAAGGAGCGAAGCATTGGGCCCAGGTTTCAATGTACCACAGTGTCTCATTAACTAAAATGTGAGGTACGTTTTCTGTAAGTTACAATCTACTCATCTTTCCATGGAATATTCTTTTAAAAACATGTCATTACTTCCAAGATGTCATCAATCTGCAACTTCTTTCCACAGCCTTAACCAGGGTGTTCTGGAAGCTCCCAAATTAGCCTCCCATTCTAAAATGGTAGATTTTCTAAGAGACCATGCATCTATTTATTTATCTGCTTAGGACCATGTATAGTTAACTACCCAAGTTTTTATTTGTACAAGTCTAATAAACTGAACACAACCTGTTTTATCACAGTTAAAATAAATTTTTTAATAATGAGGAAAGAAGTGTCTCCACAAGCATTCTCTCTAGAAAAGTGGCATTTAAGACTGTACATGTGATAAAATCATTGCTATACCTTTTGCATTTTTCTATTTTAAATAAAATTCTAAATTTAAATTTATGATACAATCATGGCATCATGAGCACCTGAGTTGACTTTTTGTTTTTAGGTCCCTTTTGTGTGTTTGTTGAATAGCAAAGCCCACCAGCGAACGATTGGTCGTTGACGAGTGAGATCCAGTCACCTAAGAAACAATCTAACTCCTAATAATATGAAAGGGAGCAAAGTCTTGGAAGTTAGGCAGGGAATAGAGTGTATTTAGGATCATCTAAACGGAACTCTACTTTCCTCCTAAACCTGTCCCTCTTCCTGTATTTTATCATGATTAATAGCATCATTGCCTTAAGTAACCAAGATCAGAATCAACTTCATCAGTAGGACCTGCCAATTTTGCCTTTGCAACATTTTAATTTTGATTCCCCTTTCCAATCTTATTGTTACCACCCCAGTAAAGGGTGGTACCAGGAATGATGGTCTTCTCACCAATCTATTACTGCCAGATTAATCTCTATAAAAAGCAGGCCCAATCACATTGCTCCCTAACTGAAATTGTTGGTGGCTTTCCGTTGCCTACAAAATAAGGTGAGACTCTCCAACAGATATTTGAGTCTTTTGATCCATGCCTGATTCTTCACCTGACACCGTTTAGTTTATTTGCTCAACTTGGCATACCTTTGTCCCCACTCTACCTTCAAAGATCAGTTTAAATGCTCCTTCATTGAAGTGTTCTCCAAATCTCCAATTCTGAATAAGCTGTTTTTTTCCTTTGCTACCACGGCCCTCTATCTGTATCTTTAGTAGGGCACTCAGACCATTCTATTCAGTGTCTGGCTTATGTTCCTTGAGGATAAGATTTGTGACCTATTTCATTCTGAAAAGTTGGGCTCGGGGCATTTTAGGAGGAACCATGTAAAAGTCCTAGTTAATCTCCCTGTCCACTGCCAGAGGGCTGGTCCATACCACTGTTTCTGCTTTAATATCTTTATTTATTATTATCTCTTGATATGTCCATCCTCTTCCTCCAGCTTTTAAGGACCAGCTCAACTCCTGATTCCTCAACAAAGCCTTCTTTGATTACCCACATTGAATTTTCTGTCTTGGACCATACATTTAGTTTCTGTATGGCTAACCACTTAGCTCTTGATTATACATATTAAAGTAGAATTTTAAGAATTAGAATGCCCCTTAGTAAGTCACCCTAAACAATATTTAACATGACTCACCCAAGTTGAAATAAAAAGTATTACATTTTAATTAATAAAAAATGGTTCAGTAGGTCTGGCATGTAGCCGAGGTCTACATTTCTAACTGCCAGGTAATGCCAGTACTGCCATCCACGGATCTTTGGGTGTCAAAAGATCTCAACTACTTTACCATTTCAGGTAAGTGGTCATATACTCCCTGACTGCTGTGCTTCTTTTGGCAACCCATTCCATAGTAGGCCAGCTCAAGTACTACTTAACAAAGCTTACTCCTCTTACACAGCAATCCTCAAGTGTTTCTTCTTTTGTCAGTTTTCTGTACATCCTGAGATTTGTCTGCTCTGTCTTTTCTGCCTTTGGGAAATTACTGCCTCACACTCAGTGGACACATGGGAGGCCTCAAAGGGATTTCGTCCAGCTTTTCTGCCCTGCCCCTACCCTTCAGTGCACTGCCACCGTGTTCTTGGTAGAGGCCTATGGGAACCAGCTGGTGGGTGATCCACAATGCAAGCCCATATACAACCTTTAAAAATTCTTTAAAACTTCAGCTGCTTTCTTGTTTCTGTCTGTGATGAATTTGTCCTTCTGTCACTCTCTCAGGGGTAAAAGAGCTAGTGTTCTTCAGGAATTTAGTACTGATTTAGGTTTTAAAACACTATGTTCTGTTTTGTTTTAAAACACTATGATTTTACAGTTTAACCAAACAGGTTGAAGCTCAAGTTCCTGCTATATGTACACAATTATTTGTAAGATAAATAAATGAATAATAGAAAATTATTTTTTTTACAAAGTTTGCAACCAGAAATGCAACCATTAGCATGTAAAACTAAAAACAGAGCCTTGATAAATAAACGTCCAGTGTTTAAAGCAATAATTATATGTACTCCACATTGTTAGTTTCCTTATATTTACAAATACTCATACAAAAAACGGAAAGATGTAGATGGTTGATTTTATAATAACACAAGTTACCTTTTGAACATAACTTAATTTTTTATTATGAAATGATTTTTGTCCAGTAATAGCAAAAAAAGGGCAGATATGAATAAATGGTGGGCAGTGTTTAAAGTGAACTACTCAGCACCAACTGCAGTCTTTTCTTGACAGTAAGTGATAATGTTCTCTTTCTGTTCAGCTCTGCTACCTACAGCCATACCATAATTGTAATCAGTAGTTTAAAAATAGGACTGTTTGTGCTGTTCCATATCTCTTGTGTGTTTACCTCTATAGTAGTAGTCAACTGAACCATCTCCTTGAAATACTCATGCAGAAGAAAGTCCTTGTGAAGAATACGCTGTGAATCTGCTGTCTCCTTCAGTTAAATCCACTTGAAGGATGTATTCTTCGACTATCTTCTGGACAGACCAGTCTAATAATATAAAATAAACAAGTTATTTTAACTTTTTTATTATTAGAATCTTCACATATAAATAAATGCAGATTAATTGCATACACGTCCATGTACCTGTTACAGAACTTAATCAATGATCATTTGCCAATTTTGCAGAAATGTGTTAATTATAATCACAGATAGAAAAGGATTTAAACTCTATGGAAGGCATTGTGCAAAAGAAGTAAATGTACTCTTTTACCAACTGTCAAATGGTGAAGGTGGGCAGAATGACAACATGGTAAAAGTAAACAAGTAAGGTGGTTTTTTAAAAAATTTTATTTTAATTGTTCATGTACAGTTTTCTGTCTTTTACTCTCATCCCAGCCCACTCCCAGCCCTCCCCACCTCCCTCCTATTTCCACACGCCCTAGTTTTTGTCCATGTGTCCTTTATACTTGTTCCTGTAAACCCTTCCCCTTTTCCCCTGAAATTCCCTCTCCTCTCCCCTCTTGTCACTGTCAGCCTGTTCTCTGTTTCAGTGTCTTTGGTTATATTTTCCTTGTTTGTTTTGTTGTTTAGGTTCCTGTTAAAGGTGAGATCATATGGTATTTGTCTTTCACCACCTGGCTTATTTTGCTTAGCATAATGCTTTCCAGTTCCATCCATGCTGTCACAAAGGGTAGGAGCTCCTTTCTTTCTGCTGCATAGAATTCCATTGTGTAAATGTATCATAGTTTTTTGATCCATTCATTTACTGATGGGCACCTAGATTGCTTCCAGCACTTGGCTATTGTAAATTGTGCTGCTATGAACATTGGAGTGCATAGGTTCCTTTGGATTGGTGTTTCAGTCAGGTAAGATGTTTAATCGTACAGAAGGATGCACCTTGCATGAAAGGAAGTAGAATATATTTTATAGGACCCTCTTCATCCTGCCAGGAGAATACGTTACCTTCACATATAATGAGGTAAAAAGCACATGGCTAAATTGAACTAGAGTAGAAAGTATCCTGGAGAAAAGTGGGAGAAAGACAAGGCAAGTAAATTTGGGATACTGGTGTGAGTGAATGAACCAAGTAGTGTGGCTAGACAAGAAAAAAAGTTAATCTAGGTGGAGGCTTCTACTGATGAAATGGTAGTCAAGGGACAGGGTTTTATCAGTATTGAAAAATAAGGAAGAGGGAGAGATGAAGGAACAGTAGGATGGGAAGAGAATGCTAGAATTTAGGATATTAATATGGAACAGCCTTAGAAATTATGGTCCTGCAGACGGTCAGTCATGGCATTAAGGGAATTTGGGGTGCTGGGCCTATGAGGCACATGACTGCTTTAGTGCCACCATGATCTTTCAGGAACTGAATAATAAAGATTGAGTTGGGTGCTAAATTCCTCAACGAATGTGAGGGAGTGACCAGGAAGCTAGTAAATGACAGTGAAAAGATAAAAGGCATAATTAGAGGAGAATTTCTATTAGGTTTTACAAGGGTGGGATGGTTATGGCCTAGCAAAGGCAATGAGATGAACAATGCTGATGCCACCTGTGGTGTGTGGAGCATCACTTTCTGTGGTGAGCTGCTGGGAACACAGTGTACTTAAGAGAGAGCCAGGTTCCAAACATCACAAGGAGAAATGTTCTGTGAGAAGATGAAGATATAAAGGAGTTTTATTTACAGCACATATGGGGGAGTCCAAAGAAAAAGTTAATGTCTCTGAAAAGCTGATCATGAGATGAACAACAGATGGAGAAAGTGTGGGGATGAGGCTCTGTGAAATTATCTGGGTGGTTATCAAGTATGATAGAAACTACAGACAGGGTGGGATGTACTCATGTCTGGATCTTAAGTGAAGCTCACATGACACTGTTCCAGTGCCAAGCTATCAGAGACTTTGGGACTTTATTTGGTTATTGAGATTGAACATCAGTGTTAGCTTTGGTAATTATAGTATTAAAAAAATAAAACACAATCCTAAAAAACTCAGGCAATTAATGAATCTCAGAATAAAAAGATAAATGATGTTTATACTCTTCTGTCATTAATAGGTACTTTCAGAAAATAAAATTAAAGCTTAAAATCTTGAGAGATTCATATAAGGTAAGTAAATTTCAAAGGAGAACTAAAGGATACCCCTGACCAGCATGGCTCAGTTGGTCAAGTGCTGTTCTGCAAAGCAAAGGGTCACCTGTTTGATTCCTGGTCAGGGCACATGCCTGGGTCCCTAGTCAGGATGTGTGCAAGAGGCAACCAATCGACGTTTCTCCCACACCCGGGTGTTCTCTCTCTCTCTCTCTCTCTCTCTCTCTCTCTCTCTCTCTCTCTCTCTCTCTCTCTCTTCCTCCCTTCCCCTCTCTCTAAAAATAAGTAAAATCTTAAAAAAAAAAAAAGAATTTAGAACATAGGGCAGTATTTTAATCCCCAGATAGTGTGTTTATAGAATACTGTTTGGAAATATAAACAGTTCTGAATATTAATTAGAAAGCCAGGCCCAGTTTAAATTTCCCCAATGTTTGGTACGAATCAGGATTCAGGGACTTGCCCCTCACCCCCACGCACAGTTTCAGCTGCCCTTCCCGAGGCACACTCTCTGGTTTTCCGACAGAAAAGCTCTATCACTGTCCCTACATTCCTGTACCAGAAGAGCCCTATAAAATGAACATGGGAACCCCAGCAAGAATTTTATTGAGAATGACGATCTGGCCAAATGATTTCCAGCTTGGATACATTTAATGGTCTGCAATTATTTCAGATGATAAGGTAGAACTTCTGAGTTCTATTTCTACTAATGCCATAATGTACCCACATGATCTGGAACATTACTATATTTTTGCAGCAATTTCTTCACACAATTTCTTCCACAGCTCCCCTTTTCCAACTGCACAGGATTGTTAGAAGATTTAAACACACTGTAAGTTTCTCTAGAATTGAAACGCGAAGCACAACGCCTGACACACACACACACACACACACACACACACGGCTAACAAACACCTGTCAAATGTTTGAATGAATGAAAACGTCCGTAACACTGCTGTGCTGCTTTCCACACGGCAAGTGACCGAACTTCATCCCTGCTAGAGTTTCTCAGGACAAGTTTCAAACCACAGAACATTGATCTAACTCAGGGTAAGTCACTGGGAAAATAAATATGAGCAGTTTCGTTTATAAAACGAAGATGACATGACACGAGCGAGCAGATTTGGTATTCCCTTTTTTAAAACTTGTAAAGTATTGAATTGTTTCCACGAATAGCAAGCTCCGAAAAAAAAAAGCCCTAGCATATCTAGGGCGCTCTTGGGGAGGCCACATGCTCTTGCACCGCACTTTAAATCCAATGACCCCGCTGTTCCATGCCCGGAGATAGGTGGGGCAGGTCGCGTAGCTGTCCCGAGCGTCGCCACCGGCGCCACCAGCCCCTCCGCCCCGGCCCCTGCTCGGCCCCCAGAGGCTACCGAGCGCACCTCGACGGCGGGAGCGACCGCTTGCACACAGCGGGCTCGGAAGCATCCTCCCTCGGGAATGCCGGCTTAGCCCGGGGCTCCGGTTGTAGCCGGGGATCCGCCTCCGGCCGGGGAGCTCACGGCCAGTACTCACCCTTTGGGGACACTATTCTTCACCGGGACGCGAGAGACGCGGGCCTCCCAAGACCTAGGCCACACCCCTCTCAGGCCTTTTCCAGAACAGACTTCGGGACAGCCGAAGCCACTAGGGCACACACCGAGGTGGCGGGTGAACAATGCCGAGGCTCCCCCCAGGCGCCTTGCACTGAGGCGATGATGGCAGTGACAGACTCGGGCGCTTCAATTCCAGTTACAAACCCAGGTAGCGTGCGAACAGCAGTAGCGCACGGATTTGTTAAGACAGACGCTGGGGACCCAGTTGGCTGCGGGCCGGCATCGCGCATGCTCCTTGACCGCCTTGCGTCAGGCCGAGAGCTGCCGCGCGAAGCGGGCGGCGGGCGTGGAATGAGCAGGTCCGAAGCGGTGCGGGTCGGTTGGTGATTTGTAGTCTGCGGTAAACGGTGCGGCCTGTCGTCGCTGTCTTGATAAAGCGAAAGTGCACTGTTCGTCCCGGTGGACGTCGTACTGCCGGTTAAAGCCCCCCCAACCTTTCTCTGTGAGACTCTCCAGTATTTTGTCTGGAGTCCAGTTCTGCGGGGAGGGGGGGGGGCGGGGGGGCCAGCGAGGGGTCCAGGTAACCGGGGCCAGACCCGCACACGCCTCTGGGACTTGTAGTCTCCAGATTCTGGCCGTTCGATTGCACCAAATCTTGGGCCATTTTATTTTTAATTTAACTTTTATTTTATTTTGTTTTTTTTCTTTATTTTTATTGTTGACACTAATACAGATGTCCCCATTTCTTTCCGTTTGCCCGCCTCCACCCATTCCTCCACCCCATCCCTCTTGCCCTTGCCACACTGTTGTCTGCATCTATGAGTTATGCGTATGTGTTCTTTGGTTTATCCCTTCATCTTCTCTCATCCTTTCCCCCCTACCCTCTCAGAGAGCTGTCAGTCTGTTCCATGTGTCCATGCCTCTGTTTCTATTTTGTTCGTCAGTTTATTTTGTTCATTAGATTACACATGTGAGACTTATCGGAACCATTGTATTTATTGTCTACTGTGTGTTGAACACCTTGCCAGGATTGGTGGAAGGTACGTGAGTGCTCACTCCAGGTGTCCTCCTCACTTTAGGGTAAGCAGAAAGATGGACTTGCAAGATGAGATGTAATGAACAAAAATTAAGAATTGGAAATGCTGTTGGAGGTCACAGAAGAGCCTATATTGGGATGGGTGGGCGGGACTTCCTGGAACACATGGGATTTGAATCAGGCTTGGAAACGTATAATGCTGTCTGTTAGGGGATAGTTGGAAAAATCGAAGGGTGGAGGTGGTAAAGGTGTGTAAAGAAGAGTTTGACCTGGCTGTAGTCGAAGGTTTACGTTGGAGAGTGATGAAGAGGGCTTGCTTAGATGGTGCAGTGGACATGAGGGCCTCCTAAGGCCTCACTTCGAGCAGGGACCTTCGTTTTGAGTTTCTCTCTAATAGAGGCTATAAGTACAGGCCCAAAGATGCATCTTCAGGTTTAAATAAAAAGCAACATCATAGAACTTAATCATGTCCAATTTCTGGACCTCATGGCTGCAGTTGCTCTATGAATTAGTAGTTTTATATATCCAGTTATGGTAGGTAACAAAATTGCGTTGCATTTGTGCATTAGAGGTAAACTTTGAAAAGATACTGTGGTTTTTGTAAACTGTTTTGGCATTTATTTATTTTTATGTACCTGAAGTCTCAAGGGAAGTGGACCCAAATCTTTCTTGACTTGTAGGAGCAAATTGTGATGGTTTGGGGGCTTAGTACTGACCACAGTGGATTGTTTAGTTTTACTGCCTTTCATTTTCCATTTAGTTTAAAGTGACTTACGTACAAATTCACACATCAGAAAATCCTTAGTCAGGCCACGTGTCCCTAGTTTTTTATTTTAGAAAATAAGATCACAGGTAATGAAAAGGTATTAATTTTTAAACTTGTCAGGTAATGGAACACCTGGAAATGATGCTTTTTGTGAAACACTCTGAAATAATGCTGTGTTACATTTAACTAATTGTAGAATTTTTTTTTGTTAAATTTCACATTTTCCATACCCTAGTACTAGTAAAGGGTAGGTGATGCCATGTATTTAATAAATTTTGATTTTGACAAAGTACTATTCATCACCTTAATTTTATCATAATTTTGTGTGAGACTTTCAGTTTTTGGTGTAGCATCCCAATTCAAAGAAAAGAAGTCTGGGAAGAGCATGATTTGAGAGGCACAACTATAAGGGAGTTCAGAAAGGATTTACAAAATTGGATTTTGGACTAAATTCAGTTCTACTAAGGAAGGAAAGTGGATTAATACACTTGGAAAGATTTTCATCATCTGGGGAAAAGCAAATTTCTAGTTAGTTCATAATTAACCAAAGAGATAGTACTGTAAACCAGAATATGCATTTTGTGACCATTTCATACTCTAGAGATTTTTCTATGACTTTATTCTGCTAACACTCCTGAAATCAAATGGCATCTGACTGAAGTAATCAAGGTGACTGAATACTAAATTTACACACAAAATAAAATAGGCTTTAGGAATTTTTATTTGAGGAATATTCATAGTGATAAAGGCAGTGCTGGATTAATTTTCAGAATCCAGAGATCTCTAAATGCTAAGCAAGAAAGTGCTGAATGAACTACTTGACTTTTTATTCTCAGGCTTTCACTATGGACCTTCAGGTCCTCTGATACAAAAATAGCTAATCCTCAATTTTCTTAGCTTTTAGAAAAAGCTTTAAATGCAAGAATTGTAAATTAGCAATAGCCTTGAAGAGAAGATTGGATTTAACTGTTGGAGTGAGTTTTTTAACACAAAGTTGAATTGCTGTAAGAAGGTGAAAGTGTGAGGTACAATTTTTCCTTACTTCCACATGAGATTTTTCAATAGAGCAAGTGCAGTTTTCATCTACATCTTCAGTTTTACCTAATATTTTGTTTATAATCATTTACCTTTTATCACTTATGGAATGATAAATGAACCAGGCTAGAAACATCTCCAGGTATTTATAATCATTTATCTTTTATCACTTATGGAATGATAAATGAATCAGGCTAGAAACATCTCCAGGTATGTAAAAAAAATTTGTTAATAATTTCTCCTACAAATAAGATTTTTATTTGAAAATTTATCATAATGTAACTATCAGATTATCACTGCTAATGTTTTTCATAGCTTAGCAGATTAAATTTACAGGTATAGGCATCAGTAAGCCAGGTGTTGATTTTAAATTTCTTTTAGACATTCTCGCAGAATGGAAAGTAAATTAAAAAATTTTTTTTCTAGCATCCTATTCCTGTTGTGTCTAAGCTTTGTATAGTGGTAGGGAGAATCTTAAAAAGGGTTGATTCTTTTAAAGAGTCATTAAATCAATCTCTTAAATGCCTTTTTTTTTACAGACTAAACAAAGAATTTAGCTAACTTAAGACATGATTCTTTTCTGTTCAGTATTTTTAATCACCTTCTGGATCTCTCACCTGAACATCTCATAAGGATTCATTCATAAGCAACATTGGGAAACTGAAGTCATTTTTCCTACCCCAACTACCTTTATACTTTGACAATATAGAAATGAGGCTACCTCTCAGTTACTCAATCCAAAAAACTAGGAGTCTTTGATTCTTCCCCTACTTTAGTCTAAATGCGTAATTAATTACTTACCAAATCCTGTGAATTCTGCCTCTTTTTTAGTTTTGTAATTCAAGAAATTATAAAATTAATGTATTAAAAATAGATCAATAGCATAAGTGGATTATAAAATATCACATGATTATCTGTTTTTAATTTATTTTTTAATTTAAGTATTGTTGGTATGCAATATTATATTAGTTAATATTAGTTTCAGGTGAACAGTATAGTGATTTGACATTTTAATATCTTACAATGTGAGATATAAATTCTAATTCTAGTAATAAATGAATCTTTCTCTACCTTCCATTTCCGTTTCCATTTTTTGATTCAGATCTTCAGCATCTCTTGTCAGGAATGTTAAAATAACCTCTTGACCAATCTCCCTGCCTCCCAGGAATATGTTTTAATTAGATCTTGAGTAGGTGCCACATATTTTAATTGAAGTTATTCCTTGATATTTTTTCTGTTAGCATATGGGGAAGCTATTAACTTTGACATATATTCTTTTGTTCTGCCATTTAACAACTTTCTAATTATGTCTAAGCTTTTTTCTCGGAGTATGTTGGGTTTTCTATATATAAAAACTTTTTTTAACATTTTTTTATTGTTGTACAAGTACAGTTTTCTGCCTCTTCCCCCATCCCTCCCCACTATCCCATCCCTCCCCACCTCCCTCCCCTGTCTCCACCCCACCTTGTTATCATCCATGTGTCCTTTATAATTGCTCCTGCAAACCCCTCACTCCTTTCCCCTTTTATCCCCTCCCCTCTCCCATCTGGTCACTGTAAGCCTGCTCTCAACTTCAATGTCTTTGGTTATATTTTGTTTGCTTTTTTTCTTTTGTTGATTATGTTGCAGTTAAAGGTGAGATCATATGGTATTTGTCCCTCACCACCTGGCTTACTTCCCTTAGCATAATGCTCTCCAGTTCCATCCATGCTGTTGCAAAGGGTAGAAGCTCCTTCTTTCTTCCTGCTGTGTAGAATTCCATTGTATAAATGTACCATAGTTAAAAACTTATTTTCTACAGACAAAAATTTTGTCTTCTCCTTTCCAATAGTTATACCTCTTCTTTTACATGTCTTATTGCATTAATCAGAATTCTAATAAGTACTAAAGGTAATCAACTACTATATACTAAAGACGAGAGCATATTTACTTAATTTTCAGTTAAATTAAAAAATTTAAATAACATACTTTTATCTCAAATATCATTAATAGTTTTCTTTCAGTAATGTGGTATATCATTCTTAAGACTATTTTTTATTCATTTAGAAATTGGAAATGAAAGAACAATGATGAAAAATATCTCAAAGAAAAAAGAAGATATTAAAAAAAAAGTAAGGTATTAATGGAGCTTATAAGGATTTCGATTATACTAAATAGCCCAGATATCAATGTAGTATAATCCTGAAAACTGTGATGTATTTGAATACACTTTATATGTTAAAAAAATAAACAATAAGATATTAAGGATAAATTGTTTGGTCTGTCTGTTATATAATAAAGAGCATTGGAGGTGAGCTATTTATGTATTTACTTATTTATTTGTTCCTTTCCTTAAATTTTAATTTATCTGTTCTTAGCCAGTCAGCAGTCTATTTCCTGCTTAGCTCAAAATAAAATGTTTTTCTTTTTTTAGAGAGTGAAACATATATAGAACTGATATTTACATGTCTTTTAAAGTAATTCCAATTACGATTCCTATTTTATCCCTGCCTTATGGATGGGGAGAGGGAGTTATAAATTCTGGGAATGCTGGGTGAGATTATTTGAAATTAAAGGGAGACCTCTATCAATCACTTGCTAGGGTATATGTCCCATCTTACCTTTAAGGGTTACTGTCCCTTGGTCAAGAGGTGAATTAGGTATTTTTAATTGTGCTGAGGAACATACTGAAGGTTTAATAAGAACAGAACATCTTAGGTCATGTTGACTTTATACAGTAGTTCTTAAGAATGGTGTAGGAACCCCTAGTGGATTTTGAAGTTCTTTTGGAAAGTGTATAGATAAGGCTCTTTTGTGGTAATAATGTCCTTACTGGGACTGTGTCAATACCCCGCTTTGGCATTTGACACAAATCCATGCCTTCGCTGTGGTGGGAAACCTGATGTGTGTCTGCTTGTTCTTTCCACTCCAACTGCTCGTTCGTTTGGTCAGCGTGTACAGTTGTCATTTAAGGAGAGTTTTACTATTCCATTTCTTAAACTTAACGTGAAGATCAAACTCATCCACATTGTTCTAAAAAAAGATTTAATGTTGCTAGTATGGTTTAATTTTAGAATAGTGAGGTTTAAAAAACTATAAAATAGCATATTGTTAATGGCAGGACCTTAAATTACAAATACTAGTAGGCAGCTGGAAATACGGTATTCAGGAGAGTAGAGCTGGAGACAGGTGTAGGGAGCCACAGGAATACATGCGCTCTCTAAAGCCTCGGAATGAGCCCACGTTTAAGCCATGAGGAGAAGTGTTTTCATTGAAGGATACAGGGAGTAAGTGGCCCCAGAGGTAGAGGGTAGAGGTCAGGGATATAGAAAGTTTTCAGAAAATAAAGGTGCCCAACATTATCAGATACTACAGGGTAATCAGGTAAAAGCTAACACTGATACAGTGTTGAGTTTCGAAGTATTTTCATATGTCTGACCTCATCTGAACCTCCTAAGAGATATATAAAGTAGGCATCAGTATATGATCAGTAAGAACTAACCATTGGATTTTGTCATTAAAGGTCCTTTTTGATATTACAGAGAGCAATTCTTAATTAAAAGTCTACCATATATAAAGAGCTCATACCAACTGATAAAAAGATGAAATTTAAGAAAATAGGCAAAGGCTATGAACTGATATTTTAAGAAAATGACTTTCAAAGGGTTGATGAATATCTGAAAAGATGCTCAATTCTAAAACAAAAAGATGCAAAGTAATCCTCATCTCTCTCTCTCTCTTTTTTTTTTTGCAGATGTCAGAAGAGACAGATAACATTGCAGTAAAAGAAAATGTAGAAGAGCATCTCCAAAAAGGTTCTCAATAAGTATACCACAACTTTGATGCTGTCAGTTTTTATTTTTAAAAGATGCAAATGACTAATCCTATCCTTGATGTTTCAACTGGGAACACAATTTATTAAGAGATGAGTTCAAACAGAAACTACACTTTCTAGATAATATAAGATGGGGATATGGAAATAATTAGTAAAGTCTATATATGTAATAAAATTTTGTTGGTTAAGATTTTATTTTCTCTCTGTAAACATGGAGAATCCACTAGTGTTTGAGACTGTGTTAGTCCATAAAGATACACAGATGCAGAACCTGTTTCAGGAAGCTCTAGAGATTTCAAGAAAAATACATAAATAATGGATGAACCCTGGTTCATTCATCATTGTTGAGTACATATTGTATGCCACCTGCCATTCTAAGTTCTAGGAATAGAATATAAACAAACCAACTAGTAATTTTTAAATTATAACAAGAAGTACTGCAGTTAAGAATGAAGATTCTCATGACCTATAGTGATTTGGCATTTACTTACCCTTTATTCCCACCATCCTTTATGTAACCTCTATGTAACTCAGAAGCAAGAAGAAAGAAAAATTCAAGGCAAAATGACCAAAAGGTCCTCCATTTCTACTGTACTTAGGACTGCCCAATCCCTGTCTTAGTCCATCTGGTGGATCATCTGGCAGATGAGCAAAAAATAACACATGGTTTGGAGTGCACACAATATCTAGCATCTGCTTTATTCCCTACAAGACTGTTTCATTCTAAGAGCTGGCAGAAGTAGGAGTCAGCAAATTTTACAAAACTTACACAAGTAGTTAAAATGAGTACCTAAAAACTTATCTCTTCTTTTTAGATTCCTTTCTAGTTTCATCAAGTTGAAGTAACCTGACTTTGATATTTGTATATTCTGTAGAGCAGTTTATATAGAATATGACGGTTCTAATAGATTTTTTTTCCCAAAAGGAAAAAGGTAAAGATTTGCTTTTCTGAAAGTTTTTTTTTGTTTTTTTTTTTTTTGCCTGACTACAAAGAAGGACTATAGCCAGTAGCTGAGGATGCACAGGGTAGAGGAAACAAACTTCAGCCTCACCATGCATAAAGGTGTTTACTCCAGATGGAAGAGGGGGAGGGGACATCTGTTTGTCTGAGGTTTTAAGCTCTCATGGGGCCGTGACCCAGTCTTCATAATTGCCATGATCTTTAAAAATGCATGAAATTTAGGTATTCAGTAAGTACTTTTGCTGCTATTGCTGTTTAATTATTTAAAAAGCATCATGAACTCTGTATTGTGTTGGCTTCTTGGTAGGTTTAGATGCAGAAGAAAATCAAAACATAATTGAAACATTGAGAAGCAAAGTAAGAGGAAAGCTAAAAAATGCTAAGGTAATGCTTATTTCCTGTTTTTTAAATTTACTGTTTAGGTGCAACAAATATCAAATGAACTTTTCTTTGTTAAAAGGAGCCAAAATTCAGTCTGAATATAGCTCCTTAAATCCAAAAACTTTGAGTTCCTTTCCATGCTTTTTTTTTCAGACTTAAATCCAAGAAAAGTTTAGTGATTTGGTCCTGGTAACTATATAAGACATCTCAGGGGGAAAACATGTATACACTTTTTAAGAGAAGAAGTCTTTAATAAAGATTTCACTTTATTGAGAAGTCTTGGTTTTTAATCCATTTTGAAAAAAGGCTTTGGAGTACAATTATGTTTATATCTGTGAAGATTAATTTTTCTATACCATTTATGTTGTTTCAGATTAATCAAAGTGAAAAATCTTCAACTCATCCGTTCCTTGGTAATAAGATAAATCAATGGTCTAAGGTGAATAACTTTGTTTAACCTTTAAAAAATGCTTTATAGAGCTATACTTTAAATAGCAAAACTTTACTCATTTTAAGTATATGATTCAGTAATTTTTAGTACATTTACAGAATTATACAGTCAACACTATAATCCAATTTTAGACATCTAGATAGAAGTAGGATATAAAATAAGCTTTTGTGTTTTATGTATTTTTAAATTTTTTGCCTCTTAATGACTGGATTTTGCTTTTTCTTATAGAATTAATTTCTCTCTCAAACCTCCCTAAAAGCAGTTTTGTTTTAATATATGTGTGAGAAAGAAGTGATAAGTGCTTTACATTTTATTTATTTATTTTTTAGATTTTATTTATTTATTTTTAGAGAGAGGGGAAGGGAGGGAGAAAGAGAGAGAGAGAAATATCAATGTGTGGTTGCCTCTCATACACACCCCCATTGGGGACCTGGCCCACAACCCAGGCATGTGTCCTAGACTGAGACTCGAACCAGCAACCCTTTAGTTCGAAGGCTGGTGCTCAGTCCACTGAGCCACACCAGCCAGGGCAGTAAGTGCTTTACATTTGAAAGATTCAGACTTTACAGCATTGAAAAAGGAGGGCTTATTTATCAGCAAGTTTGTAACTATGTCACCTTTAATACTTTAACTACCTCTCACTCCACAAAGGTTGTAGAGGAGTGGAGTGGTGCTTGTGTGTGAGCACAGACATACGTGAGAGCTCCTGAAGTCAGGGAGGGAGAAAAAAAGGATTTTCCCTGAGCCCACACTTTGATCAGACTGTAAGGTAATCTCTTAATACTCTGACTGGAGTAAAGAGTTAGTTTGGGAAGGTGGAGATTTGAACTCGATACTGTTTTTTATTACAGAACCTTCAAAATAAAAATTCATAAACCAGACTCAAACATAACTTGATATTGTCTCTCCTGCTGCTCCTTGCTCATAAATAAGATAATAGTTACTATTTACGTCATTGCAGAAAAGTACTTCTTTCATTTATAAGCAGAAAAAATAATCATGTCAACACTGAGCACTGGTTTACTGTTGTTTAACCCACAGACTGAAGTCTCATTGGATGCAGGCCTTTCGTTTTTCACTCTGAGTAGTGAAGAAGGCTCAGCTTTGGGCCAGTCATCAGAGCAGGTTGGATGTGCTCCCCTTCCTCTCATATCCTCATTCTCAGGAAAAATAACTCTTATTAAAGGCAAAGAATGAAATACTTGGAAATTTTTATTATTGAGCTTCTTCTCTTTTAATTGAGCTGTTCATAATAATTCCTAAAATTTATTGAGTGCTTACTGGATGCCCAGTGATCTACTAAACTTTTAATGTGGACTGTATCATTCAGTTCTCAGAGAAACCCTGTGAGGTAGGCATTATTTTCACCTCTGTTATGTAGGTGAGGAAACTCAAGTTTGAGGGTTAGGCATTGATAAGCTGGGAAGTATAGGCTGTCGGCTCCAAAGCCTGTGTTTTTCTTTGGCGGTTCCTGTCCTCTCCAAGTGCCCTGCATTATTCTAATATCTCTTACTCTCCATAGAGTCTCCATCTCCATCCCTCCTAATCTAATCCCAGAGCCTTCCAATTTCTGTTGCTTCTTCCCAGTTCCTCTCAAACTCCTTAGCCCCTTCTGTTACTCCTTGGTTGTCTGTTCTTCAGTCTCACCAGTCTTTTCCCTTCGCTTTCTGACTTGTCAGTCTCTGTCGTTGGTCGCCCTGTCCGATCATGCTCCTCTATATTTTTCTCTAATTTCTCTTTACCTTCAACTCTTTGCACAGTTTCCTTGAGTCCCCTCCCCCAGTGCCTCCTGTTCCCCAGAATTCTTTCTGTCTGCTAACACTTCTTAGTCATGTCCAAATCCCTCAGGTCCTTTTTGGAGTCCCTCTTGGGCCTCCATTTGCCTTCCTACTTCTTCCCAGTGTCTTTCATTCCCCTTTGCACTGTGCCTGGTCCTTTCATTCCTTCTTTATTATTGTTGTTTTTCCCACAAAAATGGCTTTATCTTTTAAAAATCTAAGCGAAGTATATACATTACAAAAACTTATGCAGAAAACCATGAAGAAGAAAATAAAAATCACATGAAATCCCACTGCCCTTAGATAAACCGCCATTATCATTTTTCATACTTTTCACTGTACTGACACCAGTACGTGCACATACACAGACTTTTATACAAATCGAATCATAGTAGTAAATGGCAATTCCACTTTTGCAGTCGCTTGGCCAAGCCTCGTGTTATCCTTGGATCCTCTTTTACTCACATGCCTCATATCCAGTTCATCACAAATCCTGTTGGTTCTACCTTTATTCCAGAATCCAATCTACTTTTCACTGCCTCCACCGGTGCATCCCTAGTCTAAGCCACCATAACCTCTCATCTGGGTCATTGCCATGGTCTTCCTCTGTTTTCAATATTGCTTGAACTATTTTCTGTACCACACAGTAATCAGAGTGATCCTGTTAAAATCTGAGACAGGCCATTGTTTTGCTTATACCTTCTAATGGTTTTCTATATAACTCAAAACAAAAGCAAAGTCCTTCCAGGGCCCACCAAGGCTTACATGACCTGGCCCCCTTTGGTACCTCTCTGACTTAATTTCTTACTGCTTTCCCCTACTCCCACCCAACTTTAGCCACGTTGGCCTTTTACCTGTTCTTCACAGCATGCTCTTGCCTCAGAGACTTTGTAATTTTTGTCTGTCTAGAAAACTCCCTTATCCTCATGCTCTCTCCCTCACTACCTTGGGTCTGTGTCAAATGACATGTAACTATGATATTGGTCAGTGGGAGAAATAGGCTACTTGGGCATGAAGAACTCCCAGTTTAGATGCAGGTTTTTAGAGTGGTCTGGAAAAGTCATCTTCCCCACACCTGGTGACTTTGGAGCCCATAGGAATGACTGTCCTCATCACAGGGTAGAGAAAGCTACTGTTTTGTGGGAGGCCGAGTTTGACTTTGATCCCTTCCTACTGGGAGAAAGGGGAGCGCTTGTCCCACATATATTGTCTGGGCAACCCAGGGAAAGGTCCAGGGTTACTCTCACACGGTCCTACTTATCATACCACATTTCACAAGGCATGTTTCTGTGGAATGGGGTGGGGGAGATTCTCACTTGTTTCCCACACCATGCTCAGGCGTATCCATCTAGACATGCATACAGGGTTAGGTGGATGCCTTCTGACCTCATACTCCCTGTTACACTACAAGCTAAGAGCATAGGCACTGCTCTGCTGTGAGCTGCATAGCAAAGACCCAGAATGTGATCTGGGATAGCAGCTGGCCTTAGATTAAAGGAGGAATAGTTGATCAGATGGGGCTTATATTGGCAAATTGAGTAGGGTGGGGTTCATAAAAGAGACCGATATGGTCATTTTTTAAAAAGGCTGGGATCTAAGGTGAGAGCATGACCTACTTGGCCACCAGAGTAGACCTGAGCTGTGAAGGCAAGCTGAAAGCCTAGGGGTCTTATACAGGAAGGTTGATAATGGGAGCTCCAGGTGGAACAGAGAGAGCCCCTTTTGTCTGTGATTGGGATCTACAGAGATCCCCTAAGTGGGAATTCCCCAAATCTTGCTTCTGTATGTCAGTGCCATGTATCTTGTTTGAAATCTGAAAAGGATACCATAAAGATTTGGGGATATAAAATATTTTCTTGATTTCATGACAAGGGTAGGAAACAGGGTATGATGATGTAATGACTCTATAGGAACCTAGGTGATACTGATCAAGAGCTGATGGAGGATGTGTGAGGTCCTCCACTCAGAGACATTGTGTGATTAATTTGTTCTATTTAACTGTCCACCCCTAAATATATGGTTTTGAAAATTGAGAGGTTTTTATTTGCATGACTCACATACTCTGTCGTCCTCTCTTTTTCATTGTGTGTGGGTTTCAAATTAGATAATAAAGCCATTCAAAGTGAATTGTTGATTTTTGGTGTGAAAAAACTTAAGATTTATGATCATGATATAAAGTATGCATTTTTATATTTAGTAATATATCTTTCAATACCTATACTCAGATTGTAATTTATATACATAGCATGTTTTAGAATTTCACTGTAATCACTTGCCATAGACTTCTATGTTGAATCTTTACTTTTCTTTCTTTTTTCTTAAATACCATCCAGAAAACATCAGGAATGCTTCACAATCATTTTAGATACTACTGCTTTCTGAATAGTGAAAAATGGGGTTTAAGACCACCTGGCCTGATGTCTGTGGACTTTGCCCTACACTGTGAATTCTCAGTGACTGATATATCATAGTCCCACATCTCAGAATATTCTCCATAGGAGAGAATGGCTTGAATTACAATCCTAATTGCAAGGAAGTGCTATAGAAAAATCATGCTGTAAAATATTAAGCCTTAAATGAGTTCCTCTACATTCAGTGAAATTTCATTGTAACAGTTTCATCTTGACCTTGAACAGGGAGGCAAGGATGAGAAAGACAATCATACATACTTATTTTTCTTTTTGGTATTCAACAGAGATCAGTAAGTAAAAGTTATTCCAAACATTTTTCACCTGGTGACAATTTACAAGGTTTTGCTGAAAGCCAAGATGAAGATTGTATGGAAGAAGTAATTTTTCCAGATTTACTTGAAGTAAAAGCTGCTGAATATGAAGATGATCAAGAACAAATAAAAAAACAACAGGCAAATATTTTTGTGCCAAGTAATTCTCCAGGTAGAGTTCTTTTTTTATCTTTTTTTAATTGTTATTCTATCTCAGTTGTCTCCATTTTCCCACCACAGCTTCCCCCCAAGCAAATAGTTAAGTCCTTAATGAGTCATTTTAAAGGATAATAGTTTCTTTGTATGCTGGATAGATAAAAAGTACTGATCTAAATTATAGAATATTTTTTACATTTGTTTTTCATGCCTTCTCTAAGTTTAAGAGAATTGGTTAAAAGAACTCATATGTAGAGTGTGTGTGTGTGTGTGTGTGTGTGTGTGTGTGTGTGTGTATTAGGCTAGACTTTAGTGGTGGGTACATGAGAGTTCTCTTTTGCTCCTTGTTTAATCAATACCAGCTTAATATTTTGGACATTAAAGTAATATATAGTTTCTGGTATTAAGTGGTCAACCAGCGTAAACTGCCAAAAGATATGATGCCACGCATTTTAGAAGATGAAGGATTCTACATGCAGAGAAAGCCAGAAGTCTATAAAAAGACCTGCAACAAGATGGAAAATCGCCTGCTTAAACTAGAAGAGGCAAGTGCACCAGCTCACAAGTTAAACCACTCACTGATAGTATGTAGTATTTGTTTTTGATGAAATGTTTAATCATTATGTTTCTTAATTATTTTTGGTAGGGAATGTGTTGGTTTGAAGAAAGTGCTGAAATAATGTCATTACCTTCACCTGTTAGACATTCTTGGAAATTCAGACTAAACATAAGCCAAGAACCTTTAAATCCAGCACTAAAGACCATATACAGGAAGGTAACCAACAATAGTTTATTTGTAATTATGGTCAGAATTCTGGTAATATCAATTATAACTTACGTTTTGTGGTATTTATGCTTTATAGATGGTAATAAATCTAGTATTATAATGATAAAACTATGACGAAATGTTAAATAGCCATTAACATTTATGTTTTTGAGGAATATTTACTCATACGGGTAAATGTTCAAAATATGAAGTGAAAAAAACCTGAATGAAAAATTGTATATGATCCTAATTTTATAAAAATAGGTAATGACTTTATCAATGAATGGACAAGTATGTCCATACACTATATTGGATAAAAGGACTGGAAAATACATCAAAGTTAATAATTATCTCTAGATAGCAGGACATAGGATTATTTTTATTTTGTTCAAGACACAGCACAGATATTCTAACATGATTATCAGAGACCACTGCTGTTGGGGAGAGAGGTCCCTGAATCAGTGGGAACTTATTGAATGAGTGAGTACATGAATGGACAAAAGGATGGTAAGTAAATGCAAAACATAGAATTTTTGGAGGAAGATTAACCACTATCCATATTAGCCTTTGTAAACCTCCAGATTCTTTTAAGATTTTATTTATTTACTTTTACAGGGAGGGGAAGGGAGGGGAAGGGAGGGAGAAAGAGAAGGAGAGAAACATTGATGTGTGAGAGCTCCATCGATTGGTTGCCTCTTGCACATGCCCAACTGGGGACCTGGTGTGCAACCCAGGCATGTGCCCTGATGGGGAATTGAACCAGCGACCTTTCAATTCACACACTGGCATTCAGTCCACTGAGCCACACCAGTCAAGGCTGGATTCTGAAGTTGGGAACTCTGGGCCAAACAAGTAATTTTTTCCTCCAGTGCATCATCCAAGCACAATTTCAGTATTCAGTGGACTCTTAGAGTTGGGAGTAAATGTATATGTTGCTTCAAGCATCTAACCTGAGTATTGAAATTCATTCTGTAGCATCCTTAACCAGTAATGTGCTGGAAGTTGTATCAGACAGATGTTTCTGCCTGCTTTTCTCCTTTCTCCACATTTTTTTACTCTGCCCAGCCAGCCTTGGAAGCAATGCTCACTTGGGGTTTCTCATCAGAATAAATAAATATAAGGGCAACTGAAGGAGAGATAATAGCTGCCTGAATATCAAAGTCTTCTCTTTGCTGTTTCCTCTGCTATGTACTTTAATGCCCTGTTGTACCTCTCCTACCCCACGTCTTATTTGCTTGTTCTTTGCCGACTAGTTTTGCCTATTTGACTGTCTTTTATTCCATCTTCTAGTGCTCACATATTTACCAGGATTTTACACACGCCGTCAGCTTGGATGTGTTTGTGCTTATATCTGGCCTTTGAACCATTGTTGCCTAGATATTTATGCTTTTGTTCTAACACACTTACCTAGTTCTAGAAGTTCACTTAATCCCCTTAGTCAATTGCTGCTTGTAACCAGTGTCAGGGAGCTTACCACCTCTCAAGAGAATTCATTTCAGTATTAGCCAGTTCTAATTATTTATTGTTTTCTTTGCTGAATTAAAATCTGCCTCCTGGATCACTACCACTCATTTGACCTTGTTTGTTTGGTCATAAGGAACTCATACAGTACTTCACTTACATAACAGCACTTTAGCTGTTTGAAACCTGTGGTCACTTCCAAGCTTCAGCTTTTGTTCTCCAGTCTAAACTCACTTCCTTTGATTGTTGCTAGATACCCACTATCTGTCTCAGTTACCATTCTCTACTTTCTGAACACCACAATCAGTAGGTACTCGTAGGACAAGACCAAGGGCAGGGGCTTGTGTCACTCCAACAGAACCCAAAGAAAATAAGCAACACAGTCCTTCGACTAACACTGAATCTGCTTAATAAGACAGGCATCTCTAGCTTACCAATTTTAATTCCCAGAAGTTCATTTATAATTTGGTTGTTTACCATGGGAACTATTTATTTTTTTGCTGGTTTTGCTTGGTTAATCACCAATTTACTACCAATTAACTAAATCTTATAGATAGACTCTAGAGCAGGTTTTCCCCTCTGAGTTGGCCCTTACATAGAGAATAGAGAGAAGACAAGGATAAAACAAAACAAAAGCCTTATGGCTGTTCTCTTTCCTATCTTTAACACAGTGAGGTTTAAAGGGGAAGATTCCTACCTATCTCAGGAGAGAGTAGGGAGGAGAGATGTAGGCATCACACTGGTGACAACAGTCCTGAGAAGCACTGGATCTGCCATGCCAGGTGGGACAGCAGTTGTTTTGTTATAGCAGGAGGTATAATAGCAATGGCACAGACTGGAGGGCCTGTCCTATTACCCCAGACTGATCCAGAGAGAGGGCTCATGCTCATCTTCTTAGGTGGATGCAACCTTGCCTCCTGTTGGGAGTGGCTGGGCATGCCTGAATTAGACTATACGTGCTAAGTAACCTACTAGCCTTCTCAAATTACATCGCTAAAAACCAATCACATGCATATTGAAACATATGTGCTTAAATTCAAAGTAGGGTACTAAAACTTAGTTGAATCATTTTGCATATAATCTAAGGCTTAGAGACTTCAGGTGATTTAGAGATGATCTGGTATACAGATGAAGACAGCCTCATGTATAAAGAAAAATGGTCTCCCTATAAGATAGCATTTGCTCAGAAGGTCCAGGCCCCTCCAGGGAATTTTCCAGGGGATTACCAACATACTCACTTTGGAACAATGTTTTAATAAGGGTTTACCATTTAACTCTTGCCCACGAATGACTGTTACATCGTCATGTAGTTGAACTGTTCACTCAGCAGTTTGGACCACCATTTGTCACAGTGTTCCTATTGGAAATTATTTAGGAGCTTACAACCTGAAAGTCCAACCTCTACCAGCATAGAACAGTATTATAAACAATAATTTGTGATGCTATATAAATATATGAAATCAAGGGTCATAGTCAACTTTAAGGAAGAAGGATCAAATTATTGGTTTTTGCTTTTCTGCGTCTCTTAATTTTCTTAAAATTAACATGTTACTTTTATAAGAAGTTAATTGTAATTTTAAAAGAAGCAGAATCAAATTAACTTTATATACATATTTTTCTTCAAAAGGCAATGAAATCTGATCTAGAAAGCTCTATTAGGACCAAAATGGAAGGTCAAAGGAAAATGTACCAATTAGATCTCAATATTGTGGGTTTGCAGTTTAGCCATCATCCTCTCTTCAATCAAGAGCAAGTGTTATGTGCGAGGCTGCTCCAGCTTTATGAGTGTTTTCAGGACAGGCAGCAACAGAATTTATCTCAGCTGCTTTTGGAGAAGGTGAGAACGGGTTTCATTATATTATTGGACTGAACATTTAATATCGAAAGAGTGAACAAACTGCTTAGTACAGAACATTTTCCCTTAGCACTTTAATTATTTGACCAATTAAAACAATGGTCAATTTCAGTTTGTCTGAAAAGAAACCGCAGGAGTTGACTGGCCAGGGGGGCAGCTGCAAAGACATCCTGCAGGACATGCAGCACTTGCGAATGGTTTACTAACCAGGGATGTTCATGGTCCTGTGACTCAAGAAAAGTGTCGAAATGATTACTATTTAAAAGTCACACGGCTGTTTTTAGTCTTGTGATAGAGCATTTTTGATAAAAATATTGGAGATCTTGAATCTCATATCAAATGTGAGAAGTCTTGGTTCAATAATGATTAATCCAAATATCAATGACATCATAAAGGGTACATATAGTCTGGAGGGAAATCAGAGGACTACCCACTGGTTATTTTTTGAATTTGTGCCTCTCAGTTAAACTCTGCTGAGTTTCTGATATATGAGCATTTTGTTAACTAGTGTTTTCTCTGAAAAGATGTTTTGATAGGTCTTATTCAACAAATGAATACATTTGAAAAATAGAAACTTAGCGAGGTATTTAATTAAACATTCAAGCCTGCTGGAGTTTTCTATATCTGCTTTTTAAAATAAAGTGCAAAATTCATAGGGCTGAATTCATTCGATTGAATTTTTATGTAGCAATTGTGTGGGGGCACTTAATAATTGAAGACCATGCATTAATAATGCTGGAATATTTTCTAAAACAAATATTGAATGTCCTAACTTTTAGTATAATTTGGTCATTATTTTTATGAATGGAGGAACCATCTCTGAAATTCAGATGTAGGTCATTGAAAAAAGTGATTTGATTTATGGATTTCTACTATATAGATAATTTTCCAAAAATAATATGTAATCTTTAAAGACTCATCTAGCAGTATCAATTTTATTTCATTAGAGTTCTGTCACTTTATATAAGACTCTATTTTTCATGTATCATGGCTCTTTGTATAAAATAACATTTTGGGATCATGATTGTAACATGTTTTAGTAGTATTATTATTATTAAGTCTTAGGAGCCAAAAGTAATTGCCTAATTGATTTTTACTTTTCTTCAATTTATTCTTTTATATGCATATAAACATTGTCTCTAACCACCTAATAAAATGTAAAAAGTGTTAGAGTGTGTTCTTTGGTCTCTCACCAAAATACTGATTTATAATTTATGTACTATATGTTCTTATGTATTAAGTATATACATATGTACGTAAAACTTACATTTGAAATGCATGGCTCTGTTCGTTGCCATTGTGGTCAAACCAAGTTCAGAGTAGTAGAAGACTCACTACCACCCAAGGAATTCTTAATCTGGAATATGTCCCTTTATATGAGTATGAATCCCACTTACAGAACAAGGAGAAATGTTGCAGACAGTATGAGAGAATAGAAAGGGTACTTAGCTATGCAGAAATCTTCTCTTTTCACTTCTAGTTTTTTTTTTTTTAATTACAGAAGTTATATAGGAATATTCTCGTTGGAAAAGATTTAATATAGACGTTTCAAAGGGTGAAAGCCCCACTTCATTCTTCACCTCATAGTTTGGAGTACAACTGTTAAGTTCTCTTTTCCATGTATCTCTGTATATGCATGTGCCATAACAGTTTTTAAAATAAATTGAATCTCCCCATATATATAATTTGGCAACTTGGTTTTTAAAAATTCTGTAGTTTTCCATATCACTATGTATAGATCCATAAATGATATAACTATATTTTAATATGTTTAATCACTTTCCATTCATGACATTTAGGTCATTTCCTTTTTTTATGATTACAGATAAGGAATCAATGAACATCCTTGTACCTACATATTTGCACACACATGTTAAAACTTCTGTAGGCCAGATTCCTAGAAGTGAGATTTCTTGGTCAAGAGTAAGGGTGCATGGCCCTGACTGGTGTGGCTTGGTTGGGCATTGTTTTGTAAGGCGAAAGGTCACTGGTCCAACTCCCAGTTGGGGCACATGCCTGGGTTGCAGGTTTGGTCCCTGGTTGGTGTGCATGCAACAGGCAGTCATCGATGTTTTTCTGTCACGTGAATGTTTCTCTCCCTGTCTCTCTCCCTCCCTTCCCCTCTAAATTCAATAAGCATGTCCTTGGGTGAGGATAAATAAATAAATAAATTTTAAATGTTTGCCAAAAGATATAAAAATAAAGTTAAAAAGCAAGTGATAGAATAGGATAAAAATATATAAAACATATTCAAAAGGCATATGTCTTTTATGGATATATTAAAACTTTTCATAGAGTGATTAGTTAAATCAATGTACCAAAAAATCTCTTCTCTTTGTTGTAGCTTAAAGCTCTGACACATGCTACCAAATTAGCAAATGATAATTTGGAAATAAGCCAGCTGACTGGAAAATCTTTACAAGATTACTATTGGCAGATAAGGTAGGTTTAGGGCCATTCATGTATTCATTGAGCATTTTTAAAGTAACTTCTTTAGATAGAGCACTGCACTTGCTATGGAAAATATAAAATAATAATAAGAAAAGATCCCTGCTCTTTAGGCATTTACAGAAACGATTCCAGCCTTTCATTTAAGACCCATTTTTTTTTGCGTGTAAAAATATTCCATAGACATGTAACATAAAAATAGTTGTAGTTTTAATATCCATTGATTTAAAAAAACATTGGTCTTAAATATGAGTCTACTAATACTTTTCAATTGATATGGATTATATTAATCTGAAGCATTTGTATATGTTTGAGAATTACTCTTCATATACATATGTAGATATTATTCATTCTAAAGACAGCACTCAAAGAGCAAATAGATTTAAGGACCCTTATTTAAAAAATATGGTCTACAAGTTGAGAACCATTGGATTATGGAGTAGTTGGGCTGAGAAGTTAGGAAAGTATGAATTAACTGGGAAAAATGATTTTAAGATGAAACATAATTATGTGTCAAGGAATTTCCAATAGCAGGAAAGCCTGCTGGAAGGTACTTATTGAGTAGAAAGTTACACTGCTCAAAAAGATAAAACAGTTGTCTATATATGAGAGGGATTTGATAATTAAGGAATTCTCTTGAGCCCTGGGTGGTGTGGCTCAGTGGACTGAGTGCTGGCCTATGAGCCAAAAGGTTGCTGGTTCGATTCTGAGTAAGGGCACATGCCTGGGTTTTGGGCCAGGTCCTCAATTATGGGCGTGCAAGAGGCGTCCGATTGATGTGTCTCTCGCACATTGATGTTTCTCTCCCTCTCTTTCTCCCCCCACTCCCCTCTTTCTAAAAATAAATAAATAAAATCTTTAAAAAAAATTTCCTAGGCTCCCTGTCCATTGACTGGACACAGTTTTACAAACTTAGTTGATTTAAATACTTGGTTTCCTGGAATAACCTAGTTAAATGCAAACAATATCACTTGAGAAGGTTGACATACACCTCACACAGGGCCTGGCATATAATGAGTGTTAAGTAAATATTAGTTAAGTGAATGAATATGAATAGAAGATTACAAAGCAATAAACTAGTGTTATTTATGAGGTACACAAACTGGAAGCAAAGAACGGACATTGGCTTAATGAACACAACAAGTAAACTATAATATAGAAAAAAGAAAAGTAGGCTTTAGATGGGTTGCGAGATGATGAATAGGAGTCTACCACTCTGTGTGTGTGGGGTGGGGGAGAGGCTTTGGAGGGATTGTTGCTTTTATTAAAGCAGATAAAAAACAGTGTAATAGATTCACTTTAAGAAAAATTTTCAGAGTGGTGTTGACATGCTGCAAAGTATGCAAAGGGCAAGTTTGCACACATCTGAAAAAACAATGTTTCTATTAGAAAAGCTGTGCACATGTAATACAATTGAATAAAATGGCACTTACATATTCAGCCTTTAACGACTGTACATTGGATGCCTAGGACTCACAATCACCAGGTACCCAGGAAAGACACCTGCAGGTCATTTGCGACCCCGCCTATTTGCCCCTCCTCTCTTCCCTCACACCCAACCATAACCATTCCCACTGACTCTGAGTTATTTCAGGTGTTTATCTCATAGCCCTACTACTCAGATAGTCTTCTAAAATACCTCCTTTAAACCATGATCCATATTGAAACCAGAGTGATTTTTGTAAATAATAAAACCACATTAGTGGTGTTCTGTTACCTTTAAGATAAAATTCAATAGCTTTAGCATGATCGATAAAATCTGACCCTGGTGACTTCTTCAGCCTCATTTTAGGGGTTCTCTATCTTGGAACTTTATAATCCAGTGCTCTAAATGGACTATGCTCTTTAATATCTATATATCTTTGTTTGAATGCCTCTTGTATCTAGAAGGTTCTTTCATCATCTTCTGCCTAACACTTAGTCAACATACACATTTTACTGAATTTCATGTTACTTTCTCAGGGAGGCTCCTTCTTCACCCATTATTTTAGATTAAATTCTTTTTATACTCACATAGCACTTATATATTTCCCCTTTCATAATACTTATCATATTTGTCATTATTTACTCTTTTCCCTGCTGAGATATTAGTTGCCAGCATCTAAAGTATTTCCTGCCATATAATACTTACCTGTTACGTATTTATTGATTTGAATTTAGTGTCACATATTCTATGAAGTCTCCCTGCTGTTGTGTACTGTCCTTATATTTATGCTCACACCCTGACTTGTGTATATTTCTATCATAACACCTATAACATTTTATTGCATTAACTTGCATGTATATAAGCTTCTTTGACCTAGAAAGGATGTCTTTTTACCTTTGTATCCTCCCTTAATCAGCACAGTGCTTGGCATGTAGTAAGCATCCAGTAAATATTTACTGAATGAATTAATGAGTGACAGTAGGCTTCTGTTTCTATCAGTATGGTAGACTAGATTCCCCGAATGGCTCTTCTGATGAAAACAACTAAAAATGTCTGACCAAATGCAAATATTATCTTTACAAACATTGCTGAAACGGCAAAAAGGTAAGGAATCTACAAAAGACAAAAACAAGATAAAAGGAAAAGTCCTAAAAGTTAGGAGTAAAACCAGCTTTTACAAGGAGTGTACTTGTTAAACACTAGTAACCTTGACTGTCATTCAGATGGCTTCATGGGGTGCCAAAGGCAGAAGATAAAGCCAAGTTCATCTTAAGTGGAAAGTGTAATAGGATATCCTGTGGAAAGAGGTTTAGATTTCACGAAAGGGAGAATGTAAAGGGGACAGCAAAGAAAATGGGCATCTTTTAAATCAATATGTTACTCCAAATACTGTGTCTGATCAGGAAAAGAATGTCTAAATTTGAAGCAATGGTTCTAATTGTTAATCTGAAACAAGTATAATAAATATGTACAGAATGTGCAGAAAATCTGGAAATACATGGATTTTAGCAGATAACTTTTGCATAGTGAAAAAAATCTTCAAGCCCCAAAGAAATAAATCACTAAATGGAATTTCAGTCTCTAAATAATCAAAATGTTGGTAAAATGCAAAAAAAATCATGAGGTAGAGCAGGGAGTTCAGAAGAATTAGTGTAATACAGTCTTCTGGGCTATTTTAATGACCTAAATAGTTCTAATCTACCAATATATTTTTATCTACCATTATTGTTGTAGTAATACAAAACAGCTCTATGAATTAGAAAGGGAAAAGGACTCCTCCCTACTACACAGTATATTACAGACTTGGAAACAGATAAAATCCCTTCGACAACAGCAAGGGTTTACAAGCACCCCAGTGAAGTTACAGTTTCAGAGGTGAGTGGTTGTTCTATTTTTTCTTATGACTTTCCTGAGGAACAGCACATAAATAACTGGGAAGTCACAGTAACTGGGAGAAAACAAAGAAGCTACGGAACTATGCGATGTAG
This sequence comes from Glossophaga mutica, assembly GCA_039655065.1. Lineage (NCBI taxonomy): Eukaryota > Metazoa > Chordata > Mammalia > Chiroptera > Phyllostomidae > Glossophaga > Glossophaga mutica. Next base: position 151,763,352 of record CM077307.1, read on the forward strand.
TCAACAAAAGACACATCTTGAATGTGTAAATAATTCTTACAACTTAAGACAACTCAGTTAAAAAGGTGTCAGAAGATTTGAACAGACACTTCACTAAAGGTATGTGGATGGCAAATGAACACATGAGAAGATGCTCAACATCATTTCACATCAATAGAGAAATATTAATTAAAACCACAGTGGAATATACTCCACACCTATTAAAATGGTTTAAATCCAAACAAAACAAAGAAGAGAAGGACAGTAACAAATGCTGACAAAGATGCTGAGCAGTAGGAACTCTCATTGATTGCTGGTGGGAATGCAAAATTGTACAGACTTTGAAAACAGTTTTGTACTGTATTATACAGTTAAACATGGACTCAACAGTCATACTCGTAGGTAAAACATGCAGGTCATCAAAACATGTCTAGTGGAAGATACAGTTAAAATTAAAAACTATACTTATTACTCACTACACTTCATCTTAGCTAAAAGGCTGAGAAGCGATATACTTGTTACTCACTGAAGCTGTTTGTGAACTCACAGTGAAGTAACTGGTTCCTCCCTACAATCCATTGATCCTGGGTCTTTTTTTTTTTTTTTTTTTTTTCAAAACTATAAAGGATCAGTGTAATATCAGGCAATTAAGATAGGTGTTTGTTGATTTTTTTCCTGCTGCAATGGTTTTTAATGAAAATGCTTTGACAGTTTCTAAAGTTCTACCATAGAATTTTGTTTATCAAAGACTCCTAAATCCATGTAAACTTGCTATCTTGTCTCTGGTCCTTTAAACCAATCTGATCCACTCAGGCATTGTGAATCCCTGAGCAGAAAAGGAGAGCCACAGAAGCCATCGGCTTCTTCACAGCAGTACCCCTGAACCAATATTGCCTGCTCACCACCTATTCTTACTGTCACTACTCTGAACTCCAGTCCCACCTGAGGCCCTTTGAACTTGTTCTTCCTGACGTTTAACATCCAGCTTTCCCAGGACTTTGCTTTGGGTTTGCCTCTCCAGATTACTTTTGGTAGGAGACTTTTGCAGTAACTCCCACAGTGTCAGTAACCAGGTTGGCCCCAGCAGACTAGCCCTAACTACCCTAAATTGGGACACCTAGTTTTGAGCAGTTAAAATATCATTCTGATTAATCAGAAAAGCAGTATTTTTGAAGATGTTCCTAGGAACTCTATCTCCTGGCCAGGTTTACCACTGATGACTTCACAACAATCACGGTCCTTGGACACCTGCTTGAATAAGCTTGTAGCGAGGCCTACAGGAAAGACTGTAATTATAACAGGAGGGCCTGGGACCTAGATACTAAACTCAGGTTATCTTTTCTTCATATATTTTGTCTTCAGTGTGATGAACTTGATGGGTCTTTGAGATATCCCTCAGTGAAACAGTTGAATTGGCAGCTGGATGAATGGTTTTGTGTTAGAAAGAAAAATACGGAAGTCTAGCATTTTTAATTGGAGCCTTATGTGTGCATGAAACTGCTTAGAGAGAGGGTTAGAGAATGAGATGAGAATAGTACTTGAGGACTGAATTTTGAGAAGATACTTTGAATGGCTTGGAAGAAGAAAAGAAACCAGAGGAAAGACAGAGAAGGGCCAGTTAGTGTTTTGCCACAGAGGCAAAGAAAAGGATGTATTTTAAGTAGGAGGGAGTGGTTAATAGTGTTTAATGCTTCAGAAATATCAGTTAAGTCCAGGATTAAAAATGTGCATTGGATTTCCTCACATGGAGATTATTGATCTCAGAGCAAGTTTTATGAGGTGATAATGGTAGATTGAGATAGCAAGAGGTTGAGGATATAGCCCTTCTCATTTAGGCAGTAAACTCTCCTTGTCAAATGTTAGTAACACTGTGTTAAGAAACTGGCTGGGTAAGTAGCTACAGACCTGTGTTTTGGCTGCTGAACCCCAACCACAGCACTGGTGAACAGCACAGAGAAACTAGATTCCTGTACGTTGTCTTCATCTGTGTTCTCTATAAGGTACCTACCCACCTGGAGCAGATCAAGATAACTGTCAAAGGGACTTCTTAAAATATAAAGAAAGTTCAAGCTATACAAGCAGGAGAATCCACAATATTTAGTTTAATAACATTCTCAGAGCTGCTGAACAGAAGAGAGGAATCTTGGATCCAAGATCACTGTTTCAATAATCTCCCTCAAAAGGGATTCTGGATATTAAATCACCTATACTCTAACTTACTGTACACCGTAGTCACCTGGGGGAGCTTTAAAAACCACTATTCTGATTTATTTCAGAAGGCAAAAAGTATATATTTTTAGTAGTTTTAATGAGATAAGTTCACATACAGTTCACCCATTTATTTTTAACTTTATTTTTAACTTTATACTATTATAGTTGTCCCCATTTTTCCCCTTTGCCCACCTCCAGCCAGCCCCCTCAGCACCCCTCTTCCCTCAGGCCATCACCACACTGTTCCCTGTATCTATGGGTCTTGCATACATGTTCTTTGGCTAATCCCTTAACCTTCTTTTATCCAGTACCCCCTCCCGCCACCCCTGTGACAGCTGTCAGTCTGTTGCACATGTCCATGCCTCTGTTTCTATTTTATTTGTTAGTCCACTTTGTTCATTAGATTCCACATGTAAATAAGATCATATGGTATTTGTCTTTCACTAACTAATTTATTTCACTTAGCATAATAATCTCCAGGTCCTTCCATGCTTTGCAAAACGTAAGATTTCCTTTTTCCTGACCAAGTAGCATTCCATTGCATAAATGTACCACAGCTCTTTTATCCACTCATCTACCTAGGAGCACTTGGGCTGTTTCCAGATTTTGGCTATTGTAAATAATGCTGCTATGAACATAGGGGTGCATATCTTCTTTCAAATTGGTGTTTTGGGGTTCTTAGGATATATGAGTACTGTCCAGAAGGTATTCAGCCATGTAATATGAAAAATAGAGACATTTATTAAAGAAGATACAGGAAATATTGTACAAAGAACAATGACGCCTCAGTTCCCTTCAAAGTAGGCACGTTGGGTTCTCCCAGTCTTCATCAGCTGCCCTGTCCTATTTTCCTGAATCTCATCAGTGGTCTGAAATCTCTTCCCTTTCAAAGGTGATTTTAATTTTGGGAAAAGCCAGAAGTCACAGGATGCCAAATCTGGACTACAGGGGGGCTGAATCACCTGGTGGGCTGATTTGATGTTTCGCCAAAGCACTTTGCATGAGACATGATACCGCATGAGCAGGCGTGTTGTCATGATGAAGCTGTCAGTCACCAGTTGCCCATTGCTGTGGCCTTCTGAATCATCTGAATAGTTTCCACGGAGGAATGTTCAAGTTTAATGCAAAATTTGATGCAGATTTATTGCTCTACTCACTCAGTCATCAGTGAATGCATTTTGAATGCATCAGCCACATAGTGCACATGCTGACTCAGTGGTGCCTATTGTCCCCACTGACTAGTACAGTGAAGTGGTCATCATTCACACACATGCATTCCAGTCTACTGTCCTTGGCTGCCAGGCTTACACTGATGTTGGACAAACCGTTCTCTTACATTAATAATGACTAGACTTTTTCTCGCCAAACCTCATATTCCCAGAAGTGGGATTGCTAGTTCAAAAGGTAGTTCCATTTTTTAATTTTTCAGGAAATTTCATACTGTTTTTCACAGTGGCTGCACCAGTCTGCACTCCTACCAGCAGTGCAAATGCATTCCCTTTTCTCCACATCCTCACCAGCACTTGTTTGTTGACTTACTGATGATAGCCATTCTGACAGGTATGAGGTGATATCTCATTGTGGTTTTAATATGCAGCTCTCTGATGATTCATGACATTGAGCATTTTTTCATATATCTATTGGCCATCTGTGCATCCTTTTTGGAGAAGTGTCTATTCAAGTCCTTTGCCTATTTTTTAATTGGATTGTTTGTCTTCCAGGTGTTGAGTTGTGTAAGTTCTTTCAATATCATGGAAATTAAACCCTTATCAGATATATCATTAGCAAATATGTTGTCCCATACAGTGGGATCCCTTTTCATTTTGTTGATCGTTTATTTAGCCATGCAAAAGCTTTTTAGTTTGATGTAGTCCCATTTGTTTATTTTCCCTTTATTTCTCTTGCTTAAGGAGATGTATTGGCAAAAATATTGCTATGTGACATGTCTGAAATTTTACTGCCTGTGTTTTCTTCTAGTACTTTTATGGTTTTGTGACTTTCATTTAAGTATTTTATCCATTTTGAGTTTATCCTTGGGTATGGCATAAGTTGGTGGTATAGTTTCATTGTTTTCCATGTACCTGTCCAATTTTCCCAGTACCATTTATTGAAGAGAATATCTTTACTCCATTGAATGCATTGCCTCCTTTGTCACATATGAATTGACCATAAAGGCGTGATCTCTGGGCTCTCTGTTCTATTCCATTGATCTATATGCTTGTTCTTATGCCTGTACCTGGCTGTTTTGATTATAGTAGACTTATAGTATAGGTTTGATGTTAGGTATTAAGATTCCTCCAACTTTGTTCTTTTTTCTCAAGATTGCTGAGACTATTTGGGGTCTTTCAGCCATTTAAAGTGTACAGTTTAATGGTTTTTTAATGCATTCACAGAGTTGTGTAACCACAATTACAATTCTCTAATACTTTCATTGTTACTGCTTTAAATAATTCTATTTATTATTAATTAGGATAAAAACAAATAAGTGTGGTGAACAAAACCAAGGAGAACTGTCAGAAATATCTGAGACTGAGAAGAAAACTGAAGGAAAAGCATATAAGAAAACTGAAGAAAAAGCATACAATAATGGGGAAAAACAGGAGGTATTTATATTGAAAAATAACATTCAGCTCAACCTGTTACAATATTTAATTGTTAGGTAGACTAGGAAAACTTGGTATTTGTAGCAGTTACCCAACAAAATGATAAATATAAGAAATGAAAGTTTAATTTTAAGAATAATTGTCCTAAGCAATGAACTTACATTGTAAATTATATACTTATTTTTTGGGTTTCCTAGAATCTCTTATATTTAGCTTCAGAACTTGAAGAAACAGATACTGAAAGAATAAAGCCAATTACTTTGGTGCCACAACTTTCTTTTGCTGCAGAATTAACAAACGTATCCAAGTGTTCACAGTAAGCATTTTATAGGATTATTTCTTTCTTGTATATTGTCTGTTAATTGTCCAGTTTTTAATAATAATGTTAAATTCCTTGAGTGAGTACCATATGCCAGGCACTTTGCTACTCTTTTTTATACATTTGCACATTTAATTGCTACTGCAACTCTATGGTATTATCCTCATCTTAAAGATGGGGGAACTTACGCTTATGGAAGGTTAAATTGCCAGGGTCACATCTCTAATCCATCAGTCAGGTGGGAGATAAACCAGTTTGCTTTGACGATTGTTTCTTGTTTTTCCTATGGTAGTAATTTTTGTTCACATATAGATAGGTTGGATATAAAGCCACTGTAAAAAATAAGATTATACGGTGGCCCTTGCTTGTTAAGGATCCCCTTGCTTTCACAAAATGTATTCTGTATCAGCAGGCCCCTCTCTGCAGTTTTCTACTTTGACATAAACTTCTTTGCTTCACACTCGTGACTTCTTCCTTGAGCTATGTTTCGCCCACTCCTGGGACATTTCATGCAAAAACAGGTATCACACAGACCCCCATTTCTACCATCTGTAGGCCTGAGGATCTCCTCTTCCTTAAAGAGGATATGGCAACTCAGAGCACTGAACTATGTCCAACTTTTCAACATTTCTGTTCCGGGGACATTTCGTAACAGTTCACTTTTGAGTATTGTGAATGTGCATCATTTAGCACAATGTTGGAATGTAGTGGGTGCCCAACAAATATTCATATATGTTAAATGAGTGAATGGATGGTTGTGTTTTAAAATGAACATAAGGAGTAGCAGACACAAAGGCACAATTAGCATAACTAGCTTCCTGACCAGAGAAGTGCAATAGTGAAGCTTTTTTTATTTGTGCTTCATTTGTTTTGCACCTGCTTCTCAAAAGGGCCTGAGATAACTTATTATATAAGACATACATGCGAAAGGACCATTTAAATGAGGACAAGAGAACAGGAGCAATAAAATGGAAGCTAGAAGTAAAGAAGAGAAAGAGAAGGAGGAAGGAAGGTATTTGTGTTGGAAAACCTAGGCTAAAACTTAGTGGAAGTTCCAGCAAAGGGAGATGTGACGCTTTATGTCTTTTCAAAGCTACTGCTATTATGCAGCATTGCTTTCATTATCCATTTAAAATGTCCAGTTGAAAAAGAATTGACTCTCTAGAATAATATACTGATGCCAAGGATAGAGATGAAAGGAGTATAGGAATAAAGAAGAATTAAAGAGTTTATAGATGAAGGAAAAAACCAGGATTACCTGCAGTTAAATATAATCCTGAATTAACAAATTTTCATCGTCAGTTTATGAGTTCATTATTAAAACCACTTTCAGAGGACAACATGAAGGGCAATATTTATTAAGATATTGCTGTAAAGGTAATTGGGAATATGGTTAGAAGAGGCCAACAGGGAGAACAATTAATCTTTTGTCCCTGAACCCTCTGAGAAGGTTACTGAGAAGTTGGGCTTATATGTGGACAGGGAAATCCTGGGCCAATAGGACCATTCGGGCGGAAAACAGAAGGGGATTTTTATGTTTCAACCACGCTTTATCTTCCAGCCATTCTTCTCCCTTCTGAAAAAGTGGATCAAGTCTTAAACATCATTAGGTCAGTTTCTTTAAGCTAAAACAATATTCAAATGAACGTTGGTTGAGTGAATGAATAACTGATGGATGGAAGACTCTCTTTAGGAACTTCATATCACTCAACGGATCAATTTATTTCCCAACAAGTGTTTTTATAGAAGCCCCAGGGAACTAACCACTCTTGCTTGTCTCTCAAATCTTTGGGTTCAGAGAAAGAATGTCCAGGAGAAAAAGGGTGTATAACCTAAAGCCTAAAGGGATTTACAGAGTCCTTTAATAAGGCACAGCAAGACTATTGACCTAAAACCACCTCCTAGAGGTTATCAGAAACATGCAGTGCACATGTGCACTCTTTTAAGAGTTAGAAAATATTTTTGAATTCTTGATTTATGCTTTCTAACCCCCATTACTAAGTCCCTCAGTTTCCTCCTCTCATAAGACATGATGGATAAGTGCTATAATATCTTTAAGTTATAATTTAGTAAAAATATAATTTACTAAAGTAAATTAATAAATTTATATATTGCTTTTAGTAAAAATACCGCTTTTAGTAAAATATTGCTTTTAGTAAAATTATTGCTTTCAGTAAAATTTTATATTGCTTTTACTAATGCAATAGCTTTGAAGTATACTTTAGTAAAATAGATGAATGATTTACAGAACCTCGATTTTAGTTCTTTTTCTATTTTTGAGTAAATATTTTTCTTAAAAACCATTTTACTGGGTAGGCCAGTGTGGCTCAGTTGGTTGGAGCGTCGTCCTGTAAGTGAAGTGTTGCAGGTTCGATCCCCAGTCCAGACACATACAGGAGGCAACCAATCAGTGTTTCCCTCTCACATCGATGTTTCTTTCTATTCCTTCCTCTTTCTCTAAAAGCAGTGAAGAAATGTCCTTGGGTGAGAATAAACGAAACAAAACAAAACAAAAAACATTTTACTGGGTAGGAGAGGCTTTTATCCACATATACAGGGGTTAAAGAAACCATTTACCCTCTAATATCATATTTTCACATGCTAAGGTTCATTTTGAAGTGAACATTTTTATATCCATTTTGCTTTTCGAAGGTCTTTGAAAGGTTTATTTAATTTTTAGGCATGAACAAAGGAGGAGAGCCAAAATTCAGAAGCTTAAATATTTTATTAAAATATTATACAATGATAAACAGGTTTCTTGCACTTCAACATCTCCTCTACAGTTTGATTTTAAAATCATGTTTCAGCAAATTTTCAATATCCAATTAATATATTGGCCTGAAACAATTTGCCTGGAGGTATGTCATTGTCATTTACTTTGTATTTTATTGTATGCCATACATAATTTTAAGTTTCTTGTTAGCTATTGTTGTTATATGTAATAAGTTACTTCTTTTACATTGAAATCACTGATCTATGTGGTAAACAAGATATTTACAAATAATATATTTGTAATTTATTATTAGTTTTGATGCTATAAGCACAAAATTGTTAATGGTTGTTCTAAATGCTTTTCTTCTTTCCTGCTAAAATTCCTATTAATCCTTGATGCATAGTATTTACTCTTCATTGGCTAGTGAGATGGTTAGTTAAGCTATAATGAGCAGTATAGCTATTGTAAGTATTGAAGGATATCTCCAAATTGCCCCAGCCCTGACTCGATTGCAGTCTCTTGCTATCTTTGTTCTTTAGCTGGTTTTGGATTTGGGATCTTTTTAAGAATCTAATGAAAGAACATGCACACAACAGACCCCCATCTCTGCTCAGACCGCACCATGAGAACCCCTGCACTACTAAAGAAGGAAAAAAGCAGGACAATGGAGAACAATTAGAGACCATAAAGGAATCTAGACAAGAAGCCTCGTTGGCTAATATAGGGGTTAAACTTGCATCTAGACCTTCAAAAAGAAAAGTTTTGAAGGAATATAGATTTGTGTATGTGAGGGTGGGGTGAAGTTTGAGGAGTGGAGAGAGGATTACAATTGCAAATCTAAGTTGAAGTTATTTTTACAATGCCTAAATAATTTTGTGCTATCCTTGATCAGAGGCTGTATTCATTTTATTCATCAGTACTATCAAGTGCCTGTCATATTGTATCTCTGTTTAAATTCTTATTTTAAAAATATACTGACTATACTTTCCTGCTCTCATACCTAAAGTAAATTGTGATGTGATATAATAATCCAAACACTTGTGGTTTAAAATATGCCTCCTAATATAGATAAATGCACCTTGTGAATCTTTCATTGTCCTATTACTTAGCACATAAGCCTAGAAAACTAAGAGGCAAGAAAAGAAACTAAGCTAGCTAGGGATGAATTACACCATTAGCAACTGCAGAGATTAAAAAATAAATGTATATGTCCTAGCCTAACAGATTCTAACCTATATTTCTTATTTACTTCTATTCCTCTTTACTGATTCTTCCCTTCAGCCAAAGTGAACTGCTGGTTTTTTCCCATACATCCTTGCAGTTTCCTACTTTTGAACTTTCGACTGTTCTAGTTCCTCCATGACAATGCCCATTTCCACTCTTGACACTGCATCTCTGCCAGTCAGTGGTGTTGATAGCTGCCATCAGGGGACAAAGCTGCCTCCTGGGAGACTTCACCACGTGGAATTCTCTACCTTCACATTTACTTCTATCCAGATCTGACTGACCTCCAGCCTTGCAGTCTCAGAAAGTGGACAGTTCCCTGAGGATACAGCTACATACCGTAAACAAATTTACCAGGCTAATATGTGAAATCAGACTGCCAACTCATCATTGGAATACATTTATCAGTTCATTGTGCCTCTTTCCTTAGCCAATAAACTGATTTACAATAAGAAATTTCTTTCATAGAGCTGAGTATTTTGAGTCCATTAGCTGTAATTCTTACAAACCTTTCAGCATTAAAGGACTCATGTATTGGGTTAAATTAACTTTTACAGGAACAGTATTTAGATAACCAGAGAAAATATTTGCCTCTTTGACCTCCCTTTTTTCTCTGCGTTCTTGGTCAATCAACCATCCTTTTGATGGGCACATTTTTTTTCTTATCTTTCAAGGGGCATTCCACCCCTTCCATCCCCCGCCCGATTTCCTCCTTCTTAGAGTATATATCACTGTTTTCCCAAACAGCGGCAACATAGTATAGGTTAAATTAAGATTTTGCTATTGAAAAAACTTTAGGTTTGTTGTTATGGCAGTGACAGAACTGTAGTAAAAGTACAGGATACAGAATCAAAAGACCTGGGTTTGATACGCAGTGGACATCTGCGAAACTATCAACTGAACTCCCCCCTTTCTCCTTCTTCTGGGACTTTTCTACCTTCCCCCATCCCTATAGCATGTTTAATCTGTCATTGGATTCCACGAGCTAATGAATCTCCCTTTTTTCTAAGCAATTCAACCTGGGTTTCTATTACTTATACTAAAAACTAGTAGTTTCATATAGACACTCCATTTCCTCATAAACTGGAAAGAATAATACCTGTTTCCTATAATCTTCACCAGGTTTAAATAAGATAATGAACTTTAAAAGCACCACAAAAAAGTAAGTTATTCTCAGAACTGTAGTTATAATCCTTTTATTCAGTTTATTTTCTTTGAAGCCAGTGAAAGGCATTCTACTCTTAGGGTCATACAATTACCTACTTTTCTCATAATCGTGGATGAAATGCTATAGAACAACACCTATTTTTATATCCTAGTATTTTTTAAAAGAATATAAATGTGTTCTTGAGGATCCTTATTTTAGTTTTTAAAATTTTTTACTTCCAATGAGCTATCAATCATTTCTTTTATATTTAGGTTTATGAAATAAATAAAAGGACAAGCTTACTGGCAAAACTATATATACCTTTACCTAACAACACAGAGCTGAAAAGCAAAACCGTCTTGGAATATGTAGAGTTCAGCTCTGATGAGCTGGTCATACCTGAGTATGGAGAAGTAGGAAGCAGTAAGTTTATTAAAAATGCTTCCCCTCCCCCTATTTCTTCATGAGTTCCATATCCTAAATGACCCTGGGTCATCTATGTGAGTAAAGAATTCTATATTTTGCAGTATTAGTTAAAAATGTATTAAGTTCTTCCAGATGTTAAGCTAAATTTTTAAGGAGTTTGTCTTGATTCAGACCCTTGGGAAATCCGAAATTTGGAATGAGCACCTGTGCTTTTCCTAGGTCTTCTGAGATAAGAGCTCAACCCCTGAGTGAATAGACTACTCTGCCTCTGCCTCTCCTTTAGTGAAGCCCAAAGTTGCTCCAGGATATGTTAGTTCGTGTTAGTTCATCTTTAAACTGAATAGGAAAGTGAAGAAGAAAAGGAAGGGGAGAAGGAGGGAGAAAGGAAGAGAGAAAAGGAGAGAGGAATGAAGGGTTGTTTCTGTTCACTTGTTTGTCAATTGATTTTATTCCTCGTGCAATTAAATTTGTTAGCATGTCTGTGAAAACAATGACATTGCTCTCCTTCTCCCCTAGGATTTTTCTCTTTCACCTTCCTAGGAATATTGCAACTGCTTGTGTCCATCTGGTGAAAAGGGAGAAAGTATGAACTTGTGTCTATAAAAAGGAAAATTCTAGCAGTAGTAGGAGCAGTTTAGTTTATTTGGATGTTGTGTTGTGACCGTTCAAGGCCAGACAGGTTCACGGGATTTGGGCAGACAGAAGAATATTCATCGAGCCATTGGGAGGTTTGACATGCCTTTATTCATGGGTGGGCGATCCATGCACACTGCAAGCTGCGTGTCCCCCATGTGTCACTGCATGTCACACTGCATGTCTTTGTCCCCTTGTGTGGCACCCAGTGGGGAGCCCCTAACTCCCTTATATACTAAAATATAGACAAAGCTGGCAGAGGGCCAGAATACATTGTATAACAGTATGATTCTGCACATGCAAGCCCACTCAGGGCTATGGAAACCATCTGTCGGACCCAGTCTCAAGGCTGTGAGAGCACTACTTATCAGGCCCATTCTCAAGGTTGTGGGAAACCGCTTCCCTTAGTTGCTCAGACATCTGGGTGAGGAAGTCAGGCTGCCTTCGTTTACCCTACAGATGTTGATTTATTTTTTAAATTTATATTTATAAGTGTCTGAAATATGTATAATACTTATAATTACTCTACTAAGACAATAATTGTCTTTATCTATAACAGAGAAGAAAATAAGTAGAGAAAATAGCCTGGAAAAAACAGAGAATGAGGGAGGGTATAGTCTGCTTAGAGTCCAGATGAAGAAAAAAAGGGTCGTGGAGACCCAGGAGCTAAGACTCAAGAGTGAAAAATTTAGGGAACATTAAGAACTTGGCAAGAGTTTCAAGGAGTACTGTTAAGCTCTCTGGAGATTGAGGGGGAAAATGGCAGAAGAACACTTAGGAATGCAGGGAAAGGGTGCAAATAGTACCTTATCTGCCTCTTTTTCTACCACCACTGGTCCTTTCTTCCTGGAAGCCACTCCCTGAAAGAATGGCTAATAAGCTTCTAGCCTTAAGAAGAGAAAAACAGAGCTGTCCATCTCCATGTAATCGGATCAATATTTTCCTCTCCTTTTGTCCTCTGTTTGAAGAAATCTGCCTTGAGGCATCTTAGATGGGCGATGAGGGAGAGCTCTATGATTAGAGCCTGGGGTCAGCACAGAGGTTCCTTTGAGTTCCTGGGTTCCACAAGTAAAAGTTGGTAGAGAAATCCACAATGTGTTCAAATTGCGTGCTTTAAAATTTTTTTATTTGTTTTTGCTGCCTTTTATAAACAGATGTGCCTTTTGTTCTTGAGGGAAGTGGAACTGAAGAACTTTGTCTTTTCACATCAGGAAAACTAAGTTATTCTCTATCATGGGCCTTAGATGAAAATGGTATTCCTCTGACACCTTTGTCACAGTCATTAAGATCCGCTTACTGCAGGTAGTAAATTTTTATGCTTGGAAAGTAATTCCAGTCCTCAGCAAAGCATCACACACAACCTGTGTCTATAAAAGGAAAACTAGCAGCAGTAGGAGCAATTTAGATTATTTGGATGTTGATTTATTTTTATTTATAAATATATAAAACATTTATATGTATATATGTTCTACTAAAACAATAAGCATCTTTATATGTAACAGGCTATATCTCTTCAGTGCTTAGGATTATTGTCACATGGAGGATGAGAGAGAGGCAGTTCCGTAGTTCTTAACTTCTAAGTGAAGGCCAAGACTCCCAAGGATTTTATTTCTGGGGTCTTTATATCTCCCAGTCATTCTGGATTATGAAATAATAGTTTATGCATTATCAATTGGCTGGAAAGAAATCCTAGAAATTTTATGCTATGTCCCAAGACTTCCTGGAAGAATTGGAATTAATTTCTAGATCATACCCACAAATAGGATTACTAGAAATAAGTACAGTAAAACTGTATAAAAATAATGATAATGCTGGCTTACATACTATGCTGCTACCAGTCTAAATGTTGGTGTTTTGTAGACAGTTTGTCTTTACTCCCTGGTAACTTTAAATTTTTTTTTTTTCCTTAATTCGTTGAAAGTCAGAGTTTGAGGGAAGGAGGAATGGGGAGTTACTGTTGAGTGTTTGGAATGATGAAAAATTCTAGAAGTAGGTAGTAATGGTAATTATACAACACTGTGAGTATACTTGAAGCCACTTAATTCTGTTCATTGGCACTGGGTTGTGGAGGAAGGAGTACAGATGAGAGGGAGATTTTGCCATAGCCCACAGATAACACCTATAGAGGTAGCTGAAGGAATCATTACACCAAGAGCAGGAGATGTTCTGAGGTTTCGTTACCTTTCCTGAGGTAGAAATCATGGGATAATGTTGGAATCCAGTTCCAGCTTTCTTTAAAGACTACGATGGGGTAAGTTTCACTCCCTGACCTATTCATTAACATTTATGCTTTGCCTCAGGCTTTGTTTTCTGAGGGACCTGGGCTAAGACTGTTCCCATGAGAAGGAAACTCTTTTACTTGATGATGTCAAGGGTATCAGGCCCTAAGGATCTCTTATGACAAAGACATGAAAACAGTTCAAAATATGAGGGCAGAAATGGGAATTAAAGAAAGGAAGAGTACTGAAACTTTACCTGTCTACAATTTTGCTCATACCCTACCATACCAGGCATTGGCTTTATTAGCAATAGTTTCCAAAGATTCATCATAGAAACATGAATAGACATTGAGGAAAGTTGACAGTGCAAAATGTGTGTCCATGTTTGGGTTAAGACATTACTGAATCTGAGTCAGAACTGTATTTTGGGCATCCAGATGATAGACTGGAATTTTTCTTAACTACTGCTTGATGGGAAGAATCTTAGAAATCTTCTAGTCCAAAATCCCTCTAACTATACATGATGAAACAGATTATCTATGAAGGCAGAGATTAAGTGATTGAAATAATTGATGGCTCTAAAGAAACTGTTACTAGTTAGGGCTGAATTCCTTCTGCAGTTAGCCCATAGTTAAAGTCACCCAGGATGTATGTTAAGTCTACCCTATCTTTTATAGTTCTCTGACTTTCAGAGGTGGCCCCGTACTACCGGAGATACTCTTTGGGCACATATTCCCCAATTAATTGTTGCTCTATATCATGTTTCAACTATAAAGATATAGCCTAAAGATTCTTTCTATGTTGTGGATTTTATTAATTTTGCTTAAGCAAACATCTTGGTTAAATTCAATACTAGCATCCTGTGGAAAAAATCTTTAATAAGTTACCATGCTCAGGGGTTACAGGATACATCCAATAAGCACCACACACTATTCAGCATCTACTATGAGTATGTTTTAGCTACTACACAGAGAGTGGAGATGCCACAGATGAATATTTACAGGCTTTACCCTCAAGAAGTTTACTTTCTCTTAAGTGAGGGGGTGAACCTTTATCAAAATGATGTGATAGCCCTGACTGGTGTGGCTCAGTTGGTTGGGTGTCATTCAGCAAAGCAAAAAGTCACTGGTTCGATTCCTGTCAGGGCACATGCCTGGGTTGCAGGTTTGGTTCCCAGGTGGGGCTTCTACGAGAAGTAAACAATCAGTGTTTCTTGCTCATATCTATATTTCTCTTCTCTCCTCCTTCCCTTCCTCTCTCAATAAATAAATAAATAAAAATCTTTTAAAAAATGCCATGATACAAGTTAGAATATTCTGAGAACCAGAAGAGATATCATATCTAAGCCTTCTATTTTATCCTTAAATGTAGGGGATGGATAGCTTTGTCTTTAAATACCTAAAATGGGCAGGTTTCTCCCGTGTAACAAATGTATAACCTGCATATTGGATGCAAATTCACAAAATATTTTTCTTCATGTTAGTGTGTTAAGGAATGTAGATGCAAGAGGTGTTCCTGGAATTCCATGGCTCATTAATACGCAGAAGCTTTTTGAATGGGCAAATGAAGTCAGAATTGACCCAAATAATCCAGAATATTCTGATTTAATGGAATTTATCATGGTAAGTTATAGCAAATATCATTTCTGGAAATACATTCTGTTTCTTAGGCTTTGCCTCATTTATACCGCCATAGTTTGCTGCAGTTTTCTAGGTACTAGGAGGCATGTAAATTTAAATCTGAGGCCTAATGACTGGTACTTTGCCACTACTTAGTCCACTGCACATCCTAGTGGCTAACCTTCAGGCTAGCATCTGTTGTACATCTACTGAGTGCCAGGTGTATTATTAGGTGCTAGGGATATAAAGAGACTTATAGGCACATTGCTTCCCTCAAAGACTCTGTTATCTGTTCATGTCTCCTACTCTTCGTTATAGCCAACTGAACTGCTCACAGGAATATGATACATGTGCTCCAAATATGCTTTCTTTTCATCTTTATCCATGTCATTCCCTCTTCCTAGAAAGCCACCCACAGAGGCAATCTTACCCACCCTGCAAATCTGATAAACATTTCTTTGGTAATATAAGTTAAATATGTGCTTGTCTTTCCTTACCCTCCTGTTAACTTTTTTCTTTTTATAAGCATTTATGATTGTAATTTCATTATGCCTTAGGTTGCAGTTATTCATTAATGTGTCTTATCCCTCCTTGTGGGACTACAGTTAATAAATTTTATCTTTCTTATGGCAACTAGCATTTTTCCTTGCATGTGCCATGTACTCCTATTTGCATTCATTGAATAAAGCAGTGCTTAAATACATTATTGCAGGTGAGTTTCCCTAGATCAGAGCCTCCCAACTGATGTGCTGAATTGGTTACAAGTGCAGAGATATATTCTCTCTCAACTCATAGGATAACCAGATACAGACAGACTCATCTTTCAACCCAGTGTGCAATACAAATATTTTTTTTAATCAGTATTTTTTAATTGTTGATATTGTACAGTTTTCTGTCTTTTACCCCGCCCCAGCCCACCACCCCAGCCCTCCCCACATTCCTCCCATTTCCACCCCCCATAGTTTTTGCCCATGAGTCTTTTATACTTGTTGCTCTAAACCGTTCCCCTTTTCCCCTGAAATTCCCTCCCCTCCCACTCTGGACACTGTCAGACTGTTCTCAAATTCAGTGTCTTTGTTTATATTATGCTTGTTTGTTTGTTTTGTTGATTAGCTTCCTGTTAAAGG
This sequence comes from Glossophaga mutica, assembly GCA_039655065.1. NCBI lineage: Eukaryota > Metazoa > Chordata > Mammalia > Chiroptera > Phyllostomidae > Glossophaga > Glossophaga mutica. The sequence continues at coordinate 151,779,572 of CM077307.1, forward strand.
TGAGATCATATGGTATTTGTCTTTCACTGCCTGGCTTATTTCGCTTAGCATGATACCCTCCAATTCCTTCCATGCTGTCGCAAAGGGTAGGAGTTCCTTCTTTCTTTCTGCTGCATAGAATTCCATTGTGTAAATGTACCACAGTTTTTTAATCCATTCATTAACTGATGGGCACCTAGGTTGCTTCCAGCACTGAACTGGACAGCTACATGCAAAAAAATGAAACTCGAGCACCAACTTACACCATACACAAAAATAAATTCAAGGTGGATAAAAGATTTAAATATAAGCCATGACACCATTAAAATTCTAGAGGATAATATAGGCAGGAAAATCTCAGATATTTCACGCAGCAATATTTTCACTGATACGTCCCCTAGAGCAAGGGACATAAAGGAAAGAATAAACAAATATTTTTAATGTATGATTTTTTAAAAAGTTTGTTTTAATATTTTTATTTTTAAATTATAGTTGATGTACAACATTGTATTAGTTTCAGGTGTACAACCCTGTGATTAGACAGATTAGACATTTATACATCTTACAAAGCGATCACCCCAATAAATTTAGTACTCATCTGACACCATATGCAGTTACTACAATATTATTTTTAAATTCCATTTTATTAATTATGCTGTCCTAACTTTTCCCCCTATTGCCCCTCTGTCTGGTACCCCCATTCCCTCCAGCAATCCCCCCTTAGTTCATGTTCATGGGTCATGCATCTAAGTTCTTTGGCTTCACATTTCCTATACTGTTCTTAATTTCCCCTTGTCGATTTTGTACCTACCAATTTATGCTTCTTAATCCCTGCACCTTTTCCCCCATTTCCTGGCTTCTCCCTCCCAACTGATAAGACTCCAGGTGATCTCCATATCTATGTTTCTGTTCATGTTCTGGTTGTTTGCTTCATTTGTTTTGTTGATAGTTGTGAATTTGTTGCCATTTTAATGTTCATAGTTTTGATTTTCTTTGTTTTCTTTAAATAAGTCCCTTTAATATTTCATATAATAATGGCTTGGTAATGATGAACGCCTTTAGCTTTACCTTGTCTGGGAAGCACTTTATCTGCCCTTCAATTTTAAATGGTAGCTTTGCTGGATAGAGTAATCTAGGTTATAGACCCTTGCTTTTCATCACTTTGAATACTTCTTGCTAGTCTGTTCTAGCCTGCAAAGTTTCTTTTGAGAAATCAGCTGACAGTCTTATGGGAACTGCTTTGTAGGTAACTCTCCTTTTCTCTTGCTGCTTTTTAAGATTCTCTCTTTATCTTTAATCTTTGGCATTTTAATTTTGATGTGTTTTGGTGTGGTCCTCTTTGGGTCCAACTTGTTTGGGACTCTGTACTTCCTGGACTTGTATGTCTATTTCCTTCGCCAAATTAGAGAAGTTTTCTTTCATTATTTTTTCAAATAAGTTTTCAATTTCTTGCTCTTTCTCTTCTTCTTCTTGCATCCCTATGATTCGACTATTGGTACATTTGGGGATGTCCCAGAGGCTTCTTATTGTATCCTAGTTTTTTTTTTTTAATTCTTTTTTTCTTGCTGATTGAATGCTTCTTTCTTCCTTATGTTCCAAATCATTGATTTGAATCTCAGCTTCATCCTCTCCACTGTTGATTCCCTATAGATTTTTCTTTATTTCATTTAACATAATCTTCATTTCTGCCTGGATCTTTTTTATGCTGTTGCTATGGTCAGTGAGTTCTTTGAGCATCCTGATAACCAGTGTTTTGAACTCTGGATTTGAAAGGTTGGTTATCTCCATTTTATTTCATTCTTTTTCTGGAGTTTTGTTCTATTCTTTCAGTTGGGCCATATTTCTTTGCCTCCTCAATTTGGCAGCCTTCCTGTGTCTTAAGTAGAGCTGCTTTGACTTCTTGTCTTACTGGTGTGGCCTATTGTAGAAGAGCAGACCTGTCTGGATGAATGTGGCTTCTTTACATCCTTGGTTTTTGGACTTCCATACAGTTCGGTTTTCTGATGGTTCTGGGTGATATTTGTTTTGTGGTCTAGTTGTAATTTTTTCTGTAGTTGTGTAAGAAGGCAAACCATGTTTACCTACAACTCCATCTTTTCAATAGACATTTAGATTGCTTCCATTTTTTTCATTATAAAAATAGTTGCCTCAATGAATATTATTTTATGTATCTGTGGGGCATATGTGTGAAGATTTTAGGTCAGAAGTCTCCAAAATGGAACATATGTAATCCAGGGGAATATATCATTTTGGTCTGCTCATTATAAGCATTGTTCTCCTGTCTTTGTCCTCCTTCCACCATCCTCTCTGATCCTCTGATTTCTCCTCCAAGTCACAATATTATTAACTATATTTCTTATGCTGTACTTTACATCCCATGACTATTCTGTAACTACCAATTTGTACTTCTTATCCCTTTTTAAAGTATATTTTATTGATTATGCTATTACAGTTTTCCCAAATTTTACCCCTTTATCCCCTTCCGCCATGCACCCCCCAATCCTCCAGCATTCCCCCTCACTTAGTTCATGTCCATGGGTTGTACATATAAGTTCTTTGAATTCTCTGTTTCCTATACTATTTTTGACCTCTCCATGTCTATTTAATGCCTACCAATTATGTGTCTTATTCCTGTTCCTTCCCCCATTCCTCCTTTCCCCCTCCCCACTGAAAACCCTCCATGTCATGTCCATTCCTCTGATTCTGTTCTTGTTGTTCACTTAGTTTTTATTTTTGTTGTTTTTCTTTTTTTTAAAGTTCATTTGTTGATAGTTGTGAATTTGTTGTTGTTTTACTGTTCATAGTTTTTGATCTTCAATTTCTTAGATAAGTCCCTTTAATATTTCATATAATAAGGTCTTGGTGATGACTTTTCTCTTTATCCATTTGTTTATTGATGGACCCTTAGGTTCTTTTCATTTCTTGGCTATTGTAAGTAATGCTGCAATAAACATATGGATGTATGTATCTTTTTGATATAGAGTGTTTGGTTTCTTTGGATAAATACCCCAAAGTGGAATTGCTGGGTCTTCTTCATCTGTTGGTATAGCCTTTGTTTTAAAATCTATTTTGTCTGGCATAAATATTACTTCCCAAGATTTTTTATTTGTTTTTTTTCATTTTTATGAAATATCTTTTTTTCATTCCTTTACTTTCAATCTGTGTGCGTCTTTTGATCTGAAGTGAGTCCCTTGTAGACAGCATATGTAAAGGCCTTGTTTTGTTATATATTTGGCCACTGTATGTCTGTTGATTGGAGTATTTAATCTGTTTGCATTTAAAGTAATTGTTGATAGGTATGTATTTATTGCTATTCATATTTTTGATTTGCAATACAAATACTTCCATTTTCTATATAAGTCATGACAAGGGAAAGGTTCAGAAGCCATGTACATTGGAGTTTTGTATTATCATGTCCTGATTCTGTCTCTTTACAAATTTAATAGTTCCATTTCCTACTTATCTGCACACTCTTAGATCTCACAGATGAAGAGAAAAAACATTGTTTGCTTTTTAAAATTTTTACAAAATTGAATTTGTTGTGGTAACATTGGTTTCAGGTGCAGTTTTATAATACGTCATCTGCATATTGCATTATGTGCTCACCACCCAAAGTCTAGTCTCTTTCCATCACCATGTATTTGGCCCTTTTACCCATCCCTTCATCCTCTATTCATCCCCCTTCCCATCTGGTAACCTCCAAACGATTGTTTGTGTGTATGATTATTTTCATTTTCATTTATTGCTTTCTGCTTTATATTTCACACATGAGTGAAATCATATGGTTCTTGACATTTTCCAACTGACTTATTTCACGTAGCATGATACTCTCAAGATCCAAGCATGTTGCAAATGACAATATTTCATCATTTTTAATGGCTGAGTAGTATTCATTGTATATATGTACCACTTCTTTATCCAGTCATCCATTGAAAGACACTTAGGTTGTTTCCATGGCTTCGCTACTGTGTATGATGCTGCCATGAACATAGGGGTACATATATCTTCATGAATAAGTGTTTTCAAATTTTGGGGGTAGATGCATAGAAGAGGAGGGATTGCTGGATTATATGGTAGCTGTATTCTTACTTTTTTGCAGAACCTCCATACTGTTTCCCTTAGAAGCTGCACCAATTTACATTCCAACTAACAATGCACAAGGGTCTCCTTTTCTCCACATCCTCTCTAACACTTTTTATTTCTTGTCTTATTGATCATAGCCATTCTAACAGGTGTAAGGTAGTATCTCATTGTGGTTTCAATTTGCATTTCCCTTACAGCTAGTGAAGTTGAGCATCTTTTCATATATCTGTTGGCTATCCATATGTCTTCTTGGGAAAAGTGTCTGTTCAGCTCCTCTGCCCATTTTTTAATGCTACTTTTTTGCTTGCTGTTGTTGTTGTTGAGTTGTATGAATTCTTTATATATTTTGGATATTAGCCCCTTATCAGAGGTATTATTTGCAAATATCTTCTTCCATTCAGTTGGTTACTTTTTTATTTTGTTGATGGTTTCTTTTGCTCTGCAGAAGCTTTTGTTTGATGTAGTCCTTTTTTTTTTCTTGTACTTACCTTTCCTTTGAGGTGAAATTCACAAAAACCCCTCTGAGACCAAGGTTCATAAGTTTAGTAGTACCTGTGTTTTCTTCTATGTGTTTTATTGTTTCAGGTCCTAGATTCAAGTCTTTAATCTATTTTGAGTTAATCTTTGTGTACAGTGTCATATAGCAGTCTAGTTTCGTTCTTTTGCATGTGGCTTTCCAATTTTCCCAACAAATTTTTTAAAGAGTCTTTCCTTTCTCCATTGTTTAATTTTTAAATTTAAGTATAGTTGCTAAAAAAATATTATATTAGTTTCAGGTGTACAATATCATGACTCAACATTTTCATACCTTAAAATATGTTTTGAAATTATTTTTTAATTTAAAAAATTAATGTATTAAGTCAAGACTTTACATTATTTATGTTTTACAGTACATGAAACATAAAGGGAAGGATATTCCAAAGTATTTTCGTCTTGAACAGTTGCAAGATGAATTTAACTTTGTTTCTGAAGAGGAAATGAAAAAGAGTAAACGTTTCCAGCTATTGCAGCTTAGAAATTCAGGTCAATTAGATGTTTTCCCTCTGCAGCAAATACCCCTTTACGACAGAGAGATTCCAGATTCAGTCTTCCAGGTACTTGGTTTCTATTTGAGTGTGACTTATGTGATGTTAATATTTTGCTGCTTTAAGTCTGTCTTAATTTCTTTTTTTTTAACTGAGAATCAGTAGACAGACCTCCCCACTTTCCTAAGGCATTGAAAATGTACAGGTTTCCCAGTTTCAGAAAGTCCATAGCTTGCCTTTACAACTTAGTTGTTGTCCAAACAACCTATTCCATGGCCCAAATTCTAAATTTATGTAAATACTGTATTTTTGCTATTATAAAATATATCACTAATTTAAAAGAAGCTTTTGGAGATAAGGGAGAGAAACACTACCACATTAAATTTACATATTGATTATAAAGCACACCTCAATTTCAGAAACTTCAAAATGTGGTGAAAAAAATTAGTCTTATGCTATGTGAGGGTGGTGTACTAAAGCCTGCCATCACCAGCTGTGAGAGCCTACTGTGTGCCTGTCTTCCCAACCCTCTTTCAATGACTTCATGATTGTTGCTTTAAATTTGTTGCTGGGGAAATTTTTACACGATATATCAACAAATGCTACAAACTGGGGATTCCTCTCCCACTTTCAGAGAACTGGTTGTTGAACATTTACTGCTACATCACTAGTCTTAAAATAGTGGATTGTAAGGGCTAATTCCTGTAGAAATAACCAAGTGTGGTAATTATAATACTTGAGCTTGCTAAGAGATGGTTCAAGAAGAAAGGAATTAGTGTTTCTTCCCTGGAGACAATGCCTCTGCAGTAGAATTACCACTGTAGGGTGATCTCAGCCAACTTAGATAAAGATCGGATTCTGATGTAAGATACTATAGTTTATACATCTAATGAATCAGAAAAAGTGAATGCCTTATGCTAAAATAGGTTATAATAAGTTATTAGTTTAACGAAGGAGAACTATTATCAATTGATAAGAAAAAACTGATAAACTGATATTTGCTTTCATTTTATTCTAGACTGAAGGGAAAGTACAATAAGTCACTTAATATTTAAAATAGTAAAGGTTATTTCAAAATACAGTGTATGTGTTTGTTATTTCTATTGCCACACAGTCATCTTTTAGCTTTTACTCATATACCCTAATTCAGAGGAGATATAAACAAAACTCTACAGGACTCATTACATTTAAAGCTCAGTTTGTAGTAGGAAGATATTCATGGTCTGAACCAAATGGATTGTATGAGAAACAATTTTGGTGTGGCTCACAGGTGACAGGGGGAAGCAAATTAATGGCATTTCAGTGACAATGGCACCAGGACACCAGGAATATATTTTAAAAACATGTGCAAGAACTTAATAAATTGTAAAACATTTCAAATAATGTAAAGAATCTGAGTAAATGTTCACTAATAGGAAGACTCAATATTGTAAGATGCCAGTTCTCCCCAATTAATCTATAAATGCAGTAAGGCAATTCCAAACTCATGAAATAAAACAGAGGGCCTCAAACAGACTTATTATACATATGTAGAAACTAAGTATTTGACATAGGTATCATTATAAATCAGTTGGAAAAGAGAGGACTATTCTTGAGGTGATTCTGGCATAATTGGTTATCCATGTAGAAAGATAGAAAATTAGATTCAGTCCTCACAAAAGCAATAAATATCATGTGTAATAAACATTACATGTGAAAAGCAAAACTTTAAATGGATATTTTAATCTGGGGTAGAAAAGTGTTTCTTAAATGAAATAAAGTATATAAATTACAGAGTGACATCAGAGGAATGGTGACATGAGAGATCCTCTTGGTCTCTTCCCTTGAACTTTTAACAATTTGAAGAGCTGTAATTCAAAAAGGGATTCCATCCAGTCATCCTTTAGCTTTTAAGGATGCTACATCACTAGTCTTAAAATAGTGGATTGTAAGAGCTAATCCCACTATAATTTGAACAGCTATAATTCAAAAAAGGATTCCCTGCTCAACACATAAACACATCTGAGAGATCCGCACACTAAAACATCTAAAGGTGGGCAAGTGGGAGTGAACCAGAGAGGCAAGAAGGAAAGGGAGCCCAAAGGAGGCACAGACACGTTCCTGCAGCCCAGAGCTCACTGTGCAGCTCAGCCTGGATCGAGGAGGAATCAGGTTATGGATAGCACTCCTATCAGCCAGGAGGAGCAAAGAGACTCAGTGAGCATTCCTGCAGGAGTGGGCAGTACGAGCTGCAACTGAGCCCAGTGACCTGGGCAGGGACAAAGCACAGAGGTGTGGCCACAGTTGTCTAGCAATTGGCCTTCCCGAAACAAAGCCATGGAGACTGTCCACCTCTCATAACCCTCCTAGAACTTGTCTCCCCAAACCCTTTGTGTCAGATTGCAGAGTACATTATCTGAAACCCTGAGAACTTATGCCATAGAAACACTTTTTTTCCCTGAGCAAATAGCACACTCTGTGACTAATCCCACAGTTGGTGGAGGCACAGGGGAGATTCCATAAAGGTTCACTTGTTGCCAATGCTAGGAAGGCGAAACAACAAAAGATACAGCCAGATTCCCCTAGCAAAAGAGGGTGGAAATCAGATGCATTCAAAAGAAAAAGGACTACTATACGTATGAAACTTTCTTACTCATAAACCTAATGGTAACAACACACACATATACACACAGAGACATGTAACTTAAAAAAAAAAAAAAGAGGAAACAGAGGGAAAGGTATGGAATACCACCAAACAAAAACAGGTGGAAACAAACACAAAGGAAAACAACAGATGGAGGCACAGAGCTACCAGAAAACAAAAGATAAGATGGCTATAGGAAATCTTCACACATCAATAATTACCTTAAATGCAAATGGACTGAACTCACCATTAAAAAGGCATAGAGTAGTATTGGATCAAAAACCAAAATCCAACCATATGATGCCGTCAGTAGACACATCTAGCTGCAAGAAAAAGGTAGACCCCAAGTGAAAGGATGGAAAGTGATTCTCCAAGCAAATAGTATCCACAGACAATAGGTGCAGCCATACTTATCCAACAAAATAGATTTCAAGATAACAAAGGTAACAAGAATGAGATGGACATTTTATAAAGGGGACACTGCATCAAGAAGACATAACAGTTCTCTATATATATACACCCAGTCAGGGAGCACTGAAATATATAAAGCAACTACTAATAGAACTAAAGGGAGAAACTGACAAAAATAGTTGGTGACCTAAACATTCCATTGACAGCTCTAGACAGATCATCCAAACAGAAAAATCAATAAAACATATTGGCTTTAAATAACGTGTTAGAGCAAGTGGACATAGTTAACATTTACAGAGCCTTTCATCCCAGAATATCAGATTATACATTCTTCTTCACTGCACATGGAACATTCTCAAGGGTAGACAATATGTTGGGTCACAAAACTAGCCTCAACAGTTTAAGAAGATTGAAATTATACCAAGCATATCCTCTGACTTCAATGCCTTGAAATTAGAAATCAACTGCAAAAAGGAAGTAAAAACCCCCACAAATAGTGGAGGTTAAACAACACACTACTAACAAATGACTAGGTCAAAAAAGAAATGAAAGGTGAGATAAAAAGACATATAGAGACAAATGAGAATGACAATATGACATACCAAAACTTCTGACATGCAGTGAAATTAGTAATAAGAGGGAAATTTATATCATTACAGTCCTGTCTCCAGACACAAGAAAAATTTCATCTAAACAATATATATTACATATTAAAGAACTAGAAAAAGAACAAAAGCAGCCCAAAGTCAACAGAAGAAAGGAAATAATAAAAAAGCAGAAGTGAATGAAATAGAGAACAAAAAGACCATACAAAAATTAATACAACAAATAGCTGGTTCTTTGAAAAGATTAATAAAATTGACAAACCCCTGGCTAGACTCACAACAGAAAAAGAAAAAAAAAGACTCATATAAACAAAAAAAGAAATGAAAGAGGAGAAATTACCACAGACCACAGAAATACAAAGGATCATACTAGAATACCATGAAAGACTATATGCCACCAAATTCAATAGCCTAGAAGAAATGGACAAGTTCCTAGGAATGTGTAACCTTCCTGGACTGAATTATGAAGAACTGAAAAATCTAAATAGATCAACAGTGAGGAAATTGAAACAACCATCAAAAGCCTCTCAAAAAATAAAAGTCTAGAACCAGATGGATTCATTAGTGAATTCTACCAAACATTCAAACAAGATTTGATACCTATCCTTCTCAAGCTCTCCCCCAAAAATTGAAGAAGAGGCAATAGTTACTAACATATTTTATGAGACCAACAGAACTCTGATACCAAAACCTGAAAAGGATAACATGCATAAAAAACCCTGAAGACCAGTATCACTGGTGACTACAGATGTAAAAATTCTAAACATAATACAAGCTGAATACAACAATACATTAAAAAAGTATATCACTCTCAAGTGGGGTTCATTCCAGAGGATAAGGATGGTTCAACATATGCAAATAGATCAATGTGAGACACCACATTGACAAAATCAAGGATAAAAATCATATATATCAATAAATGCAAAAAAAGCATTTGATAAGACATGACATCCATTTATGATTAAAATAGGTGTAAAAAGCAAGTACCTCAACATAATAAAGGCCATATATGACAGACCCTCAGCTAATATCATACTCAATGGTGAAAACTGAAAGCTTTTCCTCTAAAATCAGGAACAAGAAAAGGATGTCCACTCTCACTGCTCTTATTCAACATAGTACTGGAAGTCCTATCCAGAGCAATCAGACAAGAGAAAGAAATAAAAAGTATCCAAAATTGGAATGAAGAAGTAAATGTATCACTCTTTGGAGATGACATGATTCTTTATATAGAAAACCACAAAATTCTACAAAAATCTTATTAGAAATAATAAACTAAACAGTGAAGTTGCAGGATACAAAAATCCACTGCATTTCAATATACTAACAATAAAATTTCAGAAAAAGAAAAGAAAAAAATCCTTTTGGAATTGCAACAAAAAGAATAAAAACCTAAGAATAAACTTAACAAAGGATGTGAAGGACCTATAATGAAAACTACAGAGCTATTAAAAGATATTGAAAAACCACATGAAATAGAAAGATATTCTGTTTGTGTTTATGGGTTGGAAGAATCAACAGAATTAAAATGCTCATATTACCCAAAGCAATATGCAGCTTTAATGCAATCCTCATTAAAATCCCAATGGTATTTTTTTTAAAGAAATAGAATGAAAAATCATCAGATTTGTATGGAATCACAAAAGACCCCAAGTAACCAAAGCAATCCTCAGGAAAAAAAAACACATGTATATGGGCAAACAATTTGACAAAGGAGCCAAAAACATGCAATAGAGAAAAGGAAGCCTTTTCAATAAATGGTGCTGGGAAAATTGGAAAGCCACTCGCAAAAGAATGAAACTAGGCTACAGTGTGTCCCCATGTGCAAAAATTAATTAATTCAAAATGGATCAAAGACCTAAATACACAATCTGAAACAATAAATTACATAGAAGAAAACATAGGTACTAAACCTACCAACTTTGATCTTAGGGAAGATTTTATGAATTGATCCTAAGGCAAGGGAAGTGAAGGCAAAAATAAATGAATGGGACTATATCAAACTCAAAAGCTTCTGCACAGCAAAAGGAACTGCCAACAAACAAAAAGGCAGCCAACTGAATAGGAGAAGATATTTGCAAACGACAGCCCTGACAAGGGGTTAATATCCAAAATACATAAAGAACTCACAAAACTCAACACCAAAAACAAACAGACAATAGAATTTAAAAATGGGCAGAGTCCCTGAACAGACATCTCTCTCAAGAAGCCATACAAATGTCCAGCAGATACATGAAAAGATGCTCAACTTCACTAGTTATTAGGGAAATGCATATCAAAACTACAATGAAACACATGATACAATGTACAGATGATATATGATAGAATTATATACCTGAAATCCATATAATTTTATTAATCAATGTCACCCCAATAAATTCAATTTAAAAACTACAATGAGATACCACCTCATACCTGTTAGAATGGCATTATCAACAAGAGAAGTAATAACAAGTGTTACAGAGGTTGTGGAGAAAAAGGAACCCTCATTCACTGCTGGTAGGAATGTAAACTGGTACAGCCACTGGAAAATAGTATGGAGGGTCTTCAAAAAATTAAGAATATGTTATCATATGACTCAGCAATCCTTCTTCTGGGTATCTACCTGAAAAGTTTGAAAACATTTATTCTCAGAAATATAAGGTCTGTCCAGAAAGTATCCAGCCATGTAATATGAAAAAATAGAGACTTTTTTAAAGAGGGTACAAGAAACATTGTACATAGACAATGGTGCCTCAATCCCCTTCAAAGTAGGCACCTTGGAAACTCACACAGTTCTCCCAATCGCTATCAGCTGCCTGTCTTATTTTCCTGAATCTCATCAAAGGTCTGAAATCTCTTCCCTTTCAAAGATGATTTTAGTTTTGAGAAAAGCCAGAAGTCACAAATCACCAAATCTGGGCTGTAGAGGGGCTGAGTCACCTGGGTGATTCACCTGGGTGATTGGATGTTTTGCCAAAAATCTCTGCATGAGGCATGATGCATGAACGGGCGTGTTGTCATGATGAAGCTGCCAATCATCAGTTGCCCATAGCTGCAGCCTTCTGAATCATCTGAATAGTTTCCACGGAGGAATGTTCAAGCTTAATGCAAAATGTGGTGCAGATTCGTTGCTCTACTCGCTTATGTTGAATATGACAGCCACACAGTACACATGTTCATGGTGTTTGTTGCCACCACTGATTAGTACAGTGAAATCATCATTGTTCATGCATGTGCATTACAATCCACTCTCCTCGGCTTCCAGGTTACATCGATGTCACACAAACCATTCTCATTATATTAATAATGGCTGGACTTTATCCAGACAGACCTCATATATGCACTCCTATGTTCTTTGCAGCATTATTCATGGTGGTCAAGAAATGGAAACAACTGAAGTGCCCTTTGATAGATGACTGACTGGTTGATGAAAATGTGGTACATGCATACAATGGCATAGTATTCAGCCATAAGAAAAGATGAAATACTACCATTTGCAACAACATGGATGGACCTTGAGAATATTATGATAAGTGAAATAAGACAGTCAGAAAAAGCTGAGAATCATATGATTTCACTCATATATGGGACATAAAACCAAAACTCAGACACGGACAACAGTATTGTGGTTACCTGAGGGAAGGGGGTAGGAGGTAGTAAAGGGTCAAGGGGGCCAAATATGTGGTGAGAGAAGATGATTTGACATTGGGTAGTGGATACACAATGCAATATACAAATCATGCATCACAGAAATAAACACTTGAAACTTACATAGTCTTATTAACTAATGGTATCCCAGTAAATGTAGTTTTAAAATGCATAAATTATGAAGAAGAAAATGAATAATCTGATAATATTAAAGTTAAAACCCACAGATTAGGAAAAGATATTTCCAACACACATAACAAATAATATCCACAGTATTTAAGTAACTATTATAAGTTAATATTAATACTTTAAAAATAAAGCAATATAAAATACTAATATAATACGAAGTAAAACTCATTACTTAACAAAATTTATTTCAAGATTTCTTGTGGATAATTAGAAGAACAAAATAAATTGAGTTCTGATAATAGTGTTTGTGGTAACATATCTATTAGTTCTAAAGTATCTGCTTCATTATTTTTGTGTAGTCTTAATGATACCTATAATATGTAATGATTTCCATTTGCATTAGGGATGTACCTCACAGATGTAGATTAACAGATGCAAATTTATTTTAAATTATGTAGATGAAGCATCCTGACAAATAATCTCATACCAAAGGCTGGATGTAAAATTAGATGTAAAATTAAAGTTACTGGTTATAACATAACACATATTGACTACTTACTGTGCGTCTTGCACTTTGCAGATATTGTTTCAGTTAAGTCTCACAACAATCCTGTGACATAGGTGGTCGCATTATTACTATTATTACAACTGCTAGGAAAGAGAAAACAGATCTGCAGCAGTTAATCAACTTTTTCCTAAACCACACAGTTGCTGAACCCGGGATTTTGTGCCTCCAAAGCCCACTCTTTTGACCATTATACTATTTTCCACTCCTGTTTTTAGTGATCACCAGATAAATGCATGCATGAAGAATATTTCTCAATCATCTTCACATTTTCTCATGATTTTCTCAATCACAAATATTTCTCAATCATTACTCTATTTTAAAAGATGGAAGGACCTCATCCTAGAAGCAAACAAAATACAATCATAAACTGTCTTTAGCTAATTCTTAGTGGGAGAATCTGAACAAAATGTTTTTTTTTTTTTTTCCTGTCAGTGCCAGAATGTTGCCAGTGTCTCCTACACGTGAAGTGGGATAAATAGTTAACATTTTATTGCAGCATGTCATGTATAACTCTATTACATTCAAGAAGTGAAACTAACTTATTTCTCTGTTTAGGAATGTGAAAGTCAGATAGAGAAGGATGTGTCCTTTTCAGATGTGAATTCTATTACTGCACAAAGGATTAATTCTGCCAATTTTCTGAAAAAGGTAACAACAAAATAATATTACCATTATGTTTGCATTTACCTTTGTGAAAACTGGTCTGCTGGATGTTATGGTACTATACTCTTCCCAGACAGTCAGACAGAAAAATTTACTTACTCATCACCTCTTTCTCATCACTGAGGGGTTTTCCATTCTGTTCATTTGTTTTCAGAGTTGGCTACTTATCATCTGTAAATGTACACTGTTGATCTACACTGTTGATACAGAGGTTACTTCAGTAGACAGCAAATTCATTATTAGTGCGTATCCCAACTTTTCCTGTTTAAACATGAACATTAATGACTTTCATATTCATTTTAACCCTAAAAGTTCACTTTAAGAAAGACATCATTCTTTTGCCAGAATCCTTACATTTATTAGGAATGTAGTAGACCACAGCAGTTCAGGAAATAAAAGGATGATTGAAGTTGGGATAGGATTGACTGAAAGGAAATACAGAAATGTGATTATATTTCTTTGAGTTTGATTATCAAGATTCATGTCCATTACAAGCGGCTGTTAGAGAAATGCATTCACAGAGTAATCTCCTTTGGTGAAGACTGGTTCTGTAGACGTGGACTGTGAGTTAGGTGTAAAAAGAGATAAGAACAGAGTTTAAGATGACATGAAATGGACATGGAAGGACAAAAAAGGTAGAAAAAAACCCCTTGCTTTTGTGTGACATTAATGTGAGAGTAAAGAATGATTTTAGTCCTGGCCAGTGTGGCTCAGTAGGTTGGAGTATGTCCCGTAAACCAAAAGGTCACAGGTTTGATTCCCAGTCAGGGCACATAATCTAGGTTGTGGTTCTGTCCCTGGTTGGGGTGTGTGTGTGTGAGAGGCCACTGATTGATGGCTTCTCTCCCTCTCTCTCTTCTTTCCTTCCCCCTCTCTAAAAAATCAATAAGCATGTCCTCAGATGAAGATAAAAAATGATTGTAGCAACGGAAGCAAACGGAACCATATTTTCACTCATCTAATCCACCTTTCTATTCATTGCTTGCAAAAATTAGAGGTGAAAAATAGTGGTACTAGTAGCATTGTAAATACTTGATCTTAAAATATAAATTACTCATTTCTTAAATTCTAAATTTTTTTTGTAGATGAGAAAGTTGATAATGAAAAGAATTGTCAAAGTTAGCAAATTTAACTTATCAGATATTGTGGCTGATTATGAAGAAATTGTATCTGCAAGGTATGTACTAAAATTATTATGAAGTATGAAATATAAAGCTTTAAGGTAATACCCTCAAAATTCTCCAATAAGCTCTCTTTATTTATATTAATTAAGTTATATATCTAAAGAATGAAGTAAAATATAGTAACTTAAAATGTATTGATCATTTTAATATTGCATTTTTGACATTGATATGATATGTACTCTCAATTTTACAGTATTTTAGTTTTTAGTACTCTCCATGTTGGTAATTTTTAGGTCAAGAAAGAAAAGAAAGATTTTTGTCTCAGGCTAGTTTTGCCTTAAGATTTTCCTGTCCTGAGACTGCTAGTGAGAAAGCCATTGCGGTGGCCCCATGCACTAGTCTTGTAATCTAACCTTTTCGAAACTGGGAAACCTAGAGCACTGTTGGTGGGAGTGCAGACTGGTGCAGCCACTGTGGAAAACAGTATGGAGTTTCCTCAGAAAACTAAAACTGGAACTGCCTTTTGACCTAGTTCCACTACTGCGATTATATCCTAAGAGCCCTGAAACACCAATCCAAAAGAACCTATGCACCCCAATGTTCATAGCAGCACAATTTACAATAGCCAAGTGCTGGAAGCAGCCTAAGTGCCCATCAATAAGTGAATGGATCAAAAAACTATGGTACATTTACATGATGGAATACTATGCAGCAGAGAGAAAGAAGGAGCTCCTACCATTTGCAACAGCATGGATGGAGCTGGAGAGAATTATGCTAAGTGAAATAAGCCAGGTAGTGAAAGACAAATACCATATGATCTCACCTTTAAGTGGAACCTAATCAACAAAACAAACAAACAAGCAAAATATAACCAGAAACATTGAAATTAAGAACAAACTGACAGTAACCAAAGGAGAGGTGGGAGGGGATAATTGCGGGGGAGGGGGAAGGGTTTTCAGGAACAACTATAAAGGACACATGGACTAAACTGAGGGGTGGGATCAGGGGAGAGAGATGAGGATGGCTGGGGTTGGGGGGAGTGGTGGGAGGAAAATGCAGACAACTGCACTTGAGCAACGATTAAAAAACAAAACAAAACTGGGAATCCTGAACCCTGCAAGGACACTGTGATCCAGGGGCAGCAGTTGGGGGAGCCTTGGCTGGAGTAATTCAATCTTCATACTGTTCCATCTGTGAAACTTCGGGGTAGGAACAGGAGTAGGGATGCTTCTGGGAAACCACACTGGGACCACTGGCAGGTTGGTGGTATTACCAATGTAAGGTTTTAATTGGTTTAGGCTGCTGAAATCTATTGTGTTTTATTTTCAGTCTTTGGGGGAAAATAGGTGTGACCGTAGAGCTATAATTTATGTTACCAGGGTTGGCAGCATGTGTGATTAGCTCCTATTTCAAATTCATGTAGAAAAGTTGAGTTTCTAATCATTTTTAAGAGAATGAGTCTCAAAACATACATATTATTCTGAAGGCTATCACATTCCAATGAATTACCTTTGCGTCCCCTTGTCTCTGGTTGGGTCTTTACGCAAAGGGCATGGAGCAGTCACGTTCCCTCTTAATGTGAGAGTGAGCATGGCATCTCTTCTGTGCTCCAAAAAGGATTCCTTCCTGGGTTTGGAACAGCTGTCTCCCCTCCACAATGGAGAGAATATGGCTCAAAATAATGGCCTCATCTATAATAATTAATTTTTAAAATTGGTATTTTTTAAAACTAAGTTATCTTGTATACATGTGACTCATCATGTTTACTCTTCAGTCAGTTGACATATGTAGTTTGTAAGCTTGTTGAACGACGAAGAAAGTTAAAGCCTCAGAGGAAAGAAAGGAAAAAAGTGGCAGCACAGACTATCTGTGATGGAGATATTAAGATTCTCGTCAGAATCCTGAGGGCTTATAATATTCCTTGTAGGAAAACAACAGTTAATAGGTAAGTTCAATATCCACCAATTTTTAGAGTTACCAAAGATCTGTCTTAAATGTAAATTTCTGTGCTGTCCAACGTGCATATCTTCGAACTTTATTAATGCTCCATATACAGAAAATGAACCAAAGTCGAAATCTTCATTTGGATGTCAAACTGACTGTCACTGCCGTGTATTAAGAGCTTTCAGAAGTTTGAGATGCCCAATGTAACTTTAACATGTATATTTTTGGATACCATATCAAATCCTTAGTCCGTGTTATAAGAACTTGTGAAACCACTGTTGCCAACTGCACTGTTCTCTGCCACTGGCCCTTCTCAGTATTGGAACTAAAACACTGCAGAGAGTAGATTCTGTTTTAAACTTGTCATTTAGGATGACTTCTGCAGGCATCAGATCTTACCCGTCTTTCTGCAAGCATTCAGGGGTTTTATTTGTGTTTCTTGTGCAGAGGATGTGTGGGGCCAGAATGGGTATCATGGTTGAGTGATAGCACAGAAAGGCACTGCGAATATTAAATATTCATGTATATTTAGTGTATCCTGAATATTGAGTGTCTCTTACCTATTTAGTATCATGTATGCTTCATAAATGGCTACCTGGGTACCTCAGTAATGTTAAGTATATACCTGTGTTTAACACCTACGTGCTCTACTTGTTTATCTTACATCTACCACACCCTATGAATTCTGCATGTGAAAAACAAGTATTTCGCTGACTACTAATCTATAGTTAAAACCTTTTAAATGTTTTGCTTATGTTTATATCCAACCTTATTTATTGAACGGAATTGATATTCTCAAAACAAATGCACATTTCAAAGACTGCTTGTGAAAGGACATCATAAAATCACCACCATTTTCTATAATCATCAATTTGTAAAAAAAAAAAAAAAAAAGATGTAAGATGGGAAGGGTATCATGTCACTCAAAGTATCATTTGCCTTAGTTTTCTCCTCTTGTTCAGGAGAACTTTATCACAGACTGGATCCAATCCATATTCCAGCAGTTGGGGCCACTCTTCCAGAGCAGTGGTTTTCAAATGTTTAGCTTCAACCACCTGCAATATAAAAATCAAAGCAAACTCTGTAAAATCCAGGGTAACTGGATTATATACATCCATTCACAGAGGCAACAATCTGCCACTCCAAACAAAACTAACAAACTAATTAAAGTGCATATCTCTCTATTGTTTTTCCTGAAGAGCCTTGGATGTGCCTACTTATTTGACATCATCTACATCTCGCCTGAGACGTAAAGAAACAATCAAGTCAGTAGCCTCAGACGAGATACTAAATGAGGTAAGTACTTGATGCAGACACTGGCCTGCAGTGTCCAAGTCATTATGGATGAAATGAGACATTCACACGGACTACCGAGTCTGGTGGAGGAAAAGGGACAGCATGGCTTTTCTCTCAAGGGGAGCAAAAGTCTTGGCCCTTGCATCACCGGCCTTCATTGGGTTTCTCCCCACATCACATTATGGTCCTCATTTACTAGGCACAGGTTCACTTTAGGTGGTTACCTTTTATAGACAACAAAGGAGCCAGTGCCGCTAATCACATCACAGAAGAAGGATATTTGCAAAGGAAAAAGTGGTCGAACCAGTTACACTCATCCTAGGAAGGTTTAGCATGGATTTTAGGAAGTTACAATAAGCACTTGCTGTCTCAATCCAGGGTGAGGGAGTTTTTAGCAAAAGCAAGACTCAAAGCGGCCTAGGCACATTGCAGGCCTGATTCCCCAGGTGTGGGTCCTGTGCATCTCCAAGTGGGAGTTGGGCCCACACCACACTGAACTGTCTCCTACAATTAGTTAGCACTTTTATAAAGTGCGGTTTTGATCATGTTTGCCCTGAGTTGCAACTGGCTCCTAATTTGTCTTTCCCATCTCTAATCTGTTGGGCTTCCAGTTTACTTTTCATAACACAATGAAGGTGCTTTTTGTAAGCATGTAACTCTAACCATTTCATTTCCTGCTCCCCTGCTCTCTCTCTCTCTCTCATGGAATGAGGTATAAGCTCCTTAGAATGTCTACAAAAGTCTGTAATGATCTGACCCTTATGCACCAGTCAGCCACATTGTATCTCTTTCCACCCAACAGCAATATTACCTAGATACATACTACTACTTGTTCTAGAAGGCCTGTGCACATACCCTTTCCTTTGCCTGCTGTAGCCTCCACGCAGCTCCATATTATCAGCTACAGTATTGGTTAATGTTTCTAAGCTCAAGCTGGGGCAGTGTTTTCTCCCTGACGCTCTTCTTATGATCCTCACCCCCAGAAAATTACATTCCCTCTCCTGAGTAACTGTTATATCTGGAACAGGTTTCTATTTTATTTCTCACATTTCATTGCAATTATTTGTTTATCTCTTTATTTTCCCTGAATAGACTATAAAATCCATAAGGGAAAGTTTCATTTATCTTTAGATCTTAGAAAAGTACTATCGAATAGGACCAATAGATTGTTATTAAGTGAATGAGTGAATAATGGTTGTTTGAAAAGCTAGAAAAAGTAGGCCATCCAGTTGTCAACCAGTAACCGAGTAATTCCCTAGCCTTCTGTCTTTGTCAACTATGTAAAGTATTACAGAAGCCTAGTCAGTGTTTGTTGTGTGTTTTAGGACACCGTCCACCCTTTTGTGGAAGTTTCCTTCCAGCACACTGCATACCAAACCAGCACTGCAAGCGGGTCTCACCCATGCTGGAATGAGGAGATTAAAGTGGATTTTATGTAAGTTGGAGTCCATTTTCCTCAGCTTCTTAAAAAAAAACAAATAAAATTATTTGAGTCATTTATTAAAAATAATGGTTAAGATAAGCTTTGCTTTTAAGCTTTTAAATAATGAGATATTTCTTACACATATATTAATATATATTAATGTGTATATAAATGTAAGTTTTGAGGAAAATAATAAAATGAATACCTGTATACCCAGCTTCCAGTTTAAAAAGCAGATAATACCAATACCCTTGAAGGCTCCCCCATGCCAATACTGAACAGTATCCCCTTTCTTATGCCCCCCACAGGTAACAGTCATGAATTTGTGTTTACCACTGTCTCTCTTCCCTTATAATTTTAGATCGTAGGTATTTACCCCCTAACTATGTATTATTTACTTTTTCATGTTTTTCAACTTTATATGAAGTGAATCATCTTCTGCAATCTTGTTTCTTTACTCTTAATTGAGAGATTCATCCATGTTTACACTTATATTCCTTTTTCCCTCCCCTCTTCTTCTCTCCCTGCCTCCCTCCCTCAGTCCCTCCCTCCCTCCCTCCCTTCCTGCATTTTCACATCTATGTAGTATTCTACTGTATTTAAATGACATAGTTTAGCCCTGGCTGGTGTGGCTCAGTGGATTGAGTGCTGGTCTGCCTACCGAGAGGTTGCTGGTTTGATGTCCAGTCAGGGCACATGCCTGGGTTGTGGACCAGGTCCCCAGTTTGGGGCATGTGAGAGGCACCCTATCAATGTTTCTTTCCTTCTCTTTCTCCCTCTCTTCCCCTCTCTCTAAAAATAAATAACATCTTAATATAAAAAAGATATAGTTTATACTTTCTCCTATTGATGCACATTTGGCTTGTTTTAATGTTTTGCTACTGAAATAGTGTTGCTCTGAACATTCTCGTACTATCTTCTGGCACATGCATGCAAGAGTTTCTTTATAAGACAGTAGCTCTTAAAGTTGTCTGTGGTTTAGAAATCACCTGTGGTGGTCGTTGTTCTCCTCCTACCCCTCCTCCCCCCACTCCTCATCCTCTTCCTCTCCCTGCCACCCGAGGTGGGGCTGCTTTGGCTCACTGGGAAGCTAGAGAAAAGGGGCCTTAGAGGCAGGTTCAGGGGGTTACCCTGGGATGAGCTGTCACTGTCCATTGCTCCCCTGGTTGCAAGCCTCCTGGAGACCCTTGGAATTTAGGAGATGCACACCTCTAGGGTAAAAAAGTGTGGGTATGCGCCTGGGAAGGAGAATGCCTATACAACTTCTTAAAACATTTCTGGCCCCACCTCCATAGTTTCAAATTCAGTAGGTCTAGGATAGGACCTGATAATTCCATTTCTAACAAGTTCCCAGGTGTTACTGATACTACTAGTTAAGGGACATTTTGAAAACCTCTGCTCTAGGACATGTGTTTAGGAGTGAAATTGCTAGGTAGTAATTAAATTCAACTGCAACTTTACCAGATAATACCAAACTGTTTTTGTAAAGTGATTATCCTATATATGCTCCCAACAGTAATGTATAAAAGTTCTTACTGTGCTACATCTTCAATAACATTTTTTACTTTTAAAATTATTTTTCTAATGTGGCAGATCTACAATGATATTTTCATTGTGGTTTAACTTAAATTCCCTGATTTCTAACGAGATTGAGTTCCTTTTTTCCCTATTAAAAAAAAACCAATAGACCTAATTTTTTTAGAGCAGTTTTAGGCTCCCCATAAAACTGAGTGAAAAGTACAGAGTTCTCACATATCCTTTCCCCACAACACACACACACAGCCTCCCTCAGCATCACTGTGGTGACTTGTTACAATTGATCGACCAATATTGGCACATCAGTATCAACCAAAGCCCACAATTTCCATTAGGGTTCACTCTTTGTGTTGTGCATTCTGTTGGTCTTCACAAATGTATAATGACATGTATCCACCACTATATCATACAGTATAATTTCACTGGCCTAAAAATGCCCCATGCTTCATGTATTCATCCCTTTGTCTTTCCCCTGGAACCTCTGGAAACCACTGATCTTTTTACTGCCTCCATAGTTTTGCCTTTTCCAGGATAACATTGCATTAGTCACGTTCTCCTGGGAAACAGAGCCAATAGGGTGTGTGTGTCCCGCTTTAACATGGGTGAGGCTCATCCAATCAGCTGAAGGCTTAATAGAAAAAAGACTTACCTCCCACTAGAAAGAGGGAATTCTGCCAGCACACTGCCTTCTACTTGAACTGCAACTCTTCTCTGGGCCTCCAGTCTACCGGCCTACCCTAAAAGTTTTCAACTTGCCTGTCTCACAACCATGCAAGCCAGAATTACAGAGGGTAATTTGCTTTACTCAGAATTTACTGACTTATTGTTCAGTGTGGAAAGAATACTTAACATGAAGGAGAATCTGCCCTCTTAATATATTTTAAGTGTATGGTATATTATTGACAGTAAGTACAATGTTGTACAGTAGACCTCTAGAGCTCACTCATCTTGCTTGCTTGAAACTTTATGCCTCTTAATTAGTAACTTCCCGTTCCCCACCCCATCTGACCCTTAGCCACTCTTTGATTCTATGATTTAATTATTTTAAATGCCTCATATAAGTGGAATCATGAAGTATTGGTCTTTCTGTGGCTGGCTCATTTCACTTAGCATGAATGTCCTCAAGATTCATCAATGTCCCATACTGCAGAATTTCCTTCTTTTTTATGGTGAATTGTGTTCTGTTATGGGTGTATACCTCATTTCCCTTATCCATTCATCTGTCAACAGACATTAGGAAGTTTCCATATCTTGGGTATTGTGAATAGTGCTACAGTGAACATAGGATTGCTAACATCTCTTTGAGATCCTGGTTCAATTCTTTTCGATACCCAGATGTGGGATTAGTGGATCATATGTTAGTTTTACTTTTAATTTCTTGAGAAACATCCATATTGTTTCCATATCAGCTGCACTATTTTGCATTTCCACCAAGAGTGTGCAAAGGTTTCAATTTTTCACATCTTCACCAACACTTATCTTTTGTTTTATGGATAATAGCCATCCTAACAGGTGTGATGTGATATCTCATTGTAGTTTTTATTTTCATTCCCTGATGATTAGTGAGCATTTTATTATTAGTTAGCAATTATTGAGTGGTTTTTCCTATACCTGTTGTCTATTTGTATGTCTTCTCTAGAAAATAGCTGTTCAAATTTTGGCACATTTTAAAATCAGATTATTTGCTTTTTTACTATTGGATTGTATGAGTTCCTTATATATTTTAGAAATTAACCCCTTACAATACATATGGTTTACAAACATTTTATTCTATACTATAGGTTGCCTTTTCACTCTGTTGATTGTTTTCTTTTCTGTGCAGAAGGTTTAATGTAGCTTCACTTGTTTACTTTTGCTTTTGTTGCCCATGCTTTGGTGTTATATCCATGAGATCATTGCCACAACCAATCTCATGAAGTTTTTCCATCCTGTTTTCTTCTAGAGTCCTTACAATGTTAGTTCTTACATTTTAAGTCTTTAATCCATTTTGAGTTGATTTTTGTCAATGGCGTGAGACAAGGATCCACTTTGATTCTTTTGCATATAGGTAGTTTTACTGACACCATTTGTTGAAGAGGGTAGCCTTTCCACATTGGGTATTTCTGGCAACCTTGTCAACGATAAATTGACCTGATGTAGATGCAAGGATTTATCTCTGGGCTGTCTATTCTATACCACTGGTCTTTATATCTGGCTTGATGCCAGTACCATACTGTTTTGATTACTGTAGCTTTGTGATAAAGTTTGAAACCAGAAACTGATGTCTCCAGCTTTGATCTTCTTTCTCAAGGTTTATATTTGATGCTGTGGCTATATAAATAGGTGTTGTTATTGGAACTAAAGTACACTGATAAAGACAAATTTGAGATATAGAGCTTAAAATTGTTCTCTAAACTCAATTAGCAATTTTCAGTTGTCATTCCTTATATATCTTTAGCTCTCACTGGGACAAAGGCTGTATAAGGGACTATCAAGTCTATCCATTATCAAAATCTTCTCTCTTTTCCTGATGCCCTTTCCTCCTTCTCCTCCAAATATTTTCTGTAGATCATGTGGTTCCTGAATATCTGCATAGACCTATGACGGCATCACTCTGACTTTAACTCCTGAATTTCTCCTGGTTCTTTTGAATGCCAACCTACTGGTCTCCTGGAACTTGGGCTTCCAGAGCTGCTTTTCCCTCCAGCATCTGTGTTCTTGACATTGACTCTTTGTGAGTGGGTCCTGATTCTCAGAATGAAACAATCTGTCTATTCATTTCAATTTCCAGCCACTCTCTTTCCTAGAAGATTATATAAATGAGGTCCTGGCTATAGGTTCTAACCAGAAAACTCTATAGTTATTCAGTCACTTTCCACACAAACTAACAGCTTTGAGGGCTCAGATGGAAGCCATAGGAACACAGAATCACCAACCACCAGTACTTTCCACAGGCCTGCCTTGCTAAAGAGCTTTGACAGAATCCACCTACCTATCCCACTGAAGGAAATTGTCTGTACTACTTGAAAATTGACATCCCAGCCACCACTGCTTAAAGTGAAAACCTGTGGACCCTAACCAAGATCTGTAAGAAGAGAAGGACCCTGTTCATGCCATTATTTCAGCTTGAGGGAAAAAAATAGACTGGTATAACTTGGAATTTCACCAGCTTTTGACACTTCTGCTGTTAGCAGAAATCAAGTCTATTCTTCCAGATTCAGCAAGGCTCATGGTATTTTTAGAACCTTTGGCCAGAGTTCTTAAACAGATAGCCTTGTTATTTGGCTGCCTGTCTGGACCTTGTACTTCTTGCTTTGCCTTGTTCTCCGATATCTGCTTCCCTGACCATTATTTTTACTCTTTGTATGTGAGCGGGAATATTGATTGAAAGGGAAATCAATTATATTGTAGAACGTTAAGTAATTAGATATAAAAGTGTATATGGTTAAAAAGTTTGCAAATGTGTAAAATGTGGTTATATGTGTAGAAATATTTGGTATTTTATTTTAGACATTAGAGTTGGAAGAAGTATAGTGTATTAAATTAATGAACTTAGGTTAACATAAATTAGTCAGTAAGATAAATAAATTTACAAATGACCTAAAGAGAAAGAGGCTGTAGATTATTTGCGTTCTTAAAATTATGGCGGTGAAATAAGCCAAGAACATATTTAGACTACAACCAGGTGGATCCGAGGGTTCAGCTAATGCAAAACCGTTCAGCTACCACTTTTCATTGCCTCAGATACAAAAGCTCTATTCCCTTCTCCACATGACATTTTAATGACTAAAAACCATGTAGAAATGGGGTAGATAAAATGATAATAATAAATAGTTACTAGCCTTGTGAACCTTACTTTGGAAAAGAAATTGTGAAATTTGAGTAGAATGCAAAATGCAAGATAATGTAGGACTTGAGTGATTTGAAGGATATACTAAGTTGAGATACTCAAAAATGTCTTGGAGGTGACAGTTATCATCTTCACTACTAGCATAAGGTAAATTCACATGGCCTCCCCGTTCTGTCTTAGACATTGCAGCATGAAGGGGAACTCTTGACAGAGCAGGGTAGGGAAGTTGGCTTATCACTTAGAAGAATAAGGAATCTTCCACTTTAAAATTATTCTCTAAACTCAACATTTTTTCAGTTGTCACTGTTTCTGCAGGCCTCAGAAAGTTGTACAAGCTACTGGAAATTCTTTGTAATAATAGCTGTTTTCTTAAGCAACAAGTTTCAACAAATAATGTCAGTGGCAGATGGTATAATGAAAGGAGCCTGGCCTTTAGAGGCAGTCAAAATTGGGTTCAGATTAGGGCTCTGTCACTTGCTGGTGGCATTAGCTTGAGCAAGTTATTTAACTTCTCTGAGCTGTTAGAAGTTACAATGAGATTCGATACACAAGCTGGAGCTGAGAGTGAAAGTTCTCTTGCTTGTGATATACTATACTATTCTTTTAGCTACCTACAAAAATGTATCTAATCAAGTATGCCATCAGCAGACAGCTTGCAAAATTAAATGAACTCCACTTTTCAGTTTCAGGTTGGAGAATATAAATGTGGGGAAGAGAATAAGCTCTTAGCTGAGAGCAAAAGAGCAGTTTAACCATAGGTGTGTGAACTAGCATAAACTAGCAGAATTTAAGATAGTTGGAACATCTTAATGCACTATACTCCAAATAATTTGTTTGCATTGGATGCCTATAGTAGAAAGTCTTTCTGTTGGACACTTAAATATTTTTATTCTTCACTCAAGTTATCTTAAGAGATAAATAAGATAAATTACAAAGCACATACTGGCTTTAATAAAAGATAGCAGTTGTCTTCAAAGTACATAGTTTTTTCTTAGTTTACACATTATAACAGAGAAAACACAGGCAATTTGATAGTCTTTTATAAATAATGCTCTTCTAAAATAAATTAAGCATTTAAATATGTTTCTTATTTACAGTTCACCAGGACATGATTATAGCTTCTCAAGTTTATCTAAAATAAGAGATAATATATATATCAACATTTTTGATGAAATGATTATTGAAAAACATGAGGTAAAGTAAAATAATTATAATATTGAAATAATTCTAAGGTCAGATCGAATGAAGTGTAGTAACATTGATGCAATATCTTTTTCTAACATTTTCTGGAAAGGATTTGGGGCAGCTTAAAATAAAACCAGACATATAGCAAGTCAGTTCAAAAATAGCAGAGCTCATAAACCATATATAATAGGAAGAGGGGTAAATATACCAAGAATTTAGAAAAGTAGTTTTCTGCAATCGAACATTACAATAAAATGTGAGCTTCTTGGTAGCCAAGAAAGAAAGATAAGCAAAAATGGGTTATATATTTCTCACGGTCTAATCAAAGAAAATATACTGCTTCTACAGAAAAGACCAAATGATTCCCAAAAGGTAGTTTTATTCAATCAATTTTTTAAAATTATTTAATGTCTTTCTTGTACATATATAAAAGTTCCCAACACAGTGCCTAGTGCCATAGCAAGCTCTATAATAAATGTTAGTTTCCTTTCTACTGAAGTTGTCACTAAAATTGTAAAGATGCATATCCATTACCTTCTCTCTTGGGGCTCTGATTAAGCTTTGATATGAATGTCTAACAAATTCTATGGCAACACTATTGAAGGTGCAATTAATTCTACATGGAGGGATTGGGGATCAGCCTCCAAGAAATTGAACTAGACCTTGAAGTATGGTTCAAGAATGAGCATTCTATAAGAACTACTGAGAAACATAAAGGCAATGTTTTCCAATCCAGGAGCTACAGACATAGTCTTATGAAAACATTTTCTATCAACTCTCAATAAAGTCTGAGGGTGAAATATTAAACAGTAATTTGGTAATGGCTGTTCTTCAAAAAGTTAAACTGAATATAGTTTTCTGATTATCTCAACTGACAAAAAGTAGAGCTTAGAAACCCCCAAAAAATGCCTTACAAACTTTTTCTGTCATAAGTGAATTATCTCAATGATTGGTTTGACCAGACAAGAAAAAGCTAAAGGAGTTCATTATAAGTATTACAAGAAATGTTAAAAAAAAACCCACAAACCTTTTTGAAGAAAAAGAAGCGGTGAGGGGAGGAGGAGGAAAGAAAAAAGGAACAGAGTTAAAAGAATAAAATGGCACTAAATATGTACCTATCAATAATCACTTTAAATGTACGTAACTTAAATGCTCCAATCCAAATACTTAGGGTAGCGGAATGGGTAAGAGAAAAAGACCCAGGTGTATGCTGTCTACAACAGACCCACATCAGAATAAAAGATACACACAAACTAAAAGTAAAGTGATGGAAAAAGGTATTTTATACAAATGGAAATTTTTAAAAAGCTGGGATAGTAATATTTATATAAGACAAAATGGACTTTAAGACAAAGGCCTTCATAAAGCACAAAGAAGGACACTACATAATGATAAAGGGAGCAATCCAGCAAGAGACTACAACCCTCATAAACATTTCTGCACCCAGCATAGGAGCACCTAAATATATGAAGCCAATCTTGATGGACATAAAAGAGAGGTAGATAGCAATAGAGTCTTAACAGGGGATTTTAACACCCCATTGACATCAATGGATAGATCTTCCAGACAGAAATCAACAAGGAAACAGCGGCTTTAAGTGACACACTAGAAGAGATGGATTTAATTGATATCTTCATAGCATTTTATCCCAGAGCAGCAGAATATACTTTCTTTTCAAGTGCACAAGGAACATTTTCTAGGATAAACCACATGTTAGGACACAAAACAAGTTTAAGTAAATTTAAGAAGATTGAAACCCTCTCAAGCATCTTTTCTGACCACAGTGGTATGAAACTAGAGATAAATCACACACACACACATTAAAAAAAAACCCCTGTAAAACACACGAAGACATGGAGGCTAAATAACATGTTACTAGACAATGAATGGGTTAACAACAAAATCAAGGAAGAAATCAAAAGATGCCCTGAAACAAATGAAAATGTGAACACAACAACCCCAAATCTGTGGGACACGGTGAAAGCAGTCCTAGGAGGGAAATTCATAGCATTAAGGTCCTATCTCAAGAAACAAGAAAAATATGAAATAAATAATCTAACTTTACAATTAAAGAAACTAGAAAAAGAACAGCAAAGCCCAAAGTGAGTAGAAGAAAGGAAATAGTAAAGATTACAGCAGAAAATGAAATTTTGGGGCCCATAATTACCTTACAACCCAGTCTATGAGAGGTGGGCAAGAATGTAAGCCATGCCTTTCCTTTTTCTAAATAGTATGCCAACATTGTCACACATAAGTCTGATACCTCTAAAGCATGTGGATTTTATTCAATAACAACAGAAAGCCGATGCTTGAGAGAAAAGTGCTGATGTAAAAGAAAGTGGTTTATTCAGACACCAGCCATCTGGAAAATGGGGGACTCATGTCTCAAAGCCCAACTCAACATCTCAGTGCAGGCAGAGGTTTTTATAAAGAGGAAAATAGGAAGCAGAACAAGGAGATCACCAGAGGGGGTTGAAAAGTTCTCTACGCGAAGGCAAGCACAGTCCATTCTGATAAGGCAGGTGATGGTCTGTATGTGTCGTCCTGGTTTAGTCATCCTGGCTTCATATCACCCTGGCTTTACACTTTCCTGGCTCCAATTATTTGTCTTCTGGTTTGTTGAAGCAGTAGGTCAGACAACATTTGCTACAATAATGTCTGTCAAAGTGGCACAAGCAACCCAATTAAAAAATGGGCAAAGGACTTGGGCAGACACTTCTCCAAGGAGGACATACAGAGGATCCAGAGACACATGAAAAGATGCTCAATATCGCTAGCTATCAGAGAGATGCAAATTAAAACCACAATGAGATACCACTTGACACCAGTCAGAATGGCCCTCATAAACAAAGCAACAAACAGCAAGTGTTGGAGAGGTTGTGGAGAAAAGGGGTCCCTAGTGCACTGCTGGTGGGAGTGCAGACTGGTACAACCACTATGGAAAACAGTATGGAATTTTCTAAAAAAACTAAAAATGGATATACCTTTTGACCCAGCAATTCCACTGCTAGGACTATATCCTAAGAACCCTGAAACACCAATCCAAAAGAACCTATGCACCCCTATGTTTATAGCAGCACAATTTACAATAGCCAAGTGTTGGAAGCAACATAGATGCCCATCAGTAAATGAATGGATCAAAAAACTGTGGTACATTTACACAATGGAATTCTATGCAGCAGAAAGAAAGAAGAAGCTCCTACCCTTTGCAACAGCATGGATGGAACTTGAGAGCATCATGCTAAGCAAAATAAGCCAGGCAGTGAAAGACAAATACCATATGATCTCACCTTTAACAGGAAGCTAATCAACAAAACAAACAAACAAGCATAATATAACCAAAGACATGGAAATTGAGAACAGGCTGAAAGTCACCAGAGGGGAGAGGGGAGGGAATTTCAGGGGAAAAGGGGAAGGATTTACAGGAACAAGTATAAAGGACACATGGACAAAAACTATGGGGGGGGGTGGAAATGGGAGGGAGGAGGGGAGGGCTGGGGTGGTGGTTCCGGTGAGAATAAAAGACAGAAAACTGTACAAGATCAACAATTGAAATAA
The DNA here is from genome assembly GCA_039655065.1 of Glossophaga mutica. Taxonomy (NCBI): domain Eukaryota; kingdom Metazoa; phylum Chordata; class Mammalia; order Chiroptera; family Phyllostomidae; genus Glossophaga; species Glossophaga mutica. Next base: position 151,809,183 of record CM077307.1, read on the forward strand.
AAATTAAAAAAAAAAAGTGGCAGGCCATGAAAACACCAGTCCTGCCTAGGTGTCTCAGCTGGCTGGAGTGACATCCTGTACACCAAAAAGGTTGCAGGTTTGATTTCTGGTCAGGGCACATACTTCATACTTAGGTTAGATGTATAAGAGGCAACTGATCAATGTTTCTCTCTCATATCAATGTTTCTCTTTCTCTACCCTCCCCAATCTCTCTATCTACCTTCCTTTCTCTCTAAAATCAATGGTAAAATATCCTCAGGTGAGGATTAAAAAAAAAACAACTACTCCAACACCACATTCATCTGAAGGGCATTCTCATAAAGGCGACTGATTTTGCCTTCCTCATCTACCTTATAATATTTCAGGACAGCCAGTTTAAGTGTCTTTCTCTTGTGATTATTCTTCATGGGAGTGGTATAAGACTTCTTCCTTTTCTCAGCACTAACATGAAGTCTCAACACAAGATGAAGAGTGGACTTCTTTGTGAATGTTGTAGTCAGACAAAGTATGTCCATCTTCCAGTTGCTTGCCAGCAAAAAATGTCTTTGCTGATCAGGAGGACTCTCTTATCCTGGATCTTGGCCTTTACATTTTATATTATTGGGTTGGCCAAAATGTCCCTTTAGTTTTTTCCATAAAATAAAGGACACATTTTTCATTTTCACCAATAACTTTATTGATTTGGATATTTTGAGTATGTTGGCTATCTCTGGAATGGTATAACATTGATTGTTCTCAATTAATTTCTCAATTTAATTGGTATGAACTTCAACTGGTCTGCCAAACCATGGAGCACCATCTAGCAAGAAATCTCCAGCACAAAACTTTGCAAACGACTTTTGACACATTCAATCAGTTATAGCACCTTCTCCACACACTGTCCACAAATCTTTTGTTGTGTTTCAGTTGTGTTTCTATTTTTCTTGAAATAAGGAAGCATAGTACACCAAAAATGTTGCTTTTTTCTTCCATCTTCAATATTAAAATGGCCACACAAAAATTCACAAATTTTGATCAGTTTTTTAAATGCATGCTTATATGAAAACTGCATATACACAATACAATCTAACAAAGTTGTTTCAAATGAAGTTAAAGACAGCTACACACTACTAGAGCCATCTTATGGAAAAAAAAAAAACACAAATTTTTTGGCCAACCCATTGTATCCAAGGGTCCAGCCCTGAGAGTTATGGCCTCTGCGTAAAAGTGTTCACAAGAATCTGCATCATGAGGGTAGATCCACCACAAATGGTGGGCGGGAAAGGAAGAGCACCACGCTGGCCAACAGGGCTTCCCAGCGCCCCAGCTAGAGCCTTTTCCTACATTCTTTAGTGTGTTCTTTAGTATATTTTTAAAGTTTGCTGCACTGAGCATATCTACTATAAGAAAAGTATTACATTAAAAGTGTAAATAGCCATTCATATGTCATAAACTCCACAACTGGTCATTATTTTGCTTTAAATAGTCAATTATGTTTTAAAGAAATTAAAAACTGAGAAAAGTATCTTTTTATTTACCCTTTGGTTTCTTTTTAAAAGAGAATGATTTTTTATACTTATCTATAAGTTTGTGAAATTATTCATCACATGATATAAAGTAAGTAATAGAAAATTATTTATTTTAACAGGATCACTGCTTCAGGAACTACAGTGGTCATTCATATATAAGAAATAATTGGCTTGGATGTATTGTATTCCCTTTCTCTGCTCTTCTGCAACAATCTGAGGTAATAGAAAATTATTCTTTGCTGATTATTCTAAGTTTTTACCTCTAGCCAATAGAAACATTGTCTCATGTCTCTGAATTAGATTCTGTGGTTGGCAGGTTGTTATGTCTGTTAAAGTGATCTTTTATTCGAGAGCCATTGGGTTGTTGGAATGTTTGAAAGTTTTAGCTGTCTCTAGGACAGAAGATACCCACAAATCTATTTCTTAAAACTTTAAAGTGTATATTGATACAGATGGCACAGCTAGCCTTGGGTTTTTAAGCAACATTTATATTTGGATATAACTTTTTATAGGACCATATTCACAAATGTTCTGGTTAAAGATGTTGCTGTGTAAGCATGGGTTTCAGGAACTTCAGCTCCTCAACATTGTTTATCATTAATGGTGAGACTCAGGGTTAGCACTTGTCTCTGTAATACTCCCAGGGGGCTCTGCCATTGGGTTATGTGGCAAGCATATGCCTACATGACCAGCAAAATATAAAAACTCCAGCCTAGATTCCATTTTGAGCTCTGCTATTTGCTTACATAATTATGCCAGATATAGAATATTCAGAAATGAATTTTCTACCTTAGTGGACTTCACAGTCTGTAGAAGAAATCTCACATTACAGTACAACCTCACAATGCTGTAGTGCTTTGAGAGGGGTATGAGATAGGTGCAATGATACAGTAGGGAATACCTTACTTTTCCTGGTTTGGAGGGGTCAAAGAAGAGGGTTGTTCAGAGGGATTGGGTGGGTAAGAGGGGAATGAGGAGGAGAATGAAAGATCAGGGAAATATTTATAGAGGAGATAACTTTTGAATCAAGTCCTAGAGATGAGTTTGTCAAGTAAACAAGAGCATTTGACTCAGAAGAATTTGTGTGTGTGTGTGTGTGTGTGTGTGTGTGTGTGTGTGTGTGTGTTAATAATGCATTTGGTTGTATGCCACAGAAAACCTAACTGGCTGAGATAAGGGGTCTATTTATTTCACCTAAAAAGAAGTCTAGATGCCAGTGCAGCAGCTCAAGAATATCTTTAAGAATCCAAGCTACTTTTGTGTTTCTGTTCCACTGTCCTTACCACGTGGCTTTCATCTTCATACTTGCAAATTGTTCGCTGCACTTCCAGCCTCATATTCATGTTGCAGACAGGAGTCGGGGTGAAGCACGACGTGGCAGTGCCTGTATCAGAAAAACAGATACTTGAGCAGAAAATCCCAGCAGACTTCTTATATTTTGTGAATGTGACTTACCCACTACATAGCTGTCATGTTGCCACCTAAAACTTTTGGTGAGAAAGGAAAAGAGAATGAGTATTAGGGAGAAGAGTAGAAATGTCTGTATAACGTGCGATCACAGGATGTCATGGGGGAGCATGTTGTAGATATGAAGTGCTGCGAGTAAAGAGCAATAGAGATTTAAGTTGTTGGAAGGAACAGGGCTGCCTACGTTTGTAAATCCCTAGAGATATTTCTCAGTCTCGGCAAGACTCCAGTATAGAGAGGAAGTTCAGAATGTGAGCTTCAAAGGTAGACAAATCTGGGTTCTAATCCTGGCTCCACTACTTATCAACTGTGCTGTGATCTTGCCCGAGTGACTTAAATTCCCTGAGCCTCAGTTTCCTCATCTACAAAATGGAGAGAAGAGCAGTATCTCCCTCACTGAAGGATGTGATCAACATCAACCACTTGGCACAGTGCCCTGCACATACTTAGTGCTCAGTAACTGTCAGCTGTGATCATTAGTTGTTATGATTATGACTTAGCTCCTCCCTGTGCACACATGTACACACATACACACAGTATCCTTCCTCCTGTGGACCCATGGGCTGTCCTTCCTGCTCTGGCCGTTTTTTCTCTTTCTAGACCCAATGGAAAATTGCAACATTGCCTTTTAGCATTTTCTCTGAGCCTGAATTAGACTTTTTCAGAGTTTTTATCACTCTGGTACAGTAACTTCCTCATTTTATCCCTTCTTACTCCTGCCCTCTTCGCATAGTACATATTAGACAGGGACCCAGGGTGTCAAGGGTGCCTGTGAACAGATCACCATGGAGAACCTGATCATCCTTGTACAAGTACATATTAGTAGAACCAGCCCGCACCCATGCAAGCCTGCTTTCTCCGGTAGAGAAGACGGAGCTGGCATACACTGTGTTTGGCTGATATTTTCATTGTGCAGAATTGATTGTGTTCATACATTCTTTCAGATTAATGGAACATTCCAAGTAAATATACCACCCATTTTGCTTGGGTATACTTGGAGTAAGACTTATATGTCTCCTAAAGAAGATTACAATGGGCAGAATTTAAAAGAATGTACCTTTTTAAATATTTTTGCTACCATTGAACCTCAAATATCATATGTCACCTGTAATTCAGAACTAGACAAGGTATGTTTTACACTGAATTATTTTTATTCACACTATCAAAGAAGTAGTATTTTAGTATTCTAAAAACTAAAAACAATAATTTCAGAACTGGCAAGAAAAACATTAGTTTTTGATATTTTCCTGTGGGAACAATGTGGAACAGTATTGAAATATTTTAAACTTGATTTTAGTTTTCAGATCAAATAGATGTTTTGTACAGAGCACAGATTTTTAAAAAAAGTTGTAAAGCAATATTTCCCAACCGAAGAATTATAACTACTGTATTTAATGATGACGGGAAACAAATCTTAGTAACAAGATATATCAAGGCATTAAACCCACCTCAACAGCTCCTGGACATGTTTCTTCATGATTCCAATGCAACTCTTGTAAGTTATGTTTATTTAGTAGTTTTACTGAGATAAAATTCACATACCATATAGTTAACACATCTAAAGATTACAATTCAGTGATTTTTAGTATCTTCACAAAATTGTGCAACTGTCTCCATTTTCATCACTCCGAATTTACATATCTTAACTTATTTTTAAGATTAATTTCGACTCTAAGTTTCTTACTAAAATTGTTTTGCCTTCAAAGACAGTTTCCTGAGAGAAAAACCACCTATGTTGCAATGTGTCCTCCTGAGCCCAGCTGGAAGATCTTTTTGATCCCCTTTATTTCTGCCCCTGAGGACTAGAGGTCGCTGTTGCCACACCAGTTCACATGAACATCCTGGCTTCACAGCTTTTCTATCAATCTTTGAAAAATGATGCAAGATTTCTTTGACTTCCAGGCAAAATAAAAAGTTATGTACCTGAAGGGGTGTGTCCTTCTAAGAGTTGCTTCTCACAGGAGTGCTATTCTTTGTATGTGGGAATGCAGAAAAGTGTTATATTTTTCTACGTAAACTGCCAGCATAACACTTTCCACCCCATCCTTGTGTGACTTTATGTCTGCCTATCTGCAAGCTGACAAAAGAGACATATACTCAAATTTTAATTTCATATAAAATGAAGATTTATTTATTATAGACTCAAGAAGATATAGCTTCTTCCACTTTGAGAAAGCAAAATATGAAATCAGAAGTACATATGTCTCCCTTTTAAGAAAAAAAGTAAGCTTTGATTAAAGAACATCTATGAAAAATCACTCATACCTTTTGTTTATTTGGTTTTGATTGAGTTGATTGGATCGCCTCAGAATATTGGGGCTTAATGTCTATTATTAAGCTCTCTTGGCTGGACTCTTTAAGCTAAAATCAAAATTCCTAATTTAGGCTGTCTTTTGCTACATTCTTCTTTTCCATCCTGAGTTTCTTCCTGCCTGTGTTTCCTGACACCCCACGTCCAAGGAGATAATCGTGCTCTTAGATTTATTTCAAAGACAATATTTGTGGTTTTTAAAAACATAAATCCTAGCTCCTTTGCTTGTCAAGGACTGTGAACCATGACAGTGTAGGAGGTTATAATAGCTCATAAATGGTGGCTATTGTAAATTAATGAAAATATTAGTGAACTTTCTATGTTAACTTATTATTTGTTTGTATCCGTTTCTTCTTTGCTACTTTAGCCTGAATCCTTGTCTCCAGTCCTAGAGTGGGAACAATTAACGATAGAATTTCTGTTGTTTGAGAAAGTAGGTTATACCACTATCTTCCTGCTGCAGCAGCTCATACCAGCTTATATCAATAAAAATAATTCCAATTTTGAACCTAAAAGCAAATCAAACTTATGCTATTCTTCAACATCTCTTTTCAGTTTTAACAGTTATATTTTAAATATATATTTGATATATCATGTTCAAATTTTTCATAATTTATTACAGTGAAATGTAATGGTTAACAGGCACGCTCTGGAATCAGGCCGACTTGGGCTGATTCCTAGAGACCCCATATATTTTGTTAGCTGTGTGATGCTGGGCAAAGTAAGCTTGTTGCCTCTTCTGTAAAACAAAAATAATAATAGTATGTACTTCACAGGATACACTAAATGTAATAATAAGGCATTTAAAACATTGTGATGAGTGTATAGTATGCACTCAATAAATGTTGCTTAATATTATTCTAGGACCTCATTGCTCATTTTGTATCTTTGATTCCCGTTATGCCTGATACACTGGATGAAAATGATGGCTTTGATATATGGATGACATCAGAGGTAACAAATTGAGTTTTATAATAAAAATTTATAATATTTCTTACTTGCTTTTCTTGTAAAGAAACCTGTTTTTTATTTATTGATTTGAGAGAGCAAGAGAAACATCGATTTGTTGTTCCAGTTTTTGTGCATTCATTGGTTGCTTCTCGTCTGTGCCCTGACTGGAGAATGAACCTGCAACCTTGGTGTATCAGAACAATGCTCTAACCAACTGAGCTACCTAGCCAGGGCCTCAGACAAACCTGTTTTTAAAATATGTAGTGCTTTGGTGAAAATGAAAGCATTTGATAATTTAATAAATAATTTTCAGTTCTATTGACAGTCCATAGATATAATTCTGAAAGACCAAAAATCTTAATGTTATACGTGGTAGCTCATGGATATTTTTACTCAATAGGAATTTCAGGAGTACAATATTATGACAGTCTCCAGAGAGAAATATGGCTTGTCGCTATAGAGCTGGTCACACCCTGAAGTCTAGGGCAGATGCCACCACCTCCCAGGTTTCCTGGTCTTCCCACATTTGAATGAAGAGCTTGTATAGTACATGAATTGAAGTTCTCTTTAGATTGATTGCCAACTAAAATACAGGCACCATGCAATATTTGGGACATATTTATATTAAAATATTATTTGTTTATCTGCAATTCAAATTTAATGGGGCATTCTATTATTGCCCCAAATCCGGCCACCCTATTTAGAGCACCTCTTCCATCCCACCTTACACAATACTTAGTTGCTTATGTACTGACCCAACCCATGCTCTACATGTACATCCCAAGATTAATCTCCTTTTATTAAGAGGAAGAGTTGATTCTTATTTTTTATTTTTATCACTTATAAGCTGCTATAAATTTTACAAGCATTCCATAAATATTTGTAATTGGAAAATATTAGTATGATAGGAGCCTAGGAGAGAAACACTTTCTATCTGGAACTGATGATTCCAGAACTTACTTAGAATGTTTTAGAGACTCTTGAGCTGAATTGGATTTAGGGAACACAGGGTTAATTCATAGGCAGGTTTCCCTGTCTTCTGCTTAGTGAGAACAAGGGAGACACAAGCATGTGGTACTAGTGATTCAGTGATTCAAGTCTGGTAGAGTTCAGACAGGTGTCACTAACTCTAGACTCTTCTGAGGCTCTTCAAACTAATTAGAATGTGCTCAGGCGTAGTATGATCCTGCAGCACATTGAATGGCAGCCTCTAACATAACTAAAATATAATCATCAGGCAAATACACCCCCCAACTCCAAACGCTACCCATAACTTAGATGTTACTACAGGCACGAGATTCTTCTTGGCATATGTCTTCCCACTGACATGAACTCTTTGGCCATGTGATGCCCATGTGTATAACTAATTAGATTGTAACAAGACGTGAGTTATTTTCTCCTACCTAACATTTGGAGTCACACCTTGGTTCAAATCTTATTTCAACCACTTCATAGTTCTGTGTGACCTAAGATAAGCTATTTAGCTTCTTTGGACCCTCATTTCCTCATATGTGTCATACAAGGGTTTTGAAGGGCTAACACAGAAAGCATAGGGAACTCAGTGTATTGGTTTCCTACTTTTATCCATTTCCTCCTCGTATGAGATCCAGGCAGGGAACCTTGTTGACCCAATATTGAAGACTACTCATATTCTGTCCTTCATTCTTCTGTTCACACTTTTCTTTCAGAAAAGCTATGTTACCATCCTCCCTAACCTCCATCGCCACCATCACATTCAGCCAGTGTGTACTGACGTGGTTGTATCAGTAGTAAAAACCTTAAGATGCTTTCATCCTGATTGGTAAATGGTCACTTCTGAGACCTCCTGAGCTCCCTCCTCCCAGTCTTCCTGGCCAGCACATCTTTTTCTCTAGGACTATAGTGAACTAGAAAGCACATGTCCTATCTAAATGGTGCAGCTGCTACTCAGCAGCAACAGACAATTGCAGTAAAAACATTTAGGCCCATATATGTTTTTATTTTTCAAGAGAAGCCATAAACCCAGAGTTTGATCATGAGATCTCCCAATTTTAAAAAAAACATTCTGGGACCAAACAGAATACACCTGTACACCAGAACTAGGTCATAGTCCACCAGTCTGCCACCTCTGCTGTGTTTTAGCTCTGCTACAACTGCATTATTAGGCACCATTTACAGGGTGGGCAGAAATAGGTTTACAGTTGTGAGTATGCAAAACAGAGTTTATTCTTGTATTATTATTTATTTGTATTACAACTGTAAACCTACTTTTGCCCACCCCTGTATTTGAATACACCCAGCCCAGCTGTTCAGCTCTTTGAGTTGAAGAAGGTTCAGACTTCTTTCCTGATTGAGTCCGAGCTAAGACTCTTTCCTTCTTTCTTTGAGATGAAAGCACTGTATTGGCACAGCACAGGGTGTAGCACTATTGACCAAAGGATCCCTCCTTCTTTGCTCAAAGGACACCAGCACTATGTTATTTCCTATCAGATGAGGTTCCCTAAAATACCAATCCATACACCCCTGTCTGCCCAGGGCAGTTTACTATTTGTCTAAACAAAAATGTCCCACTTTGCTTGATAAATTACTTGGTCACTTACACAGTACCCACATTAACTGTCCCATAGTAAAGGGAACCCCTGTGTTCCAACTTAAGGTTCTCTCCTCCCAATGCCCTAGTGTTTTATCAGGCAAATGGTCCCAGGGCTTTTGGCTTTGCAGTCATCCTAGTATTGATTGCATTACTCAACTTTCTTTCCTCCACCTTTTTTTTTTTGTTGTTCTTGTTGCTTTTGTTTTGCCTTAGCGCTGCATCAATTTGGCTATTGGAAACAAAGAGGAGCATGCCATACTTCTCTGTAATTTCTTTTTGTATTTCGGAAAGAAAGCTTTGGTCCTCCTAGGAACCTCAATGTTAGAGGTAAGTGCTGGAGTTAATATTCAAATAGTGTAAGCAAAAATATTCAGCTATCAGCGGCAAGTTTGAAAGACTTCAACCCCAAGTTTCCATCTTTTCATAGCTAATTAAGGAATTTTGTGGGCAAGCAATTATTTAGTTAAGATAATGTTGGTTCTCATCAAAAGTTCTACAATATAAAGAATGACTTCCTTTTGTGTTTCTTCTCTGTAAAATAGTACTAGTAATATGGGGTTACTAGAAATATTAGATTACACAGTAAATATTGGACACTGAGAAGAGCACTTGGTTCGTGGTAAATGCCCAGCGATGGTGCTGGTGATGTAGTAATGGTACAGTAGTGGTTGTAGTGGCTGTTAACCACTATTGCCATCGTCATCTTTTCATGTTCCTAATACTATATTTTAAGATCCTTAAGAAATACTTTTTCCCACTCTCCATTTCTCAGTTTTTACTAGCACAAGAAATGGGCCAGAAATTCATGTTTACCTACGTGAAATTTTTACAACTTAATTATATACTCCTGTATTCATACATCCAAAAAGCTGTCTTCTTTCAAATTTTTTCTATTTCAACCTAAATATCTTAATATGTGTTATAATTTCCAGTCTAGTTTTATGGTTTTTTTCCATGATGGCTCATTTATGTACATTCCCTTGACATAGCTTTTATTTTTGTGTCACAATAGTGTCAGCCGAAAGTTAATTTCCCCATCTGACCTCCTGCTGTAGTTTTAAGTGCCACTAGATGGCAGCAAACAGCCAACAATATTTCAACAGACATTTGCTTTTAGATGGGTGGCACCCCTGCACTGTGTTTAAACTCAGTTTTGTGGTTGAGGTAAAGCCTCCTCTCTACTGTAAAGGAGATGAACACAGTGATAAAGAACAAGAGATTTAGAGCTAGGGAAAGCAGGCTACACAGTACAGTGTTAAGAGTATGGGTGTGGGGATTGATCAGTGAGGGTTTTAAAAACCAGCAATGCCATTTACTAACTATGTGATCTCATTCTTTTCTTTAAAAAATTATTTTAATTGTTTTTCCATTACCATTTATCTCCATTATGCCCCCACCCTGCAGTCACCACACTGTTGTCAGTGTCCACAAGCCCTTTTCCTTTTTGCTCTATCCCTCCACCCCCTAACCACCACCACCCATAGCTGTCAGCCTGCTCTTGACCTTTACTGCTCTGAGCCTCAGTTATCTCCTCCCAAAACAGGAATCGGGCCTTTTACTGTTACCCTAGACAAGCTCCTTAACCTGATCGTTATCTGAAAAACTAGCATAATCATCATTCCTACCTTACAGAATTTGGAGTGAATCAAAGTGGGAAAATTAGTGCAAATGCTGAATAGAGACCCTGATATATATAAACACTCAATAAATGGGAAATAGTCATTATTATTGTTACCTGAAGTTTTTATTCTTTGCTAAGAAAAGTTTGCACTTCAAAAACACAATGACTCTTACTTCTCAAATTGTTTCCTGATTTTGTTCTCAGAATTAATTTAATGGCTTTTTAACTTCACTTGGCTTTTTTGCAGCCTAAAGTTAGTTTCTATCCCCAAACTCTGTGGTGCTCACCCCCTCTTCTGAGTATATGCTACTCAAAACGGGGGTAGTCCACACAGCATCGTAGTGTGAATTAGACAACGGGGCCCCTACCTCAGAACACTTCTAGCTGTTAGAATATTGTCCTGATTTTGTTAGAACAATGTATCGTATTGCCGTGCGGGGACACCTGTAGAACTGTACATGGCAGCACTGGCTCAAAAGCTCTCTCATTTGAATCCTAAAGGACCTAGCCTGGGCCTAAAGATTTCTGGAGCTCCAGTTTTTTTCCCTTTCCAAAAAAATTTAAAGGCCCCAGAAAAGGTTTTTAGAGATCAAAGATGTCACGTGGTTACATTATAATTTTCACATTCAAAAATGTGTTAAATCAAGTACCCACCTCAAATGACTTTAACTTCTTTTCCTCATACAGGGGCACATGGCTTATGTATTAACTCATGAAACTGATGAATATTTGCTTTGGAATCCATTAACTGGACAATGTCATAAGCAGTTTGACCCATTTTGTCCCTTACAAAGTGTAGACTGTTTGTTTGATGATGGGAATGTAAGTATACAGGGTGAAAAAAATCTTTGAGCTACCTCCTCAAGTCAAATCAGTGATCCGTCACCCTGGCTATACATTAGAATCACATGAGGAATGTTGAAGTAAATATAGAAGTTCAGTTAGAATCCCCGGGGTGTGAGCCCAGGGAAACCTTTTACCCCTAAAGCCCCCCACCCCAGAGTGATTCTGTAGTGCCTTCAAGGCTGGGGGCCAATAACCAATGAGTAGTCTAATGATCACGTAAGCCTGGAATGTCTTTACCTCCTACCTCAGAACCTGCCTTGGCTGCTGCCACCTCACCGGGTAGCAGGACTGTAAAATTTTGCTTCATCCTAACCAGCTATGGGCTTTTGCCTCCCATGGGCCTGTACTGATTTTATCTTAATGTTTTAATAGGTCTGGTTTAATATTCAACAAAATAACACACCAATGGCTGTATATTTTGACTATTCAAAGGAAAGTTTCTGGAAACAGTTGATTCCAAAAAATTTTCAAGGGACACAAGCACAAAGCATACAGGTAAATTGTGTTTTTCCAGCTGTGTCAGTATGAAAGTTGCCCTTGTTTCTAATCTTTACTAGTTTTGACGGCTCTTGTTATGTTTATATAGCTGATTGCTTATTGAATTATTTGGCAATATTAATAAAACCTAGTTTTCTCTGTCATCGAGCCAGAGTTTGGGCTAACCTTGAAAGAAGATGGGGAAGAAAAGCAGCAGACTGTCTGCCTGGGGCTAGGAGGCCAAGCAAAGCACAAACCTGAGATTAGGCATCAACTCAGTCACCACATGACTCAGCCACTGGACCTGTGACGTACTCCGTATTGCTTTGTACTTGGTATCCCAAATTCCATTTCCACTGCTGTTTCTGGATGGGTCATGGTATGGCAGGCTGCAGGCAATGGCAAAATCCAAAAACTGAAAGCTACGAGCCCAGGGGGAAACAGGGAGGAGATGAGATGAAGAGAAAATAACAATACGAAAATAGGCAGGAGACAATTCACAGGAGCAGAAACTCTGATGCTCAACCTCACTCATAATCAGGGAAATACAATTTAAAACAATGAAACACGATTTCACATGCATAAGACTGTCAAAAATATTTTTAAGTGTGATGATACCAAGTGTTGGCAAAGAGGCAGAGAAATGGTGGGAGTATAAATTGATATAAACACTTTGGAAAGCAGTATGGTGATATCTGTAAAGTTGAAGATACTCAAACTTTGATTTTTCCAATCCAACTTCTAAGTATATGAGTACACCCTATAGGAACTTGCGCAGGGAGATGAGTATAACTGTTCATTACAGAATTGCTTGAAATATAAAAAAATTGGAAACAATCAACTAGAAAATTGATATATGAGTTGTAAATTATTCATACTATGAAAACTTCTATACAGCAGTAAAAAAAAAAGTATGAACCAATGTACAATAGTTCTCAACTTGACCGTGCATTCATTACATCTCTGAGGGTAGAACCCACACATCAGTGTTATAAAAAGCTCCCCAGGTGATTCCAGTGTGCAGCCAAGGTTGTGAATCACTGACCTAAAGCCATGTATGGCAACATGAATGAATATAAAAAATGTAACGTTAAGCAAAATAAAGAAGTTGTCAAAGGATACATACAACACAAAAACATTTACATAAGGTTTGAAAACTGTACATTGTTTACATATATATAGACATGTAGTGATAGTATAAAAGCATTTATAGGAAAGATAAATACCAAATTCAGGTTAAAGGTAACCTTTGAGGAAATAAAATAAAGGAATGAGATCAGAGAAAGGTATACGGAGTATTTCAAGTCTATATGTACTGTTATACTTCATTTAAATATCTAAATCAAATATGAAAGAATGCAAAGATTAGCTATAACTAGGTAGTAGTAATGTTGGGTGGATGTAGATTACATTGTTTTCTTTGCTTGTCTGTATATGTGAGGCAGTTTGCAATATCACAAAGAATGCATGGCGGTTGGGGGAAAAGATCAGACAGTACCAAAGTATGTAAAGTGAAGAGTTTCTCTCCTCTTCCACATCTCTTTCCACTCTCTAAGAAACAACCACTCTGTGCATCCTTCTAAACATTCTCCATGCAGCTGCAAGCATATATTTATATGCTTTATATATGTGTATTATAGATATTATATACATAGTATATAAATATAATGTATATTTATATAAATATTATATATTATATGTAAATAAACTATATACTTATAAAAATACATATTTCTATCTAAATATTATATACTGTATAAATATTATATGTACTTATATAAATATATATTTCTATATAAATATATATATATATTTCCTGTTTGTAATGTTGTTTTAAAGAAGGGAAATGTGCTTATCTCTCTTGCGCAAACCACATTTACAGCACCCACAGGCCATATCTTGCTCATCCCATCCCAAAGTTGTGAGTGAAACATTGCTTCTTCTAGAGAGAGAATGATATATTTAGAAATGAGGTTTGTTGTTTACTATTAATCATTCTTCTATTCGTGCAGCTAATGTTAATTGAGTGCCCACTATGAGCCAGCACTATGTTAAGTAAAGGTGCCACAAGGAAAAATGCATGTCTCAGTATTCTCGGGACTTGTGTTCTGGAGGAAGAAAGAGCAGGAAACAAGCACTTGCAGTTTGGAGTGATAAGTGCTATCAGAGAAGTAATGAATGTGCTTTGGGGGCACATAGCCAGAGGACCTGACGGGAAGGAGAGCTGCAGGGGCTTCCTGGAAAAAAAAAGTTAAGACCAGCACAGTGAGGAAGGATGAGTAGGAGCTGGCCTAGAATAAAATCAGAAAAGAGAATCGTCCCAGCAGAGAGCAGGAACAGTGGGCATAAAGATCGGCAGTAGCAAGGAGATGTCTGTCAAGCAGCTCAAAGGCCAGCTTTGCTGCTGTCAGGGAGTGAGCAAAGATGAGCTCAGGGATGAGCAGAGTCCTGGTAGGGATTTGGGCCTTTATCTTCAGGCCAGTCAACAACTAACATTACCAAGGTAAGGGCTGCCATGATCAAAATTGTGTGTTTGAAAGCTGCTGAGGGTGGACTCTAAACCTTTTGCCAAGTAGAATCTATAAATGTAAAACTCATAGTTGCCTCTGACTTGTATCTCTACTGATTTTTTCCTGGTAGGTTAATAGATGGTCCTTGATCTTCTGCCTTGACAAACACATACCACAATAACCACTATAGTGAACAATGTTTTTGTTATCACAATTGGGAGCACAAGTTTAAGTGTGCATAATGAGAACATGGGTATTCAGAGATGAGTGAACAGGGAAATTCTCTTCAATTTTTAATTCTCTTTTATTTTTTAATATTTTCTTTCAGTATTGTATTTTTCCATTTCCATTTATCCCCCTTATACTCTCTTCCACCTCCTCCTACCTACCTCCCCCAACCCACTATCACCACACTATTGTCCTTGTCCATGAGTTCTTTCTATTTTTTGCTTGATCCCTCCACATACCCCCCAGAGCTATCAGCTTGCTCTCTATGAGTCTGATTCTATTTTGCTTGTTAGTTCAGTTTGTTTATTAGAGTCTACATAGGAGTGAAATCATATGGTGTTTGTCTTTCTCTGACTGGCTTATTTCACTTAGCGTAATGTTCTCCAGGACCATCTATGCTATCACAAAATTTTCTTCTTTTTTACCACCAAGTAGTATTCCATTGTACTATAGCTGCTTTATCCACCTATCTATTGATGGGCACTTGGGCTGCTTCCAAATCTTGGCTACTGTAAATAACGCCACAATAAACATAGGGGTGCATATAGTCTTTCAAATTAGTGTTTCAGGTTTCTTCAGATAAATTCTCAGAAGTGGAATTACTGGGTTGAAAGGCAGTTCCATTTTTAATTTTTTGAGGTATCTCCATACTGCTTTCCACAGTGGCTGCACCAGTCTGCATTCCCACCAACAGTGCATGAGGGCTCCCCTTTCTCCATACCCTCGACAGCTCTAGTTTGTTTTCTTGAGGATAGCCATTCTGACAGGTGAGAGATAATATCTCATGGTGGCTTTAATTTGCACTCTGATGATTAGTGGTGATGAACATCTTTTCATATGTCTATTGACCATCTGTATGTCCTCTTGGGAGAAGTGTTTATTCAGGTCCTTTGCCCCTTTTTTAATTGAATCGTTGGGGTTTTTGGTGTTAAGTTTTATAATTCTTTATAAAATTTGGATGTTAATCCCTTATCAGATGTATCATTGGTGAATATGTTCTCACATTCAGTGGGTTGTATTTTCATTTTGTTGATGGTTTTTCCTTTACTGTGCAAAAACTTTTTACTTTGATGTAGTCCCATTTGTTTAGTTTTTTATTTCCCTTGCTAGAAAAGATATATCAGAAAAAAATATTGCCACAAGCAATGCCCAAGATTTTACTTCATATGTTTTCTTCTATGATTTTTATGGTTTTGAGTCTAACATTTAAGTCTTTGATGCATTTTGAATTTACTCTTGTGTGTGGCATAAGAAGGGGGTCTAGTTTCATTTTTCTGCATATATCTGTCCAATTTTCCTAACACCATTTATCAAATAAACTGCCTGTAGTCCATTGTATGTTTTTGCCTCCTCTGTCAAATACTAACTGACTATAAAGGCATGGGTTTATCTCTGGGCTCTCTGTTCTGGTCCACTGATCTACATATCTGTTCTTATGTTAGTTCCATGCTATTTTGATTACTGTGGCCTTATAGTATAGTTTGATATTAGGTAGCATGATTCCTCAAATTTTGTTTCTCAAGATCACTGATGCTATTCATGGTCTTTTGTGGTTCCATATAAGTTTTTAGAATATATCGTTTAGTTCTGTGAAGTATACCACTGATATCTTTACATGAATTTCATTGAATCTATAGATTGCTTTGGGTACTGTGGACATTCTAATGATGTTGATTCTTCCTATCTATGAACATGGTATATGATTCCATTTATTTATGTCTTCTTCAATTTCTTCAGTGCCTTATAATTTTCCAAGTACAAGTCTTTTACATTCATGGTTAAATATATTCCTAGGTATTTTATTCTTTTTTAAGCAATTGTGAATGTGATTGTTTTCTTACTTTCCCATTCAAAGATCTCATTATTGGCATATAAAAATGCAGCTGGTTCCTGGATATTAATTTTGAATCCTGCTACTTTACTGAATTAATTTATCAGTTCTAGTAGTTTCTTGGTGGAATCTTTAGGGTTTTCTATGTATAGTATCATATCATCTGCAAATAATGACAATTTTACTTCTTCCTTTTCAATTTGGATGCCTTTTATTTCTTCTTCTTGTCTGATTGCTGTGGCTAGAACTTACAGTACTATTTTGAATAAGAGAGGTGAAAGTGGACATCCCTGTCCTGTTCCCAGTCTTAAGGGGGATGCTTTTAGTTTTTTTCCCACTGAGTATGATGTTGGCTATGATTTTGTCATATACAGTCTTTGTTATGTTTAAGTGTGTTCCCTCTATTCCCACTTTGCTGAGAGTTTTTATCATAAATGGGTGCTAGATTTTATCAGATGCTTTTTCTGCATCTATTGATATGTTCATGTGGCTTTTATTCTTCATTTTGTTTATGTGGTATATCATGTTTACTGATTTGAGGATATTGTACCAACTTTGCATCCCTGGCATAAATTCCACTTGATCATGGTATGTGATCTTTCAATGTATTACTTTTGGTTTGCTAATATTTTGTTGAGGATTTTAGCATGTATGTTCATCAGGGATATTGGCCTATAATTTTCTTCCTTTGTAGTGTTTTTATCTGGTTTTTGGAATAAGTATGATGCTGGTGTTGTAAAATGAGCTTGGGAGTATTCCTTCCTCTTGAATTTTTTTGAAATAGCTTGAGAAGGAGAGGTGTTGGTTCTTTTCAAAACGTTTGCTAAAATTCGCCGTGAAGCCAGTCATCTGGTCCAGGGCTCTTGTTTGTTGGGAGTTTTTTTTTTTGTTTGTTTGTTTGTTTGTTTGTTTTACTGCTTCAATTTTACTACTTGTAATCTGTCTGTTTAGATTCTCTGATTCTTCCTTTCTTAGTTTTAGGAATGTGTATGTTTCTAGAAAGTATCCATTTTGTTCAGCTTCTCCAATTGTTGGGACATACTTGTTCATAATATTTTCTTACAATTCTTTATATTCCTTTGGTGTCAGTTGTTAATTCTCCTCTTTACTTTCTGATTTTATTTATTTGGGTCCTTTCTCTTTTTTTCCTGATGAGTCTGGTTAAAGGTTTGTCAATCTTGTTTATCTTTTCAAAGAACTAGTTCTTGGATTCATTGACCTTTTGTATTTTTTAGACTCTATTTCATTTATTTCTGCTCTGATCTTTATTATTTCCTTCCTCCTACTCATTTTTGAGCTTTGTTGTTATTCTTTATGCTCATTTAAATGTGAAGTTATATTGTTTATTTGAGATTTTTCTTGTTTCTTGAGATAGGCCTGTAATGCTATGTATTTCCCTCTTAGGACTGCTCTCCCAATGTCCCACAGGTTTTAGGTCATCGTGTTCTCATCGTCATTTGTTTCAAGGTACCTTTTGATTTCTTCTTTGATCTCATTGTTGACCCATTCAGTGTTTAATAACATCTTATTCAGCTTCTATGTCTTTGGGGATTTTTTAGTCTTCTTCTTGTGATTGATTTCTAGGTTTGTGGCATTATGGTCAGAGAAGATACTTGATATGATTTTGGTTTTCTTAAATTTATTGAGACTTGTTTTGTGTCCTAACATGTGGTCTATCTTAGAAAATGTTCTATGTGCACTTGAAAGGAATGTTTATTTTGCTGCTTTGGGGTTAAATGAGCTCCGTTTGATCTAATGTGTCATTAGGCTGCTGTCTCTTTGTTGATGTTCTGTCTGGAAGATCTATCCCTTGAAGTAATGGGTGTTAAAATCCCCTACAATGACTGTATTTCTGTCATTCTTCCCCTTTATGTGCATCAAGATCTGCTCTACACGTTCAGGAACTCCTATGTTGGGTGCATAAATGTTTGCTAGGGTTATATCCTCATGTTGGATTTTTCCCTTTATCATTATGTAGTGTCCTTCTTTGTATCTTACTATAACCTTGGCTTTAAAGTCTATTTTGTTGACTATAAGTATTGCTACCCCAGGTTTTTTTCCTTTCCATGTGCATGAAATATCTTTTTCCATCCCTTTTCTTTTAGTCTGTGCGTGTCTTTCATTTGAGGCCAGTCTCTTGAAGACAGCATTAAATGCGTCTTGTTTCATATCCATTCAGCTACCCTATGTCTTTTGATTGGGGCATTTAAGCCATTTACATTTAAAGTGATCATTAATAGATACATATTTATTCCCATTTTATTTTTTAACTATTTTCCTCAGTTTTTTTTCTTCTTCTTCTCCTTCTCCTCCTTCTTCAACCAAGCCCTTTAACATTTCTTATAATACTGGTTTGGTGGCAACAACTCCTTTAGTGTTTTGTTTTGTTTTTTTAGGTGGGGGAGGGGGTCTGGGAAACTCTTTATTTCTTCTTTAATTTTTAAATGACAGCCTTGCTGGGTAAAGTAGCTTCAGTTGTAGGTACTTGATTTTCATCACTTTGAATATTTCATGCCATGCCCTTCTGGCCTGAAGTGTTTTTGTTCAGAAATCAGATGATAGTCTTATGGGAGCTCCCTTCTAGGTAACTACCTGCTTTTCTCTTGGGGCTTTTAAGATTCTCCCCTTGTTTTTAAGCTTTGCCATTTTAATTATGGTGTGTCTTGGTGTGGGCTTCTTTGGGTCCACCTTGTTTGGGACTCTGTGCACTTCCTGGACTTGTGTGTCTTTTTCCTTCACCAGGTTACAGAAATTTTCTGTCATTATTTTTTCAAATAGGTTCTTGATTCCTTGCTCGCTCTCCTTCTGGTATCCCTGTGACACAGATGTAATGCTGTCCCAAAGGTTCCTTAAACTATCCTCATTTTTTAAATTCTTTTTTCTTTGTATTGCTCTAATTTGGTGTTTTTTCCTACTATACCTTGTCTTCCAAATTGCTGATTTGATCCTCTGCTTCCTCTAATCTACTGTTTGTTTCTTCCAGTGTATTATTTATTTCAGATACTGCATTCTTTATTTCTGACTAGACCTTTTTTATGGTTTCTATGTCTTTTTTCATGCTGTTGAGCATCCTTTTAATCATTACTTTCAACTCTATATCTGATAAATTGCTTGCCTCCGTTTCATTTAGCTCTTCTTCTGGGGAATTCTCTCTCTTTTTTTTTTTCACTTGGGGCCTGTTTCTTTGTCTTCCCATTTTGGCTGCCTCTTTTTGTTTGTTTCTGTGTATTAGGTAGATCTGCAAAGACTATATCAGATGATGCCTGTGACTGGCCCTGGGCAATCTGTTTGGAGCTATCAGCTTGTGGTTACTTCTGCTGAGCCTGGGTGCATGCTGAAACACTACGCTGCGTACCTAGGCTGGCATTTACCAGCACCAGGCCTGGGGGATGGTCAACTAAAGTCTCAGGGCACTCAGAGGTCTTCCTCTGCCTATAGGCTTTCTGTTAGGCTTAATCGCTGAAAAAGCCTCTGGCTGTACTCCTTGGCAGGGTTTAAGTTCTACAGGGTGGGGCTTTGCTCACCCCAAGGCTGATACTGCATGGAGGAGAGTGCTCTGCCATAGAATGATGCCTTCTGCAGTATGAGGATTGACTGAACACAGGGATCCTGGCAGCTGACCCTTTAGCTCCTTCCCTAGAGCCATCAACTCCAGCCTCTCCTCACATGGCTCTAATTTGCTCTGTCTGCCCTCCACCAGAGCCCAGGGTAAGTGGCTGCAAATGAAATTTTGTGCATCTCTAGCTATCTCTCCCTGGCAGACAAAAACTTCGTGGCTTTTCACAGCTGGATGTTATGTGGGCATCTTTCCTGGTTCTGGTGCTCTAGGCTGGGGAGCCTGGCTTGGGTTTTAGATCACACATTTCTCAGTGGGAATCCCCAGCCACTGAAGTATCCCCCCTGAACTTCAGAGGCTGCCTGTGGGAGCCCAGCCAGCCCTCTTGTGCCTCCACACTTCCTACCAGTCTCAACGTGGTGGTGTGGTTTCCTTTGTAAGTCCTTGATTATAAGATTTCTCTCCAGCTAGTCTTCAGTTGGTTTTTCAGGATAATTTTTCTATAATTTAGTTGTAATTCCAGTTTGGTCTTGGAAGGAGGTTAGTGTAGTTTCTACCTACTCCACCACCATCTTGGATCACCTCTTTTAAAGTTTTAAAGGTTATGAATTCCCTGAAAGAAAGGGGCCTTTGCCAGAAAAAGAAAGCATATTAATACTCCATAAATTTATCTAGTCAGTGTAACCCAGACCTCTTTCTCAGGCCTGATGGGGCCTAACTAATCCACAAGAGTTGCCTGGATTGGGCAGTTGGGAAAGAGGGAGGTGGGGATGGGGGAAGGGACATGGTCTGGAGAGGGTAGATAGTGGTTGGTGACAGCAGTCAGGGAATTCAGTCTAGTCTACCTGTCCTACCTGGAATAGTTGGTGGCCCCTGCAAGATGGTGCTGGATTTCATACTGCCTTTCTTCAGGATCTCCCATCTCCTGCTGTGTTCTGTTGTGGGAAACTCCCAGTCCTGACCCTATTTCCTAATCTAGTTTCTTCCAACAATGGCAGGCATCAGAACCACCTGGAGGGCTTGCTGAAACAGAAGTTGCTAGGCCTTACTTTCAGAGTTTCTGATTCAGTGAGTCTGAGGGCAGGTGGGTAGGTAATCCAAATCTCTAACAAGTTTCCAGACTACACTTTGGGAACTTCTGGTTTAGATCATCATCTGAAAGACTGAGCCTTCTCAAACCACTCCTGAAATTTCCTGCGACTGTGAAAACAAGTGTTGCCTCCTTTTGAAATCACAACCCTCATTCCACTCATGAGGGAGAAACATGTGTCTCTGTCTCTCCATCTGCCTCCATTTCTCAGCTCAGATATATCCAAAGTAAAAGCCATAAATTCAGCCCCCCACTCTTGTCTATGTGAGCCCTGGAAGGAGGGGAGGGCTGGGTTGGGGTAGTGGTGAACTTGAGAAATCTTCCCCTCCTCCCAGCAAATTCTGCTGGTGGGGGAAATGTGGTAGGACATTACTCTCTGTTGGTGGGGTGCTGGAGCAAGGGCTTGGGGACAGGGGAGATTGAAATGGACTCTGTGTGTGAGTCTGTGTGTGTGCATGAAAATGCAAAAACCTGGCTCCTGCTGCTGAAAGAAACAAGTACTTGAAAGAGTAAAGATGATGAACTACGTTAAAAGAGTGATAATAATAATAGCTGGTGTTTATTGAGCAATACGTACCAGGTTTTACGTGTACTACTTTATTTTAAAAATTTCACGAAACCCCAAAGAAGTAGATAACCCCAAAGAAGTAGATAATATTATTGTCCCTCTTTTAAGATGTGGTAACTGAGACTCAGAAAGGTTAAGTAACTTCAACCAAGGTCAGAGTTAGTAAGTGGAAGAGACCCGTGCAGCTGCCAAAGATTATCTGGAAGAATCAAACAGCATGTCAAATGCTTGTTTGAGTACATGAATTGGTGGCAGCAGATTTGTCTAATCCATGAAAAATATCTTTTGTAAATTCATTCCCCCTCCCATGCTCTGGCAAATTAGTTTTAAAATCAAAGAAAATTCTGTTATCTGTGTTTTACCTTTGTGCCTCTGCGATTCAGTGGTTTCACCACATGAGACAGGTTTGCGTTCCTCCTCATTACACTTAGCAATCCCCCTAGAATTTTTTCTAATTTTCAGTCATTTGTATTTCAGCCTGAAGAAATAATTTATTCCGATACTGATAAGAGCATGGTAGATGATCTGAAGAACAGGTGCGCTCTACGCAGCGGCGTTGCGGTTGGCATGTTTCCTCCCTACTCTCTCACTCAGCCCCCTTGTGGTCCCCATCACTAGTTCAAAGTCTGAGTGCTCAACACTTCGAATGCCCACACTCCAAATGTCAGAGTTTGAAGTAAGGAAAGGTTTATTGATTGAGGAGGTGCTAACCGAGAAGATGGGAGCCCTAGCAGGTTCTCAAATCCATCTTAGGAAAGTACAGCATTCAGGCTTCTTTTATGTCAAGGGAAGGGGAAATGGGAGGGGCAAGTGATGATTGATGAGTGCAGATATCTGGGTACCAGCAAGGGTCTGAGGAAGACCCCAGCTAATATGAGTTCAGTTTTGAGGCTCCTGCAAATCTTTGATAAATTATCATTATTTTTGTGCACATGTCCCCTATCTCCTCTGGAGAGGCATCTTCCAGCAAGGGGCTGTTTTTGTAAAAATTCAAGCCTCAAGCAGAATTCCTCTAATGATTAGAATGCCTGTATGCAAGAACACAGCAGGCTTGAGCAAAATGGAGTCAGAGAGCTGATCATTGCACTCTGCTGCACTCTAAACCAGCCTCTCAAAATACCTATTAGATCCAGTAACAGAAGTGTAAAATGGAGATTATAATAGTTACTCCCATTGAGTCAGCTATCTCTTGGTACAAGCATCAAAAAGCAGCTCCTCTGCCGTCTCGATGCTCCTTGAAATGACAGGCCAAGTCAAAAATGGTTGCCTGTGGAAAACATTGTGGGCCACCATTAGGAAATTCTCGACACAGATGCCTGTTGACTCTATAGTAATAATGCAGTAGCTAATACTTCTTTAAATGACATGAAGGTAAATGGCCCACAGCTTGGTAAAAACATCCAAGGTGGGTGATAGAAACATCAATACTGTTCCTTCTAAGGTCTCACCCTCCCTATCCCCTTTTCTCCCTCCCCTCACACACAAACATACCCTAAGGAGTTGTTCAGTCAAGCTCAAAGGGTCACAATCTTTGCAGCAGGCCCTGTTCCTACTCCAGATCTGACTGCTCCAGTGATTAACGCTGACATAGCAGGCTGGCACATAGGCCGCTACCAACTAATCAAAACAGAGCATGAAAAAAATCATTTTGACACTCCCTTCTTTCACTAGCACATCATGCCTACCTCTTGCTCCCTCCTTCTTTTCCAGTTCTTAACAAAAAGGGAAGAAACGCAGTTGGGAAATGGTTCCCAACTTCAGGTTTTCATGAGAATTGCCTTCTGAACTATTTAAATATACAGGTATCAGACCAGACTTGTTGGATCAACATTTTGATAAAGTCCTACAGGTGATTCTGTTGCCTAGCTACTACTGAGACTATCTGCTAACTCCAGGCTACTTAGTTACATACACTATGTACTCAGCCAGGAGGGCGTGCCAGCAGCTTCTTCTGTAGCACACACTGATTCTACATGGAGGACAGGCTTCCCAGAAGGGATCCTTCAGCCAACCCACGCTGTGCCCCACCTCCCTCCTCCTTGGAACAGTTCATCACCAAACACTATTTTGGGGGCTGGGTATATGGGCAAACATCTCCGCTCTTACGGAGTGTGCATAGTTGTAGGGGAAACAGATCATCATACTTACTAGCCTCCCATCTCTGCTTACTGATTTAACTGATCTGATAAACCAATCCCTACTAACATTATCCCAGACCTGATATCTATTTTTGTAAAGGCAGTCGCTTAGGAATCTGACGTCTTATGTCAAAGGAGGATCTTAGAGAATAGGAATGTCAACCCAGTAATCAGGTGGTAGGTGTCAAATTGCACCAGAAAGGTAACAACCTACACACAAGTAACTGGACTACCCCAGGAAGCTTCTTGCTTTCCCAAGCCAAGGAAGTGCTTTCTTCTCTCAGACTTGACTGATGTGAATAACGGCAGATATCCCTAGCCATAGAGGTCTGATTTCCTCCTAAATTAAATATGTATCATTCTCATGCTCAAGTTAAAATGGCAAAACTCTTTTCACATTTATTAAATGAGTTGTAATTTGTCATAAATATAATCTTATCGTAGGATTGAAAGAACTCTGAAATGTAAAATTATGGAATGGCGACCTAAGCACCCAACACGTTGGAATCGACAGTGTACTTCTATTTTGCGACAAATTCTTCCTAAGCTAGAACTTGGCACTGGAAGCTTTGTTTCCTCTGAAGAAGAGAGTGAATTTGACAGACTTCTACAGTTTTATTGGGTTTGTATATTATTTGATACATTAATTACATTTGTTTTATCTATGTTGGTAATTGCCTTGTAATAGTAATCCTAAATATCCCTGAAATACCTTTTATCTTGATCCTAGATGATGGATCATTTCTTTGTAGAATGAAAAATTTAAAATGTAGTGAACAGCTATTACCATGATCACAGTGCGTAGCATTTTCTTGGAATCAGTCTTACGCTTTATGATGTATAAACCACAAACTTTGGAAAGAAATGCCCAAAAGGGAACCACCTGCAACTGAGAAACTGAAAAATGGTCTCTAGATGGTAGTAATGGAATGGATTTCCTGTCCTTGGTTCGGGCACGGGGACTCCAGCCAAGCTTTAATATCTTCTTTATGAAAATCACCTTCAAATTTATACATCAACCCTCAACTGCTCACCTGACTTCGCCTCATATATTTGACAATATCTTGGATGATAAAAAGGCATCTCAAATTCATAGGCATCTCAAGGTCATAACCAAACATCGTTGGCATGTGATATACTGTTAGGATCCTCCTTTTCTTTCCCTATCCTACCCCCAGTTCTGGGAGTCCTCCTACCTCCTTTTTTCTATGAACTGGTCCAGTGGATTTTTGAAAGGCCCAGCCGTCCAGAAGTGAGATTCCTTCTTCCTACTATCTTGTAGATTAGAAGATGTCTCCTCTGAGAGAGGAAAGGAAGGAATCTGTTAGGAGTTGGTACTTAGGTTGCAAGGGAAAGATCTATAGTTACTGTTCATTCGTGAGCAGGGAGGCAGTTGTTTTGTTTTGCTTTAATTTTAATAGAATTAGGGGTGAACAGATAAGTGAAACAGTTAAATATATGCCAAGATTTAAAATTTGAAGTCCTTTTTAAAATTATCTGACTACTTAATAACACACAATCATAAACCTGCACTAATCCTGTAGGTGGGGTTCAAATCCTGGCTCAACCACTAACTGGCTTTGACCAAGTTCCCTAACTTCTCTATACTTTCTACCCCTCTGTGCAATATAAATAGGGATAAAAATAGTTATCAGTTTTGTGGTTGTGGTGGTGAGGATAAAGTAAGGTAATATTTACCCTAGCACCCAGCAAGGTTTAGTAAATGTGAACCGTTATTTGTATTCTGTGTGCCAGGCATCATGCTGGGCACTGGGGTTATGACAGTGAGCAGAACAGGTACAACCTTTTGCATTCATAGAAACTGTGAACTAGTTAGACCAGAAAACATGTAATTGCAATGTATTTTGTGGCATAAGCTAAGGAAGGACAGTGTACTGTGCAACCACATAAAAAGAGCATGTGAACAGGTTTAAGGATTAGGGGAAGCCTCCTGAAGTGAACGGTCTAAGGCCTGAAGGAGGTTCATGATTTGTCTTGGGTAATTTTACATAGGTTTATGTTCCATAACCCCTTACTCCTGCCTCACAGTTATCACTTACTAAATACAAACTGAATCAATGTTAAATAAATTATTCCAAAATGCTCACTTAAATCCCTCATTTGTAAGACCAAGCAATTTCCTTGTTGGCAGTTTGCTATTCCAGAAAGTGTGCAAGTATGTGGAATGCTAAGTGTTCAGGCTTTGGCATCAGATAACCTGGCTCTGCTTCTCTGTAAAGTATGTTTGCTTGAGAACCAAATATGTATGTGAAGCATTTAGCATTGTACCTAGCAACCACAAAATAATTATTACTATTTTATGACTACCGTTTCTTTGAGGTTTCTGTCATCTTTCTGCATACAGTTACTTGCATGATTGTAATGTAGGTTTACATGTTATTCTGTCTTTTGGTCCAGATTGCAGGATTTCCTATCCAGATGCCATACACTGATATACAGTCAATTGTTGATGCCGTGTATCAAACTGGAATTCACTCCTCTGAATTTCCCCATACAGAATTTGCTCTCACTGTATACGTTCATCCATATCCAAACAACATATTATCTGTATGGGTCTATCTGGCTTCCTTAACTCGACAACAGTGAAAAGGAAGAAGGGAAAAGGAAAAGTTGTACCCTGGGCCCCCGGACCAGAAGCAACCTGAACTTTTCCAGTACTTTGGTATTTTGCTACTTATCCTCAAGTTCAGCCAAGTGTGAACCCACTTTTTGGTTCACTTACAGAATCGGGCACCATGGAAACTCACTCCCTGAGTCCTTGAAGATGAGTCTAGATGACCTCCTCACCAGATACCTCTTCAAGGAGGACTCTTTGGGAAGTCTGGTGGCCTTGGGTTTTATTCTGGGAAAGAAGCAATTCTGGCCTTTCCTTCTAAAGTCAGTGTTAAGTGTTACTCAAATTGTGGGCCTCATACCACCTTCATCAAAATCACCTGGAGAACCCCATTGAAAATGCAGATTCCCACACCCTACTGAAGGCCTACTGAATCAGAATCTCTGAGAGTGGAGATCTAAAACCTACAGTATTTTAAACAAGCTCCCCAGGTAATTCTGATGACCTGTTAAGAATGAGAACCCTGCCTTACAGTGTTATAATTACTAAAGTAAAGGTGGTATGTTTGATGCTGGTCTGATGCAATCCCAGGTAGAAGTTATTCAAACAGAAACCCTCAGATCATTTCCTCTCATAAGGTAAAAGATGAATTCGCTGATGAAGAATAATAGGAAAACCTGATATGTTGGGTTGAGGACTGAGGTCAGCTTCTGGGAGCTTCTCAAAAGCTTTAACTTGGGATGCTACTGATGTGAAGTTCTTTCAGCTCCAAGCATTTGTAAGGGACTCCCAGGACACTAATGAGCTTTCCTACGGAAAAAGGGAGAAAATGGTTGTACTAAATCTTAAGACTCCTATCTTTTCTTTTCTTTTCTTTTTAAGTTCTTTTTGTTTAATTGTTGTTCAAGTACAGCTCCATTTTCATCCCACCATGCCCCCCCACCCCCCATCCCCGCCCCCCACCCTCAAACCTACTCCCTTTGGCTTTGCCACGTGTCCTTAGGACTTCTTTTTTTCTTAGTGAACTCCCCATTCTGCTTCTGGCACTTCCCTACTGCTTTCCTCTCCCAGTGGTGGCCCCAAGGAAGCCCATTGAAATCCTAGAAGCCCGTCAAGAAAGAGTGGACAAAGATTTAAGAAGGAAGCTTTGTACTTTCGTGTAGTTTTTTATTGTTCTAAGGAAAGTATTTATACAGTTTACTTAAATGTTATATAACGACTTATTTGTTCAAAAAAAAAAATCAAAGGATACAGATTTCCAAAGTGTGATGAGAGTAGTTTCATATGAGGTGAGAGTAAGAGGAAGAAAACTCACCTCTCGCACTGCAGGAGCACTGGGGCTTCTTGGGTCACTCCCACACACAGAGAGCAGGGACTGCAAATTCAGCCTCAGGGCCCTCACTCTGCATCCTCTCCACAATACATCTGCATAGGCTGGTGCCAGAGAAGACCTTATTTATTTGTGGTGATGTCAGTCTTAGACCAAACTCGAGATTACTAGAAAAGTAAAAAAAAAGTAGGGATGTGCGTGAAGGAATGTTTTTTCCTCCCATGTTAAAACCTAATTGTGCACAAGGAAACTGATCAAAATTTTTGTTTTTATTTGAATGGTTGTGGCTAAAGGGCATATGAAGTTTCGTTATTGACAAATCTCTCACGTTGATTGGGGTAACACCAACTGTTATCTGTGGAAAGACGAGGTTGCGAAGACATGCTGCATTTATGCAGTTCATTTCCGCAGCACTTAGTATGTTTACATAGCTATTCTGTTCGTTGTTTACGGTTTTAGAATTGATAGGCCACTTAAGAATAAGGCAGAAAGTGTTCGTAGATGAGCATGCAGGACTTTTCTGTGTTAAATGCATTTCTTTACCTGTGTGCTGTATGTGTTTCTCAAATAAAATTTTTTCCCAAAAATTGTGTAATTGTCCGCAGTGAACCATTTTCATTTGACTGTTTAAGAAATACATTTCTTAATGTATTTCTTATAAGTGTAACATATAATTTTAAAGTTCTTTAAATCATTCCACAAATAATTACAGAGCATTCTAAGGAAGTACAGCAGCGAAAAGCCAAAGGTTCTACCCCTGTAAAGGTTATATTCTTAAACTGGAAACAGAACGTAAGCGAATAAACAATAAATAAGTGAGATACTTTCAAGTGATGAGTATTATAAAGGAAACAAGTAGGATAGGGTGTGGAAAGGCACTTTGGTGGGGTTAGAGGGTATTAGCAAAGAAGCCACGAAAGAGTTTTCTGAAGAGACAATGTTTGAGCTAAGATTTAAAAGATGCTTTATCGCCCTGACCAGTGAGGCTCAGTTGTTTGGGTGTTGTTCCACAAAGTTAAAGGTTGACGGTTTGCTTCCCAGTTAGGTCATATGCCTCAGTTGTGGGTTGTCTTGGTCAGGACGCATAGGAGAGGCAATGGATCAATGTTACTCTCATGCACTGATGTTTCTTTCCCTCTCTTCCTCCTTCCCCTCTCGCTAAATATAAATAAAATCTTTTTTTAAAAAGATGATTTATCACTTAGAATTGCATTCAGTTGTATGTAACAGAAACTTAACTAATCACACTAGCTTAACCAAATAGGGATTGCCTTTTTACATAACAATGAAAACACCTGAAAATAGGTGCAACCAAAAATCTGTTAAAATTGTGTATTAGGAAGATGAAGGGGGAAGGAAACATATGTATGTGAAAGGTAGTATAACGCATCTAAATCTTCATTTTCCAGGACAATATGTAAATATATCTAAAAATGATAAAATCATAATATAAGCATGTTATTTTAAAAGATGTTAACAAATACTGTGAGAAATAGCTATAGGAGTTCAAAGTGGTTGCCTCTTTGTAATGGGACTTGGAAGTGGGGAGGGAATGGAACAAAGAACTGTTGGTTTTCATTATATGCCTTTTAGAAATATTTGACTTCTTAATGGTTGTACATGAAATACCTTGATGCACTTTAAATCTGAAACCTTTAAAACTGGATAATGATCAGAGCTTTATGGGGAGTATTGGGCCTCTTACCCTACAGAAGGCTTTGCAACATGTGTGTGGCAAGAGCAAAGAACCCAAAATGTTAAAGTCAGGAGCAATCCCAGTCATCAGCTAGTTCAACCTAAGTCTCAGGGGAGGGAAATGACCTACTAAGGCCACTCCACTAGGAAGCAACAAAGCAAGAACCAAGAACCAGACCCCAGGGCTTCTGGTTTATAGTCCTTGGCTTCCACTCTAGCCATTGAAAGGAATCCTGAGTGTTGTTATGGAATATTCACCAGAATATACAGTAGGACAAAAACGAGGTACATGACAGAGAGTGAAAAGTGCCATTACTTGTGCCCAAAATGGTGCAAGAGCATATGTATCTGCATGGTGATAAAAACCTGGATATCACTAGAAGTGTCAAAAGAAAATAATCATAATGTTGCTTCTGGGAAGAACCAGAACAGAGGAGGGAAGGGGGCTAGCTAGTCACATAGTTTTTCACTGTTTGAATGTTTTACTTTTTGCATGCATGTTTTTTCTTTTTTCTTTTTTTAAGTTTTAAATGAGTGGCTTTTCACTGCCTACAGTTAAGTAAGTTAGAAAAGCTCTCCAGAAAATCTGGTCCCATCCTCATCTCTTGCCAAACCTGTCTCGTGCCTTATGCTGCTGGCATACTGCACTCTTTGCAGTTTCCTTACTCTGCTTACTATGTAGTTCTGCCTATTTAACTTTCACACCTTTCCTGATTACTACTTCTGAGACTTGGAATGTCTTTCCTATCTCCTCTTCACTCCAGGCATACACTGGCCTCCATGCTCATTCCCAACATGCCTTCTCCTTTGGGCCTTTATATTGGCTGTTCCCTCTTCCTGGAACACTCAGCCATCAGATACCTGTATGCTTCCTCGCTTCCCTTAGGCCTTTGCCCACCTCACCTTATAAAGCAATATCCACTTTCTGGCTTATTTCACTTAGCATAATGCTCTCCAGTTCCATCCATGCTGTCAAAAAGGGTAGGAGTTCCTTGTTTCTTTCCACTGCGTAGTATTCCATTGTGTAAATGTACCACAGTTTTTTAATCCACTCATGTACTGATAGGCACTTAGGTTGCTTCCAGTACTTGGCTATTGTAAATTGTGCTGCTATGAACATTGGGGTGCATATGTTCTTTTGAATTGCTGTTTCAGGATTCTTAGGGTATATTCCCAGCAGTGGAATTGCTGGGTCAAAAGGCAGTTCCATTTTTAGTTTTCTGAGGAAATTCCATACTGTTTTCCACAGTGACTAGACAAAGCCAAACGGGGCCAGTTTGAGGGTGGGAGGTGGGAATGGGTGGGGCAGGGGGGGCATGGTGGGTGAAAAATGGAGACAACTGTACTTGGAAAACAATAAAAAATATATAAAAATAAGTAAAACAATGTCCACCCAGTTTCACTCTCTATTGTTTTTCTGTTTATTTTTTATACTACTTGTCACCTTGTGACTTTGTTGTTATTGTTTTATTGTATTTCTCTCTCCCCATTAGAATATAACTTCATGAGAGCAGACTTTATTTAGGAATTAAGTACGTAATTGTGTCCACCTTGCCCTAAAGGAATTAATGAAGAAATCACCATAAACCTACATTTTGCATTTTAGGGACGTACAATCTAAGACACACTGGGCAAATTATATATATTCACACACATGTTAATCTATGAAATGAATGAACGTTAAAGTCCTTTCATTATATGAAGCAGATCCAAAAAATAATTTTAAAAATTTCTGAACAAATATCTCCCAGTGAATAGCATCTTAAAAGTAAGAATCATGAGAAACAACCTATTTACTACACTGATGATTATAGTCTGGGACCCTTTTTCCTGAAAGGATTTTAAAATAAGCCCTGAAATTTTAAGTTATTGGGAAGCCAAATTATTGTCATAAAGTTGTTTAGTGAACATGAATTGGAACCTGAAGAAGTAGGTACTATTTAAATGCCATTATAAATGACATGGAGCTTTTAGCCTGTGTCCGCGTCCTCTCTAGAGAACCCCTGCAACTGAGAAAGGCCAGGGCCTCCTCTCCCTGGATAAGGCTGGGCTAGGCTGGGCTCTGCCAACTTCTGCTTCTGAGTTTCCCTTGTCTTGCCATTGGTCCCTGTAGCCCTGCTCTTCTGTACATAAGCATTGTCTCACATATCTGCAGCTGTTCAAGTGTATGAAAATGTCATTGTCAAATTCATGCAACATACATTTATCACTTTACAGCAGCTCTTTATCATGCGACTTTTGGGACAAAGGATACTAACCAAACAGGATAGTGTTCTGTGATTTATTTTTTAATATTGAAAGAGGTTGATTACATTCTTAGGAAAATGAGGATAACTGTCC
Source organism: Glossophaga mutica (assembly GCA_039655065.1). Classification (NCBI taxonomy): domain Eukaryota; kingdom Metazoa; phylum Chordata; class Mammalia; order Chiroptera; family Phyllostomidae; genus Glossophaga; species Glossophaga mutica. The sequence goes on from CM077307.1 coordinate 151,840,797, forward strand.
TGGGCTGACTATCCACTTCTGTTGTGATATCCCACCAAACAGGTTAAAATACAGTTGATTAAATGTCTGCTCATCAGGTCCCATATTATCTTAATTGATGTTGGAGTGTTTCCACACTTTTGTATTTTCCTGATTTAGGACCTCAGATGGTTAATTACATCCACTATGGAACTGACAAACTAGGTTATTAAAGGTAATCTTAACTCTTTTTAAAGTTTTGGGGAATCTCTAAAGCAAAGGAAATAAGGAAGGGGAAGAGATTAATTAGGGTTCTAGAAAGAGGTTTAAAAATTTTAAAAGCAAAATTTCACAAGGGCAAGTGCTTTAGTGGCTGTTGAAATGGCCAAAGCACGTATGCAGGAACTGATAATCCTAGTAAGCAGCCCCATAGGACGTAGGGCACCGTTGTAATGTGAGATGAGGCATTCTGAATCCAATCTGTGAAGGGTTATAAACGCCAAGCTGAGGCATGGGACCTTAATTCTTCGGGCACCAGAGAGCCATCAAAGGTTCTCAGCAGGTGAGTGGCATGACCGGACTGGCCACCAGAATAACGATCAACATTATATTTTCCGGTGCTCCCTTCTGACTTCTGCCCGCCCGTCAGGCAGGCTTCGCAGCGGGTGTCAACAGGGTTCCGACTACTGGAACCGAGGGGTCACGCCGGGCGAGCGGGGAATGCTGCCCGGGCCGGACGGGAGCAGGCAAGCTATCCCCCGGCGTTGCACCTGGGCCGGGCCGGCCGCCCATTGGACGCTCGGGGTGACCCCGCTGTATCGCGAGACGAGATTGGCAGCGGCGGGCCCGCATGTGCCCCCGCGCTGGCTTTGTACGCCCAGCAGCCTGCCGGTCCTTTAACAATGGGCGGCGCGAGCGCCCAGACGCTGGGCCCGAGCTGAGGCCGGCGCTACGCGGCCGACTGTCTGCAGCATGAGCGGGACCGGCATACCCCTCATGCTCGCGGGGCTGGGTCTGTGAGGGCCGCGGTTGCGGGTAAGAGAGGCCGCTGTGGGAGCTGCAGGCCTGGGCTGGGCGCCGGACACCAGACCCGCCGGCCTTTTGTTCGCCTTTCTGGGGCCGCGCGACACAGTGCGCTCCTCGGGACGAGGAGGAGGGGGCGGCCTGGTGCGGGCCGGGCAGCGGGGAGGCTCCCGGGGAAAAGCAGGCGCCTGTCTGCTGCGGTGACTCGGCCCCGGGCGGGTGTTCGTCTCCGCGTTTCTCTGTGGGAGGTTTTCCCCTTAGGGGGGCTGTGACTGGTATCAAGTCTCTCCCCTCCTCAAGGCGGGCGGGAGAACTCGAACCCTGATCGCGGGGAGCCCGAAGCGGGTCCCTTCTCCAGGCTTCCCGATTGTGGTGGGAACTCCGGCCCCAGTTACTCCCATTTCCCCGGCACCCGGTCCGGCAGTTTTCAGAATAAGCCAGTTCCTCCTGACTCGGTAGCTCGGGCCCCTCCGTACTGCGTCGGGGAACTGGTTTGGATGGATCTTGCTGGTTTTAGGATGAGTCAGGTGAAGGTGAAGGATCCCATCGGGTGGCCTGAGGTCACACCCCTCAGGGAGGGGGCGCGGATGGTCGTCTGGAGGGAGCTGGCAGTGACCGCGTCTGGTGTGTGTCTTACAGACTGAAGTTGCCTCGTCTGGCCAGGCGCGCCGCCGGGTCTCATGGAGCTGGAGGGGCAGTGGTGGCGGGGACAGCTGGCTGCAGATATTCATCAGGCCCTTCGGTATAAGGTAACCTTGATGCCCGGACCTTTCCACTGGGTACTTGGTGTCTCCCGCCAGTAGTATGAATCTCTGCTCTCTGAACAGTCAGGTTCTTTAACCACTAGTTTCCAGACCAGAAAAGGCGAGTTTGCTTATTTGCTCAAGGTTAATTGACTTTTTGGCTTCTTCCCTGGGATGTCAGGAAAAGCTGCAACTTAAATGGAGGGGGTGGGGGCGTGGTAGTTGGGAGAGAGAAGGTGTGAAGAGACATTCTAATGCTGTTTCCAGGTGGAACAGGGATCTGATACTGTTTTAAAAGCCGGTGGACATATTATTGGGCAGAGCAGCCCTCCTTGTTGTGTATTCGGTGTTGCATGCAGTTGTGTAATATTACACTTGCACATAAATTTCACTTGCACATAAATTCCCCAACCTTTGCACTCACTTGCTGCGAGACTTTGGATAAGTTACTTAATTTTGTTTCCCGATTTTTCTCATCTGTAAAATGAATAATAATAATAATAATAAAAAAGTGCCTATGGGGTGATTGTGAAGATTAAGTGAGATGATACTGTACATGTGCTTAGAACAGTGATTGGCATACATTGTAGTAAGCACTAAAAAAGTGATAACTTGTTATTCTCAACCCCCAAACCCCAAGATTTGGGGCTGCCTCCTTAAGGTAGAAGGAGTTAGCTGTTCTTCCAGCTACTGTCAAGAGCAGAAAGTAGACCTGGTATACCTAATAGATATTGGGGGAGAAGAATATGCTTTTCTGGCACAAAGCATAGTATTTTGTTGCTTTTACACGACAATTTTACTCTGTATGTCCTAGCTTAGCATAATGAGTCAGTTCTGCTTCTTTGATAGTCAGAGAAGAGACCAGATCCAAAATTATCTCTAACTTGACTCAGTTTCACCATGGATAGAGAGAGCCACTTATTAGGTATAGAAAATTAGAAAGAAGCAAAACAGCTGACACTTTGATAAAAAGGATGCTGATTGTTGGGTTGAGAGATCCAGGAATGATAATGAGTTAAATCTTGATTTTTTTTAAAAATCAGGTTAAATAGAATTAGAAAACTTAATTTTGACTAAAATCGTTACAATTGTGCCCTTTTTAAGGTTTGAGATTTCTAAATGCTACTTATTAATTCTGACATTCAGTCTCTTAGACACACTAAATAAACCTCAGTCCCCTAAGAGGTCTTTTATGCCACAGAAGGTCTCAGCTATGGAATGGTTCTCTGGAGTGTTAAGAGAGCTGCAGGTTTTCTTCCACTTTGAAAATTGTCCCAATACTGTTTTGGGGTTTGTTTTGTTTTGTTTTGTTTTTTGCAGATGTTGTCTTTCAGTTTTAAATATTCTTTTCTGAGTGTTAGCTCTTTGTCTCTCTGGTATGTGGTGAAATTAATTACATATTTTTTAAATAACATCAAACTTAAAAAGATTTTTCTTGTTGATTTCCATGTTTTCCCCCTATCATTTTTGATTCTTGTATTTTATGTATCATTTTAATCCTGAGTGATTACCTGCATTGATTTTGTCAGTTGACATTGGAAGTGGATTTTTTTCCCCTAGTAGTTTTGTTGAATGCTTTTGTGTATTAGGCTCTAGGGAGGATCCAAGGAATGATAATGAGTTAAATCTTGATTTTTTTTAAAAATCAGGTTAAATAGAATTAGAAAACTTAATTTTGACTAAAATCGTTACAATTGTGCCCTTTTTAAGGTTTGAGATTTCTAAATGCTACTTATTAATTCTGACATTAATAATTTAGTAACAACTCTGTTACTAAAGTTGCTTAAAACTATCAAAAGACAAGATAGTGCAGCATCTGAAGGAATGCCATTGAAAGTTATCGTGGGGCACTTGGGGCATGCTATCCTGGGTTGTCTTTATTTTTATCTTTAAGCATTTTGTAAGCCAAATGTCAGGATTTCTCACAGTAGCCATACTTCATAAAGAATTTATGTTAATTAGTAAAAGTTGAACCTGTGAAATTGGAGAGACCGCCGTTTGTAATACACTGAATCAAGGAAAGTTAAAATGAACTTATTTAAAAAATAGATGTTAATTCCAGACTGTTAATTAAGTGATTTAGTTGGATAATCATATGCTTATTTATTTACAGTATTTGAGTACCTGCAATGTACAAGGTTATATACCAGGTGTTAGAGTGGTAACAGCGAAAGAAATGACACGATGCCTGCCTTTTTGGAGTCTCATATAATTAAGAGTATCTGAATTTAGGTCTTCCTTTGGGCAGTTGCCATTTGAACTCTATGGAAGGTGTTCTGTGCTTACACCCAACGTTTGTGGAGGAGTAATTGGTGTAACTAGCATTATGTCTACTAGGGAAGAGTAAATATTACGACAACTGGAAATCTTCAACCCCATATGCCCACTATACTGTTTTTGTAAAATATAATTAATTGCCTTCCCTTATGTATCCATCCCCCGACCCCCCAAAAAACCCCAACGAAGCAGCTGTCTTCTTATACTGTGTCATCTTTTTCTTCTCATTGTTTTGCTCTGCATATTAGTGTCTTAGAGTGCTTGGGGTAGTATTTTTAGGATCCTTTATGGCAGATGGAAGCTATGCTAGCTTTGTAAGAAACATTGAGAAAATATCTCACAGAGTTGTACTTACACTTGTGAGTATTCCTTCTAGGCCTTTCTTTCCATCGTGACTGGACAATTAACCCATTCTGGGAAGGGGATAGTACTTGGGATGTTGAGCTGAGAAGAACTGGAGAGCGGAGGTGGAGAGGACAGGTCTCTCTGCCATGGTCCTATGGGATCCTGAGAAGCAGACGGGAACGAGAGTGTTCAGTTTTAGGGGATCAGCGATAGACAGAAAAAATGTGTAAGCTGAGAAAAGCATAGGTCATTTTCTCATGCTTGCATAACTGCAGAACCTGGGAAAGAAGTAGATCTGATAGCCATCTAGTAAGCACTTGTACTTTACCATTTAAAATCATAAAAAGAAAATGTATTGGGCACATTGTTTAAAATTTCCAATTGATGGCCCTTGGGGTTTTTGCCTTTGTTTTGTCTTCATTTAATAAAGTTACTATAGTTAAAAATAAAGTCTGCCAGTGTTTCCCAGCTGTTTCCCAGTGAGTCTTTAAGACCTTGTTCAGGCAGGACTCTTTCGCATTAAGCCCACTCTGGCTTTGTTTTTTCCCAACAACCCAACCCTAAATTGCCAAGGATCTCCCTGCTCAGTGTCCTATACTACCTTGTAATTACTGTATTATGTTCTGATCATCTTTGTATTTTGGTTCACCTGCTAGACAGAGGCTTGAGATTATTTTCCAGCTCTTAGCACAGTGTCTGCTACATGGATAATGCTCAATAAATGTCATGCGAGGACAGGAAAGAAAAGTGAAATTTGAAATTGTAGCACATTTACACCATTGTAAAGGTCTACAGAAATGGTAAAGGAGAAAAGAAAAACCCTAGGGACTGCATAAGAAATTGGGATGCTCTCTTTATTTGGAGAAATTAAGTTTTTTATCTTGAAAGAGCCAAGCCAGCCTAAACCAGTGTGTTCTTTTTCCTCAGTAGCATTTGTTTTTACTTTTCTCATTTAACATGAAAATTAAAAATATAAAATGCTATTAATAGTTTTTTTAATTTTAAATGATAAATGCATATGGTTAAAAAAAATTTGGATAGTATAAGAAGGATTAAAATGAGCTTTCCCCAACCTCACTATAAGGTTACCACCATTATTGGGTTTTTTTCTTGTAAAGATAGCCAATAAATTAATGTATCTGCAAATAAATTATTTTTGTTGTTGATACTACAGGTCAAATATATATTCTATACCTTCCTTCTACTCCAAGCTCACTCAATTTATCAAATTTTTCCATATCAACACATACAGATCTACTGCCCTTTAATGTTTGCACTGAATCAGTGTCCCGTAGTTTATTTAATCTGTTCCCTGTTGATGGACATCAAGCTCTTATCTAATTACAGTTAAAATTTTCTTTATTTATTGATTTTAGAGGGGGAGGAAAGAGACATCTACGTGTTGTTTTACTTATGTATGCATTCCATTGGTGATTCTTGTTTGTGCCCTGACCAGAGCTGGAACCCACAACCTTGGAGCATTGAGACAATGCTCTAACCAATTTAGCTACCTGGCTTATTATGAGATAATTGTAGATTCACATGCAACTGTAAGAAATAGTACAGAGAAATCCCCTGTACCCTTTACCCAGTTCTTCCAGTGGTAACATCTTGTAAAAGTATAGTACAATTATCACAATCAACATATTGATGTTTATATAGTCAAGATACAGAATGTTTTCTGTCACCACAGTGATCTCTTTCTTGTGTTATGCTTTTATAGCCACACCATTTTTCCTGCCACCCTCATTCCCCGCTCCTCTTAACCCTTGGCAACCACTAATCTGTTCTTCATTTCTATAATTTTGTCATGTCAAGAATATTAGCTAAATAAATGGAATTATACAGTATGTGCCCTTTTGGAATTGTCTGTATTCACTCAGCATAATTCTCTGGAGATCCATCCAAATTGTTGGACGTAAAGCTTTTTATTCCACTATCATGCTATTAAAAATGGGTCTGCAAAGGACCTTCTTATATATAGGGTAAATTCCTAAGCCTGGTGTTGCCACATTAAAGGGTATCTGCAGTCTGCATTTAAAAAAATTTATTATTACCTACTTGTCCTTCAAAAGGTTATATCATGAACCTGACCAATAATATCTGGGAGTTCTATTTCCACTGTTGATATCATAAACAAAAATTAATAAAATACAATGTGGTAAGTGAAAAACTATGATTTTTTAATTTTGAATGAGATGAGGTATATTTTTATATGTTGTTGGTCTTATTTTTTCTATGAACTGTCTGTTCATATTTGTTGCCTTTTTCCTATTGATTTATGAGTTCTCTGTAAAGAAATTAACTCTTATCCTGTGTCAGAAATATTTATTAAATTCATCTGTTCTTCCCTAATTTGAAATGTCATTGTTATCAAATAAGTTCTTCTATCCAAGAAAAAGGAATGTCTTTCCATGTATGCAGGTCTTCCATACTCCTGCAGAATTTTACTATTATGTTCATATAGAGCTGGCATGTATAATTTTTATAGTTGCTGTATATGGAATATTCTATTTTCTAACCAGCTTTTAGTATACAGAAAAGCTGTTGATTTTTTAATATTAATTTTGTAAACAGTCATCGTACTGAATTCTTACTATTTCTACATATTTTTTTCTGTTTTTCTTATTTCTTTCTGGATATAAATGCTATCATTTGAAAAGTAATAACTTTGTTTCTGAGAGTGTCTTTGATTCTTCCTTTCCAATAATCAAACCTTTTCTTTCCTTTTCTGTTTGGATTTGTTAGTATTTACAGAATAATATTAAATAATAATATGCAGTAGTCAGTATTAGAATGCTAATCATTTTATTGTTTCACATACACGTGAATGCTGGCTTTTATATTTGAGATCTTTTCATCTCCCTTCATCAAACAAATATGTATCTGTTATTTCTCTCAGGGTCACCTTTGTGCAAATGCTATTTTCCATCTACCAAGGTGATTGTGCATATTTATGTGTGAAGTATTATTGTGATTTATATTAACATATTTTCTAATATCAAACCATCCTTGCATTCCTGGGATATACTGCAATTGAAACATTCTTTGGATATACTAATAAATTATGCTGGATAATATTTTTTAAAACTTCCTGTTTTTTTTTAATTTATTAGGGTGACATTTGTTAATAAGATTACATAGGTTTCAGGTGTACAGTTCTATGATATATCTGTATATTGCATTGTGTGCCCACCACCCAAAATCAGATCTTCTTCTATCACCATGTATTAGACAAAAATATTGAATGCTTCACAAATTAGCATGTCATCTTTGCACAGGGGCCATGCTAATCTTCCCTGTATTGTTCCAATTTTAGTAAGCACACATTGGATACTATTTTATCTAAAAATTTATCTTATTAAGTTAGATTGATATGTAATTTCGTTTCTTGTGTTTGTTTATTGGAAAATGTACATAAAATTTACCACTTAAATAATTTTTAAGTGTACAATTTAGTGACATGGGATATAAATTCACATGGCTACCATAACCACTGTCCATCTTCAGAACTTTCTCTTCTTCCTGAACTGAAACTCCCTATTTTCCCTGCCCAGCAGTACCTAGTAACCACAGTTCTACTTTCTGCCTCTATGACTTTGACCATTCTAGGTACCACATACAAGTGGAATTATGCAATATTTGTCTTTCTGTGTCTGGCTGATTTCACTTAGTATACTGTCTTATGGTTTGTCTGTGCTGTAGCATGTATTAGAATTTCAATTCTTTTTAAGGCTGAATAATAATCCATCGTATGCATGTACCACATTTTGTTCACTCATTTGTTGATGGGCATTTTGGTTGGTTGTTTCTACCTTTTGGCTATTGTGAATAATGCTACTATGAATATGGATTTACAGCCATCTGTTTGAGTCCCTACATTTAATTCTTTGGGACAGGTACCTAAAAGTGAAATTGCTGGGTCATATGGTAATTCTACATTAATTTTAGGAGGGAATTGTAATACTGTTATTCACAGTGGCAGCACAGTTTTATATCCACAAGTACACAAGGGTTCCAGTTTTTCCACATATTTGCCAACACTTATTTTCTGTTTACTCTGTTTTGTTTTGATAATAGCAATTCTAATGCGCGTGAAGCGGTATCTCATAACGGTTTTTATTTGCATTTTCCTAATGAGTAGTGACATTGAGCTTCTTTACATGTGCCTATTGACCACTTGTAAATTTTCTTTTTTTTTCCTTTTTTTAAATATATTTTATTGATTATGCTATTACAGTTGTCCCATTTCTCCCCCATCATTCCCTTCCACCCTACCCACCCTCTCCCACCCACATTCCCCCCGTTAGTTCATGTCCATGGGTCATAAGTTTTCTAGCTTCTACATTTCCCATACTATTCTTGCCCTCCCCCTGTCTATTTTTTTCCCATTATCTATGCTACTCGTTCTCTGTACCTTTTCCCCCTCTTGCCTCCTCCCACGCCCCTGTTGCTAACCCTCCATATGATCTCCATTTCTGTGGTTCTGTTCCTGTTCTAGCTGTTTGCTTAGTTTGCTTTTGTTTTAGGTGTGGTTCTTGATAGCTATGAGTTTGTTGTCTTTTCACTGTCATAGTTTTATCTTCTTTTTCTTAGATAAGTCCCTTTAACATTTCATATAATAAGGGCTTGGTGATGATGAACTCCTTGAACTTGACCTTATCTGAGAAGCACTTTATCTTCCCTTCCATTCTAAATGACAGCTTTGCTGGATAGAGCAATTTTGGATGTAGGTCCCTGCTTTTCAAGATTTCAAATATTTCTTTCCAGCCCCTTCTTGCCTGTAAGGTCTCTTTTGAGAAATCAGCTGACAGTCTGATGGGAACTCCCTTGTAGGTGACTGTCCCCTTATCCCTTGCTGCTTCTAGAATTCTCTGCTTCATTTTAATCTTGGCTAATGTAATTACAATGTGCCTTGGTGTGTTCCTCCTTGGGTCCAACTTCTTTGGGACTCTCTGAGCTTCCTGAACGTCCTGGTAGTCTATTTCCTTTGCCAGATTGGGGAAGTTCTCCTTTATTATTTGTTCAAATAAGTTTTCCACTTGTTGCTCTTCTTCTTCCCCTTCTGGGACCCCTATAATTCGGATGTTGGGATGTTTAAAGATGTCCCGGAGGTTTCTAAGCCTCTCCTCATTTTTTTGAATTCTTGTTTCTTCCTCGTTTTCTGTTTGGTTGTTAGTTTCTTCCTTCTGGTCCACTCCATTGATTTGAGTCTCAGTTTTCCTTCCATCTCTATCAGTTCCCCATGCATCTTCCTTCATTTCACGGATTGTAGCCTGCATTTTTTCATCTAGTTTGTGAGCAAAATCAACCAATTCTGTGAGCATTTTGATGACCAGTGCTTTGAACTGTGCATCTGACAGGTTGGCTATCTCTTCACTGCTTAGAGGAATTGGCTCTGGGGCTTTTATTTGTTTTCCGGTTTGAGCCATTTTTGGTGGTTTTTTTTGTTGTTGTTGTTTTGGTTTTAGTCTGGTCGCGGCTATTACGTAGTGAGGGGGTGGAGCCTTAGGTGTTCCTCAGGGCGGGGCAGCCCAGTCGCTGGGTTGTGATGCTATAGGTGGGGGTGGGGTCTGAGAAGGAGCAATGGCGCCTGCTCCGCTCTCTCCTGGACTCCGGCCCTTTCCGCTGCTTCCCCTTCACCTGTATTATCTGCGCATTCGCGCGTGCTGTTACGTAGTGAAGAGTGGAGCCTCTGGCGCTCCCCAGTGCGGGGCAGCCCAGTCGCTGGGTTTTGACGCTGTATGTGGGGGTGGGGCCTGAGAGGGAACAATGGCGCCTGCTCTGCTCTCTCCTGGATTCAATCCCCCCCGCCACCTCCCCTCCGCCTGGACCGCCCGCGCGCTCGAATATGAGACCACCTGGTCAGTCAGCCAGCCGCCCTGTGCGGCCTCACTGGGTCTGCACAGTTGCCCCCCTGTGCCCGGGGTCCGCCAGCTGCTGCCTGTGGGCCCGGGGACCACCAGCCGCCGCCTGTGCACCTGGAAACTGCCAGCCACTGCTGCTTGCGTTCCTGGGTCCGCACCTCCACTTTCTCCTGCCGCGACTCCGCCCCTTTTACCGGTCTGGATGAATGGTTGTTGGACTTCCGTACAGTTCAGTTTTCTATAAGTTCTGGTTGTTTTCTTGTTTCTAAATCTTTGTTGTCCTTAATTTTGGTTGTGAGAGGAGGCACAGTGTGTCCGCCTACGCCTCCATCTTGGCCAGAAGTCCCACTTGTAAATTTTCTTTGGAGAAATGTTTATTTTGGTCCTTTGCATACTTTTTAAACGAGTTGGTTGTTTTTTGTTGAATAGTAGATATAGAAGAATAATTTCTCTTTTTAATATTTTTGGTTTATGCTGTTACAGTTGTCCCAGTTTGTCACCCTTTGCCCCGCTCCACTCAGGCTGCCCCCACTCCCAGTCAGTCCCCACATCATTGTCCATGGGTCATACATATGTATTTGTTCTTTGACTAAATCCCTTTACTTTCTTTCAACCAGTCCCCACCTCTTCCCACCCCTCCTACAGCTGTTAGTCTGTTCCATGTATCCATGCCTCTGATTCTGTGTTTGCTCATTAGTTTATCTTCTTTATTAGGTTCCACTTATAAGTGAGATCATAAGATACTTGTCTTTCACTGACTGGCTTATTTCACTTAGCATAATAGTTTCCAGTTCCATGTAGCAAAAGGTAAGAATTCCCTTTTTTACTGCTGCATAGTATTCCATTGTATAAATGTATCACAGCTTTTTTGCCCACTTATCTACTGATGGGCACTTAGGCTGTTTCCAAATCTTGGCTATTGTATATAAATTATGCTGCTATGAACATAGGGGTGAATAAATTCTTTTGAATTAGTGTTTCAGACTTGTTAGGATATATTCCCAGAAGTGGAATTGCTGGGTTAAACAGCAGTTCCATTTTTAGTTTTTTGAAGAAACCCCATACTGTTTTCCACAGTGGCTGCATGAGTCTATATTCCCACCAACAGTGCACGAGGGTTCCCTTTTCGCCACATCCTCACCAGCACTTGTTGTTTGTTGATTTATTAATGATAGCCATTTTGGCAGGTATGAGGTGATAGCTCATTGTGGTTTTAATTGGCAATTCTCTGATGACTAGTGAAGTTGAGCATTTTTTCATAAGCTATGGGCCATCTGTATGTCCTCCTTGGAGAAGTGTCTGTTCATGTCCTTTGTCCATTTTTTAATTGGGTTGTTTGTCTTCCTGATGTTGAGTCATATAAATTCTTTATATATTTAAGAGATTAAACCCTTGTCCTATGTATTGTTGACAAATATGTTCTCCAATACTGTGGGTTCCCTTTTCATTTCTATTATACTTTCTTTAGCACTGCAGAAGCTTTTTAATTTGATATAGTCCCATTTGTTTATTTTTTCCTTTGTTTCCCTTGCCCTCGGAGATGTATGGGCAAACATATTTCTATGTGAGATACTTGAAATTTTACTGCCAAGTTTTCCTTTAGGATTGTTAAGGTGTCATGATTTACATTTAAGTCTTTTCTCCATTTTGAGCTTATTCTTATGTATGGATGGTGTAAGTTGGTGGTCTAGTCTCATTATTTTTGCATGTACCAGCCCAGTTCTTTCAACACCATTTGTTGAAGAAACTATCTTTACTCCAAGGTTTGCTCTTGCATCCTTTGTCAAATATTAATTGACTGTTAAAGATGTGGGTTTATTTCTGGGCTCTCTATTCTGCTCCATTAATCTATGTGTCTGTTCTTATGCCAGGTACCACGCTGTTTGATTTCAGTGGCCTTATAATGTAGTTTGATATCAGGTTTTGTGATCCCTCCAACTTTGTTCTTTTTTCTCAAGATTGCTGAGGCTGTTCAGGGTCATTTTTGGTTCCACATAAATTTTTGGAATATTTGCTCTAGATCTGTGAAATATGCCTTTAGTATTTTAATAGGAATTGCATTGAACTTATAGGTTGCTTTGGGTAGAATGGACATTTTAATGATCTTAGTTCTTCCAATCTATTAACATGGTATATGCTCCCACTTATTTGTATCTTCCCCAATTTCTGTATTCAGTGTCTTACAGTTTCCTGAGTATGAGTCTTTTACTTCCATGGTTAAGTTTATTCCTAGATACCTTATTTGTTGTTATTGTTGTTATTATAGTAGTAAATGGGAATGTTTTCTTAATTTCTCTTTCTGATAGTTTGTTGTTGGTGTATAAAAATGCCATCATTTTCCGAGTATTGATTTTGTATCCTGCTATTTCACTGAATTCATATATTAGGTCTAGTAGTTTTTTGGTGGAGCTTACAGAGTTTTCTAAGTATAATATCATGTCATCTGCAGATAAGGACAGTTTTACATCCTCCTTTCAAATTTGGATGCCTTTTATTTTTCCTTCTTGTCTGATTGTTATGGCTAGGGCTTCCAGTAATATGTTGAATAAGAATGGTGAAAGCAGACATCGCTGTCTTGTTCCTGATCTTAAGAGGAACACTATTAGTTTTTGCCCATTGAGTAGGATGTTAGCTGTGGGTTTTTAGTACATGGGCTTTATTATGTTGCAGTATGATCCCTCTATTCCCACATTGCTGAGTGTTTTTTATCATAAATGGATGCTGGATTTTAATGAATTTTTTCTGCATGTATTGATATGATCATGTAATTTTTATTTTGTTTATGTGATATATCACATTTATTGATTTGCACATATGGCACCAACCCTGCATCCCTGTAATAAATCTCACTTGATCATGGCATATCATCTTTTTAATGTATTGCTGGATCCCTTTTGTTAATATTTTGTTGAGAATTTTGTCATCTATGTTAATCAGAGATGTTGGCCTATAATTTTCTTTTTTTGTTATGTCTTTACCTGGCTTTGGAATTAGGGCAATACTGCCTTGTAAAAACAGCTTGGAGGTCTTCTCTTCTCTTGATTTCTTTGGAATAGTTTGGGAAGGATAAGTGTTCTTTGAACGATTGATAAAATTTGTCTGTGAAGCCATCTGGTCCAGGACTTTTGTTTGCTGGAAGTTTTTTTTTTATTACTGTTTCAATTTCATTAGTTGTCATTGGTCTATTCAGGTTTTCTAATTCTTCCTGATTCAGTTTTGGAAGATTGTATGTTCTAGAAATTTATCCATTTAGCCCAGGTTGTCCATTTCTTGGCATATAGTTGTTCATAGTATTTTCTTAAAATCCTATGTATTTCTTTGGTATTAGTTATTACTTCTCTTCATTTCTGGTTTTATTTCACTTGGGTCCTCCCTTTTTTTCTTGGTGAGTCTGATTTTGTTTCTCTTTTCAAAGAACCAGTTCCTGGATTTATTGGATTTTTTGAAATTTTTTTTCATCTCTATGTCAGTTACTTCTGCTCTGATCTTGATTATTCCTTTCTTACACTCACTTTGGGCTTTGTTTGTTGTTGTTTTTCTAGTTATTTTAGGTCCAATGTTGATTTATTTGAGATTTTTCAGTCTTCTTTAAACGAGCCTGTAATGCTCTGAACTTCCCTCTCAGGACTACTGTCACTGTGTCCCATAAGTTTGGGGTTGTTGTGTGTTCATTTTCATTTGTTTCCAAGTTCTTTTTGATTTCTTCCTTGATCTCATTGATATCCCATTCATTATTTAATCTTAATACATTCTATTTAGCCTCTAGGTATTTGAATGTTTTGAGGGTTTTTTTTAATTGAGATTGATTTCTAGTTTTACACCATAGAAATCAAAGAAAATGCTTAATATGATTTCAAGTTCCTTGAATTTGTTAAGATTTATTTTGTGTCCTACCCTGTGGTCAGTCTTTGAGAATGATTGATGTGCACTTAAAAAGAATGTGTTTTCTGCTGCTTTGGAGTAAAGTGTTCTATAAATATTAATTAAATCCATTTGATCTAGTGTGTCATTTAAGGTCACTGTTTCCTTGTTGATATTTTGTCTGGAAGCTCTATCCATTGGTGGCAGTGGGGTGTTAAAATCTCCTACAATATCTGTATTACTGTGGACCTCTTCCTTAAAGTCCACCAAGATTTTCTTTATATATAAAGGTGCTCGTATATTGGGTGCATATATGTTTACAAGGGCTATATCTTGTTGGATTGGATCCCTTTATGTAGTGACCTTCTTTGTCTCTTGTTATGGCCTTGTTTTGAAGTCTATTTTGTCAGATATATGCATTGTTCCCCCAGATTTTTTCCATCTCTATTTGTATGGAATATTTTTTCCATCCCTTCATTTTCAACCTGCATTTTCACCTGTGTAAATCTTTTGTTCTGTGATGGATCTCTTGTAGATAGCATATATATGGGTCATGTTTTCTTATCAATTCAGCTTCCCTCTATGTCTTTTGATTGGAACATTTAATCCATTTACATTTAAGGTTATGAATGTATCCATAAATGTAGATAGGTGCTTATTCATTGCCATTTTTTCCCTTTGTACCTATGTTCCTCTCTACTTTTTCTTCTTCTTCAAGCATTCTCTGTAACATCTCTTGCGGTGCTGGTTTGGTGGTAATGAACTCCCTTAGGGTTTTTTTTTGGTCTGGAAAGTTCTTTTTTGCCTTCAGTTTTAAATTAAAGCCTTGCTGGATAGAGTGGTCTTGATTCCAGGTTCTTGCTTTTCATTACTTTGAATACTTCCATTCCCTTAAGTTACTCTATTGAGAAATCAGCTAATAGCCTTATTGGAACTCCCTTGTAAGTAATTAGCTGTTTCTTTCTTGCTGCCTTTAATATATTCTCTTTGACTTTAAGCTTGCCATTTTAATTATGGCATGGCTTGATGTGGGTCTCTTTGGGTTCATCTTCTTTTTAATTTTTTTGAAGATTTTATTTATTCTTAGAGAGGGGAAGGGAGGGAGAAAGAGAGGGAGAGAAACATCAGTGTGTGGCATGCCCCCTACTGGGGACCTGGCCTGCAATCCAGGCATGTGCCCTGACTGGAAATCGAACCCGCAACCTTTTGATTCCCAGGCCAACACTCAATCCACTGAGCCACACCAGCCAGGGCTCTTTGGGTTCATCTTGATTGGGACACTCTGTGCTTCCTGAACTTCCTGAACTTGTGTGACTTTTTCCTTTACTAGGTTAGGGAAGTTTTCTATCATTATTTCTTCAAACAAGTTTTCTATCTCTTGTTAACTTTCTTCTTCTCCTGGTATCCCTATGATGTAGATACTACGTTTCATGTTGTCCCAGCATTCCCATAGACTATCATTCTTTTAAAGTCTTTTTTTATCCTTTTTGTTGCTCTGATTGCATATTTTGTCCTATCTTGTCTTCCAAATTGCTGATTCAGTCTTTTGCTTCATCTGGCCTGCTTTTAATTCCATCTAGTGTATTCTTCATTTTAGATATTGCATTCTTCATTTCCAACTGTTTCTTATTCGTAGTTTCTGTGTCCTTTTTTCATGCTGATGTAGTTCCCACTAAGTTAATTGTAGTTCTCACTAAGTTCCTTGAGCATCCTTATAATCATTACTTTGAACCCTATGTTGCTTGCCTTAATTTCATTTAGCTCTTTTTCTGGGTATTCACCCTTTTCTTTCATTTGGAGATTGTTTCTTTGTCTCCCCAGTTTAGCTATGCCTTTTTGTTTGTTTCTATGTATTCAATAGATCTGCTTTGCCTTCCTGTCTTCATGGGGTGGCCTTATGTGGTAGAAGTATGGTGGAACTTTGTGATGCAGTCTGCTGGATCTCCTGAGTTGTATGCTCTAGGAATGTCACTTGTGTGGGTTATGTGGGATCTCCCCTCTGGCTGGCTGGCTGGCTGAGAGGCCAGTCCCCACCATGTTTTGTATACTGTTGTACAGGTGCTGACAGAACAACAAAAAATGGCAAAAGTATTCCCCCGATAACAGGAGCAAAGTCAATGACAAAAGAGCAAAGAATAATAAAAGTGGAAAGAGCAATAGAACAGTAAGTGAAAAAAAGAATATGAGAAGACCAAAGGAAAGAAAAATGATTATGAGAGGAGAGGAGGAAGAGAAACAGTAAGAGAAAGGAACAGGGACTTAGTCAAGATGGCAGCATAGGTAAATATGGCTCACCTCCTTGCACAGCCACATCAGAATTACAACTAAACTACAAAACAACCATTATTCAGAACCACCAGAAATCAAGATGAATGGAAGTCCTACAACTACAGAATTAAAAAAGAAACCTTATTGAGACTTGTACGAGGGGTTGAGACACAGAACAGGCTGGTCCTCCACCCACGTGTGGTGGATGGAATCCAGCAGGGATATCTCAGGAGCAAAGGGTCTCAGCCCCAAATCAGTGCCCCAGCCCAGGGTTCCAGTGCGAGGAGATAAGACCCCATAACTTCAGGCTGTAAAATCCAGTGGGGATTGAGGCTGTGTTAGACAGAAGCTTCTGGATACCCAGGCAGTTCCTTGTAAAGAGCCTATGCATGGACCTACTTGGACTCATTCCCTCTGAGATCCAGTACCAGGTCAGCAGCTTGAAAGGTACCAGACGTGTATGTGGAGGAATTGAAGTGTCTGGCATCAGGGAAAGAGCTGGGGGACAGCATTCTCTCAGACAGAAGTGCTGGCAAAGGCCATAGTTCCTTTGATGAGCCCTACCCCCACAGAGCCAGCAGGCGGGTACCATATCTGGGACTCAATTACCTGGCTCACACTGCTTGACCCACCTTGGTGATACCCTGAGGTCCAACTCCACTCAACTTTTGGGCCCACCCAAGCCATTTCCAGTGACTTTTCCATACAAATTGCTTGTCTTGGCTCATGCTTTGGTTTTCCTAAGTTCTCTTAGAAAAGGAGCAGCTGGCCTTGGTTCACAACTTGGCCTTGCTTGGGCACTTCCAAGCCCAGCACAAGTAGCAGCCATCTGCAGATCACTTTGTAGCTCATGGCTGGTGTCTCAGACAGAACACAGGCAGTGGATGACCTTGGCCTACACTTCCCAGGAGGCCCCACATCCTGCACACTCAGTGGACAGCCACAGACCATGTAGGAGCACCATATCTTGTTGGAGCACATGTAGAAGCTCCATGTAGAAGCACATGTTGGAGCACCATCACCCAGTTACCTCCATAAGTGACACATTCAAGGGGCAGACTCAGCGGGCACCAGAGTCCTCCTGATGTAAGTCCTGCTCTGTGGAGTAGGCCCCTGTATAGCTGATATTCCGTGGTGGTCAGAGGTTGGTGGTTGGTGGTCAGAGGTTGGTGGTCAGTGGTCACAGCCAGTGCTTGCAGCTGATCAGCCTGGCTAAATCCGTGCCATTAACCTGCCAACAGCAATTAAGGCTCAACTACAAGAGCAGTGTGTACACAGTCCTCACAATGAGCACACTTTGAATACCCAGCTTGGGTGATAGGAGAGGCAGTGCCACTGGACCCTACAAGACACCTACTACATTAGGCAACTCTGCCAAGCTAGGGAGTCATAGTGGCTCTACCTAATACATAGGAACAAATATAGGGAGGCTGCCAATATGAGGAGACAAAGAAACATGGCTCAAATGAAAGAACAGAATAAAATGTCAGAAAAAGAACTAAAGAAAATGGAAACAAACAATCTGCTGGATGCAGAGTTCAAAACACTTTATAAAGATGCTCAATAAACTTACGGTAAGAGTA
The DNA here is from genome assembly GCA_039655065.1 of Glossophaga mutica. Taxonomy (NCBI): domain Eukaryota; kingdom Metazoa; phylum Chordata; class Mammalia; order Chiroptera; family Phyllostomidae; genus Glossophaga; species Glossophaga mutica. Next base: position 151,858,722 of record CM077307.1, read on the forward strand.
AATAAACTCAGAGATAAAAACTCAGCATATAAAAGGACACTAAAACCATAAAAAATAACCAATCAGAAATGAAGGCTATACTAACTGAAATAAAGAACAATTTAATAAAGAAATCAATAATAGAGTAGGTGAAGCCAAGAATCAAATCAGCAATCTGTAATATAAGAAAGCAAAAAGCAATCCCAACAGCAAGAAGAAAAAAATCTAAAAAAATGAGGATAGTGTAAGAAGCCTCTGGGACAACTTCACATGTATCAGTATTCACATAATGGGGGTGCAAAAAGGATAAGAGAAAGAGTAAGAAATTGGAAACCTACTTGAAACAATAATGACAGAAAACTTCTCTAATTTGGTGAAGGTAATACGAGTAGACATAAAAGTCCAGGAAGCGCAGAGAGTCTCAAACAAGATGAACCCAAAGAAGCCCACACCAAGACACATCATAATTAAAATGCAAAAAATTTAAAGACAAGGAGAAAATTTAAAAGCAACAAGAGAAAAGCAGTTAGTTACCTACAAGGGAGCTCCCATAAGACTGTTAGCTGATTTCTAAACAGAAACTTCGAGGTCTAGAAGGGATTGACAAGAAATATTCAAAGTGATGAAAAGCAAGGTCCTACAACCAAAATTACTCTACCCAGCAAAGCCATCATTTAGAAAAAGAGCTTCCCAGATAAGAAAAAGTTAAAGGAGTTCATCATCACCAAACAGTATTACATGAAATGTTAAGGAGTCTCCTTTAAGATAAAAAATATGAACAATAAAATGGCAGTACATTCATGTATCAATAATTGAATCTAAAAAACAAAATAAATGAACTAACAGAACAGAAACTGAATCACCGATACAGAGAATGTTTTGATTGTTGCCAGATGGGAGGCAGGTTGGGGGGAGTGGGAAAGAAAGTTGAAATGATTAAGAAGTACAAATTGGTTGTTACAGAAGAGTCATGGGATATAAAGTACAGCATAGGGAATATAGTAGCCAAAGAACATATATGCCTGACCCATGGACATGGATAATGGTGTGGGGATCACCTGAGGGACTTAGGGGGAAGTCTAGATGGAAGGGGACAAGAGGGAGGAATCAGGACAATTATGATAACATAAACAATAAAATATAATTTATATTTTAAGAAGAGTAAGGAATAGAAAAAGAAATGGCAAAAAGAAAAAGAACAAGAAGGAATTTAAAAATAAGGAAAGAAGGAAAAATGGAGTAAGAAAAGTAAAATAAAAGATACGAAAGAAAAACAGGAAAAATTAAAAATAGAAGAGAAAGAGAAAAAAGGCCAAGAAAAACAAAAAAATAACGGAAATAATGAAAAAGAACAAAGTGGAATTCATCTCAGCAGAGTTTAGTTCTTGCTTGCCAGGTTCTCCCCTAGGGTGTGGCTCTGATGTTCTCTAAAGCTGGTATAAGCCAATGTCAGATGCTGTCCATGACTAGCCCTTAGCAGCCTATTGGAGCCACAAAAGATCAGTGTTTGTGGCTGTCTCCTCTGGGCTTGGCTGTGCACAGGATGGGCCAATGCTGCTGAAAGACTGGCTTTTATCAGCACTGGGCTCAGGGGTGGGTCAGCAAACCAGGATCTGCCTCTACCTGCCTCTGGCCGGTGGCCTGCTGTCAGTCTTAGTCTAGTCGCTAACTTGACTGTTTCTGAGAGAGCTTCTAATGAAGTCTGGATCTTCCATGGGAGGTCCCTTTCAGACTTCAGGGAAGATGGTGGTATGTTCCCCATCCCCTAGCCAGACATCTTAGTCTGTCCCAGATTATTTCCCTGAACTTGGCAGAGTAGAGCCCCTAGTAGGAAAGCACATGGAGCCTCTAGACCCCAGAGGTTCAGTTTGCCAGAAACTAGGAGGGTATTTCTGTGGTTCTCCCATGAGAGGGAAGTGCCAGACTGTTTCAAGGGAAAGTGTATGGGTTGGTTGCACCCTGAAGCCAGTCTCAAACACCTCCTAAGTCTACATATGTTGCTGTTTCTTCAGCAGGGATTCAGATGCTGGAGTTGGGGAAGGGGGCAGATGACAGCGGGGAGGGGGATGCAGGTTGGGACAAGCAGGATTCCAGAGGGTGGAGATAGGTATCCCACAGGGTTTGGTAATTGTTTTTCCCCTGGGCAGGGCTTACCCTTCTCAAGAAAAATGTCTGCTGCAATGTGCAGGTATGTCCCAGCATAGGAATCCCAGCAACTGCTCCCCCACGTCTCTTCCCAGTGCCTCCCACTCCAGATTTTCCTCAGGTGATTCCAGTCCACGCTGCCTTCCCTTTGCCATAGCCCAAGGCAAGTGACAGTGAATGAAAAATTTGTGCTTTGGCTCCTTAAAAAAAACAGTGGCTTTCTCTCCAGCAGGTCCTACTTCTCCCAGGCAAAGGAAAACCCCATGGCCTTTCACCACTGGATGCTAACATGGGGGGCTGAGCCTGGCATTGGTGCTGTGTGCTTGGTAACCCAGTCTGGGGTCTAGGCTTCACTCCTCTCAGGGGGAAGCTCCCACAGCCATGACGTATCCTCAGCCTGCCACCCATGGGAGCGGGCCATCCCCTTTTGCGTCCCCAGCCATTCTACCAGTCTCAAGGTGGTTTCTGCCCATCCTTGGTTAGAAGTCTCTTCTTCGGTTAGTCTTTGGTTATTTATTTTGGGTGGTTGTTCTCTTTATTTTTATTTCCAGTGGTGCTGGGAAGAGGTGTAAGAAAGATCCTCCTACTGTTGCCATCTTGCAAATATTATCCTCCCCTCCCTCACAAGAGTTCTTTATACAATCTGGGTATTAACCCCTTATCAGATATATTATATGCAAGTATTTCCCCCCATTTTGTGGGTTGCCTTTTAATTTTTTTGATAGTGTCCATTGATGCACAAAAGATTTTCATTTTTAAAAAAGATGTTATTTATATTTTTAGAGAGGGGGAAGGGAGGGAGAAAGAGTGGGAAAGAAACATCAGGGAGAAACATTGGTTGCTCTTGTCTGCATCCCTACGGGGGACCAAACCCTCAACGCAGTCACATGCCCCGACAGAATTGAACTGGTGATCTTTTGCTTTGCAGGATGATGCCCACCCAACTGAGCCACACTGGTCAGGGCAAAAGGTTTTAATTTTGATGAAGCGTAATTTATCTTTTTTTTTTCCCTATGCTTTCAGAGTTCTCTCCATGATACTTCTATTATGATACCTATTGGGTTTAGTATTGCTATTAAGCTCATCTCCTAAAATGAACTTAGAACCTTTCCATCTTTCTCTGTGCTCTAAATACTTTAACAGTATAGAAATTTTCCAATTTTAAAAAAACAAGTTTAATTCTGAAGTTAAACAGTTACGATGAGAAAAACTAGGTCTATGAGAGGATGATGGCAAAGGAGATATCCTATAACTGTTGAATGAGAAATACATTAGAAGATACTCACGAGTGAATACTAGTCTCTATCTTCCACATCCCTGCAAGTATAATATAGTATGTGACATGCTAGGAGTATATCCACCTTCTAACCAAAAGCTCTGAGCTTCTTGGAGGGTGTGCATATGTGTGGTATGGTTGGGTTTTGAGCAGGATGTTTTCCTGAAAACACCTGGTAAACAGGATTCTCTTATTGAAAATTTTACTTGAATACATCTATTTCAATAATCCAAGAAACACCTATTATTGGTCATGTCAGAGGTAGTTAAGGATAAGAAGAAAAGTTTAATTTAAGTTTTAAATGCCATTCATTATTCTTCCCCTCAATTTTTTCATTTTTGTTTCACTCAAGAAAAGTGTACTTTAGGCTCTTGTAACACTAATATATTGGGGGAAAAGTGATCTTTGCATTGTGGGAATACTTCTCCTATAGGCTATTTAACTAAATTTTGTTACTCTTGATTTAGGAGCTGAAGTTGCCGTCCTACAAAGGCCAGTCCCCTCAGCTAAGTCTCAGAAGGTATTTTGCTGACTTGATTGCCATTGTGAGCAATCGCTTCACACTCTGCCCTTCTGCCCGACATCTTGCGGTCTATTTGCTGGACTTGTTTATGGATCGGTATGACATCTCTATCCAGCAGTTGCATTTAGTTGCACTTTCCTGTCTGCTTCTAGCAAGTAAGTATGAATCTCACCTACATGATTTGAAATTTCTGTTTATAATAAAATAAATTTATGTGGAACCTGGTAAAATATCACCAAATTACGTTCATTCCAGTTTATGATTATCAGAAAGTTTATGTTGAAAGTTCTTCTTGGCACTATAATTCTTTTTTTAAATATATTTTATTGATTATGCTATTACAGTTGTCCCTTTTCCTCCCCCATCATTCCCACCACCCTGCACACCCTCTCCCACCCACATTCCCCCCTTTAGTTCATGTCCATGTGTCATAAGTTCTTTAGCTTCTCTACATTTCCCACACTATTCTTGCCCTTCCCGTCTATTTTCTACCCACCGTCTATGCTACTTATTCTCTGTACCTTTTCCCCCTCTCTCCTCCTCCCATTCCCTTGTTGCTAACCCTCCATGTGATCTCCATTTCTGTGGTTCTGTTCCTGTTCTAGTTGTTGGCTTAGTTTGCTTTTGTTTTCGGTATGGTTGTTAATAGCTGTGAGTTTGCTGTCTTTTCACTGTCATATTTTTGATCTTCTTTTTCTTAGATAAGTCCCTTTAACATTTCATATAATAAGGGCTCGGTGATGATGAACTCCTTGAATTTGACCTTATCTGAGAAGCGCTTTATCTGCCCATCCATTCTAAATGACAGCTTTGCTGGATAGAGCAGTTTTGGATGTAGGTCCCTGCCTTTCAACACTTCAGATATTTCTTTCCAGCCCCTTCTTGCCTGTAAGGTCTCTTTTGAGAAATCAGCTGACAGTCTGATGGGAACTCCTTTGTAGCTGACTGTCCCCTTATCCCTTGCTGCTTCTAGAATTCTCTGCATCATTTGAATCTTGGCTAATGTAATTACGATGTGCCTTGGTGTGTTCCTCCTTGGGTCCAACTTCTTTGGGACTCTCTGAGCTTCCTGGACGTCCTGGTAGTCTATTTCCTTTGCCAGATTGGGGAAGTTCTCCTTTATTATTTGTTCAAATAACTTTTCCACTTGTTGCTCTTCTTCTTCCCCTTCTGGGACCCCTATAATTCGGATGTTGGGATGTTTAACGATGTCCCGGAGATTCCTAAGCCTCTCCTCATTTTTTTGAATTCTTGTTTCTTCCTTGTTTTCTGTTTGGTTGTTAGTTTCTTCCTTCTGGTCCACTCCATTGATTTGAGTCCCAGTTTTCCTCCCATCTCTATTGGTTCCCCATGCGTCTTCCTTCATTTCATGTATTGTAGCCTGCATTTTTTCATCTAATTTGTGAGCAAAATCAACCAATTCTGTGAGCATCCTGATGACCAGTGCTTTGAACTGTGCATCTGATAGGTTGGCTATCTCTTCACAGCTTAGAGGAATTGGCTCTGGGGCTTTCATTTCTTCTCCGGTTTGAGCCATTTTTAGTGTTTTTTTGTTTGTTTGTTTGTTTTGGTTTGGTTTTAGTCGTGTCACAGCTATTACGTATGAGGGGTGGAGCCTCAGGTGTTCCTCAGGGCGGGGCAGCCCAGTCGCTGGGTTGTGATGCTATAGGTGGAGGCGAGGTCCAAGAGGGAAGAATGGCGCCTGCTCCGCTCTCTCCTGGACTCTGGTCCCTTCTGCCGCTTCTCCTTCACCTGAATTATCTGCACTCACACGTGTGCTGTTACGTATTGAGGAGTGGAGCCTCAGGCACTCCCCAGTGTGGGGCAGCCCAGTTGCTGGGTTGTGACGCTGTATGTGGGGGCGGGATCTGAGAGGGAACAATGGTGCCTGCTCTGCTCTCTCCTGGATTCAATCCCTTCCACCACTTCCCCTTTGCCTGGACCGTCTGCACGCACGAATGTGGGACCACCTGGTCAGCCAGCCACCTTGTGTGGCCTCACTGGGTCTGCACAGTTGCCCCCCTGTGCCCGGGGTCCGCCAGCTGCCTCCTGTGCACCTGGGAACTGCCAGCCGCTGTTGCTTGCATTCTGGGGTCCGCACCTCCATTTTTTCCTGCAGCGACTCCACCCCTCTTACCGGTCTGGATGAATGGTTGTTGGACTTCTGTACAGTTCAATTTTCTATCAGTTCTGGTTGTTTTCTTGTTTCTAAATATTTGTTGTCCTTAATTTTGGTTGTGAGAGGAGGCACAGTGTGTCCGCCTACGCCTCCATCTTGGCCGGAAGTCTTTATAATTCTTAACTATACATTAAAATGTGGCTTTGAAGTCCTGTTGCATTTTTTTGTTTGTTTTTTTAATTTTTTAGAGAGAGAGACATTGATGCATCGCCTTCTCGTATGTACCGTCACTGGGGATTGAACCAGCAACCCCTTGGTTTTTGGGATGACACTCTAATCAACTGAGCCACACCATCCAGGGGCAGAAGTTTTTTTAAAAACATACATGCCTAAGCCTTATGTCCTAAAGATTGTGAAACAAATGTCTAGGCCACTCCAGATCTACTGACTCAGAATCTAATCTACATAATAGGGCCTGGGTATTTTTTAAATTTTTAATAATTTCCACAGGTGATTCTGATGTACCTTTGCAATTGAGAACTATTGCCTTAAAGTAGTGGTTTTCATCCAGGAGCATTTGTGTTCCACAGGGAATTCTTGGCAATGTGTGGAGATGGTTTTGGTTACAATCACAACCTCGGAGGATGCTACTAAATAAGATCCAGTGAGTAGAGTGGGACAGTCCCCCACAACAAAGAAACATCTGGCCCAAAATTCAGTGGAGTTGAGATTGAGAAACTCTTGTCTAAAAGGTAGCATACTCACCCTGACCAGCGTGGTTTAGTTGGTTGAGCATCATCCCACAAAGCAAAATGTCTCCGGTTCAATTCCCAGTTGGCACATGCCTGCCTAGGTTGTGGATTCAGTCTTTGTTTGAGGTGCGTACTAGAAGCAGCTGATTGATGTTTCCCTTTCATGTCAGTATTTGTCTCCTCCTCTCCCTCCCTTCCTCTCTCTGTAAATAAATGAGTAAAGTAAGCAAATAAGTAAATAAAACCATATTCTTTGTTAGAATACCTTCTATTGACTACATAATGAGTTAACTTAAAGAACTGAAGGGACCCTTCTATAGTCAGAGAAGATGCAGGGGTAGTGCAGTAGAGTGAAGGGCACAGCATCAGCACTGCCCTATGGAAGCAGCTGACCACAAAAAGGCATAAAGTCATCATCTGCACAGAAACGAAAGAACTGAGGATTTCAGTGGGATCTAACTATTGCTTACTCCTAACTACAATCAGAAAAGATCTTTCCACCCGTATTGCTGAGTGAACTCCCATAAATGACTTCCAAGATGGAGGTGTAGGTAGACACACTGATTCTTCACACAATCAAAAGGACAACAACAAATTTAAAAGCAAAAAACAATCAGAACTTCCAGAAAATTGAACTGTATGGAAGTTCGACAACCAAGGAATTAAAGAAGAAACATTCATCCAGACCAGTAGGAGGAGCAGAGACGGGCAGCTGGGCAGAGAGGATTCATGGCAAGGTGGCGGCTGGCGGAGCTGGGGGGTTCCACATTTGAGTGCAGATAAACCGGGAGGAATAGCTGGGAGCAAGACAGACTGCATAGCCAAGGGTTCCAACGCAGGAAAATAAAACCTCAAAACTTCTAACTGAAAAAAACTGTGTGGGTTGAGGCGGCGGGAGAAACTCCCAGCCTCACAGGAGAGTTCATTGGAGAGACCCACAGGGTCCTAGAACACACACAAACCCACCCAGCACCAGAAGGGCCCAATTTGCTTATGGGTAGCAGAGCAGGTGACTGAAAGCAGGCAAGAGCAGAGCAAGTGGCACTGTTCCTTCTCGGACTCTTCCTCCATACACAGCACTACAACACAGTGATGTGGGTTGCCCCACCTTGGTGAACACTTCAGGTTCCACCCCTTACTACATAACAGGTGCGCCAAGACAAAAAAACATGGCCCAAATGAAATAACAGATCAAAGCTCCAGAAAAAATACAACTAAGTGACAAAGAGATAGCCAGCCTATCAGATGCACAGTTCAAAACACTGATAATCAGGTTGCTCACAGAAATGGTTAAGTATGGTCACAAAATAGAGGAAAAAGTGAAGGCTATGAAAAGTTAAATAAAGGAAAATGCGCAGGGAACCAACAGTGACAGGAAGAAAACTGGGATTCAAATCAACAGTTTGGAGCAAAAAGAAGAAAGAAACATTCAACCAGAACAGAATGAAGAAACAAGAATTCAAAAAAATGAGGAGAGGCTTAGAAACCTCCAGGACATCTTTAAACGTTCCAACATCTGAATCATAGGGGTACCATAAGGAGAAGCAAAAGAGCAAGAAATTGAAAACTTATTTGAAAAAATAATGAAGGAGAACTTCCCCAATCTGGCAAAGGAAATAGACTTTTAAGTAAGTTCAGGAAGCTCAGAGAGTCCCAAAGAAGTTAGACTCAAAGAAGCACATGCCAAGGCACATCATAATTACATTACCCAAGATTAAAGATAAGGAGAGAATCTTAAAAGCAACAAGGAGAAGGAGACAGTTACCCACAAAGGAATTCCCATAGGAATATTAGCTGATTTCCCAAAAGAAACCTTGCAGGCAAAAAGGAGCTGGAAAGAAGGTTTTGAAGTCATAAAAGGCAGAGACCTACATCCAAGATTACTCTACCCAGCAAAGCTATCATTTAGAATGGAAGGGCAGATAAAGTGCTTCCCAGATAAGATCAAGTTAAAGGAGTTCATCATCACCAAGCCCTTACTATATGAAATGTTAAAAGGACTTATCTAAGAAAAAGATAAAAAATATGAAAATTAAAATGACAACAAACTCACAGCTATTAACAACCAACCCTAAAATAACAAAAACAAAGTAAACAACTAGAATGGGAACAGAATCCCAGAAATGGAAATCACATGGAGGGTTATCAGTGGGGGGAGCGGGAGGGGGAGAGAGGGGGAAAAGGTACAGAGAATAAATAACATAACTGGTAGGTAGAAAATAGACAGGGGGAGGTTAAGAATAATGTAGGAAATGTAGAAGCCAAAGAACTTATATGTATGACCCATGGACATGAACTAAAGAGGGGGAATGTGGGTGGGAGGGGGTGTGCAGAGCAGAGGTGAATAAAGGGGGAAATGGACAACTGTAATAGCATAATCAATAAAATATGTTTTAACAAAGAAAAAAGATCTGAAGATTCACATGCAGCTGCTGCACATGTGAAAACCTTTGCATATGCCATAGGCACAACTCTGTGGTAGGCTGCAAGGTAGCATCAGATAGAACCATACTTGTTACCCAGTGCAGATGCTGCTGTTGCCCTTTTGGTACCTCTTTCTCTTAACATCTTCCTGTAACTCATTTCACTGCTAGTACCCCAACTGAAGATAAAGAGGGTGAGTAAAGGAATTGAAACAGAGTTTTTTGTCTTTTAGTAATGTGAAAAAATTGTATTCGATATTGAAGTTGAACCTATTAGGAAGTTTCTGTATTATTCATGTCATTACAATAAAAATATAAGCCTCGCCTCAAAGTAGTATTTAGAAATATGTGCTGCCTTTACTTTTAATCCTCACTTCAGGGTTTGGGATCCAGTGTGGCTGCTTCTAAAGAACATTCCCCGTACACTCTGCCACCAGAGTACTTTCTAAAACACCTTTGTGCTTTTACTACAAATAAACTTAAATGTAGACCTGTGTGGTATCATTTCTGGTACTGAATTTTTCTCAGGTTTTCTTTTACTACCCTTATTCTGTTGACCTCAGCTACTTATTTGTCTCCTTGAAGGTTTTTTTTTTTATTTCAAATCTTTTGCGAACCAGGCTGAATATAAATAAACATAGCCCTAGTAAAGACTTCCCATTGCCTGTTGATTTAGGTAGAAACTCCTTAATGTAAAATTTTGAACCTTTTATCTGGAACCAGCTACCTTTCCAGTTTCATCTTCCAATCCTATCTCCTTGTACTTTGAGCCAAATTCTTACCAGAATACTCTTTGTCCTGAAAAATCTATATTTCTCCTTCAATCTATTGTCCTCTAAGATCTAGACACATCACCTGCTACTCCTCACCCAGAAAGCCTGTGAAGTAATGCTTATATATTAATAATTAACCTTTAACTATTAATTAAGGTTTCATCTTCATAAGCAGTTGTGTACAATTCACTATGTTTTTAGCATTGGCTACAAAGCCCTTTGTGGTTTAATAGTTTGCGTAAAATTGGAAAAACCCATACTTGACATGTCAGATGTGTGAGAATCCACAAATGAAATGGTTTCTTGTTATCCCACAGATGTTCATTTATTGGTGAACTAGGTTATAGTATAGAGACACTAGAAATCAAATATTCAAGTTAGGTTATTTTTAAAGTTTGGGATGATTAATGAAAAATAATGTTTTGCTTTCTATGGCCATCACTACTATCCTTTACCACTACCAACCTCCCCATTCTCTACACCTGCAATTCTTAAAGTGCAGTGTGGGCCAAGTGGGATACTCCTCTTGGTGGACTATGAAGTTATGAATGATGCATAGTCAGTTCATAGACCAACTTACATTTATGACTAAAGTTTACTTACTGGTAACTTATTAAATGAATTAGGAATTACTACACTAGATATTCATAAACAAGTGGTAAATGAATTAGAGATTAGTAAACTAGATGTTCATACATGTTACTACCAAAGTTTACTGAGGACACTAGTTAAATAATTTAGTAAGAATTCTGGCCACCGTGCAATGCTCGGGATTGGTTCCAAGTTCCTGCAATTTTCACAGTTTGGGGAAAAGTTACTTTATTTGTGTACTCTGTTAGGTTAGTTAGAATAATTTCCAAATTGTTCCTGTTTTTAAATTATCTATTACTTTTAGTTTAAGGTCATGATCAATTTATTTTATTGAAAATTATTTGATCTGAGCTATGTGGTAATATATAATTACTTTTTGTTTTCAAGGAGCTAGGCTTTAGGATTTGTGTTTACTGTGGTTCAAATATGAATTATCACCTATTACTGAAAGAGTTGGATACCTCCTCCCTTTGTCCTACTGCCACCCCCTAACCCCTCTTTCCCTGAGACAGAAGAATTGCTTTTACATTATTCTTCTGCACTGAAGAATGGGAAAATGTGTGATAGGTATCCCCCTGAGTCTCAGCCCCTCCCAAGTAAGCAGTGCTCAAAAGAGTTTAAGTTGTGAGTTCTGTACAGCACAAGGAAGCAAATAAGCTGGCTCTTAGTAGCTGCCTGCAATCTCTCCTCACTCCAGTCTGTAACTTTACTACCACAGAAGCACTTAGGATGCTTATAAACTAGTAGCTGTTTTCAGGACCTGATATCTCTTTTATATTTGTGGACTTCATTCCAGTAATTTTTACACTCTATCTTCTTACATTTGGATATCAGTGGTAGCTTTCCAGTTAGTTATCATAAACTTTATTCAAATAATGCTTCTCTGCTCACAGAATGATTGAATTCTGTATGCCCTGCTCCCCTAGCTGCTCCCTGCTTTGGGGTGGGCAGCCTATTGTATAAAAGTGAAGAGGAATTTACAGCTGAGAGCTGGATTCTGGTTATTAAAGAAATTGGGAGGTTGTCAGTAGTTTGGTCAAAGATGGAGCACAGTTTGTAAGTTCTAGGTACTCATGTATATCCAGCTGCCTAAGTGTAGAGGTAGGGAGAAAGGGCCTCAGGTTATCTGATTGGAGGTGGTGTGCAGTGTTTTAGAGTAGGGATTATAGTGATGGATTGCCTCAGTTTGAATCTCTTATTAGCAATATGAATTTCAGGAACCTTTGAGTCTCAGGTTATTTCTCTATAAAATGAAAATAAAGACTTACAAAGTTGTCTTGAGAATCAAGTGGGGCAATATGTTTAAAACCAGGTAGGAAATTTGAGGGGGGGAAGGCAGGTAGAAAATTGAAGTATAAAAGTTAGCATTGCAGTGATTACTCTTCCATAAACTGTTTTATGATCTTTGGTCTAGATCCCTATTCCTAAGGTTCTGGTTCATTCCAGAAAAGACTGGTTTATCCTGGGAAATTCTCAAAATTCCAGCTCTTTGACATGTATACCTTGGCTTTCCTTGGCTTCTGTGATCAGCATTGAACTTGTGAAGAGCATGGAAGCAGACTCAGAGATGAGGCTTTTGATGATTTGCTGAACAAAAGCCAATTTCTTACCTATTGGGTAGGTAAGAAATCATCTTGGAGTCAAGATGAAGCCAAGAGTGAGATTATAGGCTTTTAGTGGTAAAAACTGGTGACAAGTGCTTGTTTTCTCTTGCTCATCAATACTGGGCTGACAGAGCTTTTTACTTTACTATCTGATAGGTGAAAAACTGTATCTCACAGTTGATTTGATTTACATCTTAATTTTTAATGAGAATAGAACCTTCTTTTTTCCTATTAATTACCTCTTTCTATTCCTTATCTATTGTTCTGTAGTCTTATAAATTTGTGAGAGTTCTTGGTATATATTATGGATGACTTTTCTTCCTACTTCATTATAGAAGAACAGAATGTAGGTTGAAAGAGCTCACTGTGATATCTGATCCTTGCCCTAATGCCACATACCTTCCATTCACTGCTGGCTTTGAAAATATGCTGGTTTCCAGGGCTGATATGAACATTTCCTATAAAGGAAAGACAACCTGATGTTTTGTTTCTGTGTCCTCTAATTCTTTATTTTCGGGGAAGCAGACGTGAATTTCCTGTGCCCTTATTTCCTTTTTAGGGCCTTTGTCAGTATAATCACATGGCTTCTGGTATTTCCTTTCATTTGAAGAAACTGAGCTTTGTTATCTATATGTGGTATTGTGGGTAAGTAGATTTAAAATACCCATGCACATGGTATTTAGCACAAAAAAAACTATGGCTATGAATGCAGGTTCTCTTTGATGCTGTCACACACTTTGAAATCCTTTCATATCCATGTATCTGAATATTTATATTCCTCTATATAGTGAAAAAGTTAAAAAAAATTAAACCTGAATTAAGATCCAAAGTATGGCCCTGGCCTGTGTGGCTGTTGGTTGGAGCACCGCCCTGTAACCACAAGGTTGTATGTTCAATTCCCGGTCAGGGCACATACCTAAGGTTGTGAGTTAATCCCTGGTCCTGATGCGAGCTCCTGTGATCCCAGTCTGGGTGGAATGGGAGGCAACCAATCGATATTTCTCTCTCACATCAGTGTTTCTCTCTTGCAGAGATGTTTCTTTCTCCCTTACTCTTCCCTTCCTCTCACTCTAAAAGCAGTTTAAAAAATGTCCTCAGGTGAGGGTTAAAAAACAATCCCAAGTGTGGTATTTATGCACTATGCAGTTTATTTTTAATGTTGTAAATCAAGATACAAAGGCTTTCACACTGGTAATAGCTGAGTACTTTTACCAGTATAAAAACTCCATAGATACTTAATAATATAGAAGTCTGTCTATTCCGGCAGTTGTTGTCCCCATATAACCCAGTGTAATACTTTGGTCTAGGAATCCAGATTTGGGAACTCAAACATATGCCTTCCTTTTGGCTTCCATTTTTAATTTGGCTCAATTTATTTGACTTTAAATGAATTGGCTGACCTCACTGCCTTGGTTTCTTGAGCTGTGAAATTGGTCATACACAATTTTGTTTTCAATATTGAAAGTTTCAAGAAGATAATATGAAACTTTCTTGATCCTTGTATTAAACAGTGAATTATGGTATATTAATTTCTTCAAAGGAACTCCAAGAATGATATGTTCATAAATTTTATAGTATTTCTTTGGGGTGTACTGCCCATGTTGTTGCTGCTATAGAAATGGCAGGGCACTTTGAAAGCCTTCATGATTCATCCAGAGGGACTGACCTCAATTCGTTGGTCATTCCCCTTCTGAAGAATTCCAGTCTCTTACACTAAGAACACAGTGGGTTCCTCCTATATCTTTATGCAGTGGTGATGCTGGATTACCATGTCGTAGAGACCACTTTTAGTACTTTGAGCTGTACTAAGTATATGCTGTTGGGAAAACTTGTGAGATTCACCTTGATGTGGTTTGAATTGGGAAGAGCTATCTAAATTTATGAAAAGTCTGAATTGTGTTTTTTTTATTAACTCCTACCTGCAGCAATATTCAGTTAAAAATAGTGTAAATCTAAAGAAGTTCAGAATTTCTGGAGCAGAAGAGAAATTATTTGCTTCCTTGGGTTTTCTTCTTGAAGTTATGATCTTAGAATCTCCTGCCATAGGAGACAAAACGTTCTACCTTAGTTCCCCCTCCTTAAGCAAAGATCAAGGTAGTCAGCACTACTTTCTTTTCCCTGGCCCTAAGGCAGGCCGACTTGAACAAACCCTACTGGGCCCAATGCACTGAGCATCTGGGCTGAGTAACCCTGGCCACTACCATTTTTGGAGTAGCTTCAGCATGTGGTGTAAACTGGTCTCTTCTGGAAGAGAAACTCTTCTGGTTCCTACTGCTTTGGTAGTCACTCTGGCTCTTCAAAACATGTTTTTAAATGGATAAAATAATTATAATAGAACAAAAATTTTTATGTAGTAATATGTAACATCCTAACAACTGTCATTTTGAACAAGTATAAGTATAAAAGCTATTATAAGAAGTCCATAACAATTGTAATATAATATGACTGTTTTAAACCCTATCGTAAAATAGAACATAATATATACGAGGAAGGTAGAAGGCTTTAGTTATAATCTCCTTTCTTCTCTGGACCCCTACAAAATAAAGACCCAAAGAGACTTTGAAGACAATTCTTTGATTCTATTGGTGCATCTGGAAAATTATAATAGTATATGGTAGTTTAATTTTTTCCAGCCATGAGTTCTAGAAATACCTAAAATGAATGATATATATTAAAATACTTGCTTGGAATTTAAAGTGTAAGATGGTACATGTTCTATTAAAAAATTATTCTGGGGCTGGAGAGGGAATTATAGAATATATTCCTTACATTGTACATATAGATAGGTATTTCCTGAAAAAGTGAATGCCTTTAACTAATGAAGTTCTGCTATCAGATTGTTTTTACTCCTATTCTGTTTGAGTAAGGGGATATAAAAATTCATATAAAGTAACCCCCCCTTTTTTATAACAGACTTAGCTAGGTTTCTGTTTTGAATTCAGAAGAAGCGGGACAGGTTTTTTGTGTGGAATGAAAATGCTAGTGTCATATATTCATCCAGTTTTTTCCCTCATATATTCATCCAGTTTTTTCCCTCAATGTATTTCTCTCCAGAATTGAGATTGTGCTGAAAATATGCTGAGAGGACAACACTTGACACTTAGCTACTTTTGGTTTTAGATAACTCTGACATTAAGTCCTTTAAACTTTCTTCTATTCAAAAATAAAATAATTCTTTAACACCAACCACTACCTGCCCTTCTGCCAAAGAAATTAACTGAAAAGATTCAGCTGGTGAGATTTGACAGTGTATTTTTCATTGGCACATATGACTTTTCTCGGTACACAACAGGACTTAGATCAAAATATTTACATGTTCCAATTTTTTTAGGGGAGGGTGAAGGGTGAGGGAACAGAGGCACTGGGAGAGAAAACATGCAAATATGACGTCCACAGAGTTGTGGCACAATTGTATCTCCCCAAGTAGGGGAAAGAATATCTTTGGACCTAAGTGTTTACAGTAAAAGGCAGCAACTTCCATTTAACTGACTAGACCTATAATATCATTTGCCTAATATTGTCTCTATTTTCCCCCCCTTTTTTATAAGGTAAATTCGAAGAAAAAGAAGATAGTGTGCCTAAGCTAGAGCAGCTCAACAGCCTGGGTTGTATGACTAATATGAATCTAGTTTTAACAAAACAAAATTTGCTACATATGGAACTATTATTATTAGAAACCTTTCAATGGAACCTCTGCCTTCCAACAGCCGCCCATTTCATCGAGTATTATCTCTCTGAAGCAGTACATGAAACAGATCTTCATGATGGCTGGCCAATGATTTGCTTGGAAAAAACTAAACTCTACATGGCCAAGTATGCAGATTATTTCCTGGAAGTATCTTTGCAAGGTGGGTCACTGTGGACGCAGTAAGTGACTTGTGAGCTTGTGACTTGTGTATTCTGTTGCTTAAGTTCATTTTTGATGTCTCCACAGATTATGCCTTTCTAAATTATGCACCTTCTTTAGTAGCTGCTGCATGTGTGGCTTCTTCAAGGATTATACTTCGTCTTTCTCCTACGTGGCCTACAAGACTGCATCGTCTTACTGCCTACTCCTGGGATTTCTTAGTGCAGTGCATTGAACGGCTATTGATGTAAGCCTCCTTGTTCTTTGTTTGTAATTTGTCGTTAATGTTTTCCTTCATGTATAAGGGGCCCTAAAAGCAACTTTTCAAAAGTACAGAGCTTTTACGGTAATTTGTTCTGACAGTTTTACTGCCATGAACAAGCTCCTGTAAGAGTAATGCTCAGTGGAAGGGGAGTCCCTTTGTCATTGCTAGTATGATTCTGAGTACATGATAAGGAAAGGAGCTGCCGTTGTGTAAGCCCATGACTGTGCATTCAGTCTAGGCAAATCTTGCCTCATTCTTCATTTCCACATTTTTAAATTATCAGGCCCCAGGATATCACCAAAGTAGCAGCCACATTTAAGTGCTTATTGTGGACATATCTCCCAAGCTGGACGTAACCTTTAAAGCTCTACCAGCAGCCAGTTCCCTAGGTTTGTACCAAGGGAAGGAGCCTTTAGAAGGATAAGAGTGAGATCTCACTGTTGTTGAAATTATGGTCACAGTGACTGCTACCTAGGCACAGCATGCAATCCTTGGAGTCAGCTGTGGGGGAGTTGGGGGTGGTGCATGACTTTCTTGCAAATTCTTCTCAAGTAACATTAACAGGTTTTTTTCAGTGCTCATGATAATGATGTGAAAGAAGCAAACAAACAAAGAGGACAAGCAGTACCTCAGCCAGCTCAACTAAGTGTGTTCCAGACAACCTCCCAGCCCTCGCGGCCAGTTCACTTTCAGCAACCTCAGTATCTCCATCAGACGCATCAGACTTCACTACAGTATCGCCATCCTGTATCAGAACAACCAAGCTGTCAGCAGATCGTATCTACCACACACACCTCATCTTACACACTACAGACATGTCCTGCTGGCTTCCAAACCAGTGTTCAGGGCCTGGGGCACGTGCAGACCGGTGTTGGGATGTCACTGGCAATACCAGTAGAAGTTAAGCCCTGTCTGAATGTTTCTTATAACCGGAGTTATCAGATAAATGAACATTACCCTTGCATTACTCCATGTTTTGAAAGGTGATTTTATGTGAAGATAACACCTGATCCAGACTGTTTTGTGACTTGAAGCTCTGGGACAAGCTTTTTATAAACTCCTCTAAAGGAATTCAAATTGCATCAGAACTTTTCAAATAGCAGCACCAGGAAAACTATCACTTTGAATGCACCATGAATACCTGGGAGAAGTAAGCAAAAACTTTTAACAGTATGTATGTCAAATTCTGGTAAATCCCTACGTGACAGAAATTTCAGACCCTGGCTGATGGTCCAAATATTTCAAAAATATTCAATACAACAGAAAATTTGGACAGATTCCATCCATTTCGCTGTTTTGAGATTTGACCTGTGGTTAGGCTCTGGGCTTAATGTTGGCTTGTGTGTCAGAGATTAATAATTGTCTGTGGACTTGCCAAATAGTCTTTTTATGAAGGAAACATACAGTATTAATTTTTGAAGAGTTCCTTTTTTCTTTATTCTGCAGGTTTGAGTTATATTCTAATCCACAAATGAATTTCTGACTAAATTTAAAGTCATGAGTCACTATGCTATACTGATCTGTGCAGTTAAAAAAAAATTAGATGATTCTGTATAACTTCCTGTCACAGAGTGTATAGGTACCTGAATTTATGTACTGAAATTAAGGATGGAGTAGATCTCTTAAAATCATGGCCATAAATTTTTCTTGTTGTTTTTTCCCTAAGTGATCAACCTCAAATCTTTAGAATTAAAACACATTTAACTCAGGGAATTTGTACTACTTGGAAACACATAACTGTAATGCAACATGTTTTGGGAATGTTATAGTACGAACTACCTTTATAACATAGATTAAATACTCCTGCTAGAATGTATTTTCAAACGAGAACATAATTGTAGCTTAGAGTGACTGAAATGGTGGTTTCTATCATTCATAATACGTAGATAGGTTTTGCATTTCTCAGTGCAATCATTGCTTTATACTCAGATTTTATTTTACTCTAAAAGTTTTTTCAAAGGAAGGCATAACTGTAAAGTGTCAATACTAGAATTAAGTCCTGTAGGTTTATTTTTTAAGTGGAATGTGGCCAGGGTAGTTCTCAGGTTGTGCTAGAATAGCACTTTGTTACATGGAAGACAGGTTTGATAGGCAACCTTTGTATTCAGTTAGTCAGTATAAGCAGGCAGAGGTATTGATTACTAAATTTCAGTAGCCATTTTCAGTAGATTGGCCCCAGAAACTGCCCTGGGACTTTTCACTGTACTGATAATGAGTGAAAACAGCAATAATAAGTCATTATGGCAAGGGCAATTTGGGGGTAGAGTGTGGAGGGAGTAAACTTAAAAAGTAGAAAAAAATCATGTAATAACTGAAACTTATATTATACATTGTGCTCTTATCTGTGGAAGAACAGAGATTTGGTGGAGGGAAGCTTTCTGATTTAAAAATTAGTAAAGTATGTCTTTTTTTGTGTATTTTTTTTTTTAAGATAGCACTTGAATAGAAGGGAAACTGCGCGGCAGGTGTGCGACTGCCACAGTATGCATTGAAGACAGACTTATTACAAAAGATGTGGGTATGCAGCAGGAGTCTCAGTCATTAAGCCAAATGGCTTCTGTTAGGAAGGGAAGGGACTCAAAAACTGATCCAGATGGCTCCAGTGGTAAGTGTGGGTGTGCGGCTTCTGCCAGAGTGAATTCTTAGAGAATGTCCTTTCCTTAAAACAAAGGTAACTTTTATAATTAGAGTACATAGGGCATGATGTGGATTTATTAGCCTGGTAGATAAAAAGTTAAAAACCACTCAGGTAAGAACACTCACATGGCAGTTTTCAAGCATGAAAATTGTTTTCTGAAAGTATCATCATATTTCTTCTTTATAGAAAGCTGCTAATTGGATTTTGGTAGTTCTTACCTCAAGAGAACTTGAATTATTTGGGGGAAAGTGGGTTCAAAAGAATCTATCTTTCATATTCACATTCAGAACCCAGCAACCTGGAGTCTAATTTTCAGTATTTTAACTACCTCAATATTACTATGAATGTAAGATATTGGGATGGAGATCCCAACTTGAAACAACAACTGGTGCCTATGGTAATTTAATGTATTGTCAAATGCTTTTATCGATCGGTTTAAATGTCATTCTTGTTATAGAATATGCCTTTTTAAAAAACTTATAATAACACTTTCCCAGTTTGTATTTAAAAAAAGCTAAAGAACACTGGATTAATTTTGGGCGGGGGGCAGAATAAAATAATTGGTTACTATTGCTGCATACCCAGGGTGGGATGGGATGGGGTGTTCGGAGAACCAGAACTATTTTTTAAACATTAGGTTTCTGTATAAATAAAACTCACAACTGCTAGCTTTGGGGGATGCGGGTGGGGGGAGTTAATGCGGGTTTCATTTGTTTAATTTATTGATTAGTCTTTAAAGTAGGTCTTTTTTTTTTCCTGAGATTACCGGACCATCATTAAATGTGTACTGTGAAGAGATTAATGATATGTATAAAGGGCTTTACCAAAGTCCATTAAATACACACTACTCAAATATAGACTGCAAACCAAAATGTATCTGTCATGACATTAATTGCAAATGGCAAGTATGGTGCTAAAATCTACACCAATGGAATTAGATGAGTGCTATGCACTTAATTTTAAAATAAAACTAGTTTTCAGTAAAATGGTTTTGGTGTTTTGCTTTAAATATAAATTTGATGTATATTTGTAGTTTCATTGAACCATGTCATCACTTACGTCCGACTTGCAATCACAGTTATATTGTACTTAGTAGCAGCCCTCCAGACGTAGGAATGTAACTGGAGTGGTGGGAAACGTTAGCCCATTCTTCATGTATTCCATACGAAGCATTAAAGCCCTCAGAATTACATTGGACGCTAGGGCCTAAAATCAGTTATAAGTATGTTAGCAGTGTGTCATTTATTAAACAACGCAAGCCTCAGAAAATCTGAGGTCTGATTCAAATAAAAGTGGGGACGCAGAAAACAGTCATGGGTGTGAGAGGGAACAGGGTCAACAGTTGAGTGGTAATGTTCTGTTCACCTAAATATAAGTACCATTTGCTACGTATTAACCTTAAAACTTAGATATAATTTGCTTGAAGAGTGAAATTTTTAACAGGTTTGTATGTGTGGGTTAGGAATTCACAACTCTTAAAAAGCATCTTTTAAATTAGTCCTGAATATTGTCAGTTGCTCGGGCACAGTGGCAGGATTTAGCAACAGCCCTTAAGAGAGTCAGTTAGCATACAGTGCTCTTTAAGATTAAACTTATGGAAAAAGAGCAACAAGGATTCCAAATCAGGACAGGTAGCTTTTACTTGAGGTGATTCTGAACCCCTGTGACAAGTTTTTAATCAACAACAACTGTCCTCAAGCATGTGATAAAAGACTTAACCTTCCTAGCCACAAACAGCTTATATTTAGCTCAGTACGACCAACTCACTTGAAGCTATTCTAATGGTATAGTCTGGAACTCAGTTTAATATTATCTTGGTTTTAGGATCAGTAAATATCCATTTTAAAATCCCTGAGTTAAAAAAAAAAAAAAAAAAGGTATGGTCATTTGAAAGAAGCATCAAGACCAGGCTCTGGCTTCCTGTGGGAAAGACCTGCTGCCACCCTACCTCACTGCCACTGTTGCGTACTTGTTTTTTTAAAGACTTTTTTAAAAGCAGTTTTAGGTTCACAGCAAAATTGAGAGGAAGGTAGAGATAGCCCATGTATCCCTGGGCCTAGCACGTGAACAGCCTCCTGCATTTTCAACATCCCCTCAACAGGGTGGTGTATTTGTTAGAATTGATGAATCTACATTGACTCATAATCACCCAAAGTCCATAGCTTACATTACGGTTCAGTCTTGATGCTATGTACATTATTTGGGTATTCATCATGGTTTCATACCAAGTATTTTCACTGCTAAATATCCTCTACATCAATTCATCCCTCTCCATGAGACTCCATTTGTCCCCACGTACCACCCTCCCCCCCAACCCTTGGCCACCACTGATCTTTTTATTGTTTCCATAATTTTGCCTTTTCCAGAATGTTATATGGTTGGGATCATAATATATAAGCTTTTCAAATTAGTTTTCACTTAATAATACGCATTTAAACTTCCTTTATGTCTTTTCATGGCTTGATAGCTCTTTTTAGTGCTGAATAATTTTCCATTGTCTGGGTGGATCGCTGTTTGTTTATCCAGTTACCTAGTACTGAAGGACATCTTGGTTGCTTCCAAGTCTCAGCAATTATGAATAAAGCTGCTGTAAACATATGTGTGCAGGTATTACTGTGCACATTAAGTTTCAGCACCTTTGGGTATATACCAAGGAGAGAGATTGCTGGATCATAGGCTAAGAGTATGTTTAGTTTTATAAGAAATTGCCAAACTATCTGACAAAGTGGCAGTATTTTGCATTTCTACCTGCAATAAGCATTCCTGTTTTCCACATCCTCACTTGCATTTGGTGTTGTCAGTGTTCCAGATTTTGGCCAGGCTAGTATGTGTGTAGTGGTATCTCATTTTAATGTGCATTTCCTTGATGACAAATGGTGTGGAACAACTTTTCACATGGTTTCTTGCTATGTGTATATCTTCTTTTGGTGAGTTGTGTATGAAGGTCTTAAGCCCATTTTTAGAATTGGGCTGTTTCTTACTGGTTTTTAAGAGTTCTTTGTGTACTTTGGATAACAATCCTTTATTAAATGTGTTTTTTGCAAATATTTTCTCCCACTCTGTGGCTTGTCTTCTATTTCTCTTGACATTGTCTTTTGCAGAGAAGTTTTTAATTTTAATGAAGTCCAGCTTATCAATCATTACTTTTAGACACTATAAAAGTCTGGCTAAATAGAGAATTGAGGGTATTACACAATCAGGGCATTATAAAGATAATGGAATAAAAATTTAACCTTCCTAATTATCAAAAGAAATACTGAAAACAGCAGGCTGTCTATGTAATAGCAAAATATTTTTAAAAGGTAAATTCAGAAGGTACAGCAAAATAATGTGACAAAGACCAAACATATCAAATAAAAAATGTAAAGGGGCTAAAAAATTCAAGTTATTAAGAGAAAACAAGTCCTCCCTGGCTTGGTAGCTCACTTGGTTAGAGCATCGTCCTTATATGCCAAGGTTGCAGGCACATGCTAGAGTCAACCAATGAATGCATAAAAAAAATAAGTGGAACAACAAATCAATCTCTCCCTCTAAAACCAATCTCTCCCTCTAAAACCAATCAATAAAAAAATTTTAATAAGAAAGAATTTCAGACTAAATCACAAGGCAAAACTCAAGTCTATGCTACATAAAAGACCTACAACAAAAATATAAAATGAATTGGAAGAGTTGAAGATACAAGGATGAGTAAAACTACTCAAACAAACAAAAAGCAACATCTTAATAACAGATAAGGCCAAATGCAGGCCCAAATGTATTAAACCAGACTGCGGGGGGGGGGGGGCACTCTATAATGCTAAATAAAGGTTACAATTCATGATAAAGATGAACAGTTATGAATATCTGTGGATCAAATAACCTTGCAACAATATCAAGTAAAAACTAGAGGCTATGAGGAGAAATAAAAGAGAAACATGGTAATAACAAACTACAAGTAATTCATCCCTCTTGGACCATGACAGATCAGTAATTAAAAATGAAGATACAGAAAACCTCAACATATTATGGTGATCTAATTGACATATACTGTGAAATTCTGAGAAGGGAAATGGTATAGATCTGGCATAACTAAGATGGACAGGATGACAAAGGACATGACAGACAGATGTCACCCATCTTGGCACATAAGATCAGAACACACTGACTAGTCTCTGCTAACTGCCAGCTAATTCTGCAGCTCACCCAAGGAAAACAAAATCTATGTTTTCCAAACTGCAAAAGTATTCTCATTTGTGCCTTCATTACATGAAATTAATCCATTACTGGTTTTCCTTGTGCACAAAAGATAGTATACTAAATTAACAAACTATATCTAAGTTTTCTTACATAATATTAAACTCTAATGCAAACGTTCACAAAACTTGACTTATAAACAAAAGCAATCAATCCTCCAAAAACAGAATTAACATAGACAACATACTATCATGGAAATGAAGTGAACAAAATATGTAGAATGGGACTCAAAAAAATCCCAAACCATCCGGTTAAATAAGAAATCCAAACCAAAATTTCAGAGTATCTGTAAAATCACTATAATGAACATTCTACACATCAGGAACTCCAGGATAAAACTAAAATAGTGCTCAAAAGAAAATTAACCTGCAACTGAGAAAATCTGGGAAAGAACAAGTAAACCGAACAAAACCAGAAGGAAACAAAGAAAAGCAGAAATTAATGAATTATAAAAGAGAAAACAAAACAAATACATGCATACATGCAACTATGCAAAAGAAAACTAGAGTTTAAAAATTGGAAAGGGAGATGTTAAAATGACCACTATTTGCAAATATGATTGTAAAACCTGGAAACTCTACGATAATATACTGAAAAACTATTACAGACAATAAATGAATTCAGTAAAGTGGCTGAGTACCTAATTAAATTAATTTTCATATATACACACAACTACCAGTTAGATTTAATAAAAGATATACTCAATTACAACAGCTGCCAAAAGAAGATAAAATGCATAGCAATAAATATAAAAGATATCCAAGATCAGCCCGAAGAAAACTGAAACACTTGAGAGTCACGTGAAAGAGCACTGGAACAAGGCACACCATGTTCTTGGACAAGAAGCGCCGACATCAAAATGGTATCAATTCTCATTAAATTGATACATAAATTTGCAATCCCTCAAGCTAATTTTTAAAAATGAACTAAACTGGCAAGAATAACCAGGAAATGCTGGCATCTGACAGATTAAAAAATATTACAAACAACCAATAAATACAACACTATGGGTACTGGCAAATGAGTTGACAGATAATTCAATGAAACAGAATAGAAATTCCAAAAATAAACCTAAACATGTTGGAATTTAATATGTGATAGAAATGGCATCTCAAATCAGTGGAAGAAAATACACATTATTCAATAAATTGAGTTGAGAAGCCACCAAGAAAAATAAAATTGCTCCCTATCTCAAAAAAATTAATGTTGATGAAAGAGAAATCATGGAAGAATTATTTTATAACTTCATAACAATTGTAACTTAGAAAAGGGAACAATTTTTCCAAGTGTGTATGAGAAATCTAGAAGCCATAAGAATTAACTATATAAATTATTTTCTGTATGGCAAAAATCACCATAATTAAAGTTAAAAGACAAATAACAAAGTGGGTAAAATATTTGCAATAATCTCCAGGTAAGGGCTAATTTTCTTAACATATAAAGAGCGAATGATATAAACAGGCAGTTTCCAGGAAAAAAAAAATGTCTCTGAAGATACTTAACCTCATTTTAAAGTTTGATAAGAGTATTGGGGTGGGAAGGCTTCATCCTACATTACTGATGGGCATTTCCTATGAATCAAATTCTACAGAGGGCAATTTGGCAATATGTATCAAAATTACAAATGCAAATATATATACATATATTTTTAATCCTCACTCAAGGATATGTTTTTTACTGATTTGAGAAAGAGAGAGAGAAACAGAAACACTGATGTGAAAGAGAAATACTGATGCGAGAGAGAAACATCGATCAGCTGCTTCCTGTATGCACCCCAACTGGGGATCCAACCCACAACCTAGGTATGTGACCTGACCAGGTATTGAACCTTCAGCCTTTTGGTATACAGGATGACACTCCAACCCACTGAGCAACCTGGCCATGGCACCTCTGCATTTCTTTGTCACGGCAGGGGGAATTTGGTTATAAGGCCTAACAACATAGCGAGGAGACCAAAGATCTGGATTGCTCTCCCAGGAGTGTTTCTTCAGGATATTTTCTCTCGCATGAAAGCAACTAAGATAAAGAGTAAGAACCAAACATTTACATAAATATTCATGTGATTTCTGCAGTACCTTTTTCTCTAAAAGTTATCTGTTAGGGATTAAGGAGAGTGGCAGTTATGACCAAAACACAAGAGGTGTTGTATGAGAGGTGACTTGAAGTCCGAATGTTTTCAAGTTCAGTTCTTGTAAAAGAACACAATCTATGTTAATGCATGCATCTTGAGTTCACAGAGATCCCTCACAGTTTACATCTCATTTGAGAAATTTTATAAAATATAAAAGGAAAGTATTAACTTCATGTTTTAGATAAAAACTGAAGCCCAAAGGTTTTGAGTGTTTAGAGTTAGTGGCAGAGATGACAGTAAACCCCAAGTATGTCACCTGTGGTGCACCTGTGAATTGTGACAATCCTTCATGTCGGCTGCAATCTGAAAAGAGAAAAGAAAGGATAAAATTGTTTATTTTATATTTTTCAGTTTTTCCCTAGATGTAGAATCTTAATGTTGAAACATTAAAGTCATCTAATTCAATCTTCTTATCCAGAATTAGTAGGTGATGAAATCAAATTAGTGGGTCACAGTTGGAAAATTGAATAAAAAAGAACTGAAGAGAACATATGAGTGTATTGCCCTAGCAGGTATAAGTATTATTTTGTTAAACTTATTTATAACTCTAGGTCACAGTCATAAAAGCTTGAAAAAACTACTTAATAACCAGGTTCTCAACGAACAGGGTGCATAAAAATCATACGGACCTCAGGATCAAAAGATTTGATTCAGCAAATCTGGAATGGAAATCAAGAACCTGCATTTTTAAAAGGCACTACAAGTAATTTTGATGCAGTGAGGCTGTACTTTGAAAAACTATGTTATGTATAATGTAGAAATGAAACACTTCTACTGTACATGTATATCTTTTCCAGAAGGTTCCAAAGGCAGCTCGTGTTATCCCTTTGCCACAGAAAACCACCTCAGTACAGAAGGGCAGGGCTAGGCGGCATGTGCTTGCAGTCTGCAACCTTGTCCTTGTACTAACCTGCAGATGATTCCTGTACCTACCCCCATTCCTAGATATTAAGTTACTGCGTTAGCAACATGTTCAGGAAGGGTGACACCAGAGCTAAGATCTGGATCTCTTACACAGTTAAGTGGCTTTAGAAATGATCTAGTGTCAATATGTGTCTTCAAGTGCTCTTTGACTTTGATTATTCTTAAAACAATTGCTTTATTAAATATGACTAAACTAGGCTTCAGGCATTGTTCTTGGCATTAGAGGGAAAACAAAATTGACCATCCCAGAAGTCTTCAGAGACAGACACCACCACTATTTGCAATCCCAACACACCCAGGTCAATAAAGTGACTCAGCAAATAATTTGTCTTTGCTTTTGGCAAAGTTGCCTCATGGATTTCGGCTACCAGGAAGGTAGTTTGTTATAATCTGAAATGATGGGACCATATCCTCCAATTTCACACCTTTCTTCCTTCTTTCACACACCTGAGGGAAGAAATAGGATTCATTTCTTTAAGGACTTATAACATCAACTG
Organism: Glossophaga mutica; assembly: GCA_039655065.1. NCBI lineage: Eukaryota > Metazoa > Chordata > Mammalia > Chiroptera > Phyllostomidae > Glossophaga > Glossophaga mutica. The sequence continues at coordinate 151,885,442 of CM077307.1, forward strand.
GTCCTACTATCAAGGCATCCCAAAATATTATGTCATCCTAAAACCATGATCTCCAAGAAGTATTAAGAAATACTGAAGGGTTTGTTTGGGTATGTGCTGCTGCAGTATTAGCAATTGGTGTATTTAGGAAGACTCATGTTTTACTGGACAATTCCTCCCAGTGAGGTGCTAGGTGAAATTATAGAGGCTTTGAATTATAGAGGCTCAAAGCCCTCCCTTATTCACAAATCACTTTAGGGTAGCCCACTGGGTATATTTCACTGGTTTGAAGACAATTAATTTATTGGGTTGGCCCAAAAGTCCACTTAGTTTTTCCATAAAATAAAAGGCACATTTTTCATTTTCACCAATAACTTTATTGATTTGGATATTTTGAGTATGTCAACTATATCCCATGTGGTATGACAATCATTGTTCTCAATTAATGTCTCAATTTGATTGCTATCAACCTCAACTGGTCTAACTGACCATGGAGCATCATCCAGTGAGAAATCTCCAGCATGGAACTTTGTGAACCACTTTTGACATGTTCAATCAGTCACAGCACCTTCTCCATACACTGCACAAATCTTTTTTGTGTGTTTCAGTTGAGTTTTTACTTTTCTTGAACTAATGAAGAATAATATGCTGAACATGTTGCTTATTTTCTTCCATCTTCAGTATTAAAATGGCCACACATATATTCACCAATTTTGATGTTTTTTAAATGCATGCTGATATGACAGCTGTCACATTACAATCTAACCAAATTGTTTCAAATGAAGTTAAAGACCACTAAGTGCTACTAGACCCATCTCATGGGAAAAATCAAATGAACATTTTGGCCAACCCAATAATTTTACTATCTCAAAGGAAGTTTGTCAAAAGATTTAACATAGTTATTGCTGGGTAGTGGGACTGTGGATGGTTCTTATTTTTTTCTGTTGTAACTTTGTGTTCTAACTTGTTCTATAGTAAATATGGATAACTTTTGCAACTGGTAAAAATACATTTTAAAAAAATTGTTAAAATAAAAAGCTTCTCAGATCAAGGAGACTGACTTCTTTATCGTGCCTCAAAGAGGCTCTAAATGAAACCCTTGGTATTTATGCAGTCTTCTTTTTAATAGGATCCTATTCTGATGTTCAAAGATACTTTATTTCTGAACAGCAAACAAATGTAGGACCAGCAGTCTTTTGAGAAAGTCATTTATAGATTCAAAAACTGTAATACATCAACTTCACAATAAATCAATTCACTTTATAACTCATAGACACTAGGCAATCCAAAACACTTACATTAAAACACAGTGGTCTCTAGCTCACATAACAATAACACTTCAAAGAAAGTCTTCCAGAAGATGGTGAGGTTTCTTCCATTTTGGGGAGAACACAATTTCAGCATAAAAGAGCTTTGGAGGAGAGGAATCTAACAAACAGACACGTGTTCCCACTATTTCCAAAGCAAAATAGTTTTTGTCACCTGTCACAATATGATAAAGTCATAATACATAAATCATGTAAATAAAACCTGTTCTATTTGTTCTATAACAGTATAAAATCATGTTATTTTCATCCAAATAGAAAGACTTACTCTCTAAATCCAAATACTGCAATTTAAATCCCCAATTGCCACCCTAATATGCCTAAGATTTGGGATGTGCTCTTCTGTGGGCATTAGAAGAGTAGTGTGCTCAGGGGAAGCCATTCCTGTATGACTGTCTCTATGTCTTTGGAAGAGTCCCATTTATCTGGATAAGTACTCTGATTATAGATAATAAGTCAAAGATTTTAGTAGACCTCTCAGAATCAGATTAGGTCTCTCGTGAAATCCTTTGGAGATGATCAAACAAAGTTCCATCAATTCAAAATGTTGACACTATCAATTTTTCTAAATGTCTAGGTGGCCCTGGCTGGTGCGGCTCAGTGGATTGAGTGCCGGCCTGTGAGCCAAAAGGTCACCAGTTTGAGTCCCTGTCAGGGCACATGCCTGGGTTGCAGGTCAGGTTGCTGGTTTGGGGCATGTGAGAGGCAACCACACACTGATGCTTCTCTCCCTCTCTCCCTCCCTCCCCTTTCTCTGAAAATAAATAAATACGATCTTTTAAAAAGATAAATAAAAGTCTAGGTGCTGTGGAGACAAGTACTGGGGTGGGGCTGGCGAGGAGACTCAAGGCAAAATATTTTTTAAATAATCAACCTACTTATTTTAAATTTTCACTGACTAGCAGAGTAGAAAAAGTCCATGCTGACATTTTGTTGGCCAAAGCACTATCACCACCAAAAGTAGATTTAACCTCAGAACCTGATACAGAGAATATTGAAGAGCATCACAAAAGAGATCTAAAATGGCAATATTCTAAAGATTTAGGGGATGATATTTTTGTAGTTACTAATAAAAGTTTCCACTGATGTACTGAGACTCTTTGGACTTTAAACTCTGGTTTCTCTCATTGTAACTTAACAAAATTATTCCTACATAAGGGCCCCTCCAAAGCAGGCAGTTGTGGCTGAGCTCAGTGCCTAGTTTAATTCCAGAGCCTATTCTGTGGCTCACAGAACATCTGAACAGGGTGATGGACAAGACGCGTATGGCACAGACTGCATTAACTATTGTAACATTCATTCTCTTATTCAGCCTCAGTAACAGAACCCAAATTTTCAGTTGGGTACCTGGTTACATAGCTAAGTGACTTTCTCAGCCTCCCTTTCAGTAGGTATAAACATGTAAACTAAGTTTCAGCCAATAAAATATAAGTGGAAGCAAAAGTTTTAGACTTCCAGAAAGTTTCCTTTAGAAGGGAGCAGGAGAAATAAGCCCAAGGCCACACAGCTTGATAAATAGTGGAGCTGAGACTCAAACTCGTAATTGTGTGATTCCACTGTAACCTAAGGGCCTGGTGAACTCTTGCGAACCATCTAGAGCAGAGTTTGGCAAGCTTAGACCTGCAAGCTAAGAATAATTTTGCCTTTTTAAATGATTGAAAACAAATCTAAAGAAAGATATTTTGTGACAATTTCAGGGTCCATAAATAAAGTCTCATTGGAACACAACCACACTGATTCATTTACATATTATCTGTGGCTGCTCTTACGATGATAGAGTTGTAGGTTTGTGACAAAGTTCCTACGGCCTACAAAGAACAAAATATTATCTGGCTCTTAACAAAATGTTACTGATCCCTGACCTAAAGAAAGGGAAGGGATTTGTTGCAATAAGGGTATGTGGTTGGGTAGGGGGATAGTGAACTCTGGTGGCCATTCTAGAAGCCTAAGTGGGCCAGGGAATAGTTGTCCAGCAAATGTCAGTTGCTTATAAATATCTGTTCACTTCACAAAAGTATGGCCAATAAGCACATAAAAAGATCCTCAACATAAGTAGCCACCAAAGAAATGTAAATTAAAACCATAATGAGACCACTACACACCTACTAGAATGGCTATATAGTGTTGGTGAGAATGTGGAGCAGTAGAAACTCTTAATATATTGCTGGTGGAAATGTAAAATAGTAAAACCACTCTAAGAAAACAGTTTGGCAGTTTAATTTTCTTTCCTTTTAAAATTTATTTAATTGATTTTTTTTTTAGAGAGAGAGGAAAGGAGAGAGAGAAATATCGATTTGTTGTTTCACTTATTTATGCATTAATTGATTCATTCTTGTATGTGCCTTGACCAGGGATTGCCTTAGTATTCGGGACAATACTCAAACCACTGTGATGCAAGTCATTCCACTCCTAAGTATTTACCCATGAGAGATGAAAACATATGTCCAAACGAAGGCAGCCAAAAAACTGGAAACCACACAAATCTCCATCAATAGGGGAATAGACAGCCAAACTATGGTGTATCCACACAATGGACTAGTACTAAGCAGTAAAAACAAACTACTGATATATCAACAACATGGCTGAATTTCAAAAACATGACACTGAATGAAAGAAGACCCACACGAGAACACACTGAATAATTCTTTGTTTGAAATTCTAGAAAAGACAAGTTTATTCAGCAATGTTAGATGCTCATCTCCTGGGTGTTACTCTCAATGCTTGCTTTGGCCAGGGTCTTAGTGTGGGAAGGACTGAGTGGCAGTGGCACAAGGAAGCCTTTTAGGGTAAAGGAAACGCTCTATATCTTCATTGTGATGATGGTTACACTAGGTGTGTATATATTTGTCTGAATTTACTGAATGTATGCATGTTATTGTATGCAAATTATACCTTAATAAATTTGATTTTTTTTAAAGGGACCCACTTCTTCAGGACCCAATAATGGGGAGGGCACTCCCCAATAATAGGGAGGATGCTGAGTATGGCTGTGAATTCATGCAGCCACAGGAAATCCCCAAAGGCAGGAAAACATAAAAATGTTGCTTGCTCAACAGATTCTTCTGAGCCTAAAAGGAAGAGGCCTCAGACAAAGTCCCCTTTGTAGGCTTCTTGCTATGGGGCTTGTCTATTTAAGCCATGGAGGCCCCAAATTCTATCCTCTATTAAGGGTTACAAAGGTACTGGAAATGAGGCCTTTAATACTTGGACCTCAGAAATTTCCTGAAACTGAATTAAAAGTACTTACATCCTCTTATTCAATTCCTCTGAAGGCACCAAACAGCAAGCTTACCATTTGGAGTCTTCATCTAGCTTAGCTAACATTTCCTTTCAATGTTTCTGTTGAATACAAAATGACAGTGACCACAAAAGGAGGACATACGTTTACCAGCACTAAAAATTAAGTCATTTGGTTTGACAATAAATCCTTGTGGAAAACTTGACTCACTAAGATGACTGGGCCTAATCGATCAATCGTGTCTTTGCTGGCAATTGTTTGGTTTAATCCTAGCTCAGTCAAAGTGGTCATCCTTCCTCATTTGAAAAAAAACCCACACTACCGTTTGAAAGTAAAAAAAAGTAACATTCCAACTGATCTGAGACTTAGAGACAAAAGTCAATAAAATCGGCACCTCTGTTCTCCCTTTGGGTAAAATTTGGACGATGGGAAGATTGTGCCCTGGTCCCTGAAGGTAGGCAGAGACAGAGGCAGAAAGGTCTTATCTGGGGATGGCCAGATGGAACAGATAGTGTGCTTTAGGAATAACAGAAAAGCTTCTCTGAGGCCTCTACCATTGGAAGCCTGGAGCAACACCCAGGAGATAAGGAGGGAAAAGGCAGCCAAGGAGGGATTTATGTTAACAGAGGTCTCTATTTTCAATCCTTTCCAAAGTAAAGCGGAAAGGCCACTTAATTTTGCCTCTCCATTGGATTAGAACTTTAAAACATTTTTTAAATGCCAGTTTCAAATACAACCAAGATAAATCTGAAATTGTAATAAAATATGATGACTATAATCCTAAAACAATGAGACAAATAGGAAAACACCTCTAAAGAAAGGTACTTGGGATAATAGGAAATGATAGAGAAATTTATGTCTGATCTGAGTTCTTTGAGTTGGTTGTGCAAATCCAAGATAAAGGATGGGACCCTGATCCGTGGGAGGAAAGAGGGAAAGGGGCTTACGTAAGGCCTCTCAGGAGACTTGTCCAACTGCAGAAGAGGATGGGATTTATAAAGTGATAAACTGAATATATTTAGTCTAGAATTTTACTGAGTAAGGGTTTCAGGTCCTGGGATAAGTTTTCAAAAGAAGCCAATAAAGAATGAATTAGTTTATAAACAAAAGAGCTCATAATGACCCCTGGAAATAAGAAAGAGTGCCAAAGCAGGAACCCCAAAATAGCATCAAAGATAATTTCAAAGGAGAAAATGTATTTGCAGAATGTTGCACATTTTGGAAGAAGAAGCAGTGTAGCAAATTAGAGCACAGGCTTCAATTTACAAAGTGAATCAAAACTGAGTTCTAACCCAAACTCCATTATTTATCAGCTGTCTAGCTTTGGGCAAATTATTTAGTCTCTTTGAGCCTTGATTTCCTCTTCCATTACACAAAGTTGTTAAAAGGATCAAATGTACTGGGGCTGCCCTCGTCAGGTGGTTCAATTGGTTGGAGCATCATCCCTGTACGCTAAAAATTGTGGGTTCAATTCCTGGTCAGGGCACATACCTAGGTTGTGGGTTCAACCCCCAGTCAGGTTGCATATGGGAAGCCACCAATTGATGTTTCTCTCTTTCTCTTCCTAAGATCAATGAAAATATCCTCTGTTGAGGATTTAAAAAAATCTATTGATGCAAAAAAAAGCATTTACATTGTGCTTGACACGTTAAATGTGCAATAAATAGTACCTATTAGTATTAATAACAATTAGCATCTCATAGGCTGGGAAGACAGCAATATTAGTGCCATCATGGATGCTATTTGCTTGAAGAATGATGAAACATCATATTAGGAATTAATAGTAAATGGTACTTGGATTCATTAGTACCTTCATCACTTACCTGTCTTTTGATCATTCATTTTTCTTTCATTCAACAAATACCATTCCAGTGACTTTTATGTATCAGGTAATATACCAGGCACTGGTTACATGTATATTGCACCCTTGATTCAGGTTGTACTGGAGAGGGTCCCTATTTTGAGAACCATTGCTATAGAGAGTAAATAGATTTTATTAACTAACCCCAAATCTCAATTTCTTTTCATTGACACCTTTTAAAATTGTGTGTAAATCTCTTTTGAAGCTGGAGATATTGAATAATTTCATTTATAGTGTCAGTCTCCTCCTACATTGATTGTTTTTACACCTGATTTATCAGGGACTCCACCTGATTTATCAGGAACTCCATTCATTCTTTCCATACTCGCTCCCATTTTCTGTTTTTCTATGTTACCCAGAAGATTAATTTATCTCATCAAGTCCCAAACAGCTGAAATTTCTTCTATTAGTAGGTAATTTTCCATGTTCCTTTAACCTTCTTCATTTGAAGTAATTCAAATATATTTTCTTAACATGCTGTCTGACAAAAGTGATTTTTTTAATCCTCACCAAGGACATGCTTATTTATCTTAGAGTGAGGGGAAGAGAGAGAGGGAGGGAAACATTGATGTGAGAAACAGCAATCTCCTCTTGTACGCACCCCAACCATTGATCAGGAGCCACCTCTCCTAAGCATTGTAACAGGGAACCTCTTGTACATGTTCCCTCTGGAGACCAAACCCACAACCCAAGCATGTGTCCTGACCCATGTGCCCTGACCAGGAATTAAATCCATGACCTTTTGGTTGACTGGAAAATGCTTCAAGTGAGCCACATCAGCTAGTGCAACAAGAGTAACTTTTTGATGAACCCATTAAATAATGAGCTTTAAAAATGTGTGGTGCATTTATAGAACATTAGGATTATTTATTTTTAAATTACATTGTCCATAATCTCTCTCTGCTTTTGGTGTCCATTGCTCTGACCCAAGGATTGTTAGAAGACAATAGAGGCATTGCAGTGGATTCTGTTTTTACCTGTTCTAGCATCCATTTCCCCCTTCTCCTAACAGAAGCTTAAATTCTTATGTACCCCTCCCCACCAAACACTTGAAGATTATTGTCAACTATGAAATGGGACTTAGATGTCTAAGAGTAATTCATTCTCTTTGCCAGTGCTTGGTTAAAAAATGGGCATAGACCATTGTGTTGTTTGAGGGTAAGATATTTTTTGTTGATTTTCCAAAATACTTTTCTGATAATACCTCATGTTTTTGGTTTTTCCAGCCACAGCAGAACCACTTAAATAATTGTCTTCAGAGAATGGTCTACAACTCTGTAATAATTCCCACAGCCCCATCCTGGTTCTAACTGAAAGTACAGACCTCAATATGCGTACTATAAATATCGCTGAGATTTCTTTAGTTACATTATCTTCTTACACTTGCCCACTCCAAAACTTGAACACTTTTCTGTCCATTCACACACTTTCAAAAATATCTTTAAAGTATAGTTTATTTCCATCACTCATTAATTCTATTTGTATATTTGGAAGGATGGTATGCTTAATCAACTCAAGAATGCTAAAAAAATATAATAAAGATATCAAATAACATTTTTCAACTTTTGTTAAAATAAAAATCGTTTTCCTATACTCCAGCTAGTTTAAAAAATAAAACCAGTTTGATTCCTTATTAGGTCTTTATGCCAGTATTTCAATTTTCACTCTACCTCTTCAAGGAACAAAATATACTCCACACCTAATCACAATCAACATAGTGAGCAGAAAAGATGTTGGCAAAGAATAACTACTGTTTTATTAGAGTATATTTCTGAATGCAAAAATTATTAGCAAACAGTTTTTGCACTGTTGATACTATTATATTTTATGTCAAATTCAAGTCAAATACAATTTTTTTAAATGTTGCATTTGTAATATAAAATAGGAATTTAATTTATTCAGCAAATATTTACTGAGCATTTACTACATGCTAGGCATTGTTCTGGGTATTGGGATTTGAAGGTGAAAAAGACAGAAAGACACTTATGTTTTATTTTAAATCATTTACATTAAAAATACATAAACCTGCAATAAAATGTTATAAAGTCACAGATGTCACAGAGTTAAGGTTGAAAAGCCCAGAGATGACCAATTTATGTCATCGGTTACAAGATACACATTATTTAATATGTATTTTGACACCTCTGAAATCAGCCACATCTTACAACGTGGGCAGACCAATCAGCAATAGTGATGGGAGTTGTCACAGCCTGCATATGTGCATCAAAACTTACTAAGCAAGTGTCAGGGGCTTGGAAGAAAATCTGAGAGATAATGGTGAAGCCACCCTTTTAAGGACTGTTGATAAATCAAGATTCAATAAAATACAGGGTCCGGCAGAAGTAACGTCACATACCCGGTAGGGTATGTGAATGTCTCACACAAGATGGACAGCAATTTGAACATTTCACCTAAAATGTCATATGCTGTGCTTAAGTGTGATATTGTTATGTCACAGAATTACATGCTTATGATTTTGTAATAAAAGAATTGGTATAGTTTACCAGCTCATAAAAAAGGGGCATTATTTGTATTGGACCCTGTATAAGAGTTCATAATGTTCGTTTCTCATGAGAGGGAAATGAAATTCAGAGAGGTTGAATGACACTCTAACTCACAAAGCATGGTAGGCAGGACCAGAGTTCAGGTCTGAGTTCACTCTCCTGCTTTTTCTACCAAAGTTTAAAGTTATATGGAAGAAAAGGCTCTAGAATGTGGCTCTAGTTTTGGGACTATGGACAAGGAACTTAATCCCTCTTTGCCTCAGTTTTCCATCTATAAAACAGCTAGTTTAATAGACCTAACTGATGATGTTACTATAAATATTCAGTGAGATAATGTGTGTATAAAACTAACACAGATACTGGCCTATATAAGTGTTCCATGAAAATTAACTATATGAGATCCAACTTTACATTTGGTAGAAAATAATTTAAAGTGATCCTCAATTATCCCACAAACATTGCTCACAATATGAAGCCCACATGTAATTATTTGACTAAAATACTGGAAAACTAAACTGAATGGTCAAATGTTTGAACTAATTAATATAATAAAAACTTCCACCTTAACAAGTTTTGTCCAGGCCCATATGGTATTGTGCCAAGAACCTACCTGAAAGAAAACATACAAAAAGTAAGAATAAAGGCTATCTATAACCATCAAGTTACTAAGTACTCTTACATGTACAAATGCATTTATAAACACAATTTCAAGTAACACATCATTAAAAAAATTCATTTAAAATGTTTAAACAGATCATTTATTTTTGCTTCCTTTAAAATATGATTGTAATCTGTACACATTAGTGCTAGTAAAACAATCACAAGTTTTGGAGGTTAAAAGTTACCACAAGGAGACATGATTTGGCCAGAAAGTAAGAACTTGTTAGTAACCGATATCTTACTTTATATATATGTCTTAAAACACTTTTTCATCCCTTACTAACTCAGAGCTTTACACCTAGTATGTAGTTGTATATAAGTAAATCCCAGGTGCTTTCTACTGTCATTTTGTTTTCTGTTCAAACTGTGGAATGTTCTGAGAAGAGGTCAATGTCTAGATTTATTTTCTTCTTTTTTTTTTTTTAGCCTTTCTAGGCGAACTCTTCTAATTTTGAGAGTTTAAGTGAAAATCTAATTTATAACACACTATATTACATGGAGTCAATCTGCTTTAAATATTAGTTTCCATATTTTTCTTTCTATAAGAAAGTAATGTGTATTACACAGTGTCGC